>OX578283.1:4792559-6075059 GCA_951217055.1 Gerris lacustris | reverse complement strand
TCAAGTCTATCGATGGCACGGTTTAGATTTGGTGTTGGGGAGATCCGTTGTACAAAGATTTGTCCTTTTATAGGTTCAAGATCAGCTCTCTAGATGGCTGTCATTTATGTGAAGTAAATAAATTTGGAACTATTTTTTTTTTTCACTAACATTATATATTATATAACAATAATAATTATATTATCAACATTACATAAGATTCAACAGAAAATTTAAAAACGTAGTATATAAAAAGTTCATTTTATCTTAAAACTTTATTAAAGTATTTTATTTTAAATATTACGTTTATCTTCATATAAAATTCCATTTAAATACGATACAATTTATATTTCGATAGAAGAGAGGCTAGGTAGAGTATTTGGTATTTATCCAATATCCATTTGCTCAGCTCTGGTATCCGATTGAGATCGGCTTATTGGTGTAGCGAGTGAGCCCGAGTTAGTTCTACCCTTGTGTCTGCTCCTCTGTCACATCCGTAGCTGTCTATTTGTCACTTCTCTTCAAGTCGTGTTTATTCAGAGACAGATTAATTGTAAACACAAAAACGTGACCTCCTGAACGCCGGCAGACACCTATACCTCTATATAGAGACCTGACTCCCCATCTCTTGGACCCTACCAGGAGGTCAATACAAAATACAGAACTATGCAGACACCTAATACAACGACCCATATTATAAACTAACACACGCACACAAACAGCTTATCCAAACTCGGAAAAACAAGTTGAAAATTTACTTTTGTCACTTCGGAATTGTAATCCTGTTTTTTTTTACGTTTAATTCAAATTCATCCGATCCCGGAAATCTGTAAAATAACTCCCTACAATTTTCAATTTATTATTCAATGTTATTATTTATTTTGTTTGTCCGGTACAATTCTGGCAATCGATTTCTAACTAAGTTCCCGAATAGCTAGACATTTGAAACTTTCAGCATAGCTCAGAACACGATGACAATTCATTATTTTAATACTTTTAGCCATCTTTCTGCAGAATGTAATTGGATTTCAGCAAATTTTGCTGTATGAAAAGTTAGTTCGGAAAAAATCCGCTAGTTATTTTATTTGTTTTGCCATGTCCCATATTTACGCTATCTTAATTTTGAAGTGTTTCAAATTTGTGATTTTTATAAATAAGAGATAAACATTGAATGACAGCAAAACAGGAAATATATCGATTATATTATTTATATTATTTCAAATATATCGATGGCACAAAGATTTGTCTTTTTACAGGTTTAAGATCAGCTCTCTAGATGGTTGTCATTTATGTGAAGTAAATAAATTTGGAACTATTTTTTTATGTCACTAACCTTATATGTTATATAACAATAACAATTATATTATCAACATTACATACGATTCAACAGAAAATTTAAAAACGTAGTATATAAAAAGCTTTTTATCTTAAAATTATTTACACATTAGTTTGATGCGTTAAAAAATGTCAGCTTTAATTAATCTACTCCGTAAAGAAGTAATTATTTCTATTAAAATATATAAATATAATAAACTCCACGTGGAGGGGTTAGGATCGAAAAAAGTTCTCAGTAGGGTACCATATCCAAAGTACACCATATCCTCTACACTACAAAATAGGGTACTTTTTATTCGGTTTGTTCATTTAAAAAAGTACTCGTGATAACAGGGTACACTATCAAAAACATATTTTGGTACTAGAATGCGTTGGAGAGGTCTTGTCGAATAATAAAAATTGCTTGCCTACGAGTCTGCAAGACAGTGAGACATTTTCATGTAACGGTTTTTGATGTCGTTTTTTGGTAACGCTTGTGTAACGGTTTTTGGTGTCGTTTTTTGGTAACGCTTTTCGAGTTTATGTGCCAAAGTAAAGACATGAAAATGTCAAAAAATTCGAGCGTGCAAATATTTGCGTTTGTAAATTACTAATTAAATCGAACATATTTAGTGCACGAAGAAAGTAGGCCCTACCGAGCGCGGTAGAGGGACCCTATTTATACCAAGAAATTGGAACACGAAAAGAAAAACCAACAAAAGAAACACCTCATACATCTTCCTAACTCCCTGTTATATCTTCCCTACTCGTGTAACGCTAGTTTTTGGTAACGCTTTTCGAGGTTATGTGCCATAGCCAAGACATAAAAATGTCAAAAAATACCTATCTGCGTCACTTTAAACCCTTCAAGGTAGGCTATCTAGTTTTTCAAGTGTTACATTAAGTCAGAAATATCGCCTGTACAAGAAATCCTGTTGTGAATTCAGATAGTGTGCCCTAGGTGCATAAATAACTATTATTTTAGACCCTACTATCAGTAAGAGTTATTATAATGTAGTTTTACTATATTATAATAATTAGTACTATTATAATAATGTAGTTATACTACAATATAATAATTACTACTAACATGAATGTTTAATCCATGTTATAGTAAATTTAAGGAAAAGTTAGCAGCTCACACAATTGTCATTCTGTAAAATAATGTAATTTAATATTCATTCTAAATCATTTAAAGTAAAACAAAGTTAATAATGATTTAAAGTCAAAAGTGTCGCTCATTTAATTCCTATATGCAAATGGCTGTGTAAATAAACTTGGTTTTATTTATTTCATGATGGCAAACCTGGTTCTCTTTGTGGGTTCGATTTAACTGACTCTGGTGTTTATTTTATAGAGGAGTTTATCAAACCACTGGGTTTATCTGACTTTAGTTGCTAAAAACAAAATAATGTATTCTATACTCCTAAATGAGTAGTGGTCAGTTAATCCATTAAAATTGATGGAACACAACAAAACTTATATTGATAATTAATTGTAAACTCTTGTTTATAAATATGTATGTGGAGTATTTAATAAATTATTTATATAATATGCATTACATAAATAAGGTTTATTGTGTTATTTCATTATTAATTAAATCTTGCGTTTTCTTTATCTTGAACCAACAAATCTTCATTTCAATGAACATATTATATAAGTGGAGCATTTTGATTTGATAAAAGAGTAAAATTGAGTTACGTGTTTCATCTAGGAACGATATAAACTCTTAATTTATATGACATACTTATATAATTACTAGCTGGATACCGGTGCTTCGCTACGGAGTGTTATTTAAATTTGATAAGTTTATAAACTACCATCAAGAAGCATTTAAATGATTTTACTATGCGAAAATATCTAGATTCTTTCCCTCCCACTTATACCCCATCCTCTTTGATAAGATAATTTGAAAATATCCAAATCCCCCCCCCCTCCTAAATTAAAATAGAGCAAAACTATACATAACAGCAATTACCATATTTTTAGAGCTTTTCAACGAAGTGCATCATGAAGGGTATCTTGAATCAAAATGCCTGATTGGTAAACTATTTATCGAAAGTTACTAATTTCATAAAAGGAAGCAAATTTTTAAATTTCAAGGTTCTAGGGCAATTGGTTCCAGAGATATCGTCTTGTCGACTTGAATCAAGATGGCGGATTTTAAAAACATTTCTTAGCGAGCACCTAGGAGGTAAGAGGAACACACCTACAAAATTTCATGGTCATAGGTCCAGTGGTTTCAGAGATATCGTGATGTGTCAGCGAGTGGTATTTGGATTTTATATATATAGAATAGATATCATATTAATATCAAGGATGTTATATAAAGGGGGATGGAATGTTAAGAAGGGGTTTAAGGCAAAAAAGTACCCCATGGAAGTAAGAGAATTGGAGAGAAAAATTATACTGCGCATGCTCCACAACCTTTGAACTGGGACAAATATACCTTCTTTAACAAGTTATAACCTGAAACTATTAACAAATTCTTGGTAACCTATAACCAAGAGGAAGGTAATTTGTCCCATTGGAGCTTCTATTTTACATATCTTCATGGGGTCATTTTTTTTCTACAACCCTCTATCCCCTTTATTTAACATCCTTGATTAATATGTAGGAGGGAAGGAAAGGGTTGGTTGAGGTGAGTAAGGTTAAGATACTAAGCCACTGAGTCAGAGTTGTTGAGAGTTTGGTATGTCGTAGCGCCGTCTTGAAACAAAATGTTTCCTCTGATAACACCCCTATCTACAGCTGTACTGAGAGTTAAAATCTAATCTTGTACCACTAGTTTCTTTTTAAATTTCCTCGTAGGAAAGAACACTTACAACTAGTATCTAAAGTTCTTTCAAAGAAGAAAGCAACAACAATAATAGTCCAGGAGATAGCGTGCAAAAAAGTGTCTGACTATAACATCAAGCTAGAATTTTGTATATAAGTCAAACGTTTAACGCCTTTTAAGAATATGTGGTCGGCTAAATTCGTCTGCGGGACATAGCTTGGCAATAGGCGTTTGAAAAAAACAAACCGGAGAGCGACCATGTCTCACCAATTATGGTGGACAATGTGATTTTACAGTATTATGTGAGTACAGAATTAGTTAGTAGACCGAAAATCAAGCTGATGTTAGTTTGTCTCTTGACAGGTGACCACGCTGATTTTTAGTAATATTTGAATAACTAACCTATCAAGTGTGAAAATAACATCGACTCGATTTTTGCTCTACTAACTAATTCTGTACTCAGGATCATGAAAATCACATTGTCCACCATAATTTGTGAGACATGGCCGCTCTCCACCGGTTTTTTTTTTTCAAACGCCTATTTGCCAAGCTATGTCCCACAGACGAACATAGCCGACCACATATTCTTAAAAGACGCTAAAAAATTGACTTGTATACAAAATTCTAGCTTGATGTTAGTCAGATACTTTATTTCACGCTATCTCCTGGACAATAATGGCTTGTAAAAGCATAAAATCAATAAAGTACGTGATAGAATGCGAGGAAGCTATGTGCCACACTAATTGCCAGTCTATTTTCATTTTAAATTCTAACATATAACATCTAAGTCATTGAAAACAATGATATATTTAATACCCCCCCTCCCCCCCCCCCCCCGGTTTTTAAATTTATCAAATTTAAAAAACTATCATTATTATAATAATAATTATCATTTTTTACATAAATTAAACTATCAATTTCGTTATCTACGGGCTACATTCGACAAACCATACAAAATCTAAAAAAATTTGAAGATGTAGGTGTAAATAAACTATGTAATAATAATATTATGTAAATAATATATGTGTGTGAGCATGGAAAGAAAAACAAAAAGGCGCAGAAGGTTCCAAGTTATATGGGACCAACAATGTGCTAATTATGACCCAACATCCATAATTTCATTAATATCTATTAGATTAATGTAGTTTTTAAGACATTTTGGTTTGCAAAAAATGAGCAAAAGACCGATTGGCAGATGAAAAATTAAAAGAAAAAAAAAAAAAAAAATTGATGAAAATATTATATATACTAAGTATAAAGGAGAGTTAGGACCCCTCTGCTGCAGATGCAGTAGAGAGACAGAAACCCCAGCCCATGTGCTTCGTAATTGTCCAAATCAGCGTTTCCCAACCTTTTTGATGCTGTGACCCTAAAAATGTTCCTCTATATTTTCGTGACCCTACATGGAATATGGTGTATTGCATACCCTTAAGATTGCAGGGATATATATAGCGCCTAAAGCCTGAATGCTACTAAAATCATTACTGGATCAGGGAAGAGGGACTGTACGCTGATGCTCATCATCTTCTTTCGGTTAATAGCATTGCTTGATTTGTTTATTTTTTATAACAGTGTCTTTTTTTATTACATTATAAAGCGCCTTCCTGAACTTCTGTTGGTGGGCTGATGACCCTATGTCGGATTAAGAAATTAAAGCTTCTAGGAAATATTATTACTCCTCGTTGCAATACCCCTTATTGTGTCGCTGTATTTTTATCAACGTTTCAAGTATTTGTTTTTGTCTTTTCCTAATAACATTCCTTTATCCTTATGAATTATACCAATTTATTATTTTTACTTAGTAAAATTAAATTTTGATATTTTAATTCCATGGAACTTATTTATATTTTATGTTTCTTATTTAAGTATTTCAATAATTTATCTTAAGTGTACCCTTTTATATATATTCATCAAGTAGGTAGGTGGATCCTTGTTAGGGTAAAGAAAAGTATTTCACATTGGTTAAGGTGTTGGCGACGTTTCGACCTTACCGGTCATTTTCAAGCCTATAAACAACATTTATTGTTTTTTTAAAAAACATAAGTTAACATACGCTATATCCTTTTGGCCTAAGAAACTTTTTATATTGTTATCCAGATTATTTAATATTTTTTCTTCTTCTGCGTATGTTTCCTCCATGTTGTTGTTGTTGTTGTTGTTTGGTCTGGTACGTTGGATCTCCAGAATGATTTTCTATAATTTATCTTAAGTGTACCCTTTTATATATATTATTTAAAAAAAAAAACAATAAATGTTGTTTATAGGCTTGAAAATGACCGGTAAGGTCGAAACGTCGCCAACACCTTAACCAATGTGAAACACTTTTCTTTACCCTAACAAGGATCCACCTACCTACTTGATGAATAAGTATTTCAATTTTTGTCTATAATTAAAAAGATTATTGGCGACCCTAAAATATTTTGTCGCGACCCTTTTTTGGGTCGCGACCATAGGGTTGGGAAACGCTGGTCCAAATAACATGCTCCTTGTTACTCGCCGTCACCATAACGTCAAACATAAGATCATTGACTTGATGAAGATGAAAGGGTATACTTGCTGCGAGGAAGTTTATAGCGTTGATTCGGATTCCACCAGGTATACTGACATTATTGCTTTAAAGGAAAATAGTAAAGAAGCACTAGTAATAGACCCGGCTATGAGATATGAAAGCAATGACCTACTACAAGGCGAGAAGCTGCATCAGGAGAAAAAGAGAATCTATGATAAATGTCTCGGTTATTATCAAGACAAGTTTCTGGAAACGCATGGTCAATGGTCATAGAGAATATCAAGTTAAAGGACTTTGTTTCGGGTCAAGAGGCACCATACCTAAGTTTATAACCGATTTTTGGAACGAAGTTCCTTATGGCACGTTCTGGAGCCCGGGAGTGAATCCGAAAAAAAACGACCAAAATCACCGTCACGAAATCTACAGATGACGATAACTTGAGTAAAAGATCACTGAGTTTCATGAAATTTGGTACACATGTTTATTTTACCAATGCCCAGGCTGAGTTCGTCGGAAAACGTTATCCGCCCAAGCGTTCACGCGCAACGCTCGCGTAAACGTAAGCTTCAAAAGACGGGGAAAAAGCCTGTTACTTGGCTTGTTTTGATTATTTTTGTTATATTTGTCAAAAATGTCACTTTGTTTTGTAAATAAATAAAATATAATCATGTAAAATTTCACCCTGATACAAGCAGAAGCTGTAAAGTAGGGGAGGTATATATTTTATAATATTTTAAAACAGTCCTATTTCAATCCAAACTCCTTTAACAATCATACTCTTTCACTATGAACTCATCATCATCAACTTTTTTCTTATATTCTATATATATTTATTGTAAGACGCTTGCTTTAATTATACAAATAGTGATTTTCTTTTAATTTTACCTTAACTCTGCTAGGTACAAACAGTTCGTTACTTTAAATTTTGTCTCTTTTCTAACTCCGCCATGTGTGATTTTATAATTTATATTTAATGAAAAATGTAAGGAACTTCATTCCAACGGGTGTCCCGCGACACCACTCGTATTTTTTTTTTAAGATGTTGGTATTGACAAAATAGAATTGACGCGGATATCCGTAACTATAATTTTGGGCTCTTTAGGTATCTTAAATAATCATATATATGGATAATAATTATCATTTACTTTATCTATTTGTTTATTTGCTTTTAAACAAGCTTGTAAGTCTATTATATTTATATTATTTTAATTCTAAGTTATTTTACTAAGTTGACTAAGTGTATTTTATGACTATACATTATGTTTTGTAAAACTATTGTTACTTGTTAATGTATTATTGCCTGTAAGAGATTGATTAGTAAGCTGTGTACTAGCAACTCATTATAAATGAGCAGAAACACAAATGTTTTAATTAATAAATATATTGTGTTTCTCTCTATTAATTGAAAATATATTATGAAACAAATATTAAATGTTTCAATCTGTAATCTAAATTTAAAATAATTTCAGCAGTTCTTTAACACATTTTAAATGACTAGGAGTGCGAGTGTGTGTTTTCAGTGCCTTGTCGTCCAATAATTATTATTGGACTGATTTGGATTGAATTTTAAAAAATCCCTTACATGTTTGTTCATAATCATAGTTTATAAATATTTAATATATAGATTTATAATATATAATTATCAGAATTATCTTTGCACTGGTTACTGGTTAGTGCATCAAATATTACCAACCCTAGGAGGGTGCCGACGGGGCAAAGTGCCTCCAAAATGATGGGTGGTTCATTTACCATTCTGTATTCTCTTAATCATTTACTACGTTCACACATCGTTTTGAAAGCGTTTCGGATCCAATTCGTTTTCAAAACGATACGCGTTCATACAACAAAAATTACAGGTGATCGAAATATTTGTTTTCGATATAACATAACGGTGACGTCACGAGTAAAACCTTCTTTCTTGTTACCTAATATGTCCGCGTATTTTTACATTTTATTTACAAGTTATTAAAAGTTTTTACAGGTTCTTTATAGTATTAACTTTTGTTTAACAACGTTTTTGCAGTTAAAAAAAAAGAAACGGAAGCTCACGAAAACAAAGAACTTGAAAAGTGGAAAAGAGTAAAATAACCTGATATCTTTATCCCCTCCACGACCTGTTCATACGAGCGTTTTGAATTTTGATCCCCCGTTCCGATCACGTATTTATTGATTTTATGCTTCTACAAGCAATTATTGTATAATTTGTTTCATTGTTTCCCTCGTTCCCCCCCCCCCTTATATTTTCCTGCGTGTATCTATCCGTCCGTTCGGTCGCCTGTTCTCACGGCTTTCGTCCGATCACTTTGAAATTTGGCATGTATGGGTCTTGTACCTACCCACATATTTTAAAAATATAGTGACTTAAAAAAAATGTTTAAAAAAAAAATTAGGGTAAAAAAAACTTAAGGGTTAAATTTTTTTCCACACCGTGAGGGGTATCATATGAAAGGGTACGTCGAGCTGATTACAAAAATATATAATTATTTTGTTATAACTTTGATTGGGCGAGCGTAGGCAAGTTTGAAGTGGGTGAGAAACGTGTCCCCCTCCCCCCTCTATCTCGCTTATGTGAAGTGCAAAAAAATCTGGAAAAATTCCTGAACATTCTTCGACCAAAAGTAAAGATACGACTTTTTGGAAATTTCGAAAAAAAATATTCTTTTTATTTTTGGAACGAAGTTCCTTATGACACGTTCTGGAGCCCGGGAGTGAATCCGAAAAAAACGACCAAAATCACCGTCACAAAATAAGCGTCACAAAATCACCGTCACAAAATCACCGTGTCGCAAAATCCGTCACGAAATCTACCGATGACGATAACTTGACTAAAAGATCACCGAGTTAGTTGAAATTTGGTACACATGTTCATTTTACCAATGCCCAGGCTGAGTTCATTGGAAATCGTTATCCACCAAAGCGTTCACGCGCAACGCTCTCGTAAACTTAAGCTTAAAAAAAAAACAGGAAAAAATGTTATTAAGGAAGCCTGTTCCTTGACTTGTTTTGTTTATTTTTGTTATATGTCAAAATGTCACTTGGACCAACCAGATTTTATATCTTTTTACAATATTGATATTGACATATGTCTTGATGTCGGAATTTTTTAGTTTTGGTGTAGGGAAATTTTTTTGTTTTGTTTTTGTAGGGATATTTTTTTGTTTTGATTTTGCGGGTGGGTTTAATATAATACTTCAACCTTATAATTTATATTTAATGAAAAATGTAAGGAACTTCGTTCCTACCGGGTGTAGGACCCGCGACACCACACGTATTTTTATTGACAAAATACGTTTTTTATAACTATGGTCTTTTCGATGTATTTATATACGGTTTTAGTCCGGTTCAGTGGCAAAAAATACTTTATCAGAGTGTGTTTTGAGAATACCAGACCCTTAGGATAGTTCAAAGTAAGCTTTTTAGCATTTTAAAAAAACACTGTTTATACACTTTTCAGTTAAACACTATACAGTGTGGCCTACGGACCCTCGCTGTGTGCTGATTAGCACACACTTGACCTGTTTATTATATTTTTGTAAAGGTCACTTTTCTTCACCATGTAACTTAGTGTTTAAGTGGTGTTATGTAATTATTTTCATGATCCTTAATCCTTAGTAACAAATTAGTTAGTAGACTAAAAGTTGATGCTAGCTTGTCCCTTGATAGGTTAGTTATTCAAATATTACTCTAACTCCATGTGGTCGCACCTATGAAGGTACAAACTAACATCAACTTGATTTTCGGTCTAGTATAACTAACGCTAAGGATCATGAAAATCACATTGTCCACATAATTGATGGGGCATGGCCGCTTCCCAACGATTTGTTATTTTATAATGCCTATTGCCAAGCTATGTCCCGCAGACGAACTTAGCCGACCACATATTCTTAAAAGGCGCTAAAAGATTAACTTGTATACAAAATTCTAGCTTGATGTTAGTCACATATCTCCTGGACTATTACGGAATCCCTTTAAATGTTAAAGGACGAATAGTTGTCACTATTTCGTTTGACTTATTGTATAATACTGAAAGTCAGTCTCGTAAAATACGACTTTAAGTTTTAGTACAAAGGCTGGTCTAGCCACGGAAAACGATTTCACCAAATGAGTTACCATACATTATAAATGTCAACGTATGTATGTGTGTATGTTCTTTTTGCAAATCTACAGTTTTTGTCCGATCTCGATGATAATTGGCACACTTGACCTTCAAAGCAAGAAGAAAATCACTGTCTAAATGAATTTTTGAAATTTATAAATTTTGGTACACGGGGAACGAGTAATGAATACGGGGTCAAAGTAATGAATATCCTTCATGATGCATATCGTTGAAAAGCTCTTTAAAAGTATACAGTTATTGTTGTTATTTACAGTTTTGTCATATTTTCATTTAGGAGGGGGGTAAATTTGGGATATTTGCAAATTATCTTATCAACGAGTAGGGGATATAGAAATAAGTGGGAGGGATAGAATCTATAGATATTCTCGCATAATAAAATAATTTCAATGTTTCTTGATGGTAGTTTATAAACTTATCAAACTTAAATAACACTCCGTAGCAAAGCACGGGTATCCAGTTAGTAGTTATATTAATATTAAATTTCTATAAGAAAATAATACCTGTTCCCATTATCTGCTTCTCCTTAGTGAATCACATCGGCCGCCGCCTCCAACTTTCAATCACGCAGGAATCCTCCATATAAACAAACTGCAAATAAAAATAAAAATACTAAGAAACTAATAAAAAGTAAAAAAAGTAATAAGAATAATCAAAATAATTATAAATAATAAGTTAAGTTAATAGTATAAACTAATATTTAGTGCCAACCCTTAAATTATATGCTAAATATACGAGAAATTATATATATATATATATATATATATATATATATATATATATATATATATATATATATATATATATATATATATATATATGTGTGTGTGTGTGTGTGTGTGTGTGTGTATAAAATAGAAAAGGAAAAAAGAAAATGTTTAAGTGTCAAAGAATGGTCATATTCTAATATACTATAATACCAGTTTATGCAATTATATTAATTATATTAACTATTTTTACAAACTAATAACAAATAAAACAAAGAATGAGAATATATTTTGATATAGATAATAATATAAGGCTACATCAACAGAGAGGATTATTTGGAGTAGTTTTTTTTAAAAATAACAATAATATTGAATTAAGAAATGCATCGTATATTGCAATAATAATTTATTAGCAAAACGGTTGGCATGATTTTTTTTTAAGTTAACTTCTAAGTTGTTTATATATTCAGAAATTAGTTAATTTCACAACTAAATCTTTATAATAATTATTATATTAGATAAATATATTCTAAAATATTAATATTTTTATATAATAAATAGTTATTTTCTATGTGAGATAACTTTATAAACTAGAATATGTATATAGATATTATATAGTAAGTAATTGATATAATTTTTTTTATTAGATATTATTTACTAATTTTTAGTTGGACTTTTAATAACTATGAATTTTAATATTTTAAACTATTTAGTTCTGTCTTACTTAATAATCAACAAATACATAAAATTATAATAAAAATTCGTGTATCTAAAGTCTAAAAAAAAAAACTTAAATCTATGTTTAATTCAAAATAAGTTGTTAAGTATTAAATTTGTTTGTATTTACAAACATTTTTAAAGGACTAGAAAAAAATATTAATTAATTTGTATTTTATATTTTCTCCTTCAATATATAAGAAGTAATGAAAAAACGCTTTTAACTATTAATTATATGTAGTCTTAAATTATACTAGTAAATAATATATAATAAATAATATAATATACATAAATATAATATAAATATAAATATTTATATAATATAAATTGTACATACGTATTATATAAAAAGGTTACATTTAATTGAGACAATATTATAATTTTTATTTTTTAATTTATACAATTATTCTTTAAACATGAAATTTAATTAAATGGTAATATAGTTACTAATTGAACTTAAGTTAAAATTGATTAAATCAAATATATTTATGAAAGAAGATTTAGTGTGAAGTTTTGAATGAATAAATGAATGATAAGAGAGATAGTGTGATTACCTTGTTATCAGTTGATGTGATAGGGCCGGAAGCAGGTTACCTAGTGATAGCTGGCTGCTTGCTCTTAGAACTTGGTGAAAAGTAGGCAGATATAGGGGGGGGGGGGTTATTGTAGGCGGAGCCTAATGCACGAAGTTAAGCTGCCACTGGCCCCACCTTCTGGGGTAAGTGGCTTCAACATATTGGCTTGGCCTCCATATTACCCGCCTCCATCCTGCCACGCCTAGCCACCAGCCAATATCCTTGACATCGCCAATCTGACAGGACATAGTCACCAAGTCCGTCCGTCTTTTCCTTTTCCCAGCCAAATCATCATGGTATCCAGATATTAAGCTTTTCACGAGCTTAAACTGTTATCCCCCCCCCCCCCCCCCCTCCGTAACGAAAATTTTCAAATAACTCATCCCAGATTGATTACATGACTTAACAGCTTTCAGTGTAAGAGAGTAAACATGACCTGGTAATTGGCTCCTAGACATTTCAATCTCATCTGATATTATACAGTTGCACTGTATCTCTCACTGACTTCTCCAAAATCATTTAGTTTTACTTTTTATTACTACGTTTTTATTAGCTTGCTTTCTTGTTTGTTTGTCCATATACAAATCTTTTAATCGATTTTTAACTAACTTCCTGAGAAGCTAGACATTTGAAACTTTTAGAATAGCTCAGAATACGATGACAATGCATTATTTTAATACTTTTAGCCATCTTTCAGCAGAATTTATTTTGTTTTCAGCAAATTTTGCTGTATGGAAAGTTAGTTCGGAAAAATCTGCAAGTTATTTTATTTGTTTTGACATATCTCATATTTATAATCTTCATTTTGACGGGTTTCAAATTTATGATTTATGACAGAAAATATAAAAAGTTCTTTTTATCTTGTAATTATTCTTCTTATCTTTTTGTTTTTGATGGAATTATAATTAAAAACATTAATTTATGTATAGAAAACTATATATATTTTCTCAGGATCTTAGGGTTAAATATATAATTTGCTTTCTCCTCCTTTTCCTTTTTTTAAAAAAAAGCAGCTATATTTCGCTCTAACTAAGGGCTTCTTCAGGCTATAAAATTAAAATGCTAAACATATTTTTTTGTTTTATAAATAAATTGGTGAACAATTTTTATTTTAAACACAGTTTTTTGGTTAAAATATATAAACTATGTAACATAGTAAAAATAAATATATGGTAATAATTTTATGACATTGTCTGTTTAGAATAAAATCACAATATTTATCTGTTAAAAAACTTTGTCATTAAAAACACATTAACAGAATTTCCATAATATACTTATTGGATTTTTACGACAAATTAAAAAAAGACCAGTCATGCACCATGACTTAATGAGCGAATTTTCAAAGAAATCTGCGTATTATTTGCTTATGATAATATAGGAAAATTTTGGTTTAGAATTGGACGGGTGAAAAAAATTGGTACACAAGAGTACGTGGTACAAAAGTCAAAATGGTATATACCCTTCAAGATACATTTCGTTGGAAAGCTGTTTAAGAGTACAGTAATTTTTGTTCATATTTTCATGTAAGAGGGGGGTAAAATGGCTCCTAAACATTTCAATCTCATCTGATATTATACAGGTGCTCTCTGTATCTCACTGACTTACTCCAAAATTATTCAGCTTTTCTTTTTATTCTTACCTCTTTGCTTCTGATAGTATGATAATTTAAAAAATTAATTATTTTCAAATTGTAGCTATATTTCACCCATATATACTTGATTATTTTTGAGCATTTAGCCATATCAGAATTTGACATGCGATGTAATTATATTTATCTCCAGTAGGGAGAAAAAGTTATGATTTTGAATTAGTTTAGAGGGCCTAAAGTAATTCTTTTCATCCCTGAACTCAAAAAGTAGGGAGAAAATGTAAAAATTGCAACTTAATTATTTTATAAATACAGTAAAACCTGCTAAAGTGACCACCCGTGTATATTGACCACCTGGTCAATGTGACCACTTTTTCATGGTCCCTTCAGAAATTCAATACTTTCCTGTACATTTTCTTCTGCTTATTGTGACCATCTGCCTATATTGACCAGTGACCACCTTCTTCTGGTCCCTTGAAGTAAATTTATTTCGGTTAAAGTGACCAAAGCAAAAAAAAAAAAAAAATAAACATTAGTGAGAATACCTATTAGAATTTTGAAACATTCAGTTTTTAATTTACTTTCTTAGAACTAATATAGTACTAGTTATTGCAATATCAATAAAACCCTCTTTACTTTTTTCTTTTTTTTTTTATAGGAATTATTAGAAGGATTTATATCAAGGAAATCAGTCAAATGAAATAATTCTTGCTGGTTCTAAGAGTTAACTATATAGAGTACATCATTTCTCTGTATTTTTTTTTTTTTTTTTTTTTTTCACTTCATCCTCATTTCTTTGGAATATCTCCTCTTGTTTTTATTTTATTTCTAGCTCAGTTCTTAGTATGATTTAGAAAGTAAACAGTTAAAAGGAGTAATTTTTTAATTTTTGTTTTTTCATATGCATTGTGTATTTTGCACTGAAATGACCTTAAAAAAAAATATATGTGTGAGGCTCTCACGCATTAGAAGTGAAACTTTAGTTCTAGAATGCGTTGCTCTCTTTCATTTTTTGACGAATTTATTATTTCAGGATTAAGAAATGGTTATGGGAAATTTAATTGAAAAAAAATATTGCTACGCTAAGGCAACCACATTTACTCCAATAAAAATAAATGTTTGTTTTGATTTACTGGTCTTTAAATAGATATAATACAATTAATCTGTAAAAATGTTACACTTGGACGAGTCTCGAATCGCAAACTTCGTTACACGATGTCACTATATGAAAAAATTCACTCTACCGCCGCCAAAGAAGTTTCACTTCAAAAAGTTTAGATTTTACTATTAAACAGTAATTAGTACAATACATGTTTTTTTGTTTTTTTTTTAACTTTTTAAAGTTAAATGTCTCCTCTTGTTTTTTGCATAAATTGTAAAAAATAGCTAATCATATTTCCAAAAATATGATCTAGAGAGAATATTTGCTTTGGCTATTAAAACGTAATTTTACGAGGAGAGACTATTTTATTTTTCCATATTTCAGAAAGGTTTAATTTAACTAAAAAAAAGGATTGTGTGACTATTCCATAAATGCTCCTTTTCACCCTTTACATATGTAAGATTATAAAAAATCAAGAATGAGCAAATTTTTTTTACTCATTATGGGTATGTTGATCACCTGCCTAAGGTGACCAGTTTTGGTCGGTCCCTTCGGTGGTCACTATATCCAGGTTTTACTGTAGTAGAAAATGAATGGCTAATGTAATGAAGTTGTTGAAATCAGGTTGGCGGCACTGCGCTTTTTTGACCATGTTTATCTTTGTTTGTAACCTGCATCTAAATAACCTTCTATTTGAGTTTAATTCCAGTTCTTATTTGTTTCTAATAGTGAATCTCTTACAATCTGCTATTAAAAGTGCTGATAATTATTGTTATTTATTAAAATAATAAATAAAACTGTGCAATGGACGAAAATGTGTATTTTCTTCCAACTGGAGATAAAATATTGTATGTACCTCGTGAGTAAAGTGCCATTATTCCCCTCGCGATAATTATCCCCCTATAGTTAATTAGAGTTATTCCTTCGGCCGCGCCTCGAGAATTAAAGAGTCTAATTCCCTCGGCTTCGCCACAGGATTTAGGGACCATGGTTCCTTCTGCTTCGCCTCAAGAACCGACTTTTTCGCTCAGGGAATAATGGCTTACTTTACTCCCTAGGTGCATGCATAAATATTAAATATCTATTGTTGTTGATATGCAAATTCATTTGAGGAGGCAATAATTTAATTTGTAGAGTTGAAAAAGGTATACAAAGTAGAAGATACAGAAAGAGTTGTATTATGTAAATGGGCTTGAAGATGACGGTCTAGAAGGAGCTTGATTTATCTGTCAGAGAGAGAGTTAGAAGCAAGACGCTATGGAATGGTTGAAATGTAAGGGATGCCTTAGTGAGAGGTTGGAAGGGCAATCAGTCCAGACGTAATGGAGCCCTTCTGAAGCAGGTCCTTCGCTTCTTCCTGAAGTGCCCTTCACTTGATAACTAATGATACCACGTCAACATTGAGCAAAACTTTGACTAAATGCTGTCCTCACCCATATACATCACTGCAACATTACCACCTAACATCACTTTATTACTTTCCTTTCATTTTCTTCTGCCATTTTCTTTTCTTTATTTTCCCTTCTCTCTTCATCATACAATCTTCATCTTATCTTATAAGAGTCGGCAGATAATAATACAAACTAAATAAAATCTACAGCTTCGAGTTCCATACAAAAATCGTGCACAACCTTAGCCCATTTCCAGAACTACCATGAATTCTCCCTGGTAAGCACCCATATGGTCTCTTTTGGTCTCTCAGCTGGGTTGAGGCACCAGTCTCCTCGGAGGCGTGGGTTCGTATCCCACCGCTGCCACCAATGTAACGGGGATTTGGTGAGTGGAATAATGAAACTGGTTAATATGGTTGCTAGTTATTTATTAGTATATGAATGTGTGTGAGTGATTGTTGTAAGATGTGTACACCTCCAGAGCTAAGATCGGACTCCCCGTGTGACTCCATGCTAGGGCTTAGTCTCTTAGATTCTTGGTGGGGGAAAGCACCACTAGACAGAAATTCGAGCCTTTGCTAGCCTAAGGTCTACACTGCTTTCCTAGAATATTCTAGACTTGGCTTCCCCGTTACACATGGACTAATAAGACTAAATCGCTAATAACTCGAAACCTGTTAGGTTTAGAGAAAAAGTTACAATTACAAAATTTGTTTATTTTATGGTCCTCTACAGACATTGGTCCATACATGTATTTTGTAACTTTTTTTCTATCTACAATATTTAAGGAATTAAAAGCAAAAACCCAAAATGGGCCACCATTTTTCAATATGGTGGCCGTAGCACAACTTCGATTTTAGGGGAATTTTAGTATATTCAACAGGAAGCTGAACACAACATCTCCACCAAGTTCCTCGCTTGTACTAATTTTTTCGAGGTCAAAACCTATTTTTACTGTCTATTATGCCGAGGGTGATTTGTCTGGAGATCCTTCGTACTTAGGCTTCTATATCCCCAAGAGATGTGCAATTTTAAATACTGGCGTAACTTTTTGACCTACACATATGACTATTTATGACAGCTGTGCTTTTTATGGGCAATATTGCGTTGCTAGCGCAAAAATGTCATCCCAAAAAAATATCCCTCCCCCTAACGCTTTCTACAAGTGTTATATATTTTTGTAATTTACTCTTCAATACCTTTCATTTGATACCCCACACAATATTTTAAAAAAATATTTATTTTCGTGTGACATGAATTATCCGCCATCTTGGATTCCCAGTAAATCAGATCAAATTGCTAATCTTATTTTTTCTATGGCCCACCAGACCACACATTTTGCATATTTTTCTATATTTTTAGTATGAGCGTAAATACGATTTTAGGGGGGGGGGGGGGGGACACGCAAAATGTCGATGTTTTTTAACAAAATGGCGCCGAAAATTGAACACTTACCCTAAGTGGTATATATTTTTGTAATCTACTCTTCAATACCTTTCATTTGATACCCCACTCAAAATTTAAAAAAAAAAATTTTTTCGCATGACGTAAGTTATCCTTCATTTTGGATTTGAACAGCTGATAATTTTGAGTTCGCTATATTTTTCCTGTGTGCGCGTCAAAACGATCTTTAATATTGGAAAGTTTCACGTTTCTATCTCGTTTTATTCAAAAGTTACTGGAACCGTACAGAGTGACAGACAGACAGACACATGAACAAAACTATAAGGGTTTCTTTTTTTGGTTTTACCAACGAAACCCTAAAAAACGCGGGGGAAACAACTAAACAAATTAGACAATACTGGCTTGTAAATGCATAAACTCAATAAAGTACGTGATATGATGCAAGGAAGCTATATGCCACACCAATTGGCAGTTTTTTTTTTAACAATTTTAATATTTAAATAAATTTCTAAGATGGGATTTTTGTTAATAGTTCCAACTACTCAAGAAGTGAATTATATATGGTTCAAATATTATGAATGGATATTTTCTTTTTTTATATATACTTACTACATAATATAATACATTCTCTCAAAATATTCTTGGTATATGAGAAAGTGAAAAGAATACAATAACAATGAAAAAACAAAAAAATAGGTAATCTGATGTCTTTTCGAAATACATTATTTGTTTAACAAATTTTATACATTCTCTTCTCCTAGAAAAACATTTTTATAATCTTATATATTGATTATTCGAATATTTATTTTAAAAATTGATAGGTTGAAAAAAGTAGCTCGATTCTTACAGAATACAAAGGGGGGGGGGGGGGGGAGAAACAAAAAAAAATAAATATAAGAATAATCCTTGAAATTGAAGAAACTCGGAAATAAAAATACCAAAATCAAATATTGCTTTTAAATTAAAAAATAATTCCAAAGTTTAAAATAAACAAAGTCAAGGGGGGGAGATTTTTTTGTATCTTTTTTATTTAGTTGCTACCTTTTTTATTTGTCTGTAGGTATACCTTTCGCCGGAGGTAAAGAGAACCGACCTGAAAAGGGGAAATCGAGGTAGGTAAAGTTAATTGAAATCAGAACGGTGTACGAGGAAACATCGCCGTGAGATTGAGGGAACGAACCGTCTTGCAAAAACAAACCGGGGGAATTGAAGGCAACAAGAAAAACGGAAATTGGACGCTGAATATTGTAGGATTGTGCGTAAGGTTTTTAAAAAATAAAAATTGTACAAAAGCAAAATGAAATTATACATATATTTGTACAGAAAGCAGAAGGTAATTGATGTTAGACATAGAAGGGATCATATAGCCACGTTGGTGGAGCTCGAGGCGGATAAATAAAGAATCTTGTGAGTTAGTCAGATAGGGGTAACACTGTTACTCAAAAATTTTTGCTTTAAAAGAGTGCGCCCTTTCCCTTTACTGAAAAAAAGAGAACTTTTTGTTTTTCCTTTATTAGCGGAGGAGCGCTGCGGGTTGTAAGGGAGTCCCTTTTTACTTGAGCATGCAAATAAGGGCTCTGTTTACAACGAGAGGGGATAGCTAGGGATCACACATACAGCTGTCTTTACTTACACAACACTCCCAGTCCTTAAGGACACTACTTACACGAGTGGTAGAGAACTCTTTACTTTAGTTTTTAGTACATATCATATAATTATCTATTTACATAAAGTTAAAGTGTCAGTGACTAATTCATTTATAATTTTTAGTTAAGAACTTATTAGTCTTTTTATTTGTCATTGTGATTAGAAGTACGCATTAACAAAATACTTATTATATAAAGAGGGGTCAGTTTTCTTTGTAGTTGTAGTCTTCATCATGTACCGTAGCCCCAGCCCAGCATATTGAAAATAATTTCAAGATAAAAAGAACTTTTTATATACTACGTTTTAACTTTCTGTTGAATCGTATATAATGTTGATAGTATAATTGTTATTGTTATATAATATATAATGTTAATGAAAAAAAAAAAATAGTTCCAAATTTATTTACTTCACATAAATGACAACCATCTAGAGAGCTGTTTGTGAAACCTATAAAAGGACAAATCTTTGTACAACGGATCTCCCCAACACCAAATCTAAAGCGTGCCATCGATATATTTGAAATAATATAAATAATATAATCGATAAATAATATAATCGATATTTCCTGTTTTTGCTGTCATTCAATGTTTATCTATCACAAATTTGAGACCCGTCAAAATGAAGATTGCGTAAATATGGGATATGACGACAAGGCACTGAAAACACACACTCGCACTCCTAGTCATTTAAAATGTGTTAAAGAATTGCTGAAATTATTTTAAATTTAGATTACAGATTGAAACATGTAATATTTGTTTCATAACATATTTTTAATTAATTGAGAGAAACACAAGTTAGTTAGTTAAGCGTTTATTTCATTCAATAAGTTCATAACAAATAATAAAATTTTCACAAACGAAAGCCTTGGTCATTTGACCGTTAGGCGAGATTCGGCCTCTCTATATAACATGCAAATTATAATTATTAACAATTAACCTGGCTCAATGTATACAATTATTTAAATACACTTATACAATTATTTAAAAAAAATAAAAAATAATAACGATTAAAAAGTAACTCAATATTAACAGCAATATTAATAATTGTAGTGAGGAACGATATATCACACTGTATGCACACATACATACGAAAATCTACATAAATATAAACTTATACATAAAAAATCATCGAAATAACATAATAAAATAAATATAAACAAGAAAATTATCCTTACTTTTTCTCTTTTCTATCCTTTCCTCTCCCTTCCTTCTCTCTCCCATTTTTCCCTCTTTTCCTTCTCCTACTAAACGTATCTTTCTCTCATTTCTTCTTTACCCTGTTTTTCTTGGTACGAAAAATAATATGTGAAAAATAAATAAAAAAATAAATAAAATAACAAAAAATAAAATAAAAATAAAAAATAAAATTTCGTAGTACATTCTTTTAACAAAGCAGGTGATTAGCAATAACTACTAATACAATAATTAAAGTTGAATAGCAATACATAATATAGAGATAAATAAATATATATCACAAAACATTATAAAAAAACAAAAAAACTTTTCTTCTTTCCTTTTATTGAAGTTACAATATTTATCGTTTAAAAGGTTTTATTATATATACCCAAATTCATACATATATACACACCTATGTACATTTGTACATATATTATTCCAGATAAGCATCTAACTGTTGGTTTCTTATAGCGGTAGCTGCACTTACAAATCTGTAAAGCTTGTTCCAGTCAGTGCCATTAAGTAATTGAATAATATCCTCAGATGTTGATACGGGTTTTCCCAGGAATGCTTGTCTACATTCAGCGAGAAGAGTGCATTCAGTTAGAAAATGGTGCATATCTTCCCTGATATGTTGATGGCACAAAGGACATTCTGGATGATCTTGGTGGACCCACGGATTGTAAGATAGCCTCAGCATGTCAGAGCGTAATCTAATAAGCAGTTTACACTGTGCAAACCGCTTAGAGGTTGTTAAGTAGTGGTCACGGAGCTCGAAATCTAAGTGCCTGTAAACCATGTGATTTTCACTAGCTCGAGCTTTTGCTAAACACTGGTCCTTATCATATTTGATCATAGAATCTAGCAACCGAGTCGAGTACTTAGACCACTGATTTCCAATGCTTATCCCAGGGTCTAATTCAATTCTATGAAACTCCATTAAATTCAACCAGTGACCATACCATGATGTTTTCTCTTTGATTACTAAATTGGCTATAATATTCGGTAACCTAATGCTGCTCATACGGCCAAGGACTTCTTCCAAATAATTCAAATGGAGCTTATATGTATAAATATACATGGAATTAAGCCCACATTCTAACTCCAAAAAATAACTAGGTGTATTTGGGGGTAAGCCGAAAACCTTTTTTAAAAAAAACCTTTGAATTTTTTCCACCTCTTCAAATCTACTCCACCCCCAAACCTGAGCTCCATAACACATGACTGATCTCGACACTGAGTGAAAAAGGCGTAATCTGGATTCGAAGTTAAAATTTCTTTTCGACCAGACAACATTTCCTGTATTATTTAATGCAATTTTAGCCGTTGCCAGTTTATCCTTGATGTGATTTTTAAAACAGAGAGTGGGCGTTATTTTTATGCCTAGATATTTGTATTCCTTGACTATTTCAATCGGCTGACCACGGTAATGCCATTTTTCTATGGCTGACACTCTCCCACCATTGGGTTTAAACAGCATAATTTTTGATTTGGCTAGATTTAACGTTAGGTTCCACCGTCGGCAATAATCATCTAAATTTTTAATCATTCTCCTCATAGTAACTATATTATCACTTAGAATAACAATGTCATCAGCATAGGCCAACATTTTTATTTGTATGCCATGAAGGTTGAGGCCGCCGTCAAGCTCGTCATACAAATCGTTTAGGAACAGACTAAACAGAGTTGGGCTTATAGTGCAGCCTTGCTTAACTCCTACAGTTATTTTAAAGTTATCAGTTAAACCATTCTTAGTCCAAACTGCAGCAGTAGTATCCCGAAATAATCCCTTTATACAACGTAGTACTTTTGTGGAAACTCCTAAACATGAAAGTTTATAAAATAATGCTCTTCTGTCGACACTGTCAAACGCCGCCTTAAGGTCAACGAAAAATGCATAAACTTTTTTCTTCTTTTGGGTCGCTTTCCATTTTAATTGTACAATATTTACGAGCGTAAAAATGTGGTCAAACGTGGAATAGCCTGCCCGGAAGCCCGCCTGACACTCCTTTAGTATACCATTTTGATCTAACCATTTAGTGAGACGGTTGTGCAATATTCCTGTGAATATTTTTGATATTGTGTCTATAAAAGAAAGACCACGGTAGTTCTCTAAACACTCAGGGTCACCTTTTTTGTGCAGGGGAAAAATGACTGCCTTGGTAAAAGATGAAGGGACGTCACCACTATCAAATATTCTGTTATAGAGTTCTAACAGTTTTAGTAAAAATGAATGCGAGGCATTCTTATAAAATTCGTATGGTATACGATCAGGCCCAGGTGCCTTGTTCAGCTTACAATTGGCTATGACATAACTTAATTCATCTATTTTAATGGGACTATCAAGCTCCAAATTTTCTACAAACGGCTCAGCGAATTCTATTGCTGTACTGTTGATGCTGGGGTTAAAAAGTACTTTAAAATAGCTATGTACTTCTTTTTGTGAACAATTTGGACTAACTAATATTTTTCTACACCTAAAAGAATTTAGAACAGACCAAAATTTAGCAGTATCTCTCATATTATTTAGTTCAATAATGACATTTTCATAATAAGATTTAAATTTACTTTTACAGAGGTTTTTATATTGTTTTATTGCTGATATGTACAGTTGCTTGGTAAGATAAGAATTACTATTTCTACTGATTTCTAAAAGTTTAAAAGATTTTCTCCTCAGTTTAAAACACTCAGAGTCAAACCAGTTTTCCTTAAATCCTTGTCTTTTCTTTTCTTGACTTTCAAATCGTCCCAGTTTTGAGGATTTCCTAATATTATCTATTAAGAAGTTGACGGCCGCTTGGTTCTCATCAGGCAAATTAGGCGATGCCAGAATGTGATGCTCAATGTTACATTTATAGTTTTTTGTATCTTCTGATGTAAAGGCTAGCTTAGGCATCAAAATGTTACCATCAAACTTAGCTAAATTTCTACGTACACCTATGTCTAGACTTAGCTTTATTGGCATGTGATCGGAGAATATTTCGGCCAAGACCTCGAAATTGTGCACATACGACAAAAGATTATGTGGGACACAGCACAAATCTATAGTTGAACAACCCCTTGCTCCATAATACGTTAGCTGACCGTCCTCATCTCCTTTAGTCCTACCGTTAATTATGCAAAGATCGTTTTCATCACAAAACTCCAATAGCTTTAAACCCTCATTATTAGTTTTTTTATCTTTACATTTTCTTTTTTCACAGACATAATTTCCCAAGATACTTTCAGGAAGAATTTGTAAATTACCAACCCTTGCATTGCAATCTCCTATTAATATACAATCCTTAATTTCGTTGCAGGCGTAAAATTCACAAATATGTTTAAAATCCAGATTCCATTTATTACAATTTACATAAACAGGTAGTAAATATATTTTTTTCCCATTCTCTCCTAATATTCTAACGACACGGTTTGCTCCAAGCTGTTCAAATTCAATTATATTTGATAAAACAAGTTTGTACCCGATGACACTGCCCCCCTTAGCGCGCCCCGGTTTATTCTCTTTGTCTGCCGCTATCCAGTGCAACTTGAAATTTTGAAATAAAAATTTATACTTAACAATATCAATATCAGTTACAAAAGTTTCACTCAAATGAAATATATCATATTTTTCAATTAACTCTATAAAATCTTTGTTGCCTACTTTACTTTTGAGTCCGTGTATATTATATGCAATGACTGTTATTATATGTGTATGGACCTGAGTGTTTACCTTGTTGTTGGTTTGATGATGGCTCCTTGCAGTTTTGAGGTCATGACGTCAAGAAGAACTTGGACGTGGATTTGTCGACGCAGGAAGGGAAGCGTTGTGACTAGACCCTTCTACACCGGAAGAAGTTAGTTGGCGCAACATTTCCTCACCATTCTTACCTTCCGTTACCAGCCCAGTTTCGTCACACCACTGAAATTTCACTTTACGTCCTTTTTGATCAATTAATACTAGAGTGTCCTTTCTGATTGAAACTTTAACATTACTGCATTTATTAAATATTTCTCTTTTTATTTCAAAGAGCTTTGCTCTTTTGGCTCTGGTGTCCGGTGCAAAATCCTGATGTATAACTATACCGGTATCCTTTGTTCTTCTGACACGGGATAGAATCTTTATTACATCAGCATACGAGCCTAACTCCACTAGCAGCATTGTTTTTTCATTATAATTACGTCCTATGGGGTATGCTTGAGTAACCGAAATCTGTTCATTAATTTTTAGGACGTCCTTACATATATCTAAAACCAGCTTAATGTAGTCAGGGCTCTCTGGCAGACCTTTAAATATTAAATTGTTTCTCCGAGAGCGATTGTCCAGATCTATGACAGTTTGTTTTAATTGTGTATTCTCCTTGTTAAGCTTAGCTATTTCCACTTTTAGTTCTGTATTTTCGCGCAGAGTTTTGTCAATTTTTTCATTTAACAAGTGTACATCTTCCTTGGTGGCTACTTGTGACATTTTTGCGTTCAAGGCGGAAATCATGTTTTTTATATCATTCGCCCATGTCGGTAAAAAGAGAGAAACACAATATATTTATTAATTAAAACATTTGTGGGGCTGCTCATTTATAATGAGTTGCTAGTACACAGCTTACTAATCAATCTCTTACAGACAATAATACATTAACAAGTAACAATAGTTTTACAAAACATAATGTATAGTCATTAAAATACACTTAGTCAACTTAGTAAAATAACTTAAATTAAAATAATATAAATATAATATACTTTCAAGCTTGTTTAAAAGCAAATAAACAAATAGTCAAATAAAGTAAATGATCATTATTATCCATATATATGATTATTTAAGATACCTAAAGAATTTAAAATTATAGATTCGGATATCCGCGTCAATTCTATTTTGTCAATACCAACATCTTAAAAAAAAAAAAAAAACGAGTGGTGTGACACCCGGTAGGAATGAAGTTCCTTACGCTTTTCATTGAATATAAATTATAAAATCACACTGCTAAATATACAATGCTAATTACTTATACATGGTGGAGTTAGAAAAGAGACAAAATTAAAAGTAACTAACTATTTGTATACTTCGTGGAGTTAAGACAAAATTAAAAGAAAAGCATTTTTTTATCATTGAAGCGAGCGTCTTGCAATATGTTTTGAATATTGAGGAAAAAGTTTATCATGATGAGATGGGTTAATAGTTAAAGAGGATGGTTGAAACAGGACTATTCCCTTATACTCACGCCCCGGACTACTACTTCATTTAAAATATTATAAAATATATCACTTCGCTATACAAAAACCAAAAACTTCTGCTGGTATTAGGTTGAAATTTACATGCCTGTTTTAATTACACGTTAGACGATGTGTATGAAGTTTTATTAAAATCGTTACGTTAGAACGTAAAATATCGGTAAAAACGTTGTTTTCTCTATTTGAAACGTGTATAGGTCTGCTTTAATGTTTTTAGCGATCTCTAACACTTCTTAGCGGTGTCGGTGTTAGTTTTACTAAAAAATCGGTCCGAGACAACTCAGACAAACTTTCTCATATACGAGTTTATAATTACTTAGCCCAGTGTTTCCATTTATTAGTTTTCAAATGTACATTTAAATATTATTAAACATTTCATCAAAATTTATCATAAAAATAACTTTTCCTGGGCGGGGAATCGAACCCGTGCTCTCTCCGTCCGCGTTTTAAGCTTTTTTCTCAGGAACTAGATTTTTCCCGGGAAAACGGTTTATATCGTTGGATTCGTATTTAAATGGACTACATTTTAGAATTTTTTAATCAAAATCGTCGGAACCGTTTTCGAGAAATAATGTTTTTTCTCGTTTTTTCAGAGTTTTTGGGGGGTAGCGCCCCTAAATTTGGAGCTAAAATTCATTTCTCGATTTCGCCTCGGGGTATGATTTTTCTGAACATGTATGCCAAATTTCGTCAAAATCGGCCCAGTAGTTTAGGCTCCAGGCGTCTGCACAGACAGACGACAGACGACGGAGACATTTTTTAAAAACCACTTTTTTGGCCTCAGGGGCAAAACGTGTAAATCCATCAAAATCGAATTTTCGCGCCATCACAATACTTTCTCTTTATATGAGAAAGTAATTATATGAGAAAGTAAAAAATGTATCGATAAAAGTTGTTTGTCTCATTAAGTAAATGAAGTTAGAATTGTTTCCCTAAAATTCCAATTTTAAATTTGAAGCTTACGTTTACGCGAGCGTTGCGCGTGAACACTTGGGTGGATAACGTTGTCCAACGAACTCATCCTGGGCATTGGTAAAACAAGTGTACCTACCAAATTTCAACTAACTCGGTCATCTTTTACTTACGTTATCGACATCGGTACATTCCGTGACGCTTGGTTTTGTGACAGTGATTTTGTGACGGTCGTTTTTTTTCGGATTCACTCCCCTGCTCCAGAACGTGCCATAAGGAACTTTGTTTCAAAAAGAATATGTATAATAAAACAAAATTTTTGAAAATGAATGTAGGTATATGATTTAGAAGGTTAATTTCTAGAATGGATAGTGTCATAGTGTTATTTAGTTGTTGTTTTGAAGGGTTTAGAGCTTGTAAACATGACAACGTGCTGGAGTGGACATGAGCAAGGATTTTCAACAGATTCATCCCCTCCAAGAACCCGACCAATGTCCTTCTAAATCCTTAAGGATTAGTACTTAAGAGCTAGCTAGACCGCTTTAGGGTGCCTTAACTCGTATTTTTACAAGGATTTCTTCTGTCGTGGAATGCTTTTGATAGAGGTTTTCAAGCCGAGTACATTTATCCCTTCAGTTCTAATTCTCTATCAAACTTTCTGATTATTTTCCACATCACGTCTAAGAATAACATGCAATAAACAATAACATGCTCGTACTTTTAAAATAAAACCAACGCCCTAAAAATAAATTCATATATTTTGAGCCAACTTGGCAATAAATGTAATTGCCGCGGTAATGAAAAAACTCACTTCACAGCCTAGTAACATAATATACTATAGAAAGGATGATGCAGCAAATAAAAATCATGTGGTTGTGAGCTTATACAAGAAAATATAGAGAGGGGCCTCAATGCATCCAAAGGAAAAAATAAAAAATCATTAAAATCTAGGCTATAAATACATGTGTATATGCAATACACTATTATACAGGGTGGACCAAAAGTCCCCCCCCCCCTCTTAACTTTTGAACGGTTTGAGATAAATTAATGAAACTTGGCGGATCTCTACCATGCAAAGGGAAGTTTGTTTTCATGCAATCACCCACTAGGGGCAACCACCCACTTTGCCCCCAGGCCACCCAACTTCAAAATTTCAAATTGGAGTGTATATTTTTGATAGCAGATTTAGATTCTACGGCAAAAAATAAAAATATTTTACTTCAAACTTTTTCTTCTACCTCTTATTTTACCCCTAATTTTGTTAATTAATATTTTGCCCCCTATAGGGGGGCAAAGGTATAAAAATCTTAGATTTCAGCGCCTGGAGGCAAAATGGAGGTTGCCCCTAGTACGCGAGTGGATGATTAAACACTTCCCTTTACATGGTACAAATCCCCCAAGTTCCATGACTTTATTTCAAACCGTTTAGATTTTATAACGATCTAAGTGTTATTTCTTTTACTATTTCGAAAAGGTTATTTTTCTATCTTTGCCCCCCTGTTGGGAGCAAAATATTGGAGATAGAAAAAATAGTTTCAAGTAAAAGTTTATTATTTTTCACCGTAGAATCCAAATATGCTATCAAAAACCTTGCGTTCAGGATTGGGGGTCCCCCTCGACGTTGGTACAAGGATAGTAATTCCAGTTATTTCTGGTTTTGGGGGCCCCCTCTTACTGGGGGCCCCCCCGCAATGCGGGCTCGCGCTGGCCAATTGTTACGCCACTGAGGGGGGGGGGGGGAGACTTTTGGACCACCCTGTATATATACGAGCATGTCAGGACTCAATGTTGCGGGGCTGAATTGGCGCTTCTGAGATTCATTTAATTTATAATACAATACACGGTTGAGGCATAGGGGCAAATATGATGTAGATTCCACATATTTCAATCAAATGATTATTATGCAAAGAAATTTAAATTTAAATCAAATTATAATTATTATTAACTACGGGAAACAGACAGAGAAAAATACACTCCAGAATTTGAACCACGGGCCTCTATATTTCCAGTATAGCGCTCTACCAACTAAACTACGCAGGAGAATGATTTTCTCTGACGTTAATGATACCTTCTCCCGAATTTAAGCTTTCAAATTTCCACAAATCTGAGAAGTCAACATTAATGACATAGAACTAGACCGAGAAATAACGCTTATAATTATAAAGTACCCAATTAGTACCTGTACCTAGTACAATCAATTAGAAATTCATATTTTACGATTTTGTTGACTTCTCAGATTTGTGGAAATTTGAAAGCTTAAATTCGGGAGAAGCTATCATTAACGTCAGAGAAAATCATTCTCCTGCGTAGAT
This sequence comes from Gerris lacustris, assembly GCA_951217055.1. Lineage (NCBI taxonomy): Eukaryota > Metazoa > Arthropoda > Insecta > Hemiptera > Gerridae > Gerris > Gerris lacustris. The sequence continues at coordinate 6,045,629 of OX578283.1, read as the reverse complement.
TAGACGGTAGAGCGCTATACTGGAAATATAGAGACCCGTTGTTCAAATCCCGGCGCTGTAGTGTATTTTTCTCTGTCTGTTTCCCGTTGTTAATAATAATTATAATTTGATTTAAATTAAAATTTAATCTTTCCGTAGTATGAATACTACCAAAATCGTAAAATATGAATTAAGAAATTTAAATATAAACGGCAAATTAGGGTTTTCGCGTAATACATAATAAGTGGTTAACAAGAATTTCTTCTTACGAAGGATAATTTCAAGTTTCAATTTCGTAGTTTATTTTCTTTTTTCTTTATATTTAGAATTGAGGTGTAAAAGTTGAAATTGACAAGTTAGTAGGGACAACTCTTGCGAAGAATTCCACGTTTCACTCAAGAGGACGAACTGAAGTTTAACTTTGTAGGAAGTAAAGAAGAAAACAAATTAAATGGATATGTCTTGTCTTGTGACGTGTGAACAGGGTTTTAAACTTTAGAGCTATGCAATCTCCTCACGGTGAAAAACTTTGAAAAACAGGTTATATTTCTCACTCTTTATCATGTGTCGCCTTGATATAGAAAGATTCCTTCACCTCTGTCACTCTCTCGTATCTAACCTGTATAATACAACCTTTAAGAAGGTAACCATTTAATAATTTCAACTCTAGAGTAAAATTTTCATGGAAATTCGTCCGTGAAAACTTGGTTTTTCGGAAAGACCTTCCACCCCCTTCCCTTCTCCTACCCTTTCCAGCAACTTGGCAAAGTAGAATTAAGTGTTTTCTCGTGGAGTGGGGGTAATTAAGTACCCCTCCTTTTAGAACCTAACCCCCCCTTAAAGAGAAAGGAAAAAGACAAACATGGCGGATAATGGAGTTTTTTAAAAGAGTGGAAAGGGCAGGTCTCGGCATTTTTTTTTTATGGAGGGGTAGAATCGGTTAAAAGCGAGGTTATGTTTCTCCAAGGTTATAATATCAGAGGGAACAAAGTTAGATGATACAGTTAAAGAAGAAAATAAAGAAAGAAAATAATCCCCTGAAAAGAAAAAAACCTTCTTTAAAAGGTTATTTCGTGTTTTAGTTCAATTTTCTCTCTCATTAAAATGAATAATTATTCCTCTTTTTGAATAAAGGCCAGATAAGAATATTTAAAAAGGTCTTACGTTATTGAATTTGGATATAAAGGCCACATAATAGATTCAGTTAGTCTTTATAGACTGACGTTTTGACAGTATAGTCGTTTCAATATGTAAATATAAACGTGTAAATAAGTATATTTAATTTATTTAAAACCTATTTTTTACTACGTTTTTATTAGCTTGCTTTCTTGTTTGATTGTTTGTTTGTCCGGCACATATCTGGCAATCGATTTCTAACTAACTTCCCGAATAGCTAGACATTTGAAACTTTTAGCATAGCTCAGAACACGATGACAATACATTATTTTAATACTTTTAGCCATCTTTCAGCAGAATTTATAATGGTTTTCAGCAAATTTTGCTGTATGGAAAGTTAGTCCGGGAAAAATCCGCAAGTTATTTTATTTGTTTTGCCATGTCCCATATTTACAATCTTCATTGTGACGGGTTTCAAATTTGTGATTTTAATAAATAAGAGATAAACAAACATTGAATGACAGCAAAACAGGAAATATATCGATTATATTATTTATATTATTTCAAATATATCGATGGCACGGTTTAGATTTGGTGTTGGGGAGATCCGTTGTACAAAGATTTGTCCTTATATAGGTTTAAGATCAGCTCTCTAGATGGTTGTCATTTATGTGAAGTAAATAAATTCGGAACTATTTTTTTTTTTTTTTTTGTCACTAACATTATATATTATATAAAAATAACAATTATATTATCAACATTACATACGATTCAACAGAAAATTTAAAAACGTAATATATAAAAAGTTTTTTTTTATCTTGAAATTATTAGAAATTTACTACATGTAGTGATATACAGTAAAAGCATTTTGTTATATAAATCCGTTCACCGTGCAATTTGCATCTAGCTAGTAATTAACAAGAAAATAAACAGGTCAAATGTGTGCTAGTGAGCACACAGTGAGGGTCCGTAGGCAACCCTGTATTGTATAGTTTACGCTCGCCCTATCAAACTTATAACCAAAGAATTATATATTTTTGTAATCAGCTCGACGTACCCTTTCATATGATACCCCTCGCGGTGTCGAAAAAAAAAAAAAAAAATTTAACGTTTAAGTTTTTTTCCTCTAATTTTTTTGAAAAATATTTTTTTTAAGTCGCTATATTTTTAAAATATGGGGGCAAAGACACATACATGCCAAATTTCAAAGTGATCGGACGAAAGGTGTAACCGTGAGAGCACGCGAGAGGACGGACGGACAGACACACGCAGGAAAATATAAGGATAAGGGTCCTTGGTTTTGCCTACGGACCCTAAAAAAAACTTGTGGTGTCGTGGGACACCGGGTAGGAACGAAGTTCCTCACATTTTTCATTAAATATAAATTATAAAATCACACTGCTAAGTACGTATACGTTGCTAACTACTTATACAGCATGGAGGAGTTAAGGCAAAATTAAAAGAAAAGCAGTATTTCTATCATTAAAGCAAGCGTCTTACAATAAATATGTATTGAATATTGAGAAAAAAGTTAATCATGATGAGTTTATAGTTAAAGAATATGTTTGTTAAAGGATGTTGGATTGAAATAGGACTGTTTTCTACCTACCCGGCCTATTAATTTAAAATATTATAAAATATATCTCTTCCCTACTCTAAAGCTTCTGCTTGTATCCGGTTGAAATTTTACATGCCTGTTTCAATTGTACTTTAGACAATGTGTAAGAAGTTTTATTAAAATCGTTATACGGGTGGGTCCACTTTAATAAATTTAGCAATCTTTATCACTTCATAACAGTGTCTGTTTTCGTTTTACTAAAACAAATATTTAAAAAAAGTTGTTTGTCTCATTAAATAGATGAAGTTAGAATTTTTTCATGGATTAGGTACGCAGTATTATAATAATAAACCTAATATATTGAAATAAGCTTCAGCACAGATCAATTTTACTTTTAACAAGACCGTGATTATATTTTCTATATTTACAAAACCAAGTGACATTTTGACGTATAACAAAAATAAACAAAACAAGTCAAGGAACAGGCTTCCTTAATAACATTTTTTCCCGTGTTTTTTAAGCTTACGTTTACGCGAGTGTTGTGCGTGAACGTTTGGGCGGATAACGTTTTCCAACGAACTCAGCCTGGGCATTGGTAAAATGAACATGTGTACCAAATTTCAACTAACTCGGTGATCTTTCACTCAAGTTATCGTCATCGGTAGATTTCGTGACAATGATTTTGCGTGACGGTGATTTTGGTTGTTTTTTTCGGATTCACTCCCAAGCTCCAGAACGTGCCATAAGGAACTTCGTTCTCGTTCCAAAAAGTTTCCTTCCTTTCTTCAGGTAGATAATGACAGAACAACACACACTTAACCAAATCATTTAGAGATGAAAACCGTGAGGTTTTGAGTAAATGTGTGTAACTCTGTTAACAAACGAGTTGCAACTTACTAAGTTTTTAAAGGGTTTTTTAAGGGAAAATTTGGATGGCAGGAAGTCATCCAAATTTCTTTTCATAATTTTTGGATTGATAGACTATAGTATAACCATTCCTTCTGTTTACAACATTGAGAGATGAGATGAATTATAGTCAATATAATCTTGGCCCTGGTGCGGGAAAACATAATAACCGGGGTGGCTTTATATTTTTAGTAAATAAAATCAGTTTCACAGCTCCAGTCAGGAAAGCAGCTTCTAGTGTGAAACGGCTTTTACTCTTCTTTGTGAAACAGCTATAACCATAAAGGCGCTAGGCATTAGACACATTTTCATTTAGTCTATAGTCTATATCAGCTTTTCCCAAACAGTTTTGAACGCGGCCCGGTACGGGATTTTAAAAAGTTTCGTACCCACATGAAAAAAAATGAATGATAAACGAAGCCAAAAGAACCATGGTCCCTAAATCTCGATGCGAAGCCGAGTGAGATAATTATCGCGAGGGGAATAATGGCACTTTACTCACGAGGTACATACAATATTTTATCTCCAGTAGGAAGAAAATACACATTTTCGTCCATTGCACACTTTTTATTTATTATTTTAATAAATAACAATAATTAATAGCAGATATAAGAGATTCAATATTAAAAACAAATAGAAGGCTATTTAGATGCAGGTTATAAACAAAGATAAACATGGTCGAAAAAGCAATGTCACCAACCTGATTTTAACAACTTCATTACATTAGCCATTCATTTTTTACTATTTATAAAATAATTAAGTTGCAATCTTTACTTGTGTGCCCTACTTTACTTTTTCTCCCTACTTTTTGAGTTCAGGGATGAAAAGACTTACTTTAGTCCCTCTAAACTAATTCAAAATCATAACTATTACTCCCTACTGGAGATAAAAATATATATGTATTTACAATTATTTTTTCATAAAAATCAAGTTATTCATTTGTTTATTCATACTCAAAAATTGCTAACTAATTTTTATATAAGTAATTAAAAAATTAACAATTATATTCATTTAAAACTTTAGTAAATGAAGTAATCTTTGTTTCCTCATATTTTGTCCTTAGTGCGAAGGATTCAAAAGATTTAAAATTTCCTTTTGAAAGTCGTTCTTAAATATTTAAACCAAAGTTTTGCAAATTTAAATTCAATTCATTGAATGTATCAAATATGTCGCACTAATAAGCTGCTTTTATTAACCACTCGATATCCTGGAATCTATCCTTAAATGGAAAAATAGCATCTTTTTTAGATGTTGGGTGTTCAATAAGAAATAATAAAGCTTCGTCTTTTAGCTCAAACCTTTTATTTAAGATAGGTTTAAATAAAAATAATCGGTATAAAAATATTTATTGATAATAATTTAATTTTTTATATGTAATAAATTAAAATCTCACGGCTACACCTTTTGTCCTATCACTTTGAAATTTGGCATGTATGTGTCTTGTACCTACCCACATATTTTAAAATATAGCGACTTAAAAAAAATATTTTTCAAAAAAATTAGAGTAAAAAAACTTAAGGATTAAATTTTTTTTTTTTTTTTTTTCGACACCGTGAGGGGTATCATATGAAAGGGTACGTCGAGCTGATTACAAAAATATATAATTCTTTGGTTATAACGTTAATAGGGAGAGCGTAGGCAAGTTTGAAGTGGGTGTGAAACGTGTCCCCCCCCCTCAATCTCACTTATGTGAAGTGCAAAAAATCTGAAAAAATTCCTGAACATTCTTCAACTAAAAGTAAAGATACCACTTTTTGGAAATTTCGAAAAAAATATTATTTTATTTTTTATTGACAAAATACGTTTTTTTTTTTTATAATTATGGTCTTTTCGATGTATTTATATGGTTGTAGTCCGGTTCAGTGGCAAAAAAATACTTTATCAGAGTGTGTTTTGAGAATATTAGACCCTTAGATTGGTTCAAAGTAAGCTTTTTAGCATTTTAAAAAAACATTGTTTATACACTTTACAGTTAAACACTATATAGTGTGGCCTACGGACCCTCGCTGTGTGCTGACTAGCACACACTTGACCTGTTTATATATAATATAACACCGAATTTTTAACCGAAAACATTTTTCTCAAGTTTTTACAAATTTTTTTCGCGACCCGCACTTTGGGAAACGCTGGCTATATGACCCATTTATTGCTGTCTGTACGCTTTTTTAATAAATGAAAATTGTGCTGCAATTCTATCAGTGGCGCAGCACTCATACTCAACCATAATAATAAACATTTAAGAAGTTAATCAAATATTACTTCTTTTTTTTTCAATTGGCTTGGCGGGGCTTCAGGAAATTTTTCGGCTTCCCGGTGCCCCCATCCGCCCCTGGCTATATTCTCTCAATTTTACCATCTTGGCTCACCATCCTCTCAATTTTACCATCATTGTCCGCTACCTCTCTATGCCACCACCTTTAGTCCTCTTTCTTTTCTACTTCACCATCATGGTCCACTATTCTCTCTATTCTACCATTTCGGCCCACTAAAACCACAACCGTTATCTACCCGGCTCTAACAACTAATGGTTACATAAATTTACTTTCATTAATAAAGATTAAACTAAATTATGTAATAGAATATATATATATATATATATATATATATATATATATATATATATATATATATATATATATATATATATAAAGAACTATAATTTTAACAACTAAATCTAAAACGCAATATGAGGATAAAGAGGAGCATCTCGTGAGCGGCTTACACTAAGAAAGAAGCGTTTGCCCTTTTGCTCTCACGCGATAATTTCCCCGGCAACTTTTGTGGATTACTCTTAGGTTGCTAAAGGGCAAGCTGTTAAAGTAAGTTGAAGGTAATTAAACACGTGGAATACACGTGTGATTGCCTGACCTGACCACCGAGGGATAACACCACCCCTTGCCAAGTGGTTAAGTTCCCACCCTTTCATTGTCTCACTTCCCCCACGCACAATTTATATTATTTTCATAACCAATTTTATTATAACCTTATGCTTAAGCCTCTAACCCTTCCTAACATTAGCCCTTCACCTTTTCTTATAAAAAACCATGCTTTTTGTTGGAGCAACCAACAAAATTAATTTACTGCCCTTAGAGAGAGAGTACAGCATGTTTACATCATGTTAATACCATATTCTCAACAGCTCGTGTTTATACCATATTCTCAACAGCTCGTGTTTATACCATATTCTCAACAGCTCGTGTTTATACCATATTCTCAACAGCTCGTGTATATACCATATTCTCAACAGCTCGTGTTTATACCATATTCTCAACAGCTCGTGTTTATACCATATTCTCAACAGATCATGTTAATACCATATTCTCAACAGCTCGTGTTAATACCATATTCTCAACAGCTCGTGTTTATACCATATTCTCAAAACTTTGAATTAATTTCCTAAATTATTAAATGAGGTTCAAAACCAGAATTAAATCCTAATTTGATATCTGAGTATAATAGTTTCTTTTAACGAAATAATTGTAAACAAATCGGACGCGTGGCGTTTCAGAACATTTCCTTCCCAAACATAAACATATAAATAATTTCAAGATAAAATGAACTGTTTATAAACTACGTTTTTAAATTTTCTGTTGAATCAGATGTAATGTTGATAATATAATTGTTCTTGTTATTAATATGTAATGTTACTGAAAAAAAAAAAAAAAAAAAAAAAAAAAAAAAAAAAAAATTGTTCTGAATTTATTTACTTTACATAAATGACAATCATCTAGAGAGCTGATCATAAACCTATAAAAGGACAAATCTTTGTACAACGGATCTCCCCAACACCAAATCTAAACCGTGCCATCGATAAATTGAATAATATAAATAATATAATCGATAAATAATATAATCGATATATTTCCTGTTTTGCTGTCATTCAATGTTTATCTTTTATTTATAAAAATCTCAGAGATAAATATCACAAATTGGAAACCCGTCAAAATGAAGATTGTAAATATTGGATATGGCAAAACAAATAAAATAACTTGCGGATTTTTTCCGAACTAACTTTCCACACTGCAAAATCTGCTGAAAACCAATTAATTCTGCTAAGAGATGGCTAAAAGTATTAAAATAATGCATTGTCATCGTGTTCTGAGCAATGCTAAAAGTTTCAAATGTCTAGCTATTCGGGAAGTTAGTTAGAAATCGATTGCCAGATTTGTACCGGACAAACAAACAAACAAACAAACAAGAAACCAAGTTAATAAAAACGTAGTAATGACAACCAACTAGACACCTGAACAAATAAATAATATTATAAATGTTAAAAAATAGTACATTACGCGTCTAGTGCGAATAGTAGCATTTTTCATGCGAGTTTGGAGTTTGCACCTGAGTGACAGCTTGGATAGTAAAACGACACGAGCTAAGCAAAATGCAGTTTTCCCACGAGTTGCGTATCGTACTTTATCTACGACTGTTGGATTTTAATAATAAATACAGCAAATAAACAGTTACTTTAATTGAACAAACAGCAAATTAGTTTTGTTAAATGTAAACAAACAGCAAATTAGTTTTGTTAAATGTAAACAAACAGCAAATTAGTTTTGTTAAATGTAAACAAACAGCAAATTAGTTTTGTTAAATGTAAACAAACAGCAAATTAGTTTTGTTAAATGTAAACAAACAGGCTAATCGTGCGGCTAATAAAGTGAACTCTCTTATCTACGATTGATACAAAATATAATAATTTTATCTCTGTTTTGATGCGTAGAAAGTGATTCTTTTCGTAGTTGTATTCATTGCGCATGCGCGTTTCATAATTCTTCTATATTTCCGCACTTGTGCGAATTCTTCATTTAACAAAGCTAATTTGTTGTTTGTTTAATTAAACTAATGGTTTTTACTTTTCCTCACTACTAATAGTAGGAAAAGTATTGTTTTCACCAAACATTTTTTTTCGAGATTTCAACGGAATTATCCGTTTTAGGTGTTTTTAAGACCTCCTGAGTTGTTTTCAGCATGACGTATGTATGTATGTATGTGTGTCTGTGTGTATGTGTGTTATCATCGTAATCGTAGCGCACAAGGTATTTACCCTAGAGAGTTGAAACTTGGCAGAAAAATCAGTCCTAACCTGTAGTTGTGCCGCCCGGAAAATCAACTTTTTCCGCCATCTTGAACCCAGTTTGCTGAGTCAGCAAAAAATTTAAAAAATCTTAATAAATCGAAAATGGTCCTGATCAAGTTGAAATTTGGCTCGAATGTACCTCTCTGTATGACAAACAAGCCCACTAAATTTCATTTTGATTTTGGCCGCCATTTTGAAGTTATAAATTTTTAAACTTTGACGGTTAATAATACCGGAAGTATAAATAGGGTTTTGACGTATAGCATATCGTTGGCACCAGAAAAAATTAAGGAACAAATATAAAAAACCCCTTGAAATTCCATTAATTAGTTTAAAAGTTATAAGCGAACATAATTATTTATTAGTGCGATAATTTTGATGACGTCAAAGTTTGTTTACATCTGTCAAAATACCGCCAAACTTCAAATAAATAAATAAAATATAGGTATTAAAAATAAGGTTTTTTTTAAGAATGATAATAAATCAGTTTGTTCAGAACGGTCACCCATCCAAGTACTGACCACGTCCAGTGCTGCTTCCTCCTGCTGCGAAGCAGCAGGAGAGGCCACTTTAGTGGCCTCTGAAGTGAAGAAAAGTTCCGAGGTACCATGTACCCGATTTTTTTTTCTGTGTTTATTATTAAAATCCAACAATCGTAGATAAAATACGGTATGCAACTCGTGCAAAAACTGCATTTTGCTTTGCTCGGGTGCAAACTCCACCCTCAAATGTATCGGTTTATTGTCGAAAAACCAATATCTAATATTTTGTGCATACCGTGGTATGCACAAAATATTAAAACTAATTATACAAAAAACTAATTAATTATTCTCTGAGTTATTCATTATGAGTATAACTTTCACAAAATCTTAGTAGAAACAACTAATTTGGTATTAATTAGTGATCAATGCCAATTGACCATCAATATGATCACAAAATACAATTATATTTAAAAGTGCATTAAGCATGACAAGCCATGCAACTAATGGAACCATCGACATTCTAATTATTTTACAATAAATTCTCACTTCCAGGTGATCGGTGATCGTGGAGGGTAACAAACCAACATGAGTTATATATTTACTAGATCAACTTCCAGGCACTTTATAATACAATATACACTAAAAATTAGATTTTTTTTCAATAATTCTCCTTGTCTCTCATTGAGTAAGGTACAAGGAAAAGTACAAGATAAGGAGTGGTCACGGTACACTAATCATAGATCTTGTACCTAACATCATCCTCACGTTGACAGGTTATTAGTTTCCAAAACGATAACGAATCGGCATGAGATAAAAGAAGGGGGGTGAAGTAATGATGAGTTTTTAAAAAGCTGCACGGTGGATTTACCAAACACGTGACCTGGGCATGAGCAGCTGTCAATGAAGAGGCGTCCACCCTCTTTCCAGTCACCGAACGCTCACTCAAGTGTTGATATTAGGAAAACACTTACAAACCAGCACTCTTCAAACAATTATTTCTCATTGGCCCTATAAACCCCTTAAGTACAAAAACGATTTGAGAACTTCGTCAATCTTTTTAACAATATGTTCCCCCGTTTATTTCCTGTTTGTATATTCTTATTTTAAAGTGCCCACGTAGGATTTGTTTTCATTTTAAGTTTCCCATGGATTCAATTTGATTTTTCAACCCGTTCGAAATCAAAAGAACAATAACATTGTTGATTCTGAAACTTTATAATTCTTTTAATAATAAAGATTAAAATCATCTCTATGACATGTTCCCATGCGAATCTTCATATTTATTTTAATATTTTTAGATAATTCACACGATAAGAATTATACTAAGTTTATATTAGCTTGCTTTCTTGTTTGTTTGTTGTTTGTGTGTCCAGTACAAATCATACAATAGATTTTTAACTAACTTCCCGACTAGCTTGACATTTTAAACTTTTATAATAGCTCAGAACACGATAACAATGCATTATTTTCATTAAACACAATTCATTTCATTTTCAGTAAATTTTGCTTTCTGGAAACTTAGTTCGAAATAAATCCGCAAGAATAAATATAAATAAAGAAAAAATGAGAACCACCTTGCGGATTTTTCCGAACTTACTTTCCATATACAACAAATGCTATGTTTCTATTATTATATATACCTATAATTTATGATAATTTTGATTATGGTTATGATATTACCGATTCGCACTCGTCACTCGTGTGGTAAACAATCGGTCCAAGACAACTCAGACAAACTTTTTCATATACGAGTTCGTAATTACTTAGCCAATTGTTTTCCATTTATTAGTTTTTGTATGTACATTTAATTATTACTGAACATTTCATCAAAATTTACCATAAAAATAACTTCTCCTTGGCAGGGAATCGAACCCGGGATCTCCCTGTCCACGTTTTAAGCAATTTTCTCAGGAACTAGATTTTTCCCGGGAAAACGGCTTATATTGTTACATTCGTATTTAAATGGACTGTATTTTAGAATTTTTTAATCAAAATTGTCGGAACCATTTTCGAGAAATCACGTTTTTTCAGAGCTTGTGGAGGGTAGCGCCCCTAAATTTGGAGCTAAAATTCATTTCTCGATTTCGCCTCGGGGTATGATTTTTCTGAACATGTATGCCAAAATTCGTCAAAATCGGCCCAGTAGTTTAGGCTCCAGGCGTCTGCACAGACGACAGACAGACATTTTTTATAAACCACATTTTTGGACTCAGGGGACCTCAAAACGTGTAAATCCATCAAAATCTCAAAATCGAATTTTCGCGCCATCACAATACTTTCTCTTTATATGAGAAAGTAAAAAGGAACTTTTGGTAATGCCAAAACACTGTAAAATCAAAGCGCGAACGCAATTCTCGATTCATGGCATTCGTGATGTTGTCAAGGATAACGCTCTTCTGCTTCAATAGTATAAAAACGTAGTAAATAATAGTACATTACGCGTCGAGTGTGGAAAGTAGCATTTTGCATGCGAGTGTGGAGTTTGCACCCGAGCGACAGCGAGGGACGTAAAACCACACGAGCAATGCAAAATACCGTTCTCCCACGAGTTGCGTACCGTACTTTATCTACGATTGTTAGATTTAAATAATAAATACTGAAAAAAATAAACTTGCTGTATGTAAGTTCGTATCTCTTCTCTTGATAAAGATGGCATTAATCTTGAGTATTATTTTTTGCCGAATTAATTATTTCTGGAGGAGTATTATTTTACATTTTCGTCAAAGTCACTTGATTCATTCATTGTTTTTCACTAAAAACTCGATATAAACAGTTACTTTAATAAAAGAATAGCAAATTAGTTTTGTTAAATGTAAACAAAATCGCTAATCGTGCGTAAAGCTGAAGAATTCCTCTTCTTTACCGCGCTAGCTTGGTAAAGAAGAGGAATTCTTCAGAACCATGAGACGCATCTAAACAGAGATACAATGTTTATATTTCGTATCAATCAATCAATCGTAGATAAACAAATATTTGTATCTTGTAATTATTAGAGTTATTAAATACTAGTCAAGATTCTCTTAAATACTAGAACTCCGTTTCAATGAGTTTTCAAAACCGTTTAGAAAACGGGTTTTGTTATTCGAATTCCCATGGAAACGGTGATTTCAAAACGTTTTGAGTTCAAGGTCCCTTTTGGTTATGTATTGAAACTGTTTAGAAGAAATATCATGGAAACAGGTATTGAAATGTAAACGGACATAGGCAGAGTAGGTATGATGAGCGGAGATATTATAACCTGACTTAACTATAACTCGTCTGGAAGTTTACAGCTTTCAAAATTGTTGTGAAAACTGATTTGGAATCTTTTCATGGAAACACTTTTGGTTTGAAACCAAAACAGTTTTGAAAACACATGGAAACCTAGTAAATGGACATTTTTGATTTTTTTTTTTTAGATAAATATTTATGTTTCATACACTATGGAATGTCTCCTTCCATCAAGTGAGACAAATTTAATTTAAATCAAATTATAATTATTATTAACTACGGGAAACAGACAGAGAAAAATACACTCCAGCGCCGGGATTTGAACCACCGGCCTCTATATTTCCAGTATAGCGCTCTAACCAACTAAGCTACGCAGGAGAATGAATTTCTCTGACGTTAATGATACCTTGACCCGAATTTAAAGCTTTCAATTTTTCCACAAGTCTGAGAAGTCAACATTAATGACAAAGAACCAGACTGAGAAATAACGCTTATAATTATAAAGTACCCAATTAGTACCTGTACCTCGTACAATCAATTAGAAATTCATATTTTACGATTTTGGTAGTATTCATACTACGGAACGATTAAATTTTAATTTAAATCAAATTATAATTATTATTAACTACGGGAAACAGACAGAGAAAAATAGACTCCAGCGCTGGGATTTGAACCACGGGCCTCTATATTTCCAGGATAGCGCTCTAACCTACTAAGCTACGCAGGAGAATGATTTTCTCTGACTTTAATGATACCTTGACCCGAATTTAAAGCTTTAAATTTTTCCACAAGTTTGAGAAGTCAATATATATGACATAGATCTAGACCGAGAAATAACGCTTATAATATATAGAGGCCCGTGGTTCAAATCCCAGCGCTGGAGTCTATTTTTCTCTGTCTGTTTCCCGTAGTTAATAATAATTATAATTTGATTTAAATTAAAATTTAATCTTTCCGTAGTATGGAAACTACCAAAATCGTAAAATATGAATGACAAATTTAGTTCAAATATCTCTGTGAAAAATTGGATATAAATTTAAAAATTGTGCTAAAATGTGCATAATTTAAAACAAAAATGCATAATCATTTTATACATGCGAGGTCAGATTTCTGATAAGGTGTCTATATAACAAGAAAACAACAATTCCATTAATAGAAACGTTTCGATCCTTTAAAGGTAATCTTCAGACAAATTTATTCTATAAATAAAAATAAAGATACATCAAATTAATTTAACAAATAAATAATCTAAGTTATTAGTTAGTTGCAGATTTTCTATCAAAGCTCTGATTAATATGTAATTATAGTTTATCTACGATTGATACGAAATATAAACATTATATCTTTGTTTAGATGCGTAGAAAGTGATTATTTACGTACTTGTATTCATTGCGCATGCGCGTCTCATAGTTCTGAATAATTCCTCTTCTTTACCACGCTAGCGCTGTAAAGAAGAGGAACTCTTCAGCTTTACGCACGATTAGTGAGTTTGTTTACATTTAACAAAAATAATTTGCTGTTCTTTTAATGAAGTAACTGTTTATATCGAGTTTTTAGTGAAAAACAATGAGTGAATCAAGTGACTTTGATGAAAATGTGGAGAATAATACTCCTCCAGAAATAATTAATTCGGCAAAAAATACAACTCAAGAATTATAATGCCATCTTTATCAAGAGAGTGATACGAACTTACATACAGCAAGTTTATTTTTTCTGTATTTATTATTTTAATCTAACAATCGTAGATAAAGTACGGTACGCAACTCGTGCGAAAACGGCATTTTACATTGCTCGTGAGGTTTTACTACACTCGCTATCGCTCGGGTGCAAACTCCACACTCGCATGCAAAATGCTACCTTCCGCACTCGACGCGTAATGTACTATTACAGGGGTTTAATGTGTCGAAAAGACACCTTATCAGCCATCTGACCTCGTATGTATTAAACCATAAGGGTGTGTTACAATAATTAATAAATAATTATTAATTTAATTAATAAACATTTCATCTAAAAACAATTATTGAAATATACAAATATAAACAGTAAGACAAAAACGAACGCATTACCCCAGATATTAGTGTTACTTTGAGTCGACTTTCGACCGCAGCCGTTATCATCAATCCCAGAAAAAGTTAAAGCTAAAACCCCAAGAGGAGCTAAAACACGAGAGACAAAAATTGAATTATCATATTTCGGACAGTACATATTTCGGACAGTTCATATTTCGGACAGTTCATATTTCGGACAATACAGTTTATTGTGATAAACATGTATTGAATTAAAATAATATATATAGAAGCGGAAAATATAAATGAGTTATTCTGCAGTATATATTTATTTTCGTTCGATTAAATTAACTGTAACACTTTTTCATAAAACCTTGTCGTAACAGCAGTCGGGTAACATAGTCCGCAGGCTTCCGCGGGTAGATTCGTCATTAATAGCTTGGGTTTCCGGTGAAATCCGCGTCACGAAGGGGTTGAAATCCGACGTTTCGCTTCCACTACTGGAAGTATCTTCAGAGGTGCAGGGCCGATTTAACTATAGGGGCACGATGGGCACGTGCCCAGGGGCGCAAGAGGTTTGGGGCGCAACTCAAAAGGTTAGAGGGGGGGGGGGGGGGGGGGGGGGAGGGGCACGGCTACACTTTGCAAGAGACAAAATATAAATGGGAATATGTTTAAAGTAAACTAAATATCCCTTATCCTAGAAAAGTTCAATGTTAATTATTATTTCCAGCTGTGTCTGAATTAATCTACACCAAAAATCAAATTTTACTAGGCTAACAGTTTACCTGAAGATAACGATCTGTCAGTTCACGGAGCTTGTGGACTGACCGGCCTGTGTTTCAAGATCATATTACTTCAAAAATATTACTTATTTATAATATACTTATACACAGTGCTTGATTTCTAGAAATTGAGGTGCCGGAACTACACCAATACTAATTGGGGTGCCCCCCCCCCCCCCCCTTTATTGGAAAAATTTGAGAAAAGTGCCAAAAGTACGCCATTTTTAGCTCCCAAAAGTTTAGCTCACCTCAGAAACCGTCACAAACTTATATTACTCTTATTTGGGATGCCCTAAGTGGATTAAAACTATTTACAGCTTTGTCCGAATTAATCGGAGGCACGGCTTTGTTTTGTCTAATTTTACTGGGCTATATTTATTCAAAAATAAATTTATATTTTATATAAAATATGCCATATATATTAGGTGTTTTTATAGAGTCAAGCATGATTTTAACATATTTGTAGCTCATAAATCGTATGTGCAGATCTGCCTTAAGACAAGGCAAGTTTATCAGAAGGGGGGGAGGGGGAAGGGCGCAATGTGACAGGGTGCCCAGGGCGCAGTGAACGTCTAAAACGGGCCTGCAGAGGTGTATTGCATCGTGGCGTTTACTTGAAGCCAACAGATATACTGATGACTAGAGAGAAGAAAATCCCTCTCCTCTTCGATTCTTCTCTCTAGTCGTCAGCGTCAGTATATCCTGTGTTTGCTTCGAATCAACACCACGATGCACCACGCCCCTGAAGATGCTTCCAGTAATGGAAGCAAAACGTCGGATTTCAACCCCTTCGTGACGCGGATTTCACCGGAAACCCAAGCTGTTTAGGGTATTGTGATGTCAATATGTCTTTAAGATGTATTAGAATTAAAATAATATTAATTTAGTTCAACTCTACCAAAAATCATAGCTTTTTCATTGCCCAATTATGGGAACATTTAGAATTAAGAGCAAATTTTAAGAAATAGATAGAGGAGTTATATAATAGTAGGTTTGTTCCAACCAAGCAGTGTATCGTCCGCGGGATTGTCACGGGCATGCGCAAAGGATAAAAGCCATTCCAACCCGACTTGTGACAGTGTTTAGTACCGTCCACGAAACTGTTCCTGTTCCAACCCTGGCAGGGATCGTCACGGGCATGCGCAAAGGATAAAAGCCTTTCCAACTCGACTTGTGACAGTGTTTCGTACCGCCCACGAAACTGTTCCAACCCTGGCAGGGATCGTCACGGGCATGCGCAAAGGATAAAAGCCTTTCCAACTCGACTTGTGACAGTGTTTCGTACCGTCCACGAAACTGTTCCAACCCTGGCAGGGATCGTCACGGGCATGCGCAAAGGATAAAAGCCTTTCCAACCCGACTTGTGACAGTGTTTCGTACCGCCCACGAAACTGTTCCAACCCTGGCAGGGATCGTTTGCGAACCGTTTACTGTATGATCCAAACGATCCTCTGACAATACCAAGTACTGGTTTGTATGACATGCGCAGTTATTCAATCGTCACATATGTCAACAAGAAGGTTACCTAACTGTTAGGTTTCCTTGAATGTTTTTAATACGGTGTGAATTATAGTCCTAACCTCAATCCAACCTGACACGATTTTATTACAGTACAATGTTAGCGCTTTATACGCATTCGCATGCGTATAAAACCTGTCCTAAAATATCTTCGAACGATCAGCGGGACGATGCAAAGGACGGTACAAATTGGGGGGTTGGAACAAACCTAATACCATTATATGTATTACCAAGTATATTTTTTTTTACATTTTTATGTAATTGTATGTCTAACAAACTTCCTCTTAGAATAAGCTTTACCTATCCCTATAGTTGAAACGGATAATAATGGGCCAATTATTAAAATAGTAATATGGAAAGAAAAATATATAGTAACATCGATAGAAATAATTTAGTTTACAGTTATAGGGATCACGCAGCTGATGAGAGCCATTAGCTATTATGTCTGATTAATTTGATCTTTTTTATCGTTTATTTCGCAAATATTATATTATATTTATATTATGGTTATTATCATATTGGTTATTAATAATATTGCTATATCAAAGACTCTTTTGTTGAGAATAATACTAACGATTATACGCTTTTCATTTCGCTCAGTAATTTTCTCCCTTTTTTTTATTTGAGTTATTATTTTTCATTGAGTTGGATCGTTTGGAGGTCTTCCAATCGAAAAGTTGGAAGGAAAAGAGCCGCAAAATATCTAAAAGGGAGACCGGAATATATGAGGCGGAAATGTTTTGATATAAACATATTGAGAAGGGCCCTTTAGAAGGCGGGGGCCCCTCCGGTACAAATTGGTGTCGTAAGTCAGGGCGGGGGGAAGGGGAGGTGTGGGAGCGAGACCACTTGGTGCCCCCCCTCCGACCCTCTCGAGAGTATTAGTTACATTACAAATCCTCCTCTTGGGAGGGGGGTGGGCGCATCACTTAACCGGATTAGGGGTTGAGGGGGGATGTAATGGCTGCCCGCAAGGGCGCCCCTAATAGCGCCTTAGGCAAGCGCCTTTCCACCGCACCTTTAATACCTTCTTCGAGTCCTTGCCTTGAAGAACAACCCCTCTCCAATCTCAGGCAAATTCAAAAAGAGCTTGAACAACAAACTTTCCCTTTTCGCTCTTCTTTGTATGAAGAATCAGGGAACTGTTGACTGATAACAAAACATCATTAATTAGAGAGTCCGTTATAAAATACATTATTTTATCCTTACAAGTCTTCATGATTAGAAATAAAGTTGTCGAAATATCATTATTTAAAAGCAGATCAGATTTCCCTTCCTGTGATGCATCCAGCAGCTAAGTTTAGGGGGGGGGGGCACATTCTAAGTTAGTTTAGATTAGGGGGGGGGGGGGGGTAGTGGTAACAAAAAAAGGGAATAACTAACTCATAAAGCAGATGACTAATTCATAAAAATTAGACGAGTCTTTTATGAAGATATTATATGTGTAAATAAATGTATGTTTGTGTGCATGTGGAAGTGAAACAAATAAGCGCAGAAGGTTGAGACTTATATGGCACCAACAATTGGCTAATTATGACCTACCATGCATATTTCATTAAAGTCGATCGAGTTGTTTTTAAGAAATATTGGTTCGCAAAAATTGAGCCACACACAGACAGAATGACCAAAAGTGTTTCCTGATGTCTAAAACGGATTTCTGCCTTGAAATTTTTAAAATCGGAGACAAAAAGTGTTAGCTTCCGTTAAGCCTGGTTTACCCACTTATCCACTTGGACGAAGTGTTTCCGGAACTTTGAAGTAAGGTTTAAACGATCAAAGTGTACTTGGTCCAAGTAGTTGAACTTTGATACACTGTAAAGTAGAGGTTAAGATAGATTGTGTGAAATGTTTTTCCCTCTAGAACTTTCCAGTTAAATTGTACTTATTAAGTTTTAAAACAGTGGTGATATATCACCTTCTGGTTAACAAAACCCAGCTTAACCTCACGTCTGTCATATTTTGACAGATCGTTCTCATCATTTGTCAGAGGGCGCCATTTTTGTTTTTATCAAAATCTATTTAGATGGGACCCATTCAACTCAACTTGGATGTCCAAGTTGACTTTGACACACTGCTTACACGATCCAAATAGCGTAAAAATAGTCAAAACTGACTTGGTCCAAGTATACTTGGATCGTTTAAACCCGGTTTTACCTTCGGTAATTCGGGAGAAAAATTGCTATGTGTTATCTGTTGGCACCTGATGGAGGTAAGTGTTCTCTTGATCCATTAATTATGGACAATGAGCCTTTAATCATATAATACAGGGGTGGCCACAACGTGGCTCGCGAGCCGCATGCGGCTCTTAAGCCAATCTCGTGCGGCTTTTGAACACAAGCTTCAGTAATTTAAAAATACTGATTTTTAAAAGTATAAAAATTAAATAAATAGTTATTTATGCACCTAGGGAGTAAAGTAAGCCATTATTCCCTGAGCGAAAAAGTTGGTTCTTGAGGCGAAGCCGAAGGAACCATGGTCCCTAAATCCCGAGGCGAAGCCGAGGGAATTAGACTCTTTAATTCCCGAGGCGCAGCCGAGGGAGATAATTATCGCGAGGGGAATAATGGCA
Organism: Gerris lacustris; assembly: GCA_951217055.1. Lineage (NCBI taxonomy): Eukaryota > Metazoa > Arthropoda > Insecta > Hemiptera > Gerridae > Gerris > Gerris lacustris. The sequence goes on along the minus strand of OX578283.1, from coordinate 6,026,423 downwards.
CTTTACTCACGAGGTACATACAATATTTTATCTCCAGTAGGAAAAAAATATACATTTTCGTCCATTGCAAAGTTTCTATTTATTATTTTAATAAATAACAATAATTATTAGCACTTTTAATATAGCAGATAATAAGAGATTCAATATTAAAAACAAATAAGAGTTGGAATTAAACTCAAATAGAAGGTTATTTAGATGCAGGTTATAAACAAAGATACACATGGTCGAAAAAGCAGAGTCGCCAACCTGATTTCAACAATTTCATTACATTAGGCATTCATTTTCTACTATTTATAAAATAATTAAGTTGCAATCTTTACTTTTTCGCCCTACTTTTACTTTTTCTCCCTACTTTTTAAGTTCAGGGATGAAAAGACTTACTTTAGTACTGGAGATAAATTATATTTTATAAAATTAGTTCATACTTTTACATTATACGTTAACAAATACAGTATACATACTAAAAGGTATTATTTGTTTTTGACAACTATTTTAACATTCTCGTTATGATTCAGCGATGTTTTATCGGCTTAGTTAATGTATAAATACTGTGTAACGTTAGCTAGAGCGTGAATCAATTCTAAAGCTGAATTAAATGTAGTGAAAGGGACGGGAGACTATCCTCAGGTCGAAATTCAAACAGGTGTTCTCATAAAGGGAACTTAGTAGTCGGAGTGAACACTCCATGTAACATGATTTATGTTTTCAAATACGATATTTAATAACATTGTGATGTTTCAAATATGTATTACCGAGGGTGAGGTTTTAGAAGGGTTCTCTTTATCATAAGCTTCTGGAATAAAACTCGGGAGAAAATTCGTAAAGGTATAAAGGTTACCGTACAAACATTCCGGTAATGCCCTTTCAGTATATTATTAGCTAAGTTGTGACCTAGAGGGAAACTTGAAGGGTGATAAGCCTCTTTACTCTAGGCACCTTTTAGAGTTCTACCAAGCTGAAAAGGGCGGACAGAGGTCGCTCTCTAGGGACACGCAACAGTAAACCAGAATAGAAATGTGTGCACATCGAACATTTCAAAGAGAAAACCAAACTCAGTACATACATAATAAATAATCTTACAAAAAATAATAAATAATATTATTAATAACATTTCTATATTACTCAATATGTCCCGACAAAAAATATGATCAAACTTTAATATGTATACCGATATAAAAAAAAAAAGTATAAATATGTTATACAAATAAAGTGTTAAATTCCATTTTATCCAGATCGTTACCCATATGAAATTTTCAAAATACAAGAAAAATATCATGTCCTTTCTCCTCTTTGTAATAAAACTAATCCTATTTCAAAAAACTAAGGCTCATTACAATCTCCACAAGGATTACAAATAATAATTATTTTGAAAAGTGAAAGAATAATTTCTTTCTGTCTTTTTCTTTTTATGTCAAAGACGTATACCTAACTGATTTACGCTTTAAAATTTAAAAACTAGTGTTTTACTTACTTACTTAAATTTTATATATCATGCCGAATCTAGGGCGCACAGAGTCATAGTGAAGGTTTTCCACTCTTTCCAGTTTCTGTCCAAGTCCTTTACTTGTACCCAAGTAAGCTGCTAATTGACGTCGCTAACTTCGGTGTGAAGGCTGCGTCGCCAGGTGCTTCTAGGTCTTCCTCTTCACCGGCATCCTTGAGGATTCCAGTCGAGGGCTTGCCTACATAATTCATGAGCATCCTTGAGCAGGGTATGTCCAAGCCATCTCCATTTTCTTTCCCGGATCTCGATTTCAATGGGTTATTGGAAGCTTCTACGCAGAAGTTCTACGTTTGTAATCCATCGGTCTGGCCACCATATTTTGTGTATTCTGCGGAGGCACCTATTTACAAAGACCTGTAACTTTCTTGTACATTTAGTTGATACAAGCCACTTCTCACATACCTAGAGCAATACCGATTTCACATTTGTGTTGAATATTTGCAATTTTGTGATAGTGCCAAAGCAGGAAGAGTGCCAGATGGCACCTAGTGCTGCGTAGGCTCTTGCTTTTCGAATCCTCGTTGCGATGGCAAGTCGAGTACCTCCATCTCGGGCGATCTGACTACCTAGGTACACAAATGATTCTATATTCTCGATATCACGGCCCTCTACTTGAAATTTTCTTATATGATCAATGTTAACCTTGAGACATTTTGTCTTTTTAACGTTCAGCCCGGCCTTTGAAGATCTTGTAGACAGGTCGTTTAATTTGCCCTGCATACTTTTACGGTTCGTGGCCATAAGTACAATGTCGTCTGCATAGTCTAGGTCATCAAGGTGCTCCATTTTAATGGGGTACCAAAGTAATCCTCTACCTTTCTTGGAGTCTAAGCTTGCTGTCAGAACTTTGTCAATTGCTATAAGGAATAATAGCGGCGACAGTACGCAGCCTTGTCTTACCCTAGCTTTTACGTCTATCTTATCTGATAGAGACCCATTGTGTGAGACACGAAATTTGAATGCTACATACTGTTTCTTGATCAGGTTACATAGCTTCTCAGGAATTCCTTTTCTAACCATTGCGCCTCATTTATTCTGATGTCGTAACCTATTAAACGCCTTCTAATAGCCTATGAATACCAGATAAAGGGATTCTTGGATTTTATTTATTTGTTCGATGATCATACGGAGTGTGGCAATGTGATCTATACAGGATCGTCCTGGTCGGAAGCCTGCATGCTGTTTGCGAAGAGTGGCATTAACTTTCCCTTCTATACGGTTCAAAATTGTAGTAAATGTATTACAAGATTAACAAGAATGTTTATTCCATAACAACAACAACAAACTCTTTTTGACATGACAACCACAGTGACAGCATCAATATACAACATTTCCTCCCCTTTTACGAAGCTTTGGCTCTCGTCCTCAGCTGATCCGTATGCTTTCTTCTTTCTACTCCGTTCACCAGAACCTTATATGATAGGTCACCTGTTCTTTGAAGAATAACTCCCTCTTCATATCCTGTACCATCTGGCTTTAGTACCCAAACCTCTCCCCCCTCATCAAATTCTCTCGTTCGTGTCTTTTGGTCATGGTATACTTTTTGTCTTACTAACTCATCATCCATGTTTCTTCTAACATCTGGTTTAAGCAAATCAAGTCGTGTTATTAGCCTTCGCCCTAACAATAGCTCAGCAGGTGATTTCCCGGTGGCTCTATTTGCTGAATTGCGGTAAGATAGCAGAAACTGTTGCAGCGCAGTATTGTTGTCTAAACCTGACTTCTTGCATGCCTTCATTCTATCTTTGAATGTCCTGACAAACCTTTCTGCTAATCCATTTGTCTTTGGATGGTAAGGTGATGTTCTTATGTGTTTGATGCCGTTTCCTTCGCAGAACGTTTGGAACTCAACCGATGTGAACTGCGGACCATTGTCCGATACGATGCTTGCAGGCAATCCAAATCTACCAAATGTTTCTCTAAGCAGGTTGATTGTATGTGACGTTGTTGTTCCTGTTGTCGGAAATACCTCAAGCCATTTTGAATATGCGTCAACTATTAAAAGCCAATGCTTTCCTAGGAATGGACCCGCATAATCGATGTGAAGCCTTCTCCAAGGATGCGATGGCGTAGTCCAAGAAAAGAGAGGACTTTCTGGTTCCCGATGACGTGTTTGTTGGCATGGTGCACAATCCCTGACGAATCTCTCAATTTCTTGGTCTATCGCAGGCCACCAAATGTAAAATTTTGCAGAAGACTTCATTGCAGAGACTCCTGGATGTCCTTCGTGAAGAATATTCAAAATTCTTTTCCGCATTGAAGATGGTATTATCAACCTACCGGACCAAATAAGAATATCTTCTTCATATGAAATTTCTTCTTGTTTTTCGAAATAGGTCCACAAAGAAGCATCAAGGCCTTGCTTGGATGCTGGCCATCCAGACTTTATATAATTAATCACCTTAACCAAAATCCCGTCATCCTTTGTAGCTTTTTGTAATGATTTCTTTGTGACCAGAAGATCTAGCAGTCTAAATTGAAATAGATGCCCTTCATCTAATCGACCTGTTTCTTCTGCCTCCGAAGCCTGTTTTGAATTCAACGGCAGCCTTGACAGGACATCTGCTGGTGCGTTCTCTATTCCCTTAGTGTACTCTATATTGTAAGCGTAAGCTGATAATGTAAGAGCCCATCTTGAAATCCGATTGTTTGTAGTATTGGAGATTTGCTTATTAGATCCCAAAATAAACTCCAATGGTCTGTGATCAGTTTTGATTATAAATTTTGTTCCGAAGAGATAATGATTGAATTTCGAAACACCAAAAACAATAGCTAATGGTTCTTTCTCGATTGTGGAATACCTAGATTCCGAGTCAGTTAATTTCCTAGAAGCGTAAGCTATAGGCTTTTCAGAATTGTCATCGTATCTGTGAAATAAAACCACTCCTAAACCTACTCCGCTCGCATCACAGCTCAGGACCATTGGACGATCACGATCGAAATGTACAAGAGTTTTAGAGGAGGTGAGACAATTTTTCAAGTCCATAAAAACTTCTTCTTCCTGCTTTGTCCAAACCCACTTTACATTCTTTTTAGTTAAACTATGGAGGGGTGCACATTGACTTTGCAAATGAGGAACAAACCTAGAATAATAATTTATAGCTCCTAAAAACGATTTTAGTTCCGAAACATTCTGAGGGGTTTTCATGTTCTTTATTGCTAATATATGTTCATCAGTTGGGTGTATACCATTAACTCGATTCTATGTCCTAAATATGTAACCTGCTTTTCCATCCATTTGCATTTTTCCTTTTGTATTTTGATACCACATGATTTTAACCTCCGTAAAACCTCGAGTAGCCTTGTATTATGTTCTAGGGCCGTTCTTCCTTGTATATTTATATCATCTAGAAAACATGATACCCCAGGTATACCCTTAAGAATTTGATCCATTGTACGTTGGAACAGTGAAGGCGCAAAGTTAACCCCAAACGGTAGTCTGCGATATCTGTAATACCCCACATGTGTGGTTATCGTTAGTAAATCTCGGCTTTCCTCATCAACCAGAAGTTGCAAATAAGCATCCTTTAAATCTATCACAGTGTAATAGCGACCTCCACTTAATGCTGCGGTCATTTCCTCGAATCTAGGTAGCGGATATTTTTCTAAAATTGTAAACGGGTTGATTGATACTTTAAAGTCCCCACAAATAAGGACTTTACCGCTGGGTTTAACCACCTTCACTATGGGTGATGCCCATTTTAAAGGAACCTCTGTTGGGTCAACAGATTCAAGAACTCCTATATCGACCAATCTCTTTATCTCTTTTTCCACTGGTGCTCTAAGAGCGAGAGGAACTGGTCTCACCTTATTTATGATTGGTTTAGCCAAGTCTGAAAGAAGTATTTTAGCTTTATACCCGGTTATTGTTCCTAGTTCGTCCTTAAAAAGCTCATCAAATTCTTTTAATATGCCTTTTAAAGCTTGCCAAGTAGCCTCGCTGATAACTGTTTTCGCTGCGCCAGGATCATATAGCATTTGCACAGGCTTTCCATTTAACCTAACGTCCAACATGACTTTGCTCGCCTTTAGGTTCGGCCTGCCCAATGTTCTTACAGTTTCCTCGTCATCTGAATCAGTATCGTTATCTGTTTGGTTTGATTGTAATTTCCTAACCCTTCCTTTATCACTACCCTTAACTATAGCCCTACCATTAAACAAGCACACCCTTGCATAATGATTTTCCCTACCACAAGCTAGGCACTTTTCACCTAGCGCTTTACATTGTTCTCCGCTCTTATGCCGAAACAACCCACAGGAGAAACAGTCTTTTCCTTTCTCCAAAATCCTCGGATGCTGAATGTTTCTTTTCAATTTGTAACTACTTTCATCTTTGATTTTTTCTTTGTTTTTAAATGTAACATTGTTAGTTTTTCCCGAATCAGACTCACCAATTCTAATCTTAGGTAACTCCTCAAGTTCCTTTAACCGTTTATGTTGTAGAGACACACTCTCCAAATGGATAGCGGCAGCTTCAACCTCTTTTAAAAGGGCTGCATTTGTGGGGAAAGTTTTTATAAGCTCTCGCTGCCAATCAGTATTATTAATACCCACGAACAACTGGTCTCTCAATCTTTCTTCTAGCGTGTTTCCGAAATCGCAACGGTTTGCAATTGCCCTAAGACTATTAACATATTGCACTATTGTTTGAGAACTGTCTCTTATACTTAAAGTAAACTCACGTCGTTCACTCTGTATTAAAACAGTTTTGGCATACAATCTATCCAAGACATTTTTCAAATCATTGAATGCCACATTGTTTACGTTTGTGGGTTTAAAATTGTCCACAAGAACCTTATAACAGAACGGACCCACCTTAGATAATAGCAGTATTGCCTTTGATTTATCAAACTCGTCCCCCTCCACCCCAAATAATAATAGCTCAGTTTCGAATCTCGAGATGTAATACTCCCATTCCTCTTCAGCAGGATTAAACTTGTCAAATTTGAAGTTTTTCAAAATCGCTATTGGAGAGTTTTGTTTTCTACAAGGACCTTTAAATGTATCGCAACACAAAACATTTGAGTTATTTAAGGATTTAAAAGACAAATTTGTACCTTCAATGTCTCCCAATTCGTTGTTCTCGCCTTCCGTTCCGTTATCGCTTGAACTGTCAATCACCTGGACCCGTCTCCGCGATGATTTTGTTCTTTGTTCACTCTGCTCCCCAGGAGTGTGAACAGCTTCTTTTTCTTGCTTCTTTTTACTTTTCTTTGACATCCTCGTCGCCAAATGTAGTAAATGTATTACAAGATTAACAAGAATGTTTATTCCATAACAACAATAACAAACTCTTTTTGACATGACAACCACAGTGACAGCATCAATATACAACAAAAATAACTTTACACAGAATGGTAATTTTACTTTAAAACCCCCCCTATATCCCTTTGTGTTAATAGTTATTGAGACAAAGGGACAGTATACAGAGTAGCATATATTCCTTAGTCTAAATTACTATTAAAGCAAAATACTATTAAGGGATATTTTGTCCAATCTACCTTTGGACAAAGGAATATCACACTTGGGTGTACAATTGTGATCATATCTCTTAGTCTAATCAACTATTAAGATGAAGGAATATTAAATATAGAACTTCCCCAGGAGCCTCAATGTCTTGGGGAGACAAGCACACAATCCTTTGAGACTTTTGTAGGGCAGATTATTGTTTAGAACCAAGGGAGGTGCTAAAGTAAAAAAGTGCCCACAGAATTTTCAGTACTACCGAAAGATGCATAATACCCCTCCAATTGTCACATTCCTTGAGATCTCCCTTCTTAGGAACTTTCACAAGTATTCCCTCCATCCAGTCATCCGGGAAGACTTCTGTAACAATTTATATAAATAATTAGATGGACATACTCGGAACTTGGAAGGTTTGTTTAAGCCTCGATTACACGGGGCGAGTTTACTCGCTCCGTCTAATATAGCTAGCTAGTAAACTCGCTACTCGCTCAACGTGAGCGAGTAAAGTTGAACGCTGGGCTACTTTACTCGCTACTCGCTGGCGAGTTTGCTCGCCGCGAGTAAACTCGCTCCGTCTAATATAGTTAAGCTAGTAAACTCGCTCACTACTGATAATAGAATGACAACACTAGCGCCGGAACGGGGGAATATGGCGAATTTACTCGCTGTGTGTAATTAACTTCTGCAGAGCGAGTAGCGAGTAGCTAATCGCTAGCGAATTTACTCGCTACTCACTAGAGAGTAAACTCGCTCTCGTGTAATCGAGGCTTTACATTCTGAGAGAGAGCAAGAGTTAGATTTTATAATCTGCACCATGCAAACCATCCTTACATCGTATTAATATTAACAACACTAGACTACTTTCTTTTATTAAATAAACAGGTCAAGTGTGTGCTAATCAGCACACAGCGAAGGTCCGTAGGCAACACACAGTACTGTAAGTAGTACCTATTGATAGTGCTTTTTTTACTTTACATAATCGAGCTAGAGGGAGGAGGACACTTTTCACACCAACTTCAAACTCACCTACGATCGCCCTATCAAAGCTTATATAAACAAAAATTATATATTTTTGTAATTAACTCGACGTAACCTTTCATATGATACCCCACACGGTCTCGAAAAAGAAAAAAGAAGATTATTTAACCCTTATTTTTTTTTAAGTCGCTACATTTTTAAAATGTGTGGGTAGGTACTACACACATACATGCCAAAGTTCAAAGTTATTGGACAAAGGGTGTAGCCGTGAAAGCAAGTATGCAGATGGACGGACAGACAGACTCACGCAGGAAAATATAATATGGGTCCTTGGTTTTACCTACGGACCCTAAAAACGAGCCCCCGTGGCAACGGGCTTAATTTTATATTTAGATAAAAAGTTATATATTAAGTAAATTAATTTAGCTAAGTTGTTATAGATAAGTTATTACATCTATTTAAAGACCAACAAATCAAAAACAATAATTTATTTTTATTGGAATAAATGTTGATGACTTAGCTTAGTAATAAAAAATTATTTCGAGGTGCAACGTGGGCACACTACTCGATTATATAAATGATGATTGCACATGACACAAAAATAAACAATACAAGCGAACTCCTTTGGTCGTCCAAGAAGTAGGCAATTGCCATCAGGTCTTGATCAGCGACATTTTTCGCGCTTTAATCATCTGTAAAGCTTCAGGATCAGATAAAAACCTATGACGGGCAAAGAAGAACAAGATAGCTTCTGAAACCCAATATAGATTTGTAAAGAGAATAGATATTTATACTTGTAAATTACAAGAATAAAACAATATTTAATGGGGCTTTCTTTTAGGATTTCGTTGGTAAAACCAAAAAAAAGAAACCCTTTTAGTTTCGTTCCTGTGTCTGTCTGTCTGTCACTCTGTACGGTTCCAATAACTTTTGAATCAAAAGAGATAATAAGTTGATTATATAAAAATATTATTAAAAACAAACTTTTATTCGTATTCTTCTCAGCAAACCCTTTCATTTTATACCCATATGATGGGCGTGCTTAAAAAATAATAAATCCGCCATCTTGAACTGCCCGCTATATTGAATTTCCAATGACTTCACTTAGCTAACTATGCATTGTCATCCAAACTAAACTTATATGCAAAATTTCAATTCAATCGGTTGAGGATAACTGCTTTAAAATTCAGTTGCAATATTTGACCCCAACATACATACAAACATTGTAAGTTAAATATAAGCTTGATACAAACATGAAACTTTCCAGTATTAAAGATCGTTTTGACGCGCACACAAGAAAAATATAGCAAACTCAAAATTATTAGATATTCAAATTCAAAATGGTGGATAATTTACATCACGCTTTTTACCAATGATTATGAGGAATTCTGGCCCAAAATAAATTTTGGCATACATTAGGTTTGTTCCAACCAAGCATTGTACCGTCCGCGGGATCGTCACGGCATGGGCGTCGTCAGCATTAAAATATTGGGGGGGACACAATCCGGGAGGGGGGTCCGGGGGCCCTCCCCCGGAAAATTTTGAAAATATGACCTCCAAAAACAGCGTTTTTATGCATCTCTTAGGTGAAATTTGATTTTGATACTTTTTCATAAAATAAAGTTAGCTTACGGTGCAGTTTATTGGGACAAAAGTATGAACACAACTATTTTTATAAAGAAATAAATGCAAAATTAAAAACAGTAAATGCAACATAATAAAAGTTGTGCACCTTGTAGATAAAACAGATCAGTCAATAGCCATTATGCAATATTTCTGCAATATGTCATTTAATCAAAAGTTATGAAAAACATTAAAGCATGTTCTCTTAAGATGGCCATAACACAAAGTTTAATCCAAAACGGGGCATTGGGTTTTTTTTGGGGGGGGGGGCTGGTTGAGCTATTGCAACTCCCAGGTGGGGGGAGTCTGGGGGCCCTAGGAAAATTTTAGGAATTTTAAGGAAAAATTTGCATTCTTCAGATAAAGTTTTCTCTTTTGATATCAATTGGTAAATCTGTACTAATTGGCCCCATTTCGTACTGTCCAATTTACTTATTTTATTTTAAAACTGTTCCTTTTTACAGGATTTATAATTTTTTTAAGTATCTTTGTACAATGTAAAAATTATTCTGGTTGTATAGGGTGGCGCAGCGCGGATGACCACATTTTAAATTTTTACCATGTGTTTAATACTAAAGCCAGGAGATTGAAATAAAGCAAATGATAAAAAAAAATGGAAGTGGAAGTTTACTGGACATAAGTCAAATTTTTAAGTGTGGAAGCTAATATCCGATAAATGAAGTCCTTGTTGATTTTCACATTCACATTACTCCGCATTATTCACACGACCGAGAAAAATTTGACGCACGCGATCCATGAAAAAAAAAAAAAAAATGAATTAAATCGGACGTAAAAATAGGTGAGGGATGTATAAAGACCCCACACAATAAATACTATATTCGTCAAAACTTTAAATTGGGGAGGGGAAGGAAACACTCGTTCTTCACACAAAATATTTGTAATAACTGAAAACAGGTTTTGGCTACTTATCTTCAGATTCTAAATTAGTTGTTCACTGTTAACAGTAACATGGCATTGAAGTAACATACAATAGATAATATATTAAAGTAGAAAAGTAAAAACGGGTTAGATATTTTAAACTTTTTTTTGGTTAAATTCTTTATTACATCTCAAACATTGGGGGGGACGCGTCCCCCCTGTCCCCCCTGGCGACGACGCCCGTGGTCACGGGCATGCGCAATGGATAAAAGCTGTTCCAAGCCGACTTGTGACAGTGTTTCGTACCGTCCACGAAACTGTTCGAACCAGGGCAGGGATCGTTTGCGAACCGTTCACTGTACGGTCCCAACGATCCTCTGACAATACCATGTAATGGTTTGTATGACATGCGCAGTTATGTCAATAGTCACAAATATCAACACGAAGGTTCCCCAAACTGTTAGGTTTGCTTGAATGTTTTTAACTACAGTGTGAATTATAGTCCTAAACCCGTTCCAACCTGACATGATTTTATTACAGTACAATGTTAGCGCATGCGTATATAAAATCTGTCCTAAACTATTCTCGAACGATCCGCGGGACGATACAAAGGACGGTACAAATAGCGGGGTTGGAATTAGAACTAACCTAATGTTGCCTCTTAATTCAATATCGCTACATACTGGGTGTTATTTAATTTCATGTATATGTGGAAGGTTTATTTATTCTACTTTCTTAATAATGGTAAATAATTTATGGAGGAGAGTTGTATTGATGTATTTCGAAACAACACCCTTTAGTTACACAATAATGTCTTTTATGTGGTTTATAGTGATATTTTTACGTTGTAATAACATTTGTTGCGTCAAGAGATAACGTTGAATTGCATGAAGGGGGGAAGGATGTAGGGTTTCAAATGTGTTGTCATGTTTGTACTGTTTCTTTCCCTTCTTCTCTAACCTTGTGCCGTGTCTAACATGTTCTCGGCACACAACTTATCGGTCGAGATACTTCGAGTCTGAGTTAGAAAGGAGAATTTTTTCCCCTCACAGAAAACTTGGAAAAACGTCTTTCGCAAAAAAAGGAAAGAAAAGTTGATTGAAGTGAAACAGAAGTTTCTCTCGCTCACTTTGATACCTCTGTGTATATACTCTTGTAATACGGGAGGGGATCACTTCCTCCCGTCTCTATCACGGACACACAGACAGACACTTTCGACCTTTTCAAGAAGTAGAAGAGGATGGTTTTAAAGGGTAGCCGGTATAGGGTTTTCGAGCGAAAATAAGGCCGGCAAGCAACGACGCGTGAAAAGAGACCGACGCCTTATTTCTAGCTATACACCTCCTCGAAAAAAGGAGCTCCACTCGAGATCGAAATATATATAAGTGTATATAATATACAGTATACACTAGGAAGTCTCATGAGCACACTATAGGACGACGCTTTTTCCTTTCGCCTGCTGTCGAAAATCCCACAGTTGCCAACACATAAACACACGGACTTATTGTTAAACAGACATTATAAGGAGGAGTGTGTAAATGTGTGTGTATTAGGGTCCGTTGTATTGCAGATGGGGAGTTTGACAAGATGATCTCCTATTGACGGGAGCCACCATACCCCGAGGCGTCTATTTGAATATAACCCTAAGAGAAGCGAGCCGGCCATCAGCCCTTAGGGCCCCCTCTAAAGCTGCCCAATTTGTGCGGCCCCTTCCACCTTCCACAGAGGTATTGTGTTTAACATTCGACTCCCTTCGTGTCTTGCTGCACACGGCTCAACACCTCCGACCTCCCCCTCACCTCTTTACCCTCAACAACAACAGTATTTGATCCCTGATCGTGTTTAAGGGATTTGATTCGATTCATTGATTTTACGCTACATACTAAAGGTTCAGAGGAAACTATACTAGTGTGATCACACTTTCTAATCTATTCTGATTAGAAATGTTTCAGTGAGTCTATTATCCATGTAATGACATGACGGTTGTGTTCTCGTGGCTTAACCTAACTTTTATACGCCTCGACAATTCCCGGTTCGTTTTTGATAACTTTTGCTAAATAATTTTCAATAGTAGTAAAAAAAAAAGAAGATATTTATGCCACTTTCTTTCATTAATATTTTGTGTAAATTGTTGAAACCTTATATAGCACAATATATTTAAGAATAAAACGAATGCATAAAATGCCCTTAAAAGCTTTTTTAAAAAAGTTGACCTTAAACAAAGTTAGTTGCATGGAATACGAGGGAACATTTTTGGATCCGTGTCTGTCTGTCAGTCTGCTTACCTGTCTGTCTGTCGCTCAATTTGTGTTAACTAACAAATCTTAAAAACTACGCGACCGATTTTATTGAAATTTGGATGTTAGGTCATAATAAGCCTATTGTTTATTGTTGGTCTCATATAAGTTCCAACCTTCTGCGTTCATTAGTTTCTCTTGCACAAAGCTTTTTTTTACTAACATCTTTAAAAGTACCCATCTGATTTTAAAGAATATTTGGATTACGTTGACTGTATAGTAGCTCTTCGATGGTCCCATATTTATTCTGCGCTTCTTAGATTGTGCTAAATTGATATTTTAATCCATGTAAAAAAAATCCAAACAATTATGACAGATGTAAATAAAGAAGTCAAGTGTGTGCTAGTGCTGGTCAGCACACAGCGAGGGTCCGTAGGCAACCCTGTATAGCCCAATACACGTAATAGTACCAATAAATAGTACTCTATTGATGGTATTTTTTAAAATTCTAAAAAGCTTACTTTGAACTATCCTATGGGTCTGATATTCTCAAATTACATAAACAAACTTCTGATAAAGTATTTATTTTGCCACTGAACCGGACTACAACCATATAAATACATCGAAAAGACCATAGCTATAAAAAACGTATTTTGTCAATAAAAAATAAAATAATATTTTTTTCAAAATTTCCAAAAAGTGGTATCTTTACTTTTGGTCAAAGAATATTCAGGAATTTTTTTCAGATTGTTTGCACTTCACATTAGCGAGATAGAGAGGGGGGGACACGTTTCACACCCACTTCAAACATGCCTACGCTCGCCCTATCAAAGTTATAATCAAGAATTATTTATTTTTCTAATCAGCTCGACGTACCCTTTCATGTGATACCCCTCACGGTGTCGAAAAAAAATTTTTAACCCTTAAGTTTTTTTACCCTAATTTTTTTGAAAAATATTTTTTTTTAAGAGGCTATATTTTTAAAATATATGGGTAGGTACAAGACACAGATATGCCAAATTTCAAAGTGATCGGACGAAAGCTGTAGCCGTGAGAGCACGCGAGAGGACGGACGGACAGACACACGCAGGAAAATAATATAAGGGTCCTTGGTTTTGCTTACGGACCCTAAAAAGGAGGAAAAATTAAATAACTTAGACAATAGTTGCTTGTAAAATCGTTTGTAAATCATTGACGAACGCATTGTACGCGAGGAGGTGTTTCACACAAAGTAGCAGAAAAGATTTCATATTAGTACATTACAACGTTTTCCTGAGAATCAATTTACATAAATAAATATTTTAACATTGAATTTTACAATTTTTTCCATTGCAACAAAAGTAAGAAAATTACAATATAAAAAGATCTTTTTATATACTACGTTTTTAAATTTTCTGTTGAATCATATGTGTAGTGTTGATAATATAATTGTTATTGTTATAATATAATGTAAGTGAAAAAAAAAGTTCCGTATATATTTACTTCACATAAATGACAACCATCTAGAGAGCTGATCTTAAACCTATAAAAGGACCAATCTTTGTACAACGGATCTCGCCAACACCGAATTTAAACCTTGCCATCGATATGCCCCCGTCTAGGGGACGGTAAGAGAAGAAAAATGAATACAAGTAAAAGTGTACAGATGTAGAAGAATTAAACCGATACTCAGGACAGCAATTTAAACAAACCTGGTTGTCACACGTCAATTAATTTATTTCTTTGTTTACTTTTCCTGTTTCGCTGTCATTCAATGTTTATCTCTAATCACAAATTTGAAATCCGTCAGAATGAAGATCGTAAATATGGGACATGTTAAAACAAATAAAATAACTTGTGGATTTTTCCCGAACTAACTTTCCATACAGCAAAATTTGATGAAAACTAATTAAATTCTGCAGAAAGATGGCTAAAAGTATTAAAATGATACATTGTCATCGTGCTCTGAGCTATTCTAAAAGTTTCAAATGCCTAGCTATTCGGGAAGTTAGTTAAAAATCGTTTGCAAAATTTGTACTGGAAAAACAAACAAACAAGAAAGCAAGCTAATAAAAACGTAGTAAAATTTTGTAAATACATATTACATTTTTTCTTTGGCGATGGAGATAAAGGAACAATTAACAATTTAGTGGGAAAATGTATATTTTAATTTAAATATAAGACTCCAAAGATATTATAATGGCACTTACAAAAAATCAGCTTTCACTTTTAAGCTTTTTCTATATTATACTTTATCAATTTCATTTTTTTTTTTTTTTTTTTTTTTTTTTTTTTTTTTTTTTTTTTTTTTTTTTTTCTTTGAAGTGAAACTTCAATATTATTTTTTGCGAATATGTTTTGAAATTTAATGTAAGAGTTTATTTCCTTTATAGAATTATAAAATTTAATGTCGGTAATAACATTTTATAAAAAGTGTAGACTTAAAACTACTAACATGAAGAATAAATTTACCCAGCAGATGATGAATTCTAATGAAATGAAGCTTAAGAACCTTAGTTAATTCAGTCGAAGTTTACATTTAAATGTATCAATTTTAGCACAAAAGTTTTAGTTATTATTTTTCGGTAAATAAACAATAAACCCTATTATATAACATGGAAATATTGACATTTTTGTTTATGTATAGCTGAATTTTCTAATAATGTTAATATTTTTTTGAATTGAAAGTTCTTTGGCGGCGGTAGAGTGAATTTTTTCATATAGTGAAATCGTGTAACGAAGTTTGCGATTCGAGACTCGTCCAAGTGTAACATTTTTACAGATTAATTGTATTATATCTATTTAAAGACCAGCAAATCAAAACAAACATTTATTTTTATTGGAATAAATGTGGTTGTCTTAGCGTAGCAATATTTTTTTTTTATTTATTTTTTTTTTTTTCAATTAAATGTCCCATAACCATTTTTTAATCCTGAAATAATAAATTCGTGAAAAAATGAAAGAGAGTGAACTTAAGTTTCACTTCTAATGCGTGAGAGCCTCACTCATATTTTTTGTAATTTAAGTTTTTTTATGTTTTACATTTTATACTTAAAATCTTAATAAAAGCTGTATCTAAGTTTAGATGACATTCACATTGTTATTTTTGTTAAGTTTTGAGACATTTATAACTTTTGATGTGTAAAGTAGATGTAATGTTAAGATAAAATATCAAGCCAGGCTGAGTTTGTTAAAAGAATAGTAAGACTAACAAAGTGCGTAGAGGCGGTGCTTTGACGAAAGTGTCGTGAGGAGGGGACGGTGGAAGGCTTCGTTGAATAATGTGAAAGCTGATTAGCGAGGGGTGGAGTAAGGCTATATTGGCAAAGTTATATCGGTAAGTAATTAGGTCGAAGTTGAGGACGGCAGAATACCAGGGGGTAGAGTATCAGGAAACAGATTATAGAGTGGGGTCTGAAAAGGAGGGGAAACGAGCGGAGGTGGCGCAGTCTGACGAGAGCAACTGGTTTCTCTTGTACAGGAGGATGGGGAGGTAACCTTAACGCAGGTGTGCAACTTCCCACGACATAATCAATTAATGAGAGAGAGTGAGTTGGATATAACAGAGGGATGTTGAAGTGAAGAGGTGTAAGAGTGAGATGGAACGAATACCACAGGATTCTGCTTGCTTCATGACCGACAAGCTTCCTATAAAGCTTTCTACTGCGAGGGTTGTGAAGCCCAGGGATGGGGGACTTAGTACTGCATCTTTAGCCTTCTCACATACATCTACCTTAATGGCATCCTCTATACTAACTCCACACTATAACACCGAGCACTTGCTTTACACCGCAGCTTTCCTTCCAGGGAGAGCTTTATAACCTCACGAGCTTCATAACCTTCTCCAGCAGCTTTTCATTAACACAATCATTGATATATGATATCCTTTATATCTTCCTTTCCCAACGACTTACCTACCTACGTAACTTTAAATCTCAATATTGAAACATTACAACGAGTTAATACATCACATCTGGGAGCCAGGGTGGCCGAGGTGGTAAAGACACCGGGCAGCTATCACTGAGTCGAGGCAACTAGAGGTCGTGGGTTCGATCCCGGGCCATGATACACTGAATGCATCTATGAATCGCGGACGGAGCAGGGCGAGGGACACCCCCTGAGGGGTTCTCTTCCCCCACGCTGTCTAGTGGGTTCGATCCGTGTCATGAAATGTGATCTGTATCTATGGTTCGAGGATGGAGTAGGGCGAGGGAACCCCCTAAGGGGTCCTCTTCCCCCACACTTTTAAGCACGCTCATATAGCTTACTAATGACCACATCATACTCGCTTCGGTGGTACAATGTACAAATGTATGATGTGTGAAGTAGCTGGAACTCTCCACCACGGGGAAGTAAAATGGGTCCACTGTAGGCCTGATTGCGAGGTTCGAACAAGTGGTTCGTCCTACCCGTCTAGTAGGAAGTACTACTACTATTAATACATCACATCTACCTTTATCACACAAAACAACACATTACTAGGCATCGAGCGTATTGCAATAAAACACAGAATATGAAGAAATTTATTAATCATGATAAATGTCATAGTTGAAGATAAGTGGAAGAGGGTAGTGTGGGGTAGAGTAGGGATACTTGGTACAAAGTTCTCCTAGATAAACCTATATAACTACACTCCAATAAGAATCTTAACCACTTACTTGTATCAAGTTGAAATTTTACATTTCTGTTTCAATTGTACTTTAGACGATGTGTATGAAGTTTTATTAAAAAAAGGGATATATCCTATTCTGTATATGTTCCATTGTCTAAATAACTATTAACACAAAGGGATATAAGGGGGGGGGGGTGCTAAAGTACCAAAAAGAATATGCAACTATTAAAATTTTACACTTAATAATTTTTACTTAATCGTACAGAAACCGACGATTATCGCCTCACGTATTTACGTGAAGCGCGCCTTACTTGTTTATTCATTAAAGTGAAAGTTTAACAAAATCTCGGTTCAAAGAGTTGATTAACTAGTAAACTGTTTATTTACTTAATAATTTACACTGCCAGGATTGGTTATTACTATTACAGACAAGAAGTAATGGGGCAGGTTGTTACAGTGTAACAACTTACCCCGTAACAACTAGCCCCATGCTGCTATTTTGGACGCATTCGAATAAAGCGTCTATCCACATAAGTTTAAAAGATCTAATAAACTGTGATAATAATTAAGCTTTAAGAACTTTGTTTTCAATCTAGTATTTACTAAAGCTATGTTAAAACAAATTAAGTCCGCAGAATATATTTTATAGCACCTACTTGTTTTACTTTTTTAAAACATAAACCAGAACATATCTGTATAGTAGTGTAGTATGAAGGGACCTGTCCTCAAGCTGATAATGAAAGTACTAAGGCATCTTGTCCTTGACAGACTGAGATATGCATTGTAGACCTCTCCCCCTTAGTTCAAATTATAATAAGTATGTAACAACCAATAGCAGAGCGTGGAGCTAAATTCCAAAGGCTCAAGGACGTTGCTGTGACTTGGCGAGCAAGTGCCGCCACTAAAAATAAGAACTAAACATGCTGCCTTGCATGTAGAGGGGGGACCTCAAACGCTAAGAGGGAATCTCTGACAGAAAGCAGTGGTCAGATCAGGATCTTTACAGCTGTGGTGAAAGCGGCTGATCTAGGAGATGAGCACTCTGATATAAAACTCCTGGTCCTCCAGGTTGGGGGTTGGGCTTAGGGCTAACAACCCGACTCCTGTTACGAATCCAAAAGAAAAAGCCTTGTATAGGAATGGATTTTCGGAAAGAACTCGGAGAGTCTACGGAATTTTCTTAGCTACGAGGAATGTAAGAACTTTATCGAGGCCCGGAGCACTAAGATAAGTTAAAGCGGAGTTGGAAAGGTATAAAATCGGCATTGCAGCACTTCAGGAGATAAGATGGCCAGGGAACGAAATATTTCAGAGTGGGGAGTACGTGTTGTTCTACAGTGGAGGAGATAAAAGAAGGAATGGAGCTAGATTTCATTATTAATAAGTTTAGATCAGCAGTGCTAAACTTTAATGCAATCAGTGACAGATTAGCGACGTTAAGAATAAAGGCTAGGTTTTTTAATGTCTCTATTAAATCCGCTAATGCACGAACAGAGGAAGCGGAGGAAGAAGAGAAGGACCTTTTCTATAATGCCCTTTTTGAAACTTACGATAAAGCACCGAAGCATGATGTAATAGTAATTTTGGGGGACTTTAATGCCAAAATTGGTAGGGACAACGAAAATGGACCAATGCTTACGATTTTGCAGCAAGTAAGGGTATGAGAGTGAGGAGCAAGCAATTTCCAAGGAAGGACATTAGAAAAGCAACGTGGGTTTCTCCGGATGGGAGAACTCAAAACCAAATTGATCATTGCTTGATTGATGCTAGGCATGCTACTGCCATTACTGACATTCATTCGTGTCGAGGAGCGGACCGTGACTCGGACCATTTTTGGTCAGAATTAAGTATGTTGCTAGGTTAGATAGTTGTAGATCATTGAAAAGAGAAATGGCAGAAAAAGGATTTAATGTGGACAAGTTAAAGACGGAGGAAGTTAGGAATTGCTACAAAGAAAATGTGGAAGTGCTGTTAGAACAACAACAAGAAGAGGAAGGAGGGCTGGAGAAAAACATAGAAACACAGTGGGAGGATCTGAAGTGGTTAAAGAAGCGGCTGAAAGTGATTTTGGAAGAATGGAAAGGAAGAGAAGAGAAGACTGGTATGACGAGGAGTGTGAAGAAGCAGTTACATTAAGAACCAGGCACGAGAGCTCGCACTGCAAAGGGATACCAGAGGAAGGAAGGAAGACTTTAAAGAGAAAAGAAGAATTGCCAATAAGATTTGTAGAAGGAAAAAAAAAGAAAATTAAAAAAAGAAAAGCTTGAAAATTTGGAAGTGCTTAGAAGTAATAATGATACAAGAGCTTTTTATCAGAGAGTAATGGAGCAGAGGTAAGAGTTTCAACCCCGCAATGTTTTTTGCAGGGATAATGATGGAAGTCTTATTGGTGATAAGGGAAGGATACTGGAGAGATGGGCTGAATATTTTCAGGAATTGCTAGAAGGTGAAGGGGAAGTAATCGATCAAGGGAATTGGGAAGATGTAAGTGAGGGTGAGCTGGATGAGAATGAAGTAGTAGATAGAGATCTTTGTGCTCCACCAACTGAAGAAGAGGTGAGGATTACAGTAGAGAGTTAAAAAGTAAATAAAGCACCGGGAGAAGATAATACCCCAGCAGAATTATGGAAGAATGGAAGAGAGCGTTTAAATCATAGAATAACTGCACTATTGCAAGATATATGGACCTCGGAAGTGATGCCGGCAGAATGGTCGGTTGGAATTATTTGTCCTTTACATAAGAAAAGAGACAAGACAGATTGCAATAATTATAGGGGTATGACACTTTTAAGTACTCTATATAAGGTCTTTTCGAGGATTCTTAAAGCTAGAATAACTAAGCTGTGTAGAATAACTTAAGCTGTGCGGATAGTGGGATACTATCAATGTGGTTTTAGAGCTGGCAGGTCAACAAAAGATCAAATCTTCGCACTAAGACAAGCACTGGAGAAGTGTTGTGAATTTAATATTGATATCTATCAGCTTTTCATAGATTTCAAGCAGGCGTATGATTCAATTAAACGATTCCCTCTTCATAAAGCTATGCAAAGTCTTGGAGTTCCAAACAAGCTTACAAGATTCGTAAGAATGACACTTCTTAGGACGAAAAGTAAAGTAAAAGTATGTGGCGAGCTTTCAAGAGAACTTGAAATCAAGCAAGGTCGGAGACAAGGAGATGTTATTTCTACCACACTTACTTTTGAAGCTAGAGGTTGTAAATAAATGTATGTTTGTGCGCATGTTGAAGAGAAACAAATGGACGATTGAAACTTATATGGTACCAACAATGAGCTAATTATGACCTACCATATAAATTTCATTAAAATCGGACTTGTAGTTTTTAAGATATGTTGGCTCACAAGAATTGACTGACCGACAGACAGACACGGATTCAAAAATGTTCCCCCATGTCTGAAACGGATTTCTGTCTTGGAATTTTTTAAATCGGAGACAAAATATTTCCGTTGTTCAGAACGATCACAAAGCTTCCGTTACCTTCGGTAAACTTGGAAGCAGAATATAGGAAAGTTGGACATAACGTGGGAAGAAGAGTTGAAACAAACTAGGGGTTATAATATTATTATACGAGTAGAGTATACTCTTTTTACAATTAGTATTGTTTTTTGACAGAGCGGGAAAATCGAAAAAATGTGGAGGAGAGCCAATGAGAGCGCTGGATTTTTAATTCGAGAAGGTCGGGCCAACTAGACAAATAAAAATATCTCTAGTAAAGAGGCGCAGACCTAAGGGTAACCGTTCCAAGAGACTTTATAACCTCCACCGCTTGGCTTGATACACTCAATATTACACTGGTTTTGAATTTTAATTGTAACTACCCGTCATATCAATTTTATTCTAATTTATATTTAATTTTTTATCAAAGTTATTCTGACCAAATAACACTTAGACAGCAAATTAATAAACTCTATAATCGTTATCGTAAATCATGTACGAAATATGCAGTATAAACAGAAAAAATATGTGTGAGGCTCTCAAGCATTAGAAGTGAAACTTAAGTTCTAGAATGCATTGCTCTCTTTCATTTTTCGACGAATTTATTATTTCAGGATTAAGAAATGGCTATGGGAAATTTAATTGAAAAAATAAAAATATTGCTACGCTAAGGCAACCACATTTATTCCAATAAAAATAAATGTTTGTTTTGATTTGCTGGTCTTTAAATAGATATAATACAATTAATCTGTAAAAATGTTACACTTGGACGAGTCTCGAATCGCAAACTTCGTTACACGATTTCACGATATGAAAAAATTCACTCTACCGCCGCCAAAGAAGTTTCAATTCAAAAAAATATTAACATTATTAGAAAATTCAGCTATACATAAACAAAAAAGGTCAATATTCCCATGTTATATAATAGGGTTTATTGTTTATTTACCGATAAATAATAACTACAACTTTTTCACACTGTACATTGATTCAAAACTGATACATTAAAATGTAAACTTGGACTGAATTAACTAAGCTCCTTACACTTCATTTCATTATAATTCATCATCTGTTGGGTAAATTTATTCTTCATCTTAGTAGTTTTAAGTCTACACTTTTTATAAAATGTTATTACCGACATTAAATTTTATAATTCTATAAAGGAAATAAACTCTTGCATTAAATTTCAAAACATATTCGCTAATAAGAAGTGAAAATCAGGTAAAAAGATCGTGATTTGTTGAAGGAGTAAAATAACCTTCTTTTGTTGACAAACAAATGATGCATTTCCATCCCTCCTACAGGCCTAGTGGCCTGTGGGATTTAATTTCTTCCCTCACATAGGTTGGTCAACCTGAGTGTCAAAAAACAATACTAATTGTAAAAAGAGTATAGTTGGTACAGCAACACGGCGCACAATGTGACTAAACCATAAAAATACATGTGTCGTGCTGTACAGCCCTATCCAGCAGGACTCACCCAGAACCTGAGTCACTGAATAAAAAATTACCTAAAAACAACTTTTGACTTGTGATTTAGAAAATCAATCTTCATTTTACACATTATTTTATCTTCATTGTGTAACACAACTACAGTAAATATTTTACGTTAACACTGTTTATTTTGCTTGTATAGTATAAAAAACTATTTCTAGCGTACATACACATTTTTAAAACAATTCAACAAATGGTATTACATTACTTTTTAGTTAAAAGTAGTAAAGTTATTCATTAGATTCATGCACTACGACATTTTAATATAATAATAGTTATTTATGTAACTATAGGCAGCAAAATGGATACTGTAATAAAATCATGTCAGGTTGGAACGGGTTTAGGACTGTAATTCGCACTGTATTAAAAACATTCAAGGAAACCTAACAGTTAGGGAACCTTCCAGTTGATATTTGTGACTATTGATATAACTGCGCATGTCATACAAACCAGTACAAGGTATTGTCAGAAGATCGTTGGGACCGTACAGTGAATAGTTCACAAACGATCCCCTGCCGTGGTTGGAACAGTTTCGAGGACGGTACGAAACACTGTCACAAGTCGGCTTGGAACGGCTTTGATCTATTGCGCATGCCCGTGACGATCCTGTGGACGGTACACTGCTTGGTTGGAACAAACCTATTATATGCGCAGTTATGTCAATCGTAAAACATGTCATCAGGAAGGTTCTCTAACTGTTAGGTTTCCTTGAACCTTATTAATAAGGTGCGAATTATATTCCAAAACCATTTCTACATGATTTTATTACAGTACAATGTTAGCTCATCTCATGGGTATAGAACCTGTTCTGAACCATTCCCCTACGATCCGCGGGCCGATAAAAAGTACGGGACAAAATTATATAACTCAAACGCGCGTAAAATACGCATTTTATGAACTACCGTTACTGAAGCATGTATGTGTAAGAGATATAAATATTATCTTCTTACATGTTCATTTCCGAAGTTTCTAGATGCAGTGTCTTGGGTTGAGTATTATCTTACTACGTTTTTATTAGCTTGCTTTCCTGATTGTTTGTTTGTCCAGTACAAATTTTGCAAACGATTTTTAACTCTCTAGATCACTCTTAAGATCAGCTCTCTAGATCAGCGTTTCCCAACCTTTTTGATGCTGCGACCCTAAAAATGTATCCTCTATATTTTCGCGACCCTACCTGGAATATGGTGTATTGCATATTGCATACACTAATGATTGCAGGGATATACATGGTGCCCAAAACCTGAATGTTACTAAAATCATTACTGGATTAGGGAAGAGGGACTGTACGCTGATTTTAAAACAAACGCGCAAACTCATCACCTTAATTCAGTTAAAGGCATTGCTTGATTTGTTTATTTTTTATAACAGTTCTTTTTTATTTATTATATTATAAAGTGCCTCCTTTAACTTATGTTGGTGAGCTGATGACTCTTTGTAGGAAGATTAATGGAAAGAAATTAAAGCTTTTAGAAAATACTTTTTATAATATTTTGTTATTTTTAATATTATTTCATATTTTGTCGCTTTATTTTTATTAACGCTTCAAGTTTTTGTTTTTGGCTTTCCCCAATAACATTCCTTTATTCTTATGAATTTATCTATATCATTTTATTATTTTTACTTTGTTAAATTACATTTACATATTTTAATTCTATTTAACTTATTTATATTTTATGTATTTTTTATTTTTGTCTATAATTACAAAACTTTTTTGGCGACCCAAAAATATTTTTCCACGACCCTATTTTGGGTCGCGACCATAGGGTTGGGAAACGCTGCTCTAGATGGTTGTCATTATTATGTGAAGTCAATAAATTAGGAACTATGTATTTTTATTTTTTCACTAACATTATATATAACAATGACAATTATATTGTAAGATTCTCCTCAGCTTGGTGTTGGGAAGCATGGTAAGTTTATTGTATTTTATTGACTCGTGCCTTGAGTACAGGTCATTTAACTTAGTTTTCCCTTTGTTTTATAAACAGGATGTAGACTGTCTGAAGTGTATACGTAGTAGTGTATTTTTGTGTTTTCTTGGCCTTGTGTTAGTAGCTGGGATCGTGGGATCTGCTATTCGGCACTTGGCCGACTTTGTAGTTCAGCACAAATGTGCTGAACTTGTGCTAAGCAATCAGTTGGCTAGGGTGGAGACTGGTTGTCAGGAGAGAGAGGGGCAAGTTTGCTTTAGGACAGATCACTTTGGATCGAGTCTCAGAGGAGAACTCAGGTTGGTTTTTGGTAATATCTTGCAGGGTTCTGTCTATTATCTCTGTCTAGTATCAAGTCTCACTACACTCTTTTGACGTCTTAACATATGTATTTTTCTTAATGTCGTGCTTCTCACAACAAGATCTATGTTTCCGTTGTAAGTCATTCTTCTTGTATTTAGTCGACTGGTCCCTTAGTACCTAGTCTTGATTATTTATCGTATTCTTTGGCCCATTTGCCTAATTATATTTATATATAAATATTATACATTTTTATTGAGAAGTCTATATCTGGTGTTATTTGCTTCTTATTATTTCCCTGTTTCCCAGAGTTACGGGTTGAGGTTTTTTCAACCCTTACAATATTATCAACATTACATATTTATGATTCAACAGAAAATTTAAAAACGTAGTATAAAATAAGTTCATTTTATATTGTAATTATTACAATTAAAATGTGTTTTCATTTATATGAATGATATTGTCAATGTTATGAAAATTTTCGAGAAATATTCTGCTTTACATTTATTTTTTATGTAATTTATTTAAGATCAGTTTAAATGAATTAAGTCCGATTGTTTTTATTACTTAGGCAAATACCTTTTATTGACTGATTAAATCTCTTTTAGCCACGGGATTATTTTTTTAAAGGTTTTTACTTGAGGCGTGGCAACATGATTTCCGATTAGCATTGTTAAAGAGGGATTTTAGATATTCACCTTACAGACCCTTGTCTCTTTGCTTTGCCATTCTAATCAGATCCGAAGTGAACAGGCTAAGGCTAGAGCGAGATGTTCGATCCGACGCTATCTGTTCACAGTCGACTGATCTTCAAACTCTCGCTTTAGAAACCGACCTTGTTTTCAATGTATTTAGATACAGCAAGGGAAAGCAAAGGGAAAGTTTGCTGTTGCTTTGAACCTCGCTTAGGGTGGCAGTCTTTCCCTTTGCTACACGGCAAGAGGCTTAACCTCCTATTCCTTCCTGATCTCCTAATCCCTTCAAAACCAAACCATTTACCTTCTGTAAGTACATTCCCTCCCTTCTTCTTCTCTGCCTACTTCATACCTTTTAGGGATTTCCTTTTCTCTTTTCCTTCTTACAAATATATAAAAGCCTTTAGGTCTTCAAACCAAAGGATAAAACATTTTGTACCGTCTCCCGTATCCATTGGATTTTAATGTAAGCTTCTTATTGGTTTACCTAAATTAGTTCAATTATTTTTAATGATAAATAAATAAAATGTTTTGGAATGTATATCAATCAGTCAGGTAAAACTCTTTAAGAAAGTTAAAATTTTGGAAATGAAAATGTAAGAAAATCATTGAAACGAGCGTAAGCGTGCTTCTTACATTCAACAAACTATGCATCTTGTCTGTCTGTCTGTCAGTAACGTTTACGTGTCCGACGATAACTTGAGTAAAAGTTGACCGATTTAGTTAAAATTTGGTATACATGTTCGTCTTACTAATACTCAGGCTAAGTTCGTTGGACAGCGTAATCCGCCCAAGAGTTTCAAAAATTAAATTGGAATTTCAGGACGGGAAAAGATTCTATCATCATCTATTCGATGAGAAGAACATTTTTTCAAATAACATTTTTTAGTAAAACCAACAGCGACACCGCTATGAATTAATAAAGATGGCTAAAACTATTGAAGCGGACTTAAACGTTTATAATAGAGAAAACAACCTTTTTACCGATATCTTACGTTCTAACGTAACGATTTTAATAAAACTTCATATACACCATCTAATGCACAATTGAAAAAGGCATGCAACATTTCAATTTGATACATGTAGTAGTTTTTTTTGTATACATTTTAAAATAATTGAAAAGGAGATTGTGTGGTTAGAGGAATAGTAAGAATGCGGGTTCCCTTACTACTAGCCGCTCTACTACTACTATACCCATTATCTATCAACTCATGATTCATGATTATCTATTAATTAACATATTTATTACTATACGCTCGCTTCAATGATAGAGCCCCGCGATGCCTAGTTATTGCAGCAAGTGTAAGCGAGCTTCTTACATTCAACAAAATATTCTTATTGTCTGTCTGTCAGTCTGTCTGTCTTTCTGTGTGTAACGTTTATGTGTCCGAAGATAACTTGAGTAAAAGTTGACCGATTTCGTTGAAATTTGGTATACATGTTCCTTTTACTAATGCTCAGGTTAATTTCGTTGGACAGCGCTATCCGTCGAAGAGTTCGTGTGTAATGCTCGTGTAAACATGAGCTTCAAATGTAAAATTGGAATTTCAGGACGGGAAAAGATTCTATCATCATCTATTCGATGAAACGAGTTTCTTCCCCCCCAAATAACATTTGTTAGTATAACCAACAGCGACACCGCTATGAATTAATAAATATCGTTAAAACTATTAAAGCTGACCTAAACGTTTAAAGTAGACCGATAATACGTTCTAAGGCAACGATTTTAATAAAACTTCATACACATCGCCTAAAGTACAATTGAAACAGGAATGTAAAATTTCAACTTGATACATGCAAAAGTGTTTGTGTAGCGAAGTGATACATTTTATGAGTTGAATAATGGAATGGCCGGGACGTGTAGAAGAGTTAAGGAAAAGCAGAAAACCCCTTCTTTCCCACTACACGGCTCTCTATTAATAGCATATTCTTTAAATATCAACTCATCATGATTAACTATCTAATATTTATTGCATTACGTTCGCTTCAATGATAGAGCCACGCGATGCCTTGTGCCTAGTGTATATTTTTAACACATGAATGCTTCAGTAAGGCTGAGCGTAAAATGGAGACGATGGGCGACAGGGTGTCACAACGTAGAAAACTACTAGCAGGCAGGCTCCGCAACTTGAATCGCAGTTTCCGTAAGTTGGGTCGCAGTTTCCAGTACCTTTCAGTGCGTTTCAAGAAGTGACGTCAGAACGTCGAGCAACATGGCAATAGGTACTATAAGTATTGATATACTAGAACTAATTATAGAATTAAACTCCAATTAAGTCTTGTTGCTAGTATACTCTTTTTACAATTAGTATTGTTTTTTGACAGCGCGGGAAAATCGAAAAAATGTGGAGGAGAGCCAATCAGAGCGCTGGATTTTGAATTCGAGAAGGTCAGCCAACTAGGCAAATAAAAATATCTCTAGTGGAGGGGCGCGGACCTAAGGGTAACCGTTCAAAGAGACTTTATAACCTCCACCGCTTGATACACTGAATATTATACTGGTTTTGAATTTTATTTGTAACTGTAACTACCCGTCATTTCATTTTTTAAATTTTTTAAGTTATTCAGACAAAATAACACTGAGATAGCAAATTAATAAACTCAGAAATTAGTAATAGTCCAGTCAAATTAGGTTTTCATCTTGCATTAAATCATGTAGTTCCAATTTTTTCAGGAATGTGTAGGGGGTGGTCCCCTGAACAACGCCTAATAAAGTCCCATCGATTTCAGGCGCCGCGGGACGGGGGAGGGGGGGCAAAAGGTCACATTTTACAGTTTTTGGCGTTTATCTTGAAAACGGTACGTCGCACAGAAAATAATAATCTATTCAAAATTAAAGCTGATAAAATTATCTTTCAAATCATATATATCTTGTTTCAACCTAAGTGTTACCGTTTTTGAGATATGAGCCGTTGAATATTAAAAAATGAAAAAAAAGGGGCAGTGGTTCAGGAATCTCGTCAATCTTTCTCTTCTAACTCTTTTCCCTTCGATTTTAACGAAAACTCGGGGGAAATAAAGTTGTAGAGCGAAAAATATCCTTAAAAAATGAATGTAGTTATGCTAATTTATCTTCACCCCGTAAATAGTTAGAGCGTTTTGAAGTTTAGCGGCGCTTTTCAACATTTTACTAGTAAAATGCTTCTTGTGACTCAAGTTTTGGTTTCAAGGTTCGCAACTCTCTTGATCACTTTGTATGCTGTTTAATTAGATAAGTATAGTAATTATAACCCGTATTAATAATGAATTATGTATACATATACCAAAATCTATATCTCGTAATATATAGAAGGACACTTGTATTAGAGAGAAGGAAGTAATAAATCAATTTAAGATGTATAAAAGTTGTTCATAAAATCAAAAATTGGGTATCAAAAATAGATTCAAATAACAATACTAACATTGAATATATGTATACAATTCATTTCATCAACTGCTTTTTCATTTGTTAAAAGCTGTCAATATGATACTTCAATCAAATTGCTCAAAGTCTTCTTGGATCGGAACACTGTTTGTACACGAGCCTTGACAGTTGCTGCACACCAGGGAACAGTTGGTCCTGGCTCTCCGACAACCACACATCGTTCCGCAGCCAGTGGTACAGCTGCAGAAGAGTGTGTTGAGGACAATGTCTGGTGCCAAAGGGGGTTTTGTCTTGATAGGAGTGAGGTGTCCACATCTTTTCTCGTCCAGCACCAACTTTCATGTAGGATGGATTCGTTCCCCAACCATTGCTGCACCTCCAGAAACACTCTGTATGAATGTTGCATTGCAGCATCTGTTGTGGGCGGCAAAGCGCGCAGGTTGGCTTTCATTATTGCAGTGGATTTCACGAATCACGAAGCATATGTATCAGTGAACAAAATAGAATAAAATAGATTAGAATTGTAGCTAGTTGTATTTTATAATTATTGAATACTAATTATTGTATTATTAATAATATAACGATAACGTATTAGTAAATAGTAATTAGTTAAAAGAATTATTAAATTTACTTAATGGGGTCAGTACGGTCTATGAAAAATTAAAGGTACCTGTACTGATTGTGAATATACTTATTTAACGGGGCCTGGAACATGAGCAGGAACATTCATTCCCCAGCTTCAGCAATGTCTCCTGGTGAAGATTTGGGGTCATAAAACAATTTTGCGATGTTTGCTGTTTCATTGGCATACCACTTGAAACATTATACTATGGCCTGGTGTACCGTTTTCTGCACTCCACATGGTCGACACCACCTTTCAATCTTCGGAACGAATCATGTCTTTCATCTCTTCGTGTAAGATTAGCACTTAATAACGTTTTCATCCCTTTATCACTCTCTTGACTTGCACCCTCTTCAGCTGTTTCATCACAAATTAAGCACTTTTCACTCATTTTGAACGACCTATTATTGTAATAAAAATTTTGTATAGAATCATAACTTGGCGCAAACGCTTGAGAGACTGTTTACATAGAGTTACAGACGTTGGAAACAAAACTTGAGTCACAAGCAGAATTTTACTAGTAAAATGTTGAAAAGTGCCCTTAAACTTCAAAACGCTCTAGCTATTTACGAGGTAAAGATATATTAGCATAACTTCATTCATTTTTTCAGGAAATTTTTCGCTCTACAACTTTATTTCCCACGAGTTATCGTTAAAATCGAAGGGGAAAGAGTTAGAAGAGAAAGATTGACGAGATACCTGAACCACTGCCCCTTTTTATTCATTTTTACTTTCTCATGTAAAGAGAAAGTATTGTGATGGCGCGAAAATTCAATTTTAAGGATTTACACGTTTTGAGGTTCCCTGAGTCCAAAAAAGTGGTTTTTAAAAAATGTCTGTCCATCGTCTGTGCAGACGCCTGGAGCCTAAACTACTGGGCCGATTTTGACGAAATTTGGCATACATGTTCAGAAAAATCATACCCCGATGCGAAATCGAGAAATGAATTTTAGCTCTAAATTTGGGGGCGCTACCCCCCAAAAACTCTGAAAAAACATGAAAAAAAATTATTTCTCGAAAACGGTTCCGACGATTTTGATGAAAAAATGCTAAAATGTAGTCCATTTAAATACGAATCTAACTATATAAGCCGTTTTCCCGGGAAATATCTAGTTCCTGAGAAAATAGCTTAAAACGCGGACGGAGGGAGCCCGGGTTCGATTCCCCGCCCAGGAGAAGTTATTTTAATGATACATTTCGATGAAATGTTCAATAATAATTAAATGTACATACGAAAGCTAATAAATGGAAAACACTGGGCTATGTAATTATGAACTCGTATAAGAGAAAGTTTGTCTGAGTTGTCTAGGACCGATTTAGGTTAAGACTTAGGTTGAAACAAGATGTATATGATTTGAAAGATAATTTTATCAGCTTTAATTTTGAATAGATTATTATTTTCTGTGCGACGTACCGTTTTCAAGATAAACGCCGAAAACTGAAAAATGTTACCTTTTGCCATATTACAAAAAAGATGGCGATTTGTTGAAGGAGTAAAATAACCTTCTTTTGTTGACAAACAAATGATGCATTTCCACCCCTCCTACAGGCCTAGTGGCCTGTGGGATATTATTTCTTCCCTTACATACTTTGGTCAACCTGAGTGTCAAAAAACAATACTAATTGTAAAAAGAGTATAGTAAACATCACGATGCACCACACCCCTGAGGATACCCCAGTACAAGAAGCGAAACGTCGGACTTCATCCCCTTCGTGACGCGGATTTCAAAAACCAAGCTGTTTATTTGATAAACTTATTGTTATTTACGTAGTTTTGCGTGCTACAGCGTGCTACATTGAATCAAGATTTTAACCGGGTAAATTTGAGCGTAAAACTATTTCCTATAATTGCAGGACAAGTCGCAAGTTTAAATTCAACTGTGGAGGTATTCGGTAAAAGATTCGACCGCCGAAACTTCAACTCTCAGTACTTTCAACACATATATATTTATAACATTATCATTTGAGGTTTCATGGCGCACACGTAGAGTGTTAGGCCGACATTCCAAGGGTTGCTAGTTCGAGCCGCATAAACTACACACATGTATTTGTATTATCTCTTGCGATTTTCTTTGCTGATATTTGCTTGAGCGGCAAGCTCCAAAACGGAATTGTAGGTTTTATTAAGCCCAACCTAATCCAACTGTTTCTTTAAAGACTAAATTATTTAAATTTATTACAAATATGAATTAAAGTTTAAAACTGTGTATAATATTATTAAAATATGTGTATTAATCGGTTATTTATCAACAATGACAGATAAAATAAAATGTGTTTTTGGAGTTAATAAAAGTGTATACGACCTGTGTATGTGAGGCCCTTAGGGCTTTAAACAGGTTATTTACTTGATTACATGTTAGCCCAGGACCCCCCCCCCCCCCCCCCCCGTTTCCAATTCTACAAAATACACAGGGTTTAGGGGCTAACCACAAAAACCTTTCTATCATTCTCCATGTAAGCACAAATAGATTTTTGTGTTAAACTCTGTGGTCTTTTGTTTGGGTTTTAGGAAAATGGGGTTTTGAGGGGGGGTCAAAATAATAGATTGAACCGCGGTGTTAACGATTGAAAGGTGTTTTAATCTACATACATATATATCGGCGCAATCTGCTGATAAAATTTTGTACGTTTTGTGTCTGCTCTGTAAAACCTTGTTGAGATAATGAAAATGCTCTTTTGTTTGTTGTTTAGATCATCGTCGGGTTTTTCTGAATCGCTTTAATCCTGGGAACGAGTGCCAGAGTATAAAACTACCCGATACAATTACCTTTACCTCTTTCCCTTGTTATATTTTCGAATAAACAAGGTAAGCGCCCAATGTTGAGCATATAAACGTACAAGTCCTGCAATTCGAGCGTTAGGTTTTTGTTTTTCAATTCCCCCCTCTATATCAGGGAAACTTCATTCCCCTCAGCCCTCAAGTGTTTTTATTTGAGGGTTAAAAATTTACCCCCCTTCCTCCAACCCACTACCTTTTTGTGAGATGTGACACCTGTATTTTCAGAGGAAAGAATTCATGAATTTTTGATTTTTAGTTATGAAAAGAATGAACTCTGTATACTCGTATATTCACTGTACCTATATACTACTATACCATATTATGCTCCTGTATTCATTACATATCTTTCGTGAACACTTTTTTATCAAACATGCAAAAAATAAATTAATATTTAAACCTAAAACACATATTTATTTAACGGTAGTTATAATATTCTCCCCGTCAGTAGTATTGCAATGCCTGCCTACATCGTAATGAGTAGACCAACCAACTACCAACTTACTTACTTAGTCCTAGTCCTCTTCTACCGGTCGATGGAGACGGTTGCAAATGCATTGGCAGGTCACTTGGGCCAATAATGGCCTCTCATTTAGGCTGTTCTGAATATTATCTGCCCATCATGTTCGTCTCCTTCCTCTTGGTTGTCTTCCATCATCTCTTGATCCCAGTGCCTGTCTCGGTAACCGTGATTCATCCATTCACTGAATATTACCAAATTCCTTAGATGGGAGCATTTTACTCTATGGATGTGATTCATCCATTCACTGAACATGACCAAACCACCTTAGATGGGAGCATTTTACTCTATGGATGTGATTCATCCATTCACTGAACATGACCAAACCACCTTAGATGGGAGCATTTTACTCTATGGATGTGATTCATCCAGTCATTGAACATGACCAAACCACCTTAGATGGGAGCATTTTACTCTATGGATGTGATTCATCCATTCACTGAACATGACCAAACCACCTTAGATGGGAGCATTTTACTCTATGGATGTGACTCATCCATTCATTGAACATGACCAAACCACCTTAGATGGGAGCATTTTACTCTATGGATGTGATTCATCCATTCACTGAACATGACCAAACCACCTTAGATGGGAGTATTTTACTCTATGGATGTGATTCATCCATTCATTGAACATGACCAAACCACCTTAGATGGGAGTATTTTACTCTATGGATGTGATTCATCCATTCACTGAACATGACCAAACCACCTTAGATGGGAGCATTTTACTCTATGGATGTGATTCATCCATTCACTGAACATGACCAAACCACCTTAGATGGGAGCATTTTACTCTATGGATGTGATTCATCCATTCACTGAACATGACCAAACCACCTTAGATGGGAGTATTTTACTCTATGGATGTGATTCATCCATTCACTGAACATGACCAAACCACCTTAGATGGGAGCATTTTACTCTATGGATGTGATTCATCCATTCACTGAACATGACCAAACCACCTTAGATGGGAGCATTTTACTCTATGGATGTGATTCATCCAGTCATTGAACATGACCAAACCACCTTAGATGGGAGCATTTTACTCTATGGATGTGATTCATCCATTCATTGAACATGACCAAACCACCTTAGATGGGAGCATTTTACTCTATGGATGTGATTCATCCATTCACTGAACATGACCAAACCACCTTAGATGGGAGCATTTTACTCTATGGATGTGACTCATCCATTCATTGAACATGACCAAACCACCTTAGATGGGAGCATTTTACTCTATGGATGTGATTCATCCATTCACTGAACATGACCAAACCACCTTAGATGGGAGCATTTTACTCTATGGATGTGATTCATCCATTCACTGAACATGACCAAACCACCTTAGATGGGAGTATTTTACTCTATGGATGTGATTCATCCATTCACTGAACATGACCAAACCACCTTAGATGGGAGCATTTTACTCTATGGATGTGATTCATCCATTCACTGAACATGACCAAACCACCTTAGATGGGAGCATTTTACTCTATGGATGTGATTCATCCATTCACTGAACATGACCAAACCACCTTAGATGGGAGTATTTTACTCTATGGATGTGATTCATCCATTCATTGAACATGACCAAACCACCTTAGATGGGAGTATTTTACTCTATGGATGTGATTCATCCATTCACTGAACATGACCAAACAACCCACCTTAGATGGGAGCATATTACTCTATGAAAGGGCCTTAAAGGCAGTTTTTTCTCAGAATCCTGGAGGACGTAGGATCCAAGGAAGACCCAGGCAAAGATGGCTCCAAGATGTTGAAGATGACTTGCGCCACTTAGGAGTCAGAAGATGGTGATCAGTGGCTCAAGAGAGGAAGATATGGGCTGATAGAACGGAGGCTCAGTCCCTACAAGGGATGTAACGCCATGGAGTAAGTAAGTAAGTAAGTAAGTAAAGGAAGGGAGGTGAAGAATTTAGAAACCCTAATGTAGGGTGGGGGGAGGGTACAGACTCTAGACTCTAGATATTCAAGCTTACAAAATAACTATAATGTTTCTTGCCGGTAGTTTATAAATCCTTCAAATTAAAACAAAATTAGCACTCCTTAGCGAAGCACGGGACTTCACCTAGTACTTTAATTATATACTACACCAGTGCATTATTTACTTTTAAACAAATATATACTCGTATATAAGTATCAAAAGTAATACGAATGATAAGATCTTTAGTAATATTTTATGAATTTATTCCACTGTATTAAATTATACCAGTAAACTGTTTGAAAGTTTCTGTAATTTAGGATTTCATTTTAATGTTCTAAATTGAAACTCATGGAAATGATGTGTTTTGTCTCTCTTATAACAGTCTGTTTTTCCTAACTATTTGTCTCATAATTTTGAGATGTTATTATATTTAAGGTCGCCATATTCTCTTAATTATTTCTTTCTTACATTAGAATGCGCAGTAACGTATTTTGTATTTTATGCAAATCCAGTTTTACTCTGATCTCGATGAAAATTTTCAGAATTGACGGCAAGAGGAAGGTCACTATCTATATGATATTTAAAAAAAAAATTGTGGTACACATCAGGGATACAAGAGTTCAAAAGTCAAAGTAATAGAAATATATCCCCTTCACACAGGAAAAATATAGTGAACACAAAATTATCAGCAGTTCAAATCCAAAATGGCGGATAAATCATGCCAGTCAATTTTTTAATTTTGAGAAGGGTATCAAATAAAAGATATTGAAGAGTAGATTAAAAAAATATATAACACTTAGGAAATTGTTTTATTTTCCATGCCTTTTTGTCAAAAACATCAACATTTTGCATGTCCCCCCCCCCCCTAAAACTATATTTCTGCTGTTAATAAAAATATATAAAAAAAAAAAAAATTGCAGTCAGAAAGGCCAAAGAAAAAATAAGAATAGCAATAATTGTTTTTGATCTGATTAACTGAGAATCCAAAATGGTGGCAAATTCCTGTCAGGGGGAATTTTTTTTAAAAATGATGAGATGTGAGGGGATAATGATGAGAATGTAGGTAGATTACAAAAATGTACAACACTTGTGCAAAGTGTTCACATTTTCATGTCATTTTGTCAAAAAAAACATCAAATTTTTGCGTTCCCCCTCCCTTATACTAATTTCATGTTTACAATATCAATTAAATCCTTTTTACGTGAGACTTCACGCTTCAAGCACAACCATATTTTTTTTTTTTTTTTTTTTTTTTTTAAAAATCCCTTTTTGACACAAATAAAAAATTCATGATAAACATTAATTCGGCCATGGCAATCACTCTTAGAATCCAAAATATCTGGTGACCTACATCATCGGATCTTCAGTGCCAACTTTAAAGTAGCTATTGGTCTAGACTCTAGACTTTAGACTGCCTACCTAGGAGAGCATCGCTATCGTATATATAGGTGTTATAACCACCCCTGCCTGGAGTACTTTTTTAACACCGGAACCGGAACAGAGAACACCTGACATATTGCTCTGGACTGCTGCAGCAGTGACTTAACTTAATCGGACAAAGCTTTTACTTGTGGCTATCTTCTCTTTATTGCAGTGTCAGAGCTTAATGGCTTAAGCCCCGTTTACACGGTGATAGTTCTTCCCTGATAGAACTATCATGTCAGTCTACACTATAGAACTATCGCGGAGGTGTACAGTACAGTCTACACGGCGAAACGTAACATTTGTCAAAACTTGTCTTTTACTCAAAGTTATACCATATCCTACATTTCTGACTTATTGGATACAGAAATAGAGCATTAAATATATTATAATACATATATATAAAGCAAACAGAATATTTATATTGTCAGAAACAACGAAATCTGATATCAAATATGCATATTTGCTGCATATTAGATCTGTTATCACGTGATATAAAAGTACAAACAAACAATAAGCCAATTAGCATCTAGTATCTAGCGTGGTAGTTCTTAAATCTGCCGCATGAGTACTCTGATTGCTGTGATAGAACACTCAACTATCTCGTCCAAGGAAGTTAAATATAGGGGATGGGGGGTTGTGAAAAAAAAGTGACCCCATGAAGATATGTAAAATAGAAGCTCCAATGGGACAAATTACCTTCCTCTTAGTTATAGGTTACCAAGAATTTGTTTACAGTTTCAGGTTATAACCTCATAAAGAAGGTAATTTGTCCCAGTTCAAAGGATGGGGAGCATGCGCAGTATGCTTTTTCTCTCTAATTTCTCTTACCTCCATGGGGTCACTTTTTTGCCTTAAACCCCTTCTTAACATTCCATCCCCTTTATATAACATCCTTGATCTTGTCAGACAAAATAGTGTGATGGTTGATAGTTCTATCACGACAGAATCTATCTCGTAATCAACACGGTGATATTTGATGTGATATGTGATAGTTGCTATCGTGACCGTAAACTGGGCGTAAATGCCAAATGCAGACGATGAATAAAAAGAAGAAAATTAATAATTTGATTAAGAACTACTATAAATTGAACCATCAACGATAAGTAGAGCAAAAGTAATCTGTCCATGAATGACTTATTTAATGTTGGAAGAAGAAAAACGTAAATTCATTCATTCATAAAATTAGCGTACGGGTAAATGAAATTATAATACATATAGCAATTATACTAAACCCCATTAATAGTGAACAATTTGTTATACTCCTTAGAAGAAAGTGTATTAACTATTATTAATAGAACGTTCAATATTGATTTTTTAAAGATTAACCCAATAAACCATTAGGTTCAGTTTTGAAAATGCGTATTTTAAAAAGCTTAGCCTTGCTAGAGAGTTTTAACCTGGTATGTCCATTAGTCGGGTAAATGCAGGTTACCTGTATCTGAGCTTGTGATAGGGACAGGTTGGGCAATTTTAAACAACTTGAATATAAAGGGATTTTTCCCCCTCTCTCACTCCACTGCCGCATGACATGGTTACATTATTAAGCGAACCTTTCATAGGGCTTTAAAACATAGAATGTGGATGTGATATATCCACCGGGTTCAACCACATTTAAATACATATGAGTTGGACTCATTTCGTTGTTCAAATGAAAAAGTTCGTTTTTTAGTATTCACGGATTTTAACTCCAGAATGAGATTTGCTGATTTATTTTTAAAAATATCAATTATAATTTTAGTTTCTATACTTCCTCGCGTCCTACCGCGTTCTCTCCATAATAATAGTATATTATGTTACTAGGCTGTGAAGTGAGTTTTTTCTTTACCGCGGCAATTACATTTACTGTCGAGCGAAGCGAGACAGTAAATATTGCCAAGGTAAAGAAAAAACACTTCACAGTCGAGTAGCATATGCTATTTTTTCCGAGGTAGCAGGTAGCAGACAATGAAAAATCATTAAATATTAATCACTAATCAATATATAATAATAAGAAATATTAGTACATACTTAAGACTTAAAAAAAGAAACCTTAAAAAGAGGTTACACTATAAGAAAAGATAAATAAAACGCATTGACATCTAGCGGATTTTAATCGTACTAGAAGCATTTCTACAAAGACTGCAGCGGTACTAACGGAAGTTTTGACAACTACCCGCCGGGCATAAAAAATCTTTTAGTTCCTAGGACGTAAAAGATTTTTTCTTTACAGCTAGGAGTAATGAAAAGATTTTTTAAGTCCACGTAATGAAAAAATGGATTTTAGCTATGTCTTTTAGGCTCTAAAGTTACTATACTAAAGTTACAGCCTACCACGGAAAAAAAACTATTTATTGCTTCAGCGATCTTTAACTCTTCAAATGTTATTTTTAAAAAAATCGGTCCGAGACAACGCAGACAAACTTTCTCATAAACGAGTTCATAATTATTTAGCCCAGTGTTTTCCATTTATTAGTTTTCGTATTTACATTTAATTATTATTGAAAATTTTATCATAAAAATAACATATCCTGGGCGGTGAATCGAACCCGGGCTCTTTCCGTCCGCGTTTTAAGCTTTTTTTCTCTGGAACTAGATATTTCCCGGGAAAACGGCTTATATGGTTAGATTCGTATTTAAATGGACTACATTTTAGAATTTTTTAATCAAAATCGTCGGAACCGTTTTTGAGACATATATTTTCACGTTTTTTCAGCGTTTTTGGGGGGTAGCGCCCCCAAATTTGGAGCTAAAATTCGTTTCTCGATTTCGCCTAGGGGTAAGATTTTTCTGAACATGTATGGAATTACAAATTTCGACAAAATCGGCCCAGTAGTTTAGGCTCCAGGCGTCTGCACGGACAGACAGACTACAGACAGGCAGACAGACGACAGACAGACATTTTTTAAAAACCACTTTTTTGGACTCAGAGGACCTCAAAACGTGTAAATCCATCGAAATCTCAAAATCGAATTTTCGCGCCATCACAATACTTTCTCTTTATATGAGAAAGTAAAAATGTTTGTCTCATTGAATGGATGAAGTTTGATTTATTCCCCGACCTAAAATTCCAATTTTAAATTTGAAGTTTTCTTTTACGCGAGTATTGCTCGCGTACGCTTGGGCGGATAACGTTGTCCAACAAACTCGTTCTGGGCATTGGTAAAATTAACATGTCTACCAAATTTCATCAAAATCGGTCTACTTTTACTCAAGTTGTCGCCGAACGTTACACACAAGGATTCGCGGACACACAGACCGACCGACAGACAGACAGACACGAAACCAAAAATGTTCCCTGATGTCTGAAACGGATTTCTGTCTTGGAATTTTTATAATCGGAGACACAATTTTTTCATCCTCAAAAGTGAAGACAATGCTTCCGAGCTTACCGAAGGTAACGGAAGCATTGTCTTCACTTTTAAGGATGAAAAAATTGTGTCTCCTATTATATTACCGATTACATAATACTTATTCATAAAATGAATAAGTATTATGTTATTCATAAGGACTAACGACTAACTAGTTTGTTCACCGTGAACACTATTATAAAATATCGCTTTAAGTTATACATTATTATATACTAAATTTCTATAGGCTATATGCTGGTTTCATCAATTTTCTATCAATTGTTTTATTAGAGAAATTGAACAATAGACATTGTTATAATACTTGCAATATTCATATTTAGTTTTTAGTTTAAATCTAATAAAAGCTTTTATCTACGATTGATACGAAATATAAACATTATATCTCTGTTTAAATAAATAAATAAGTTTATTGTTGCTCATATACAATGTAGAACTTAAAAGTACAGTAAAAATTTAAAAAAAGTATACAATATTTGGAAACAAATAATAATTTGAGCACATTCCTCATTGAGCAGTGCTCGTGTGGAGGAATGGCTTACTTACGGCAGCTAAAATATTATATTACATACAATATTATATTACATACACTATTTTCAAACATATAGCCATAGGCAACTTATATATATATTTATACACACACATACATATACTTACATACACATACACGCACACATACATACTTATCTATATACATAAATATTACATGGTTTTATTATTTTATTTTTATTTTATTATTATTATTTTTATTTTGTTTAATTAATTTATTTTATTTATTAATTTTTATTTTTATTTCTTCTCATTTTTACAAAGGTGTTAGAAGCTTGTATAATTTAGATCTGTATTTATTAAAATTTATTAGCTGAGAAATGTTTTTAGGAAGTAAATTAAAGAGTCGCGGTCCTGAATAATAAGGATGTAGAGAAGCTGAGGTTGTGAGATAGCGAGGCTCGAGTAAAACTCGGCTCGCTTGGCGACGCGTGTGATACACCGTGTCTGTTACATAGGGGAACTCTTCTCGGTTTAAATATACAAATGTCAATAGCCTAAAATGATATAGCTCTTTTAAACTCATTACTTTAAAATCTTTATAAATCAACTCTGTAGGGTATCTTTTTGGTTTTCTTAAACAAATTTTAATAATTTTTTTTTGAATTATTATTAATGGTTTAACAAGCGTAGATGCTATACTACCCCATATAGTCAATCCGTATTCTAACAAAGATTGTACTAATGCTTTAAAAACTCGCCTAAGTTCATCTCTGTGTAAGATAGCTCTTAACTGAATGAATTTATAAATAATTCTTCTTACTTTAGAAGATAAGTAAGTGACATGTTGGTTCCAGCGAAGGTGGCTGTCAATAATTACCCCGAGATATTTAGTGCTGAGGCACACTGGGAGGGCAGGACAGGCACAGCCTCCTTGCCCCTCCTCAGAACAGCCTGTACTGTGTAGCAACACCTTTAACTCATCCTTAGGTAACCCGACTGAATTTAATGAAAAAGGAATTGCTACAGTTTTATTTACATTTAAACTAACCAAATTATTTTGTAGCCAGTGTTTTATTTTTATCATTCCTTCATTGGATTTTTGAACGATTTCGTTCCAAGACTCTCCCCTGAAGAGTGCAACTGTGTCGTCAGCAAATGAAAAGATAGAACAATTTGATAAGTTTAATTTAAGTATATCATTTATGTAAATGAGGAATAAGATCGGTCCTAGTAC
This sequence comes from Gerris lacustris, assembly GCA_951217055.1. Taxonomy (NCBI): domain Eukaryota; kingdom Metazoa; phylum Arthropoda; class Insecta; order Hemiptera; family Gerridae; genus Gerris; species Gerris lacustris. Next base: position 5,985,543 of record OX578283.1, on the reverse strand, counting down.
AGTGCCTTGTGGTACACCCGTGTCTACAGGAAGATATTTACTTTTTTCGTTATTGTAACGTACTGTCTGTGTTCGGTCTTGTAAATAGCTCGAAAAAAGGTCTAAAGCAACTCCTCTTATTCCTATATGGTACATTTTATCTTTTAATATTTCATGATTCACAGTATCAAACGCCTTTTGAAAATCTAAGAATATGCCTAAACATTTGTTATTTTTGTCAAGATTAGCGATAATGGTTTTAGTAACCGAATAAAGAGCGTTTTCAGTACTAACACCTTTTCTAAAACCATACTGTGCCTTGGATAATATTTTTTTTGATTCCAAATAATCAACTAATCTTTGTTTAATTAATTTTTCTATAATCTTAGATATGCATGATAAAAGTGAAATAGGACGGTAGTTGCTCATATCCTGTGTACTGTTAGCCTTATGTAAAGGAATAACTAGGGCATGCTTTAGTTCCTTAGGGAAGTAACCTTGCATGAAACAAAGATTTATAACGTGGCAGAGTGGGCCATTTAGAGTTGTCGCGTTTTCTCTTATACATTTTGACGGTATACCGTCTATACCTGGGGATACGTTAGATTTTAATTTTATTATTTGTTTTTCAACTTCATCTTCAGTGACAGGTGATAAAAATAACGATTCTTTATAATTATAGATTTCATTTAAAGGCATTTGCGCGCATGCTATTGAATTCGTTTTTATTTTGTTAGAGATCTGTTTACCAATATTCACAAAATGTCTATTAAAATACTCAGCAATATTCTGATGGTCATCACTGGATATAATTTTTCCTTCTGGGGTTAAAATATCAGATATTGTTATTTTTGAATTTAAATTATCACAGTCAACGGATTCTTTAATTATAGACCAAATTTTTTTGTTATCTTTACCGCATTCATTTAATTTATTTCTATAATAGTTATATTTTGCAATTTTTATAAGAGATTTTAAAATATTTTTATAATTTTTAAAGTAATTTGTAAGATTTACGTTAAATGGTTGTTTAGAAAGCTTGCTAGCTAATTTATCCCTTTTCCTTATAGCTCTAATGAGACCGACACTTATCCAAGGCTTCAACTTTTTTAATTTACTTGAAGGTTTCACAGCTATCTTTATACTGCAACTGAGTACTCTAAGTAACTTACTGTAAAATATAGTGAATGCTTTCTCAGCATTATTCTCGTTGAGCACTTCTTCCCAATTTTCAAGTGATAATTTATCCTTAAAATTTGAATAATCTAAAATCTTGTTTGTTTCTCTGTTTTTTCTGTCATCAAAGCATTTATACCTACTATCGTCTTTCGTAAAAAAATTAATTTGACCTATAATAGCAAAATGGTCCGTAACGAATGTTGTATATATTGCTGATTGAAGAGTGTGTTTATATTTTGTCCTAAAAAACAGGTGGTCGATACAAGACTCCCGAGTAACTGATTTTCTTGTGCATCCATACAACGCCTTAACAAAACCATATTCCTGCAATGTTGCCAGATAAGCATGTCCAATGAGATCTAGATTCTCTTCTAAAATATCTATGTTCATATCACCGATAATGATTTGGTTTGTAATATTTTTAAAATTTTCTAAAAACATTTCTAAGCCATCAACAAACAACGAGGCATCTGAAACATTAGGCGAACGGTATATGCAGGAAATGAGAAATTTGTCATTTTCCGCTATATTATTAACAATAAAATTAAGTGAATTACAATTGCTAATTTCTTCATTCAAAATTTGGATACTTAAATTATTTTTTATGTATGCTACTATGCCATCACATTTATTATTTTTAATAGGTTTAATTATTTTATGATATCCGCAGAGATTATAGCCATCAGAAGAATCTAAATCTAGCCATGTTTCAGTTAAAATTAAGATATCAAAAGTAATATCAAATGAAGAAATAAGCGTACAAAGTTGATCATAATTTTTTGCTATGCTTCTAATATTTAGGTGAAATATTTTCATATTTGATACAGAATAACTGAAATGTTTGCCTATCTTAGGATTATTTAAGCAGATAGTTGATTGGGATTTACATGGTTCTAAATCATCAAGGTGATCAAACATTTAGTATAATATAATTTAAAAAATATAATAGAAAAAATACAAAACAATCAAGATTAGATTAACTTATCTAAATCCTGGAGTGAATCTATGCGAATAACAGGAGCATGGTCTTGCTGTTTAGATGCGAAGAAAGTGATTATTTATGTACTTGTATTCATTACGCATGCGCGTCTCATAGTTCTGAAGAATTCCTCTTCTTTACCACGCTAGCGCGGTAAAGAAGAGGAATTCTTCAGCTTTACAGTTAGCTTCAGGAATTCTTCAGCTTTATTAGCGAGTTTGTTTACATTTAACAAAACTAATTTGCTATTCTTTTATTAAAGTAACTGTTTATATCGAGTTTTTAGTGAAAAACAATGAATGAATCAAGTGGCTTTGACGAAAATGTAGAGAATAATACTCCTCCAGAAATAATTAATTCGGCAAAAAATACAACTCAAGATTAATGTCATCTTTATCAAGAGAAGAGATACGAACTTACATACAGCAAGTTTATTTTTTTCTGTATTTATTATTTAAATCTAAAAATCGTAGATAAAGTACGGTACAACACAACTCGTGCGAAAACGGCATTTTGCATTGCTCGTGTGGTTTTACTACCCTTGCTTTCGCTCGGGTGCAAACTCCACACTCGCATGCAAAATGCTACTTTCCGCACTCGACGCGTAATGTACTATTATCTATTAGATAGAGATATAGTACTTAAACTGTTGAGCATCAAAATCTCCCCTAAAAAGGTCCTGAAAAGGCGTAACTGAGTTAAAGTCAGTGTAGTGCTAGTTATACAATAGCTCAATTTTCACTTTTTACAATATAGAAAAATAGAAATACATTTAGTTCAAGTTCTAAATCTCATAGTGTATACATCTCCCTTTTATTACACAGGGGTGCCCACAGAGCAGAGGGGGGTTATGACAGAGACTGCGTCGTTAAAATTCTTGGCGGGGGGTTCGTAAATACGCCGGGGAAGTGTGACGTCACTTATGTAAAAAAAGTGTGTGTTGTTACGTTGGCTAAGCTGCCCTGGCTCATAACAAACAATGTACTTCTGGGGTTTATCAGTGCTATTTTATTTTATTATTATTTTTTAATCAATTATTTGTTTTATCAACTATAATGTATACATTTATTGGCTTATTAATGATGTTACTGATACATGATAAGGTTAAAACAGTTGAAAAAGCTTTTAATAGAGTAAAAAGAGCACATCTGTGAGTAAGTTATTTTACATCTTCTTTGAGTTATTTGTGAGAATTATTTGTTTTATCATCTAAAATGTATACATTTGTTGGCTTATTAATGATGTTACTGATATATGATAAGGTTAAAAACGGTTAAAAAAGCTTTTAATAGAATGAAAAGAGGAAAAAACTATAAAATGCTTACAGAACTCTAGTAAACAATGGTTTGTTATGAGCCAGAAAAGATAACCTGACGAAAAATCGTGGAGGGCGCATGACGTCACAGCAACCTTTGTCACTTTTACGTAACCTCTCTGACGCGACGTATAGCACTTTTTTCCACATTTGGAGGGGGGGGGGTTGGATGTGATAATATATATTTCCAACATACCAAACATCTTTTCCTGTAAGGACAAACTTGCCCTCAAAAATGCTTAAAACTAATCTTTTTGCACTTAAATTTTCAAAATTTCTCCGGGGGAGGACCCCCCGGACTCCCCCCCTTATTTGTCCAAAGGGGCCCACATACTAACTTGCCCAGGGGCCCGGGAATCCTCTCAATGGCTCTGCTAGCGGTTCGGCTGATTGAGCAATGAGCAGAGTTAAAATAATCAAAGACAGGCTAAGGTGTACAATGGGTACACAGGTACACATGGCTTTTTAACTTAATGGTAATTTCTGCAGGAACAGATGTATTAGATTCAATTTCCACAAACGAAATCATATTGATGCATTTGCTTTATCAACATCACAAAGAAAAAAAAAAATTGGATTATTTCTGTTACACTGAGACTTTCTTGTCTTTTTTGTCATTTATTAAAATCAAGAGTTTTATAATGTTTTTTCTTCACTTTAAGTTTACAATATGATTATGAAACGTTCAGTATTATTTTCATGCACTAAGAACAGGGTATAACATATGTATTTTCAATTAATATTAGTATAGAGTTTGCCAATATTAGTTTCCTAAAAATTTGTTTAGATACAATTTTGTAGGCAGGTGTAGTTTTAGTTATATTTGTACGTGATATGATATAAGTTTTTGTATTCATATTGAATTTTTTATTATGTTTGTGTTTTAGTACCCCAACATACCGTAAACCGAAGAAGATGTGTATCTATTAACATATCTATATAAGTTGAGGGGGGGGGGAGGGGGCACCCCTGTATTACAAAGAGAGTAGTAGGCATCAGTTTTACATTTAACTTATGAAGAAATCTATCATAGAGGAGTTGATAACTTTTGATATGTTAAGCTGAAGCCAGCTATATTTTGAAGCATGTTGATTCTTTAGATAATCCGTGAGTTATTTCTATGAAGGCCCGTGGTTATTGTGTTTTATATACATTAAGCCAAGCCCATTTAAGCGTAAGTCTGTCGTCAGGTTTGATAGATATACCAAGTAACGTTTATTTAAATTAAACATATTGTATTATTAAATTACGCATAAAGGCTTTTTTAATATTAAAAAAGTAAGTAGGAACTAATAAAATTAGCTTAAAGTTCATTGTGGTAATCCAAATACGGTCGTTGTCGATATCGCGGGAGCTTTGAAATGTTCTTCAAATTTAAACTTGAAACAGTTCCCGCCAGACGCGCGTAACCCACTGCTACCAACTGTACCATCATTAAAATATACTTGTCAATAAATAATTATTAACTGTTAAATTATCCCCATTATATAAATATTTAAAATAAGCATTGCATATTCCTTAATAAAATATTAGTTTAAATATATTCTTTTAAGTAGTTTATCAGTTGTACTCATATTTGTCATACTCCTTAGCATACACGTATGTAAATCTTAAATTTACTAACTAAATTATGCTTAAATGAAATATATTTTTATTGAATAAATTACATTTGGATTTTTCTTAAACATTTATAATTATTGAAAGGTTTATAATGATAATTTTGACTAACCTAATTTTTCTGTCATGAAATAGAAGTATGGTAGCATGGCGGATTTATTGTTATGGTGTTTTGTTATGATATCATCAGGGCTGGGTCCTCTTAAAAAGTGTCATAAGTGAAGTGTTTTAGTATTTCCGATAAAGGCTCATTAGATGGACTGATGTTTATTAAAACTAATTCATATTTTAACTATGGGTAGGTGTTCGTGTTAATTTCGGATCCATTTTTTTTAAAATAGATTAGAAATATGTTCGTTTTCTCGGGTCGGTACAATTTGTGTCTTGTGGACCTCCTTTTCACTTCTGTTTAAGTTCATTTTTTGTTCCTTTTACTCATGTCGAGTTGTTTATTTCTAGTTGAGGCAGTCGTAGAACATGATTATGATGCTCAAGAACCCGACGAATTGACTCTGAAAAAAGGAGATATTATTAGTAACATTATCGTTAAGTCTGGAGGATGGTGGGAAGGAACACTTCAGAAACTTGGAAAAAGAGGAATGTTTCCCGATAATTTTGTTAAAGTAAGTAATTCCATTTATTATATTTGCCTAACTTGTCTATTTATAAGTTTATTTTTATAGTCCTTTATCTAATCAAACTGTCTAATTAAATTAAGCTTAATTCGATCTCCATCGATTGAATCAAATACTTTTTAGTATGTTTTGTAAGCTTGTCGGGATTCATTTGGTGATAATCCGTAATTTATTTGATTTATAACTAATAATCTTAAAAACTCCTTTGATCATGTTGCCCTCATAATTCTTAAAACACATACACCTTTCTTTAAACTGTACCTCTACCTTTATAAGTTGCATAGAATTATCATTGAAGTAGGTACTTACCTTAATCTTAAAATAAACTACTTGAGATTACTTTTTGTGATAAGCATGTCCAGTTTAATTATCACAACTTCTGTGTAAGTTAAGATGCATATTATACAAAGCCAAAGATTTTGAAGTTTACAAGTTACATGCCTTGTTCTATATTTACACTTTAGATGTTTAAACTACAACTCTGTATTTACTTAAGCATTTATCATGCTTTAGTCAATCTAGACTTCTCATTACATAATACAGTAAATCTCTTAGATTTTTTTAAGTTCAATAGTACCTACTAGTTTCTAAGGGATATTCTTTTACAAATTGATTACACCACAATGTTAAGACTCTTACGTTGATTTACTTAATTATTTTTTTTTTTTTAAAAGAGATTATTTTTATGGCTTTTTAAATAGCCAGTATTCTTTTTGTTAGGTATATAGTGTTATCTTTATATTCTAAAGTTTATAAAGTAAAGGGTGGATTTTTCTATAGTAAAAGTGCACTTTTTAGTTTTCACAATTGTAATTTTTACTTAAAATAATAATAAAAAATTTCGTGTGGTGATGCGGGACACCCGGTAGGAACAAAGTTCCTTACATTTTTCATTAAATATAAATTATAAAATCACACTGCTAAGTACGTATACATTGCTAACTACTTATACATGGTGGAGTTAGAAAAGAGACAAAGTTATAAGTTCATAACTGTTTGTACCTGGCAGAGTTAAGGCAAAATTAAAAGAAAATCATTATTTGTATCAAGCGTCTTACTATAAATATATATTGAATATAAGAAAAAAGTTTATAGTTAAAGAGTATGTTTGTTAAAGGATGTTGGATTAAAATAGGACTGTTTTCTACCTACCCGGCCTATTAATTTAAAATATTATAAAATATATCCTTTCTCTACTCTAAAGCTTCAGCTTGTATCCGGTTGAAATTTCACATGCCTGTTTCAATTGTACTTTAGACAATGTGTAAGAAGTTTTATTAAAATTGTTGTACGTTAGAACAGAAGATATCGGTAAAAACGTTGTTATCTTTATTTTAAACGTTTGGGTTCACTTTAATAAACTTAGCGATCTTTATCACTTCATAACAGTATTGGTGTTCGTTTTACTAAAAAAAATATTTAAAAAAGTCGTTTGTCTCATTAAATAGATGAAGTTAGAATTTTTTCTTGGATTAAGTACGCAGTATTATAATAATATACCTAATATATTGAAATAAGCGTCAGCACAGATCAATTTTACTTTTAACAAGAATGTGATTATATTTTATCTTAGAATAATACAATATATAGAAGGAGGATCACTGATAACATTGAAGCCAACTTTGGTTGTGTCCCCTAATCCGTGTTCTAAAAATTCATTTTTGAAATTTGTGACGTCATAACTCTAAAATTATTTGCCTTCAGTTTTTTAATTTAATTTTTAGTAAATTTTAATTATTGATAGTTAGTTTCGTTTATTGTAATATTTTTATTGAGTTTTATCTTATTTTTAGTTTGAAATATGCTGAAAACAATGTTTATTATATCATGCCGTGCGAGGTGAAAAAATCGGTCCGAGACAACTCAGACAAACTTTCTCATATACGTGTTCATAATTATTTAGCCCAGTGTTTTCCATTTATTAGTTTTCGTATGTAAATTTAATTATTATTGAGCATTTCATTAAAATGTTTAATGAATAAAAATAACTTCTCCCGGGCGGGGAATCGAACCCGGGCTCTCTCGGTCCGCGTTTTAAGCTTTTTTCTCAGGAACTAGATTTTTCCCGGGAAAACGGCTTATATCGTTGGATTCGTATTTAAATGGACTATATTTTAGAATTTTTTAATCAAAATCGTCGGAACCGTTTTCGAGAAATAATTTTTTTTCACGTTTTTTTCAGAGTTTTTGGGGGGTAGCGCCCCTAAATTTGGAGCTAAAATTCATTTCTCGATTTCGCCTCGGGGTATGATTTTTCTAAACATGCATGCCAAATTTCTTCAAAATCGGCCCAGTAGATTAGGCTCCAGGCGTCTGCACAGACGACTGACAGACGACAGACAGACATTTTTTAAAAACCACTTTTTTGGACTCAGGGGACCTCAAAACGTGTAAATCCATCAAAATCTCAAAATCGAATTTTCGCGCCATCACAATACTTTTTCTTTATATGAGAAAGTAAAAAATGACGTCAGAGTGAAACGTAAACATTAACCAATGGCAGGGTTTGTCTTCTTGATTGTTTGTGAGCGGGCTTTGAATAGTTACAAAAGTATGTCCAACCTTCTCTAGTATAATGAAAAAAATGAGTGTTGTTATGTTGGCAGCCTGATCTTAAGGACACAATCTCTCGGCAAAAGTTGGCTTCAGTCTCTTATCAGTAATTGCTTAGGATTCCGATTCTATGCTCCTTCTATATATAGTATTATTCTAAGTATTTTCTATATTTACAAAACCAAGTGACATTTTGACGTATAACAAAAATAAACAAAACAAGTCAAGGAACAGGCTTCTTTAATAACATGTTTTCCCGTCTTTTTGAAGCTTAAGTTTACGCGTGAACGCTTGGGCGGATAACTATTTCCAATGAACTTAGCCTGGGCCTTGGTAAAATGAACATGTGTACCAAATTTCAACTAACTCGGTGATCTTTTACTCAAGTTATTGTCATCGGTAGATTTCGTGACGGTGATTTTGGTAGTTTTTTTCGGATTCACTCCCGGGCTCCAGAACGTGCCATAAGGAACTTAGTTCCAAAAAAAAAAAAAAAAAAAAAATATATATATATATATATATATCCTAGGTAGTGGTCATATTTACAGTTCTAAATTTTAAGTTATTAATATGTATTTGTAGTTAAGCAACTCATACCTGAGTAGATTTTAGTGTTAATTGTAGGCAACTATGCTAGAGGAGCGATCTTAAACAACCACAAGTAAATTGAATCATTCCAATATATATTCACTATGATGTCAAATATTTTATGAGAACAATATGAAAATATCATATTAAACGATCATCCACAACGATCACCATACATTCTACTAACAACCTGACAATGTTTAGCCTTCTTGGTAAGAGGGGGGGGGGGGGGGGGGGGAGGGACTTTTGGACCACCCTGAATAGTAATTTATTTATATCTTAGACCCAAATAAAAACTTTTCTCTTTAATCTTAATATCGAAATAGCAAGTTAAAATAATTTGTACAATTAGTTGTAAATAATTTATTTTAAATGCTCTATTTGAATAGATGTCTAGTGTTTTGTGAATTAACTTTTAAATTAGGTCAACATAATAATGGTCAAATGCCTGATAAGGAAACTTGTTGATTCTTCTACTTTTTACCAGAAAATATTATATCAACCATCTATATTTGAATATGTTTTAAGATTTATTTATTTTCATAACTTCCAATGCAATATTGATTATGTTTTAGCGAATTTTCAAAGAAAATTACGCTATTGCAATGGCTTCAAACTTTTTGGAATTTTTTTCCATGGAAATCCGTTTTAGACCATTCTGAATCGATTCCTAAAATTTAACACTTTTTTTTTTATTTATATATGTATGTATATATGTGTCACTCCAGACGATATCTCCCCTTAGGATGCACTTAAAAATTTCAAACAAATTTTAAAATGTCAATAATATCAAAAGAAAGGATGAGTTCGTTGGCCAGAATTATTGGAGTTCATTTAGAGGTCAAATTTTGACAATTTTGGGTCAAAAATAGCATAAATATGTTGTTTTTTCCATTTTATCCCCCTTTTATATGAAAATATGATAAAAGTGTACATTACAACAATTACTGTACTCTTAAAGAGCTTTCCAATGACATGCATCTTGAAGGGTAAATACTATTTTGACTTTTGTACCTCGTACCTCTGTGTACCAAATTTTTTTTCACCCTTGCAAATTCTAAACCAAAATTTTCCTATGTTATCATAAGCCCAATAATACGCAGATTTCTTTGAAAATTCGCTCATTAGGTCGTGGTGCATGACTGGACTTTTTTCTGGTTACTCATTTCCTGAGTGGATTTATTTTGGAAAGCTGGGGATATCATTACTTCTTTTTACCTTCTCATATAAAGAGAAAGTATTGTGATGGCGCGAAAATTCGATTTTGAGATTTTGATGGATTTACACGTTTTGAGGTCCCCTGAGTCCAAAAAAGTGGTTTTTAAAAAATGACTGTCTGTCTGTCGTCTGTCGTCTGTGCAGATGCCTGGAGCCTAAATTACTGGGCCGATTTTGACGAAATTTGGCATACATGTTCAGAAAAATCATACCCCGAGGCGAAATCGAGAAATGAATTTTAGCTCTAAATTTGGGGGCGCTACCCCCCAAAAACTCTGAAAAAACATGAAAAAAAATTATTCCTCGAAAACGGTTTCGACGATTTTGATTAAAAAATTCTATAATATAGTCCATTTAAATACGAATCCAACGATATAAGCCGTTTCCCCGGGAAAAATCTAGTTCCTGAGAATAAAAGCTTAAAACGCGGACCGACAGTGCCCGGGTTCGATTTCCCGCCTGGGAGAAATTATTTTTATGATAAATTTTAATGAAATGCTCAATAATAATTAAATTTACATACGGAAACTAATAAATGGAAAACACTGGGCTAAATAATTATGAACTCGTATATGAGAAAGTTTGTCTGAGTTGTCTCGGACCGATTTTTTTAATTTGAATTAGTTTTGTCTCTAATGATTGCATTTTTATGAAGTTTATTTCTTCTTTTTTTTTTTTTTATGAAGAGTGTAAAAAAAGTTTTAATGAATAACGATATCAATATGATATTATTTGATAGCCTGTATGTTGGTTCTAATTGCATACCTATTGTAACAAGTAGAGAGTTTACTCTGATGTTTGTTTTTTTTATATTTGAACTGTTTGTTTTTAAAATCTTAGTTTCTAATTTCACAACTGTTTAGATACATATAAAGCTCTATGTATATGAAGGAAGACATATTTTTAAGTGGAACCAATAAAATGACCTTGAATAATTTTCATCTCAATTTTCCTATTTACAACTACGCTTTTAAAATATGTTTTCATTCGAGTCAATTTATTTATAAATAAAAAATAAATAAATTAGTTTTAACTTTGGAAATTATACCTATTAATGTATGCCACAATCAAGGGGGATCGCAGAAAGAACTTTTAAGTTAACGAATCTCCAAAAAAATACAATTAAATTGGAACCACGATTCTCAAAATTCTCCGTAATTTGAAGTGGTTTCTGATTTCTTTACTAATTTGAGATTGCTAATAATTTAACTTTGATAATTCGAAGTAAAACCAGATTTGAATTTAGAGTTATTTCGGTTCCACTGTATTATCCAGACACCTATACAATTGTATGATTCATATGCATTTTGCTTTACTGAGCTTCATGTTAATTTTATGATAAAATCAATGTAGGAATAAATTACTGTTAATTTATAATTTTTAACCAGATTTGAGATGGTTGAAACACTAATAAGCAGGGTGGGTGTGGTAACTTAAGCCTAGTTTACATTGGTAGAGTAAACAATCAAGTAGCACTCTACCAAGCTACTAGCCTAATGTGAACGATAGGTATAGTAAACGGTCGAGGATAGTGGATAAAAGTTGGTCGAGTAAATAAGCTAGTGCGGTGGTAGAATAGCTCGACCTCAGACGGGCGAGTAGACCCCCCACCCTACGTCCGTCCTAACATTGAATACCTCTTCTATATATTAATTGCGGGATTATTCGGAACTAAAAACGTAATAACCTCACTTTACTAAGGCAACTATCTCAAGCATGTTGAACGACTTTAGAGTCATTCTACCAAAAAACAGCACACCATTTTACTCTACTGCCCCTTGTGCTGAAAAGTAAGCTAGTGCACTCGACCCTTTACTCGACCAATGTAAACTAGGCTTTAATCACTTCTCTCCTTATCAGCAGCTGTCCTGTGTTAATTTACCTGACATGGTAAATTAACACCCTGAGCCCTCACTCTAGTATTCTCTTACTACCGAGGGCTCTCACGTCTTAGAGTATAATTAATAAATTGTAATATGTAGATACTTTTAGATGTGGAAATAAACAATATTATTATTATTATTATGGTAAATGTGTAACTTCTTTAGATTGTTACTCCCCTTCGTTTTTATTAGAATATAAATGACTGACTCAATAACTATTAAGAAAAAGAGATGTTTAGTCCAATATACTTTTGGACAAAGGAATATCACACTTCTGTTTATATAAGGGGAGTAACAGTCTAAAGAAGAATATTCCGTACACCTTTTTTAGATTGTTACTCCTCTGGTTTTTTTTTATAAGGGGAGTAACAATTTAAAGAAGTGCCGAAAATGCTTTGCTTATTCATTCCGTCCACTGAAAAACTAAGTTTGCTATCTCTTAACTTGTGCGCTTTGTTGTATGACAAATTACACTGTGCGTTGGCTGGTCTTTGAACAAATTTTCAGGTTTCATAAATTTGTTGATACAATCTAAACGCCGTAGATTTTAGTGTGCATGGCTGTATGTTTTACAAGCTTGTTGAACTGTGTATGGGTGAGTTGAACAACTTTGACACCAACATTACTTTGTATCGATCCTAAGATTTGTAGATTAATATTTATATTTTTGTTAGGCAATACTGTCTTTTGGTTAACGTATTTCAAAGTTTTAGACTAATGTTTATGAATCCTGTTTTTATTTTATTATCAAGTTTTTCAACAAATTGCACCGTGTATGGGCCACGAAGGTGTTCACTTTCGGCAGGTCAGTTAGCCTGCTTAGTAGATAGAATAGGGGAGAGCGGGGTTGGTTGGGACACTTTTTTTTAGAAGCTGTGAGAGCCACAGTTTTGCATGAACTTTTTCGCTTTTGTATGATTATCATACATAGAGATCCTAACTAACATATTACAGACTTACAGCATAACTTAAAAAAACATCATATTATTTTTTATGTTTTTCTAAAACCTTCACTTTGTCCAATGCATCCTAATGGGTGGGATACATTGGACACAGGGGTGGGATACTTTGGACACATACCAAAACTCCTGATTTTGCAACTGAAATCATGAAAACAATTCATTTGAGTACTTAAATAGAAGGAGTACTAAATATGTAAGAAAGTAGGCAACCAAAAGAAGAAATACTTACGTATGATGTGTGTGTGATATGGGGGATGAGTGGGACAGTTGGGGGTGAATGGGATAAACTGTCCAACTCATCCCTTGACGCCATTTTTTTTTTTTTTTTTTAAATAACAACATCGGAACCTATTGTTCCAAAGTAAGGAACCAAAGTGATTTGTAATCATAAATAAATCCATTACCAGGTAAAAATAGTAGAGACTCCGAAGAATATTGTAGTGGGGCTGGAAGGCTTCCGACGTGGGTCTCAAATTTTACATCAGCTTGCCTCCAAATCGAATTTATTTTTTTTAAAATCAATAGTGATCCACAAGAAGTCAGACCACTTGAGGGATTGAATAGCAACTGAAGTGCTACTGACTGGTCCACCAGGGTTGCTAATCTCACCTTCTTTTCAACCAAAAACAACAGTGTCCAATTCATCCCACTGTCCCAACCAACCCCGCTCTCCCCTACTATAAGATGTTTTACTAAACTGGGTTTGCATGTGAGGTCTTACTATACCTGACTCCAGTAAATCCATTTAGGTACTTCTTTAGATTGTTACTCCCCTATGTTGTTTTAGAATGACAATGACTATTAAGACAAAGGGATGTTTAGTTCAATGTACTTTGGGACAAAGGAATATCACACTTCTGTTTTTATATGGGGAGTAATAGTCTAAAGAAGAAAATTCTATACACCTTCTTTAGATTGCTACTCCATTCTGTTTTTTTAATCTTTAATCTAAAGAAGTGCCTCCATTTACTTATAAAGTGTCTATTTATTTCCCATCGTTAACAATTGACAAGTTATTCCTATCAATACAGTTTAACTATGTATAATTTGATCTATATGAGCTATTTAACTTTTAGTTTTTCCTCTCCATATAATCTTCATTTATCTCTTTGCTTCATTTGTTCATCCATTAGTTGTTTTACTTATGACCAGTTGTGTATCCATTACTTGTTTTACTGTTCTAAACTTAAATACATCTAGTTTCAAATCGAACCCTAATTTAATTATTTCATATTATAAATTATCATTTACCCTCTTTTGACAAAAAAATACTATTGTTTTGATTTGAGATACTATTGTTTACAAAGTTAATAGCTCATAAAAATAATGAGAAAGATTTAAAATAAATTTTTTTTTTTTATTCTTCCGAGATTGTTTCAAATTTACAGGAGAATAGAGGAAATGACACCAATATATATATATATTTTTTTATGATAGTGTTTGTTTGAGTTATCTTGGACCTTGTAATACGAACTTCATTGCCATATGACCTATAATAAAGTGTATCTACAGCACCATCTCTTCTTTCTTTTGTTAGAATTACCTACATTTTTTTTCAGTTTTTGTTAGTTCTAATTCTCTTCATTATATTATGTATGTGACAGATGTATTCCCCTAAAGCTCTTTGACTTCGAACATGTATATCTTATGATGCTTATGTTATTTTTTTTTTGCCTTTTCTTTGGACTCTACTTAAAAAAGTTTACATGGAAAAATCATGACCTATATCTATTTAACGTAAAACAATAAGTGTAATACTTTATTTTTCACAATCTGTTGTTAAATTTTTTCCTCCTCTCGTCTCGTATGTCTATTTTATTAAAATGATAAAATTACTTCGACAACTTTCTGCTATCAAAGCCGCTAAAAAAACATGGCTGAGGAAAAATGATCAGGTACTAACTATTTTATTTGTGGTTTTTACATTTTTAATCCTTTTAACTTTATATTCTAAAAATAATTATAGTGTATTGAAAATATTGTTATTTTTAACCATATTATAACATATAACACTCTTTAAAAACTTTGTCAACTAGAATACCAAACAAGTAGTTTTTTTTCGAAAGCAATTACAGTAGAACCCCCCCCCCCCCCCCCCATAGCCGTCAACTACGGGACCGGAGCAGGGTTGGAACACAAAAAAGGTCGGATAATCCGAGGAACAAAGAAAAGCGAATTTTTCAGAGTAAAAATGAAATCTTTATTTTTAAAAATCAATTTACGTTCTGATGTGTATTTCTGAATATGTCGTATATAAGAATATTCATACTAATCCAGTTGAGGAATTCGCTTCAAAGTCTTTCAGACCCTTTTTTCCAATCTTTAATTGTTGTTACACCAACTTCTAACTCTGAAGCTAGTTTTAGAATGGACTCACCTTTGCCAAGCCGTCAAAGAATATCTTACTCCTACAGTAATGTACACACAACCCGTTTTTGTTTTAGTTGAGCTGCCATATTCACTAAAAATATAAAGTAACACTGGATTGTAAATATAGAATGACACACACGATAATAAGAAAACGAAGGCTAGCAATCAGAATCAGTACGATAACAAAGATCCAACTATTTAGCTGCTTTTATCGTTTTATACCCAATATTCTGATGAGGATGAAGTTTGGTCGTGTCAGATTAAACTTTGTTTTTAGAAACCAAGGGTGTCATGGTCGGATATTCCGAGGAGTCGGATATGGGGGGTTCTACTGTATTCTGTTCATCTTTATAGATATGATTTTTTATTTTTTTTTAAGCATATTGTTAATGTAATTCCCGTTTTGTTCCAGGTTCTTGGGGGCGGTGAAAAGAAGAGTTCTGACTCTTCACAGGGACAATCAAACAATAAGTTAGGTGAGAAAGTTATGTTTTTATGACTATTTCCTTTATTGCTGTAAAACATGTATGGTGAAGTGGTCCAAAAGAGTTAGTAGTGTTGTGTTGGACATACGTTGCGGGTTTTCTGTTTATGATGGTTTATAATGTTGAATTGTGGAATAAATGAACTGACGTGAGTATGTTTGAATGATTGTTGCTCAATATTAATTGTACCGTAGTTCGATAGTTTTAGAATTACTCTACAGGTTTGTTCCAACCACACCTCAAACTAGTTCCAAACTAGTTTCTAACTGTACGGACGCATGTGCATTAGCAAAAAACGTTCAAATGTGGTCCGATGCGCATGCGTCGGACAGTTCCAAACCAGTTTGAAGTGTGGTTGGAACAAACCTTACTTTTTGCAATCCTCACCCTACACAATTCAAAGTTAAACTTACCTAAAGTTTGCCTGAAACTATAGATTTGCAAAGGTTTCATGTATAGGTATCTATTTCTGTTTACTCAATGCTATATTTATTGTTGGATATAACTTTTAATTTTTGAAATTATTAAGCCTCATTCACACGATGACACTTTTGTCGCGACATTTAATGCCATGACACTGCTTGACACAGCGTCTTAAGCCTCGTTCACACGATGACACTAGTGTCGCGACATTCAATGCCGTGACATTAGTGTCATGGCACTAAACGCACTTTAACTAAGACGCTGAGTGTCAAGCAGTGTCACGGCATTAAATGTCGTGACATTAGTGTCATCATGTGAACGGGACTTTAGTTATAGTGCATTTAGTGCCATAACATCTACTGTTCATCTCGGCGACACTAATGTCAAGACATTAGTGTCATCGTGTGAACGAGGCTTTAGTTATAGTGCATTTAGTGCCATGACATCTACTGTTCATCTCGGCGACACTAATGTCACAACATTAGTGTCATCGTGTGAACGAGGCTTTAGTTATAGTGCATTTAGTGCCATGACATCTACTGTTCATCTCGGCGACACTAATGTCACAACATTAGTGTCATCGTGTGAACGAGGCTTTAGTTATAGTGCATTTAGTGCCATGACATCTACTGTTCATCTCGGCGACACTAATGTCACAACATTAGTGTCATCGTGTGAACGAGGCTTTAGTTATAGTGCATTTAGTGCCATGACATCTACTGTTCATCTCGGCGACACTAATGTCACGACATTAGTGTCATCGTGTGAACGAGGCTTTTGACAAAACATTATCAACCTGTATTATTGCAAACCTGTAATGTTACTTTCGTTTCATCTGAGAGTATGCCAATCCAACTTCTTTTTCATTATTTCCTCTAATAGTTATCTATACTTTTATATAAATACCTAACATTCTATTTATATGTATATGTTGGAGATAATCTTAAAATTTACTAAAAACTAATAATGATTGATTTTTTTTTTTTTTTTAATTGTTGAATTAATTCTAATAAGATATGTAGGAAAATTATAGCTTGTTAATTTTTCAATTTTTTAAAAAGTTTTTAGTAGTATTCATACTACGGAAAGATTACATTTTACTTTAAATCAAATTATAATTATCAATAACTACGATAGACATACATAGAAATATAGACCCCCGCACCAGGACTTGAACCACGGGTCCTCCTATTAATCCGTTACAGGTGCTCTTACCTTGAAAACTTTAAAAAAAATTGAATTTCTAATAGATTTTACTAGGTACAGGTACTAACTGAGTACATTATAATTGTAAGCGTTAATTCTCGATCTAGTTCTATTGCCGTGAATATTTGGCTTGCTAGATTTGTAGTAAAGATTGAAAGCTTGGATTCGGGGAATTTTTATCGGTAACAACAAAGAAAAATCATTCTCCTGTAAAGCTCAGATGGTAAGAGCGCCTGTAATGAATTAATAGGAGGACCCGTGGTTCAAGTCCCGGTGAGGTGGTCTATATTTCTCTGTATGTCTCCCGTAGTTATTGATAATTATAATTTGATTTATTGTTAATTATTTGTAATTAATTATGAATTAACTTAAATTGTTATTACAATGCAATTGATTAGGTGTGTGATAACTTTACTAAAAGAACATTTGCAGTAAAATAGCTGCATATAACGTAAATAAAGATAATTTAAATAGGTAACGTAAATCAAATTATAATTATTATTAACTACGGGAAACAGACAGAGAAAGGTAATGTATTGCACACTCAAAATACAGATGAACTAACAAAATAATTAATTAAAAAATGAGGAAGTTAAGTTACTCGCTTAAAACTGCTTGGAACGTAAAGGGGATTTTTGTGGGAAAAGAAATGCATCCACTATAATATTTGGACAACCTTTTATTTTCTTAAACATTTCTAGTTCTAGAACCCTCAAATAGTGGTTTTAAATTATAAAGACCCACATATACCCATGTTACAATTATATAGTTGATAATTACCTGTAAATTGAATTGATTCCATTGGCTAATAAATTGGTTTTATTATCAAGTGTAGGGTTCAAATTTACTCGTAAAATTTTATAAAATATTAATATATTTCTCAAAAAACTCTTTGATAAACTATTTTAATATAATTTCCCCTCTTCCTTTATTTTAATTCAGGCCTTTTACTTTCTTTCTAATAATTTACAGTAACAATTAGTGAGGTATGTAATTACATAACTAAAGTTGTGTCTATTAAGTGTCCACAATGTAAGTCCTTGAAATACTGTTGTTGTTTTTTTAAAAATATGTTCATTATGAAAATACCAGTTAAAGTACTGTTCCTTGAGGTAAACCTCCTTCAGATGTTTCTAAAGCTCATCTGCATTCTAAATTTAAGTCATATAGAGTTCAAATTGCTATAATTTAACTAATGATCTAAAATCGCAAAAATTTAGCTAAATGAGAGAAACATAATATATTTACAAAAAAAACATACAAGAGGCTGCTCATTTATAATGAGTTGCTAAATACACAGCTTACTAAATCAATCTTTTAACAGACAATAACTTATTAAATAGTTCAAAATTTACAAGAAATTAAAGTACATAATCATCATTATACATTTGTCAAAATAGTAACTTTTAAAAATTAACTTATATAGTCAATATATTTGTTTTGTCAAAAAAATAAATTAAAAAATATATTAAAAAAATAAATTAAAAAAAATTGACAATTAAACAACTTTCTTCATTATCTCAATAACTTACATAATAACATAAAATTCACCCTAGAAACAGAAGTTAATGGTATAATAAATTTTCTAGACCTTTCCATATATAAACAAAATAATAAACACACATTTAAAATTTACCGGAAACAAACGTTTACAGACACAATAATACACAATACATCTAACACTCACTACAAACATAAGATGGCGACCTTCCACAGTATGATCCACAGAGCTGTTAACATCCCCATGAATAATAAAGACTTCGAAAACGAAATTAAAACAATAAAGGCAATAGCCAAAAATAATGGATATAACACTAATATAATAAATAACATACTGAATAAAAAATTAGAAAGAAAGGCTATTAATCTAAGCATACAACTAGAACCACAAATTAACGATAATAAGAAATGGATAAGCCTGCCATATTTAGGAACAATCTCGGAAACAATAGGAAATCAGTTGAATAAACTAAACATAAAAACAACTTACAAATCATACACTAATCTTAAGAAGATCATAGGTACACCTGAAGACAAATCCGATATACTAGAAAAAAGTGGAGTATACAAACTCACATGTGATACATGCCAAGGAGTATACCTAGGCCAAACAGGAAGACAGCTAAAAACAAGAATAAAAGAACATGCACTCTTGGAACACTAAAGATAATAAATCTAGCTTCGCGGAACACCTCATAGATAATAACCACTCATTTACTAATAATAGCGTAAAACTCATACACACATGCAATAAAGGAAAACAATTAGATTTATTAGAACAACTAGAAATTAACAGAGCCCTCCAAAATAATAATATAGAATGCTTCAACGATAAAATAAACCTTAATACATCACCCCTAGTCAAACCAATAACAAATCCACACGTATAACAACTACATGTCCTTAATTCAGAAGCCTCCTAGCATTTTAAATCAACAATGTTATTATATTTATTGAAATGTATTATTTGTGTTATATTTTTTCTTTTAGTTAAACATGTAAAATTTGCTAGGAAGTTATCAACCCAGGTACAATGAGGGTGAAATTCCACCGCAATAATCCCAACTCCTCTGATCCTAGACGCAGAGATAATTCCTCTTTTGCCGATACCCAACTACCGACCTCCCCCTCCCACACCATGTACCCCAAACCCCTCGTCCTTTAACCTTTATATACTATTCCGAACTTGTAAAATTACCATTACACTGATGATGACTGAATAAGTCGAAACCGGTATGTAAGTCAAAATATATTTATGGTTTGACATTAAAATTATTGAACAAGTAAAAGTGTTTTCTTTTCTTATCAACCTTCACTATGAGTAAATACCATAAAATCTCAATCAATACTACTAACTTCAAAAAAAATAAATAAACAAAATGTCAAAAATAAAATTAAGTTTAGCCGTATATGTGATGATTTAAAATGCCAAGCGAATCTAAAATAATTGATTCGGCTATTCTTGTCAGTTGCTTTTTATCTATACCTATCTCATCGAAGAAATCACCGGTAAATTTAGGTATAGTGCCTCTTGAACCAAACCAAAGTCCTTTAACATGAAAATCTCTTAGACCGTGCTTCTCCAGAAACTTTTCTCGGTAATAATTAAGACATTTGTCATAAATTCCCTTCTTTACAAGATGGACCTTTTCTCCTTGCTGTAGATCGTTGCTTTCATATCTAACCGTAGGGTCTATCACCAAAGCGTCCTTGCTATTTTCTTTAAAAGCAACAATGTCAGCATACCTCGTAGAACCATTAGAATCAACGCTATAGACCTCTTCATAGCAATTATACCCCTTTTGCTTCATTAAATCAATGATCTTATGCTTGACGTTATGGTGACGGCGAGTAATGAGGAGCATGTTATTTGGACAATTACCAAGCACATGTGCTGGTGTTTCAGTCTCTCTGCTGCATCTGCGGCAGAGGGGTCCTAACTCTCCTGTAGACTGGGCGCCACTTGTTGGTACACCGCGAAAAGGGGCATAATTGATATTCACTTTTATAGCATTGGTCCATTCAGATCCCGTAAGTATCTGTCTATTGCTTATAAATTCGTTGGATTTGGAGTTATCTTTAAAGTGACAGACACCTTGCCTCTTACACTTACACCATTCATCAAAAGCTTTTTCTCGAAGTGACTGTCGGATCTTTTTAGCAGTATATTTATCTCCGAGGTTTTGAAAATTCAGACCGAGACGGTCTACACATTCAGAGATTTCAACGTCATAGTCTAGTATACTAAATAAAATTAGATTTAAATGACCGAGTAATTTCGTACTAATTCAGTTCTATTAATCTATAAATAAAAATAAATGCATTATTCTTATCTATAATTAATAATCACATTATAAATTGCATAGACGATGATAATTTAATATTATCTTTTATTTGATTTTATCTTATCTTACATTTGAATTCTTCCGTGAATTTTATTTCTATATGGATATTAATCAATTTATTTACATAAGTTATTTTATATTGTCTGTTTTAATATGGTACATTTTAAAAATAGTGAATATTCGTTGATTACTTGTTTTATGCTTTAAAAACAGGTAAAACGAAAGTAGGTTCGGTTATCTTTGTGAATACTATATAAGAATATTATAAATATTTTCTATTTGTTCAATAGTTACCTGTGGTATGTTCTGTTTTCCAGATTTTTATTCTTCTTTTATCTTAAACTAACTCTTTCTAGATCAAATCTTGCAACAAATTATTTGAAGGATAAAAAATTATCATTTTTTCTAATTCCCCAAAAATTCGAACATTAAAAACTTTGATTTTAAAAGTTTTGATTTGTCTCTTGTAATATTTTATGTTGGTTTATTTATTTGTTCAAGAGGTAGCAATTAATTAATTAGTTATAAATTTCACAGAATCTAGAGCTTCAAGCAGAAAATATGATGTTAAAGTGAGATAAAACTATAAGTTTATAAAATGTTATAAACATTTGAAAGGAATAAATTCATTTTTACTGGTCTTATATTACTTGCTTTGTAAGTTTCATCGCCCATTTCCGTTTCCCCAATTTTGAACCACTTTTCGTCATTCATTCTTCCCCAAATTTTGCACATAGATACAACTAAGGTGAAGAATACAGAAAAAATAAATAAATAAATAAATAAATAAAAATAAAAAAAAAAGTTGAAAATAAGACCAGTTTTCAAAATGGTTTTTTTACTCAATGTATCGGACTTAAAAACATTGATGTTTAACATCGATCTTGATCTTTCAATGTATCGGACAACATCGATGTTTTCCTGAAACGAAAAGATCGATGTCATCGGTCATCGATGTATCAGACCCCAAAAAACGTCGACAATATCGGGAACGAGAACCAGGGATTTTTTTGAAATCGGTGACCTTTTTTTTTTTGCTGGTGGGGTTCAAGGACCGTCGTTGATGTATCGAAAACATTGATGTTTTCTTTCGATGTTGATGTATCGATAACATCGATGTTTTCTTTTGATGTTTTGGCCAACATCAATGTTTGTTCTTTCGATGTTGATGTATCGAAAACATTGATGTTTTCTTTCGATGTTGATGTATCGATAACATCGATGTTTTCTTTTGATGTTTTGGCCAACATCAATGTTTGTTCTTTCGATGTTGATGTATCGAAAACATCGATGTTTTAGCCAACATTGATGTTTGTTCTTTCGATGTCGATGTATCGAAAACATCGATGTTTTGGCCAACATTGATGTTTGTTCTTTCGATGCCGATGTATCGATAACATCGATGTTTTGGCCAACATTGATGTTTGTTCTTTCGATGTCGATGTATCGATAACATCGATGTTTTGGCCAACATTGATGTTTGTTCTTTCGATGTCGATGTATCGAAAACATCGATGTTTTGGCCAACATTGATGTTTGTTCTTTCGATGTTGATGTATTGAAAACATTGATGTTTAGCTATCGATGCCCCAACCCTAATTTATACATACATAAACTTACACACACATATATTTATTTATTTATTGTAATGAATGCAGTTCCAGGTCGTAAGTGCAAGGTGCTGTTTAGTTATACTGCGTCAGTAGAAGATGAACTTGATTTGAATGTTGGTGATATTATAGATATCTCAGGAGAAGTGGAAGAAGGCTGGTGGAGAGGCAAACTTAAAAATAGAGTAAGTATTTAAATAAGCAACATTATTCTGCTTAAATATTAGTTTATTGCATAATATATTTAGAAGTAAGATAAAATGATTGAGGATAAAACTTACTTACTACAGCAAACACCCATTTCTTAGCTTTTGAGTAATTTAATGACAAGATGGCTAGTATTGGCCGGCTAGGGGAGATAGAACTACCCACAAATGTTAAAAGCAAAAGAACCCGTCCTCTAATCCTAAGATGGTAAGTCTTTGTTTGGCCAATTTTCCCCTCAGGTGTTTACCTGTAATGAAAAAGGCCACTATAGTAAACACATTATACTTTTTAACTCTGACAGCTTGGGAAAATCGAGAAAAAAAATGGGAGAAGGGAGGTCATTGCCCGACCTATTACCCGCCAAAATCTCAAGTTCTCATACACTCTCCTCCCATTTATTTTCTCGATTTTCCTAAGCTGTCAGAGTTAAAAAGTATAATGTGTTTACTATAGTAAAAGCAAAAAAAAAAAAAAAAACAATGTACAGTAGAACCTCACTTACACGACCCTCAATAACACGAAAACCTCAATTACAAGTGCAATTTTCAAATCCCCTTGAGATTGCCATCACACATAATGTTAAATTAACCTCTATAATGCGACTATTATTATCCAAACAACCTCAATAACACGGATTTTTTCCAATTCACAACGGAACTCAGAACCTCTATAACAAGTCGTTTTGGGAAGTCAACCTCTATAACTCTACTCTATACAGGAATGGATCGACCTTGAACAAGTCTAGACTTGAACACCCCGCCCATTAACCTCGATAACACGACTGATAGCCAAAATAACTTTGATAACACAACCCTCAACAAAAAGAGCACCTCGATAACAAGACTGTTTCCCTAATCCCCTTGAGACACTTCTTATCGAGGTTCTACTGTACTAATAAATGGTGTCAAGGCACTTATACACACTGCTTGTGTGGTATAAAAGAAATGTTTATTTAAATAAATGAAAGATTAATTTTGTTTGAAATTGTTGCAGGTTGGAGTATTTCCGTCTAATTTTGTTACTCTTATCAGTGATAACAACGAAAACTCTACAGCGACTGATTCTTTAAAGAAATCTAAATTAATTGATGAATCCGCTAAATTTATATCTGGTGAGTATTATTCTTTTATTATTTAATATTTGTTAACAATATTCCGAGCTTTACATCCAGGTGGGTTCCCAAATCGGCCACTTCACACTTCCCCTTGATGTGATAATTTACTTTATTAGTAGTAGTAGTAGTCGTCTAGTACTTCCTACTAGAACGGGTAGGACGAACCACTTGTTCGAACCTGGCAATTAGACCATCGCTTAGGCCCTTTTTACGCCCCGTGGTGGAGAGTTCCAGCTACTTCACACGTACGTACTTCATGCGTACCGCCGAGGCGAGTATGGTGTGGTCATTAGTAAGCTATATAAGGGTGCGTCAAAGCGTGGGGAAAGAGTCCCCATAAAGGGTGTCCCTCACCCAGTTCCGTCCTCGAACCATATATACAAATTATATCATCATGACACGGATCGAACCCACATCAAAGAGTGGGGGGAGAGTCCCCATAAAGGGTGTCCCTCGCCCAGCACCATTCGCGATTTATTGATGCAAATCAGAGTATCATGGCACGGGATCGAACCCACGACCTCGAGTTGCCTCGACTTAGTGATAGCTGAGCGAGCGCCTTAAGACGCTCGGCTAAACTTTAAGAACACCTTGTTGTTTATTTTTTTTAATTTTAATGATAATTATCTAAAGATGGATGTTGTAGGTGTATGTATGAAATAAAAAGCTTTACCTGTTGTAAGGAAACGTTTTAAACCTTATGAGGTCATCTTCAGGCCTTTATTAAATTGAGAAGTTTAATAGTTGTGTGGAAATTCAAGTAACTAAAATATAACGTCAAATTATTATTTAAAACTTACTCAAGACTTAAAGTGAGCATTTTTTTTTTTTTTTTTTAAATCATCTTAGTCCAGGAGATAGCGTGCAAAAAAGTGTCTGACTAACATCAAGCTAGAATTTTGTATACAAGTCAATGTTTTAGTGCCTTTTAAGAATATGTGGTCGGCTAAGTTCGTCTGCAGGACATAGCTTGGCAGTAGGCGTTTGAAAAAAACAAACCGGTGGAGAGCGGCCATGTCTCACCAATTATGGTGGACAATGTGATTTTCATGATCCTGAGTACAGAATTAGTTAGTAGACCGAAAGTCAAGTTAATGTTAGTTTGTCCCTTGACATGTGACCACGTTGATTTTTAGTAATATTTAAATAACTAACCTATCAAGTGCGAAAATAACATCGACTTGATTTTTGGTCTACTAACTAATTCTGTACTCAGGATCATGAAAATCACATTGTCCACCATAATTGGTGAGACATGGCCGCTCTCCACCGGTTTGTTTTTTTCAAACGCCTATTGCCAAGCTATGTCCCGCAGACGAACTTAGCCAACCACATATTCTTAAAAGGCGCTAAAAGATTGACTTGTATACAAAATTCTAGCTTGATGTTAGTCAGACATTTTTTTGCACGCTATCTCCTGGACTATCTGTATAAAATTAACAAAATTTAAAATAGCTAACAATTTTGAATTAAATTGTAAATGCAACATTCTTTGAAATATTAACCAACAACAAAATATCATTTATAATCCTTTTCATAAGGATCCTTTTTTTATAAGGGTTGAAACGTTTCCTTGCAACATGTAAAGCTTTTTATCTACGATTGATACGAAATATAAACATTTTATCTTTGTTTAGATGCTTAGAAAGTGATTATTTTCGTAGTTGTATTCATTTGACATGCGTGTTTTCATAATCGTGTGATAAGGTGAAGAATTATTCACCTTATCGATTTGCGTGTTTGTTTACATTTAACAAAACTAATTTTCTGTTTGTTTAATTAAAGTAACTGTTTTTATCAAGTTTTTAGTGATATGCAATGCATATTTAATAACTTTCGCTATTTATTATTAAAATCCAACAATCGTAGATAAAGTACAGTACGCAACTCGTGCGAAAACTGCATTTTGCTTTGCTCATGTGGTTTTACTACCCTCGCTATCGCTCAGGTGCAAACTCCACACTCGCATGCAAAATGCTACTTTCTGCACTAGACGTGTAATGTATTATTATTTCATTCTTACACCTGCAGCATCCATCTTTAAATAATTATCATTAAATAATACAATTCATATTTTACGATTTTGGTAGTATTCATACTACCTCTTGAAATATAGGGGCCTGTGGTTCAAATCCCGGCACTGAAGTCTATTTTTCTCCGTCTGTTTCTCGTAGTTAATAATAATTATAATTTGATTTAAATGAAATAATACAAGATAAAAAGAACTTTTTATATTCTACGTTTTATATTTTCCTTGTGGATTTCCTTAGCTGTCACTGGTCATGTTTGTTTACAATTTATTTTGAATTTGACCGCCTAAATATTTAAGAAATTTAATGATTTATCGACTAATAGTAATAATTTGGTAAATTTAATGACTGATTATTGGAAATACATAATCTGTGCAAGTTTCAGCTTTCTACTTAGTCAGGTTAAAAATGATTGTAAGATTTGTGCTGGACAAACAAGGAAGCAAGCTAATAAAATTGTAGTAAAATAATAATTTACTTTAGTAATACTTCATCTGAACACTTAATTATCTGAACTGGCTTCATGTTCAACTCCGCTTAATTAATTCTTGAAAAGAGCGTTGTTGGCTGTATAATTTGTTCACTATATATTATAGATAAATAAACAAAGATACTTTTTGTACGAATGTGATGGATTTATTTTACATATTTTGTTCTTTTTTTTCTTATTTTTTGATTTACTGAACCACCCTACACAACATTAGATCCCTTTAAGATTAATTAGCACATGGACACCTAATACCTAAAACAAATATTAATTTGTTTTCAAATAAATTTTGATATTAACAGTGCTTAATAGTATATTACCCGTCGAGTGCGGAAAGTAGCATTTTGCATGCGAGTGTGGAGTTTGCACCCGAGCGACAGCGAGGGTAGTAAAACCACACGAGCAATGCAAAATGCCGTTTTCGTACGAGTTGCGTACCGTACTTTATCTGTATGTAAGTTCGTATCTCTCTCTTGATAAAGATGGCATTAATTCTTGAGTTGTATTTTTTGCCGAATTAATTATTTCTGGAGGAGTATTATTCTCCACATTTTCGTCAAAGCCACTTGATTCACTCATTGTTTTTCACTAAAAACTCAATATAATCAGTTACTTTAATAAAAGAAGAGCAAATTAGTGTTGTTAAATGTAAACAAACTCGCTAATCGCGCGTAAAGCTGAAGAATTCCTCTTCTTTACCGCCTTAGGGTGGTAAAGAAGAGGAATTCTTCAGAACTATGAGACGCGCATGCGCAATGAATACAAGTACGTAAAGAATCACTTTCTACGCATCTAAACAGAGATACAATGTTTATATTTCGTATCAATCGTAGATAAAGAAAATTACATCCCTGTACATGGTTATACGTAAAATACAAGTGTCCCATTTTTAATCATGTCCGTTTCTATAATTACTTGTTATTTTTCAGAGGAAATAAAGGATGCTTGCTCAGTGAACATGTCAAAAAGTAAAGAAAATATTTCGTCTGAGTCGACTGAAAATCTCCCAGCTCTTCCTCCTAAACCTAGTAAGTACAATTAATATTTATATATATATATATATTTTTTTTTTTTAAGAAAAAAGAACTAATTTTCTTTAGTCTGCAGAAAAATGTGTAAAAGTTTTTAGAATAATAAATTCATGTAATCATGAGCTATTAGTTATTGAAGAGAGTTTAGCTAGTTTTAAAAAAAAAACTTTAGCAAAAGTTGAAAAGAAAAGAAAAAAAGAAGTAGGTAAAAGATTTGGTATTCATGTCACTTTTATTAATACTCTAGCTAATTTTTGTACTCTAGCTAAGTTCAAAATTCATGGCAATATCCCTGAACGGGCAATATCCACAAGTGTCCTCTTTTGAACATTCTAGAAAGATTGTAATAGGATTAGACAAAAAGTGCTAAAAAATGTGGATTCTTAATTATTCTTTGTTACATTTCATTAACTTATATTATTTTCATTATGCACCTGCTAATCATAATAATTTAGTACTGTAATCTAACAAGCTTTCCTTTTCTGCCTCAAGCTGTTAATTATACTAATTATGTTTGAAGGACTATAAATCATCAAATATTGCATCAAAGCAATCCATTTTATTTTTTTAAATTATCTACTGGTTTTTTTTTTTTTTTCTCTCTCTCTCTCTCTTTTTATTAAAGTAAGTAACTTCATTACACATCATTGTCGTAGGAGGACAAAAACATTTTTTTTTTCTTTTTCTTTAAATGCTGAATTGTTCATAATGGGTTTAAGCTGTATTTTTATATTTATTTCCTTCATTAGCTCTAATACATAGTTTGTTCAATGAGTTTTGGGACTGGATTTATAAAAATAAATTAGGTTAAGATATATTTACAATAAGTTAATATTTTTTAAAATATGACCCTCCTACCACACTGCTGCCAGTGCTTTTTCCATTGTTTTTATGCCCCTTGCAAATCGGCAAGTACAAGGCTCTTCAGAAACCCCATTGAGCTGCTTAGCCTCAATCATCCCTAAACTATGTCTTTTCAGGCTCTTTTAACAGAGGGAACAAAAAGAAGTTGGGGGGAGTCAAATTTTGAGTGTAGGGTGGTTGGGGCAGTGTTGCCACTTTTTTGTTTCCGCAGTGCCTCCATCGCAATAAGCATATGTACTTTACTTACTTTGTCCAATTCACTTTACTTTGTCCAATTCACTTTGCTTTGTCCAATTCACTTTACTTTGTCCAATTCATTTTACTTTGTCCAATTCACTTTACTTTATCCAATTCATTTTACTTTGTCCAATTTCAAAAACAATTATCATTATTGCGACTTGTGACTTAAAATTATCAGCTTCGTTCAAAACCAGAACGGCCCAACCCAGAAAAAAGGCTGAGTGGTGCTTACAGTTGGTTTTAGCTTATATTTGAGTGCCATATTGGTCTATATTAAGCTATCTTATTTCTCAACAGGTAGCAGCATGTATTGGGTTGGTTCCAGCTGCTTAAAGACTTTTAAATCTACAACCAGAACGGGCCATGTGTCTTGGCCCACAAAGATATCTCAGCTCAGGACACTAGAGGGATGGCCCATTCTGGTTTTGAATGCCCCATATTACTGTTTCATTTAGCAAGGGTATATACCATCATTCCACGAAAATGATGGTACATCCAACTTAGTTTTTAATTTGAAATGTCAGCTCAATTAAGGCTCTATAATCTAATGATTCGTTTTTTTAAAGCATAATTTCATTTAATTTCAGCTAAGGAGATGTGTAGAGTTCTTTACCAGTATAAAGCTGCCAACGAAGATGAATTGACGCTAGAAGAAGGTGATGTAATCACTATTATAACTAAAGATGTGCAGGATCCAGGCTGGTGGAAGGGTGAACTCAAAGGGAAAATAGGTGTCTTTCCTGATAACTTTGTTAAAATCATCACTCCAATGGATGAGGTACATAATCTAAATCTACGAATTAGAAATACTCTATGAGGGCGATTAGTGTGTCCTTAAAGCTAGAAGCTTTTTGTCCATATTTTTTCATCAATTATTTATTTAAATAAAACTTATTTTATTATTATTAGGTGAAACCTGACAGGCCTACAAAAATTACTAAAAGTAAGGATGCCATCACAAAATCATCTAGTTCTGCATCAGTCTACTCATCTTCCTCGTCAATAGCTGTTAGTAGAAAATTCAGTGACTCCATCCGACCCACTGGTAAGATCTAGAATACATTTTATTTGCATAGTAAAATTTATTATTTCTAAAACTACACTGCAACTTGTATGTATTTGTCCAACAGTATGTAAACACACATGTTGGTGTGGAGGATTTAACTGAATGAAGTAAATCGTTAAATTATTGTCAAAACAACAAATAGAAACCATTATAGGTACTATTTAATAGAGACTACCACCAGGTACCAACCACTTAAATGGATTTTATTCATCTACTTGTCACTTAACCAATATGTGTTAAATATTACTTTCTGTTGGTTTTTTACCATCACAAATTCCATAAAACCTTAGTAAAAACCACTTACTTAATACAGTAGAACCTCGCTTACACGACCCTCAATAACATGACAACCTCAATTACAAGTGCAATTTTCAAATCCCCTTGAGATTGCCATAACACATAAGGTTAAATTAACCTCTATAACGCGACTATAATTATCCAAACAACCTCAATAACACGGATTTTTTTCCAATTCACAACGTAACTCAGAACCTCTATAACAAGTCGTTTTGAGAAGGCAACCTCTATATCGCGACTCCATACAGGAATAAGTCGACCTTGAACAAGTCTAGACTTGAAAACCCCGCCCATTAACCTCAATAACACGACTGATAGCCAAAATAGCCTTGATATCACGACCCTCAACAAAAAGAGCACCTCGATAACAAGACTGTTTCCCTAATCCCCTTAAGACACTTCTTATTGAGGTTCTTCTGTATTAATTAGGTATAATTACTATGAATGAATGTCTGAACTTAAAGAATATAAATTAATATTAAAAATATGACAATGATAAAGAAAAACCTTCTTTTTATCCAATTCACCACGTAACAGCATGCTCCCACTTTCCAAATATGTTCAAAATAGAAGAATAACTCAGTTATGAAACAAGTTTGAACACAAAGTAGAACCTGAGTTATGGCAAAAATGATTCTTTGCTCTAGAATCTGTCTATAATATATTAAGTTTTTATCACCGTTAAATTTTTTGGTCTTAATTTAGTTTAATTTTGTTTTAGTGTCTGTAAAGCCACTGCTACCACCACCCACGTTGAAGAAACCTACTCTAAGTCCGGTGGAAGGCAAGCAAGCCAGCCGATTATCTACTGGAGATATTACTGAAACTATTTCCTCCACCAAGCCATCATTTATAAAGCAACAAGAGCAGGAGAAAGCTAAGCATTCCGAAATACCTGTTTCAGGTGAGCATCTCCAAATTGTTATTATTCTTAATTTAAAATAGGATGAATAATTAGTTGTTTTGACTGAGATTTTGTGGTACCACTTCATAATTATGACTAGAGAGGTTGGTAGAAAGTTACACAACAATATTGTCACCACAATTTTTATTACACATAAACTCACAAACGCGTTTCGACAAATAACATCATCTTCAGTATGTGTTAACTTAGTTAGGGTTAATTCTGTACTAAGCTAACTATTTTACAAACATGTATTATAAACTAACAGTACAAGGTGGGGGTGGACTAGGGTCATGTGGGTAGGGGGATTACTACGAAAGGAACGAGGTAAGGGATATGGAGTTGAGATCTAAGTCGGAAAAACAATTAAAGGTAAAAGGTTCAGGTAACATTTGGTTTTTCAACTGCTAAAATAATACTTTCTTATATGCTATGACTAAAATATCTTACAACTACTACATTATTTAAAAAATATATTTTTTATAGGTTTTACAAGAGCAGAGTTGTTAAGATTAGAGTTTTCATTAAAACATGCTATACTTGTGTCTTGGATAGCTAAGTTTTCTAAGAGATCCAATTTCTTATTTTTTTGGCACCATCTAGTTTTGCCAACCATGTTCTAGAAACCGATCATATATTTGATGTTGATAACTATGAACTTCTACACTCGTGCCAAAAAAATAAGAAATTGGACCTCTTAGAAAACTTAGAAATTCAAAGAGCTATCCAAGACACAAGTATAGCATGTTTTAATGAAAAATCTAATCTTAACAACTCTGCTCTTGTAAAACCTAATAAATCAGTTTGTTCAGAACGGTCACCCATCCAAGTACTGACCACGTCCAATGCTGCTTTTCCTCCTCCTGCTTCGCACAAATATCATGAACGTGCTTCGCAGCAGGAGAGGCCGGCCACTTTAGTGGCCTCTGAAGTGAGGAAAAGTTCCGAGGTACCCTGTACCCAATTTTTTTAATTATCGTTCCTAGATACCTAGTAGAGATTTAAGTCGCTATATTTTTAAAATGTGTGGGTAGGTGCTAGACACATATATGCCAAATTTCAAAGTGATCAGGCGAAAGGTGTAGCCGTGAGAGCAGGCGACAGACGGACGGACAGACACACGCAGGAAAATATAAGGGTCCTTGGTTTTGCCTACAGAAAAAAATGGAGAGGGAAAGCAATGGGAATGAAAGCATGAGATTTTTAATTCTATAAGTTAGGTCTAACTTAGCAATAAAAAATGTCAGTGGCCCCACTCCTACCACAGGTCTAGTAGCTTTATTTATTTCTCATATAGGTTGGTCAGTCTGAGCTGACAGAGTAAATACTAATTGTATTATTAACTTATCTAAAAAAATTATAATTATGGAAAAA
This sequence comes from Gerris lacustris, assembly GCA_951217055.1. Classification (NCBI taxonomy): domain Eukaryota; kingdom Metazoa; phylum Arthropoda; class Insecta; order Hemiptera; family Gerridae; genus Gerris; species Gerris lacustris. The sequence continues at coordinate 5,953,082 of OX578283.1, read as the reverse complement.
TTCTACAAAATCGTATCAGGTAAATGACAATATTTATTTTATTCTTCAATACCTAGCTATTTTAATAATGTCTAGAATTAAAGTTTATATTTATAAATCTGCAAGTATAACAACTTTCATCCTGTTATGCTAAAATTATAACAGTATTAGGACTTTCACTTACTATTTTTTGTCCTTGAAAATGATCTAATAACACTTACTTTGAATTTTAATTCATTAGATCTCAAGGCTGTACAGTTTGTTGTTTTAATTATTTATTCCTGCTTAGCTACTGGTTTTCAGAGTTACTCCGTTATCAAATTATCAGTGTTAGCTCCCTCTTTTTTTATTTTATTATTATTATTATGCAAATGTAACAAGCAAATATATTTGCTGAAGTAACTTCAGAATAAGTCAATCATTTTTAATTTTGTTGATCTATATTTAGAAATTTAAGGAAATTACTTGAGTAACCCTGTAACCACTGGGTGTGATTTAGTCCGAAGTTAATGATATTTGTTTGGGTTAAAACATTTAAGAAATGCCTTATAACGTAAGGTTCCTATCTTGCTTGATTTTGCGACTGTCCATCTGTAAATGATTCTTCAGAAAACATGAATAACTCAAGAATGGGGCGGGGAATGGTACAGGGTTTTGAGTTGAAACTTGGTAAAGTTTTATATCTTTCTCGTTCTAAAATGACGCCTCCTAAATTCCTTTAATATTTGTGGGAGCATAATAAATTTGATATTCAAAATTTTGTATGAAAAAGGGCAATTTTTGGTCTTGCCTTTTTTTGAGACGACTCCTCGTTTCCGAGTTGTTAAGCTTTAAACCAACTAAAACACATTTAAGAAATTTTGGTATTAAATTGTTCTTTAGTTATTCATATTTTTAAAAAAAACATTTAGATGGAAAACTAAGCAATCAATATAGGACCATATGTTATATGGTATTTCCTAAACATATGCTACTAGTTAATTAAACACCCTCCCGTTGAAAATCACCAGCTAACCCCCCTCTAACCACCTCCAACCCCCTCTAACCACCTCTAATAACCCTCAACCACCTCTACCCCCTCCCAACCCCCTCTAACCACCCCTAATCCCCCCTAACCACCCCTAACCACCTCCAACCACCTCTATCCACTTCCAATCACCCTTATCCATCTCTAACCACCCCTAACCACCTTCCCTATGAAAGGAGAGGTGGTGATTTTCAACGGGTGGGCGCAACCTTACAAACCATATCATGAAGTTTGGACTTGTAATTACTAGACACCTTCTATGTCTATCAAAGTTTCATCACAAAATATTATGGTGCAAAGTTGTATTGCTTTTAATGACCAATTCATTTCTTGTAAATTATGAAAGAGGTGTAGTTCAATAACCAAACAACGTCTTCACACAAAAATTGTAATTTAAACAATTGACTTCACGAGTCCAAGTACTCGTGAAGTCAATCCAGTAACCTCAAGATTATCTGAAGAAGGCTGCTTTAGAACAGCCGAAACCGGTCAATTGTTTAAATTACAATTTTTGTTTGAAGACTTTGTTTGGTTATTGAACTACACCTCTTTCATGATGAGTCGCTATCACACATTGGAGAAAAACACAGTCGAGGATCTTGTAAATTGTTCCTTTTTAGATCTTAAACAGTTTATACACATCTTAGGATCTTTGGTAATTTTGCGGTGAGTCTAATATTGCACCAAATTCATTGATGAACTTATAATTAATTAATAGGTTCATTTAAAAAAATATATATATGTGTGTGAGACTCTCACCCATTAGAAGTGAAACTTGAGTTCTTATGTTCCCTCTTACATACCGTCATATATATAATTAAGAGTTTATATCATTCCTAGAAGAAGCACTTAACTCAATTTTACTCTTATATCAAATCAAAATGCTCCACTTACACACACACTAACACTAGAATTATTATTACTTAGATTTAATTAATAATGAAATAGCACAACAAACCTTATTTAAGTAATGCATATGATATAAATAATTTATTAAATACGCAACATACATATTTATAAACAAGAGTTTACAATGCCGCCATAGTCAGATAACTTCTCAAAGAAACATAATTTCAATTAATAAAATATTTTCATAACATTTTAGCGAATAATGAAGAAAAAAAAACTTCCGAAACACAAACTTCTTTTCACAATTTTGTTTCATCCAAATCACTTTTCTCTACTGCGCCCCTACAGAAGTTTTCCTTCAACAAATGTTTTGCCTGTGGACCCTATGTCTTTGCTGAATGCAATTTATTATAGAATACATAAATCATTTTGCAATTAGCTCAACCAATGGGGATAGTGAAAAAAATAAAAATGGCATTGGTTTTTGTAGGATAGCTTTAATTTTATCCAAGCAGAGGTAGCAATAGTTATTTATGCACCTAGGGAGTAAAGTAAGCCATTATTCTCTGAGCAAATAAGATGCTTCTTGAGGCGAAGCCGAAGGAACCATTGTCCCTAAATCCCGAGGCGAAGCCGAGGGAATTAGTCTATTTAATTCCTGAGGCTTAGACAAGGGAATAACCAGCCAAGGGAGATTAAAATTATTAATAAGGTCGAAAAAGAAGTGTCACCAACCTAATTTCAACAACTTCACTACATTAGCCATTCATTCTCGACTATTTATAAAATAATTAAGTTGGCAATCCTTCATTTTCTCTCTGGTTTTACTTTTTCTCCCTACTTTTTAAGTTCAGGGAAGAAAAGACTTACTTTTGTCCCTCTAAACTAATCCAAAATCATAATTTTCTCTGTCAGTCTCCCAGTGTTAATAATAATTATAATTTGATTTAAATCAAAATCATAACTTTCTCTCCCTACTGGAGATATTTGTTAGGATAGTGAGAAGTGACATTCTCATATAGTATGAAGAAGTCAGTTGTTATGAAAATTCAGTTCCTTTTTTATTATTTTCTGTTTCTCTTTTTATAAAGCTTAAAGAAGCAGGAATGTTTCACTTTTATATATATTGAAGTTCAAGTTGAAAGAAATACTGATTAATAGCCATAAAATAGAAGTGAACATTTAATTAACACCCAGGTTCTAAAACAGATTAATTTTATGTTAGATATAGGATTTTACATCTCTCCTGCTATGCATGCAATTTACAGATTACATCTTTCTCAATAAAAGATACTTCTAGCACACACACACAATAAGATACAATTACCACAATTTTTATTACTACATGGTTGGAGGCTATAGGGGGATTTTACTGTGTGTATACAGTATGTCCCCAGTTCGAGTTGCCTATAGGTGTAAATGACAAAAAAATTGCATTTTTCGAGAAAAAGTTACTCTTTATAAAAATGTATGCTTGTTCTAAAATGAAGATTAATTGTACAAAATATCTTGTACCATGCAACCTGTACCCAAAAAGTTCAAATCTCTAAATTTATCCAAGAGGTAAGTGTGATTATTTTTAACTTTTTAGAAAAAAGTTATTCTTTATCATTTTTTCTGTCTTGTCTAAAATGAAGATTTATCTATTTATAATAATTGTACCATGTACTTTGCACATAACAAGTACAAATCATACTTCAAAAATTGTTGAAAAGTTTTGTTAACTAATTACTTCATTAAATGTCGTACATTCCTAATATGATAACATAAGAATCTTTGTTGCAACTTCGTTAGTTTTGAAAAATAATTTTGTAGTGTTTTGATTACCACGGCAATTAATAAATTATAAAAAATAAATGTTGCTGAATAATTTGAATTTATAATAGATTGTACTAGGTACAGGTACTAATTGAGTACTTTATAATTATAAGCGTTAATTCTCGGTCTAGTGCTATTGCCGTGAATATTTGGCTCACTAGATTTGTAGAATAAGATTTAAAGCTTGGATTCGGGGAATTTGTATCGGTAACGACAGAGAAAAATCATTCTCCCGTATAGCTCAGTTAGCAAGAGCACCTGTAACGGATTAATAGGAGGACCCGTGGTTCGAGTCCCGGTGCGGGGGTCTATTTTTCTCTATGTCTCCCATAGTTATTGATAATTATAATTTGATTTAAAGATAAATGTTGCCTTAGTATCATAAATTTAAGTTAAACTTAAATTTTGAAATAGAAAATTTTAGTTACCAAACTTGACTAATTTTTATGTTTTAATTCAATTTGTTTATGTAATAATAAAAGAATTATGATGTGATAATGTGTAATTTTTTTTTTATCAGTAACCATTTTGATTTGTAAAAAATAATATTTGTACTCTTTATGTGCAAAGTACATGGTACAATTTTATTAACTAGATAAATGTTCATGTTGGACAAGACAGAAAATACACTGTCAATTAGTGTGGCACATAGCTTCCTTGCGTCCTATCATGTACTTTATTGTTATATTAACATTAAAGTTTTATTACTTTACTGTTATATTGTTTATTGTGTAAAAACAATTAACATTTTTTAGTGATCTTTAACACTTTATAGGGGTGTCGCTGTAGGTTTTACTAAAAAATTGTATTTGTAAAAAATGTTCGTCTCATTGAATAGATAAGGTTTGATTTTTTCCCGACCGAAAATTCCAATTTTAAATTTGAAGTTCGTGCACGTGAACGCTTGAACGGATAACGTTGTCCTACGAACTCGACCTGAGCATTGGTAAAATAAACATGTATACCAAATTTCATCAAAATCGGGCAACATTTACTCAAGTTATCATCGCACGTTTCAAGATTCGCGGTCACACAGACCGACAGACAGGCAGACAGACAGACAGACAGACAGACACGGAACCAAAAATGTTCCCTGATGTCTAAAACGGATTTCTGTCTTGGAATTTTTAAAATCGGAGGCATAAAACTTTTTTGTTCTCAAAAGGGAACACAATGCTTCCGTTACCTTCGGTAAGCTCGGAAGCAAAATGATAAAGAATAACTTTTTGCTAAAAAGTTAAAAATAATTAACTTACCACACACACAACATAATACACACAATTACACTTACCTCTTGGATAAATTTAGAGATTTGTACATTTTGGGTACAGGTTGCATGGTACAAGATATTTTGTACAATTAATATTAGTTTTAGAACAAGCATACATTTTTATAAAAAGTAACTTTTCCTCGAAAAATCAAATTTTTTTGTGCCATTTACAACTCGAACTGGGGACATACTGTATAATTTAACAAGAGCTCATTTTTTACAAGTTTTATTTAAAAGATTTGTATTATTTATTTACACAAATATATAAAATGATTTATATTTGCTTTTCATGAAACTCGGATAATCTAAACCAAGTCCCCCTTCCTTCCACTTATAATTATTTACTGTGCAATTTAATTATTAGTAATTTCTCTTTTAAAATGTTATCACTATTGAATACTTGAGATAATTAAAACATTCTGTCAAACTTTTGACATTCCTATTGAAAACATTTATCAAAAATGTGTTTTTTGCTGAACACTTTCATAATCTATTTTCTAATTAAATTGATATTGCTTAGTCAAAGTTTCATCATAGTAGTATCCCCTCTCCTCTAGTTTATTTATAATAATACTACATTCCCATTTTATATATTAGTAGTATGTGTCATACACAACTTACACTCTGTTTCTTATCACCTTATCACATTGATAAGACATTTATGATAACGACAAAAAAACTTTAAATTAAAACATTTAGTATCAACACTTGATATTTTATTTTATTATCATTTATTTGAATTATTTATTTTGTTTTACTTATTCAGTTCCGTGTAGATTTGAGGCATAATAGTTTTAGTATATTATTGCTGTAAATTTATTGATATCTTAGTTTTATTATATAGATTTTTCTTTTTTTTGGCTAAATAAATGTGTGAATTTGTTACATAGGAATTATGTAATTTTGTACACTGTACACTAAATATGTCTCATTAATTCAATATTTAACTTCCTGTAATTCTTATTTGAATCATAAAAATGAATAATCCATTTTAAATTAATAATCTTGTTATATTTCTCTTGTTCTTAATTTAATTTTAAGAGTTAATTTTGATTTATCTAATTCTATAGTTAAATTAACAATAAAACTATTTTCTATTCCGGTGATAAGTTTTTAAATGAAAATTAAAAATGGATACATTGTTTGAAGCAGATGAAGGATTTTTCCTTTTAGATGATAATTTTACGTTGTTTCCAAGTTAGTAAGCTCTGATATTTTTATTTATTATCTAATTGTATCTCTTTTTATACTTTTTGATTTTTTACTTTTGCTTTTTTCATAAATAAGGGAAATTAATTATCAAGGTGTAGTGTTAAAAGGTTTGTTCCAACCCCCGTATTTGTATCTTCCTGTAGATCGTTCGGGAATTGTTTAGGACAGGTTTTATACGCATGCGCTAACATTGTGCTGTCAACATGTCAGGTTGGAACATTAGGACTATAATTCACACTGTAGTTAAAAACATTCAATGAAACTAGAGGTGGGTCGAAAATAACAGAACAGTTTACAATAATATGTTATTGGAGAATAACAGTTCGTCTGATAACATGTTATTGAAAAAGTCCTGTTATCGAATAACAGTTCACATTATAACAGAACAGAATCAATAACATTTCAAGTAGCAAACGTAGCTGTTATTGTTATAGGATAACACTTCGTTGCTGTTATTGTTATAGGATAACACTTCATTGCTGTTATTGTTATAGGATAACACTTCGTTGCTGTTATTGTTATAGGATAACACTTCGTTGCTGTTATTGTTATAGGATAACACTTCATTGCTGTTATTGTTATAGGATAACACTTCATTGCTGTTATTGTTATAGGATAACACTTCATTGCTGTTATTGTTATAGGATAACACTTCATTGCTGTTATTGTTATAGGATAACACTTCATTGCTGTTATTGTTATAGGATAACACTTCGTTGCTGTTATTGTTATAGGATAACACTTCGTTGCTGTTATTGTTATAGGATAACACTTCGTTGCTGTTATTGTTATAGGATAACACTTCATTGCTGTTATTGTTATAGGATAACACTTCATTGCTGTTATTGTTATAGGATAACACTTCGTTGCTGTTATTGTTATAGGATAACACTTCGTTGCTGTTATTGTTATAGGATAACACTTCGTTGCTGTTATTGTTATAGGATAACACTTCGTTGCTGTTATTGTTATAGGATAACACTTCTTTGCTGTTATTGTTATAGGATAACACTTCATTGCTGTTATTGTTATAGGATAACACTTCATTGCTGTTATTGTTATAGGATAACACTTCGTTGCTGTTATTGTTATACGATAACACTTCATTGCTGTTATTGTTATAGGATAACACTTCGTTGCTGTTATTGTTATAGGATAACACTTCATTGCTATTATTGTTATAGGATAACACTTCGTTGCTGTTATTGTTATAGGATAACACTTCATTGCTGATATTGTTATCGTTTCGTTAATGTTATCCTGATTCTTTCTGTTCTCTGCCCTGTTTCTGTTATCAAAGTTTAAATAATTTTATTGTAAACGGCAAAGATTTCGCTTTTGTAGGGTAGCGATCGGTTCTAACTTGCATGGAACCCTTGTTCTGCTCCGAGTCCTAATGTCCCTTACCTTACGGCTTAGGGCTATTTATTACCTATATCTATCTGCGTTGGGTTAGTGTTAACTGTAACTCCTCTTTGCCTCACCTATCCAGAGAGTCTCGCCTCTCTTTGAGACGGCCTGCCTTTCTAGGTATCTAAGATACACTCTATCTCCAGTTCTACTGAACCGATATTCCTCGAACAACTTTTTTCATTTTAATTATATTACACCTCTCTACGATGTCACATTACTGCAACGATTTTCGACGCATCGTCAACTATTATCATAGACTCTTATCGGTTTCAAAAAGGGTATTTCATTTTATTTTACTTGTCGGTTGGTTCATGTTTTAAGTATAAGGACCCCTCTTTTATTACAAAATTATTATTTATATTTTGCCCTTCACATTTGGCCTTCAACAAATTACTAAAAACAATAATTCAAAATTACCAAATAACATGTTATTGGAACATGTTATTGCCAGATAACAGAACAGTAATAACATGTTACCGCCAAATAACTGTTATTACCCACCTCTAAAGGAAACCTAACAGTTAGGGAACCTTCCTGTTGACATTTGTGACGATTGACATAACTGCGCATGTCATTCAAACCAGTACTTGAACGGGATTGTACAGTGAACGGTTTGCAAACGATCCCTACCCTGGAACAGTTTTGTGGACGGTACAAAACACTGTCACAGATTGTTTTTGAAACGGGTTATATCCATTGCACATGTCCGTGACGATCCCGCGGATGGTACAATGCTTGGTTGGAACAAACCTATTATTTATCAATTAGATTGCCAGTTGATTTGTTGTAGCATTACAGGGAAACAACTACATATTAATATATAAAACAGTATTTTAGTTTAAAGCTGTGGGGATGAACAATGTTAACACACTTAAGAGAGGCAGGGTTTACTTTATTTCTATTTGATTTTGATTTTGATTTTGACAATAGTTAAATATCTTCAAAATGACGTTATTAAAATTTAACACCTTCTTTACTTCGTATCACATATTTTGTTTTTGATGGAATTCTTAGGTGTTGATTGAATAAATACTCAAAACTTGTTAGTTTATGTATTGTACTTTTAATTTAAAATTCTAAATTTAATTATAATGACGAACTCTCTTAGAGGAATTTAAATATGACATCAAATTTGTACCTGTAAATGTAAGTTAATTTTAGAATTAATTGTTATATTATTAAGGTTTTCATAAAGTCTAATTTGAAATAATAGTTATGGTTTTAAATTGTAAGATAATAATTAGGAGTTGACTAATAAAAATTATTGTATTTCATTTTTAGGAAAAACTGATTGAAAATGACCTTAAAAAACAAAGAAGGGTCGAAACGTTTTATAATGAAAAAATAAATGAAAACTAACAAGTTTTGAGTATTTATCAACACCTAAGAATTCCATCAAAAACAAAATATGTGATAATAGTTAAATATTTATAGGGGCTGGCCATACTCACGACTCTGGCAAAATCTAGGTTTAAACACCCTCATATTATCTGGTGCGTTCAAATCCCAGACAAGTGAGAGGTCACAACAAGTACATGAGAAAAGTATCAATCACTGTTCTAACCTAATGATTCCCTGTCCTGTGATGACTGATAGATGTGTTGTTCGGGATATAAAAGAAAGAGAAAAAAAATAGAGCTATATATTTATATATAGCTATATATATTTATACTCTACCAGATATTAAAAAATAAAATTAAGTTTAATGTGTAAATTTCATATTGAAATGAGTAGGTTAGAATGGTAACTAATTATTCATAATTTCGAGGTGCAGCTTTATTTTTAATAACACAATCATTTGCTGTTACAAATTATTAAACAGAATATGTGGGTTTACCAAAAAGAAACTTTGTTAGCTAGTATATCCCTCATGATGCATGTCATTGGAAAGCTCTTAAAGAATGTAGTAATTATTGGTATGTACACTTTTGTCATATTTTCATTTGGGATGGAGGAAATTGACCTTTGCCCAGTTTCCTGCGAAAAAATGTAAGAGATTTATTAGTGGTATGACATGGTCCCGAGTAAACAATTAAGGTTTATAACATAATTTCCTCACAACATATCAATTTTTTATACATTTAATAATAATAAAATTTATTTCCACAAAAAGACATTCTACTGAATTAAAAAAAATAAAAAAATAAAATAATTGGTGAGGGCCCTCAGTAGGTGTTGTTAAACACCACACATAACACCTACATTTAGGTATCTACTTCTTTATTTTTTATTTTAGTTAGTTAGGTCTTGATTTTTAGGGTTTCGTTGGTAAAACCAAAAAAAGAAACCCTTATAGTTTCGTTCATGTGTCTGTCTGTCTGTCTGTCTGCCTGTCACTCTGTACGGTTCCAATAACTTTTGAATAAAAAGAGATAGAAACGTGAAACTTTCCAATATTAAAGATCGTTTTGACGCGCACACAGGAAAAATATAGCAAACTCAAAATTATCAGCGGTTCAAATCCAAAATGGCGGATAACTCACGTCATGCGGAAAAAATATTTTTTTTAAAATTTAAAGTGGGGTATCAAATGAAAGGTATTAAAGAGTAGATTACAAATATATATATCACTTAGGGAAAGTGTTCAATTTTCGGCGCCATTTTGTCAAAAAACATCGAAATTTTGCGTGTTCCCCCCCTTAAAATCGTATTTCCGCTCATACTAAAAATATAGAAAAATATGCAAAATGTGTGGTCTGGTGGGCCATAGAAAAAATAAGATTAGCAATTTGATCTGATTTACTGGGAATCCAAGATGGCGGATAATTCATGTCACACGAAAATAAATATTTTTTTAAAATTTTGGGTGGGGTATCAAGTGAAAGGTATTGAAGAGTAGATTACAAATATATATATCACTTAGGGAAAGTGTTCAATTTTCGGCGCCATTTTGTCAAAAAACATCGAAATTTTGCGTGTCCCCCCCCCAAAATTGTATTTCCGCTCTTACTAAAAATATAGAAAAATATGCAAAATGTGCGGTCTGATGGGCCAAAGAAAAAATAAGAATAGCAACTTGGTCGGATTAACTGGGAATCCAAGATGGCGGCTAATTGCTGTCACGGGGAAAAAAATATTTTTTCAAAATTTTAAGTGGGGTATCAAGTGAAAGGTATTGAAGAGTAGATTACAAAAATATATAACACTTGTGGAAAGCGTTTAATTTTCTACGCCATTTTGTCAAAAACATCCAAATCCCCCCCCCCCCCCCAACTACTAATTTCATGTTTACGAAACCCTTTTTACGTGAGACTTCACGCACTACCAATTTTTGTATACATCCCAGGTTGCGCTGGGCACTTGAGGCTAGATCCCTACATCTTGTAAATGATCCCTATATACAGCCAACATTGTAATACTCTGTAAAAGCCATAATAGGTTCAGGATAAATACAAGATCCATATAAATATTAAATAATTTTGAACATGTTCCAAAATACAAATAGTTATTGAATCCAATAGTACAATTGTTATTTAACTAACAAATTTTAGAACAGAGGCAATTCTCCAACAAGAGATTCACTATTTTTCGTGGCACATCCCAATTATTTGGATGCCCATATAAATAATAACAATTTAGACAACAGTCCATATCCACATAAAATATTTATTGCTGCCCACAATTGTCTTTAAAATGAACAGTAAAAAAAAAAGTAGAGCCCTGTTATTTATGTGCCAAAATTATTATATTGGCTTATTTGATTATTGAACTCTACTGTGTTAGGTTTGCCAGCTAATAGCTAACATAGTATGTTCCCATGAACAGTTTCATATACCTTCTACTTCAGAGTTTCAAGAATTCATAGAAGTTAGGCTATGTTATTGTATAATAAATCGGCTAATTATGTGCTTTCAGCTCACACAAATGGTGTGTATGGCGATGTACCAAATTGTTACAAGTTCATTTACCAGTATAATAGGCCGCCATCTTTTTAAAGAATTATAATTAAGAATTAATTAAAAGTTTGTTTTAGCTGTAACTTTTGAACCGTTTATTCTATTGGGGTGACGACAATAAAAAAAAAAAAAAAAAAAAAAAAAAAAAAAAAAAAAAAAACGTAAAATTCAATATAATATATTGTAACAAATCGTATGATTAACGGGCTGATTTGTTTATAACGTACGAAGGTATTTGACTTCCACCAAGCAAAAGAAGCTATATAGAGGAAGATATCACTTGTTGACAAACAAAAGCTGATAATTTAAGAGTGGGAGATTGAAGAGGTCGTCGAAGAATAATACAGGAGGAGGCAGTTCGGCTCTGGCAGCCCTAACTCAGTCAAGTGAACCTATGTTGCTCTATTGAAGAGGAATAAGATCGCTGCATATAAATCCACCATATTATGAACATTTAGAATTCATTTAATTTAATTCTTTAATTTGATATACATATTATTTTGCACTATTATTATTTCATTTTCATGTTTTGTTATGCACGATTTATATTTAAGTTAAATTAACATTACCTATTAAACTTGTTTAGATTTTTGGTTACATTATTTTTCTATTATTCATTTACTCCATCTTAATTTATATTAAAAACTAATAAAGATTAGTTTAAAAGTTTCATTGGCGCCCAACGTGGGGCTGAATAAATCCATATTTATTTAATTATTTTTAATATATTTATAAAAAAAAATTGTTAAAATTACATGCAAGGTTATTTTTTTTTATTATTAGTATAAAAAGTTTATTTTGGTTTACTTTTTTTGTGCTTGTTAAAAATTCGTCTTGATTTACTTGGATAATATTTATGTAAGTAGTGATACAATTTATTTATTAAGAGATTTATTTTTCTTCTTTTTGTCATTATTAGGCATAGTTTTATACATCTATGTACTTGTATTATTCGTATTTATCTTTAAATAATTGCAGCTCGTTTTCTTTTCTTTTTTTTCTTCATATTCTTTTACAAAAAAAATATGAATGATGATATTTTTCGTAACGTTACGATAAGACGCCCTAAGCTAGTTAACGTAGGGAATAGAGAAGTAGCTGGAGCAGATAGAAATATTGAGTTAGGTGAATCGACTACAGACATTGATCAACTGCCTGAAATAATGGCCAGTAACAAACCCGAATCTAATTCTTCTCAGGTACAGCCTGATATCGGTACCATGTTGGAAAAACTTGTGTCGGGAATGGACGAAGTAAAATTTGAACTTCGCGAGCTAAACAATTTTAAAGCTAATACTGAATTAAAATTTTCAGAGGTGTCGGCAGAATTAAACAATTTAAATGTCCGATTTGAAACCAATAAAATTAGCTCAGAGGAAGAAATTAGGGGTTTAACCGGAAGGTTAAATCAAAATGAAAAAAAAATCGTTAGTTGTGAGAAGACAATTACTGAAGTAGTTGTTTCAAGTCAATCTAAGTTTGAAGATACGGATGCTAGAATGGCAGCTGTAGAAGGAGCCGTAAGCAGGATTACAAGTTCCAACCGGACATATTTAGGGTTCTCTCGCCATAGCGGAGCTGCGATACCATCCCTGAAAGACTTGAAACCCCCTTTATTTACGGGTAAGGAATCAGAAAACCCTATGTTATTTATAAACAATTTAGAAAAATATTACTCTCTTTGCTCGATTAGTACCGAGGAAGAGAAAATGTTCTACATAGGTTATAGTTTAAAGGAAAAGGCTGCGGAATGGTGGTGTATGTTTTCCAATAATGTAGAGAATTTTGATCATTTTAAAATTATTTTTATGAGACAATATTGGGGACACGCAGAACAAAGGAAAATAAGAGAAAATCTTTATAATGGTCAGTATAGTTCTACTGAAAACTACTCTCGGGAAGAGTATGTAATTAAGAAGTATGTCAAAGTGAAGTATTTATTACCCCCTATTCCTGAGAAAGACATAGTAGAATATTTCATCCGTCATTTTGAGGTAGAAGTCCAGCGAGCTTGTATTCCATGGAGAATATCTAAAATCGACGAGTTATTGGAGTTATTAAAAACTTTTGACTCACACGACTCTGCCTCTCAGAATCGTAAGTGGTCTAACGCGACATCTAATAACGATGCTCGAGGTGGGTACCAGCGGTATCGCCATCCTAATACAGGAAGATCGAATTTCGAGTCTAAAAATCAAGTTCGTAAATGTGATGCAATTATTGCCGGTCCTTCGACCGGTAACGAGGCAGCAGAATGCACTCCAGCAATACTTCCCTGTAATGATGCGGGAAACGAATAGGGGTACCTCAACAAACGGCGCAATCTGATATCGGAGTGCAAGGTACCCTATACTCAGCCGTAAATAATTCGTACGAATCTGAAAATGTCGAATTAAATATTAATTCATGCAGTAAAATCGTCGAGTATCCTGCTGACTACCTAGTAGACGAAGAAGAACTCGATAACACACAAAATTTTAATACCTGGTATTCTTGTCCTGTACTTAAAATATCCATAGAGAATGTCGAGGTCGATGCGTTGATTGATACCGGTAGTGAAGTAACAGCTGTTTCCGAGACTTGGTTCTCTAATTACTTTGGGAAGTCCAGCCACTTAAACATTCTTCCTGTTAGTGGAACTCGGATATTAAGTGCAGTGGGATCCAAGTCACCGGCAGTGCGCAAACAAGTTCTTTTACACGTTACTGTTGAAAATATAGAGTTCGATGTGGTTTTTATAATCATTCCGGGACTCGTACAAAAATTTATTTTAGGAATTGATTTTTTAAGTCAATATAGAGCTGATATTGACCTCTCTGATCTATATTTAAAGCTATACAAAAACGGTTGTGCGCAGAAGCTAAAAATTCAGTACTCAAATAATGGGATAGTTAATGATACTACGGCAAACCGAAATGGACTTTGCAAATCTTACCATTTGCGAACCACTGAAACAGATAAAGATCTAAAATCTCATTTAATAAAAAAAGATATATCGACGCTGAATCCAGATTTAGATAAACTTGTTACCGACTTTAGAGATGTTTTTCAAGATAGGCCTGGTAGGATAAGTGGATATGTTCATACTCTCAACGTTAAGGATCCTCAACCGTATTTTATAAAAAGCTATACCATACCCCTTGCTTACAGACAATCTGTTGAAATTGAAATTCAAAAAATGATTAGCATGGGAATAATTGAACCCTCTAAAAGTAATTTTGTTAATGCATTTGTACCGGTATACAAGAAAAACGGAAACGTACGTATATGCTTAGATGCCCGTCGTCTTAACAGTATTCTGGAACCAGAGTTTGAAGCACCACCTGCTATCGAAGTATTACTTCAAAAGTGCCAAAATACATGTCCAGTTTAGATTTGAATAGTAGCTTTTGGCAGGTCCCATTAAGAAAGACGGATAGAAAATATACAGCCATTATGTACGGATCCAAATGCTACCAGTTTACAGTCACACCTTTCGGCTTAAGCACAAGCTCCGCCGCCTTGATTAAAAGTTTAAACCAAGTCCTCGAGAATTTAGATTCGTTTCTTTTAGTCTTCGTAGACGACATTCTAATTGTATCCCCGACAATGCAAGACCATATATGTCATGTCAGAATGGTTTTGGAACGATTTCGTCATTACGGTGTCACTGTAAACAAAAATAAGTCAAAATTTTTATGTGAGGAAATTTCCTTTTTAGGTTTCATTTTAAGTAAAGACGGAATAAAGACGGATCCAGAAAAACTTCGGGCAATTGAAAGCTATCCTCGTCCGAGTACGGTAAAACAGCTTCGAGCTTTTCTCGGATTGACTAATTATTACCACCGTTTTTCCTCCTCATATGCTTACGTTACTGCTCCGTTATTAAAACTGTTAAAAAAAAGATTCCATGTGGGAATGGGACAAAGAATCTGAAGAAGCGTTCAAAAACACTAAAAGAATATTCTGTGAAGTAGTTTGCTTACATCATCCCATTCCTAACCGCCCTTTTTACGTTCAATCGGACAGTAGTGACTATGCCATTGGAGGGCAAATATTTCAAAAAGACGACAATGATGATGTTAAGGTTGTGTCATTTTGTAGCAGAGTCCTTCGAGGAGCAGAACTCCGTTATTTTACCAGCGAAAAAGAGCTCTTAGCAATCGTCTACATATTTCAACGGTACAGATCATTACTCCTAGGATCCGAGGTGATCGTTTTAACGGACCATAAAGCGCTTACATTTTTGCACACTTGTAGATTACTAAGCCCGCGACTTAGTCGTTGGATACTAATACTGCAAGAGTACCGATTTAAAATAGAACACTGTCCTGGCAAAAATAATATAGTAGCCGACGTTCTTAGTCGGCATCCTCCGGAAATCAATAATCGAGAAAGTGATCGATCTAACCCTGTAATAAACGCTGTACTGGCTCGGTCACCTGATTTAAAGTTAATGGAGAACTTGAGAAATATTAGTGAATTGCAGAAACAGGACAGACAGATATCCTTAATTAAACAATCTATTGTACCTAACAACGTAAAACCTCAAAGGTACTTGCTGGAAAATGATATTCTCTGCTATCGAACTGATCGATCAGGATGGAAGACATATTTGCCCCAGGCAATTATATCAGACTTAATACTTAATTGTCACGAAATATATGTTCACTGTGGTGCTAGAAAAGTATATCTTTTGATTGCGGAAACCTTTTATTATCCGAAATTGATGTCAGCCATTAAAGACATCGTTTCTAAATGTATTACGTGCCAAAAATGTAAAGTACCTAACTACAATTGTTACGCCGAACTTATGAATGTCATTCCAGATGGGCCACACGAGCTATTGAGCGTCGATTTTTTTGGACCATTACCTTCGGCAAAATATGGCATGAAATATATTTTTGTAACTATAGACACTTTCAGTAAGTTTGTCAAACTATATCCGTTAAGAAGAGCTACTACTAAGGCTTGCCTGAAGGTGTTGAAGGACAAGTACTATGAACCTTACGGAAAGCCTAAGAAAATCTTAAGTGATAGAGGGACACAGTTTTCATCGCCAGAATGGCGAAGAGAGTTGGAAAAAGAAGGGATTAAGTCTATACTTACATCAATTAGACATCCCGAGGCCAATATGGTGGAGCGAGTAAATAGAGAACTTGGGAGATTCTTTCGATCCTTTCTGAGAAATAATCATGGTGCCTGGTTGGAATGGATACCCATAATAGAAAACTGTATCAATGAAGTTTACCATGAATCCACAGGGAAAACGCCTATAGAGGTTCACCTAGGAATAAAACCTTCACGTTTTTGGGAAGAATGCTTCAACTTATCAGTCGACAAAACGTTGCCCCAACAAAATCACAACTATACGTTAGGACTCGTTCGTGAAAATCTGGTTAAGAAAGGAAACCAACGAAAGAATAGACACTCAAAAAAATATCGGTTTACTAAATTGAAATTGGTGAACGTGTTCTCGTTAGAGCATTGAATGTTTCTAATCCAACTAAGAATATCTTAGCTAAATTCCTTGCCATATATGAGGGGCCATACCGAATTAATAAACAAGTATCTGAGGCAACATTCGAAATTTTCGATGAAAACAAAAACAAGCCACGAGGAGTTTACCATGTGAAAAATCTAAAAAAATTTAAAGAGTAATATGTTAAAATTATCATATATTATTACCTTGCTGTAGTGTTGGTTAAGTATTCATTAACTTGCATGTAGTTAAGTAGAGAAGGAGTATTCATTCATTTTTATTGTATAATTTCAATTTTGTTTTAATTAATTTTCTGATGGATAATCCTAGTTTCTTTTCAAATAATAAAATTTGACACAAATAGCGATGCTTTCGACAATTCAGAAATTTGTCAAAACCAGGAAGGGCACTGTAACAAATCGTATGATTAACGGGCTGATTTGTTTATAACGTACGAAGGTATTTGACTTCCACCAAGCAAAAGAAGCTATATAGAGGAAGATATCACTTGTTGACAAACAAAAGCTGATAATTTAAGAGTGGGAGATTGAAGAGGTCGTCGAAGAATAATACAGGAGGAGGCAGTTCGGCTCTGGCAGCCCTAACTCAGTCAAGTGAACCTATGTTGCTCTATTGAAGAGGAATAAGATCGCTGCATATAAATCCACCATATTATGAACATTTAGAATTCATTTAATTTAATTCTTTAATTTGATATACATATTATTTTGCACTATTATTATTTCATTTTCATGTTTTGTTATGCACGATTTATATTTAAGTTAAATTAACATTACCTATTAAACTTGTTTAGATTTTTGGTTACATTATTTTTCTATTATTCATTTACTCCATCTTAATTTATATTAAAAACTAATAAAGATTAGTTTAAAAGTTTCAATATAATATAATAAAATATCTTTATTTTTTTTTGTTTATTTTTTTAGCGAACCGAGGGAGCATAGTGAACAGTATTAGCTCTTCGAATGTTTCCCAGAAGCAAGGTTCTGGTGGAGCAAGTGAAACTAAATGGACAGTTTTAGAAAGTAACGATGCTGCCGATGGTATGTCATGGAGCAGGCAGTCTTACTCTGTTACATCCAGGTAAATCTTGTAGTAGTTTTCTTAATAAATTATTTATTTATGTAGATATAATTAAAATGTATATTTGAGGTGGTTGATGACAGTTCAAGTATATAATAATATAATAATAATATATAATAGAGGCTATGTTAGCGAGATGTTGCCAAATAAAACACAGTGAGAAAGTTTATTTATTAGCATCATCAGAGCAAGAAACAAAGTATAAAATAAAAATAATACAAAAAAGTCGAGGTTGACCTCTATAATATGTCGTAGACCTTTTTTTATTTTATACTTTGTTTCTAGCTCTGATGATGCTAGAAATAGATAGATTTAGCAAAATGTTAGCATAAACTGTTTTATTTGACAGCATTTCACTAACATACCTTATCACTAAATGTATTAATATCAGTTTAATTAATTAATTAACTAATGGTCTCTTTACTGGGTTCCACTTTAGCTTTTAATTGTTGTTCTCCAAAGCTATAAGATCTTGGAATCTAATATAAAATCTCAACTCAATCAATTTTGACATTTTCATGTCTTTACTTTGACACATTAACTTGAAATGCGTTACCAAAACGCATTAGACTGTCATAATAAAAAAAAATAAACAAATAAAAATAAACAAATAATAATAAACAAATAATAATAAAAATATAATATTTTACATTAATAATGTTTTATGTACAAGTGTATATATTATTTGGTGGTGAATACATTTACGTGTGAAAATGTATGTTGTACAAATCATGTTACACGAATCAAGCCTCGTGATGTTATCGTCGGCGCATGCCTAACGAACATCGCGAATTGAACTGGCGACATTTCATGTCGGTAGCTTATGCTGAGTGAAGACATGAAAATCCCTCACTGTCTTGCAGTCTCTTATGCAAGACATTTTTTACTTCAGGTCTTCATTTTGGAGCAGTCCTGAATATTATGTTGTTAAAAATCAGGTCTAGCTTTGGCCCCTTGTGGTAATCACTGTTTCCAAAATTCTAAACAGATCCTCCTTTGGAACTAAATCCAAAACTAACAGTAATCTGGGTTCCATTTACAGAAAGGTGAGAATCGTTTCACTCTAATTAATTATCAAATCAATAGATGGGTTAAATGAGTGATAATTCCTTATGTCGCCTGTCTCTGAATGTATTGGGACAAATAAATACATAAATATTACATGTTTTGAGCTGTATTCACCACTACATTTCTTAAAATGTATCTAAATCTTCTTAAATATTAGTTTGTTTCAACCCTTACAGGTTTACCTACTTGTTTTATTTTCTTTTCTACTTGCCTGTCTTTTTAAATGAATTAATTTCTTGTTGTTGTTACAGCAGTAGCAGTAATGTAATAAGTAGCAGTAGCACTGTAACTAGTTCGAGCTTAATGACTTCGAGCAGTACCAATTCGAGTGCAATAGGAGCCACTGGGGAGAACTTAGACTTGGATATGGTTAGTCGTTCTGCTATGCTTACACACCCTACTGCTTCGAGGGCTAAAGTACCTAAACGAAGACTACCTTCATCCCTTCTTAGTAGAGAAGTATGTTTAGTTTGGACATCTATAGTATGGTTATACAATAGAAATTAAGATTTTTGCTTTATCTTTTCATTTATCTATAACCATCTTAAAAATTGTGATAATAATAAATATGAGATCAATTGAATTATTATAGTAGGGTGTGAATCTGAAATTTTGGAAATTATCTTGATAAAAATAAAGGATGTACATAGATTACATAGAATTTAAATTACAGTAGAGCGTCAATTATCCGAACGTCAGTTATCTGAACGTTCAATTATCCGAACTGGGTTCATGGATAAAAAATCAAATGCCACCGTTCAATTAATTCTTAAAAAGAGTTTTGTTAGCTGTATAACTGTATTTTTACTACGTTTTTATTAGTTTACTTTCTTGTATGTTTGTTTGTTTGTCCGGTACAAATCAGGCAATCGATTTCTAACTAACTTCCCGAATAGCTAGACATTTGAAACTTTTAGTATAGCTCAGAACACGATGTAAAGCATTATTTTGATACTTTTAGCCATCTTTCAGCAGAATTTAATTGGTTTTCAGCAAATTTTGCAGTATGGAAAGTTAGTTCGGAAAAAATTCGCAAGTTATTTTATTTGTTTTGCCATGTCCCATATTTACGCAATCTTCATTTTGACGGGTTTCAAATTTGTGATTTTTATAAATAAGAGATAAATATTGAATGACATCAAAACAGGAAATATATCGATTATATTATTTCAAATATGTCGATGGCACGGTTTAGATTTGGTGTTGGGGAGATCCGTTGTACAAAGATTTGTCTTTTTATAGGTTTAAGATCAGCTCTCTAGATGGTTTTCATTTATGTGAAGTAAATAAATTCGGAACTATTTTTTTTTTTTTTTTCTTTAACATTATAATATATTCTATGACAATAACAATTATATTATCAACATTACATATGATTCAACAGAAAATTTAAAAACGTATTATATAAAAAGTTCTTTTTATCTTGAAATTATTTCACTATATACTATAGATAAATAAACAAAAATGCTTTTTGTACAAATATGAAATAGTATATTATGTTACAAGGCTGTGAAGTGAGTTTTTTCTTTACCGCGGCAATTACATTTACTGTCGAGCGAAGCGAGACAGTAAATATTGCCAAGGTAAAGAAAAAACACTTCAAAGTCGCGTAGCATATGCTATTTTTTCCGAGGTAGCAGACAATGAAAAAACATTAAATATTAATCACTAATCAATATATAATAATAACAAATATTAGTACATACTTAAGACTTAAAAAAAGAAACCTTAAAATGAGGTTACACTATAAGAAAAGATAAATAAAACGCATTGACATCTAGCGGATTATTATCGTACTAGAAGCATTTCTACAAAGACTGCAGCGGTACTAACGGAAGTTTTGACAACTACCCGCCGTAAAGAAAAAATCTTGTAGTGCCTCGGACGTAAAAGATTTTTTCTTTACAGCTAGGAGTAATGAAAAGATTTTTTAAGTCCACGTAATGAAAAAATGGATTTTAGCTATGTTTTTTAGGCTCTAAAGTTACTATTTCACAGCCTACCACGGAAAAATTACATTTTTCCTTTTATCTATTTTTTGGGTGAATTTTGATCATCCAAATTTTTGATTATCCGATCTACCCTAAACAACATAAGTTCGAATAATTGACGCTCTACTGTAATGGCAAACCATGCTAAATAATTACAAGTGATACAAGTTCAATTTCCCTCTAATAATAATAATATTAAATTCATTAAAATTATTATTAAATTGTATTATTGCATATACAAGAGGTTGGTGATCTTAAGATATAATATTATGAAATAATAAAACATCCCCCACTATTCCATCTCAGGTCTACCAACTACTTGACACGCCCTTGTTTATTTTCTATCGTGTTTAATTGCAGCCAGTTACCTTATGTTAAATGGCGATGCATCATATCAGTTTTTTTATTTCAAATTTCTTATATATTATATCTATGAGTGACAATATCTTGAATAAATTTTGAAAATTTGGTGTTTGAAAAGTTCTTAGCCTGTATAATCCTGTTTGTTAACACAAAATGTTACTAAGTGTGACTGCTCAAAAATATAAAGTTTGTCTCCATATATTAAAAATACATTTCTAAATAAATAAATATAAATTCATCTCTCTAATAAGAGGTAAAAAAGAATTTTAAACAGATACAACCTTATCGACAATACATTGAGTTATAATTATTTAATTTAAATGAAACCTATGTACAAAAGTATAAAACTTGTGTAATTTTTCCTTTTTCTTACAGTTAATATTAATATTGTGTATGAAAGTGACACTATTATAAGAATACTTGGACTAATGAAGGAGATTAACAGTATTTATAAGTAAAATAATGCCCTGCTTTTCCATTTTCTCTTATTTAAAATCAAATACATGTCCTAAACAATACTTTTTAAAAAAAAAAAATGTCTATAACTTAAATAAAAAATTTTCAGACAATGTTGATATTATTTTTGACTGACCTTATGGTTCAAACGACTTCATTTTTTTATTACTATTATTAATCTAATCATTTTTGTGAATATTTTTAATTCTTTTACTCAAATAATATATTTCTATAAAATTGAATTGCATAACTTTTATCCAATCTTGTTTAATGTGTTCATTATTTTATTTTTTATCTAAGTGGAAAGTTAGTTTATGTGGGAAGTCAGTATATGTGGGGCAGGTAGAGATAAGGCCCCCTCTTCTATTGCTTTGACATGAAACTACCCGTGCACTTGATATTCCACATCAATAGAACTTCCTTTAGATAAAGTGCTCTTTAAAAAATAACCCTGTTTGGAAAAATACTGTTTATAATAATTCTACTTGTTTAATAACAAAAATTATCATTTTTTTGTCCTTTCTCATTTTTAACTAATATTCATTATAGACCAGGAGATAGCGTGCAAAAAAGTGTCTGACTAACATCAAGCTAGAATAATCTTTTAGCACTTTTTAATAATATGTGGTCGGCTAAGTTCGTCTGCGGGACATAGCTTGGCAATAGGCGTTTGAAAAAAACAAACTGGTGGAGAGCAGCCATGTCCCGCCAATTATGGTGGACAATGTGATTTTTATGATGCTGAGTACAGAATTAGTTAGTAGACCGAAAATCAAGTTGATGTTATTTTCACACTTGATAGGTTAGTTATTCAAATATTACTAAAAATCAACGTGGCCACCTAGATTGTCTAACCATTTTAAAAATTAAATAATTTAATTCCTATTTACCGCAGCCAATATAATTTTCAAGATATTGTGCAAGTTTTGTAACCGTACTTAATAGAATTTTGTTTCTTATCAGAGTTAAATAACCATTCTCAATAGTTAAGCTCTTAATATAATAAAAATTAGTTTTAAAAAAATGAATAGTTGAAAAAAACAAAAAACCCTTTTTTCTACTTACATCTCTAGTTGTCTTAAAACAATTTTCTTTGTATCCTAATCACAATATACTGACAAATAATCATCTATTTATGTGTGAGCTGTAGAGTGGTGATATATTAATGCATATTGTTAAATAAACGTTTATCAAAATGTGTAGTTAAATTGAATCTCTTGGTTACAATGTTTATCAAATGTGGAGTTAAATTAAAACTCTTGATTACAATGTGAAGTTTAATTGAATCTCTTGGTTACAATGTGGTTTATCAAATGTGGGGTAAATTAAAGCTCTTGATTACAATGTGAAGTTTAATTGAATCTCTTGGTTACAATGTGGTTTATCAAATGTGGGGTTAAATTAAAGCTCTTGATTACAATGTTTATCAAATGTGGAGTTAAATTGAATCTCTTGATTACAATGTTTATCAAATGTGGAGTTAATTAAAGCTCTTGATTACAATGTTTATCAAATGTAGAGTTAAATTTAATTTCTTGATTACAATGTTTATCAAAAGTGGAGTTAAATGTAAGCTCTTGGTTTTACAATGTTTTGTATTCTACTAAATACTGTTTAAAATAAGATTTAAAAATGAAAGTGGAAAATCTGAGGGAAGCCTATGAAAGTAAAAATAATATTTGGCTTCATGTCAGTTAGCTCCCAACTAGACTAACAATTCAATTATTGATTATGGTTTTTTCCCTCCAGATTACCACATATTAGATATAGACAATATTGTTTTATGTTTACCTTAGTGTAAGAGTGTGAATGGAAGAATAAACATATGATATTGACACCCCTTTAAATAACGTTTCTTCACTTGGATTCTAACGTGTTTCTTCACTTGGATTCTAACGTGTTTCTTTCATCATCCTTGAACTTTTGTGAATCTAACTTTTTTTTTTTTTTTTTACTTACTTATAATTGTTAAAATGTACCCATTACTGAAATCTTAAATAAAGTTTTCCAATGTTTAGTAATATTAATGGTTTTTACTTTAAATTTTCCAGGATAGCAGAGAGAGTGATGGAGGCGAAACTATGGTAAATGGTAATGTAGAACCATCTCCCCCTGTTCAAGAGAAACAGGCCAGTAGCAAACAGCCTCCGTGGGTCGAAGAACTTAAACTAAATCAGGCTAAAAAATCTCAAGGTTTGAATTTTATTTCATTTTTAGTTTATATATTAAGTCCACCCATGTAGTGATAATATCAAAATGAACTTCATTGAGCATAATTATTAGAGTTCGGGTCAAAATGCACTTAAAAAACTCAATATAATATGCATTTCAAAAGTGCAAAATATGCACAAATCCCAAATATGTGCACTTATTCCTAATATTTGTACTCAAATATATAGCTGCCTTTTGGACTATATTAGGAATAATCCTAATAGGCCTAATAGTCCAATTGGCAGCTTTATATTTGAATAGTGCTATGCAATATGAGGGTTTAAAAATTCCCAAAACATGACATTTGAAGGTTAGAGAAGAGAATACACAAGAATAACCATGAAAACTAGAATTATTGACTATAATTTGAAGAAAAGAAGAATTTATATTTACATATTATGCAAGTTAACTAAACATTAACATGAGTTTGTTTGCACTACTAATATTTTTTCTAAATTTTCTATTTTGAAATTACGTCTGCGGTCGGAAAACAACCATTCTTAAATGGGAAAATGTTCTCTCAATATCGCACGACACTACAGGAATATATTGCAGTGATGTTAGCCGGCATCAGATCTTCTATGTTATCTCCACACTCTGCCCCTCTAGGATTCGGGCGACATTCTCTACAGTGGTCCAGCCTGGATTACCTTTTGTTGTCTAAACCTTTCCCCAATTGAACCCGGCCAACCCTTACTTCTTTTCCTTAAGTCGCTCAAGGAGGGCTGCAGCCTTTGTTAGCTCTAAACCTCGCTGCAAAAAAATGTGCAGCTTTGTTGAAATTTCTATTTATATATTTATGATTATGACTAGAGAGGTTGTAAAAGAAACACAACAATATTGTCACCACAATTTTTTTATAATTAAAAGACGTGTTTCGACTTACAATGTCATCTTCAGTATGCGTTTTAACTTAGTAAGAGTGAATGCTGTACTAAGCTAACTATTTTACAAATTTTAAGGTAAACTAACAGTGCAAGGGGGGTTAGACTAGGGTGGTGTGGGTAGAGGATTACAGGAGGAAAAAGGTAAGGGGTATGGAATTGAGATCCAAGTCGGAACCCAATAAAGGTGTTATTGAGGTAATCATTTGGTTTTCAACTTCTTAAAACTAAACAATAAATCCTTATATTACTATAACTAAAATTTCTTACAACTAATAGACATTATTTTAAAAAGATATTTTTTATAGGTTTTACAAGAGCAGAGTTATTAAGATTGGATTTTTCATTAAAACATTCTACATTTGTATCTTGGATAGCTCTTTGAATTTCTAAGTTTTCTTAGAGCTCCAATATCCTATTTTTTTTGGCACGAGTGTAAAAGTTCATAATTATTAATATCAAAAGTATGATCGGTTTCTAGAACATGATTGGCAAAACTAGTTACGTTTACACTTTTTTGATGTCTATCATTCGATATTTTCTGCCAAGATTTATAGTGCTCGGCAATGCGTGTACTTATTGGAATACTAATTGCAATCGTGTATTAAGTTAACACGCATACTGAAGATGACATGTAAGTCGAAAAACGTCTTTTAATTATAAAAAAAAAATTGTGGTGACAATATTGTTGTGTTTCTTTTTCAACCTCTCTAGTCATAATTATGAAGTGGTACCACAAAATCTCAGTCAAAACAACCAACTATTTATATATTTATGCAAGAAATTTCTTTATTTATCCGAAAATATGCAATAATATGCTCTTATACTGAAAATATGCAATAATGCCTGAAATATGCAAAATATGCTTGTTAAATTTTAATTTAAAGTGGCCTAATAGCTTCCATTCATTATAATTCGCAAAGAAAAATCACTTGAAGCAATTAAAAAAATTATATGGAAAATCCAAACTCTAATAATTATGTAAAATATACTATTTTCTATTGGAAACTTACCCTTGTTTCAGGTGGAGGAAAGACAAGTAGGGTATTAATCAGTAGCAGTGAAAGTGGTATATCCAGTAGTCACTCTACTAGTTCATCTAGTATGTCTAATACTAGTGAAATCAGTAGGGTTGCTCTAAGGCAGATACCGATTACTGCTCAGAGACCTCTTTCCTTACAACCTGGGTCGACACATCGTCTTTCAGGTGGTGACCAACAGTCACCAGATTCCACAATTACTATAACTCTCTTGCAGTGGAACCAACTCTGTGATAAGGTATGTTCATTTTTTTTTTTTTTTTTATCCAGCTGTTCAATCTAGCTTCAGTTAATATTTTAATTATTAGTTTATACAGGATCCTTATTAAATCCTTTATGTTAACTTCACTTTTGTGCCTGGGTGCCTGACGTCAATATCTTTGGAAGGCTAGTCAACCCTCTTCCACTTATCCAATCTAGCTGAAACTTGCCACATAGTCTCTACCAAGGCAAAAACATTTTAACAAATTAATTAATTAATTATCTATTTTAAAATGAATGGATTAATTAAATATTAAACAAATTAAGTAATAAAAATAAAATAAAAATTTAATTATTAATTAATTGGTAGGTATATCAAATCTTTGGAGGGCGAGTTAACCCTCTTCCGGTCATCCAATCGAGATGAATCTTGGTACATAGAGTCTCTAGCAATACAAAAATATTTTAACAAATTAATTAATTAATTTCTTGTTGAAGATGAATGGAATAATGAAATTTAAAAAAGTAATAAAAATAAAATAATAATTTAATTAATTAATTTGTGGGTATACAAAATCTTTGGAAGGCTAGTTAACCCTCTTCCAGTCATCCAATCGAGCAGAAACTTGGCATATCGACTCTCTACCAATACAAAAACATTCTAACAAATGAATTAAATTTTACTAATTAATTAATTTTTAAATAATTATTTAAAATTAGAATGAATTAATACCAATATTTCCCCTCACAACTAAAATGCAAATAATTTCAAGATAAAAAGAACCTTTTATATACAATGTTTTTAAATTTTCTGTTGAATTGTATGTAATGTTGATAATATAATTGTTATTGTTATAAAATATATAATGTTAGTGAAAAAAAAGAAAAATAGTTTCAAATTTATTTACTTCACATAAATGACAACCATCTAGAGAGCTGATCTTAAACCTATAAAAGGGCAAATCTTTGTACAACGGATCTCCCCAACACCAAATCTAAACCGTGCCATCGATAGATTTGAAATAATATAAATAATATAATCAATATATTTCCTGTTTTGCTGTCATTCAATGTTTATCTCTTATTTATAAAATTCACAAATTTGAAACCTGTCAAAATGAAGATTGCGTAAATATGGGACATGGCAAAACAAATAAAATAACTTGCGGATTTTTTCCGAACTAACTTTCCATACAGCAAAATTTGCTGAAAACCAATTACATTCTGCTGAAAGATAGCTAGAAGTATTAAAATAATGCATTGTCATCGTGTTCTGAGCTATGCTAAAAGTTTCAAATGTCTAGTTATTCGGGAAGTTTATTAGAAATCGATTGCTAGATTTGTACCGGACAAACAAGAAAGCAAGCTAATAAAAACGTAGTAAAATATGAAGGATTTATAATAAAAACTTGGTTTTTATGGGCTGGTATTATTAATTATTGACTACTATGTTCATCATAATCATTTGGAAAACCCTATAATAATGATCTCTGTTTTTTTTTATGTCTACCAATAATTTGTTTTGATTAAAAATAATACGGTTAACTTGTTTTTATAGGTATCAAAATTAGAATCGGACCTCGAAGACCAGAATAAAGAATTTGGTAAAACAATTAAAGAATTGGTTGAAACCATCGAACAGCAAAACCAGAAACAAAAGAAAATGATGAGTGACCTCGAGAGACTGAGAGATCTGGTGACGCAAGTATAACATACTGATACTGACAAAGAAACACCGACAGCCCCCAGCGCCTGCGCCGCAGCCCCTAGCGCTAGCACCGCAGCACCAACCCCTCTCATGTCTTCATATTACACAATCAAACAATTATTTTTCTATGTATATTTATAGTCATTTTTATTTTATTTTTTAGGTTTATTTTGATTTACTTTTTACGAGAGAGAAAAGTATATATATATTATATATTCATCAAGATTTTCTTATGAATTGAACAACTAATGACTTTTTTTAAAGAAAAAAAAATTGAAATCAAATTTCATTTTTATTTAATTTTTAAAAGTAATTATGACTAATTTCTCTTTTTAACATTTCTCTTTATTATCTTCATATAATTTTATACTTTTTTTTTTTCTCCAAAATTTCATATTTTCAATTCAGTGCACCTACAGTTAAACAAATATTTCCTGGAAACAATAACTATAGATTATGACATTTGATAACTATAGATTCTACTTAATAATCAAAAAAATCATTTATACTTAATTGAACAATTATTTTATATTGTCTATAATTTTCAGCCAAACTAGTATAATAGTGTAGTGACTTAAGGTACGGTAGAACCTCTCATATCTGTCACCTACGGGACCGGTGCATGGTCTGAACACAAAAAAATCGGATAATCCAAGGAACAAAGAAAAGGGAATATTTCAGAGTAACTCTATGTGTAGAGTACGCAGATTAGAGTACATGTACATACTCTAATTATACGTATGTATATTAGAATATACTTTCTAATCCTGTTAAGGAATACTTATCAAAGTATTCTGACCCTTTTTTCAATTTTTAATTGTTGTTACACCAACTCCTAACTCTGAAGCTAGTTTTAGAACGGACTCACCTTTGTCAAGCCGTTGAAGTATATCTAACTTCTACAGTGTGTTGTACACTCAACCCGTTTTTGTTTCAGTCGAGCCGCTGTATTCACTAAAGTTATAGGATTACACTGGATTGTAAATATAGATGGGCATGCACGATAATGAGTATCAAAGTGTAGCGATCAGTATGATAGAATAAAAACCTACTGGCTGATTTTATTGTTTTATATTTAATATTTTGATAAGGATGAAGTTCGGTCGTGTCTGATTATAACTTTTTTTTTTTTTAACCAAGAGGTGTCATGGTCGGATATGAGGAGATCTACTGTATGTCGGAAATCCATTATTATTATTAGGTGGTCACTATAAAGAATCTACTTAAGTTGTTGTTTTCAGCGACCAAGATAAATAGGTCACTTTTACCTACTTCACTTCTGTGTAATTGATAAGTGTACTTCTTAAATCTAGAGTGCGCCAAAAGACCGTTTATCTTTTCTTCTAATGACCCCCAAAATTTCCTTTACTACATTTTCATACTTGTTGATTTGTATATATTTAGTACTTCTCCTTTTTTTAAAAAAAAAATAAAAAATAATAATAATTACAAGATAAAAAGAACTTTTTATATACTACGTTTTTAAATGTTCTGTTGAATCATAAGTAATGTTGATAATAAAATTGTCATTGTTATATATAATGTCAGTGAAAAAAAAAATACATAGTTCCGAATTTATTTACTTCACATAATAATGACAACCATCTAGAGAGCTGATCTTAAACCTATAAAAGCACAAATCTTTGTACAACGGATCTCACCAACACCTAATCTAAACCGTGCCATTGATATGATATGCCCCTGTGTAGGGACAGTAAGAGAAGAAATGTGTACAAGTAAAGAAGTACAGATGCAGAAAAATTAAACTGATACCTAGGACACAAGTGTTAACAAACCTGGGTGTCACTCGTCAATTAATTTATTTCTTTGTTTACTTTTCGCTGTCATTCAATGTTTACCTCTTAATAAAAAATTACAAATTTAAAACCCGTCAAAATGAAGATTGTAAATACTATGGGATATGTGTAAAAACAAATAAAATAACTTGCGGATTTTTTTCGAACTAACTTTCCATACAGCAAAATTTGCTGAAAACGAATTAAATTATGCTGAAAGATAGCTTAAAGTATTAAAATAATGAATTTTCATCGTGTTCTGAGCTATTCTAAAAGTTTCATGTTTAGCTACTCGGGAAGTTAGTTAAAAATCGATTGCTATATTTGTACTGGACAAACAAACAAACAAACAAGAAAGCAAGCTAATAAAAACGCAGTAAAAATGGATGTGTTCAGTATAGATGGACTTAATAATCGATTTAATTGATCCTTTTTATATTATTTAAATCGAAGTAACCTCACTAAAGACTCTTAATGCTGTTAATCATATTGTTTTTTAAAAGTCGGGACATAAAGATTCTACCTAAACAATTTATAATTTTTTAAAATTTAGTCAAATTTAAGGTGCACTGTATTTTCCCTCTTTTGTACTTAATATTTTTCTATTTTATAAAATAATGAAAAAAACAAAACAAAAGAAAACCTGAATTCTTCTAAAATAAAAATAGGTCCCTGGAGAATTATATCTCTTAACAATAAAATTTAAAATATTTGCTACATAATTTATATATATCCACAAAAATTTTGTAATTATTTTATTTTATGTAATAACATATATGTATAAAAATAATCTATATATTTGGGAAAAGTCATAATTCAATCTATTCCAACCACAATTAACCATTCCATTTATTTTTTTAATAAATAACATATTTTAAAACATATTTTATAGAATAATATGTTTCTCATGGCTTAATCCATTCCATTTTATAATTTCTTTTTGTAAATTTTATTAAATAATTAATATTTTAATAGTAAAAAAAAAAATTACAACAACAAAAAAAAATATTGCAAGCTTTCTAAAGCCTATTAGGCTTTGCGGTTGCTATCTGTACCAAACCATAAAAAAAAGCTACAAGCTCTTTATAGCTATAGCTATATATAGATAAATAAAATGACCATTTTTTATAGAAAAAAGCTTTTTTAATCTGATAGTAAAGTAAATGAATTGTATGAAATATTTATTTGTTATCTTTTACTTTTATTTTTGTAATTAATTAATTTTATTTGTATTATTGTTAAAATTGGGTGACTCAAAGTTCAACAATTAAAATATTTAATAATATTTTCAATAATTAAATAATTTTTTTTTTTGTTTTCTTTTTACATAGTAATGATTTTATTATTTTATGCCATAAATTCAACAGAATATTTGTGACTGTCGAATAAAAATAATCATTACTATTACAATATAAATGAATATTTGGACTGTCGAATAAAAATAATCATTACTATTACAATATAAATGAATATTTGGACTGTCGAATAAAAATAATCATTACTA
This sequence comes from Gerris lacustris, assembly GCA_951217055.1. Classification (NCBI taxonomy): domain Eukaryota; kingdom Metazoa; phylum Arthropoda; class Insecta; order Hemiptera; family Gerridae; genus Gerris; species Gerris lacustris. Next base: position 5,921,831 of record OX578283.1, on the reverse strand, counting down.
TTACAATATAAATGAATATTTGGACTGTCGAATAAAAATAATCATTACTATTACAATATAAATGAATATTTGGACTGTTGAATAAAAATAATCATTACTATTACAATATAAATGAATATTTGGACTTTCGAATAAAAATAATCATTAATATTACAATATAAATTATGTCATATTGAAGAAAATAAACATATAACATGTGGAAAAAACATTGTTTTGTGTGTTATAATTTTTAAAAATGTTTATGGGTGTTTATAAGACCGAACTTATGTGTAATAGTTTGGATACTTGTAATTTAATATTTTTGTTATATATCTGAGATGTAATATCTTTGCATTGTTGAATAATTTATTCTTTTACGTTACTTAAGTTAAACACCGGTCATATGAGCATTTAAATAGGAGGCTTAAGGGTTTAAATGACGCCATTGATATTAGTAACTTTGATAAAATAAAAGGAAATTTTATATTCAACATAACAAAGATACCCCTATTTTTGAAGTTATGACATATTTAAAACTTTAAAATCTTTTTATGACAGGTAATAAATCAAATAAACGTAAAATTGTTAACCACTAAATCGATTTTGAGCTTCCTAATCCCACTTATAACACCATAGTACGCTTTAAAGTGGATTTTCTCAAAACTTCAACCTTATTTATGTATGATCTTATATTTATATAGTTTCTAATAAATAAAAATGTATCATAACAGATATTTTGCCTCAATGAAAAAAAAAAAAAATCCTAGTGTGATAAAAAATTATAATATTTGAGAATACATAATCGAATGTACACTAGTGTAGATATTCCAAATGTTATTTTCATTAAATATATATTTTTTTCAAATCAATTTTTATAAAACTTTGAGTAAATTGTAACCCCGATTCCCAAATTTATTTAAAATATATTATGTATTTATCAGCCATTGGTTAAAATGTTAACATTTAGGTAAACAACTCATAATACATCTTCTAAAACTCCATTGTCTTATAAACTTTAAATAATAAATATGCTAATTAATGTATTTTAAATTCTTTAAAATATAATTTTTACTAATTTTTTTTTTTATCCTAACTAACAATTAATCTTATTGAACCATTGGACCAAATTCCATACCCTAAATTTAATATGTTGCCCTAAATTCTTTTTGCTCTTCTACTCTAAACAATTATCTTATTTAATTTTCTTTTAATTAAGTATAGGTTTTTTTTATTAGACAAAAAATGTGCCACAATTTTTTTTTTTTTAATTTAATTTTTTCTTGTTTTTTTTTATGGACTTATTTTAAAATTTAAATATATATATATTAATTTTTTACTTTTTAACGTATTGTTCTTAATATAAAATTAAAAGAAAATAAAAAAAATGTTGAGTTTTGTTTTGTTAGTGATATTGTTAATTTTATTATAACATATATAATATTTATATAGGTATAGTTATAGTCCAATAATTATTAATTACTTTTCAACACTATATTTTGGTAATTTTTACTTAATTATGAGAGAAAATGGAAATGTTCGGATATGAATTAACATTATATTAATTGTAAAGAAAAAAATTTGGGTTTGTTCATTTTGATTTTATTTTTTAACAAATTTTTTGTTTAGAACATTTGATTTATGTTAATTACTTTCTTTAATTAAGTGAGATTTGTTTTTCTGGTGTTAAACATTTTATTCATAAAATTGTTCCACTTACCATCTTGTTAATGAATTAATTTTTAGATTGAATTTCCTCCCACATCTCTTCTTATTTATAATAATTCTCAGGAGTGAATATTAAATTTTATAAAATGCAGTTACTTTTGATTTGAGTGGAGTGTGGATTTTATGTGGTCTATCTACACTCTTATTTGGCCTCTTTTGAACAACATAAAAATTTACACTTTTTAAGGTCCGTAGGCAAAATCAAGGACCCTTCTCACAGACACGGACGTGTCTGTCCGTCCTTCCGTCTGTCACCTCCTCTCACGGCTACACTTTTTGTCCGATTACTTTGAAATTTGGCAAATATTTGTATAGTAATATTTGTATAGTATTTAAAAATATAGCGATTTAAAAAAAAATATTTTTCAAAAAAATTAGGGTAATAAAACTTAAGGGTTAAAAAAATAGTTATTTATGCACCTAGGGAGTAAAGTAAGCCATTATTCCCTGAGCGAAAAAGTTGGTTCTTGAGGCGAAGCCGAAGGAACCATGGTCCCTAAATCCCGAGGCGAAGCCGAAGGAATTAGAGTTTTTAATTCCGCTAATTAGCTTTTTTTTATTGAGTTTTTTTTTAACGCTAATTAGCTTATGCTTAGACAAGGGAATAACCAGTCGAGGGAGATAATTATCATGAGGGGAATAATTAAAAACAAATATGAATTGGAATTAAACTCAAATTGAAGGTTATTTAGATGCAGGTTATAAACAAAGATAAACAAGGACGAAAAAGCAGTGTCCCCAACCTGATTTCAACAACTTCATTACATTAGCCATTTATTTTCTACTATTTATAAAATAATTAAGTTGCAATCTTTACTTTTTTGCCCTACTTTACTTTTTCGCCCTACTTTTACTTTTACTCCCTACATTTTTAGTTCAGGGATGAAAAGACTTACTTTAGTCCCTCTGAACTAATCTAAAATCATAACTTTTTCTCCCTACTGGTGATACATTTTTTTTTTTTTTTGGAAACCTGTCTGTTTCACCCTTAACATGGTGGCGAATAATTGTGACCATCTCTAACCACCTCACCAGCGAGTTCGGATAATAGAGGGTTCGAATAACAGAGGTTTGGATAATCGAAGTTCTACTGTATTCAAAATTACTTTAAGGACAAAAAAAATAAAATTACTTACTTATTTTTTATGTTTACTGTGGGGGGGGGGGGGGGGGGAATAATGGAATGACCCTTAAATATACTTTAAGTTAAATGTTTCAAAAAATGATTAACTTGAAATTCTACCACTTCTATTTCATTCTAAAAATGTATACTTACTTTAAATACCTCATTCCCAGATTTAATGAATAAACTTAACCACCGGTTAAAGAAACAAAAAGTTTCTTAAACGACTGAAAGTTTCGAAAAAGTTGTGAACAAACCCAAACATTTATTAAATATATATATATATTGTCTAATATATTTTCAGGGTCACAAAGATTTGTTTGCGTATTTCAATTTAATTACGTGTTTTTTTTTTTTTATTTTTAGGAAATTTCATTTGTATTATAACTGATTAGAAAACAAAAATTTCCTTATTTTTATTTTATTTTGTTGATCGTTGATTTTAAAACAAAATAAATTGATTAAATTTAGGTGTTTTTTAAAAAAAAAATTCTACTTAAAGAATTATGATTTAATTTTCTTTTTGTAAATAAAATTTTGAAGAATTAATATTTAAATAAAATTGAGGGGGAAAATGTTTGGACTTTTTTTTTAATAAGTGCATTGCTTTAGGTTAAAATTTATAGATGCTTTTAAGAATTTTTATCTTCTGAAAGAATTTCTTGTAACTTATTAAATGTCACTTTTATAACAGAATATAAATAATTCGAAAATTACTTTTTTTTTAACATTTCTTAAAAGCTCCTGTAAATTTGAACTGCTACAAAAGAAAAATCATATATAAAATTGTTTAAGTAAAAATAAAGATGGTAAAAAATTGCCTCAAAAAAATATATTCTTTACTCTTCCTCTCAATAAGAAAGTAAAACTTTATATATATTTATTTATATATATATATATATATATATATATATATATATATATATATATATATATATATATATATATATATATATATATATATATATGAATTAATTTTGTATAAATGGAAGAAAACTATGTTTGAATAGGTGCTGTTTATGTAAATACAGAAGAAATGTAAAAGCAAATAAATAAAATACAAAATTTCCACATGTATGTTAAAAATCATATTAATAGGAAAAAATATTTTAGAACGGTTAAATATTAGTGCATTTATTATTGTCTGCTTTAATTTCTTTTTTAATTGATTATATAAATACAGTGGAATTTGATCAAACTGGATATAAAATATGTTGCTTATAGTTGCTATAATCAGTAATATTCCGATAGGATGTGATACCCTTCAAGAACTACACATAAAATTGCTATATCTAAATGTAATTATTTAATTATAATAAAAAATGTAAAGAAATAAATAGTTGTAGAGACAGATGTATCTGCTATATTCATTTATGTACTAAAATATCATTTGCAGTTTTTATTAATTGAGACTTGGAGGTCGCTACTGTCTGTTTTCCTTGTAAATATTAATATTTAATTGAATTTTTAGTTAGTCGCTACAATCTAATTATCCAATTTTTATGGATAGAGTTTTAGTATCAATTGCATTTTTATATAATTGGAAAAATTGTTGCTGAATTCAGTTGCGGAATATAAACAGTGTTTAAATTAATATACTGTTTATTTATGACTATGGGATTGTCCAGTGAAACCATAGTCATTAAAAAAAATGGTAATATTAATAATACAGGGTGGAGCGCGGCAGACGTATGAATTTGAAGAGGGGATTGCTCCCTTCATATTGGTCCTAGACGGTTAAGAGTAGGGTCGTTTGAAAGAGGGGGGGCAGGAAGTTTATGTTCCACATGGGTTCAGTCGCTATAATGGTGTGGTCTGTTCTTTTTGCAAGACAGATTTCCCGAGTGTCTCATCTCTTTAAGAGGCGATTTAACCTGGCCAGCAAGATCGCCTGATTTGGCTCCTTGTGATTTTTTTCTGTGGGGATACCTTAAATCCTTGGTGTACAGCGATCGTCCCAGAACCGTGGAAGCCCTCAAGAACAACATTCGAGCCAAAATTCCTGTGGAAATGCTCGAAAGAGTGCACAAAAACTTCGAAAAAGGCTTAATCAGTGTTTTGAGTGTGAGGGGAACCACTTATCCGATACTTTGTTTAAATCTAGGTAAATTTAAATTTCCCATGTTATTAAATCAGGAAAATTTTTTTTAAAAAGATTATTTTGTAACATTCTGTGTTTTATTACATTTTCAAATTCATACGTCTGCCATGAATTATAATGCTCCACCCTGTATTATAATTTTTGTTACGGATTTAGGTGTAGTGTCACAGCACACAACATCTCCTAATAAGACTCATTTGCGGTATCCGTAGCAGATTGTCTTTTTTAACCGTAATTTACAAAATCTACCGTAATTTACAAAATCTAATGCATCTGAATTAAATGGGACCAGGTTTGTCTAAAATAAGATTTACTATATATTCCTTGAAACAAATACACGAAGTATGTATAAAAATAATAGAAACAAACGTGAAAAAATACATCTAGCTTAGTATATGTACATAAAAACAAGAATATGTATAAATAAATCATTACAATTTCAACTAGAAACATATTCTTAAGTAAAGTAACACTGTTATTTTTCATTAATAACATTATATGTCTACTATTCAACATATTTTTTTTAGATATATGTGATTGGTGTTATTTTTTAATTTAAGACAGGTTATTACTGAGGAATAACATTGTTACCAATGAACTCCACTGTATTTAATTATTAATTTAAGACAATTAATATAATATTTAAAATCAATTTTATTTGTAAATTAAAAAAAAACGGATGTAATTAATATGTTGTTTTCCATTTTAATTTGTCTGCTTTCTAATGTGATAAATTAAGTCATCTTCCTAACAATTATTTCTTTGCATTCCGCGGTTATACTTGTGATTTTATTTTTTTCTAATTAAAGATTATATTAATTTTTATTTTTTATTATTATTATTATTTTAAATGAAATAAATTAAGAATTAAAAATAAATTAATTGGGTAGGTAACCTATAAAAGATTAAAAAAAAAAAAAAAAAAAGAGATAATAATAATAGGCCAAGAGCGTTAGCTCAAAAAAGGCCATTAACGGGAAAAAATTCCGATAAAGCTAAATTTTGGTTTATGGCTTTATTTTGGTCTCCTGATGAACATATTAATTTTTCCCCCTCGAGAGAGGTCTGCTTTGGCTGCCATTTTGAAAAAAGGGACCGAAATTCGGCTTTTGGCCAATATCTTCGTTCTCATCGATGATACGACATAAATAGATATTATCAAATTTGTAGGACTTTAAATTGTCAACAAAAAAAGGTTCAATGTCATTATACGCTTAAGTCAATAGTTTCGAAGCTATAGCTCTGCGAAGTGGGACATATTTCTGCACCCGCAAAAATGGGAGTTTTTCTATTCCACGACTCACTCGCAAACGAGTTCGGTAAAACGAGTTTCTATATAGATTCAAACCACGGGGTACATTATTTATTATTGAGTGTCAATGTATTTTTTGTCTGAAAATTGGAAAAAAATGTCACACTTCACAGAGCTTCAAAACTATTGACTTTAGCGTATAATGACATTGAACCTTTTTTGTTGACAATTTAAAGTCCTACAAATTTGATAATATCTCTTATTGTTGTATCATCGACGAGAACGGAGATATTGGCCAAAAACCTAATTTCGGTCCCTTTTTTCAAAATTGCGGCCAAAGCAGACCTCCCTCGAGAGGGAAAAATTAATATGTTCATCAGGGGACCAAAATAGAGCCATAAACCAAAATTCAGCTTTATTGGAATTTTTTTCTCATTCAAAGTCTCTGGCGCTTGGCCTATGAAGTATTTAATTAAATCTTTTTTTAATCTAATATTTTAAAAAAACTTTATTTAATTTTTTTCTATGATTAAAATAAAAAAGAGAACATTTTAAATCAAATTCAGTGTTGTAAGATTTATTTAGTTTGTACATTATATTCATATATATATATATATATTTTTTTTTTTTTTAATTATTTATTGGGAAAAATTCCACTTAATATGACTGGTTAAGGTTTTTAAAATTAATTATTCCCTCTCCCCATTGTTGTATAACTCCTAATTAAATTGCGTTTACATTATTTTTAATTCGTATTTATCTTTTTTTTATTTTTTGAATTAATTATTATAATATTAAATTGACCTTTTGACAGTTAGAAATCAAATAGAATTATCAATTGGGTATGTATAAAGATAATTTTTTTTTAATTGATTTTATTTTGGGGGAAAAATATTTTTGAGATATGATCTAGTGTTGATTGTTTTTGTCTGTTAAAAAGGCATGGGATGGAATTAGGTAAAATTTTGAAGTCGGTGTTTTATATATATATATATATATATATATATATATATTGGCTATGTAAAATTGAATTCATTCAAGTAAAAATATAATTAGCTTTGATATATTTTTTTTTTAAAAATCAGTATTAATTAATAAAGAAATTTTATCAAACTAAATTCATAATTTACATTCCATTTTTTTTTTTTTTTTTTTTTTTTTTTTTTTTTTTTTTTTTTTTTTAGAACTGTGGTTTACAACAATTTGTAATCATCTTCCCATGCCATCTTATAATTTTTTTTCTGTCTTATTTGTGAATTCTTATTTTTAAGTTATTTTTTTTTTTGTTAAACAACATCTTATATTGTTAAATGTAGAATAAAAAAAGTTGCCGAATTTAACTGACAAAATGTTTAACTTAATATAATTCTAATAACTTAGTATCCAAAAAAAGTTTTGATCTTTTTAAGAAAATTCAGCTAAATCCAAAATGTAATTGAAACAGTGTCCAAATTAACATTGACACATTTTTTTTATATCACTTGTAAATTTGTACTACAGAACAAAATTTCCAATTAAAAATTATGTCATTATAACACTTAAGAGACAATACGGCGGGGAAGTGTGACGTCACTTACGTAAAAAAAGTGTGTGTTGTTACGTTGGCTAAGCTGCCCTGGCTCATAACAAACAATATACTTCTAGGGTTTATCAGTGCTATTTTATTTTATTATTATTTTTTAATCAATTATTTGTTTTATCTATAATGTATACATTTATTGGCTTATTAATGATGTTACTGATACATGATAAGGTTAGAAACAGTTAAAAAAGCTTTTAATAGAGTAAAAAGAGCATATCTGTGAGTAACTTATTTTATATCTTCTTTGAGTTATTTGTGAGAATTATTTGTTTTATCATCTAAAATGTATACATTTATTGGCTTATTAATGATGTTACTGATATATGATAAGGTTAAAAAAGCTTTTAATAGAGTAAAAAGAGCACATCTGTAAGTAAGTTATTTTACATCTTATTTTTTAGTTATTTGTGAGAATTATTTGTTTTATCATCTATAATGTATACATTTGTTGGCTTATTAATGATGTTACTAATATATGATAAGGTTAAAAACGGTTAAAAAAGCTTTTAATAGAATAAAAAGAGGAAAAAACTATAAAATGCTTACAGAACTCTAGTAAACAATGGTTTGTTATGAGCCAGAAAAGATAACCTGACGAAAAATCGTGGAGGGCGCATGACGTCACAGCAACCTTTGTCACTTTTACTTCACCTCTCTGACGCGACGTATTCTGTGAACGATTTTGTTTGCTTTTATTAGAAGCAAAAATCTATTCATGTAATATATTTACTATTGCAAAAGTATTTTTTTGAGATTTTTAATTTAATTAATTATTTTTTTATTATAATTATAATGTAGATTTTTTTCGAATTTGAGATTATATTAGTATTAGTATATGCATCGTATCATATACAAAATTTGTTAAAGTAAAGATTATTTCTTTGAGATGGAATTATACAAAATATTTAGAAAAAAAAAATCTGTAAATTACAATAATACAATTTTTAGTAATGATAGGAAACTAAGCTTTAACAAGTGTTAAAATTGATTAACTGATTTTTCCATTTACTCAAACTGTGGTAGTTCATGAAAAGAGAGAAAAAAATCAACAAATTTCTGTGGCTCAGGTAAAATTTTTCAAGTGGCAACCCTCTAAATATATCAGTAACAACCTAGTTGGAAAATCTTGATAATTTCTTTTATCTACGATTGATACAAAATATAAACATTTTATCTCAGTTTAGATGCGTTGAAAGTGATTCTTTTTGTAGTTGAATTCATTGCCCATGCTCGTTTCATAATTCTTCACCTTATCTTACAGTTACCGTGTTTGTTTACATTTTACAAAACTAATTTGCTGCTTGTTTAATTAAAATAACTGTTTTTATCAAGTTTTTAGTGATACACAATGAATATTTAATGATTTTGAAATAATTTTTTTCTGTATTTATTATTAAAATCCAACAATCGTAGATAAAGTACGGTACCCAACATGTGGGAAAACTGCATTTTGCTTTGCTTGTGTGGATTTACTACCCTCGCTATCACTCGGGTGCAAACTCCACACTCGAATGCAAAATACTACTTTCCGCACTCGACGCGTAATGTACTATTATCCACACTTCTTCATAGAGGTGTTACAAGCTTATGAGAATATACTTTGTAAGGTTAACTTAAAGGCACTTCTTCAGATTGTTTCTCCCTTTATAAAAAAAGAAAACAAAGGGGAGTAACAATCTAAAGAAGGTGTACAGAATGTTTTTCTTTAGACTGTTCCTTTGTCCCAAAGTACATTGCACTAACCATCGCTTTGTCTTAAAGGTTATTTAGTCAAAGTCATTTATATTCGAAAAAAAAAACAGGGGAGTAACAATCTAAAGAAGTACCAGCATAAAGGCACAATGCCAAAACATTATGTATTTTAAAATATAAAAAAAATACACAATAACTAAATTAATTCTTCCTTTGTGCTATTATAATTTAAATTTTAGTGTTTTGTTAATTTGTCAAAATCAATTCGTTTATTTTACATATTAAATCATAGTTGTTATAGAATTCACTTATACTAATTTTAAAATATGGACTGAACATTGATTTATTTTTCCTTCCATTATTAATAATTATAATTTTGTATTAATTTAAAAATGATTTGGTGAGATTAGCCGGATGTTTTTGTGATTTTTTTTTTTGTTAGAAAATGTTACACTTACACATCTTAGTCTAAAAAAAAAAAAAAAAAAAAAAATGTAAAATTAATTTTAAAGTTTTACTATTTTAGACTGAGATTCTATTAAATTGAAAGAGGTACGAAATTGAAATAAATTGATAAAATGAGTAAAGTTTTTTTTTTAACGAAAATTGGATATTCCTAATAAAAGAGTCTGTTGTAAGTTTGAACATATTTTCAGTGCGGATTTAGGGTATTTATAAAAAGTTATTTACTAAATATGTACTGATGTTTGATCTAAAAGTATTTTTCTCCTGTCATAAATATTACATTTTAAGGTAAGAAATGAATTTAGTAACCATCTTCGGACTACCTTAAAGTATCACTGATAAGTTGTATGTTAAAAGATGTTGTATGTAAGACAATAAATTAATTGTATAATGATTATAATTCGATTTAATTGTATAATTGTATTTTGTAGTTTGAAAGATTGGTTTCCTGGAAAGTATATGATTATGTTTTCGGCGGATCCGTCCCGGCAAGAAGGTCATAATAAAGAGAGAAAAATGATCTAAGAGTGATTTTCTAACCAATATATTTTTTCCCCCCTAAATTTTATTAATTTTGCGGGGACATGGCCGCTCTCCACCAGTTTGTTATTTTCAAACGTCTATTGCCAAGCTATGTCCCGCAGACGAACTTAGCCGGCCATATAATCTTAAAAGGCACCAAAACATTTGCTTATACACAAAATTCTAGCTTGATGTTAGTCAGACACTTTTTTGCACCCTATCTCCTGGACAATTATCTTTTCTTTTTTTTAAAAAAAAAAAATAAATAATAATAATAATAATTTTTTAGTTATTGATTGAATCATATTTCCATCATAATTATTTATTATCCCCAAAACTCCTATGCTGGAGTTTTTTTTAAATTTTAATTAGAATATATAAAAAATTCATTCGTTTAATAATAATTAAATTTTATGAGAGGAAGAGGGAGTAATTTAGTAAAATGATTTTTTTTCTTTACTTGTAACTCAATTCCTATTTTTTTTTAAAAACAAACATAAATAAAAACCCAACCATATAATAAATAAAAATCTGAAATTGCAGTTTATGTGTTATCATAGAAATAATATATTCTACATTATCTTTAAGACATTCATCTTTAGAATCCTACAATTATTGAAACATCGTCCTCTGTCCGCCAATCAATTGTGTTTAGAAATGCACTCTCTAGATTAATTTATTATTGTTTATCAATTATATATATATTTTTTTTAAATGTATGCTGAACTGAAGTTTAATTTTAGTTGGAATTATTGGTGGAGAAGACATCTATCAATTTATTACATTTACGTTATTAAAAATAAATAAATAAAAATAATCAAGTTCTATTTTAATAAATATCCTACGATAATAATTACTCCAAAACTGTTTTGAAAAGCTATATTTTTATATTTCAATTATTCGTAAATATATTATTATTATTTTATTTTTATTTTTTAAATGAATTTCTTGCCTGTGCTCAATTTTTTCCTTATAATTAGTATAACCTTTCTTTGTTATTATTATTATTATTATTATTATTTTCAAATTGTAAATTATTTTATTTAAGAATAAGAAGCAGGATATAAAGCATAATAAACACTGTTCTAACATCGTTGAGATCAGGGGAATCCATTTAGAATTGTGAAACTTTTAAATTAAATTGATTTTTTTTTGTAATTAGTAAATATCAAGAAATGGAAACATAAGTATTTATTATTATATTTGTTTAATCATTTTTTTTGTATTAGCGGTGAAAAAAAAACAACAAAAAACCCATAGACATTTTAAAAAATCAAATACAATAACAATTTAATTTTTTTTTCCCAGCCTCATATCAGTATTAAATGTTGTGCATCTATAAAACAAAATTATTGTATGATAAATTACTTTATTATATTAATTTTTATTAAAGGAAAAATAATAATAAATTAAATTAATAAACCTGCTGTTGTTAATTGGAATTTTTGTAAATCTTTATTACAATTATAAAAATTTTAATATGGATTTTGTTTATATTATTTATTTCATTTAGCGATCTGTAAACCTAGTCACAAATTCCTTTCCTTATACAGTGGAACCTCGATAATTCGGACTAATTGGGAACAGACACTGTCCGAATAACCGATATGTCCGAATTTTCAAATATGAAGAGTACAAGGCAGAAAGGGGGAATGTCATTTACAAGTTAAAGCTCTGTACAGACCTGAAGCTGCTGTACAGACCTGACCTTCCCCCTTTCTGTAAAGGAGAGAAAATCTTTTATCTATGATAATTCACTGACCATGCCCCTTTCTGCTTTGGACGAATTTGCAATAAAATCCCACAGCTGGAATACAAGTGTTGCCAGCAAAGTATAAAAAAAAGAAAAATTGTCATTCCCCCTTTCTGCCTTGTACTCTTCATATGCTATAAAACAACTTTTTCGCAGTCGAGAGGACCTGATAAAGGTGCGCCTAAGCTTCTTCTTTGGGTAAACCATATGTACATCGCATCTTCTAAAGCGGTATCATTTGCCGTTCGTAACGTTTTCCGGTTTTTTGGCCCCTCTTCAGAATCTTGCTTTGACCCGTTTTCGTTTTAAATCACTGATGGTAGATGTCCCCACACCATTCTTTTTTTGGGCAAGAGATGCCCTACTTTCACCTTTCGAAATTTTTTCTAGAATTTCTAGTGATTAAATTTTTCAGAAGGCAGTCCGGATTTTCGAGGCTCTGGATTTTAGAGGTCCGAATTATCGCAGTTCTACTGTATACTTAAAAAGAAACTACATTGATTATAGCATTCGTAAGAATCATGATTTAGATTTACTACTTAGTTGTTTTGTTAATTAGAACTTAAATCCCTTGATTAGAAAGTAGTCCCTTGATATCCATGGGAGTTAAGTTGCACTGTGTTCTGAGTTTTATGGAACCATAGACATAATTGATCGTGAAGTGTTATTTCTTCGATAATTTGCAAGTTCAAAGGAACCATTCATTGAAGAATGAGAGCAAGTTCTGTCAATAGAATCATTAAAAACGCAAAGCCGCCCAACAAATTAAGTTTAATTTTCAGAAACTAGCTTTTGGCCTCTCGGGCATCATCAGTTTTGGTAAAAAGTAAAGGAAAAACCGACGTGCAGTCACATGATTCCGTTTTTTTTGTCACGCATATGACTCCACAAAGCGGTTTGTGGTGTCATATGAGTCCGGTTTTTGTCTCTCATATGATTCCATAAAGTGGTTTGTGGAGTCACATGAGTCCGTTTTTTGTCTCTCATATGATTCCACAAAGCGGTTTGTGGAGTCACATGAGTCCGTTTTTTGTCTCTCATATGACTCCACAAAGCGGTTTGTGGAGTCACATGAGTCCGTTTTTTGTCTCTCATATGACTCCACAAAGCGGTTTGTGGACACAGTTTTTTCCTTTACCTATTACCGGCACTGCAGATGGGCTGCAGAAACCTAGTTCGGAAAATTAAACTTTAATTTTGTGGAGCAGCTTTGCCTTTTTTTATGACTCTATGAACTGTTCCTTGATCTACATGTTGAAGGCTGTTTCCATTGCCTCCAATCTAACATCCCTTGTATTTTAGCAGCAATCATGGCGTCCATGACCCTGTGTCATATATACAGGGTGATTCAAAAAGAATGAACCGATTCCATGATTAAATATTTTATCAAGGGAAAATAGTCAAAAATCGAACTTATAATACATGTATACTGCTCTCAGTCAAGTTTTATTTGACATGTTACAAGTGTTCAATATGGCCACCCCTTGCAGCACGGACAACATCAAGACAATATGAGAATTCTTCCCAAACACGTTGAAGCATATCAGGATTAATTTATTGATCCTTATTGTCATTCAATGTTTTAAGTTATTCAGGTCAGTTGGTAATGGGGGAACAAAGACTTTATCCTTTACAAAGCCCCAGAGAAAAAAAATCACAAACTGTGATTTAATTTTTTGCAAACTCGAGAACACAGAACACCTTCTGTTGAGGAGTCGTCATTTTGACAGTCAACAAACAACTGAGCGTCATTGGGAGACCCATACCCCTGGCGCAATCACGTGCCAACCATCTAAAACTTAGAAACCTAATCTTTCAAACAGCCACTCCCTCATTCTGATTCATACATTTACTGACAAAATATTTGATCATGGAATCGGTTCATTCTTTTTGAATCACCCTGTATTTACTGTGTCACAGTTAGCAAGGGATTTTTTCCCCCTGAACTGGAGGGGTTACCAAATTGAGCAAGAAGATGGTAATCTGGGATGGGGGATATCGGCCACTTCTCACATGTACTTGATATGATAAATCAGTGTGAAACATGACTTACCTCCCTGGGATTGAATCCATCGCCAGAGATATTGACAATGACCTTGGTTTTTGGCGAGAATTAGCGAGTGCACTAGACTATGTCGGTCCCTTATCAAAGGATCACTGACTTAACTTTCACAAAGAATTATGGAAGGAACTAAAATTTTAGATCATATTGCACAAGAAAGACTAGCTCAAAGGTAAGGCAGTAAAAACTAAAGCGGCCTTTACATATGGGAACTTGGTTTGCAAGAACCAAGTAGTTAGCATGTGTGTAGAGGTTAACGAACCATGTTTGGGTCGAACTTGGTAGTCCATGAGGTTTGAAAACATTTGTTGGGTTCGCCGGCAGAGCTCAAGGAGTTCACCTGTGTGTACAGGACACGAACCAAGTTTGTCATTTAATCAGTGGAGACGCTAAACTTCACCTCCAACTCATTTGTTTCTTTTTACTTTTTTTAAACGCTCTTTTTTAACCCTGCACTTATAACACTACGTCTCTGAGGCGTACATGCTGACTTTAGTTGATAGCTCTCGGTGTGCAAGCGTGGCAGCCATTAGTCCTTCTAGGTATGCTACCTCAGTTTAATTATCTTTTTGCTGAGCTTTTATATATTAGTAATTTACCACTTCTTTTAGTCTACTGTGCCTCAGGGACCCTATCGAGCCTAACCTTATCGAGCTTGTTGCCTTTAATTGGCTTTTTTTGTTCTTAAAATTTGATTATTAAATATTATATTGCAATATTTAGAAAAATTCATTAGATTATCATAACATAATTTCAGATTTAAATGCAGCAGGTGCTAGTGAGGAAAAATGTAAAATGTATATTTTGACCTGCTCTTTTCAGGTTAAAGGGTCAGTTTGGTAATAATTTTCTCCCTAAAGAGCACCTTTTAGCCGTTTTATTAGACAAAGGAATGTTTTAAGTTCATGATTTTATCAGCATTTAAATCTTAAACGTGTATAAGTTGGTCTAATTTTAATTTACGTCTGAGAGGCGTAGTGTTTGAAATAATGGACTATTAGACAGTGTTAGTAAGGCAGGGTAAATGTGTTTTTTTTTTTTTTGTTTTTTTTTTAACGCTGTTTCTTTTAACACTGTTTTAGCGCTGTTTTTTTTTTTTTTTTTTTTTTTTTTTTTTTTTTTTTTTAACGCTTTTACACTTTTTTTTCTTTTACACTAATTTATTTAACCCCCTTCTTAAAACACCTAATTTATTTAACCCTGGAATGCTAATGGTAATTGGATGGCTGGTTGGTATTACTAAACCTTCATTGATTCGACTAACATAAGCAGAAAATACATTTTTTGGGTTTAAACTACACTTTATTTATAAAGTTCTTATATTAAGAACTCATTATTAAATCTTTTAAGTGAGATATACAAACATTTGATGATAAAAAAAGTTAGTAGAAACATCAGAATAATCTGAAATGAAGTGAACATTTATGCACCAGGTCCCATGCCCCAGGCCAAAAGCCCTAGGCCCTTTGCCAAGTGCTCCAGGCCAAGGTTACCGCCCACTGATCTCTGGCCCAAGGCGAATTACCCTAGGCCCATTGCCCCTTACCCCAGGCACATTTTCCCAGGCTATAGGCTCATTCGACGACCAATTAATTACCTACATTTATTACTAAACGTTAGTCGAATCAACGAAGTAGCTTTGATAGGAATTTACCAGGAAACGAATGTATGCTCAAAAGGACTACTACTGCTACACTAGCAGGTGTGTTACTAACCAGTGCAAGCACTGCAGAAGGATGGGGTACCCATCACCATCGCATACGAGCGTAAAAGGTTAAGGTTCAAACTGTACTTGTCGATTCGACTACCATTAGCATTCCAGGGTTAATAATAATAACAGCAACAGCCAACTTCAAAGATACATTCAGAGGGAAACTGACGTTTTGGAAGAACCGTCGTTAGTGTACCCTCTACTGTGTATAGTATGTGCATAGGCAACTATTTGACATGAGCATAATATGAAATTGAAAGTTAAAAAAATTCTTTGTAATGACCGATATTTTGTGATTATCAAAGAAATAATAATTAGTAAAACATTAAATAATTAAAAATTAAAATTTTTAAATGAATAATAACACTAGTGGTTTAATTAAAATAATCTATTACTGTCTAACAACAATATACATAAACCCCACCTTTATTTTTTATTAATAATCTGTGTTGATCTGGAATTTCTTGTCATTATATTCAATTTGTAATTTTATTGAATAATGCACTAACTGAAGTAGCCGTGAGTGGGGGGGGGGGGGGGGGTAAAAATATCATGTAGCATGTAGTCAGCGACAAGTTCGAAATAAAACTATTGATTGAATAAATACAAAAGTATTATCTTATTTATATATAGATTATTTTAAATAAAATTATGTTTAATTGACAAATTCAGTTTTAATTAATAGCAAAAGGTTATTTACGGCTCACTGTGAAAGCTCTGACCTTTACTCCGGTCTCTATTTAGTTTTTCGTAGTTCAAAAATGTGAATGAGCTTTCAAATCTTAATTGGCTGCTTTTTCCCGCCCCTTTGAAGTTATTTTAAATTATCACTGTCACTATCGCACTTTTATCAGATTATCATGTTGTTTTAAATTTTTATTATTCTCAATCGTTTTGATTTATATTTTTTAAGATTTTATTTGTTTTTATATTATAATTTTAACTTAAATATTATTTTTATCTTGAAAGAATGTGAAAAACAATAATCTAGTCGTACGTAAATAATTCCGATGAGTTTTAAGTTGAAATTTGTTTTTATTTGATAGTTTAGCGAATTAGCATTTTATTCTTCATTATGAACGAATCCTTGAGCTTTGAAGATAAGTTGAAACTGGAATCATGGGGTTTGCCAAAATATATACAGCTGGTAAGTGTTTCTTCGAGACTATTCAGTAATTTCTTATTGATTAAGGAATGCTTTCAGTATTTCGCTTCTGGCTAAACCGGAGAAGACGAGAATAATTTTACATCTTTTATTCTCATATAATAACCCGGTTATACATAACATTTCTTGTCCGAATAATTTATTACTAAAAGAAACGTTAGGTATTTTATATTGTAAAAATGTATGCATGGTAGAGTTTATTTGCTTTTTCAACGTTTTAAGTGATAGGTCATTCTGAAATAAACTGTCTTTCGAAATCTGGAAAATTCAAGTTCATGGAAACAAGCAATAATCTGCACTCTTTTTGGACTCTCTATTAGTCCACAGGCCACCATAAGAAGTGAGTCACTGATTGATAAAGTTTTCTTACCTTATGGAATCGCTTATTTATGCCTTGTCCACCGATGAATTGGGTATATGGCAACTGGGCGCTGGGCCATTTCTTTTTTGTTGAAATGCCAAATTTGCCCTTCTGCGGGAACATTGAAAAGAGATAGATAACATTTTGATTTTCACAGGATCGTTTAATTAAATTATTTAAAAAACGATACGAGTGGCCGTTTTCTTTTCAACTCCCCGCAGAGCGATATGTTTGGGGCGGTGGACAACCCAAACGGCCCACTCGTATCGGTGGCCACCTTTACCACTGTTTTATAAATAATTTAATTAAACAAACCTGTGAAAATCAAAATTTTATCTATCTCTTTTCAATGTTCAGAAGGGCAAGTTTGGCATGTCAACAAAAAAGAAATGGCCCAGCGCCCAGTTGCCATATACCCAATTCATCGGTGGACAAGGCATAAATAAGCGATTCCATAAGGTAAGAAAACTTTATCAATCAGCGACTCACTTCTTATGGTGGCCTGTGGACTATATTTCTAACTATCCGAATTACTTCCGCTATTTATTTATTTTTTTAAACTGTTTCTTTTTACATTATAAGAACGATTGTGGTTAAACCATCTCGATAAATTCAATAGTTCATTCCGGACAGTTACTCGATTGAACTTTTTACAAGAAAAATTAATTTTCAAATTTTTATTTTTAATCACTTTAAAACATTTGATAGCTCAAAATTTACACCCAGCTTGAGGGGTTGAAAAATAAAATTAAAAGACATTCTGTCAAGCTTCTAGAAACTTTAGGACAGCAGGAAGTGACAGTTTATTTCGAACTGCCCTGATAATTAGTATGTATAAAGATGAACTAGGAATCTTTTCTTCGTATCAAACCTTTACACAGTTGGGTCAAGAATAGAGTTAACTCTGACAGGATGAGGAGTAGGACCAATCAGAGCTCAATATTTTGACGTCAAGGTCCGATGTCAAAATCTCCTGCTCTCATTGGTTCTCTTCGATTTTCCCATGCTGTTAGAGTTAACTCTCACCTTGACCCGACTGCAGTTATGGCGGAAACGGAAGAAAAGGCATGAAACGTGTGCCTGTTTCAAAACTAGAACTGTGACTGGAATGTGTATTGTCTTGTACTAGTAGCTCGCACAAGACCTATCATCCGGATGACACTAGCATGCTGTTTCAGTGGCAAATGTACACAGCGTCTGCAGCATGCCAGCTACTGACATGCTAGTAACTCGCCACTGGCATGCTTTTTTACTAGCATGTGTATTTCCGCCTTAAACCATTGAGAATTTCTAATAAGTAGTAATTTCCTAGTTTGAGTTATTTCACTTAAGAGTTTGAGGGTTTTTAGGTTTCTATACGAAGTACGAAAAGAAACCTTGTTTAACGGTTCTGTCTGTCTGTCCGTAGGCTTGTTTCAATTCATAAACTACTCTTGGTTAACCATGAAATTCGGGCCACAGGTGCATCTCAGCATTTGAGACAACTGTACACTTTTTGGAGTTTTCACACTTAATATTTTCAAGATGGCGGCCAATATGGTGGGCGACTAAAAAAAAAGTTTTTAGTCACCATGACATGTTATACATCAATTTAAAGGCCTTGAAGTGTAGAAAAAGAATATGCAACTATTAATATTTTACACTTAATACTTTCAAGATGGCAGCCAATATGGCGGGCGACTAAAAACAAGTTTTTAATCACCATGACATGTTATACATCAATTTAGAGGTCTTAAAGTGTAGAAAAAGAATATGCAACTATTAACATTTTACACTTAATAATTTTAACTTAATCGTAAAGAAACCGGCGATTATCACCTCACTTTGTTAAACTTTGCTAATTTTCTAATTATTTGCTTATTAATAATCTCTAGATGTATGAGAAGCGGGGAATTAAAACAATGTTTCCGTGGCAAGTAGAGTGTCTTTCTATTGACGGAGTTCTTGATGGGAAAAATCTGATCTATTCTGCTCCTACATCTGCTGGTTTGTATGCTTTTAGTATGTATAGGTATTTTTTTCTTTTTATTTAAATGGAATAAGTTTATTTAACGATATTTCGTTTTAGGTAAAACACTTGTTGCTGAAATTCTTTGTCTTCAATCGGTGTTGGAAAAGAAAAAGAAAGCGATAATAATTTTACCTTTCGTATCTGTCGTCAGAGAAAAGATGTTTTACTTTCAGGTTAGTATTTTTATCGGTTATTTTATTTATTTTTATTTAATGATTAATGAATAATTAAAAGGATTTAAAGTATTAATTTCTAACTGTAATACAGGACATTGTGTCAGAGTCAGGTGTAAGAGTTGAAGGATTTATGGGCTCTTATCATCCTCCTGGAGGTTTCAAATCTGTTCATATTGCTATCTGTACTATTGAGAAAGCAAACAATCTTATTAATAGGTATGTAAAAACTAACAAATTAGGAAAGGACGAATTCCCATAGAAAATCGATGGTGGCACGCTCACCTGTCAACGGGCACTTTCAAGAACTAAAACAACAAACAAACTCTTATTTTTCATTGGAAGGATAGAAGAAATTTTAGAATCTTGCTTTTATTTATTTACATTAATGTTGTCAGTATCTTTTCTTATAATATTATTAACAACGTAATTGGCACAAATTTAAATGCTATTAAGCAGGATTAAGTTATTTTTATATTTACTATCTAGTAACATAAATAGCAAGTTCGAGATATGTTTAACAAAAATTTAGTTGTTATGATTTTTTTTTAAGTATGTGCCTTGTTTTTATTTATTATTAAAATAAGAAGTGTTGAAAAGTGATTTATAGTGTTATATAGTTATTTATGCACCTAGGGAGTTAGGTAAGCCATTATTCCCTGAACGAAAAAATTGGTTCTTGAGGCGAAGCCGAAGGAACCATGGTCCCTAAATCCCGAGGCGCAGCCGAGGGAATAACTCTAATTAGCTCCCGAGGCGCAGTCAAGGGAGATAATTATCGCGAGGGGAATAATGGCACTTTACTCACGAGGTACATACAATATTTTATCTCCAGTAGGAAGAAAATACACATTTTCGTCCATTGCACAGTTTTTATTTATTGGATACTATATTGATGGATTTTTTAAAGGTGAAAAATAAAAACGAACTTAATCCATTTTTTACAGAAACGTTTCAACTCTTCTTAGAGCCATCTTCAGTCTTTTATTTCTAAAATTGAAACAAACAATCCGTTAAATAACAATTAGTATTATATCCCATTTCAAAATAGTATGTTAGTATATAGTCAACTCTCATGGAATCTTAAAGAATTATCATCCCAACTCAAAAATAAACAAAGTTTCTGATAATTTTATTAAAGAAATCTTAATACTAGAAATTAAGGAGACATATAAAATTGCTAAAGTATGCAACCTTAAGTTTTTGGGAATTTTATATGTCTTAGAACATACTAACATACTATTTTGAAATGTGATATAATACTAATTGTTATTTAACGGATTGTTTGTTTCAATTTTAGAAATAAAAGACTGAAGATGGCTCTAAGAAGAGTTGAAACGTTTCTGTAAAAAATGGATTAAGTTCGTTTTTATTTTTCACCTTTAAAAAATCCATCAATATAGTATCCAGTAAAAAATTAAAAAAGGTGTATTAAACATATCATATAATAACCCTGGAGATGGACGTAGCCAGGAATATCATCTCTAACAATCTTCATAAAGAAGAAAAACTTTTAATTAATCAGTTAAATAGAGATATTGTATCACATTTGAAAAAGCATAAAACAAACAATAAGATTTTATGGACTTTGAAATCGAATATCATTAAATTATGTAAAACGGAAAGCAGGAGAAATTATTTAAAACAGTATAAAAACAACAATACTATACATAATCATTTAAAATGGGTCAAAGTCAACTCTCATGGAATCTTAAAGGATTATCATCCCAACTCAAAAATAAACAAAGTTTCTGATAATTTTATTAAAGAAATCTTAATACTAGAAATTAAGGAGACATATAAAATTGCTAAAGTATGCAACCTTAAGTTTTTGGGAATTTTATATGTCTTAGAACATACTAACATACTATTTTGAAATGTGATATAATACTAATTGTTATTTAACGGATTGTTTGTTTCAATTTTAGAAATAAAAGACTGAAGATGGCTCTAAGAAGAGTTGAAACGTTTCTGTAAAAAATGGATTAAGTTCGTTTTTATTTTTCACCTTTAAAAAATCCATCAATATAGTATCCAGTAAAAAGTTTTTATTTATTATTTTAATAAATAACAATAATTTTAAGCACTTTTAATAGCAGATATAAGAGATTCAATATTAAAAACAAATAAAAATTGGAATTAAACTCAAATAGAAGGTTATTTAGATACAGGTTACAAACAAAGATAAACATGGTCACAAAAGCGCAGTGCCGCCAACCTGATTTCAACATCTTCATTACATTTGCCATTCATTTTCTACTATTTATAAAATAATTAAGTTGCAATCTTTACTTTTTTGCCCTACTTTTACTTTTTCGCCCTACTTTTTGAGTTCAGGGATGAAAAGACCTGTTTTAGTCCCTCTAAACTAATTCAAAATCTTAACTTTTTCCCCCTACTGGAGATAAAATAAATTAATAACCATTCATTAGAAATATATATCAATTTGTTTCAATAGTATTTAGTTTTATAAATTTACAATTATTTCTAAATCAGCTAATTGCTGTGGATAGTTAACAGTGCTTTTGATAGGATGCCGAGGTGTTGTTATGGTGTTTGTAATAGTGACTCGTGATACAGTCATAAAGACTAGATGAAAAATGTATATTTTATTCCTTTTCCGAAGCCTGACTTGGTGGACCTCTCAATAAGTTCTAACTTTCGTCCAGTCTGTTTCAAACCTCTACAGTATAACCATCTTTTTACAACTTTTATTGTACCGAATAGTCTTCAATATTTTCAAATACAAATTTAGCACCGGGAACATTGTCTTCACAAAGAGGCATTATTAAAAGTTTATAAAAACAAAAATGATACAGAAGAAAAAGTTCTCAAAACAACAATGACCTAACCCTATCTTACACATGGTTTTAAATTGTCCTTAAATAAACAGAATACACGAAAAAAACTTAACTAACACAATATAACAATTATAAACTAATTAATACTAACAATAAATGTAAATAAAATTACAATAAAAGGTGATAAAAGGGAAAAAACAAGGGGCGCCTTTGAAAAAACAATGGAAAATGAGATTTGTTTGTTGTTTTAGTTGAGGTTCTTGCCACAAGGAGTGTTTTAGTGTCACATGGGAATTTGTCCATTCAGAAGTGTATATTACAAAGTTGTATTTCCAAAGTAATTATTTGTATTAAGCCGTAATTATTTTCAGGCTTATGGAAGAAGAGGAGTTGACAGAGATAGGGTGTATTGTAGTGGACGAGCTTCACATGTTAGGAGACCCACATAGAGGTTACCTCCTTGAACTACTTCTTACAAAACTCAAGTTTATTACTAACAGGTATACATTACTTTATACAATGTTTATTTATTAATAAATTCAAAATAATGCCTTTTTCTGCCGAATTCAATAAGGAATTTTACCTCTATGAGTAAGACCATTTGACTGAAAAGCTGTGCTTAATTTCTACACTGTACAAATTAAGTTTGGCTATGATCAGGATATTTACTAAATTTTCAACCTTCCTTTCGAAGAAAACACTATCCTTATCCATGGTCGTGTTTAAAGTGCTTTGTACCAGAAGCAGTAGTTGTCCCATAGTGTGAACTTTCTGGGGACACTGAATATTATTATTTTACTGAGTAAGCTATATTGCTCAAGAAAAACTATGACTTGATGCCATAGTCCAGCGGTTCTCAACCTTTTTCAACCCACGTACCCCTTTTTTGTATAATTAACTGTACATACCCCCTAACAACAACCCCTTATTTGTATAAATACTTTTTAAATTAGATTAAGTGTTGTTTTACAACTGCTAAAATTACTACATCATAGAAACAGCTGTAAATAGGTAACATTAATTCCTAACATGATTTTTTAATTGACATTTTACTAAAAAGTTTTTATTTATTAGACAGAAAAGTAAACAAAATAACTTTTTTTAGTTCACCGCGTAACCCTTACACATTTTCCCTAGTACCCCCAAGGGGTACGCCAAAATGTGTAAGGGGTACCACAGGTTGAGAACCGCTGCCATAGTCAAAAGTGCTCAAAGTCAATTTAAAAAAAAAAAAAAATCAAATTTAGCTCCATTTAAGGTAGGACCGATGGAGGTATGACAAAAAGTCATAGGACCAAAGTTTTAGATTTTTTAAAATCAGTTACCGCTGGTGCTATCTACTTTTCGATAAAACTTACAGTTTAGCCGCAATAAGCCTCTAAAAAAACTTTAAAGTTGTGACCGCCATCTTTAACTTTTTAAGGGGGGTAATTATTTTTTCTTTAACTTCTTGGATTTTTCCAGTCAGTTTGAGCCAATTTCCGACCAAACGTGAAAAACCGCGAGTCTTCTGGTGGTCTAGAGTCTAGAAGTACCCAAACATTTTGAGTACCTTGCGAGCCAGTGGATTTTGGTTATGGTGGGTTATTTTTTTAAAATAAAATTGTTAATAACTTTGGTTCTACTCAATAGTTTTAGATGAAACCAAGCCTACAAATTGGGCAACATGATTTCGCTCACCTCTGAAAAAATATTGATTTCGTTTAGACAGTTTTGCCTCCATAAAGTCGGACTGGTGGTAACAAATACACATACATACATGAAAAAAGTTAAGGTCAGATTTGGTTTTTGGAATGTATGAAATGAAAAAGTTTCCAAAACATTTTCAATTCTGACCAATATACAGACAAAACTTTAATTTTATATATATAGATATTCTGTAGGTTACTTAGAACCACTGTTAATCAACAAAAAGTGTGTAGCAAAATTATATGGTTTTTCTTATAGGGTGAGCGGAATCAACATCCAAATAATTGGCATGTCGGCCACACTTCCTAATCTTGATGTGATAGCTCGATGGCTCGATGCAGCCCTTTATAAGACTGACTTCAGACCGATTCCTCTTCAGGAATATCTTAAAGTTGATAAGGCTTTATATTCAGCCGCAAATGGTTATCTACATGATATTAAACCTTCCTTCTGTATCAAGGTACTTTAATTCGCTTTTTTCGTACATATTACTATGTTATTGGTTTATATCATTTATCAATATTACTTCTAAATATTGTTGTAGAATGATCCTGGGGATGTGATATACCTCTGCATTGATACTATACTCATGGGATACTCCATTCTTGTGTTCTGTCCTACAAAGAATTGGTGTGAATCACTTGCTCAACAAATATCTAATGAAATTAGGCAATTAGGTCAGTATTTAATTCATTATATATTTAAAACTATTTCCATATCTTAAAAATTATTTACTAACAAGCTACAAAGCCTTACCTTTTCTTTGTTAAAGATTCAATTTCTTGCTACAGACCAAGTTAAAATTATTTTATGATGTTACATGTAATATCACAGCCTAATACATCTGCTTCTTCTAAAGAAGATTGGAAATTGTGTTTGTCAGACGTTCAGAACTCATTGCATGATATCCAGTGCTTCTCATATACTGCGAGTAATTAGAAACTGGTTATCTAATGACTCACATAATGAGCATTTTAGAATTGTTTGTAAACATCAGAATTTATAAGGTCTCCTCTTAAAGATATACCAGTTTAAACTAATATAATTACTTAATTGATTTAAGAGATCCTAATAATATTAATAGCATAGCTAGGTCTAATTTTTATATTATTGTAAACAATGTGTAAAATGTTTTTATCTACGATTGATACGAAATATAAACAATGTATCTCTGTTTAGATGGGTAGAAAGTGATTATTTACTTACTTGTATTCATTGCGCATGCGCATTTCATAATTCCTCTTTTTTTCCGCCCTAGTGCAGTAAAAAAGAAGAATTATTTACCTTAATGTACGATTATTTTGTTTAGATTTAACAAAACTAATTTTCTGTTTGTTTAATTAAAGTAACTGTTTATATAGAGTTTTTATTGAAAAACAATGAGTGATTTATGTCAATAGGATGAAAATGAGGAGAGTAATACGCCTCCTGAAATAATTAAATCGGCACAAAATACAATTAATGAATTAAAATCATCTTAATAAAAAGAGAAATACGAACTTACATACAGGAAGTTTAATAAATTTTTTTTTTCTGTATTTATTATTAAAATCCAACAATCGTAGATAAATTACGGTACGCAACTCCTGCAATAACTGCATTTTGCTTTTGCTCGTGTGGTTTTACTACCCTCACTATCGCTCAGGTGCAAACTCCACACTCGCATGCAAAATGCTACTTTCCGCACTAGACGCGTAATGTACTAATTTATGATCTCTTTGCTCCAAGGGATTTAGATCTTCTTTCGAACATTTTTTTTATCAACCATATCCCACCCTTTGAGGTTGTAAGTTTTAAGAAGTTTCAAACTTCTGGTTTAGTTAAGAAGTTCATGAATCTTGTAGCCCAAGCTGATATAAGCTTGAACTTGTATATAAAGTAGTCCTTATATGTTTTTCAGGAGGGGACACTAAATCAGAAATAGCTCAGAAGCTAAGATCTCAGCTGAATTCAGAAGGTATATCAGATATCCTAGAAAGGTTGAAACGGTCCCCTGTTGGATTGGATCCCAATCTAGGAAGATCTATTGCATTTGGGGTGTCTTTTCACCATGCTGGTAAGTTACTGATAATCGCAAAAATGATAAAGGAATACTAAGGGCTGTTTCACACTATACGGTTTTGGCCGTACGGCGTAAAACCGTACGGCAAATTTTTTTTAGTGGAATATAGAAGGGGACGGGCACTTTCACATTACACGGCGACGGCAAAAAGCTGTACGGCCGCCGTGTAGCAGCCGTCCTCAACCACTAAACTCACGGCGTCCGGATAGCCACCGTGTACCCAGTAGTCTATTTGATCAAATGCAGGCTTTTACATTGGACGGTTTTTATTCGTACGGCCAGTTTCTCGCCAGGTTTTGCTCTGTACGTTTCTCTAAAGTTCTTTTAATTTATTTAAATATTAATAATATTTATTTAATTAATTTAATAATTAACAATGAAAGAGATTGATACAGAAGTATTAATTACCTTTGTCCAAAATAAAATAGACCAGTGCTGTGGGACAAATATCTTGATACATATATACAATACAAAGGCAGAAATGGTTGTTGTATACAATTTCTAAATTGTGTGTTCTGATGCTGAATGGTATCATTCAGCGTTTCATGCAGTTCATGAAATGAGGCAACAGACATCCGAAAATAATTTTAAAAAACTTAGATCCTCAAATAACGTATGAAATAAGCCCACTTATCTCTCTTTTGATTTATAAGAAGCACCCACATCCGGCGTTTGCATTGTCTTCTCTTTTTGCGGCGATAATACAACCATAATGCAATATTTTGTTTCTACACTTTTAAAAACCATCTGATTGAAAAAAAGCCGTGGACAAACCGGATAGTGTGAACAACCTGCCAATTCGGATTTTTGCCGTACGGCCAAAACCTTATAGTGTGAAGCGGGCCTAACACAACACTACTAACAAGTATAATTTCACTTAACTTGACTGTTTCAGGATTGACTTTGGATGAAAGGGACATTGTCGAAGGTAGTTTTAAAGAAGGTTTACTAAGGGTTTTGGTCGCTACTACAACTCTATCATCTGGAGTTAATCTGCCAGCTAGAAGGGTGTTAGTGAGATCTCCACTTTTTAACTCGAGACCTTTAGATGTTCTCACGTACAAGCAGATGGTTGGGCGTGCTGGTAGAATGGGGCGAGACTCTGAAGGTACTTTTTTTTTGGTAGTACTCAATGTTAACCTTTTATAAGTAGTAGTAGTAGTAGTAAGGGGCGGGGAGGCCTAGCCTATCAAACAGACCACCTTTGGATCCTTTTTGCCAACCCCAGGCGTTCCCACACCCATCAAACCTCCACCACCTCACTCTCAAACCTCTTTGTTTGGATTATGAAGGAGAGGATATCTTGCCACTTCATCGTAACAAGTTCCTCTGCCCCAAGTTCTCCCTTCCCTAATATATGAAAGCGCAATCTCCCATTTCCTTCACACACTCCCAGGTAATGGTAAGCTGTTTCCTCCTCCTCGTCACACACTGGACATATGGAGTCCTCTTCTACTTTTAGCAATGCCAGATGTCTACTGAGCCTGCAGTGTCCAGTTAGCACTCCAACCAGATTTCTCAGATTGGTCCTGCTCAGTCCTACCAGCCATCTGGTTTTCCTTTTGTTTATTTTCGGCAGTAGCATGTTAGACTGCCTGCATCCCTCCGTTTCTAACCATTGCTTATCTGCTTCATCCCATTTCCACTTCTTAATGGCTGATTTAACCTGACCTTTCGACCAGTCAACTGCAGGTTCCGGTCCACAGAAAGGCGTGGAGGCTCCTATTTTTGCTACCTCATCTGCTTTCTCATTCCCTAGGATCCCTTGGTGACCTGGGACCCGGAGCAGTGTTACCTCCTTACTCTCTGCCAGCAGCTCTAGTGTCTCCCGACACTCACTCACCAGTGCAGAGGTTGCAACAGGGGCATCGAGAGCTTGTAGAGCCGCTTGGCTATCCGAGCATATAGCTATGGACTTGGCTGTTGCTTCCACCACCTCTGGCTGCCTTGCCACCTCTAGGATGGCATAGATTTCCGCCTGAAATACGGTGGTAAGTGTATCTAGAGGGAACTCTCTTGGGTGCCGGACTTTTCTAGGTACAGCCCCGCTCCCGACATTCTGGTTTCATTCTTTGAGCCATCCATACATGCCACTAGAGTATCCATACCAAATTTCATATTTCCTTGTCCCCATCTGGCTCGAAATGGTATTTCCACCTCATAATTCCTCTTCAGTTTTAACTGATGTTCCCTTCCTGACACTCTAATCGCAGTTAGGGGAATCTCTGACACAGCTACCCTTTCGATTTCCAAGTGTCCGGTAAGGGATCCTTTCCCTAGCCATTGTCCATTGCCTCTGAGTCTGACAAATGACGAAATGGCCTCTCCTTTGATCCATATCTTAAGAGGAGGAATGCCTAACAGAGCTTCTAAGGCTGCTGTAGGTGTCGTCCTCATTGCTCCTGTTATGCTTCTACAAGCCATCCTCTGTATCTTGTTTAGACCCTTAGCTGAACTAGCTACTCTTATCCTCGGCCGCCAGATCAAGGGCCCCAAGGCTATTGGATCCTAGGTCTGATCGCCTCTGTAAATAGCCATTTGAGGGCCCTGGGGGATAATCCCCCCTTTTTTAAACTTGAACATCTTGAAGTCTACAAAAAAGGTAAGTGAGGCAATTAACAAAAAGTGTTAGACTCCTGGTTGCACATCTAATGTATGTGAAATATCAAACGCTCTCCTCTGAGATTTTGAACAAGTTATTAGACAACCTCTCATTTATACCAACTCAAGCCCCATTGGGGGACAGTCGGGGATGCTAACCTCTGAGCTATCTGTGCAAATCTGATTTCAGAGGTATAGAAGGTTCCCTTCAAGCATGCTTTAAACACATTTTTTACAATTGCTCAAGTGAAACACTTTTTTACAATTGCTCAAGTGAAACATTTTTTTACAATTGCTCAAGTGAAACACTTTTTTTACAATTGCTCGAGTGAAACCCTTTTTTTACAATTGCTCTAGTGAAACACTTTTTTACAATTGCTCTAGTGAAACACTTTTTTACAATTGCTCAAGTGAAACACATTTTTTACAATTGCTCAAGTGAAACACTTTTTTACAATTGCTCAAGTGAAACCCTTTTTTTACAATTGCTTTAGTGAAACATTTTTTTCATTTTTTTACAATTGCTCTAGTGAAACACTTTTTTACAAGTACTCAAGTGAAACACTTTTTTACAATTGCTCCAGTGAAACACTTTTTTACAATTGCTCAAGTGAAACACATTTTTTACAATTGCTCAAGTGAAATATTTTTTTCATTTTTTTACAATTGCTCTAGTGAAACACTTTTTTACAAGTACTCAAGTGAAACACTTTTTTACAATTGCTCTAGTGAAACACTTTTTTACAATTGCTCAAGTGAAACACATTTTTTACAATTGCTCAAGTGAAACACTTTTTTACAATTGCTCAAGTGAAACCCTTTTTTTACAATTGCTTTAGTGAAACATTTTTTTCATTTTTTTACAATTGCTCTAGTGAAACACTTTTTTACAAGTACTCAAGTGAAACACTTTTTTACAATTGCTCCAGTGAAACACTTTTTTTACAATTGCCCAAGTGAAACACTTTAGCAATCACACTAAATTAAAAAGGTCTAAATATTAGTTGTACAACTTATCAACCGTACATCGTTGCTTTTTTTCATGGATGAGTTGACGTAATAAATTCAAACCTCTAAATCAATTGGAACCTAATATAAATAATGGCTGGCTGATTTTTCTATTGTTGCTATTAATAGAATTAGCATTAATTTTCTGTTTTAGACCATCATTTCATGTACCTAATTTCACCACACTGGGTTGGAAGCTAATATAATACAGCAAAAATAAATTCAAGATAGCTAGAATATATATATAAAAAAAAAAAAATAATAAGAGTAGCATTAATTTTCTATTCCAGATATCATTACTCTATTTACCAAATTTCAATGCTCTAGGTGTACTTGAAGCTGAAGTAATAAAGCGTTATAAATTCAAGATGTCAGCTATTCAAAATGAAAATCCCTTTAACTTTCTATTTTAGGTACCATAAGTCTATGAACCGAATTTCATATCTCTAGGTCATATCTCTAGGTTCACTGGCAGCTGAAATAAACTAGTGTTTTAAAATTCAAGATGACGACTATAATTAAAAATGGTTGCCACATGTTGAAGTGAAAGTACCTTTAATTTTATTTTTAGGTACTATAAGTCTATGTACCAAATTTTAGATCTTTAGTTCAACTTGAAGCTGATATGGATCCACTTGTAATCAAAATGGCCACATTTTATTTACTGTTCACTCTATCTATGTACGATATTTCAAATCTCTATGTCAGTGGGAAGTTGGAGAATTAATGATCAGTTTGTCAGTCAATCACTGTCACTTCTAGTTTTATTTATTCATAAATTATTGTTTTTGTACTTTCTTCTTTTTGTAGGTGAGAGTTATCTGATATGCAGCGATAAGGATAAAGAATGCGGGAAGAACCTGATATCATCTGATCTACCTCCTGTTTCATCTTGTTTGGCTTCATCAGATCTATCTTCAAGTCTTACCAGAGCAATACTAGAGGTAAAGCATCTTACTCGAATAGGTATTTGATTTACTATTTGTATTTTGTTTCTTGAACGGATATACCATGGAATGTTATATAACTTTAACTTATTTCGACTAGGTGGTTGCAAGTGGTGTGGCACAAAACAAAAAAGAAATAGAGGAATATGCTGCGTGCACATTAGTTCATGCTTGCGATCCAGATTCACTAATAGTTCCTCTAGCTACGTGTCTCTCATATCTGGAGACTAATGAATTCACTCGTTCATTACAAGATGGCAGCATTGCTCCTTCACCGTTAGCTCAGGCCACCCTCAGTGCTTCTATGTATCCTCACCAAGCTGTTAAACTTCTACAGGAGCTTCACAAAGCCAGCTCTTCATTTATATTGAACAATCATCTACACGCTATATATCAGGTTTCTTTTCCTCAATTTAGTTAATATTTTTATTATACCTACATTTCAAATTTTCTTTTTGTTTCTACTCCCAGGGGAATTGCCTGAATTGAACCCTAATGCTTGGGTTCTAAACCAAGATGTCTTAGATGGGTCTAATGAGCAAAACTTGGCTAATACAGGATGAGAGAGGACTGGCCACTTTATACAGGGTGGTCCAAAAGTCTCTCTTCTTAACTTTTGAACTGTTTGAGATAAATTAATGAAATTTGGGGGATCCGTACCATGTAAAGGGAAGTTTGTATTCATCCACTCATGTACTAGGGGCAACCTTTCATTTTGCCCCCAGGCGATGAAATCTACAATTTTTATACTTTTTCTCCATCTAGGGGGCAAAATATTGGAGATAAAAAAAAGTTAAAGTAAAATATTCTTTGTTAATGAAGGTGATCCCTATAAATTCTTTGGTTCGGAGATTGTGAGTCTTAAGGGATGTATTAATAAAGAAAATCTCTATATCATGTTGTCAAAATTTTTGCTATATTTCAACTCCCTTTCGAGTCATTCTCAAGCATCTACAACAAATTACAAAATAATCAAACACCTTATTTAATTCGTCACTTTAATCTAGATTGTGATTAATTAATAACAAATAAGACTAATTGAAAACCTTCTTACCTATCTTTCATTTTCCAAAAGGTCTTCTCTTTAGTTCTGTATTGACACATGAGGTGTTTGATGTCATTGTCGTAGCGTTGTATCAGTTCTTTTTCCTCTTAGTGGAAGTTTCTTGGCATTTTTGACCCGCAAATAATTTAAATTGTTAATGAAGGTGATCCCTATAAATTCTTTGGTTCGGAGGTTGTGGGTCTTAAGGGATGTATTAATAAAGAAAATCTCTATATCATGTTGTCAAAATTTTTGCTATATTTTGACTCCCTTTCGAGTTATGAATAAACTCGTTTTAACTTTATATTATCAATTTTTTTAAGTATCTTTATATTATCTTCAGTGACTACGCCAACACTTAACACTGACAATGATTAAAATATCGAAATTCATTTGTTAAAAATTGACAACTAAGTTTAAATCAACTAAGGAAAGCTGTTATTTTTTTTTATAAAATAAGCTACTTTAAAAATATGACATTGTTCTCATTTGTATTGCAACTATATATATATATCTACTGTTTTAGGCACCAGCTAAAAATATATATCTACTTTTGATTTTGATTGCTATTTTGGTTCTTATTGCTTTATAGATTTGATTAGTTAATTCCAGTATCCCTCTTAACTTCATTATTTTTTTGCTAATGTTGAGATAGCTACTGTTGTCTCTGAGCTTCCTAAAAGTTTAGTACAGCAATTAAGTATAAGCAGTACTTGATTTGTAAAATAAAGAGATTCTGGTACTGTGACCATGTGGTCCAAAAGTATTGACTTTTTAAAAGTGTTATTTTAACACTTTTCTGAGCATTTTAAAAGTGTGAATACAAATTCTTGGTAAAAAATTAACAAAAAAAAAAAAACATTGGCAAAAAATAAAACTCCCATGTGCACCAACAATCTTCCGTCAGAGGTACACTTGTACAGTGAACAAATGTACTGTCACAAATCAAGCACTGAGTATAAGTAATGGTTGTGTGTGATGTTATAAAATTGCTAATTATATTTAATAAGTTTGTTTGGCCTTTGCAGAGAAAAATAGTACCAATAAAAGTTATTTTCTGATCATATTATGAATAATTTTTATTATTAAAATTTGTCTTTTTTCTTTTGTGTTTCAGGTTACCCCATACTCAGTTAGTGATCAGTGGTCTGTTGACTGGGTGAAGATGTTTGATGCGTGGGAAGAACTTAGTCCAGATATGAAAGCTGTGGGTTATTTAGTCGGAGTAGAAGAGAGTTTCCTTGTTCGAGCTATTAGAACTAATGTTAGTTCTGATAAAAATGTAAGTATTAATCCTAATATAACTCATAAACATAAATAGATTCTGATGGCTCTCCACTCTCAGGGGAAGTAGCTGTATAAGAGAATATTTAGTAGAAGAATGTCTTAGCATTGTGGAGCTAAGAGGGGACATGAAGTAGATTAAATATCTTAAGGTGGACATACTCAAAGAGGAAATCCTCAAGGAAAAAGCCTCCGAGATGTCCTTGAGGATTTTCTCTACTAAACCCTTGACCACACACAGGGGATTTCATTGAGGAAATCCTCAAGGAAAAAGCCTCTGGGATTTCCTTGAGGATTTTCTCCTAAACCCTTGACCACACACAGGGGATTTCATTGAGGAAATCCTTCCGAAGAGGAAATCCTCAAGGAAAAAGCCTCTGGGATTTCCTTGAGGATTTTCTTTACTAAACCCTTTACCACACACAGAGGGTACATAAATGTGACATTTTCAGATGAAGAGGCTGTCAATCCATCGTAGATTCTACACTGCACTTGCTCTTCAAGATCTTATTAATGAAGTTCCACTTAGCACTATTGCTGAGAAATTCAGTTGTAATAAAGGAATGCTTCAATCTCTTCAGCAATCTGCTTCAACATTTGCTGGTAAGACTTAAAAGCTGTCTTATTAATTGAGGTATAGAAGTATTTTTTTAAAAAAGACATTTTTAAGATAGGGCACATAGAATTATTATGAAGCATCAAAAAATATTACAGACAAAAAGTTAATAAAACAAAATATATGGATTACATCAGAGCACCATAAAAACCATCACCACCAGAATAAACGAAAACAGAATAATTGATTGCTTTTTGTGGACCCCCATCCTTCTCATCTAATGAACTTTTATTGTATATATTTGACTGTTAAAGGTATGGTAACAAGATTCTGTGAAAGACTGGGCTGGTCTGGTTTGGAAGCAATTTTGGAGCAACTTTCATCTCGTATTGAGTATGGTGCTCAAAGGGATTTACTTGATCTACTTAGATTGGATTGTTTCACAGCTCAAATAGCTCGAGCCCTCTACTCTTGTGGGATCAAGACAGTTCCCGAATTGGCATCCGCTTCTTCTCGTGCAGTCCAATTTGCTCTCACTAAACTTGTACCGTTTCTCAGGTTAGTATTTTTGAAATTTATTCTTAAATTAAATTAATACTTTATTTCATCAAATTAAAGGAACAAAGATATGAATAAATTTTAATTTACATGAGAGAGAGAGTAGAATAAGCAAAAGTGTGGATTCACCCCGAAGGGGCCCACCAGTAAACTACCCACCAAAAGAAAGAGAAGAGATAATAGAGCAAAAGAATGAAGAAAAGAAAAGGAAAAAAAAAAAATTATTATTATTTTATTTTAAGAACCATGGAACTTCTGACCCAAGACTTGAGACTTGGCAATATAGGGTTAAAGATCTTTATGTGGCCACAACTCTCCCCTCACCAGAAGCCCATGGTTCTTCACGCCTCAACCAAATTCTGTATGATGCCTCCAATGCATCTTTAGACAGCCTTTTCAAAAATTGGTTTAAACGATTTCGACCAACACCCAGATCCTTTAATAGGGTGTGCACAGACTTTGCTGGGAGACCTCTAACACCAACTTCCACTGCAAAGAAGTGAACTGCTAAACCTTTCTGCCTTATTGCTGAACATAACGCTGCGTACTTGTTTGCTTTGAACTCATGCTGCTTTGGGATGTTAGCGTCCCAAGGTACTGTCAATTCAACTATAATAACAGACTTAAGACTCAATGAAAAAGCTGTCAAATCCGAACATAAAGAGGTGACTGCCAGTTCAGGAAAAATAAAGCAGAAACCTAATAATCCGATCAATTCTGAAATTCAAACTGGCCCTGGTCCCAATTAGGATTTCTGGGGTTCTTCTGTAAATTGTGTTTTAACTAACTTCTTGTTTTTTAATTTTTTGCTTATGTTTTCTTGTTTTTTTTGAATTTTCTAGTGATGATATGAAATTAGAGAATAAGAATTCCAAGTGTATTTGGGTAAATGGAAAATCGGGTCTGACAGAAGCTGAAGCTGCACAATATTTTATAGGAAGAGCTCGCAAATTTCTCTTGGTAATTTAATTTAAGGTCATTTTATTATCAATTATTATAAGCTGTATAAACTAATGAATAGAGGAATAATTAACATAAATATTTAATATTGTATTATTTTTTTAAATTTTATTGATCCAATTCGATTTTTATATTTTTCAGGAAGAAATGGGTGTTTCTAATGCCAATTGGAAAAGTGAGGAATCTAAAGATATTGATTCCATTTATTTAAACTCAACTGTAAATCCCTATGAAATGATGAAAGAATTGAACGGAACCAAAAGAAAATTAAGTATTATTGAAACCATCGAACCTATAAATAATAGTACTCCAGTTAGTTTATGTGCTTCAAGAAAAAAGTGTGTTTTACTTTCAACTTCAAAACGAAATCAAGTGTCAAAATATTTAAACAATACGGACGAAGAAATTGAAGAAAACTCCATAATTAATTGTGAAAGATTTGCTTTAAATAATTTCCGTACAAGTTCTCCATTAAATTTGGAGCAAGGTAATGAAGAATTGCAAAATATATATGTTGAATCGCCAATTGTGGTAAAAGAGTTAAATGCAAATTTAGGAAATGATGATAATCCATTCGTAAAAAGCAATACAAATGGAATTACATCTAGCAGTGTAACAGAATCGTCGAAGAAAAATATACCGAACGATGCTACTACAATTAAAAATGATTTCGTTAAACCTACTAGATTATCTATGGGTGATCTTTTTGAATCATTTGATGGAGCTAATTTTAACGATTTAGTTACTGAAAAAGAAGAAGTTGTTGAAAATAAAAGCAAAATAGATTTGTGTGTTTTACAAAGCAAGGAATCCGATTCTATCCGAAATTCAGGTGTTTCTAATACTGTAGAACCTTTAGTACAAGATAATGAACTATCGAATATTAAAATTGTTCCTGATATAACAAATGAAGTTTATGTAGAATTAGCACGTGATTTCGAAAGTGATTCGACAGAACAAAATGGAAATGGAATAAGTTTGATGAATAGTAAAATTGATAAATCTAAAACAAGGAATAGTTTAGATATGTTTTTCGATTCTTTTAGTTTTAACAATAGTAGTTTTAGCCAGGCTGTTGTTGCAGTTTGTGAAGATGCTGGGAATGTTTTAGAGGAGTTAGATTGTAACTGGGGTGGAGAGTCGATCCTAGAAACATCCTTGATTTTAACTAACATCTCAAAACAATATTCACCTGTTTCGTTGAAAAGAAAGTTGTCTATCTCCGGTGAAATAATGTCAAAGAAACGGAGAAAGAAATGTGTCGGTTACGGATTACCTGAACCGTCTACTTCGGGTTTAAAGAAATCAAATGATACGAGTTCAAAGATTGGTCAAGATAAGAATGAAGATAAAGTTGATAATTCTTTACCACTGATTAAAAATAGGAAACAGTTTAAGAAAATCAATTCTAAAATCTCATCAGTAGTAGCGACTTCGACTCAAAAACCATTTGAAACGTCTAAATTAGCTGTTATAAATTTTGAACTCGGTACTTGTTCAGAAATATCGGTGATTAAGGAAAATGATAATAAACATGCGTTATCAAGTTCCGATGATAGTATTATTGAGAGTCCTACGCTGCAAATAAAGGTGAACAAAAGGACTAAAAGTTCTTCTAGATTACAAGTTAGTAATGTTATTAAAAATGATGAAAAATGTAAAAGTTCGATAGGAAAATCAATTGAATCTACTACGATTTCAAATTATAAACATCAATTATCTGCTGGTCTCACTGATTCTTATTTAGCAGCGGCTTTTGGTGAAACTTTTAGTATGCTAACTTCACCTTCTGAATTGGAATCGAAGAAAAATCCAGGAGGAAATGTTAAAGTTTTGGATAAAACGAAAAATATTCCGTCTCATGATAAACTACCACAAATTCCTTCAAATCAAAATGTATTGAAAGAACCCAATTTAAATGGTAAAAAATTATCTGCGAACCCTTTAAAAAGATTAAGATCAACAGATCTGATTATGGAATCACAAGATGTATTTATGACACCACCCAGGTAAATAAGGCTCAAATTAATACTATACTATACTTTTAGAAAGAATACGAGGACCGTTCGGAAAGTAACCTCTGATTGGGCACTGTGAGGGAAGTAGTGGGAGTACGTAGCAGGTCAGTCTGCATTAGAGGTGGGTAATTACTGTTATTTGTCGGTAACTGGTTATGACGTTACCGTTCTCAAACGGTAACAGGTTCCTGGAATAGGTTATTTGGGTAATAGGTTCTCACCATACCGGGCCGAGTCTTGAAGAGCAAAAAAAAGGTCGTTGGAAATTGGGAATTAAATTTAAGAATTATTCAAGGTAATTAATTAGTTAAATATTATTTGCTTCGTAGGATTTTTGTGGGCCGTTGAAGGGTTTTTGAGTAAAATGGTTTCGTTCACACTTTTTTCATTAATGTTTGGCTATATTTCGCCCCTCTCTGAGGCATAGACGTGCCTGAAAACATCAATTTATACATTTTTTTCAGATTGTTTGGTAACATTAAACATTGATTATATAAGTAATCAATGATTAATATTATATTGTAACCAAGAAAACTATAATAGAACGAACATTATAACAATAATAAAAGAAACATACCGGGTTTGCGAAGTTGTTTTACATTTTTATATATAGGTAATAAGTGGGTCAGATTCTCTAACTATGTAGTTAGATTCGTCGATTCG
Source organism: Gerris lacustris (assembly GCA_951217055.1). Lineage (NCBI taxonomy): Eukaryota > Metazoa > Arthropoda > Insecta > Hemiptera > Gerridae > Gerris > Gerris lacustris. The sequence continues at coordinate 5,883,962 of OX578283.1, read as the reverse complement.
TACAACTCTCACACTGTCTATCATACTGTTTTACAATTAACACATATAACAAATAGTCCTAGGACGTAAAGAAAAAACATCTCGCTTCGCTCGACAGTAAATGTAATTGCCGCGGTAAAGAAAAAATTCACTTCACAGCCTAGTAACATAATATACTATTTCTAATCTAGAAATTGTCAAATAGTGCACGTGCAAGCCACTGAAAGCGCCACCTGCTTAGCATTTAATTTTTAACACGTTTTCTGGTCAAGGTGCCTCACAATTTCCAATTTCTAACATTTAACTCGTAAAACAAAGATTGTGAATACCTCTACTTTAAGTTTATTTACTTAGAAAAAAAAAGATTTTATTAATTTATTTTTATTTTTCCAGGGATTTAGAAGTGGATAATAGCTTAGTAACAGATCCTATTTGTATTAAAACTCCTACTAAAACGAAAAGTTTAGTTGACTCGCCAATAAAAACTTTTAAAGACAGGCAAAGAAGAGATAGTTCAGTGTCACCGCGTCGCTCTAAAAAAGATTCTACTTATGACTCTCCAAGTAAATACAACAAGTTAAATATAAAAATTGTTAAAACTCCAGAAAAATCAACTAGCAATGAAGATCCTACAGTTGACAATGTAACTCCGACAAAAATTAAACCAGATAATGAGAATGGTTTGAGAAATTATGAAGTTAGCTGTAATGCAGCATTTAAAATTAAAGAAGATAATGGAACACCTTCAAAAATCAATAATGATAATCACATACCCCCTTTAGTAAATGCTAATAAATTTCTTAATTGTAAAACACCCTCCAAATCCTCTAGCACAAGCAATTATAGATCTAGTAGCTGCAAGAAATCACTAAAAATGAACGATAGACCATTATTTACCAATAACACTCCTACCAAAATTAATGATAATGATAACAAATTGACTTGTTTATTATCAACTCAGAACCCATCAATGAATTGTAAATCTCCTTCGAAATTAAGTGAACCATTTGAATACGGTGCTGGCAGTTGTAAAAAATCTCTTCAAATATACGATAAGCAATTTAATGGAAATGTAACACCTTCAAACATTAGTGAACCAAGTGATTGTAGAACTATTACAAAGATAAATGAACATTCAACAAAAAGTAGTAAAACTCTTTCAAAAATGGTTGGAACTGATAGCTGTAGCGGACATTTAGAGTCAAACAAATCAACGTCAAGTAACAATGAAACACCTTTACAAATTAGTTATAACAATTCAAAGAGTAAAGTTATACTAAAGGATGAAACAGAAAAAGTACCGGCAAGTAATAACTTAAAATTAAACGAAATTAAAACAAATATGAATTCTAAATTACCTAAAGAAACCCACTGTGATACATTTGAAAATATAAATTCTGCTATTTACAATGAAGAAATTATCGAAGAAAAAATTAATAATCAAAAATTACGTATGAAATTGAATCCTAAACTTATATTTCCCTGTCAGTCATGTGAAAATCTGAGAGGATTTGAAGATTTCTTATCAAATCGCACAGATGTAGCTATTTCTCTAGATGTGTCTAGATTAAATGATAGTAAAAGTAGGATTGGGTCTAAGATCAGGAGGCAGAAAAGCTTTGATGAAGATAATGCCCAAAGGAAATTTACTGTTGGTAGTTTATCGCTAGATGGATTAGCTTTTTATTCTGGCCAGGATGTTTATTATGTCAACCTTCTATGTCCAAGTAAGTAATTAAGTTAAAGGATTTATAATATGTATTCTATTGATCTGTTCAACTCAAGAGTTTAATATGCAGTAGAGTGTCAGTTATCTGAACGTCAGATAATTGACGTTCAGAATTTATTCAACCCTTTGAGGACTGAGATATATATTGTAAGGCTGTTACCTAGGCCTGGGGTCCGAAACAGGCATATTCCACCCTGGCCTGAGGTTTTTTCTACCTTACACACAAAATGTATAACACTTTTTTAAGCCGTTATCTTTTTCCCCTGGCTATAATTAAGCTTATTAATAATACATTTTTGCATAACGACACTATATAAACCTAATTCTATAGTATTAACTTTATAAAAATGAAATTTGTTTAAATTTATAGTTGCTACATGAGTATATATATAATAATTACCGTCAAGGATAGGTAAATGAGGTAATTGTAAGTACAATTTTTTTTTTAATCTACAGTAATGCAAAAAGAATGTCTATATTGCCTTAAGAATTTATATTTGTTTGTATTGCCGTCAAGCGCTTACATACATACATAAATATTACTTGACTCTCTTGCTCTTGTTATTCATTATACAGTAGAACCTCGCTTACACGACCCTCAATAACATGACAACCTCAATTACAAGTGCACTTTTCAAATCCCCTTGAGATTGCCATAACACATAATGTTAAATTAACCTCTATAACGCGACTATTATTATCCAAACATCCTCTATAATAAGGATTTTTTCCAATTCACAACGTAACTCAGAACCTCTATAACAAGTCGTTTCGAGAAGTCAACCTCTATAACGCGACTCTACACAGGAATGGGTCGACCTTGAACAAGTCTAGACTTAAAAACCCCGTCCTATTAACCTCCATAACACGACTGATAGCCAAAATAACCTTGATATCACGACCCTCAACAAAGAGCACCTCGATAACAAGGCTGTTTCCCTAATCCCCTTGAGACACATCTTGAGGTTCTACTGTTTATTGAGGTTCTACTGTACATATATTTACGCAACTTTTTAAAACAAATTCCCATCCTCCTCTTAGATCCAAGCTTTAGGCCGGCACTGGCGGAGTTAAACTTGTTTTTTAAGGTGTCATATACTGAGCTTGTAAAATATACCTCACATTTTACCCCCTGACCTAACAAGGCAAAACTTACTAGGAAATAGAAAAAAAGGGTGGGGAAAGCCGGTAGAGTCTATATAGAGATAATATTATAATATAGTAAGTAGTGTAATAATGCCTGGGAAATTTATAAAAATTGAAAAACTCCTAAACCAAGGGCAAACTGAACAACAGTGCACTCATGCTAGAGTCTGAATGCCCTAGATGACGACATCTCTTCTATCCTTTTTTATCTGCCTTCAACCATCGCTCCATCTACTCAAAAAATAAACCCTTTTCACTAAATTTGTTTAATTTCTAATATGTGGTTTATTTTAATTTAGTTATTATAATTTTTCTTTCTAGCTGGCTTATGTTTGGATATTCTAGTTTATGTATTAAACAGAAGTGATTTGAATCTAGTTCTGTTTAACGTGAGGGAAAAGTTAAAGATGCTGTATGACTGTTGCGGAATCACAGTAGAATGCCATCTGGTTGATCCCTTGATAGCTGACTGGCTGCTTGATCCTCAGGAAAAAGCTAAATCTCTTTCACAGTTGGTAAATATACTTTCAAAACAAATAACCATGTACCTACATAATATATGATAAACGATGCTGAACTATTTTAGCAAGTTTATTTTACATTGAAGACATCTACTGGCTCTCATATTGGTTCATTTGAAATTCCGCACAATATCATGTGCCAATTAATCTTGATTATTGAGATTAAATGTTGTTTATGTAATTATTGTAACACAAGCTCTCATTGACTCTCCCTTAGAGTTTCCCACGCTGTGACTCCCAATGATAGCTCGAGATTTTGACATCTACAAGCTCGTATGTCAAAATCTCAAGCTCTCATTGACTCTCCCTTAGAGTTTCCGACGCTGCGACTCCCAATGATATCTCGAGATTTTGACATCTACAAGCTCGTATGTCGAAATCTCAAGCTCTCATTGACTCTCCCTTAGAGTTTCCGACGCTGTGACTCCCAATGATAGCTCGAGATTTTGACATCTACAAGCTCATATGTCAAAATGTCAAGCTCTCATTGACTCTCCCTTAGAGTTTCCGACGTTGTGGCTCCCAATGATAGCTCGAGATTTTGACATCTACAAGCTCATATGTCAAAATGTCAAGCTCTCATTGACTCTCCCTTAGAGTTTCCCACGCTGTGACTCCCAATGATATCTCGAGATTTTGACATCTACAAGCTCGTATGTCAAAATCTCAAGCTCTCATTGACTCTCCCTTAGAGTTTCCGACGTTGTGGCTCCCAATGATAGCTCGAGATTTTGACATCTACAAGCTCATATGTCAAAATGTCAAGCTCTCATTGACTCTCCCTTAGAGTTTCCGACGTTGTGACTCCCAATGATAGCTCGAGATTTTGACATCTACAAGCTCATATGTCAAAATCAAAACTTCCGATTTAGCGCTGCAATCTTTGTAGAAATGCTTCTAATACTATTAAAATCTGCTAGATGTCTATGCATTTTATTTATCTTTTCTTATAGTGTAACTTCTTTTTAAGGTTTCTTTTTTTAAGTCTTAAGTATGTACTAATATTTTGTTATTATTATATATTGATTATTGATTAATATTTAATTTTTTTTCATTGTCTGCTACCATGGAAAAAATAGCATATGCTACACGACTGTGAATTGTTTTTTCTCTACCTTGGCAATATTGACTGTCTCACTTCGCTCGACAGTAAATGTAATTGCCGTGGTAAAGAAAAAACTCACTTCACAGCCTAGTAACATAATATACTATTACCTTCTAGGAGATAAGAAATGTTTTCAATACAGTTTAGGATTTTTTAGTTTTTGGTAGTATTCATACTAGGGAACGTTTACTGGTTCGAATCCCGGTGCTGAAGTCTATTTTTCTCTGTTTGTCTCCTTTTGTAAATAGTAATTATAATTTGATTTAATTTAGAGTTTAGGAGTAATGAAAAGTTACATTTTCACAGCCTACCACGATAAAAATATTTTTTAACCTATTAACCCCCTCCCCCCCCCCCCCCCCCCCCAATAAAAAAAAAATTATATATATATATATATATAATAGTTTATTTTACCGTTTAAAACGATTTTAAACTTATTAGGTATGTTTATAAAACCTCAACTCTATGATTAGATTAGATGATAGGCAATTGGTAGTCTTTTTTAGCATGTGTAACTTGAAATTCGTGGAGGGGGGGGGGGGGGTGCAGGGGTTTGAATTTTTAATGTTAGATTTAGTGGTCTATTTTTAGAATTAATTGGAGATAGACAAATTTGAAGAAGGTTATACAGGAGCAGGTTTAAGTGTTTTGAATCTGAATTTTGTTACTTTGTTCTCTCTATCTCCTTAATTAATTTTTATTTAATACTTTTTTTCAAATGCATTGTTAAAAAATCACTGTTAATTAAATAGTGTAAACTATTTATTTTTATAAAATGGCGCAAAGGACTGGTGCCCTAGTTTTTGCCAGGCAGTGTTTGTTTAATTATCGAAGTTTTTCCAAGTGTTCAACTCGTTTTTCATCTAGTTCAGTTTCATCTTCTAAATCAGAAGAACCGGAATTCGCTTTGGAAGAGTATGAAGATGTGAATGAAGAAGTAGAAGCGGAAATTGAAGCTAAAAGAAATAAATCACGGCTCTCTGAAAAACATTATGATATCTTGCATGGGATACCGCCCGCCCCGGATTCCTATGAATTCCATACATCTATTAAGTACAAGAGGAAAATGTACGGATTGTACGGCTCAGCTAGTGGTATAGATCCTAGTACTCTATGGCCTAATAAATCCGATTTAGACGATATTATAGAATATGAATCAGTAGCCTATCCAAACACCTTCCACCAAATGTTGTCTAAAGTTAAACAAATTAAATTAGAAGAACAAAAGATAATTCAAAATAGACAGAAGAAAATAGCCGAAAATCTTAAGAAAGTCAATCAATGGATGAAAGAAGTAGAAGGTAAGAAAGATAAGAAACTCAAAGAATTAGCTGCGTCCAAAGAGAAACGAGATAAAATGCTGGAAGAGGTGAGAAGGCAACTAGGCTACAATGTCGATATGAAAGATGAAAAGTTCAAACTTGCTATGATGCAAAAAGAAAAAGATATGAAGAAGAAAATGAAAGAAGAGAAGGCGAAAGCAAAACAAGAAAGACTCCTCAGAGCTTTAGATCAGGAATCAACATCCTAGTCGTACTTATTAATTTTTTCATGTTATCTTTTTAAAGATATTATAGATTGTGTAAACATATTTTTAATAAAACTTTTTTTTTTTTTTTTTATTATTGCTTTCATTTTACTTCCATTCTGACCCTGTAAGTCCACCATGTTTAGATAATTGTTTCTTAGCCAGGGTCATGACAATGTATTTAGGAGCTAGATACAGACCATTCTATCTCCTTCAATTGGCCCCGTAATTTTTCGTTTATTGCCATGGCCTTAGTCCTAGCCAGGGGTATCCAACTCCAGTATTCTAGAGGTGTAAGACCACTAGCGCTGGTCGAACTGTTTGGCGGTTAAAATTGTAAACTACTTATGATTTTTTGACATTCCTTCAATTCTAAGATATAAACAAATACTGGTTGTCAGACATTTTTACTATTTTGTAAATAAAGAAATGAAAAAAAAACTATTTTTTTTTTATATATATGAGCTCTATAGGCATATGGAATGTTGCCCATATCGAATGTTTACATTTGTATAAATGAATTTAATTGCACCACTGCACTGACCTAATAAAATTAAAATCTCGCCCACACTAGGTAGTTTGTCTATTTATTTATTTTTTCCATACATGTTCGCTAAAAATGTTTTTATGCAACGATTTTATTTTTATAGATTAGGCATTACAAACCGACTGTTGGTTAAGTATTAAGGCGGGGGCCTGGGTGGCTCGGAGGCTAGAGTGCTCTTGCGATAAGGCAAGTTAAGCAACCTCGAGCAGGGTCTGTAGATGGATGGGTGACTGCTTCTGACCACAGCTCTGGGTTTGAATCGCAGACTCAATGTCCACCCAGCATTGTTTAAACTAATGGGAAGCTCCTCGAAAGAGTAGGGCCACCAGGTTTCGGCCTGGAAACCATTATGATGACACTCTTGGTTGTAATACAACTAGGAGGGAAGTCTTAGTTAACGACAATATCTTCACACGAGTGTGTGAAGATTTCGGTCCCTAACCCGGGTTTGTTCTAAGTGGCCTGCATCTTCGGGTGTAAAAGCCCCCTGGAATTAAAAAAAAAAGTATTAGGCCCCCATACACGATCAAATATTTGTACAAATATGATGTTTGCCCAAATCTGATGTCGGGCAAATGTAGGCCATACACGTCAAACATCATGTTTGCCCAAACATCAAACAGCTCCATACACTGTCAAAATGTTTGTGCAATCATTTTGACCATGTATGGGGGTCTTTAGATATTTTTGGCAAAGAAAAGACCTGTTGCAATATAACCTAGATTAAGATAATATTATTAATGTTTATTAATTTATTATTATATAATCAATATTGTTATCATAGATCCTGGGAATATTCTTATTAAGGTCTGTTGGTTATTAATAAATTCTATTCAATCCATTATTTGGCTATATTTCACCTCCTTTGAGGCGACTTCAGGCCTTTATCAATTTCTCCTAAAACATAACTTTATTTATTTTTCTTAGTTATTTTCCCTCACGTCAATCCACCTGTGAGTCTATAAATAGTCATTATTTATTTAAATCCGTTCCCTTTACTTTACTATAATTTAATATAAAAATTATTTATGATAACACTATGTATTAATACCCTATAGGTCTTAATAAGAATAAGCTTAGTATAGAAATAAAGGGTAATATACTACAAATAGATCCTCGGTTGTTTTCATGTTAAACGCTGAATTAACTAGTCTTTGATTCTTACCTTAGGTAAAAGACTACTCGGAAATGCCAAAAAGCCTTTCAGTGAATCACAATCCCGCTACGGATGAGGTTATTCAAGTTTGGCACTTGATGTCTGCGCTTGAAGTCAAACTTTCAAATTCTGGACTCTCTCGTCATTTCCTTAGTAAGTATATTTTTCTTTTATCCTTAAGCTTTTAGTTCTTGTTCAGGGTAATTTTGTACCCAAACCTGTGCAAAAATGAGCATGCACAGAACTGATAAGAATTAAAGTTCTGATGGTAATCTTAGACTATAGTCTTAGCTTTGTATCTGTACCAGCGTCATTCACTTTCTCTGCGTTCGTTTCAGTTAGGTAGTTTATAGTTTTATGTTATTTTAGTTTATACTTGGGGTTCAATTTTTTTATGTTCAAACCCTTAAGTACTGTTAAATGTAATTTAAGTATCATTACACATTCTTCAGGTAATAATAATTCAATAAGTTTTAATTCCCCTCCTTAACACTTTTCCCCTCCCTTAAAATTTAATGTCATTTTCTTCCCTTACTTTGGAGTTTTAACATATTTTGATTTTTTTTGTAAATACAGTAGAACCTCGATAATTTGGAGCCTCGAAAATTCGGACTGCCTACTGAAAAATTTAATAACTAGATATTCTATAAAATAAAAAAAATCCGAAAGGTGAAAGTGGGACATCTCTTGCAAAAAAGTATGGTGTGGGGTCATCTAAAACGAAAACGAGATAGCATACTGCGATATGCGTCAAAGCTAGATTCTGAAGAGGGGTCAAAAAACCGTAAAACGTTACGAACGGCAAATGATTCCCTTTAGAAGATGCGATGTGCATATGGTTTACCCAAAGAAGAAGCTCAGACGCACCTTTATCAGGTCCTCTCGTCTGCGAAAAAGTTGTTTTTCAGCATATTCGAAAGTTCAGACAAATCAGTAATTCGGACAGTGTCTGGTCCCAATTAGTCCAAATTATCGAGGTTCCACTGTAATATAAAAATTATTATCGATAAAATAATATAAATTATTTTGTTTTAAGTATTTTTTTTATTAATAAAATTCAGATTTTGTCTAATTTTGTTGAATTTCAAACCCCTTTAATGAGACAAATTTAGGCTCAAGTAGTTTTGTATCCCATGTGACCTAACTCGTAAGAAAACAAAGCATGAGCACTGAAGGGTTAAATTTAAAAAGGATGGGATGAACCTACTTTTTTGTATATTAAAGATCTGTTGTGTGACAGGTATTTTAAAGAGTGTTATATAATAAGAACACAAAAGGTTCAGCAAAACTTTAACCAAACTTGAGAATTTATTTATTTTAAGTTTTACTTAAACACCCTCCTATGTCCCTTTGTCTTAATAAAGTTAGATGTAATAAGTTAGTCTTAATAAAGTTAGTTAGTTATTTAGACAAAGGAACATAGGAACGTAGTATATAATAATAATAATAATAATAATAATACGTTTATTTGCTTTTAAAGCAACAAGGCTTTATACAAAGAGGTTTCGCAATTTACAATATAATCTTATAAATTAGTTAATACATATGGACATGATACTTACTCTCATACATTACTTATAAATACACACACCACACACACTCTCATCCATGCATTCACTAAAAAAATAACAAACAATAAAACTCTAAACAGTAATAACAAACACTAAAAATAAATAAATAAATATACAAAAATAAATTCTTTCAGTAATACAAGGCTCTCAAAATAAAAATGTTCATCGCTTTATTCATTCAACAAGAAGGATCTAGTTTTTAAGAAATTAATGAAAAAATAAAAAATAGTTTTTGCATCCTCTTTCGAGTTAATGTTAAGTTGATTAGGCAGGCTCTTGTCGACTCCATCATCGCACAAATATTGCTTCCGTAAGAAGTTGTACCTCGGACAGTCTAATAAAATATGAACGAGGCTTTCTTTTTCATTCAAATTGCACAGAGTGCAAAACTCCTCTGTGTTTATTTTATAGGTTATTCCTTTAATTGTAATTTTCAGGAGCCCCTGTCCAGATGTTCTTACTTGGGCCAGTAGCTTTTGAACAGAGTACGGTAGCCCTAATTGTAAATAATTAGTTGCTTTATGTAGAGCTTTATATACAGGGCTGTACATGGATTTGTCGATTTTCTCTAAATCAGACAATTTTAGCTTTGTACCAAAATTGGAAAGAATTCGTGACTTAGTAGACTTATCTATAAAATTTCTGATAATTTGGTCGGCGTTTTCTCCAATTTGATTTAAAATTTGTTTTATTTGTGTAACCCAGTTACGCTTAATAGAGTTTGTAGGTGAGGAGTCCTGTTGAATGAGTTTGTCGAAGCAACTTCTTAGAAGACTATCTTCTTCCTGTAGATGTAAATAATTGAGCCAGTTTAGAGTTAACTTGAGTACGAATACTGAGATGTGATCTATATCGAATTCCTCTCTCACCATATAGTGTGGAGTGTTCCTTTTCAAAACAAAATAATTTTTGAAGAAGCTGTTTTGAGCTATTTCCAGATCCTCTAAGTACCGTAGGGACCAAATTTGTGCTCCATAAGTCAGAGTTGAAACGACGCAAGACATGTACACTTTTTTCACTGCTTCGAAGGAAGTGTTCTTGTTTTTTATTAAGGTGTCCCTAAGAACCCCTGCAGCCGATCGGCTTCGGCTCACTGCCTGCTTAAGTGCGCTCTCGAAAACCCCTTTCCTTGAAAAGGAAACTCCTAGGTAACTAAACGTTTTAACTTCCTCTATCACAGCATTGTCATAAAACACAGGTTTTCTATTGGTAGCCAGTTTACCTTTACTAAAAATCATTAGTTTGGTTTTATCAATGTTAACTTCTAAATCGTTGTTTAGACAATATTCGTGGAGCTTTCTTAGCGAATAGTTCATGTTTACAGAGGAGTCGGCAAAAACGATGAGGTCATCTGCGTACATAAGAATTATTAAATCTCTTTTCCCGTTTACACTGACGCCTTTGCAATTCTTCGACCTTAAAAAAGGTTCCAAATCAGCTGTAAATAAATTAAACAATCCTGGCGACATAATTTCTCCTTGCATAAGGCCCCGAGAAATCTTGATATCTGATGACAACTGGCAATTATATCTTATTTTAGTTGATGCGTTGGAGTAAAGGTTGGTTATGAAGTGAATATATTTAAAGCTGACACCTAAATTAACTAATTTTTCTATAAGTTTCTGATGTGATATTCTATCGAAGGCTTTTTTAAAATCAATAAATGTAGCGTATATTTTTCGTTTAGGAAGACGCAAATGGCTTTGAATGACTGCGTTCAGAATAAATACATTGTCAAGACAACCTTTACCCCTCCGAAAGCCTGCTTGTATTTCTGGAATTAGTTTGTGTTTATCGGTCCATAGTGTAAGCCGATTATTTATTACGGAGGTAAATATTTTTGTTATGCAATTAATAAGACTGATTCCTCTATAATTGTGTAAATCTTGGTTATCGCCTTTTTTGAACAGCAAAAATGTTGTGATATTAGACCATTCTATTGGAACCTGTCCCGTTTCTAATATTTTGTTAAACAGACAAGTTATATACAGCCACCAGTTATAAGGTAAGTGCTTAAAAAATTCATAGCTGAGCCCATCAGACCCAGGACTTGAATTATTCTTTAACTGTGCAAGAACTACCGTTATTTCCTCAGTGTTTATAGGGCTGTCTAGTTCTTCGACATAAGAATGAGGGATTTCTACGCAGTTTGTTATAGGTGCAGTTAAAAGATTAGAGTAAAAGGCTTCACAGTCTGAGATGGATATACTTGTAGTGGAATATTGTTTCTTCTTATTCAAACTCTTAATGCTGGCCCAAAATTGTTTGGAGTTATTGACATTCGTTAACTTATCTATGACTGTTTTATTGTAGTATCTTTTCTTAAATCTTATTGTTTTCTTATAATCTGATAAAGCTTGTACATAGTTGGTTTTGTGCGGTTCAATAAAGTTATTTTTCTTGCACAACCTTAGGTAACGTTTTAAAGTTTTCTTCAGGGTGTAACAATCTTTATCGAACCAAGGTTTATTACTTGTTCGAGATCTGGAACTTTTATACCCACTGCTTTTAATACATTGTTTTAAATCTAGCCTATCAGACACATCTTTGATAGCTCCAACTAGGTTGTTGTATATGAAGTCTGTAGAGCGGTTCATATCTATAGCGACCGAGGGATAGTTAAGCATTTCTGTTTGATAAGAGTCTCTTACACTATCTATCCAGACATACTTATTGTATTTTCTAACTTCTTCAATTTCTATTTCTGAGGGACTAGAGCTAGATTGATTAAGTTGTAGATTGAGTGATAATTTCACAGGGAAGTGATTGGATTGTATGACGGCCTCTGGAAGGATCTCTAAGTCCTCGATATAACTGAGACCTGGCATTCTGCACCATACTAGGTCCACACAACTGCAACCATTAGAACTTATGTAAGTATAACCTCCAGCTGAGTCGGAATAAGTCCGACCATTTAATAGCACGAACCCAGCTAGTTCCATTACTTCAGTTAAGCAGCGACCCCGTCTATCAAGCTTAGTATCCAAGCTTTTCCGATAACGCCTAAGGTTGAAGTTATTATATTCAAAAGGTAAATTAAAATTTAGGCCTGACACCCTCGCGTTAAAGTCTCCACCACAAATCACTATATTATCGGGATGTTTATTTATTAATTCTACTAAAGCTTCTTGGAACAAATCACATATGACATCTGAGTTAAGGGATGGCTTGAAGTATACCGATATTATGAACATAAAGATGTTTGCCGTCGATATCTTTACTATTATCCAATATTCGCACATTTCTATTACCTCTGCGTCCAAATTTGGAGACACTAAAACTGCTAAACCACCACTCGCACGACCCATACTTTTTTCTTTTAACGCTTTCGAGGTTATTGCTGTATATTCTCGAAATGGAGCAGGTAGATTATTGATGTCAGCCATAAGCCAAGTTTCGCTTAAGCATATTATGTGAGACCCCATTAAGTTATAGGCTTCCTCGATAAAATTACTATAGCCACTACAATTCCAGAAAATTATAGATGAATCTTCATTCTGACAAGTGAAATTCTCACCTTTGTGATATCTTTGTTTCATATTTGATTTGTCTTCAGATCTATTTCCCTTATTATTTGCTGTTTGCTATGGATTTTGACTTCTATCAGAAGGTTTTGAACTTCCGCCATAACGATCTTTAGAACCCGTTGAATTACAGCTAGAGCCTTCAAAATAATCGAATAAGGCAGTCTGATTTAGATCTGCTTTATTCTTTTTCTTTTTCATCTGTTTAGTTGCCTCCGGGCTGTTTTTTGGGGAAGGTTTCTCAAGAGGTCTTTTCGTGCGTTCCACTCTTCTGTTCACTTCATCTTTGATGACTAATTTATCGTACTGCAGTACCGCGAATTTACCTTCTTTTCTTGCCGCTTGTAGTTCAGGAACTAGAGATTTTCTAATTTCTCTAACTTTGGGCGAAAAATCATCTTCCAGATAGATATTTGACCCTTTCAGACTTTTCTTATTTCTCATGATTTCCAGTTTCTTTTTAAAAGACTGCAATTTTAGGCAGATTGGTCTACTCTCTTTAGAATAATGACCAAGTCTGTAAATGAAGTCTACATCGTATCCATTTATTTCCATTTTTAACTTGCTAGTTAAAATGTCCAGCACAAGTTCTTCCAGATCACGTGTACTCTCCGGTTTGTGTTCTCCTATCCCATAAATTATAATATTTTTTCTTCTAATTTCTCTTTCTAGTAGTTCTATTTTCTTATCCTGTATTTTAACTTTCTCATTAATTACTATGTGGTTTTCTTTTATTTCCTCCAGTGTTTTGTTTATTTCTTCTTTAGATAGCTGTATTTCTTTTTTTATTTCATCTCTAAAATTAGATAGCAATTGTACTAACTTCTCTTCATCCATAGTTGTTGTGGTTATATTAAAACAATAATATTTATACTTAAGGATTATTATTTATGTAAATAAAATGTGAACTAATTTTAAACTTATGTATTCGAGCAAATCAAATAATGAATACTTATTTATTTAATTATTTTGTTCCTTTTTATTGCGGCGTTTAATAAAATATTAAAAGTATAATTAAATGTAAGATAAAATAACAATAAAACTTTCTTAAAGAGATAATAATTACAAATAAAATCACTCTTCCGCCAGTAGGAATTGAAGCTGGTACCGGGTTTATAATGATGCCGGAAATACGTTGAAACGCAGCGCCTTAACCAACTACGCTACAGTACCCCGACACTATTCCAGGGATTTCTTCAACCCCTTTAGATTTTTACGGCAAGATTTTAATAACTATGAGGTTATGGCCTGTTTAACTATTTAAAAATTAAGTAAAATTATATTTCTAACACTTTAACCACTATACTATGTATTACTTAATAGTTAAATGTCCTACCTTTGACATTCCTCAATAGATCGGGTATAGAGGTGATGCACTAAGCCAATATTTGACATTGAAAGAGAGCACCATGTGATTTCTTATTGTTACTGGAAAGTTATTAATTAAAATTGTATACGATTGTCCTTAAAAAAAGTAACAATGTCACTCTGTCCATAAAACTAAACAGAAATAAAAAAAAAAGCAAATTTGTTTCTATCCTTCACAACAACACAACAAAACAAAAAAAAAAACCAAGAGCCTGATCTGAACACTGTGACATGTAAACACGAACCCCAAGCTAGATTATGCGTCAAAGCTAGATTCTGAAGAGGGGTCAAAAAACCGTAAAACGTTACGAACGGCAAATGATTCCCTTTAGAAGATGCGATGTGCATATGGTTTACCCAAAGAAGAAGCTCAGACGCACCTTTATCAGGTCCTCTCGTCTGCGAAAAAGTTGTTTTTCAGCATATTCGAAAGTTCAGACAAATCAGTAATTCGGACAGTGTCTGGTCCCAATTAGTCCAAATTATCGAGGTTCCACTGTAATATAAAAATTATTATCGATAAAATAATATAAATTATTTTGTTTTAAGTATTTTTTTTATTAATAAAATTCAGATTTTGTCTAATTTTGTTGAATTTCAAACCCCTTTAATGAGACAAATTTAGGCTCAAGTAGTTTTGTATCCCATGTGACCTAACTCGTAAGAAAACAAAGCATGAGCACTGAAGGGTTAAATTTAAAAAGGATGGGATGAACCTACTTTTTTGTATATTAAAGATCTGTTGTGTGACAGGTATTTTAAAGAGTGTTATATAATAAGAACACAAAAGGTTCAGCAAAACTTTAACCAAACTTGAGAATTTATTTATTTTAAGTTTTACTTAAACACCCTCCTATGTCCCTTTGTCTTAATAAAGTTAGATGTAATAAGTTAGTCTTAATAAAGTTAGTTAGTTATTTAGACAAAGGAACATAGGAACGTAGTATATATTCCTTAGTCTAAATTACTATTAAGACAAAGGGATATTTAGACCAATGTACCTTGGGACAACGGAATATCACACTTGTGTATATAAATGTGATCATATCCCTTAGTCTAATTAAATATTAAGACAAAGGAATATTTAATATACGCTAACAAATCATGGACCAACCTATGTACGGGTATTTTTACCCCCTGTAGGTCCTTATCTTTGTAAGGAAAAATTGGTAATAAAAAATAAACCAGAACTCATTGCCCTACAGTTATCTTCATAAGATTTAGTCTTATACGTGACAAGACTTGATTTTAAAATAACGTAATAAAACTGCTGCAGGAGTCTCAATGTCTTGGGGAGACAAACACACAAACCTTTGAAACTTTTGCAGGGCAGACTATTGTTTAGAACCAAGGTGGGTGCTAAAGTAATTAGTGACCAGTCCGAAAGACTTTGATTTCTGATTAATATATATATTTAACCTGGCTAAAGAGCCTCTTTATTTTGTTTTTAGTTTAAGTATGTATATTTGTTTGTACCATTGTTTAAAGGTATTGAAATGCCTCTATGCCAGATCCTCGTTCACATGGAGTTGACCGGTATTGGTTTTGATATATCCACCGGGGAAGATCTTATGAAAACAATTAATAGTACCATGAAAACTTTGGAAGAACAGGCTCATAAAATAGCTAAAAGGATATTTAACATAGCCTCCAGAAATGATCTTGCTAAGGTAATTGACTTAATTTTGTAACTTATGCCGATAAAGAATTTTATTTAATAAAAAAAATATATATATATTTGATTTGCTTTAGTACATATTTATATAAATATTTTAAAGATAATAAAGTATTTAGAGATTATTGTTTTTAAATATTTAAAAATGTATAGTTGGTGTGTATTTTATTATAGAGAAAGGGTAATTACTATAATTATTTAAAAAAAAAAAAAAAAAAAAATTCACTGGTTTATTCATGCACCTAAATAAAAAAAAAAAATCTACTAATTATTCTGGCACATAGCTTCCTCACATCCCCTATCTGGACAAATGAACACATGAGTTCAGTTGAGTTTTGCTAATCCGTATTTGATGGGATCGAGCACTGTCCGAATCAATCTGTCTGGATTAACTGGATGTCCGGACTAGCGAGGTCTGGATTAGCGAGACTCTACTGTATCACATAAAGAATAATGAATTAGCTTACACATATAATCCTTGGTAGCCAGCAAATTCATTATCCTACCATATCAATGTATTCCTTGTTTTTACTTTCTCATAATAGTCCAGGAGATAGCGTGCAAAAAAGTGTCTGACTAACATCAAGCTAGAATTTGGCGTATAAATAAATGTTTTGGTGCCTTTTAAGAATATGTGGTCGGCTAAGTTCGTCTGCGTGACATAGCTTGGCAAACGTCATTTGAAAAAAACAAACCGGTGGAGAGCGGCCATGTCCCGCCCTTTTTGGTGGACAATGTGATTTTTATGATCCTGAGTATGAACTTAGTTAGTAGACCAAACATCAAGTTGATGGTAGTCGGTCACTTAATATGAGACCTCTTTGATTTTGAGTAATATTTGACTAACTAATCTATTAATTGACAAACTACCATCAACTTGAATTTTGGTCTACTAGAGGTCGACCAAGAAGTCATGAACACGGGAGAAACGGAAAGCTTAACTTCCTTTAAAATCGGAACTTCCGAGTAGTGCCGAAGTCAGTACAGTCGGGTGCTAAGACAATACCCATTTCTAGTTTGTATGACATGCGCAGTTATGTCAAATCTCACAAATAACAACAGGAAGGTTTCCAATCTGTTAGGTTTCCTGTTTTGTTTGTTTTTATTGAGTACGAATTATAGTCACAACTTTCCTTAACGATTTTTGTACGAGCCACAAATCCACGGGATGATGCAAGTGCAAAGGACGCTACAAATAACGGGGTTAGAACAAACCTAATATGTATTTGTTATTATAAAAATGATTGCTCTCAATGACAATTAATCAAAAATAATATTTGCGAATTTTTAGATTGTTTTTCCCCATTATATTTTTTTATAAATAAAATAGATTAATAGAAAGAAGAAAATCTATTTAGATTTAAAGAATATTATTATGAATAATCAATAAATAATAATATAAAGATATTATTAGTGATTTCTTATCAGGTACAGTGTTGCCTGTTGCAAAACAATTAAAAGTTATTAAAAATAAAATGATTAATAACCAAAGAACAACACTGTGTTTTTTGACCGTGGTCTATTATATCAAAAACTGACTGTACATGACGACACTAGCGCACTCCTCACATTTCCATGACTTCTTGGTCGACCTCTAACTAATTTTGTACTCAGGATCATGAAAATCACATTGTCCACCAAAAAGAGCGAGATGTGGCTGCTCTCAAATGGTTTGTTTTTTTCAAATGCTTATTACCAAGTTATGTCCCACAGTCAAACTTAGCCAACCACATATTCTTAAAAGGCACAAAAACATTTACTTATACACAAAATTCTAGCTTGATGTTAGTCAGACACTTTTTTGCACGCTATCTCCTGGACTATTACTAGGTTCTAAGATTACTGAACCAGTTTAGGAGGACCTTCACATAGGTCCTTCAATTTTTTTATTTTTCCCACCTTTAAAAATGATCTCTTGTTTACCGTGTCAAAAACTAATAATATTATGTCAAGAAATCTAATATGTCTTAAATCTATAATTAAAACATCTTTATAAGGCTATTCGTTTTAATGGTTCAAGTTGGTTAAAACAGTCGGAATCTCCGTGTATACCTAAACAGCTTAATAGAGTATAAGAGCCGTACTTCTTTTCAAAATCCTTTTTATCTTCTTTGATAATATTTATTTGTGTTTTGGGCGCTGCAGTTGATCTATCTCTACTAAACATTTGCTTTTTCGTTTTTGTGTCTGTAATGTTTGAACTCTGTTGCTCTGGTGATTCCTCTTTTGCTTCTATCATTTTATTTTTTTCCAATAATTTATTAACATTTTTCAAAAAAGATGTTTTTTTTGTTTTACCTTTTTCAAGACTCAATATTTTCACCTGCGTCTGTTTGTCATTTGTATCGTATCTAAAATTAATACTGTATTGGGGTGTTGTCAAACGACAATAATTATTGTCGACTTTATGATTTTTAATTTCTTTATATCTATGTGTAAGGTTTGAATTGTTTAAATGTTTCAAATTCGAATAACACGTTTCTACGTGTAATCCGTCATTATTTTCAGATTTTATTTCGAAATTTTTAAAATTTCTCACATTAACTGACCAAACACTTTTGTCTTTATTTACCGATACTTCGTGGGGTACGTTAAATTTTTCTATGTAAAATTGTTTTAAATCTTTTAAAGTGCTAGGGTTATTACGTTCCGGTACTTTTAAACTGAAAGACACGCCAAAATTATTGTATCTTTTAAATCTCTCACTATCTTCTGGTAGTTTTAATGAATTGTCTGAATAATTTTGTAGACTTTTATGGTATCTTTTGTAAGTTGTACAGAAATTTTTATTTTCAGGTTTAAATTTACAAAATTTTTTCCCCGACCGTCGTTTGTGAGGTCTTCCTTTTCTTAGGAGTGGTTTCAGTGCGAGTTTCTTTCCGAGTTTGTTCCTTTTTTTCTTACAGATCTCCGGTTCACATTCTTCACCGACCCAGCAGAATTTCAACCTTTTCTGTCGATCTTTCAGTTTTGGCATGTCTTTTTCTTTTAAATTCACCGCTTTATTTAAACTATTATTATTTTTTGTACATTCTTCTAACCCTTTACTTATATTTTCGATTTCTTTCATGAACGGCTCTAATTGGCTATTAATTTCATCACTGTTTGTATTTAAATTGTTATAATAACCTGTTATATTTCCAACTCTCTCTTCTTTTTGTGTTTCCGAATTATCTTTTTTGTTCTTCAAGCACTTTTTCAAACTTAAAAGTGATTTCGGTGGATATTCACTGAAAGCTTCGTCTCCTTTTAAATTGAGAACAGATTTGAGAACTTCTTCGATATCTATTTTGGTGTCTTCACATATGTTTTTGACAACATTAATACAGTTATTGATACACACTAAAATTATCATTTTATGTAAGCATTTCATCCCTTTCCAGACTTCATGATAATTCCATTCATTGTTTTACACTTTGGCATTTGAATCAGCAATAAACTGTTTGACACATGTCAATTATTTTTATTATGACAGGAGGGCCGTGTTGCCTTAATATTCTAAAACTAATAACAAAGGGTGGCTGAACTATAGAACATGGGGCCTTTCGAAATAGCGTCACCTCACAAGTGATGCTCCTTTGCCCAAACGTTATTTAGACAAAAGTATATTATCTCCCCTGTTTATAGTACCAATGATATGGCAATCTTCATGAATCTCACCAAGGCAGATGATATAGTGGAAGACTTACCGACTTTTGCCGATGATTCCAATCTAACTCATCTCCATTTAAATGAATATCTGCTCCGCCAAACTGCACAGGCGAGATTACAAAAAATGGAAGAATGGTTTTGTAGTAACGACTTCCTACTAAATAAAGATAAAACCCAAAACCTACTTACAAGTCTCAAAGTAAATGAGAGGCAGGCACCAGTGAAATTTCTAGGAATCACAGTAGACGGCAAACTAAGTTGGAGAAACCATATAGTATCACTAACTAAAAACATTGCACGTTATTTATTTGTATTTAGAAAGATAAAACACTCATTACCTGAAGCAACTCAAGTGCTTGTCTACAAGTCACTAGTCCAAAGTAGACTCAGTTACGCCATATTAGTCTAGGGACATGCTAATCTTGAGCCACTACTCATTTATCAAAAGAAGATTATAAGGAGTATAACTGGAGCTAAATTAGGCACACATTGTAAATCTTCTTTTGAGCAGCTTGGAATCATGACTGTCATACATCTCTTCATATACAACTCGCTGTTACACATCAAGATAAACCATCATAAATTTAGAACAAATAATTATAATCACACATACAACACTAAAAATAAAAATGCACTATGCATACCTGGCCACAGACTCAAAAAATCTGAAGTCGGACACTCAATCTTGCGTATAAAATTGTTCAATAATTTAAAAATAGAGACACAACAGTTACCCTATGAACTTTTTAAAAAATGTATAAAACAAAAACTAACCGATAAGGCTTTTTATAATATAAATTAATTTTTAAGACTGTTTTTTAATAATTTTTTATTTTTATTTTTATGATACTTTTAATGCAAATTGTTACGAGACTTATTAATACTAATTATTTTAATGTTATATATATTGACACGTTCCTTGTTATTTTTTATTACTTTTGGAATAAAATATTTATTTATTTATATAGAAGTGATAGTCTCCCTTAGTCTAATAATATAGACTTGGCAGGGATAGAGGTCCCTGCCAGAGAGTATAATATACTCTATATATATTATCTATGAGGTAATGAGATTTTTAATAGCAATATTAAGTAGACTCAAGTAGAAAAAATATAGTTAACCATTAAATTAATGTCCACTCAACTGACTGTGTCTATCAACTGTAGTCTATATTATAATTGTTGATAGGGGCCTCATATTCTATAGTTCTACCCAAAAGGTTAATGCCTAAAGGGTGCAGGCAGTCTAATACAGACACGAGGAGGGGCGGACCCCTGATAGCACTTAATCTGTTTTATATGCCCACACAATAGGTAAAATAAATATAAACTTGAAATCATTTTAGCAAAATATTATAAAACATATTTAAGTTGGTTTTATTATTTTTTTAATTTATAAAATACCGCTGTTTAGTCTCATAGTTTATAAGCACAAAATTAGTCAGCCTCAATTATAATTTTCAATTTTTTTATTTTTCCTGTATATTTTTATTATTTTATTTTTAAATTCAGGTACCATATTAATTTATTTTGTATTATATGTATAAATTTCACTAAAATTAGCGTAATACTAAAATTTAAGGGAAAGTGGCACGGGTGTACGGGCAAGAGGTAGTACCTGGCTTGCCTTCGTACTAAGGGGGGGAGGAGTTGCCGGAATGTTGCACGGGTGAAAAGTGAACTGTAAAATTAAATAATGAAAAATAATTGGGTGAACTTTAGGAGGCAAGGAAATAAGGGTAAGGGTAAGAGGTAACATAGGGTGATGAAGGCTTACCGTTTAGATGACTTGAATGGCGTAGAAAAGCGACAGGCACGGGTGGAAGTGAGTCCCTGCTCCCACACTGTAACAGAGAGACTGGATCTCCTACGTCCGGAGGCGTAAGGGCTCTCACGCTACTTCCTCGCACCGCCGAGTAGCAGCACCGTCGGTCCTTAACTTCGTGAGTTAATTATTCTTATAGGGAGGGAAGATAAGGATGGTTTTATAAGGAAAATAAATAACTAATAAGTGGCGCGAACAACGGGTCCCCTGTCAGGACAATATGGGCGCAGAATTGACACCCACATCTATCTCAATTTCACAGTTATATCTCAAATTTAGACCTCACAGGACTGCTCGTTCCCGAGGGTTAAGCCTCGTTCACACGGTGGCACTAATGTCACTACATTCAGTGTCATGAAACTGCTTGGCACTCGCCGTCATGACCCTGAATGTCATTCTGTTCACACTGTTGTGACAGTTATTAAGCAATATAATAGTTAATGTAATGTAAATAATCATATTTTACGTATTAATATAGGCTGGGTTTTAAGTAAATAATAATAATAATAAGGTTATTCTACGTATTGAACAGGCAGTGTCTTTACATCTAGTGTCAAAATTTCAAAACGTTTTGATGCTTGACATTAGACGTTACGCCATTGTAGTGTCATGGCATTTACTTTTCAAACGATGAAACCATGTGACATTAATGCCACGGCATTGAATTAGTGCCATCGTATGAATGAGGCTTTACTCTAGTTTTTATCTTACATGTGACCTTACTGATTGGCAGGTAGATTTATACTACTAGCTATAATATTTTTTGTTTCCTGAAACTTTTTTTTTCTTTTTAGGTGAAAAAAATCCTCAACATCACAGTTGACAATGAGAAAGATCATCCTCTTATGACACTTATTCGAGATTGGAGAAAACTGCATTCACTTAAAACCAGGGTAATTTATTTTTGCAATAAAAAAGGCTAACCTCGACTTAAGAAATAACTTTTCTTTGTAAAAAAAAAAAAAATAAATAAATAAAAGAGAAAACTTACGTGGTTTTTAGGTTTCTGTACAAAGTACAAAAAGAAACCTTATATAACGGCTCTGTCTGTCCATTAGCATGTTTCAATTCATAAACTACTACAGCTACGAACATGAAATTCGACACACAGGTGCATCTCGGCATTTGTGACGACTGTACACTTTTTGGAGTTTTCACACTTAATATTTCCAATATGGCGGGCAACTAAAAAAAAGTTTTTTAGTCACCATGACATGTTATGCATCAATTTAAAGGTCTTGAAGTGTAGAAAAAGAATATGCAACTATTAAAATGTTTCACTTTAAAATGTTAGCCTTAAAGAAACCGGCGCTTATTGCCTCATGTACTTACATGAAACACATACTTACTTGTTTTATTTATGTTTCATTAATAATGCATCCATATTCATATTTTGTTAAATCTTCCGACAGCGAATGCTAAGGAGTATTATGATTTGTTATACGAAGAATATTTATGTATTTATAATTTCAAATAGTCATTTTCATTCATTCATATTTTGTTAATTTGAATATTTTATTTTCAAATTTTTAAGTTTTAGGTAGTATTCGTACTACGGAAAGATTAAAATTTCACTTTAAATCAAATTATAATTATCATTAACCACGGGAGACATACAGAGAAAAATAGACCCCAGCACTGGGACTTGAAATAAAATTTTTCAATCAATGAAAAATTTGAATTTCTAATTGATTGTACTAGGTACAGGTGCTAATTGAGTACTTTATAATTATAAGTGTTAATTCTCGGTCTAGTTCTATTGCCGTGAATATTTGGCTTGCTAGACTTGTAGAAAAGATTGAAAGCTTGGATTCGGGAATTTGTATATGTAACGACAGAGAAAAGTCATTCTCCAGTATAGCTCAGTTGGTAAGAGCGCCTGTAACGGATATATAGGAGGCCCGTGGTTCAAGTCCCGGTGCTGGGGTCTGTTTTTCTCTGTATGTCTCCCGTAGTTAATGACAATTATATTTTATTTTGTTAATTGCTATAAGTTGGAATAAGATTATCTTTTTTAGGTTACGTAAATGGGAAGGTAGGAGGGGGGAAACTGACTTACAAATAAATTGTGGGAATAATCTAAATTCATATGTCGAGGTCTGCAGTATAACTTGAATTTCTTTATATTCTAACTAGTGATGCAATGCATAAAGAACTCGTGTAAAAAAATTGAATTTTTCTCTTATTTTTTATTTTTTATTTGCCGTATTTCAATATGGCTACCAGTGGCAATATTTCCTATTATCATGAAGGCCAAGCCATTAAATGAAATGCCTAATTAGTTTCATTTCCTAAGCCTTCATAGATAAGAATCAAGACTATATTATCCATCATTCATTGCATTATTAGGTGTAAAATATCCTGTGAATAACAGTTTTGAGGCTAAAATTCCTCAATTTCATTACTTGGCGTGAAAATTATTCGCTGTAGTGCAAAGAAATCCTTTGATGATTAATTATGTAAATCCAAGCGAATAGGTAAAGGATTCATTTTATTCATTTATTTTTTTATTTTTTTTGTGAACACTTCGAACTCGTGTGAGTTATTAATCACATTTTATTTAATTGTTAATTGATAAAAAGGCTAATGTCTCTACCATATGAAAAAGTTTTAATAATCTGAAATTAATTTTTAAAAAGGAAATTACATACAATTTTTTACATTTTTTTTTTATTGACTTCTCCTTTTACATTTAATTTATTTAATGAGCTACCAATAGGACCTGTACGACACCACAGTATGTAATGAGATAATATCTAAAAATAGACTGCCAATTGGTGTGGCTCATAGCTTCTCATAGCTTATTGATTTTATGCTTTAACAAGCCATTATTGTGTAATTTATTTAATTGTTTCCCCAGTTTTTTTTTAATCTAACAATTTTTTTTTTGATTTTTTACATGAATTAAAGTTTCAATTTAGCAAAAGTTAAAGAGCGTAGACGGTTCAAATTAATCCGGGTCTATATTCAGGCTACTTTCGACCAACCCTCAAAATTTCATAACAATTAGATGAGTACTTCGAAAGATATAGGTGTAAATAATAGTATATTATGTTACTAGGCTGTGAAGTGAGTTTTTTCTTTACCGCGGCAATTACATTTACTGTCGAGCGAAGCGAGACAGTAAATATTGCCAAGGTAAAGAAAAAACACTTCACAGTCGCGTAGCATATGCTATTTTTTCCGAGGTAGCAGACAATGAAAAAACATTAAATATTAATCACTAATCAATATATAATAATAACAAATATTAGTACATACTTAAGACTTAAAAAAAGAAACCTTAAAAAGAGGTTACACTATAAGAATAGATAAATAAAACGCATTGACATCTAGCGGATTTTAAATCGTACTAGAAGCATTTCTACAAAGACTGCAGCGATACTAACGGAAGTTTTGACAACTACCCGCCGGAAAATAAAAATCTTTTAGTTCCTAAGACGTAAAAGATTTTTTCTTTACAGCTAGGAGTAATGAAAAGATTTTTTAAGTCCACGTAATGAAAAAATGGATTTTAGCTATGTTTTTTAGGCTCTAAAGTTACTATTTTACAGCCTACCACGGAAAAATGGATTTTTGTGCACATGTGGAAGAGAAGCAAATAAGTGTAGAAGGTTGAAGCTTACATGGGACCAACAATGAGCTAATTATGACCTACCATACAAATTTTATTAAAATTGGATGTGTAGTTTTTAAGATATGTTGGTTCGTAAAAATTAGTGATAGACCGACAGACAGACACGGAACTAAAAATGTTGCCTGATGTCTGAAACGGATTTCTGTCTTGGAATTTTTGAAATCGGAGACAAAATATTTTTCGTTCTTCAGAACGATCACATAGCTTTCATTATCTTCTATAAGCTTGGAAGCAATTTTCAAATTCTGATCAATGAAGAGACAAAACTTGAATGTTATATATCTATATTTGCTTTTAGAATCTAAGTGCCTTGATGCTTGATCCAAAAGAGAGGCTTCATCCAGTGAGTGATACCAAAACTGCTACAGGTCGTGTAACCTTATATGAACCTGATCTGCAGCATATTCCTAGGGATTTCATTGTCGCAGATATACTGTTCAGTGCCCGTTCCTGCTTCATTCCTCTCCAAGGTATCTATTAGGGTTTAATATAATACAGTTAATAATTCAATCTAATGATTACTTGTGGGTTAAAAATGAAAACACATCTTACAAAAGTAACTTAATAGACAACCCACTTATTTAGCTGTGGTTTATGCATTCAAATCAGTAACAACTTTTTAGTTTCACTAACCCTGGAATGCTAATGGCAGTCAAATCGAAGAGTACAGTTTGAACCTTAACCTTTTACGCTCGTATGCGATGGTGATGGGTACCCCATCCTTCTGCAGTTCTTGTACTGGTTGGTAGCACACGTGCTAGTGTAGTGGTAGTAGTCCTTTTGAGCATACACTAGTTTTCTGGTAAATTGCCATCATGCTACTTCGTCGATTCGACTAACGTTTCGTAATAAACGTAGGTAATTCATTGGTCATCGATTGAGCCTATAGCCTGGGAAAATGGGCCTGGGGTAAGGGGCAATAGGCCTAGGGGTAAGGGGCAATGGGCCTAGGGTAATTCGCCTTGGGCCAGAGACCAATGGCCTATAATCTGGGGCCTGTAGCACTTAGAAAAGGGCCCAGGGCTTTTGGCGTGGGGCATGGGACCTGGTGCATTAATGCTCACTCAATTTCAGATTCTTCTGATCTACCTACTAAGTTATTTGTCATCAAATGTTTGTATATCTCACTAAAATATTTAATAATGAGTTCTTCATAGTTTTCTCTTTATAAAAGTGTAGTTTCGACCCAAAATAATTATTTTCTGCATATGTTAGTCGAATCGACGAAGGTTTAGTAATACCAGCCATCCAATTACCATTAGCATTCCAGGGCTAAGCATTCTTGCCAACTGAATCTGAGAAGAACTTATGTGTGATTTTTAAAAATAATGTGCATATTCCCTTCGCCTTGAGGAAGGTAATTTGAGTACTCAATTGTAATGGTATTTAAAATGAAATGGTCAGTACTAGTGGTACACTCGTATTCTGGTATTTTAAGATGGGTGTACCCACCTCATTTATTACAAACAGGTTTAACATTTTTTAAATAACGTTAATAATAATAATTTTTATTAATTTTTCAACAAACTTTTTATGTGAGTCTAATTCTTGAGAGCTTTTGATTATACAAATCCTTTGATTTAGATTTGTAAAAAGTTCATAAGATTATATGAGACTCTTCTGTTCCAGGTAATATATTTGTTGGGGCAGACTATTGCCAGCTGGAATTAAGAATATTAGCCCACTATTCAAAAGATGAAATTTTACGGGCATCATTTGCGAGTGATAAAGATGTGTTTAAGGATATAGCAGCTAACTGGAATCAGGTCTCTATTGATGAGGTACATATTTTTACTAGATCAAACTGCTTCACTACTTTTTTTTCTTATTTTCCATTATAAAAAGTGAAACTAAAATTAAAACATGTAATTCTGATACTGAAAGTTTCAAATTTCCTGAGCTCTTCTTTAACCCTTAGTGACACGGGCTGGCGCATTGAGTGCGCCACAAATTAAAAAGATTCTGTAAATCACAGATTCACGATGCGAGAATAATAAACCCTCACTCTACCCTACGGACGAAACAGTTTGCTTTGATTATTGCTTTGTTCTGCATTGTTTTGCCGTGTTTATTTGTCTTGGTGTACTGTATACGCCGCCCGAGCCACCATGTCTGTAGAGAAATTATGCCTTCCAATAAATATTTTTCGGTTTTGCATGAGTTGTCGGATTAGGATGATGGTTGTGAGGAGTTATCTTAGGACTTTGACAACTAATAATAATAAAAAGGGTTGATAATTAAGGTGATAATAAAGCCCGATACTAAGTCAGAACGCTGGAGGAGTAATTACTGATTTTTTTATAGTATTTTTTATTTTTATAATTAAAGATATCATAGAGAAATAAAACACAGAGTGTTTTAAAACAAAACAAAGAAATACAGTAGAACCTTGATAAGAAGAGTCTCAAGGGGATTAGGGAAACAGTCTTGTTATCGAGGTGCTCTTTTTGTTGAGGGTCGTGTTATCAAGGTTATTTTGGCTATCAGTCATGTTATCGAGGTTAATGGGCGGTGTTTTAAAGTCTAGACTTGTTCAAGGTTGACCCATTCTTGTATAGAGTCGCGTTATAGAGGTTGACTTCTCAAAACGACTTGTTATAGAGGTTCTGAGTTACGTTGTGAATTGGAAAAAATCCGTGTTATAGAGGTTGTTTGGATAATAATAGTCGCGTTATAGAGGTTAATTTAACATTATGTGTTATGGCAATCTCAAGGGGATTTGAAAATTGCACTTGTAATTGAGGTTGTCGTTTTATTGAGGGTCGTGTAAGCGAGGTTCTACTGTACAGTAATTGACTTTTTAGTTCAACATTTCCAAAAGGCAATGTAGATAATCTGGATTTAACCTATTTATGGTTTGAAAAATGCATTGGTGCATAAAGTACAATGCCCGTGCCACATTGTTTGTCCACTATAGCCGTGCCACATTGTTTGTCCACTATAGCCGTGCCACATTGTTTGTCCACTATAGCCGTGCCACTTAGGGTTAAGTAACAACCTTCTTATATTCACAGTTTTTGACAATGAAATTAGTCAATACTTTACTTTTTACCTTAACTTACAAACTTCTTTATTTTATTTGCATACTTATCTTTGAACATTTTATACTTTGTTACTTAATAATATTATGACAACTATTAATATTCTTCTTTAAATAAAATGTAGGTGAGTGATGAGATGAGACACAAAGCTAAGCAGGTATGCTATGGTTTGATTTATGGTATGGGATACGCTTGCCTTGGAGAGCAGCTAGGAGTCACTGCTACAGAAGCAGCCACTTTACAAGGAGAGTTCAAACGACGCTATCCTGGAGTCAAGAGATTCATAGAGAACACCGTTACTGATTGTCGAAACAAAGGTTACATCAAAACTCTTTCCGGCAGAACCCGAAATTTATCGCACATCAATTCTTTCAATCCTGCTTTCTCAAGTGAGTTTTTCTCCCACTTTATTGCTCTCAAGTGATTTTTTCTCCCACTTTATTGCTCTCAAGTGAGTTTCTCTCCCACTTTATTGCTCTCAAGTGAGTTTTTCTCCCACTTTATTGCTCTCAAGTGAGTTTTTCTCCCACTTTATTGCTCTCAAGTGAGTTTTTCTCCCACTTTATTGCTCTCAAGTGAGTTTTTCTCCCACTTTATTGCTCTCAAGTGAGTTTTTCTCCCACTTTATTGCTCTCAAGTGAGTTTTCTGTACACTTTATTGCTCTTTATCATAGTTTTATGTGACAATTTAATTTTATCCACAGAACAAGGCGAAAGACAAGCTGTAAATTCGGTTATTCAAGGTTCGGCGAGTGATATTGCCAAACATGCTCTAGTCAAAATTGAAACAACTTTAAATGAAATAATTCCTGAGAGAACAAAGGTCATCACAGATCAGTGTGCATGTCATTTGGTTCTGCATTTGCATGATGAATTTATCTATGAGGTAATGAGATTTTTAATAGCAAAATTAAGTTGACTCGAAGAATAATACAATATACCAAGAATGGTATATTGTATTAGAGAATGGGGAAGTGCCCCATGTTCTGAAAAAAAAAAAAAATTACAAAAAACAGTACATTACGCGTAGCATTTTTCATGCGAGTGTGGAGTTTGCATCCGAGTGATAGCGAGGGTAGTAACACATTGTTGGATTTTAATAATAAATACTGGAAAAAAATATACTTCCTGTATCGTATTTCTCTTTTGATAAAGATGACATTAATCCATTAGTTGTATTTGGTGCCAAATTAATTATTTCGGGAGGTGTATTATTCTCCTCATTTTTGTCATAATCACTTAAATCACTCATTGTTTTTCACTGAAAACTCGATATAAACAGTTACTTTAATTAAACAAACAGCAAATTAGTTTTGTTAAATGTAAACAAACTCGCTAATCGTGTGTTAAGGTGAAGAATTTTTTTTTTTTTTTACCGCACTAGGGCGGAAAAAAATAGGAATTATGAAGGATAAAATATAAATAGGAATTATGCGCAATAAATACAAGTACGTAAAGAATCACTTTCTACGAATCTAAACAGAGATACAATGTTTATATTTCGTATCAATGGTAGATAAAAGCGATTTGTATAATAACTAGATCTAAATTTGATGCTCATTACAAGGAACTTTTCATTAATTCTGACATTCTAACTTTCTATTTAGCTTATATTTTATCTAATTTAATTTTTCTAATTTATTTTGTCAAAGAAAACTATAATTCTCTCTATAGTAAGGACCATAATTATGGTACTAGATGTGAAGCAATTGCTTTACCTCCACATAGACTTACTAAAACTTGTCAATCCTCATTACTACAGGGAATCAAGTGTTATAATAAATTAAATAAAGGAACTAAGCATCTGCCAATTAAAAAAAAAACATGTAAAACGAAGTTGCTTGATTTCATGTTTATTGTTTTGCTTATCATTTCAGTTTTGATTATTGCGTTTTTGGTGTTCAGTTGTTTATTTAAAACTGAGTGCATTAAGAAGCATTTAATTAATTGAATGTGATACATTGAATTAATACATCTTTGTTAGAGGACATGATGAAACTCTCGGAAAAAGGGTTTCTTTTCGTGCCCTGAAACGTGAAACTGGTTTTATGACATTGGTTTCATGAAACTTGTTTCTTCAGTTTGCACAGCGCCGTAATTATTCATTTTTAATCTGTTTACACTTATATCATTATTATTATGAATTTTATTCATTACCATTTATAAAATGTTCTTTTTATTATTTATAATAGGTGTCTTCAAAGTATGTCAGTATGTTCATCAATGTCATGAAAAGCTGTATGGAAGAATGCGTTGAGCTTACATTACCTCTACCCGTCAAAGTAAAGTCAGGTCATTCCTGGGGATTACTTGAATCTGTTACTTGACATAACTCAACTCTTAAGAAAATTAAGGTACTCATCATATCATCGGTGATTTCAATTGTAAAAAATGTTAAAATATGTAATTTTAAAAAGTGTTTTGAACAATTCAAAAATTATATTAAAATCATTTTCATAAATTAAAATTCCCTCTATAAATTTATTACTAATGGCAAAGATTTCTCAAAAAATGTATTAACCTAATTAACTATTTAGAACAAAATTTAAATAATTATTGTTATGTATTACATTACAGACCGTTTTCTACAAATTCAATAGGATATTTATGAAATTTAAGATGTAACTTCATAAATTTAACAAAATATTGTATTATTCTTGTTAAAATTTGTTCATTTTAATTTTATTATAGATGATGTAATAATACAAAATTTGTGAAACATTTTATAATAATAAATTAACTTATATATTAAGGAAATGAAATACAATGGAATAATTGTGGAAACTATTAAGAAACGATAAATACGACAAAAACAAAAGATTTATTAATGTTAACTATACACATAACTGTACAAATATAAATGGTACAATAATTCATGTAATTGATACCAAACATTTTTATTTTACTAATAATATTTTTTTATTAGTGTTATAAATTTACTAAGAACACACAAAAAACAACATTAAAAAAAAAATACAGTCTTTTAATTCTTTTATTTTATGAGCATTTATTTCTAATTTTTGTTTTATATAGATGTATTTATGCATTGTTTTAACTAAAAAGTGAATTTT
This sequence comes from Gerris lacustris, assembly GCA_951217055.1. Classification (NCBI taxonomy): domain Eukaryota; kingdom Metazoa; phylum Arthropoda; class Insecta; order Hemiptera; family Gerridae; genus Gerris; species Gerris lacustris. The sequence continues at coordinate 5,852,889 of OX578283.1, read as the reverse complement.
ATTTATCTTTTATTTTATAAGTTTATTTTAAAGAAGAAAATGTTTTTATTTTTAAATTAATAATTTTGAATTGCCTTCAAATTAACGGTATAAAGATGGTAATGAATTTGTTAAAATATTGTGTCTCTTTTTTATGTTTAAAACTTCTTTATACAAAATAGATATTAGTCTCAGCTAAAGATAGATAGAGGACTGCTCTCCTCCCTCAATTTAACTATAGAATAAGGGGGGGGGGGGGGGGTACTGAGAGACAGGGGTATTTACAAAAGTGTTTATTAAAGCAATTTTTTGTGTGATGTGTGATATAATTAATTGCATTTTTATTTGAATACAAAAACTAAAATATGTACACAATATTACATTAAGATACCTTAATTAAACAAATAATTATTTATTTAAAAAAAATATATATATCTAGTTTAAATATGTACAATTTACAATAACTTTAGTCCTTAATCTATATTTATATTTATTACACTTTAGAAATTAATTTTTTTAAAAAAATATGATTTTTTTTTATAATTAATGCAATATCAAAAGAATTAATTAGATATTTTTTACTATTAATACCGTTTATGATGTATTGTATGAAATGAAAAAACAAAAAAGATCTAAAAGTCTTCTTTATTTTTACATGATCTGAAGATCGGTGCTCCATTAATAGATTATACACTATCATTAACGGAAGAATATAGAACTTTACTTGCCTCGGAACTGTTTTAAGTATACATAAAAGTATTTACACTTTTAAAAATTCACTTTGTCTCCCAATTCTATATTCTTCTGAAGGATGTGTACTGAAACTGGTCTAGTAATCTCTGTACTAATTAAAAATTATTTTTAAATTGATAAAATATTACTGACATTATGGTTGATGGACCAATTTTAGGTGTAAATAAATAACCTTATGTCATTTTTACTGAGACGTTTCGTCCCTTCCTACTAAGGTCATCTTCAGTCATATTTTTTATTTCTGTAATAACAATAATCAACAATTAATGAAAAATAAGGTCTTACTACAAGTAACAAAGAGTATAGAATTATTTAGGACTAATAAATACACAATTTAAAATTAATCAGTTACACTTACAATAAGCTGTTTGGTCATGAAGTCTATAACAATTCTTCTTCTCCATAAGAGAAAGTCAAGTGAATTAAGTTATCAAGAAATAAAATAAATTAAAATATCAAGCTACTGCTAATACACGTCATCATTCAAAACAATTAATGAAATTTTAAATTTAAACAGTACCAAAGTAAAAAGTAACAATTAACAATTATTTTATTTCTTGATAACTTAATTCACTTGACTTTCTCTTATGGAGAAGAAGAATTGTTATAGACTTCATGACCAAACAGCTTATTGTAAGTGTAACTGATTAATTTTAAATTGTGTTGTTATTAGTCCTAAATAATTCTATACTCTTTGTTACTTGTAGTAAGACCTTATTTTTCATTAATTGTTGATTATTGTTATTACAGAAATAAAAAATATGACTGAAGATGACCTTAGTAGGAAGGGTCGAAACGTCTCAGTAAAAATGACATAAGGTTATTTATTTACACCTAAAATTGGTCCATCAACCATAACGTCAATAATCAAATTAAAAGGTGTCAATCGCAACTTATTCTATAAAATATTACTGTAACATTTCTTAAATGGTGATCGTAACCTCTATTCTAGTCTGTTCATTCTTTTCGAGTTACTAAGACAGAGTTCTGGAATTTCTAATGTCCTTTTAAAGGCCTCCAAAAAAGTTAATAAAGGCTAGCTACCAGCAACAGAATTTTTTTGATCTGCTGGTCATTTACCACATTTAACTGTGCCGGACATCAATTTAATGTGTGCATTTTTAATATACAGTAGAACCTCGATAAGAAGTGTCTCAAGGGGATTAGGGAAACAGTCTTGTTATCGAGGTGCTCTTTTTGTTGAGGGTCGTGTTATCAAGGTTATTTTGGCTATCAGTCATTATTATCGAGGTTAATGGGCGGGTTGTTTGAGTCTAGACTTGTCAAGGTTGACCCATTCCTGTATAAAGTCGTGTTATAGAGGTTGATTTCTCAAAACGACTTGTTATAGAGGTTCTGAATTGGAAAAAATCCGTGTTATAGAGGTTGTTTGGATAATAATAGTTTTTTTTAAAAAAAAAATAACGCCTATGCCGTTGGCAACAAGGCCATTCGGCTTCTTGCAGCCCGATAAAGTTTTGCCATGATGGCACTGTCTATATTTAAGTCTAAATTGTTTCTGTCTTTCTCGATGACATCTGTCAATGCTGTACATACTGGGAGGTGCTGGCCATCCATCTTATTGATTTGGATAATAATAGTCGTGTTATAGAGGTTAATTTAGCATTATGTGTTATGGCAATCTCAAGGGGATTTGAAAATTGCACTTGTAATTGAGGTTGTCATGTTATTGAGGGTCATGTAAGCGAGGTTCTACTGTACTTACTTTGCTTTAGCACCTTTTAAAATTAATAAATAGAAGTAGTACATTTTTTTGAAAATGCCCATTATAACACCAAAGATTTAATTAATTATATTCTTTTAAGAATTTTACTTTACATTTTTTTTAATCATTCTCATTACCTAAATATATAATATATTAGAAAAAAAAAACTTTTTTAACATTAAAGTATAATTATAAAACAGAATATATTTACAGTATACACAAGTTTTTAACATTAATTGTCTTTTATTAATAATAATACTTTTGCTTAGAAAGTTAATACAGTAAAAGGAGTTAATTTATAATATATTATTTCATTTTATTCTTTAAAATTTTAAATATATTATTTTATTTACACTATTGTATTGTTTCATACTCTTTATTTGATATTTTTTTTAAAAAAAATGTTCATCATTTCATTTACAACAAACAGTATACTTTTTTTTATGTAATTAATCATAATAATAATAATTCACATTTTAAAATAATTAATGGCAGTTGTATTACTTAACTCTTTGGCATTTGAAAGAGAGATAAATTTAATTCATAATTCTGTCGTTTTGTATCATATTTATCAGGCAGCTATGATTTTATAGCCATGTAAATATTTATTTGTTAATATTTTAAAGTAATGAAAAAGGAATAGTTTTTGATAAGGAAGGAAGTAACAAGCTAGGGAGTACAACTACTGAGTTGCTTCTCCCACCATGACATCATGTTCTTGTATATACTTAATTAACAATGTTACTTGTTACATTTTTTTTATGTAGTTGTAATATTCTTTACAAATAAAAAAAAAAAAAAAAAAAAAAAAGATAAGTAAGGAAGTATGTAATGAAAATAAATAAATGAAATCGTACATTACGCGTCAAGTGCGGAAAGTAGTATTTTGCATGCGAGTTTGGAGTTTGCTCCCGAGTAATAGTGAGGGTAGTAAAACAACACGAGCAATGCAAAATGCTGTTTTCGCACGAGTTGCGTACCGTACTTTATCTACGATTGTTAGATTTTAATAATAAATACTATTAAATATATTTTAATCATATTTTAATAATAAAAGGTATTTAGAACGAGTACAATCTGCAAAATTGAAACAAAGCAAGAAATATTGATTTTTTCCTCCTCGAATGTCTGTCTATGTTTACCTTCAATTAAAGTAATAATAATTTGTTATCAAAGAAGTTTTAATAAAACAATTACAAAAAGAAAAGTCCTGTGATTGATAGAAATATGCATTACAAATTTATATTTGATTTTATATTATACTAAATAAGTTTATTCTTATAATTGCTGCCTCTGCCTTGGCTTAGTATACTGAATAAGTTTACTCTTATAATTGCTGCCTCTGCCTTGGCTTAGTATACTGAATAAGTTTACTCTTATAATTGCTGCCTCTGCCTTAACTTAGTATACTGAATAAGTTTACTCTTATAATTGCTGCCTCTGCCTTGGCTTAGTATACTGAATAAGTTTACTCTTATAATTGCTGCCTCTGCCTTAACTTAGTATACTGAATAAGTTTACTCTTATAATTGCTGCCTCTGCCTTGGCTTAGTATACTGAATAAGTTTACTCTTATAATTGGTGCCTCTGCCTTGGCTTAGTATACTGAATAAGTATATTCTTATAATTGCTGCCTCTGCCTTGGCTTAGTATACTGAATAAGTTTATTCTTATAATTGCTGCCTCTGCCTTGGCTTAGTATACTGAATAAGTTTATTCTTATAATTGCTGCCTCTGCCTTGGCTTAGCGGCTTAATAATACGTAATATTAATGATTTAAATCTCTAGACATGTATTGCCACTAAATTTCAAATTTCTAAATTTACTTCTATAGAGTCATTTGTATCATTGTAACAACAAAGATTCTTTAAATCTGCCTTCTTGTCTTTCTATTTATTTACAAATATACATACATTATTTACTCTTTAATATAAATATTATAATATTGTAGCAAAATAATCAAAATATTAATATTTTTACAAAACACACTATCATTGTTCAATTTTTTTTACACAATCGCACCAATAATTAAATATTTACAATTTTCATAATTTGATATGAGATCTTTATGATTAATGTGAAACTATATTGACTTAGGAAATATTTAAATATCATTATATTGTAACACTTAAAATGTTGGGTCGATAAGTGTTATCGACCCCAAATTTTAAGTATGAAAAAGGGACAACTAGAAAACTTATGATTATATTGAAATTTTACATATTGATTATGATAGAATCATTACTTTTATTTACAATAAATAAATCTAATTAAATGTAATTAACACTTAAATGTCTACTGAAATCAATTCAGGATTATTTTTTTTAATTTAAAAAGGGTTTTTTTTTGTTTTTTTTAATAAAATATAACATTTGTCATTAAAAAATTCCTAGTAAATGCATCATTCACACATTGTGAGTTCACTCGGCAGTTGTTTTTATTTTGGTAATAAAGTCCTGGCATTTAGTTGGAGAATCATTTATATTTAATTAACCCTTAGAGACACGGGCTGGCGCATTGAGTGCGCCACGAGTAAAAAAGTTTCTGTAAATCACAGATTCACAATGTGAGAATAATAAACCCTCACTCTACCCTACCACTAGAGACTCCTAAAACAGATGAAACAGTCTGCTTTGATTATTGCTTCGTTCTGCATTGTTTTGCCGTGTTTATTTGTCTTGGTGTGCTGTATACACCCTGTGCCACCATGTCCGGTAGAGATTTTATGCCATCCGATCAATATTTTTCGGTTTTTGTAAGAGTTTTCGGATTAGGATGATGGTTGTGAGGAGTTATCTTAGGACTTTGACAACTAATAATAATTAATAGAGTTTTTTTAAAAATATTTTGTTGGTTGTGAACCCTTTTATCCTTTTGTTTAATTTTATTAAAAAGAAAAAACTATATTTAAAAATATATTTTTAAATATAGTTTTTTCTTTTTAATAAAATTAATAGGGTTGATAATTAAGGTTGAAAGCCCAATACTAAGTCAGAACGCTGAAGGAGTAATTACTGATTTTTTATAGTAATTTTTATTTTTTATAATTAAAGATATCATTGAGAAATAAATATGTAATACATTAATTGACTTTTTAGTTCAACATTTCCAAAACGCAATATAGATAATCTGGATTTTACCTATTTTTGGTTGGAAAAATGTATTGGCGCATAAAGTACGCCACCCGTGCCTCATTGTTTGTGCACTATAATCGTGCCTCTAAGGGTTAATGAGTTAGAAATTGTGAAGAAGCTGAATACATCTCATGGTTCTATCTGTAATTTGAACATTAGATATCGGTTTATTTTATAAATGATAAAATTAAATTACTTTTCTTTTTTTTAAAATTATATATTTAAGGACTTTAATCCTACAACATTAATTGCCTTAGAAATAGTTCAGATTTATGTGCATGATTTCTCAGTCTTACACACTGTACATACAGTCTACTCTATTAATATATTATAGTTAATTCTAACAGCCTGGCCAATTAATAAAAAAGGGGAAAGCCAATGACAGCTTGAGATTTTGACTTATAGAAGGTCAGGCAAAGAAAAATGTCACTGGCAGAGGGGCGTGGCCCTCAGGATCACCCCGAAGGGGAGCCTAGTGGCTTCATTTCTATCCTCATCTAGGTTGCCTAACCTGAGTTATCAGAATTAACTCTAATTGCAGCTCTACTGTAAGTATCGATGTATTTACATGGCGGTTTCAAGCGGCTGACTCTTGCTTAGAGGTGAAAATGTGCTCATATCTTGTTGATGGAATGGCGAATCAAAATCAGTCTCTAGGAATGCTTCAGATTTAGCATGCCTTGGTGGTACATCAGGCATGCCTTGATCTACATCTGATACAAGAAGAGCTGAACTCTTCGGCCTCTCGTAATATACCTGTCGAACATTTTTTATAACAACATTAAAATGTGAGGCAGTAAAAGCATTATAGTTAAAGAAAAATTTTCTTAAAGTAACAATGAACCCTAGCTATGATTCTAGCAACAAACCAGTGGTTAGTAAGTAAGAAAAATAATATTATTGTGTTAGATAGAACTAGTAGTAGTTGTAAGGGGGGGGGGGGAGGCCTAGCCTGGCAAACAGACCACATTTGGATCCTTTTTGGCAATCCAAGACGTTCCCACACCCATCAAACCACCTCCACCTCATCCTCAAACCTCTTTGTTTGGATTTTGAAGGAGAGGATGTCTTGCCACTTCAGTGTAACAAGTTCCTCTACTCCTATTTCTCCCTTCCCTAAGATATGAAAGCGCAATCTCCCATATCCTTCACACACTCCCAGGTAATGGTAAGCTGTTTCCTCATCCTCTCCACACACTAGACATATGGGGTCCTCCTCTACCTTTAGTAATGCCAGATGTCTAATAAGCCTGCAGTGTCCAGTTAGCACTCCAACTGTCCTCAGTCGTACCAGCCATCTAGTTTTCCTTTTCTTTATTTTCGGCAGTAACATCTTAGAGTGCCTGAATCCCTCTGTTTCTAACCATTCCCTTTCTGCTTCAGTGTTACATAGAACTCTCCTCCAATCAAAATTTACCACTTATCCACTTCAAAGCCAAAATGTGAGGTGGGACTGTCGCATTTAGGGTAAGCTATGTTACCGGGGATTCACTAAGTGTATTGATGTTCACTGTCAAATAGTCTTGTATCTGTTTATCACCTTAGTTTTAAGCTAATGTGCTTAAAACTAAGGTGATAAACAGATACAGAACACTATAATAAATTTAACACTTCTTAAAACTCCATTAGTTAAAAATTTGAGGTAGATCATGTTGCATTTAACGATAGTACATAAGAAAAAATGGGGGAAGTGACCTAGAGGAGAAAAGGGCTACTTGGATGGACATAGTCTAAATTCTAGGTCAGAGGAGATTGGTCATTGAAATGACCTTTATCTACGACTTGCATTGTAAGTGGACTTTACATTGCTAATAACAGGGCGGGAAGTGTTACTTCATCATACCAACTTAAAAGGTATTTTTTTTAGGTATGTTTTAAGTATTATGTTGGTAGTAAATTTTTTCCGCTGTTTATAGCTAATTTTTCGGGAAGGTTATCTACTTTAGGTTATCATACAAAGTCTTTAAATTGAAAACAAACTATTGAAAGTGTTTGTTGTAAAACATGAATATTTAATATAAAAATTGTTATTTCAATAAATCAAGTAACTAAATATCAGATTAAGGTGTAAAACTTTTATACCTACAAACTTAATAGCTATTAGCCATGGTGCACTAGTCGTAGATAAAATTTAATAAGCAACATGGATTGAAGTATTTCTGTTCTCGGGATTATCTCCCTCGGCTGTGCCTCGGGAGCTAATACTACAGTTATCTCCCTCGGCCATAAGGTCTCGAGAGCTAATGAAGTTTTCTCCTTTGGCGGTGCCTCAGGAGAAAACTTAACCTCGAGCAGGAAAACATACTTCTCTCCCTTGTTGCGTAAATAACTATTAACTAACCAAACCTTTTAACTACTTATTTAACTGAGATAAAATTATTATACCTGATATTCAGGATCATAATCTGGTTTCATGATATCGACTGTAGAATCTGTGAATGTTGGGCTGGCTAAGGGTAGAGTTGACGTATTGTGTGGGTTAAAATCATCCGTCGATTGCCAAGCTGAATTGTCTCGAGAGGCTAACGTAGAATTATCTTTGAAACCTGTGAAAAAGATTGTCATAGATAATAACATAGATAGACATAGATTTATGATATAGATTAACTCTATTATTTAAATGTCGTAGGCGGATCCTTTAAGGGCAGTGTGTAAGAAGAATACTCTAAATCATGTCAACAATGGCAACGTTTCGGCTATTACCAGCCATTTTCGAGCCTCTCTAGTCTAAATGAGCCCTCAGGCTAATGGGTCAAATTGAAAATATTTTGGGAACTGGTAGTTCACCGGTCTAATCCATAAGTAAGAACTGATCCTATCAATAGTTCTGAGGACACTAGCTCTAGAACTAATTATAGGTTCAGTTCTTACTTATGGATTAAACATAGTGAACTACCAGTTCCCAAAATATTTTCAATTACAACTATGACACTTGAAGAAAGTTTTCATAGTTTTTGACCCATTAGCTTGAGGGCTCATTTAGACTAGAGAGGCTGGTATAATAGCCAAAATGTTGCCAGAGTTGACATGATTTAGAGTATTCTTCTTACACATTACCCTTAAAGGAACTGCCTACAACATTAAAATATTACTAAAGGGTACACCTAGCAAAACTATTATTATTTAAGTTTCTGACATTTTACTGCGCTATTATCAACTGAAGGGTACACGGGAAAAAGGATGAGTCACTTTTTTTGTATTTCAAGAAAAATGGAAAACAAAGTTTACAGACTCCTGGAAAAGCTATTTGTGGTGTTATAATTATATTAGGTAAATAAATTCATATTTAATTTGAGAAAAATACCTTATTTTGGAATTGACAGCAGTTATTATAAAAAAAAGCTAAAATTCATTGGACTCTTATCTTTTTTCCCCAGGACTTTTTGGACAAACAATCTATTGAAAATTGAAAAAATATTTTTTCTTACTTATTCTTCTTCTTCTTATTATTTTTTTTTTTTTTTATTCTCACATAAAATTATTTTTTCATAATTATATTGTTATAGTTATTTGACATTTAATTATTTATTTAAAAAAATTTAAACATTACAAAAGGAATCAAAAAGATAAATTAAAGAACATTAAAATTAACACAAAAAGAGATACGACCATTAAACGTATTGCAGTAAAAATATACTCTGTTGATTCTCAATTTACGTTGAAGCAACAAATAGGTCTTGTAAGAAAAGGGCATTTTGATTTGTATAGTAGCTCTGAGAAGCGAGTCCATAGTAGGGGAACATAGTAGTGGACTCTCATCTTTTTTCCCCTGTACTTTTTGGACCCTCATCTTTCTTCCCCTGTACACCATATTTTTAAACACATATTTGGGTAGGTTTTAATAGTTTTTTTAAAATGAGGTTTGTAGTACTGTTAGTGCACATCTTGAGCTACAAGATGGCGTTGCTAACTCAATTGCTAAAAAAATGTGACTCTCATCCTTTTTACCGTCTACCCTTCAACTACATTTTAAATTTAACTGGATAAAAGTCAGAGTTTACAATATTGATTCAAAATTAACACCAACAAATTTACTGTTGACAATAAATAGATAAATTTTACGATTCAAATTATTTTTTATAATGAGCAATTTTTATGTAAATCTCAAATTTGTTTAATTACCTTGATTTCTGAATGAGAGCTGCATGGGGGTTGGGGTTGGCAATGTTGGGTTATGAGCTTCGTAAATATCATAGCTTTGAGTATCCTCTTCATTTGACGAGTTAAACTGTGATTTTTCAATACTGTCGACACTTCCTGACATTTTCTTATAATCCACACTTTTATTTAGAGTTGGCGATGACTGACCTGACTGTAACCAAAAAAAAAAAAGGTAATAAAATTATTTAAATTGGTGATATATACTAAAATAACCAAATGATTTAAAATTCGTATTCCATTCTTGTTAGTATTTCAATGGTGTTTGTTTAGTAACTCTTTATCAAAGTCCAGGAAAGAAATTTAACTTTACAACTAATTTCTGTATGTACCTTATGAACCTCTGAAAACTAATAAATGGAAAGCACTGGGCTAAGTAATTATGAACTCGTACTTGAGAAAGTTTGTCTGAGTTGTCTCGGACCCATTTTTTAATGTTAATTAAATGGCGAAGTAAAATGCTCGAATGGGCATAATAACTACAGATATAAATAAAATTTAAAAAAATCTTAATCATGACCTGCTACTTAGATTTTTTTTATAGCCCAATGTTGAACATTTAAAATGTGGTGCAAGACTCTTTTTTAATTATAAATAAATAATATGATAGTTTTAACTTACACTAACTATTCTACTGCCTCTGTACATACTGTTGAAGCCCTGTACAGATCCAATGGAACGGACTGAATTCAGCGATTGTCTTATAGAATTTCTCCTTTCCAATCTTTCAGCATGACGATGGCGAGACTTGGAGAACCAGAAGATAGCGACTAATGCGACCAAGAGGATGGCGAGACCTACAAATCCAATCATCGCCACTGCCACAACATCTGATTGCCAGGAGAGAGCATCAATTATCACCTTGGGATCTGCAATAAAAAAGTGGAAAACATACATATAATAAATTGGTGTATTAAAAAAATAATAGAAGCATTATTAGGTAAATTATAAATAATTTTCACCTCAGTTAAACTTAATTTTTTTTTTTTTAGTTGATAACACTGTTCTGCCAAAGCTTCACAATGAAAATGTCCTTTTTTTAAGTATTTTTGTGTGCTGAATCCTAATCTGAAATCAAAATTTCTCCTATTCGTACAGTTTTCCTGGAAAATGCACCTAAAGTTTGGAAAAATTGTGTTTTTGGGAGATTTCCGACTAATTTTTCGCCCAAAAAAATTTTGTTAAAATTAAAAAAATATATATTGGGCATTTGAATATCTCCAAACCTCGAAGAACTGGAATCTAAAGTAAAAAAAAAAAAAAAAAATCTGCTGACCTTACTTTTTAAGAAAATTGAAAAATAAGAAACAAAAAACTTGATTTTTCCTCATTTGAGTCTTTGTATTTTTATTGCTTTTTCAGTTATATAACAAATGTTTTGTGACTTTTTCTGATTTTTACTGACTATTATTCTGAACTGATTATTCTAGATTACAATAAATGTGACCGAGAGGGGAGGGCGCACAAGATACATTTGGGGGGGGGGGGGGGCTCCATATTTAATTCAAAAAAGTACATACAAGTTGTGGTTTTGCCCAATATTTTAATTATCCCCCCCCCCAATGTTTCTTGTACCCCCTTGGTCATATATATTTAAATTCTCTAATAATGTCAGAAGAAAGTTACTAAACATTTTTTATATAACTGAAAAAGATTTTGTTTCTAATTTATCAATTTTCTTAAAAAAGTAAGGTCAGTAGTTTTTCTTTTACTTTAGATTCGTGTTCTTCACGGTTTGAGGATTTTTTTGTTTTACAAAATTTTTATGAGGGAAAAATTGGGTTGAAATCCCCCCAAAACACAATTTTTCCAAATTTTAGGTGCATTTTCTGGGAAAACTGTACGTATAGGAGAAATTTTGACTTCAGATTCGGATTCAGCAACCTCGATAACAATAAGTTCAGATAAAATTTTCTTGGAGCCCAAAGGTTCATTAAATTTTGCAGAACAGTGTAATCTAATAGCTAATCAAATATTATTTCAAAAGAATGATTTAAAACTTACCCATTTCACAAATAAAAGGACTGAGATGATGGCATTCATCCAAGCGAACTTCGCTGAAGACAAAAGCCGTACACATGTTGATCTTATCTATATGCTGCACCCAAACACGATCCCAATAACGGAAGTTTTCTTGCTGTCGTTTAAGGAATTTGTACACATCACCGTAGTTAGCCATCAAGTATGGCATGGAAGCATTTGCTGACTGAAAATATAAATTAGATAATTTAATTATGACTTTAAAACTCTTGCTGCCATTATGTCACTTTATAGTCCAGTCAAATGGTAGTTTGAAGTGGAAAATTCTGGTGTAATTTGGGGTGCTGAACACGAATCTGAAGTTGTCCAACAAAATTTCCCCCCGCAAATATGAGAAATTATCAAAAACCACTAAAAATAATATTTTTTAGTGGTTTTTAGCTTTTAACTTGCAATAAAATCTATTCACACTAAAAGTGGTGTAGTAGTAAAATAAACAGGTGTAAATAACCTACAACTTATGTCCATAACATTTTTTTTGTACATAGTATGATTTTCATGGTTTTATGTACACTTTTGTTATATTTTCATATAAAAGGGGGGTAAAATGGAAAAACACGTTTCCATAAATGAACTCAAAAATTTCTGGGGTACATAGCAACAATAACTGTACTCTTCAAGAGCTTTCCAACAACAAGTATCTTGAAGGCTACATACTATTTTGACTTTTGTACCCTGTACCCCCGTGTACCATTTTTTTTTTTGTCCGTCCAAATTCTAAACCATAATTTTTCCTATATTACCATAAGCCAAAAATACGCAGATTTCTTTGAAAATTCGCTCATTATTTCATGGTGCTTGATACTGGTCTTTTTTCAAAAATTACCGATTTTTCTGATATTTCAACTCCCATTTGCGTGAAAACCATACTACGTACAAAAGAATGTTATGGACATAAATTGTAGGTTATTTGCTCCTTTTTATTTTACTACTACACCACTTTTAGTGTGAATAGATTTCTTTGCAAGTTATAAGCTAAAAACCACTAAAAAATATTATTTTTAGTAGTTATTTGATGATTTCTCAAATTTGCGGGGGGAAATTTTGTTAAAACAACTACAGATTTGTGTCCAGAACCCCAAAAAACAAAATAAACCACTAAAAACAATTACACCAGAACTTTCCACTTTGAGCCCTTTTTGTGCACAATTTGACTATTATCAGATTTTTTTTTTTTGTAAAGAAATTTTTAGTATCATCTGTGTTTAAAACTCACCCTGCAGAAATGCCTGGCTTCAAAGAATCCCATAGGTGCCCCGATGTAAATATAACAAGTATCCCCAACTAAGCTCCACGCTGGAGGACACTTTCCATCTAGAATAGTTTTATTAGAGGTAAGGAACTGTGAGAAATCCACTTGAAGGAGATCAGGTCGGTCAGATCTGTCCCTGATTCGACCCATCACAGCTAAACTTTCATTGTAGCTCCAGTAGTTATGTCTAGCATCGATTGGAGACTGCCATACATCCAGCCTAAAATAGAATATGTCATTTTTAAAATATAGACAGATTAAGTCCATCAGACTCAACGAATCCACCTGAAAAAGTGTGAATGCAAGCTGCACAGTCAGTGCTGAATTATAGAATGTGCTGAACCGTCAAATGCCGGATTAAAAAAAGTCAACTATATAAAGATATCACTTCTTTTAATTGCTCTTTTCTGTCTCTACCCAACAAATTACCTAGGGGGGGGGGGGTGTTATAGCTTTTTATAAGTGGTAAATTTACATTGGGAAAAAGTAGCTTGAACCAGTCAAACTATACCTATTTTTTAATTAAGACGAATATCTTAATTATTTTTATCTACGATTGATACGAAACATAAACATTATATCTTTGTTTAGATGCGTAGAAAGTGATTATTTACGTACTTGTATTCATTGCGCATGCGCGTTTCATAGTTCTAAATAATTCCTCTTCTTTACCACACTAGTGCGGTAAAGAAGAGGAATTCTTCAGCTTTACGCACGATTAGCTAGTTTGTTTACATTTAACAAAACTAATTTGCTTTTATTTCTGTTTATATCGAGTTTTTAGTGAAAAACAATGAGTGAATCAAGTGACTTTGACGAAAATGTGGAGAATAATACTCCTCCAGAAATAATTAATTCGGCAAAAAATACAACTAATGAATTAATTCCATCTTTATCAAGAGAGAGATACGACCTTACATACAGCAAGTTTATTTTTTTCTGTATTTATTACTTAAATCTAACAATCGTAGATAAAGTACGGTACGCAACTCGTGCGAAAACGGCATTTTGCATTGCTCGTGTGGTTTTACCACCCTTGCTATCGCTCGGGTGCAAACTCCACACTCGCATGCAAAATGCTACTTTCCGCACTCGACGCGTAATGTACTATTCTGGCTTTATTATCAGTTTCTTTACATAACTAGTTTACTTAAAAAAAAATATTTTGTCTGAAACTTACAATGATCGGCTTACTGTTATCATTTCGTAGTCATTTTGTGGATTGAAGAAAACATTATCCACATAATGTTGACCAGCTGTCCCAGCAACTATTGTACTTTTGCTATCTCTCTCTACTGCTCTGTTCCTGAAATATTACCAAGTCGATATTTTAATATTCTCCTGTACATTTTTTTAGAGTTATTTTATTAATCTATTGAAATTTAAATTATTTAATTTAAATATAGTGATTATTTTTACCAGTAAAATCCATTGTGCGATGTACTCTGATAGATTGGCAATCTCACTCTTTCAAAGCCAGACACTTCAAGGATGTGGGAACCTTCATTTTCATGGAGATAATTGAAAGTGAAATTTGATACAACCTGAAAAAATAATAATATGCTATTAGTTAACCCTAGAACCAGAGGAGAGCCAGCGCAGCGTGGCCGTGAGGGTTAACCACGTCTGCTCGGCCATCACTAAATCATTAGTGAAACAAGACGGGGTTCGATTCTTCGCCATGACGCTCTGATTTATATGGCTCACTATTGATCACATCATACTCGCGTCGGCGGTACTTTGTACAGAGGTATGATGCGTGAAATGGCTGGAACTCTCTACCGCGGAGCGTAAAAAGGGCCTAAGTGATGGCCTAATTGCAAGGTTCGAACAAGTGGTTCATCCTACCCGTTCTAGTAGAAAGTATTAGACTACTACTAAAATCGTAAAATATGAATTTCTAATTGATTGTACTAAGTACAGGTACTAATTGGGTACTTTATAATTATAAGCGTTATTTCTCGATCTAGTTCTTTGTCATTAATGTTGACTTCTCAGATTTGTGGAAAATTGAAAGCTTAAATTCGGGACAAGGTATCATTAACGTCAGAGTAATTCATTCTCCTGCGTAGCTTAGTTGGTAGAGCGCTATACTGGAAATATAGAGGCCTGTGGTTCAAATCCCAGCGCTGGAGTGTATTTTTCTCTGGTTGTTTCCCGTAGTTGTTAATAATTATAATTTTATTTAAATTAAAATTTAATCTTTCCGTAGTATGAATACTACCAAAATCGTAAAATATGAATTTCTACTACTAACCCTACAACGCTAACCATACTTTTTAACCTCTTATTACCTCTCTTGAGTCATATTGACACCCAAATCTATTATACCCAGTTTCATTAAATAAATAAATAAATAAATAAATAAATAAATAATTTGTTTATTTGTAATAACATGCGGATTAAACTTATTATATAATAACAATAAACAATAGACTTGGGCAAGTGCCCATCAGTCGAACGTGCCTTTTTTTTCTATTTTAACATATAATTTAAATTATCGGCATATAATATATTCTTTTGTGACGCAGCAGTGAATAAATAAATAAATACAGACATAAATAATATATAATAGTATCATGCATAATATAAGTGACAGTGACCCGAGGCAACGGGCTTAATTTTATATTTAGAAAAATAATAAAATAAAAATAAAACCCAGTAAATTAATATGGATAGATTATATCTATTTACAGCCCAACAATGCAAACCAACATTTAAAACAAAACAACATACAAAACAAACATTTATTCTAATTGGAATAAATGTGGTTGCCTTAGGTTAACAATAACAAATCATTTCTGAGGCGTCGTCAGGACACTACTCGATTATATAAATGATAGTAGTAATTGGATTTGAGTTGTAACTGAGAAGTTTGAGAATCTTAAAATAGCCAATTGTTCTAATGCTTTAATTAAAATTAAAATAAGAAATAATCTCTCTTCTATAAGATAATGTCGAGGTGACATATTTCACTAATCTCTTCCAGTCTTTACCATTTAGAATTTCTATGACTTCAGCTTGGTCCAATTTAAACTTGCCTAGCCATAACGCTCTCCACTCTCCGAGAATTGGGCAACTCCCTAAGAAGTGTATAAGGTCTTCGGGCACCTTCATATTGCACAGTGCACACTGGTGGATTTCTTCTTTCCTGTGAGGACCAAAATTTAAATTAAGCAAGCCTCCCCTTGTTCTAAATATTGTACAGGCATCGTAAAACGTTAACTTAGTTATGTATGAGGAAATATTATGACCCAACAAATTTTTGTATAAACCATGATAATTTGATTTTTGAGCCCTGCTTATAAAGGAATCTCTCAGGCTCTGCATCAAATTAGTCAAAATGACCTCTTTTTGCTGTTTAAGAGCTGTAATGTTCGATATACTGTCAATCAGGAGAGTACCATACTTAGCATCTAGTTCTTGCCATTTTAGAAACCAGTTAATTCTCTGCTTTATTATTTGGTTCGCAAGAAAATTATTAAGACGTCCTGGTGGCAGAAGAAGGGTGTTAATTATATAATTAAGGTGCAATCGAAGTACAGCTATGAAGGAAGGATCTAAGCCTGATTCTAAGTAGGCTATGTATGTGGGCGTGTTAAAAGGTAGCTGGAACAACTTTTTTATAAAGAAAATGTCAAACTTTTCTATTTGCACGTAATGCGTGTGGCCCCAGATTTGGCCTCCATAAGTGAGGACAGATCTGCACACGGCGTTGAAAATCTTAAATTTGGCAGTAATAGGAAGTTCCTTTTTCTTAAACATGTGTTGCCAGGTTGCGATTGCGAATTTACTTTGGGATAATTTCTCATTTAAGTGTTTGGAGTAAGATAGTTGGGAGGTAAAGGTTACTCCAAGATATTTGTAGCTGTTAACAACCTCTATAGGTTTCCCGGCTAATTTCCATTTTTCGTTGTTCCCCACCTTACCTCCATTGCGGAAAATCACTATTTTCGATTTTTCCAAATTAATTTGAAGGTTCCACATCTTGGTGTATCGATAAAGAATATAGAGGCCTGTGGTTCAAATCCCAGCGCTGGAGTGTATTTTTCTCTGGTTGTTTCCCGTAGTTGTTAATAATTATAATTTTATTTAAATTAAAATTTAATCTTTCCGTAGTATGAATACTACCAAAATCGTAAAATATGAATTTCTACTACTAACCCTACAACGCTAACCATACTTTTTAACCTCTTATTACCTCTCTTGAGTCATATTGACACCCAAATCTATTATACCCAGTTTCATTAAATATAAAGGCCTAATATGAATAATATATTTTGAACACGTTTTGGTGCTAGTTGTTGGAACACTTGGGTGCTTTGTTTGCCATAAAACATTTTTTTTTTCCTTTTAATTCGGTTTTTAAATCTGGACTACTCTTACATATCTAGTATTGCTCTCTACCTGAGTGGTTTTATTTACTTTTTACTTTGATGTAGCTTTTTTCTTTCCTCTCTCCTTTGGTTTTTCTATGTCGTAAATTGCTTCAATTAATTTATCATTTTCATCATCATCGCTGATGTGATCAAAAATGGCATTTTATATAAAAGGCATTTATATTAAAATCAGGGCCCAATTCAGAATCGTCACCATCATTACGCTCATAATCGGTATCTGAATCGGTCATTTCCTTCAGCAAGTGATAAATCTCGTTAGGGTCATTGTATTTTTTCTCCATTATTTGACTAAAAATATTCGTAATTCGTATATTCTATTAACTTTGTATAATTTAGACATATAAAGACAAAAAATATAAAAATTTTATACTATAAATGAAATGAAAATGAAGAAATGAGATGACAGGTTACAGAATGAACTAATTTAGCTTGCAGGGGAAGCATTAATAAACCCTTTATACTATAAATATATAAATGAATAGACAGACACGGTGCATTCATAGTTTTAAAAATATGGGAGTCATTTTGACTCCAGGTTAACGTTCTAGGGTTAAATAGTTATACTACGTTGACGATATGTCATCCAAGTTATACTCAACATGAATAATGATATTTCCTAACATATTTAATTAAAAAATACCTGATTTAAGTTGATGATATTGTGATACTGAGCTAAATTCCTCGTCCAGTAATTGTGATATATTGTCACTTGCTGATACGGAGAACTTTGTCTGCTTTCAAATGATAGTGAAGGTTGTAATATGTTATCGGCAAAAAGGTTATTGTGGACCCATCCTTTAAGTGCTGTGGCTGTACCTCTCGAATCGGCTATCACATTAAGACCACCCACATTGTCTTGGACCAAATTATTCTGAAAACATAAAAAATAAATAAATATTGGTACTTCTTCAGATTGTTACTCCCCTAGGATTTTTTAGAATATTAACGACTTTGACTAAATAACTTTTAAGACAAAGGGATGTTTTGTCCAATGTACTTTGGGACAAAGGAAAATCACACTTCTGTTTTATAAGGGAGTAACAGTCTAAAGAAGAACATTCTGTACACCTTCTTTAGATTGTTACTCCACTCTGTTTTTTTATAAGGGGAGTAAAAATCTAAAGAAGTGCCTAAATATTCACATAATTATTTCTCCATTAATAAAAAAATCAATGATAATCGATTAATCATAAAAAAAACATACTCTGAAGTGTAAATTTTGAGTGTTCTGCAAATCCATATGAACTGGTGCTATGCAAGTTGTAAAGTTTCCGTAAAGATGTCTGCAGTTGCTAGAGATTTGATTAAATTCTAATGTTATTCTGGGATTTACTTCTCCAGCACTGACATATCCAACTGCTCCACCTTTATTCCCAGATAGGATAGAATAGGAGACATTGTGTTGCACATCTCGATCTAAACAAACAAACAAACATTTATTACTTAACATATATAATATTGAAGATTTAGTAAAACAGTAAAACAACCCCTGTTGAGTTAAGTAAAAAGTTGGATAGTTGAATAACAATGTTTCTTGAGTAGGGTGGCCATATAAAGTTTAGTCCAAAACGGGACATTGGAAGGGGGGGGGGGGGGGGGGGTCCAAGCTTTTTTAACCCCCAGAGGAAAGTAGGAGGGGGGGGGGGGGGGGGGGAGCCCAAGGAATATTTTGGGTATTTTAAAGGAAAATATTTATTCTTGAGATAAAATTTTCTCTTTTGACATCAATTGTTTGGCCTACCGATTTCGTACTGTCTCATTTACTTCTTCTTTTTTTTTAATTGTTCCTTTTTACAGGATTTCGCCTTTTTTTTAGAGGATTTGTCCATTTATAAAATATTGTCCTTTTTACAGAATCTGTAAATTGTAAAAATACGATTCCTGATGTGGCATCTCGATAAATTCAATTCTTAGTTATTTCACGTTTTCAATTAATGATGGAAGGTTATGGTTATGTTAGGTCAAAAAGTACTAACCTTACCTAAAAAAAAACCATAATCTTCCATCATTTTCCCTAAAATTTAAAAAAAAAATTAAAATAAAAAAATAAGATTAAATTTATTGAGATGCAACAATCGAAATCAACAATAGAAAGGAAAAGTTAAAACAACCAAAGTATATCGGTAGGGCATATAGTGCCCTCACAATAATTAGCATAATCGTTATATTTTTGAAAAGGAAAAAAATACACTATGTCTTTACACAAAGAATTTGTAATAACAAATAATAGGTTTTGGCTACTAAATAGCCATCTTCAGACTCTAAATTAGTTGTTCACAGTAACATGGCATGGAAGTAACTGACCGAGATTCACTGATGAGTAAATATCATTCATTGGAGAAACAAACAGTTGATAAATTCATGATTACTAAGATTGAAAATCTCTCAAACTCATTAAGTATGGTACAAGTTATTCATTTTACCCAGACCTTCAGTAAAATGTCCCATTTTTCAAAAACAGGACATTTTTGGGAACCGACGGGCTGCTTTCAAAAGCTTAAAATAAAGGATATGTCCGGGTCAAAACGGGATCTATGGTCACCCTATTCTTGAGGAAGTTTAAAAATATTATTTCAAGATGAATTATGTTCATCATTTATGTATTACTATAAAAAAAAAATGTAGAATTTGTAAAATGTTTACTTACTAAATCCAATAGCAGATATGGGAAGTGTTACGATTTCAGCTAGAAATCCATTTTCTTGTGATGCAGCTGACGCCACAAGTCTTATACTGAGACTTGAAGATCTAGAAGTGATGAACTTTCTACCTTGAGAAGATGAGTCGATAGTCGTTATCCATTGCATTGATCTATTATATAGACTTCCGTCATAGAGATCCAACCTGTCTGTACTATTGAATAAGTTAAACTGAAGCAATCTGAAACAAAGTTTATACAAATTAGATCAATCAAAATTATAATAAATCCAAATAAAGTTCATTGCACTTTGCTTAATGAGATCACTTTGGGACACATGCAAAGTTATAACATTAACCGCCTGATAACAATAAGCAAAAGATGCAACCGGAGGAAGTAAAACTCAAAATAAAATAAAAAATATATAAACAAGACTGTATGTACACCGATTGATGGGATGACACATAATTTGAATTACTATGTACAGCATCATTTTACATAAATTTATTAGGATCAACACGAATTAAATCTTTAGGGACAAAACTAATTCCTACATAGATATTAGTATGAACATAAATGTAATGTATCACGCTGTTTCGAAAGGGCTTATTCTGATATTAATTATTCAGTCAGCTATTATTGATAACAATCATTCATCAATAAACGGAAAAATTGTAATGTATTGATATTGCATGGGTATGTTCAAGCTATTTTAATGCATTGTTATTGGAAAAATTGTAATGTATTGGTGTTGCATAGGTCTGTTCAGGCTATTTTAATGCATTGTTATTGGAAAAATTGTAATGTATTGGTGTTGCATAGGTCTGTTCAAGCTATTTTAATGCATTGTTATTGGAAAAATTGTAATGCATTGGTGTTGCATGGGTCTGTTCAAGCTATTTTAATGCATTGTTATTGGAAAAATTGTAATGTATTGGTGTTGCATGGGTCTGTTCAAGCTATTTTAATGCATTGTTATTGGAAAAATTGTCATGCATTGGTATTGCATGGGTATGTTTGGTCTATTTTAATGCATAGGTATTGGAAAAATTGTAATGAATTGATATTGCATGGGTCTGTTCAAGATATTTTAATGGATTGGTGAAAAATTGTAAGGGTCTGATCAAGCTATTTGAATGCATTGGTATTGGAAATATTGTGATGCATTGGTGTTTCATGGACCTGTTCAAGCTATTTTAATGCATTGATATTGGAAAAATTGTAATGCATTCGTATTGCATGGGTATGTTCAAGCTATTTTAATGCATTGATATAAGAAAAATTGTAATGTATTGGTGTTGCATAGGTCTGTTCAATCTATTTTAATGCATTGATATTGGAAAAATTGTCATGCATTGGTATTGCATGGGTATGTTCAAGCTATTTTAATGCATTGTTATAAGAAAAATTGTTATGTATTGGTGTTGCATAGGTCTGTTCAAGCTATTTTAATGCATTGATATTGGAAAAATTGTCATGCATTGGTATTGCATGGGTATGTTCAAGCTATTTTAATGCAGTGGTATGGGAAAAATTGTCATGCATTGGTACTGCATGGGTCTATTCTAGCTATTTTAATGCATTGGTATTGGAAAAAATGTAATGCATTGGTATTGCATAGGTCTGTTCAAGCTATTTTAATGCATTGATATTGGAAAAATTGTAATGCATTGGTATTGCATGGGTCTGTTTTAGCTATTTTAAGCCTTAAATGCTAATGGTAATTGGATGGCTGGTATTACTAAACCTTCGTCGATTCGACTA
This sequence comes from Gerris lacustris, assembly GCA_951217055.1. Classification (NCBI taxonomy): domain Eukaryota; kingdom Metazoa; phylum Arthropoda; class Insecta; order Hemiptera; family Gerridae; genus Gerris; species Gerris lacustris. The sequence continues at coordinate 5,831,045 of OX578283.1, read as the reverse complement.
ACATATGCAGAAAATGAATTTTTGTGTTGAAACTACACTTTTATAAAGAGAAAACTATTAAGAACTCATTGTTAAATCTTCTAGTGAGATATACAAACTTTTGATGACAACTAACTTAATAGGAACATCAGAAGAATCTGAAATTGAGTGAACATTAATGTACCAGGTCCCATGCCCCAGGCCAAAAGCCCTAGGCCCTTTGCTAAGTGCTCCAGGCCCCAGATTATCAGCCATTGGTCTCTGGCCCAAGGCCAATTACCCTAGGCCCATTGCCCCTTACCCCTAGGCCTATTGCCCCTTTTACCCCAGGCTATAGGCTCATTCGACGACCAATTAATTCCCTACATTTATTACTAAACGTTAGTCAAATCGACGAAGTAGCTTTGACGGGAGTTTGCAAGAAAACGTGTGTATGCTCAAAAGGACTACTACCGCTACACCAGCAGGTGTGTTACTAGCCAGGGCAAGCACTGCAGAAGGATGGGGTACCCATCACCATCGCATACAAGCGTAAAAGGTTAAGGTTCAAACTGTGCTCGTTGATTCGACTAACATTAGTATTTAAGGGTTAATCATACAAAGCGGTGATAACATTTACCATGATTAAATTAAGCTGCGTACACTGTATAACCAAATAATTTACTTAATATTATTCACTCACCTGAATCCAAAAGGTTTGATAAGATAAGCAGAGTGGAATATTTTGACACAGTTAATGGGCCTGTTGTCATACTTGTAGTACAGAATCACTCTTTCCTGAACCACTATTTCTTTATTAGGGTCACAGATATCCACAAAACTAAATGTCCAGTAAGGAATAGGTAATGATTTCAAAGGAGTGTACGAACTTTCACCACTTTCCCGGCCCTCTCCTGTCAATGAAGCAATGTTAACTCCAACACCAAGACTTTTCTCTACTCTGTAAAAAAAAAATACATATTTAATAATTTTACTCATGTTTGTATTGTACAGGGGTGAATAAATAAGTATTATGAATTATATTCCAGCAAAAAAAATTAAAATCAGAATAACTCAATAAATTATTATTTATATTAACCCTAGAACACTACCTATGTGTCAAAATTGCGTATTGAATTGATAAAAATGGCTGTCAGTCACCCCTACTACGTCTAATAGTTCACAACGTTCTCTTATGCCTACCCTGTTAAGTATTTTTTTTTTATAATAATTATTTTTCTAAATCTCAGTTGTAAGAAATTTGACTGAAACAAATGCAAAAATTACTGTGAATAGATTTCCCCTGAAAGTAAAATGGTGTACTCTACTTATTAATATACAAATATGTACCTACTTTTATAAAAAAAATCTTCATGAATCGTAACCAAATTAATACTGACTTTTTAAGTAACTTACTATATTTAGAGACTAAAAAATAGTTGAAGCGAGCGTAAGCGAGCTTCTTACATTCAACGAAATATGCATCTTGTCTGTCTGTGTGTAACGTTTACGTGTCCGACGATAACTTGAGTAAAAGTTGACTGATTTAGTTGAAATTTGGTATACATCTTTCTTTCACTAATACTCAGGCTAAACTAATAACAACAACACAAATAAAAAACACTGTTTTGTTGTTTATTTGTGCTGTTGTTATTAAGTTTAGGGAAATTGTTAACTGCTTACAAGCAAGAGTTTAATTTATTTTACATCCCTAAGGACCCACAATTAACGACAACAATAAATTTCAAGGGATCACCAATCATCTACATGTTTTTCTATTTAATAGTGTACTGTATATTATGTATAATGTAATTAAAACAGTATAAATTAAGTTAGAGGAAAAGTTACAAACTGTTACCTCTAAAAATAATTGTAAATTATTTAAATTTTAAATTCAAGAATAAAAATTAAATTAACCTAACCAGCAGATGTGTATTGTAAAATAAGTCATCTCAAACTGCCCATTAAGGGTAACTTACACACTAAAAAGAAAGGATACATCTTGACTCGGAGATATATAAAGGGTAACTTACACGCTAAAAAGAAAGGAAACATCTTGACTCGGAGATATATATGAGATTCCATCGTGGGCTGAGCCTGTAATATGAACATCTCTTATAATCGGTGTTTTAGACACAGCGAGGACAGCTGGGGATCTAACTGAATGCAGCAGGCCTGCATCACTGATATTAACAAACTGAAGTCTGCTTTCGATTGTTTTAACTGTAGTATGTGTCTCACTGTCGTGTATCCTGTTCTCGTAATCACTCTGTTCAAATTCACTATTGGCAAACCTGAAAAAATAACATATGTCAATGTAAAGTATTACAATTTTAGCAACAGATCCAATGTCACTACTTTTATCTACGATTGTTACGAAATATAAACATTGTATCTCTGTTTAGATGCGTAGAAAGTGATTCTTTACGTACTTGTATTCATTGCGCATGCTCGTCTCATAATTCAGAAGAATTCCTCTTTTTTTACCGTCCTAGGGTGGTAAAAAAGAAGAATTCTTCACCTTTACGCACGATTAGCGAGTTTGTTTACATTTAACAAAACTAATTTTCTGTTTGTTTAATAAAAGTAACTGTTTATATCGAGTTATTTGTGAAAATCAATGAGGGATTTAAGAGATAATGACGAATATGAGGAGAATAATACTCCTCCCAAAATAATTAATTCGGCACAAAATACAACTAATGAATTAATGTCATCTTTATCAAAAGAGAAATTCAAACTTGCATACAGGAAGTTTATTTTTTTCTGTATTTATTATTTAAATCTAACAATCGTAGATAAAGTACGGTACTCAACTCGTGCGAAAATGGCATTTTGCATTGCTCGTGTGGTTTTACTCGGGTGCAAACTCCACACTCGCATGCAAAATGCTACTTTCCGCACTCGACGCGTAATGTACTATTTTAGGTTCTATTTACTGTGATATTTATTCACACAGTTTTAAGTGAGTGCCTGCAACACAGTTTCATATAATCACCTGTAACTATGTACAGAATCGGTGGTTTTCCAAGATTTCTAAGACCCAAATTTTAGTTATGTTTATATAATAATAGAGAAATAATTTGATTTATTTTTCTTTCAGTATTCATTGTTATAGTTACCTGATTCCACCCCAGTTGTTGTAATATTTGCTTGGCTGCCCACAGTCAATAAAGACAAAATCACTGTCCCAACTACACGTGTGGTAATGGCCATAAACTTGTCCATTCAATCGTATTTCACACTCTTCCAGCTTCGCTTCTTCACCTAGAAATACATAAAAGAATATTCATTATTATTATTATTATTATATTTTTGTTATAGATTCTATTTGTTTTTTTTCTCTAACCACTCCTCCACGATGAGATAAAGACTTAAAGAAGAAATCATTTCATCATTCTTTATTCTTATTTCTTATGTTCTTTAAAGGGTTTCCTAGAAACTCTTATGCTTTTGGTAGTTCTTTCGTCCGTCTGTCACATCTAAAATCCCCCCCCCCCCCCCCCCCGACCTATTGTAGCAAGAGATTTGAAATTTGGTATACAAGTTAAACTTTTTTGCCCAAAAACAGGAAACACACTGCAAACTTCACAATTCAAAATGTATTCGACCAGCGAGCAATTATACAAGCTGATCGCAACATTTTTTTTATTTTTTGTCATTTTTAAGTGGGGTATCATAGTAAAGGTGTTGAATTGTAGATTAAAAATATATATCACGTTTAAAAAATGGTGGCTATTTTACCCCCGAAATAATTCCAACAAAACGTAAATAAAAGGGTTTGGTTTAACACTGAGGGAATCTAGTATATAAGTGAATACAGTGTTTTGGTTTTTTCTTTAAAAAAATAGCTCCTTTTTTTTATTCAAGAGCAGGGATAGATAGGTAGTAATAGTAGTGGTAATTTGTAAAAGTAAAATTATGGGTAATATAAGGTTAACAAAACCTATGCCTCCAGGTAGATTTAAAATATCTGCCAAGAGAATTGACCTCGAGATACAAAGTAAAAATTTTAAAAAAATTGCAGAGGCGTCATCTACCTGTCACATAAGCAATTTATTAATATCGTTAATAACGAATAGAAACTGCTAGTAGTATTTAAAATGTTCCTATATCACTCATAATTTTATTCAAAACAACAAAATATATCATGCCGGCTATAACCGGCATCCGCAATGCTGGCACCTGTTAGACTAAACTATTGATGTTACACAATTATTTACCTGTGCACTGAAGTGGTTCATGCCAGGACCAAATAGCTGAAGTATCTGCTGGTGTCAAATCGTATCTTGGGCCGTAAGCTGTCGAAGTATCTAGTGAATCCCGCCCAAGCTGTCTGCAAGCAACCTGAAACATTTATTATAATCATTAGTTACAGCAACTGTAAAATTGAATCTATTTAAGAAAAAAGTGCAAAATGCATTATTCTTTACTTTTCTTAATTTTGAAATAAAATAATAATATTTTTCCGTGGTAGGCTATAGTAACTTTAGAGCCTAAAAAACATAGCTAAAATCCATGTTTTTATTACGTCCTATAGACGTAAAAAAAATTTTCTTTCGTGCTGGTAGTTATCAAAACTTAGATGTCAATGCGTTTTATTTATCTTTTCTTATAGTGTAACCTTTTTTTAAGATTTTTTTTTTTAAATCAATATCTACTAATATTTGTTATTATTATATTGATTAATATTTAATGTTTTTTCATTGTCTGCTACCACTGAAAAAATAGCATATGCTACACGACTGTGAAGTGTTTTTTCTTTACCGCGGCAATTACATATTGCCGCGGTAAAGAAAAAACTCACTTCACAGACTAGTAACATAATATACTATTTTATAATAATATTATATAGAGAGTACTGTTAAGTTTATTTTATTGGACGGCTCTTTACCTTCTCAGCTACTGAGAGATTGTGCAAATTATGAATACCTTTGATTGAATAAAAATCCAATGAGTGCAAAATTTTAAACATAATTATATTTGCGAGCAACTTATTATTCATTTTTTTTTTTTTTTTTTTTTGGTTGCAATGTGTTTAGGAGTTTTATTTAAAACATAGCATGGCATTTACAGGTGAAATAGTAATAAATAAATTTGTTGTACCTCTGTATTTCTTTCAGACCAACGAGAATCGCATACAGGGACCCATTGCTGCGTTGTTATATTCCAACGTTCGACCCAACCACTCCATTCAGTGCAGTTATTTGCTTTTTTGCAGAGTCTGACCATTCTAAAACACATCATAAATGTAAGTGTTAACTACTTTATTTTTTGGTAACGGAGAATATTAGGGTGTTTATTCTTTTTGATATATTTTTACTTATAAACAGTAAAAAAACGTAATTCAAATTGAAATATACTAACTGGTGTGATGTTTGAGATTTGGGCATGGGTAATACAGGATCCAATGATGATGGTCTCATGACAATCTCTTGACCTTTTTCACCTTTAGCAATTAGTTGGCCCAGTACAAGAATACCAACTCTCGGTGCAAATTCCACCGTCACACCTGGGTCAATAGTCAATTTTGTTCCAGGCATGATTGTAAGGTCAGAAATAACTTGATAAGGATCCGATCTTTTGAAGAGCCTCAAAGAATCGCTAAGACGCCCTCCCAGCTCTCCTGTTTTATTTACAATCTGTAGAACTACCTGTAACATAAAATACGAGCAATATGTTAAAAAATTGTAAAAAATAGTTATCGTATACCCTCCTCCATCAAAATTGAATTTCTACGCCACTGTTGTGGGGTGGCCAAAAACCATCTTGTCTGTGGCAGCGAAAAGTGTCATGCCAGCACTGATCTTAAGTATCTGTAATCTAAGTGAGTTAACCTTCTGAGTGATAAGGGAGGGAGTTTGAGTAAATTCCAATCAATAGATAATGGCACTTTACTCACGAGGTACATACAATATTTTATCTCCAGTAGGGAGAAAATACACATTTTCGTTCCGCACTGTTTTTATTTATTATTTTAATATATAACAATAATTATTAGCACTTTTAATAGCAGATATAAGAGATTCAATATTAAAAACAAATAAGAATTGGAATTCAACTCAAATAAAAGGTTATTTAGATGCAGGTTATAAACAAAGATAAACATGGTCGAAAAAGCAGTGTTACCAACCTGATTTCAAAAACTTCATTACATTAGCCATTTATTTTCTACTATTTATAAAATAATTAAGTTACAATCTTTACTTCTTCGCCTACTTTTACTTTTTCTCCCTACTTTTTGAGTTCAGGGATGAAAAGACTTACACAGACACAAGACACGTGGAGTGACTATTTCTTTCTACATTTAATGATGACCTCCACTAACGCTTCATATTTTAATTACTTTAGTCCCTCTAAACTAATTCAAAATCATAACTTTTTCTCCCAACTGGAGATAAAAAAGTTTTATATATTAGATCCTGAATTTATTTTTATCTCGTACAAAGATCATTACAAGGTGCAAAGAAAAATTTATCAAGAATAGGTTGTTTTCTTCTCTTATGAAACATTGTTCCATTCATCTGCTGTTGTTAGTGTACTGTCTATGCTTAATACTATGGACACTATTTGGATTTATTTTAACTAAAGTACACCAAACTACATATAAAAAAAACTAATATTCTTTTTTCAAACTTCCATTAACTAAAATAAATGTTTATGCATAATAATTACCGAAACAGATCCTTCAAACGAATCTTCAACTAAGAACGGTGAGTAGATGGCGATTGCATGATCATTCCAGTCATCAAAATCAAATATCATTTTTGATATTGCACCTGGATCAGTTGAGCCCCACCAGTTTTCTGAAACGTCTACACTGGAATCTAGACGGGCTGTCTTAATGCCGGCAACTAATGAGTAACCTTGACTGTTACCTGATACCAAATTCCTTCTTACTCGCACTTTCTGAACTCCATTCATTAGAATAACACTCGACGGTATCTGAAATGAAAAAAATCAAATAAGTTATTTTTTTGTGCCTTTAAATAATATGCGGACGGCTAAGCCCATCTGCGTGACACAGCCTAGGAACTAGCATGAGAGAAAAAAAAAAATGATGGAAAGGGGCCTCGTTGCCCACCTTGGTGGACAGTGCAAATTTCATGATCCTGAGTACGAAACCAGTTAGTAGACCAAAAATCAAGCTGACAATAGTACGTCACTTGACAGGTAACCACTTTTATTTGGAGTAATATTGGTATAACTAACCTATTAAGTGAGAAGCCACCATCAACTTGACTTTTGGTCCACCAACCAACCCTGTACTCAGGTCATGAAAATCGCACATCATGAACATCAAAACACCAATAGTAACAACAAAGTTAAATGAAGAAAAAAAAAAATGCTTGCATACGAGTCTGCAAGACAGTGAGACATTTTCATGTAACGCTTTTTGGTGTCGTTTTTTTGGTAATGCTTGTGTAACGCTTTTCGAGTTTATGTGCCAAAGTAAAGACATGAAAATGTAAAAACAATTTGACCGTGCAGATTCTTGCATTTGTAAATTGCGTAAGTTAAATGGAACATAAATGTGCACTATGAAAGAATGTACTTTTCTTCTTTTCCATTTTATTAAGAAGTAATCTTTTAGCTTCTTCACTCATATTATTATAGTAAATGCAAAAAATTATAGTATAACAAATGTAAAAAATAAATTTTATGTATGTTAGTTCTAAGAAAAATTCTAAGGGTTATGGCGTTTGTCCGATGCAAATCAGAGCAGTAGAACAGAAGTTGTAGTCGAGTATTATCAAAAGTATTATAGGGCTAAGTGCCAGACGGAATGATGCACAGTGTTGAAAAAAGTGAAAGTAGAGTGTGATAGAGATGAAGGAGAGGGTGACCTTGAACAAACCAATCGTAACTCAGCCGACCTCTAAGCAGCGAGGTAAGTGGCGATGTAAATGAGTGCAGTTAGCTCCTACCTTTTTCTATTCTCCTAGTACAGTGTACCACGTTTTAGAGTTGCTTGCGGGGAGGACACCCTATCGACAGCGGACAAGGCTTGATCCCGCTTACATTCTACCTCTTGCTAATCTCCTGATACGTGTGTAATGCTTTTTGGGGCCTTTTTTTGGTAACTCTTTTTGAGTTTATGTGCCATAGTCAAGACATGAAAAATGTCTACTAGCAAAAAGCTAGGGTCTTAATAGTTATGAATTGGAGGAAGAAGAAATGAACATATTTAGAGCATACCTGTGGTGCAAGAGGAAGATTTCTTTTAACCAAATTATAGCTGAAGACTGCATAGACATTTCCTAGAATTTCAGACTGGCTGTCAGCTTTAAATTCAATCATATAACTTCCAGAGTTTCTTTCAATCGTGTTATGTCTGATATTCAACATTTTCTCCATGCCTTGAAGAGAAATAAGACCTGTTTTGCATTTGTTTTCTTCAAACAGATTCTCGGAAATGTTGACTCTTGCAAAATGTCCTCCGATTGTCAAACCGAAGTTCCTGTTGTTTCTCCAAGTGTTGTTTCGGAGGAACACGGAATGGGTGAAGTTTTCATTGTAAGACCAAACGTAAGGTAAGGAAAGTTCCATACCACCTTGAGAATTTCGTTCGATTGAATTATCAGTTAGCAACCAGTGAAAGAGATTAGTCGAGTTTCTTAGATCTCTGTAAATTGAAATTAAAGTAAATTAGAAACCAAAATAGACTGCTTCCTCGCATCCTATCATGTACTTTATTGATTTTATGCTTTATCAAGCCATTATTGTCTAAATTGTTTAATTGCTTCCCTTGTTTAATTAATCTGTCAAAATTGTTTTGATTTTTTACATGAATTAAAGTATCAATATAGCAAAGGTTAAAGATAACAGACAATTCAAATTAATCTGGGGCTATCTGCGGGTTACTTTCGATAAAGTATAAAAGTTTCATACAAATCAGATAAGTATTTTTGAAGCTGTAGGATTAAATAAATAAATGTTTATCGCATATGGAAGAGAAACAAATGAGCGCAGAAGGTTGAAACTTATATGGGACCGAAAATGGGATAATTCTGACCCACCATACAAATTTCATTAAAATCAAAGGTATTGAGCGACAGACTGACAGTATATAATATTCCCTGATGTCTGAAACGAAGTTCTGTCTAGGAATTTTTGAAATCGGAGACATAAAATATTTAAATCAAACTTTTAGGCCAGCGCACATTAAGAGCAGGTTGCAGAGCATGGCAGCGCAGGTTTTTCCTAACGCAGAAATATAAGAGACCATGTGAATTAAGATGGCAGATCCACAAGCGTTGGGTAGCGGAGTACTGCTCTATGTCTCAATTTGTGAGGGTTGCCTATATTCCTGTGGTTGAAAAAAAAAAAAAAAAAAAAAAAATGCTGCCCTGCACTGCATCATCTGCATCAATGTGCAAGCCCTGGTTTATTCAATATAAGAAGCCTTGATTTCTTAAAATATGCTGTCTAGGTGTATGACTAACTTGTATTAATGCAATAGAAAAAGGTACTAACCTGCTGTAATGTAAGATGCCTCTACCATTATCAGTTATTAATGAATTGTTTACAATTATTGAAATTTCAGATATATTAGATTTTTCTACATTCCAATAAGGGGAATCTACGTAAATTGCTTCTTTTTCATTGTGTGAGATATCACAATTTATCAATTCAAAACTCTCATTTGCTTTCCTCAAGTAATGATCACCTAAATCATTTAGATATCTGAAACAAAATTGCATTCAATTGATTAGTTAATTAATCAGAACATTTTATTTAAATAATTTATTAAATGTTGTATACAACCAAATGATGAAGGAAATGTATTAAATGTTGTATACAAGCAAATTATGAAGGAAATTTATTAAATGTTGTATACAAGCAAATGATGAAGAAATTTATTAAATGTATACAACCAAATGATGAAGGAAATTTATTAAATGTTGTATACAACCAAATGATGAAATGAATTTATCAAATGTTGTATACAACCAAATGATGAAATGAATTTATCAAATGTTGTATACAACCAAATGATGAAATGAATTTATCAAATGTTGTATACAACCAAATGATGAAATGAATTTATCAAATGTTGTATAAAACCAAATGATGAAATGAATTTATCAAATGTTGTATACAACCAAATGATGAAATGAATTTATCAAATGTTGTATACAACCAAATGATGAAATGAATTTATCAAATGTTGTATACAACCAAATGATGAAATGAATTTATCAAATGTTGTATACAACCAAATGATGAAATGAATTTATCAAATGTTGTATACAAGCAAATGGTGAAAGAAATTTATTAAATGTTGTATACAAGCAAATGGTGAAGGAAATTTATTAAATGTTGTATACAAGCAAATGGTGAAGGAAATTTATTAAATGTTGTATACAAGCAAATGGTGAAGGAAATTTATTAAATGTTGTATACAAGCAAATGGTGAAGGAAATTTATTAAATGTTGTATACAAGCAAATGGTGAAGGAAATTTATTAAATGTTGTATACAAGCAAATGGTGAAGGAAATTTATTAAATGTTGTATACAAGCAAATGGTGAAGGAATTGATGCACCTTACCTGTTATAATGAGTAACCCATATTCCTTTGGAGTTTCCTTTAATCCTTGAATTTAAAACAGTTGTAGTTGGAATAATTCCTCTGACTAGTTTGTCCCTTAGGAAATGTTGTTTAGAACCTAATAGATATAAAAACATATAATAAAAATTTAGTTAGAACTTCTAAAAAGTATAGTAGTAGTAGTAGTAGTAATATTGGTTTATTCTATAAAAAATATATTAATATGTTTATATTGAAAAACAATATAATTTCTCCTGGCCCAAACAAGTATATATTTAACTGAGGTAAACATTAAAGAAAACTTTAGGAAGCTACGTTTGGGAAAAATTAAATACAGTCGACTCCTGATAATTTGAAGTTGGAGGGACCTCAAAAAAACTTTGAATTATCAAGAGTTTGAATAATCAAATGGTGGGATGAAATAAACGTATAAGGCGCAGGAAAAAATGCCTGGTGAGAAAAAAAGACATGGTGAGTGAGAAAGCGATACTTTAAAACACTACTAAGACAGGAGGAGAGGGAGCCTGGGGGGCTCAGAGGCTAGCGCACTTGCCGTGTGATAACGCAGGTTAAGCAGCCACGAGCAGGGTCAATAGATGGATGGGCGAACGCTTCTGACCACAGCTCTGGGTTCGATTCCCAGAGCCCCCCGCTCACTTTCAACCCAGCATTGTTTAAATAAATGGGAAGCTCCTCGAAAGAGTGGCGCCACCAGGTTTCAGCCTGGAAACCATGATGATGACACTCCTGGTTGTAATACAACCAGGAGGGGAGTCATGGCTTCACAAAAGGGTGAAGATTTCAGTCCCTAACCCGGGTTTGTTCGATGGGCCCACCTAAGTGGCCTGAGTCTTCGGGTGTAAAAGCCCCCCGAAAAGAGAGAAAAAAAAAAAAAAAAAAAAAAAAAACAGGATGAGGAGGAAGGAGCACTTTCCGATCATAACATGTTCATGCCTGTCTCTCCAGGAAGAAAGTTCAAATTGTCGAGAGTTGGGGAGAGGTACTTTAAATTTCCGTGTGTCAATGTCTCCACTTTTATAGAATTTTACTTCGAATTACTGAGTGTACCAAATTGCATTGTTTTTCTTTGAAATACGGGGAGCTTTTCTAGGGACCGAGCATTTGCTTCGAATTATTGAGAAATTTGTATTAATGAATATTTGAATTATCAAGAGTCGACTGTAATTTTGTATTTCTAAGTACTTTCAATACTGAAAGAGAATTCATGCTTAAATTTGAAAACAAACCTCTAAAAGCCGAAACAGCTAAAACTGTCATTCCCAGAGCATCCATACCACTTGAATACATAAGAATAACACCATAAGATGTTGATGTAGCGGGAAAAACTGTAAGATCTCTTCCAACATCCCACAATTCAGCAGGTGTATTTAGATCTGGAGCATCGTGTATCTTTATCACTTCAGTACTTCTATTTAGAATTGGGTTCAATAACTGGATACCAATTACCAAACCTGGTGTAGTCTAAAATCAACAAAGAACCAAATAAAAATATTTCCTTTGAAAAAAAATGTAAAAAAAAAAAACCAGTCATGCACCATGACTTATGAGCGAATTTTCAAAGAAATCTGCGTATTATTGGCTTATGATAATATAGGAAAATTTTGGTTTAGAATTTGAATGGGTGAAACAAAAAAAATTGGGTACACAGGGGTACGGGGTACAAAAGTCAAAATAGTATTTACCCTTCCAAGTTGCATGTCGTTGGAAAGCTCTTTAAGAGTACAGTAATTGTTGTTATAGGATATGTTATGTCATATTTTCATATAAGAGGGGGGGGGGGGGGGGGGGGTGAAATGGAAAAAAACACGTTTTTATGCTATTTTTGACCTTAAATTGTCAAAATTTGACCCCTAAATGAATTCCAAAAATTCTGGCCAACGAACTCATCCTTTCTTTTGACATTATTGACATTTTAAAATTTGTTTTGATTTTTTAAGTGCATCCTAGGGTGAGATATCGTCTGGAGTGATACATACATACATATATGCAGTGCTCGATTTCTAGAAATTGAGGTGCCGGAACTATACATGATGTCCTTAATCAAATTTGTACTCACTCAATGACAAATAAAATTTTAACAAAGGATTTTTTAAAAAAAAAATCTTAGTGCCAATAATTTTATTTTTTATTTATCAGAGAGAGAGGTCCCGGAACGCCGTTCCGCCGCGTTTCGCCTCAAATTGAGCCCTGCATATATGCATACATACATACATAAAAAAAAGTGTTAAATTTCAGGAATCGATTAAAAATGGTCTAAAACGGATTTCCATGGAGAAAATTTTCAAAAATTGGCATTACAACATTTTTAAAGCCATTGCAATAGCTTAATTTTCTTTGAAAATTCGCTAAAAGGATGCTTTACATTACCAATAAAAGAAAAGTATACTTGCTTTACTTTTAAAAACCAACCTTAATAAAGAATTGTGCCTCAATCAGATCAGAGGAGACTCTTTGAGTTATAATGTACTTGAACTGTCCCTCTTCAAGTTCTACAGTCCGTTCATTTTGAGGAAGCCATACAGGTATATATGGCGTAAACTGCGATGATATAGATAAATCTGGAGGTGGTTTAAACCAGCCGGCAAGTTCCCTTTGGGCAAGAGCTGTAATCATCGGCTCGTGGCGTAAACCACTTACCCTGTTATTTTCCATTCTTGAACCTTAAAACAAAAATATAATAATGTTAGAATAAGACTAATATATAATAAGTTTATCATAGAAAGAGAAGAGGCCAGGAATAAGTTAGTGGGTAAGCATAATTATTACATATTTAGTTTCTTTATTTACATCTTAAGCCGGGTCCACACTATATAACAAAGCACCATATAACAAATAACATGTTATATAACTTTGTTGCAGGAAGTTATATAAACATTACAATAACTTGTTCAATAACATTGTTAAATCAGACTTTTTGACTTAATAAATTTTTAATCAGACTTTTTGTAACATGTTATATAATTTGCTGCAACAAAGTTATATAACGTGTTACACCGTATTTTGTTACATAGTGTGGACCCAGTTATATCCTTATAGAAAACTTTATTAAATCATAATACAATGTTTGGTGTCAGGCTATTTACTGATCTAGCGATTGTTAATAGGGAAATAAATTAATTCTCAAGCAAGCCCTTAACATCTCCAATAAGTGTTACATTATAAATATGCCTCCAGTCTCTAATTCAGACATCCTGTTAAAAATCAATGGCGCTGCAGTAGTAAAATCAAGATACTTATTCAGAATTTCAAAAGTAGTAAGAGAAAATAGTTTTGAAAAAGAATTTAAGAAAACCATGCATGAAATGTTACTTACTGATAATTTTCATTCCAAGTTGTTTAAAAGCTGCTCCACTACCTTTGTTGTTGCTCAGATCACAATTTTTAATAGTATTAGTGCCCATAGAGAAAATATCAGAATATATTACTCCAAGTCCATCTAATGCATTTTCAGTTAACCTCACATTCTCCAATGTGTGCCGGGATAAATCTATCTGCAACGCTGTAAAATAAAAAGTATTATTAAAGTTTATTATTACTACTATTTTTTAACAAATGTGAGAAATCCAATAAAATTTAATAATCTCTCCCTAATTTTAAAATCCCTTACCTTAGGTTCCTTCTGTAATCCTTCTATTCACACAGCCCTAGTCAACCCCCACCTTGAACTGTTGGTTTGTCATAAAAGCTAGTAAAATATTTGGCCAGTAGAGAATTTACTCTTGCTATATGTTAACATTCAAAACTGAATATGATATTATACGTTGAAACGTGTTTGTTTATAATTTGCATGGCTCTATCATTGAAGCGAGCGTATTGCAATGAAATACTGAATATTAAAATTTATTAATCATGATGAATGTCATAGTTGAAGATAAGCGGAAGAGGGCAGTTTGAGGTAGAGTGGGGATACTCGGTACAAAACTTTACTTCCTAAACAAACCTATTCACTACACAACTATAAGAATCTTAACCACCCGCAGTAGCTTTAATCAATTATTATACATGTATCACATCACTACGCAAAAACTTCTGCTTGTATCAAGTTCAAATTTTACATGCCAGTTTCAATTGTACTTTAGACGATGTGTAATAAGTTTTATTACAATAGTTTCGTTAGAACGTAAGATATCGGTAAAAACGTTGTTTTTTTCTATTTCAAACGTTTAGGTCCGCTTTAATAGTTTTAACGATCTATATTAATTCATAGCGGTGTCGTTGTTGGTTTTACTAAAAAATGTTATTTGAAAATAATGTTTGTTTCATTGAATATGTGATGATAGAATTTTTTCCTGTCCTGAAATTCTAATTTTACATTGGAAGCTGACATTTACACGAGTGTTGCGCGCAAACTCTTGGATGGATCACGCTGTCCAACGAACTTAGCCTGAGTATTAGTAAAAGGAACATGTGTACCAAATTTCAACTAAATCAGTCAACTTTTACTCAAGTTATCGTCGGACACGTAAACGTTACACACAGACAGACAGACGCTAACGCTCGCTTCAATTAATATAAAATTGTGGTGACAGCATTGTTGTGTTACTTTCTACTAACCTCTCTAGTCATAATTATGAAGTGGTACCACAATATCTCAGTCAAAACAACCAATCAATGTAATAAATTTAAATAATAGCTAATTGATATTTATTTTTAAATGCTTTAACATTAAATGTACATACCTGGTTTGAATTGTGTAGTTGCATAGTCTAGAATTCCAGCCTTTTCAATTGTGATGTATTGAAGATGACTCCTATCAGCCAGAACACCTAATCTCATTCCAGCCCAGTGAGGAGAGTAACATCTCATTAACACATCTTGCATATGACTGCATGCATTCTCAAAATCACCTACCCTCTCTGACTTACATTTAGTCACATCTAAGTCATCATCATCACATCGAACATTGCTGAAAAATTACAAAAATTACATGAAAAGAGTAATAGAGGAATGCTGAGCTGATGAAAACAACTTGTAAGTCGTCTGCTGAAGTTAAGCTCATCTTACAAGTTTAAACACCAGAAAATGTTTCAAAAAAATGTATACATATGTATTAATAAAAACTCATGTTTTACACTTACGTAAGCAATATTGGATCATTGGTGCCAGGATGAGGCAAATCGGACGGGTATAGAAGCCAATCATCAGGATTTAATACCAAGCCAAGCTGGCTGCATACCAGCGATGCAGCTCTACGAGTCCATCCATAGTTGCACACTGTACCCCATTGAGAACCTATTCTCACCTAATCAAAAGAAAGTCACATGTCATAAAGAACGCCAATAGATATTGTATCATGGAAAATCTGAGAAAGTTTTTTTTTATAGAAGTCAAGATGACCATTAATTCTTAGAAGTAAAGTCACCCATATTCTATATTTTATGATAATAATATCATTTATTGACACTTGATGGTGCACAAGTAAAGTTAGATAATTTCATTAATAAAATATGGACTTGGATAGTGTATCAACGGACTTCTTGCCCAAGAGAGCCAATACTGGAATGATGTAGAGAGCACAGCAAGGGGAACTCGTTAAGGTATAGGTGAGAGATGACCTCTATCTCGGCTCCAAGATATAATATCAAAATATGATGTCATAATGAAATAGTAAAAAAATGCTTGCATACGAGTCTGCAAGACAGTGAGACATTTTCATGTAACTTTTTGGTGTTTTTTTTGGTAACGCATGTTGGTGTCGTTTTCAAATTAATAGTAGGGCTACTGCACGCTACTTTCGATAAACTATTAAAGTTTCATACAAATCACATCAGTACTTTCGAAGCTGTAGGTGTAAATACATGTATGTTTGTGCGCATGTAGAAGAGAAACAAATGAACGCAGAATTTGAAACTTATATGAGACCATCAATGGGCTAATCATGATCTACCATTCAAATTTCATTAAAATCGGACTTGTAGTTTTTAAGTTATGGCGGTTCTCAACAATTGAACGACAGACCGACACGGAACAAAAAATGGTCCCTCATATCTGAAACAGATTTCTGTCAAGGAATTTTTCAAATCGAAGACCTAAATTTTTTTCGTTCTTCGGAACAATAACATAGCTTCCGTTACCTCCGGTATGCTCGTGAGCAATACCATACAAAAATATAAAGTTTAAATCAATTAACACCAAGAATCAAGCAGAGAGTTCAAAAAAGTATTCTGGGTAACAATTATAATGAGAAAGCCAAGGGAGAATAAAGAACTGAGATAAGGAAGTCTTTGAGACGTGCTCTACTCGGAGATCAAAGCTAGTTTGATTTTTAATGTTAGTTAATTGTTAGTATTAGTTAGGTAGTACTAGTTTTAGGTAGACTAGTAGTAGGTAGTTTGATTTAAGGTTAAATTGTAGTGGAAGAGCGATGGGCTATAGGGCTAGAGTGGGGGAGATCCGAAAGAAGCCGAACTACATGTCGCGTCCTCGGTTACCTTCGAGTTAGTTTTTTTTTTCTCTAGCCTAGTTCAACGTCTAGTGCAACTACGACTACCTCCTGCGACCACCTACTTCCCTGGTACCAGTGGAACTCTTTTCGACTTTCTTTGCCCTGCGAAGAGAGGTAGGGGAAAGTCCCTACAGCTGGAGACTGGATTGCACCACCTGCTATAGCTTTTTAACTCCCTGTTACACTTTTCTGAGTTTTTAGGTAACGTAACGCTTTTTGAGGTATATTCCATAGTCTAAACATGAAAATGTCAAAACAAAGTATTCACCTGCAATGTTCCTTCGTTAACAGATGCTCCTCCTATAAGCCTTACATTAGGTTGATTATCAAGAGACGGCTTTGGTATGTCTACCATTGTTGTACTTTCTTCCTCCTTCGGTGGTTCTTCTCTTAAAGTCATAAGGATGTCATTGGGACCCTTTCCTCGAGCTTCAAGCATTCCATTCACCATTATGCCAACACCCGCAGGGAATCTGAAATTTAAAAAAAATATGTGTGAGGAGGATTTTTCTAATATTAACTATTTTAAGTAAACTTACAAAAAATAGTAATTTTAGCTATAAATACCTCAAAGTGACTCCTGACTGAATAGTCAACCTTCCTCCTGGTCTGAGATTGATATCTCTTTCTACAAGATATTCTCCAGGTCGAAGACTTTCGACTCCATCGACTTCACCACCTAATCTGTTTCCTCCGCTAGGATTAAATTCCGGAACAAATGTAGCATACTTCATGATTGTGCTAGCTCCTGGATTTGAAGGGTGGAGTAGATAAGGCAGGTACTCGATCTTAGCTAAGTTATAACGATCTTTTCTGAGAAGAAAAAGGAAGAATTATTAATTAAATGTCAACCCAATGTGGATAAAACTATAATATTAAATTAATTTACAAATGAATACCTGTCGAAAAGTCTGTAAAATATCTTTTCTTCGGATGAGGAACCAAGCCAGTTGAAAGTACAATTGATAATCTGACTCTGATCTTGTAAGTGAACACCGATTTCATATTGGGAGTCGTGATTATGAATAATATTTCTAAATACTGCTGTATTTCCAGAAGAAACGACCACTGGAGCAGCAACTCTGCTTCTAGGATTGAGCGATTTCACTTCACTTTCACCTGTAAAATAATTACCACAAATTTAGCAAGTAGCCTTTAAAAAACAGGAATCAATAGTAAAATATAATAATTAAAAAAATACGTGTGGTGTCACGGGACACCCGGTAGGAACGAAGTTCGTTAAATATAAATTATAAAATCACACTGCTAAGTACGTATACATTGCTAACTACATATACATGGCGGAGTTAGAAAAGAGACAAAATTAAAAGTACCGAACTGTTTGTACCTAGCAGAGTTAAGGCAAAATTAAAAGAAAATCATTATTTGTATCATTAAAGCAAGCGTCTTACTATAAATATATATTGAATATAAGAAAAAAGTTGATCATGATGAGTTTATAGTTAAAGGATGTTGGATTGAAATAGGACTGTTTTCTACCTACCTGGCCTATTAATTTAAAATATTATAAAATATATCTCTTCCCTACTCTAAAGCTTCTGCTTGAATCCGGTTGAAATTTTACATGTCTGTTTCAATTGCACTTTAGACAATGTGTAAGAAGTTTTATTAAAATCGTTATACGTTAGAACGGAAGATTCTTATTCTTCTTAAAATTTCTTAATTCTTAAAATTATTCTTATTAAAATAAGAAAAACGTTGTTTTCTTTATTTTAAACGTTTGGGTCTACTTTAATAAATTTAGCGAACTTCATCACTTCATAACAGTGTCGGTGTTTGTTTTACTAAAAAAAATATTTAAAAAAGTTGTTTGTCTCATTAAATAGATAAAGTTTGGGTTCTTTCTTGGATTAAATACGCAGTATTATAATAATATACCTAATATATTGAAATAAGTGTCAGCACAGATCAATTTTACTTTTAACAAGACCGTGATTGTATTTTCGATATTTACAAAACCAAGAGAAATTTTGACATATAACAAAAATAAACAAGTAAAGTAACAGGCTTCCATAATAACATTTTTTCCCGTCTTTTTCAAGCTTACTTTTACGCGAGCGTTGCACGTGAATGCTTGGGCGGATAACATTTTCCAATGAACTCAGCCTGGGCATTGGTAAAATAAACATGTGTACCAAATTTCAACTAACTCGGTGATCTTTTACTCAAGTTATCATCATCGGTAGATTTCGTGACAGTTTTTGCGTGACGGTGATTTTGTGATGGTTATTTTGTGACGGTGATTTTGGTCGTTTTTTTTTCTGTGCCATAAGGAACTTCGTTCAAAAAAAAAAAAAAAAAAAAAAAAAATGTATTAAATTGTTATACCTGTATCAAATGGCTGTTTAATTTTGTTGTTTTTGACGAAATTCCAAGTGAAGAGAAGATTTTGATGATGACTATAAGCGGAGAGACCAATGTTAACTACAAACACTCCGTTGTTATCGTAGAATTCATTATTTCTTATTGTGACCTGACTTGGAAGGATGTTAAACTCTTCTACAGGGTCATTTCTAATTAAAATTCCACCGTATAAGTGATTTGTAAACAAATTGAACTCTATTAATGCATTTAAATTTATAGCCGGTCTCATTTTAATACCGAGTTGTTGGTTGTTAACGTATCTATTGTGTCCGATGTAGAGTTGTAAAGTTCCGGCTTGTTCTTGCCAACAAGAGTCCACTTGAAGAGCTGTATCCAAACTTGAGTTGAACCAATTTCCCGTCACATTAACTATCGAGTCACGACAAAAATTACCGACTCTCACACCCGTTTCGATATTCTTGAAAATTTCACTGTACTCTACGACTGTACTTTGATTGAAGACTATAAATTCCTTTTTATCAGTTTCGTTAAGCCAGATAGCAAAACCGTGTCCTTGATTTGAACTCAAAGAAGTTCGGCTCACATTTGTACTTCCTCCGGCATAACTTATATTGACTCCGTCGCCGACATTAAATGAAATTCTCGAATTAGATATGTTAACTTGTCCAGCACCATTGTTGACATGGACCCCAGCAACGTGGTTATTGTACGATATGGAAGTTCGTAAAACATTTAAACGACTTCTTAAATTATCGACACCAATACCTCTGCCACTGTTTTCAGCTATTGTTGAATCTGATACGTTAAGATCCATCCATTTATCTGCAAAAAGACAAAACACAAAAGGGAATTTTAAGCCATCCTGCTATGAAAACTAGTGATAAACTAAACCATTTCACCTCTAGGTATTAAAATAAAAATAAACCATACCATGACCAGATGTTATTCTGATGAGTGCTAGAGTTTCTGTCATGGCTTCTGCTGAAAATTCAACATATATGTTATTCCGAGTTGATGTAACAGACTGCGGTTTGGTATTGTTATAAAGATCAAACGATGCAAGAAGTCGTTCATTTTTCGAAACTCCATCATACACTGATACATGACAGCTTCCATTTCTATCAGTTCTTATGGGTAGAAAATTAACTGTAAGTGCGTAGCCGTATTTTGTGAAGAAATACTAAAAAAAATAAAATAACATTAAGTAAATAATATAGATTATTATTATTATTATTTTATTTTATTTTTTTATTTTTTTATATATTTTTTTTTAAGTTTAGAGGAAAGATTTAGGAAGAATCTATTTCTACAGGATCCTCCGTACTCTTGCAAAGTTGCCCAAAGTCGGCTGAGGAACGAAATGTCGATGTCCATGTTCCTCAACTCGCCTTGCCTTATTTCACTTCAGAGCCGGTTTTCTGTCCGGAGTCAAAGGGGATATGGGGAACATGGAGTTGTGGCACTGAGGTGCTTGCTGCTAAGAGCAAGAGTGTGGATGCGAGTGCTTTGCCCAGGATATAATCAGCAGGGATACTTCGGTAGAGTGTGGGTGCGAGTGCTTTACCCAGGGTATAATCAAAAGGGTACTCCAAGAGAGTGTGGATGAGAGTGCTTTGCCCAGGGTATAATCAGCAAGGATACTCCGGGAGAGTGGATGCGAGTCCTTTGCCCAGAGTATAATCAGAAGGGTACTCCGGAAGAGTGTGGATGCGAGTGCTTTGCCCAGGGTATAATCAGCAAGGATACTACGGGAGAGTGGATGCGAGTCCTTTGCCCAGGGTATAATCAGCAAAGATACTCCAGGAGAGTGGATGCGAGTGCTTTGCCCAGGGTATAATCAGCAAGGATACTCCAGGAGAGTGTGGATGTGAGTGCTTTGCCCAGGGTATAATCAGCAAAGATACTCCAGGGGAGTGGATGCGAGTGCTTTGCCCAGGGTATAATCAGCAAGGATACTCCAGGAGAGTGTGGATGTGAGTGCTTTGCCCAGGGTATAATCAGCAAGGATACTCCAGGACAGTGTGGATGCGAGTGCTTTGCCCAAGGTATAATCAGCAAAGATACTCCAAGAGAGTGTGGATGCGAGTACTTTGCCCAGAGTATAATCAGCAAGGATACTCTGGGAGAGTATGGAGGGGCCATATCAGATATTATCCAATGTAAAACAAATCCTTTTTATCATACCTTTTTGCAGTATTTTTCATTGGCCGAGTAATAAGATTGCTGAAGAGCTATGGTAAGTGGAAAGGTCTGGGTAGCTGTCGTCGGAACAGTGCAAAGATCGAGCAATTCTCCACCACCTTGAGCAGCAATATCACGAGGTTCCCAGGCAGCATCGTGGTTCACATATCTCACTCCATCTCCTGAATTTTCACTTATAGAACAGCCTTCAACCTTAACTCCTCCAGTCGAACTGTTCACAAATATTCCATAACCTGAAGAAATCACAACAAATAAATTGATTTCATTACATTTTTATGTTCAGAGAACAAAAATAGCATGGGACCCCTTTATCAAAAATATCAGAAAAGGCAAAAATAAAGTAAAACTTGATGAACATACCATTATTGCTGCTGATATTTGAATAATGTACATGGAAAGGACCAGGTGGTTCAGTCACATTGATTCCATTAAAAGCAGATTGAGTGATGGTAAGTGAAGACATTTTTGGCGCTACTCCTATTACTTCTATTGCAGAAGTTGCATTATAATCTTTCCCTACACCTGCATGCCTAAAAATAATAAAATTATTCATTAAAGTCGCCTTTCAAACTGACTTAAGTCAGAGCTTTTAAGAAGAAAGGGATTTATTAATATGCCGCATTAAATTCATAGAGAGGTGTTTACCCTAACGGTATATAAAGTAATTTTTATAAAAAAGAATCAATCTTACCTAATTTCAACATATTTTAGACTAGATTCAGAAATAGGAACATATAGAGTATTAAGCTGTGTAAGTTGTTTGAAATATTTGGCATTTTCAAATCTGATTCCCCTCCAGTAATCTTTGACTGTGGACGGAATATGTTGAGGGTAGCATTCGATAGCTACATCTGGGTGATAATCTGTAAAAATGAAAAATGATTAGTATTATATAATTGATATTTTTGAGGTACTTGTGGTCTGACGCACTTAAGTTTTTCTTACCACAGGTGGGTCCTCCCATCTGTATGGGAGAGTGATGGCATTCTGATAAGGTAAGTTCGGTGCCAGAACAACTTGGCTGAAGTAGGAGGCGGGGGTGAGGAGACGGAGATCTCTCTACCCACCCCCGCCATACGCCCCCAGACCAACCCATCTGTCTGCACGCCACTTCAGCATCTTCTCTCCTCCATCTGAAATATTAAAACATTACTTGAATAATAAAATGAAAATCTAAGTAAGCATGCCATTGACTTGTCTGTGACTACCCGAGTTAGGTAGATTCTGAAATCCTAAAAATTGATGAAGTTAGGGATCAGACCTTAAATTTATTGTTTTCAAGAAATAAATATAATATGTTTATGGATGATACTTCGTCGTACCCTTAAAATATGTTAACATTGAGTCTCAACTTTCCTCCCTACCATGAAAAAGTAATAGTTGGCCCATAAGCTTCACTATCACCAACTGGTGGGCGAACGACGCGAACGTGATAAAAAAAGAACAATATTTTTTTTTTTCTTTTGTTGGGTCATTATTGGGGTAAATTTATAGAAGTCAACTCACTACTTTGTTGTACTGGAGGTTTCAACTTGGTTACCTCAAGTAGTTACCAGATTTTATGTTATTTTGATTATTAGTTTTATTTATTGTTATTGTTTTAAATAAAAATGAATAATTTAATGTGTGATGGAGGAAATTCATTCTATATACAATTTAAAAATTGACCACAACAACTTATAGTTGAGTAAATGTGATAAAATCTTCATAAAATTAAGCATGATTATGTCCTGGAGGGGGTGAAATATAGCCAGTACAACAAAGTAATAAGTTGGCTTCTATAAATTTATCTACGATTGATACGAAATATAAACATTGTATCTCTGTTTAGATGAGTATATAGAAAGTGATTCTTTACGTACTTGTATTCATTGTGCATTCGCGTCTCATAGTTTTGAAGAATTCCTCTTCTTTACCACCCTAGCGCGGTAAAGAAGAGGAATTCTTCAGCTTTACGTACGATCAGCGAGTTTGTTTACATTTAACAAAACTAATTTGCTGTTCTTTTATTAAATTAACTGTTTATTTAGAGTTTTTAGTGAATCAAGTGACTTTGACGAAAATGTGGAGAATAATACTCCTCCAGAAATAAATAATTCAGCAAAAAATACTCAAGAATTAATGCCATCTTTATCAAGAGAGAGGTACGAACTTACATACAGCAAGTTTATTTGTTTCTGTATTTATTATTTAAATCCAACAATCTTATAGATAAAGTACGGTACGCAACTCGTGCGAAAACGGCATTTTGCATTGCTCGTGTGTCGTGTGGTTTTACTACCCTCGCTGTCACTCGGGTGCAAACTCCACACTCGCATGCAAAATGCTTCTTTCCGCACTCGACACGTAATGTACTATTACCATGAATGACCCAACAAAAGAAAAAAAAAAGGATTGAATAAATAAGGACAACTTCAGAACATTAATTATGTTTTATTACATTAATATTTACGTGAATATCTATGCCTATGCTTATAATTCAGGTGGAATAAAGTATAAATATAAATCAAATTCTTTTCCAAAAAATTAATTTAGTTTGAAGGAGTATCAATTATCAATGTTTATTAATGAGAGTAAATTCTCGTCTGTAATTTTATTTATCTCCAGTAGGGTCGAAAAGTTACTTTTCAGGGAAAGTTTATAATATGTAATAATATTTTTAAAGTGTGTATATATTTTTAATATGTAATAATATTTTTAAAGAGTATTAAAGTGTAATAATAATTTTTAAATTTTATTACTTTTAAAGTGATTATTAATAATTGTTTTAAACCATTTAAATAATTTATATTATTTTATTTCTGGATTAAATTCGTTTAATAAAGAAATACGAATGTTTTCTTTGGTGAATAAATCTTATGTAGCGCTTTTCTGGAGATAAAATTTTGTATGTACCTCGAGAATAATGCATTATTATTCCCTTGTTATAATTATCTCCCTCGGCTTCGCCCCGGGCATTAAGATAACTAATACCCTCGGCTTCGCCTCGGGATTTAGTTGCCTTGATTCCTTCAGATTTACCTCAGGAATCAACTCAGTTACGAGGGAAATAATATCTTACATTATTCCCTAGGTGCATAAATATTTCATCTCAGAGGGAGTACAATATAAATTTAGTTATGAAAAGTTAGAAAGTGCGGAATTAAATGTCAATATACCTTACTGAATTTGAGCAAACAGATCTCCATTTCTTTGAGTGGAATATCTGTAACCTTCCTGATAAAGTAGAGGGTCCATCAACCAGTCTAAGACCTGAAGATGGCTTCCTTCCTAGAGGACTCCCTAAGCCGCTCAGCACTATCTTTTCTTCTCTTGTTCCCTGTAACATTAAATAAATACTAGTGATGCGGTGCATAAAGAACTCGCGTAGAATGGTGCTTTTATATCAGCCGTACTATGTTCTCAATAATGATATCAGGATAATATTTCAGTAAAACCTGACATTCTTATTTAACCTGAAAAGATCATTAAAATGATTTTGTCCATTATCTTTATTTAATAATATTGACGCAGGCTCGCTACGCTCGCCTCTTGATTCAGCATTTCTAGTAAATATGTATTAAATAAAGTTATTGCAGGCTCGCTGCGCTCACTTGTTGATTTAGCTTAGCATTTGTAGTAAATATGTATTAAATAAAATTATTGCAGGCTCGCTACGCTCGCGTGTTTACACAGTAAATATAGTAATTATTTTATAAAATAAAGAAGGCTCGCTACGCTCGCCTATTTGTTTCAGAATTTGTAGTAAATATTTATTAAATAAAGTTATTGTAGGCTCGCTACGCTCGCCTGTTTACACAGTAAATATAGTAATTATTTTATAAAATAAAGAAGGCTCGCTACGCTCGCCTATTTGATTCAGAATTTGTAGTAAATATTTATTAAATAAAGTTATTGTAGGCTCGCTACGCTCGCCTGTTTACACAGTAAATATAGTAATTATTTTATAAAATAAAGAAGGCTCGCTACGCTCGCCTATTTGATTCAGAATTTGTAGTAAATATTTATTAAATAAAGTTATTGTAGGCTCGCTACGCTCGCCTATTTGATTTAGCATTTGTAGCAAATCTTTATTAATTAAAGTTATTGTAGGCTCGCTACGCTCGCCTGTTTGATTCAGAATTTGTTGTAAATATTTATTAAATAAAGTTGTTGAAGGCTCGCTACGCTCGCTTTTTATACAGTAAATATACTAATTATTTAATCAAATAAATTAAAGAAGGCTCGCTACGCTCGCCTGTTTATACAGTAAATATAGTAATTATTTAATCAAATTAAAGATGGCTCGCTACGCTCGCCGGTTTGATTCAGAATTTGTAGTAAATATTAATTAAATAAAGTTATTGTATGCTCGCTACGCTCGCCTGTTTATAAAGTATTTGTACGTAATCATTATTTAATATAATTAATTCAGGCTCGCTGCGCTCGCAAGTTTATACGGCATAACATTATCCAGAAATAAGGTGACAAACTTTTTTTTTGTCGTCCGCCATATTGGCAGCCATCTTGAAAATATTAACTGTGATATTTTATTAGTTAAATTTTCTTTTCCTTCTCTTAAAGACCTTTAAAACGATGTATAACACATTATGCTGACTAAAACTTTTTATTTTAGTCCTCCGCCGTATTGGCCGCCATCTTGAAAATATGAAGTGTGAAATTTGATTAGTTACATATTCTTTTCCTTCTCTTAAAGACCTTCAAAACGATGTATAACACATTATGCTGGCTTAAAACTTTTTTTTAGTCGTCCGCCATATTGGCCGCCATCTTGAAAATATTAACTGTGATATTTTATTAGTTAAATTTTCTTTTCCTTCTCTTAAAGACCTTTAAAACGATGTATAACACATTATGCTGACTAAAACTTTTTATTTTAGTCGTCCGCCATATTGGCCGCCATCTTGAAAATATGAAGTGTGAAATTTGATTAGTTACATATTCTTTTCCTTCTCTTAAAGACCTTCAAAACGATGTATAACACATTATGCTGGCTTAAAACTTTTTTTTTAGTCGTCCGCCATATTGGCCGCCATCTTGGAAATGTTAAGTGAGGAATTTTTAAAAACTATACAGTTCTCAAAAATGCTGAGATGCATCTACGTGCCAAATTTCGCTGAAATTGATCAATTTTTACTCCAGTTATCGTTAGACAAACAAACAAACAAACAAACTTTTCAAATCCCAAGTCTCTGAAATGAAGAACTCACTACGCTCGTTCAATTATATAGTCAATGTGACGATTTATTTAATCGTTAAACTACTAGTGATGCGGTGCATAAAGAACTCGCGTAGAAAGGTGCTTTTATATCAGCCATACTATGTTCTCAATAATGATATCAGGATAATATTTCAGTAAAACCTGACATTCTTATTTAACATGAAAAGATCATTACAATGATTTTGTCCATTATCTTTATTTAATAATATTAACGCAGGCTCGCTACGCTCGCCTTTTGATTCAGCATTTCTAGTAAATATGTATTAAATAAAGTTATTGCAGGCCCGCTGCGCTCACGTGTTGATTTAGCATTTGTAGTAAATATGTATTAAATAAAGTTATAGCAGGCTCGCTGCGCTCGCTTGTTGATTTAGCGTTTGTAGTAAGTATTTATTAAATAAAGTTATTGCAGGTTCGCTACGCTCGCCTGTTTACACAGGAAATATAGTAATTATTTTATAAAATAAAGAAGGCTCGCTACGCTCGCCTGTTGATTCAGAATTTGTAGTAAATATTTATTAAATAAAGTTATTGTAGGCTCGCTACGCTCGCCTGTTGATTTAGCATTTGTAGTAAAAATGTATTAAATAAAGTTATAGCAGGCTCGCTACGCTCGCCTGTTTACACAGGAAATATAGTAATTATTTTATAAAAATAAAGAAGGCTTGCAACGCTCGCCTGTTTGATTCAGAATTTGTTATAAATATTTATTGAATAAAGTTATTGCAGGCTCGCTGCGCTCGCCTGTTGATTTAGCATTTGTAGTAAATATTTATTAAATAAAGTTATGAAGTTAGTAGTATTGATTGAGATTTTATGGTATTTACTCATAGTGAAGGTTGATAAGAAAAGAAAACACTTTTACTTGTTCAATAATTTTAATGTCAAACCATAAATATATTTTGACTTACATACCGGTTTCGACTTATTCAGTCATTATTACACTGATGATGACTGAATAAGTCGAAACCGGTATGTAAGTCAAAATATATTTATGGTTTGACATTAAAATTATTGAACAAGTAAAAGTGTTTTCTTTTCTTATCAACCTTCACTATAAATAAAGTTATTGTAGGCTCGCTGTGCTCGCCTGTTGATTTAGCGTTTGTAGTAAGTATTATTAAATAAAGTTATTGTAGGCTCGCTACGCTCGCCTGTTTATACAGCAAATATAGTAATTATTTAATCAAGTTAAAGATGGCTCGCTACGCTCGCCGGTTTGATTCAGAATTTGTAGTAAATATTAATTAAATTAAGTTATTGTATGCTCGCTGCGCTCGCCTGTTGATTTAGCATTTGTAGTAAATATTTATTAAATAAAGTTATTGTAGGCTCGCTGTGCTCGCCTGTTGATTTAGCGTTTGTAGTAAGTATTTATTAAATAAGGTTATTGTAGGCTCGCTACGCTCGCCTGTTTATACAGTAAATATAGTAATTATTTAATCAAGTTAAAGATGGCTCGCTACGCTCGCCGGTTTGATTCAGAATTTGTAGTAAATATTAATTAAATAAAGTTATTGTATGCTCGCTTCGCTCGCCTGTTTATAATGTATTTGTACGTAATCATTATTTAATATAATTAATTCAGGCTCGCTGCGCTCGCAAGTTTATACGGCATAACATTATCCAGAAATACTAAATAAATTGGTGAGTGCAGCGAACCTTCAATATATACCCAGTTAAATGAAAACTAATTTTAAATGATGTCTATACAGGGCGAGTGCAGCGAGCCAACAATATCATTATTACAACTCCTGTATAAACGTGCGATCATAGCGAGCCTGCAATACCTCTATTAAACAACGTTTAACTAAATTTTCAGTTTAAACTGCTTACTATGCAATAATTATACTAAATAATAATTATCTACAATTGGTTGAAAATATATAGAGTGAATTTTTAATAGTTATTTACTCTTTTCTTACTTCTAAACCCTTTAAAACGATGTATAAAATTCCATACTGACGAAAAACATTTTGTCATTCGCCTCATTGGCCGCCATCTTGAAAATATAAATGATGAAATTTGAAAAGTTATTGACTCTATTCCTACTTTTATAGACCTTTAGATTAATGTATTACATGCCAAGCAGATTAAATTTTTTTTAATAGTCCGCCATATTGAAAATATTATGTGTGACATTTTTAATACTTAGATATTCCTTTCCTAAACTTCAAGACCTTTAAATTGATGTATTACATGTCATACTGACTAAAAACTTTTTGTTTAGTCGTCCGCCATATTGGCCGCCATCTTGAAAGTGTGCAGTATTAAATTTTATCAGTTCAATATTATTTTCCTCCTTTTAAAGGCCTTTAAAACGATGTATAACACATTATGCTGACTAAAACATTTTATTTTAGTCGCCCGCCATATTGGCCACCATCTTGAAAATATGAAGTGTGAAATTTGATTAGTTACATATTCTTTTCCTTCTCTTAAAGACCTTCAAAACGATGTATAACACATTATGCTGGCTTAAAACTTTTTTTTTAGTCGTCCGCCATATTGGCCGCCATCTTGGAAATGTTAAGTGAGGAATTTTCAAAAACTATACAGTTCTCAAAAATGCTGAGATGCATCTACGTGCCAAATTTCGCTGAAATTGATCAATTTTTACTCCAGTTATCGTTAGACAAACAAACAAACAAACAAACAAACAAACAAACAAACAAACAAACAAACAAACAAACAAACAAACTTTTCAAATCCCAAGTCTCTGAAATGAAGAACTCACTACGCTCGTTCAATTATAAATTAATTTGGTTTTTTTTTGTAATACTATAACCTGTTGATCTAAAAATTGAAAATTAAGAAAATACTGAATCATGTTGTGTTGATAGGTTAAGTGCATCTTTTAGGCCCATTTTACTAGACGAGAAGGATGAGTCACTTGTTCAAACCTAGCCATTAGGATAAGGCCCATTTTATTAGACGGGAAGGACGAGCCACTTGTTCAAACCTATCTATTAGGATAGGCCAACTTTTAGGCCCATTTTACTAGACGGGAAGTACGAGCCACTTGTCCAGACCTAGCCATTAGGATTAGGCCATCTTTTAGGCCCATTTTACTAGACGGGAAGTACGAGCTACTTGTTCAAACCTCATTCTTAAAGTACTTGGGCGTCGTGATAAAATTAAACTCTAACCATTAATTATGATATTGTATATTTAATCTATATTGTAATAACTACAGCCACGGGATCGCTATATTGAACAACAACATAAAGTTACAGAAGAAATTTTCACGAAATTATCTTGACCTTTTATAAACTTATACTTGAATTTCAGCAACAAGATGGGGTAAAAGTAGATGAAGTGTTGCAGATAAGAAATAAAACACGTCTACTTATTTTTAAAGAAGATTGGATTTTTTTTTTTTTTTTTTTTTTTATTTCAAAACAAGAAAAATTAAATTTACAGTCTATGAAGTAGGTCGTTTTAAACTAGTGGAGGGATTTTAAATTTCATATAAATTATTTTATCTACAATTTATACGGAATATAATAATTATATCTCTGTTTAGATGCGTAGAGAAAGTGATTCTTTACATACTTGTATTCATTGAGCATGCGCATTTCATAATTCCTCTTTTTTTCCGCCCTAGTGCGGTAAAAAAGAAGAATTCTTCACCTTAACACGCAATTAAAGAGTTTGTTTACATTTAACAAAACTAATTTGCTGTTTGTTTAATTGTAAAGTAACTGTTTATATGTGAGTTTATAGTGAAAAACAATGATTGATTTATGTAATTATTACGAAAATAAGGAGAATAATACGCCTCCCGAAATAATTAATTCAGCACAAAATACAACTAATGAATCTCTTTTGATAAAGATGACATTATCTTTATCAAAAGAGAAATACGAACTATTTATTTTATTTTATTTGACATGACAATGTAAAAACTTTGTATGTCTTGGAAAATATAATTACATAGTTCGTTTTGATTCGTTCAGTTGAACTGTGTAGAGTAAAGAGTTAATTGATTATAGTATAGATACGCAATCTTTAACATTATTATTAAAATACAACTATCGTAGATAAAGTACGGTACGCAACTCGTGGGAAAACTGAATTTTGCTTTGCTCGTGTGGTTTAACTATCACTCGGGTACAAACTCCACACTCGCATGCAAAATTCTACTTTCCGCGCTTGACGCTTAATGTACTATTATTTGCAGAAATGAAATTCTTCAGTTCTCAAAACCTTTTCTTATTATTTTGCTATTTCCAATTGATAAGATTATTTGCATAACGGCATAACGCCAATGTATAATACCTGTTTGTTTTTAAATTTTATTTATATAATTTTTTTGTATTATGTTAATAAAACAGCATTCTATTCTATTCTATTCTATTTGTCTATCGATACGATGATTTTTGGTGAACACAACTCACTATATTAGTGTTTCGACTTCATTATTAATTCTAGGGCGCGCTTTGGTGCAAACTCCACACTCGCATACAAAATGTTACTTTTCGCACTAGACGCGTAATGTACTATTATTCTAATCCTAAATGTCTCATCTCATAGTAATAAGATAGATTCTGTCAAGGTATATCCGCTGCTGTTGAGATGGAAGAAGTTATAAGAAGGATCAAATGCTAGAGAAGCCCAAGTAAGTTAGTAGTATATAATTAGTTAGTCATCTGCACTATAGAAGCCTTTAGACTTAGGTGCACAACACGCTATCCAACCTGTATCTACGCTACGACCAACACCTGTTATTACGCCCTGCTATTATTAATATCTTCTAAACATGGTAGGCAAATACTTCCTAGTAAAAGAATAAATAGAATCTTTCCTGAATATTTAAAAGAAATACAATTGGATCTACTTATAACAAACTTCTATCCAACGCAAATCTCTGTCCATTTATTATGTCCATCTATTATTATGCACTTATAGGGTAACCATACGTCCGGATTTCGTTCGGACAGTCCGGATTTGAAACATCTGTCCGGTTTTGCGTCCGGATTTTACTTATATGTGAACGGAAAACGCAGCGAAAGCGAAGATAGTGTTCTATTTGAATTGCTGAATGAGGAAGATTATCTTCCTCAGTTGTAAAAGAGCTTCTTAAGGCAGCACGGGAACGGGGGTCGACACACGCGCCATAAGCTCACGCCTCTAATATTAAACCTAGAGACTTGACGAGTGATTAGATTAGCCTCCAAGCCGAAGGCGAGGACAGGCTATGATAATTAACTGTCGAGGCGAAGCCGAGGCAGGCAATGAATAAACAAGGCAGAAATGTTTCCTTTGCTGCCTGTTGCATACAATATTTTATCTACGGGCGGCAGAAAAATGAAACTGCTAAAATACCATATTTATTTATTAACATAGCACAGTTAATTACTATGTTATATTAATAAGATAATAGCATATATGTATTAACTAAAATTAATGTTTATAAAGAAATCAAATAAGAAGCTTGGGAATTTGGGAATAATAACAATAAGTGAATAGCAAACTGAATATATAACAACATAATACAAAACACACGTTAATTACACACAAAACTTCTGAATGAATAATGCACGCAATATAAGGGTCATTTCAAAATTTCGGTACAATTCGTGTCACAGAGTCATAAAAAGAAAAGTGTTTATCATAAAGTTTGATTTTTTTTAAAAATATTATTTAAGAACATAAGGGAACACATCCACTAAAAGTTTGACAGGCTGGGGTCCACTGCTAGGGAATTAAAAATATACATATATGTCATTTTCTCACTCCCTAGCCTGCGTCACAAGCATGGGGTGGCCAAGTTCACCTAATTTTTTTTTGCAAATCTAGGAACCAAAATTTAATTAAACAATACGGGAGGTTGTGAGAATTCCCCTGTATTTTCCATAAAGTGATCCAAAATGGTTAATTTCTGCTTATTAGCTTACTAAAAAGCATATTTTATATGTGTCACAAGGTTTCTACCTCACTCCCTAGAACTTTTTAAAAATGACCGCCAAACTTGTAGAGAAGAAATATTTTTTGCTACAGCTTCATAAATAGGCAACACTAATTCAACATGCTGGATAGAAGTTGGTTTTATTAGGTTACAATCCAGAGCCCTTTGTCTTTTATGGTGGTTTAGTACTGAAAGTTAACGAGTATTTTTATTCAACCTCACTCCCTAGACCATTATAATTAAATGAAGGAAAGTGATTTTTTTAGAATTGCTTTTAATTTATAGTTCAGTTTTTAGAATACAGTCTTGGACATAAAATGGAGTCATCCCTGTTCACATAATATCTCATTTGGCACTAAAACCTCACTCCCTAGCCTCTCACTCCCTAGTCTAATAGACAAATTCCATTCATCTAGGGAGTGAGAATCTTGATGAAACAGTCATATTTTACATTTTATTTAAACTATTTTTGCCTTTTTAAGTTGATTTACTTCAAGCCGTGACCACTCCTTATCACATTCCTCTAAATTTTGACTTGTAATGTACTTATAATAATTATTTTTGTGAGCAAGATTTTTAATTTTTTAAACGGACCAAATGTGATTTTGCTTCATAAGAGCTCAATTAAATCAGTTCTTAAACAAATATTTTATTAAGCTATAATATTATTAATAATATTTTATTAATTAATTTATAAAGCTTCTCATTAACAAGACTTGAATCTGACTCCCTAGATTCAAGCAATTTTTTAAAAATCAATATTATTGGAAATGTTGGTGATTATGCGTGCATATAAAAAGGGAAGTTACTAGGGAGGCCATAAAGACATGGTAGCAGTGAAAAAAACTACAATTATTTCAATTTTTTTTTTGAAAATTTACCAAGGTTGAAATGCACCGAAATTTTTAAATGACCCATAAAATATTTATTTACATTTTTTACTATCAAATTACTAAAAGTGTTAAAGATATCTTCTATTGTTTAGAAGAAAAGAAGTAACTAGGATAAATCAAGAAAAGTAGCTAGTCTAATCTAGGATGACCAATAATAATAATAATAATATGGATGTTGGATGTTTACATGACGCTGCAGTGTAGCCAGTGACTCCGCTATTTTTTAAATTAAAGATCTACTATACATTGAACTTATTTAACTTATTTAACTGAATTAACAAATATAAACAAATTATTTTATTATTAAAACGTTTATTTATTAAATATTACTTATTGAACTATAATGTATAATGTTATAAAATAGAAATAATAGTATAAACTGTTATTGCCAACATTATAACAATAAACATTTTGCTGCCTGGTCAGCAACATGTTTCCTCATTTTACCGCCTAGGCCGTAAAATCACATTTCTCTACCCGAAATCAGTTCAATAATGCCTCATTTTGCTGCCGCAAGTAGATAAATAACATATTCGTCATCATTTTAAAAAGGGGGAGGAGGAGGAAACACTAGGTCTTCACACAAAGTATTTTGTAATAACTATAAAAAGTTTTAGCTACGCGGTCCCCCTCCCCCCCCCCCCGGCCATGACGCCCGTGGTGAATTAGAGAATGGGTGCTTCGTGAGGTTTTTAAAACGGTTCCCCTTTAGAATCAAAGTCTTGACTCGTGAGTTATATGGAACGACGAAAAGCGCATGAGATGCGCTCAAAGAAAGCTCGTTTTTTAAAAGATAATACATAAATGCAATAAACATACTCGTAAATTCATGTTTAAGATAGAGGGCGCTAGTTTCAAAAAAACAATTACTTCTTGAGTCTTAAATTAAAAATATGATTAAGATGTCCTTAGTAGGTATAAGGTATAGTGGCTATAAAGCTATACCTTACCCATCTTATATTATTTAATTATAAATAATTTCTATCTTAAAATTAATTTTTAGCAAAAAACAATTATACCGGTTCTTTTACCGTTTCTTTAAAACTATAAAACATCTTGTAATAAACGAGTTTTTCTCATTTGGTTGCAGGATCCAAGCATGCGTGGTAAGATGTACTGAAACTGAACACACGAGTGATTTAGCTTTACTAACCCCACAGCTTGATCCAACATCTTAACAGATATTATCTTAAAGTGCTCTACATTCATTGTTAATTTCATTCGTTAAAAGGTAAAACTTCCTATGAATGATGGTGATGTTCATTCATAAAGAAATAAAGTTCTGTTATATTAATGAGCATACATATTTATCAATGAAAAAAAAACTAATAACTTAACAATATAGTTTCATTCTATAAGGAAAACTTGGAAGACGGTATTGTAATTTTTGTTGTTTTCAAAGGTATCAGATATTCCCAAATAATTTTATGTTTTTTCATTATTATAATTTAGAACCGGGGAGCGAGTGCCCGTGGCGCTCAAAAAGAAGAGCAAAGGCTCAAAATAAGGAAGGGTTTGAGTTGAAAGTGGTTAATTTTTCTCTCACTCGATACTAAATCTCTCTAGCGAGCTTGACCCTAACTAAAATGGCCGTGTTTATAAAATAATAATAAAATTCTTCATTTGCAGCACTTATCTACAACTTATATTAGTATTTACTCATATGAAATCATTGAGAATTAAAAGTAAAGAAAAATTTATCAAATAATATGTAAGAGCCAAATTTGAAATGACTGCTTTAGAAGACGACTTTTGTTTTTTGTACAAGATTTCTATTTGTTGTCTAGGAACTGTAAGATGTTCATTAATGGCGTTATTGCCGTTATATAATTAAAGTAAAGTAATAAGGTTAAAAACAAATTTAAACTATATTTATAAAAAAAAAAAAAAAAAAAAAAAAAAAAAACAATTAAGGAACAATTTAAGGAAATATCACTTATTGTTACCAGATGATAATAGATAAATATCGAGTTTTTATAGGGATATCGATATTGTTTCTATCAAACTGCCGCTTGAGAGTGTTGGCATCGGGGGAGAGTATAATGAACCACTTTCAGTAAATCAAAGATTAAACAGTAATGTCCCCTCTGCCTCTTCCTTACTATGAGTGCAAATGCCTAACAACCCCCCTCGATCTTCTCTTCTCTCACCGTCCCCTACACGGGGACATAGCGATGACAAGGTTTAGATTCGGTTTTGGCGAGATCCTTTTTACAGATATTTGCCCTTTTATATATTAATGATTATAGACAAAATCCTGTTTCGGGCCATAAAAGCAGCATAAGTTACCATACAGATATTTTTGGCCTTCTCTAAAACGTTAAATGCAAGTGTTAAATACAGTTTTCAGTAATTGGCCCAAACCAACTAAAAAAATCCGAAAAGTTAAAAAAAAATATATTTTAGTCAGGGTGCCCATAGGCAAAAAAGTCAATTATACATACTCTTTCCAAACCTTTTTGTATGGCTTGTTTAGGCCAAGTCTGGCACCTTTTTCCTCTGTGACTTATTTTGGTTAAGGGACGTTTTTCATTATTTGGGCCCAATAACTTTGACGCCTCAGACTGGAAAATCGTAAAAAGTTCTGCGTAAGACAATATAAAAATGTTGACTTATAGGGTTCAAATAATGTGACTTGAGAAAATCAGCTGGATATTTATTAATATTAATTAATAGTAATTAATATAAATGATTATTAATTAATATTAATTAATGATTAATAACCAGCTGATTTTCTCAAGATACATTATTTGAACCCTATAACTCAACATTTTAATATTGTCTGACGCAGAACTTTTTTCGATTTTCCATTCTGAGGCGTCAAAGTTATGGGGCCCAAATAATGAAAAACGCCCCAAAACCAAAAAAAGTCACAGAGGAAAAAGGTGTCAGACTTGGCCTAAACAAGCCATACAAAAAGGTTTGGTAAGAGTATGTATAATTGACTTTTTTGCCTATGGGCACCCTGACTATTTTTACCCCCCCTTAAAAAATTAATAATGGCGGACGCAACTTTAAAGTTTTTTTGGAGGCTTACTGCGGCTAAACGGTAAGTCGCATCGAAAAGCAGATTGCACCAACGGTAACTAATTTTAAATATCTACAACTTTGGTCCTATATGACCATTTTGTCGTACATCCATTGGTTCTACCTTAAATTGTGCAATTTTTTTTTTTTTTTTTTTAAATTTTTGACTTTGAGCTCTTATGGCACCCGCAATTGTTGACCGATTTAATTTCTGATTGAAGTGTTTAAACCTCACACTAATGCTCTTTAAATGAAGCATATATTATTTTAGTGATTTTTCCTTTGAACTAGAGTTATTAAATATTTACTGGTGCAACTGCCGTATTGAGAGAAGAGACTGGTAATTAAATTAATGCACCATCATGGTTGATGATTGTTCAATTACTTCCCAGTCTAATTGGTTTTGACTACGTTTATTTTCTTTTTTAGTATACCTTTTTTTAGCATTGTTATTTATTACTACATTACTTAGTTTCTATTGGTTATTTTTAATGATAGATAGACTCCAAACTACGATTTGAAAAGTAAATTATATTCTTTGTAACGGAATGAATGATGTATAATATAGTCCAGGTTTTATTCTTAGAAGGGTTTAGAAACAAAACTTTTCAGGCATTTCATTTAATTGCTAGGCCTACATGATAATAGGAAACATAGCCACTAATACCTAGCATGAGCCCCTAAGCATGAATTTTAATTAAGAACATTTATTATTTTACTATTACTACGTTTTTATTAGCTTGCTTTCTTGTTTGTTTGTTTGTCCGGTAATCCGGTACAAATCTGGCAATCGATTTCTAACTAACTTCCCGAATAGCTATACATTTGAAACTTTTAGCATAGCTCAGAACACGATGACAATGCATTATTTTAATACTTTTAGCCATCTTTCAGCTGAATTTAATTGGTTTTTAGCAAATTTTGCTGAACGGAAAGTTAGTTCGGAAAAAATCCGCAAGTTATTTTATTTGTTTTGCCATGTCCAATATTTACGCAATCTTCATTTTGACGGGTTTCTAATTTGTGATAGATAAACATTGAATGACAGCAAGACAGGAAATATCGATTATATTATTTATCGATTATATTATTTTAAAGGAAAATTTAAAAACGTAGTATCTAAGAAGTTCTTTTTATCTTTAAATGATTTTAATTAAATTTAAACAGACCGCATTAATAATTGTTAACAAGTCGAAAATCTCTCTCTCTCTCAGCTTAGTTCAATGAAAAGATCAGACATTTGAATATCTCATCAAGAAAAGCTAAACTTTATCTACATAATGAGCATTGGAGTAAATTTTATGCTAACAATTTCAATTTCTAGAAATTGTAAGCACGCAATAAAGACTTATCAATTATAGAGATGGAATTGATTCTTTAAAAGTCCAGACGTTCTTCTTACGCCACTCTAGCTTTATATTATCTCATCCTTCTTCAATCCTAACATACTAACAGGGCCGGCGCAAGGACCATGCGAGACATGCAGACGCATGTGGCGCCGTCCGGGACGTGGCGCTGGCGAAGCCAGCGTCTTCCCAAAAGATGTTTTTAAAATTTATTATAATAAATAAATGTATTATATTTATTTATTATTATAATAATATATTCAGTAAAACCTGACTTAACGGTCATAACGAAAAAGAAACAATAGGAATGTTCTCTTAAGGATTATACCTTGTCCAATACGGAAACGTGTATAAAGCGGGAACGGAAAGAAATTCTGGGCAGGAATATTGAACGAGCGTAGTTAGTTCTTTATTTAAAAGATTTGGGATTTGAAAAGTTTGTGTGTTTGTGTTTGTTTAGCTAATAATAGCTGGCGTAAAAATGGTTCGATTTGAACGAAATTCGACACACAAGCACATCTCATAATTTGTGAGAACTGCATAGCTTTTGAAACTTCCACACTAAATATTTCAAAATGGCGGCCCAAGTGGCGGACAACTAAAAAGAAGTTTTAGTCAGCATGACACGTTGTACATCGTTTCAAAGTTATTCAAGAGTAGGCGAAGAGTAAATAACTGTTCAAATTTCACATTCAATTTTTTGTCATTATGGTTTACCGAAAAATGGACATAATGGTGTCATTTTGCAAAGGAACTGACAGAAAACGTTGGAATCAGTCCAGAATTCACTGATGAAGTTGTGGTGAGGCCAAGAAAGAATAAACTAAAATTTTCTTATGAGGGTAAAGATAAACCTGTGAAGTCTGGGAAGAAATCTTTTAAAGTAAATTATTTTGTTGTCCTCGACACTGCAATAAATTCTTTGACAAAGAGGTTTGAACCAATGGAAAACAAAAGCAAACATTTTTAATTTCTCTATGATATTTAACAACAAGAGAAATGTGAAAAAGTTATCAGATAACAATGCAGAGACCTATACAGTAAGTATTAACGGCAGATGAAATCTATAGGGGAACTGCTGAGGGAAATCATAATTTTAGCTCTAATGTTGTCCAAAGATAGCAGCCATATAAATACATCAAAAAGACCATTGTTATAAAAAAAAGTATTTTGTCCATAAAAAATAAAATAATATTTTTTCCAAAATTTCCAAAAAGTGCTATCTTTACTTTTGGTCGAAGAATGTTGTTTATGTGTATAAATTAATTTGTTTATGTAATCCCCTATTCTTAAGTTTTCATCAAAAGTTGTGTAAATATTTTGTTGAATACATATTTATGTTAGATATAGGTTTATGTTAAAATTTGCAGATATGCATCGGTACATATTGGCGTCAAATCTAGATCTCGCATGTCCCAAAAGAAACCCTTGAACCGGCCCTGCATACTAAAGCATAAGAAATTCCATCGCGTAACTTTTCCCTACGACCATTTTTCTTTTAGCAGAACAAGAGGAATTATTTTCCCCGTGTTGTCACTCAGGAACTCAATTTGCCAGCCTGAAATCGATAAAGAATGTCTTCGTAAGGGTGTTCTTTTCCACTAGTTCTTTGTTAGTTTGACGAGAGCAGAAAATGATGTGGCAGAGAGGTGTAGGAGACTCGCCACTGTAAAAGGTTTTTGGACTTCAGATCGTCAAGGTACATTAGTCAAAGGAAGAAGGAAATCGTTCCTATCTTAAAACTTTCCGAGAGGTGAAAAGCAACAACGGAAAATTCAGGAAAGCGTGAAATCTCTTTTAACTTCTTTTTTTTCTCACCAGAACTAAAGAAACAAGAATAAAATAACAAAAGAATCATAGGCGTAAGCACGTAGATGGTGAAATCGAGAAACTATCGGTTAGATGCTTCAACGACCCCGGACAGCAACTTATTCCACCGCGAATTGCAGCCAATTACTAATTTTTAAAATGGCATAACTGTTGTTAAAGAAAAAAGAAGGACTGTTCTTTTTAACTTGAAAAGATAATGAAAGATGATGAATAATAATGGTTAGCAAATCTCTAATAGTCATTACTAAAGTCAAGTTAGTGGCTACGACACAGTTACTCATTTCACTCTTTGGAGTAAAAATCTACAATTTTTAATGCTTTACAGCTATGATGGTGCCCAGTATCTGAACTCAACAAACTGAATAAATTTCACTTAATGTAACCAACGATCAGTGGCGACGGTAAGGCTTTGGAGCCCCCCCCCCCCCCCCCGAAAACTTTTAGTGGGGGCCCCTCTATCTCCCTTCCAGGGGCCCCCCGCGCCGCTGGGTCTGCGGGGCCCTTATTGCCACCACTGCCACCGATCTAATCCGAAATCAGCCGAATCTAATTCAATGATTCTGGCCAATATAATATAAAAGTTGTCGAAACCGTTTTAACGATAAATTTGAATCAATATAATGGCATTAGTCAATGAAAGAAGTAAAAGTGTAAATATTAATTTACATTTACCATTTTACATTTTAGGCACTTCTTTAGATTGTTACTCCCCTTATAAAAAAAACATAGGAGAGTAACAATCTAAAGAAGGTGTACGGAATGTTTTTCTTTAGACAGTTACTCCCGTTATAAAAACAGAAACGGAATATTCCTTTGTCCCTAAGTACATTGTACTAAATATTCCTTTGTCTAAATAGTTATTTAGTCAGTTATTCATATTCTAAAAAAGGGGAGTATCAATCTACAAAATCTCAAAAAACTTGGTGTTTTTATAATAATAAAAATATACCGCCAATTGGTGTGGCACATAGCTTCCTCGCATCCTATCCACGTACTTTATTGATTTTATGCTTCTACAAGTCATTATTGCCTAATTTGTTTAATTGTTTCCCCGGTTTTTTTTTTTAATTTATCAAAATTGTTTGATTTTTTTCACATGAATTAAAGTATCAATTTAGCAAAAGTTAAAGAGCGCAGACGGTTCAAATTAATCAGGGGCTATCTACGGGTTACTTTCGATAAACAATAAAAGTTTCATACAAATCAGACAAGTAGGCTTTTGAAGCTATAGGTGTAAATAAATGTATGTTTGTGCGCATGTGAAAGAGAAACAAATATGTTGGTTCGCAAAAATTGAGCGACAGACAGACAGACAGACAAGGAACCAAATATGCTCCCTGATGTCTCAAACTGATTTTTGCTTCCGAGCTTACCGAAGGTAACGGAAGCTATGTGATCGTTCTGAAGGACGAAAAAGTTTTAGGTCTCCAATTTCAAAAATTCTAAGACAGAAATCCGTTTCAGACATCAGGGAACATTTTTAGTTCCGTGTCTGTCTGTCTGTCTGTCCAATTTTGCGAACCAACATATCTTAAAAACTACACGTCCGATTTTAATGAAATTTGGGTGGTAGGTCATAATTAGCCCATTGTTGGTCCCATATAAGTTTTAAACTTCTGCGCCTATCATGGGCGTAGCCAGGGTTGCCTTTAGGAGGGGGCTAATTTTATATATATATATATATATATATATATATATATATATATATATATATATATGTGTGTGTGTGTGTGTGTGTGTGTGGTGCTGTGTAAGTGCCACTATAGTCTGACAATACAATTTTTAATATTTTCAAAAGGTTTTATTTTAATTAAAAAAAAAAAAATATTCAATAGAACTATTAATTATAGGAAAAAATGTATATATTTGAAATAAATTTATTTAATGAAAACTTGCTGTTAAAATCCACTCTTAATGTAAAATAGTTGACATTATAATTGGACAGAGAGTATTTGTAGCGCTTCCTATGAGATATTGTCTTAACTACTATCTCTAATTAATAAATAGTCATTATTGTTTTTTTAAGAATCAAATATGCAGAACCATACTGAGTTTTGTTGCAAAACCACATTTTTAAAACGGCAGCTCAGTTTCTGCATTCAATTTTATCAAAGCAATGCTAACTAAACCAGTCCAGCCACGCCACAGCTATAGTTACTTGACAACTAAAACAAGATCATTTTTTTACTTGAAGACCCCCTCTAGCCATAAAATAAAACTGTATAATAATATCTATATATATATATATATATATATATATATATATATATATATATATATATATATATATATATATATATATATATATATATAAAATTAAAGTTTTGTCTGTACATTGGCCAGAATTGAAAATTTCTTGGATACTTTTTCATTTTATACATTCTGAAAAACGAATCCGGCCTTAACTTTATTCGTGTATGTGTGTATGTCTGTCACCCCAGTAAAACTTTACAGGCGCAAAACTGGATAAAAACGATATCGATAATTTTTTCAGAGGTGAGCGCCAACTTGTTGCGCAATTTGAAGGCTTGGTTTCATCAAAAAATATTTAGTACAACCAAAGTTATTAACAATTTTATAAAACAATATGTATAAAAACAACATAAAAAATCCCGTCAAGTACTTGCAAGTTACTAAAAGGGTTTCTTCGGTCATAAGAATTCATAAGTACATTATTAATAATTAATTTTTATAAATTTTATTTTTAATTTAATTTAATTTTTTTTTAGCAAAAATATGTATAAAAATTCACTTTTAAGAAACAAGGTGGGCATATATTCATTACTATCTTCGGTAGTATGTACTAATTTGGTTATTTTAGGAGTAAAATGGCCGATATTTTGGAAACGATATATTTTTGTAAACCAAATTTCAATACCTTTAAAATGATACCCAACTTCGAATTTTCAAATGACAAATATTTTTGGGGCTCCCGAGTTACGGCCCCCTAAAATTTTTAAAATTTTACTTTTTTATATCAACTCTCAGAAATATCATAAATTTAAAATATACAAAAATATAAAATATTGCGATCTATTCGCAATTGATCGCAGATCGCAGAAATTTGGAGTGATTAAGTCCGCAATAGTTTTTCTGTTTTTGAGCAAAAAAGTTTAACTTGTATACCAAATGTCAAGTCTATGGCTTCAGTAGGTCGGGAGATATACTCCAAGATGCAACGGACGGACGAACTACCAAAAGCATAAGGGTTACTAGGACGACCTCGAAACCCTAAAAATTAATTTGACCCACCGTAAACAAACCCCTCAGACTCGTTATTCAAAATGTTTGGATACTTCTATACCACCTAGAGAATCGCGTTTTTTTGCGTTTGGTCGGAAATTGGCCCAAAACGATTGGAAAAATCCGAAAAGTTAGAAAAATATTATATTTTTACCCCCTCTTAAAAAATTAAAGATGGTGGACGCACTTTTAAAGATTTTTGGAGGTTTATTGTTTAAACGGTAAGTCGTATCGATAGGTGAGCCAGCGGTAACTTATTTGATAAGATCTAAAACTTTGGTCCTATGACTTTTTGTCGTACTTAATTTCTGATTGGGGCGCTTAAACCTCACACTAATGGTCTTTAAATCGAGTATTTATTATTTTATTAATTTTTCCCAGAACTACAATTATTAAATATTTACTGGTGCAACATCCATATTGGGAGAAGAGCCTGGTGTAATTAAATTAATGCACCATCATGGTTGATGATTGTTCAATAACTTAACAGTCTCATTGGTTTTGTCCATGTTTATTTTCTTATTTATTATACTTTTTTTTAGCATTGTTTTTTTATTGCTATATTACTCAGTTTCCATTGACTATTTTTTAAATATATAAATAGACTCAAAACTACGATTTGGAGAGTATTATATTATATTCTTAGTAAGGGAATTAATGATGTGTAATATAGTCCTGATTTCATTCCTAGAAGGCTTTGGAAACAAAACTATTTAGGAATTTACTTTAATTGCTAGGCCTACATGGTTATAGGAAACATACCCACTTATAACTAGCATGAGCCCCGCGCGCAGAGAGAAAGCTAGTATAATATATATATATATATTATATATTATATATTATATATATTATTATACAGAATGATTTATACTTTTAATTTATTTATTTTTTATTTGAAACTGTAGGTATATGTATAATAATCGTATTTTTTTTAGAGGGTTGAGCAGGACTAGGGGGGGGGGGGGCCATGGCCCCCCCTGCCCCCCCTGGCTACGCCCATGGCGCCTATTTGTTTTTCTTCCACATGCGCACAAACAAACATTTATTTACACCTATAGCTTCAAAAGTACTTATCTGA
The DNA here is from genome assembly GCA_951217055.1 of Gerris lacustris. Lineage (NCBI taxonomy): Eukaryota > Metazoa > Arthropoda > Insecta > Hemiptera > Gerridae > Gerris > Gerris lacustris. Next base: position 5,786,971 of record OX578283.1, on the reverse strand, counting down.
TTTGAATGAAACTTTTATAGAGTATCGAAAGTAACCCGCAGATAGCCCCAGATTAATTTGAACTATCTGGACTCTTTAACTTTTGCTAAATTGATACTTTAATTTGTGTAAAAAATCAAAACAATTTTGACAGACTTAAAAAAATGGGGGTAACATTTAAACCAATCAGACAATAATGGCTTGTAAAAGCATAAAATCAATAAAGTACATGGATAGGATGTGATGAAGCTATGTGCCACACCAATTGGCAATCTATTTTAAATCGGAGACATAAAATATTTTTGTTCATCAGAACGATCGCATAGCTTTCGTTACCTTCGGTAAGCTGGGAAGCAAAATAAGCAAAATTAAGGAATGAATGAAAAAGCCCACTTCTTCTTCGCAATAGTTAATTGTTATTGATGAAGTAAACATTTAAGTAATCCACAATGAAAGTGAATACAAGTATTCTTCATCTTCAGTTCTAGTTGTGTGAGACTTAGTAAGCACGTAGCTTATTAGAGTGAAGGCAGTTAGTAAGGTCGGCGACCTAACCACTCTCTTGTACTCCCTTACAGAGCTATAAGCCTTACTGCTTACTGCTACTTGGTTCCTTTCTTAGCAACATCTCTCTTCAGTGTACTCTCTTCCTCGCCTCGTTGATTTGATATTTTATCCTTATAAGATTCTGTTTATTACTCACCAAGCCTGTTTTATTTCAAGTGTTGATATTTTATATTTAACGTGCTTCACATAATTACAAAGCTTGACTTTGTTTCTTTCTTTAAACGTGAATTGACTTACGAGAAACTAAACATAATATCATCAAGAGTAACAAGTAGGGTTTTTATTTTTTTTATTTTATCAAAGTTATAAACTCACTTGAGATCTTATTTATATCTAACAACCACTCCTTGCTTAATTCCTATGTAAAAGTCCAGTCATGCACCATGACTTAATGAGCGAATTTTCAAAGAAATCTGCGTATTATTGGCTTATGATAGTATAGGAAAATTTTGGTTTAGAATTTGCATGGGTGAAAAAAAAAGTTGGTACACAGGGATAAGGGGTACAAAAGTCAAAATAGTGTTTACCCTTCAAGATGCATGTCGTTGGAAAGCTCTTTAAGAGTACAGTAATTGTTGCTTTGTACACTTTTATCATATTTTCATATAAAAGGGGGGTAAAATGGAAAAAAACTAGTTTTTATGCTATTTTTGACTCTAAATTGTAAAAATTTGACCCCTAAATGAACTCCAAAAATTCTGGCCAACGAACTCATCCTTTCTTTTATAATTATTGATGATTTAAAATTTGTTTGAAATTTTTAAGTGCATCCTAAGGGGAGATATCGTCTGGAGTGACACATATATACATACATACATAAATAAAGTCCAGTCATGCACCATGACTTAATGAGCGAATTTTCAAAGAAATCTGCGAATTATTGGCTTATGATAATATAGGAAAATTTTGGTTTAGAATTTGCATGGGTGAAAAAAAAATTTGGTACACAGGGTACGAGGTACAAAAGTCAAAATCGTATTTACCTTTCAAGATGCATGTCGTTGGAAAGATCTTTAAGAGTACAGTAATTGTTGTTATGTACACTTTTATCATATTTTCACATAAAAGGGGGGTAAAATGGAAAAAACACGTTTTTTGACCCTAAATGGTCAAAATTTGACCCCTAAATAGACTCCAAAAATTCTGGCCAACGAACTCATCCTTTCTTTTGATATTATTGACATTTTAAAATTTGTTTGAAATTTTTAAGTGCATCCTCAGGGGAGATATCGTCTGGAGTGACACATATATACATATATACATACATATATACATACATATATACATACATATATACATACATACATAAAAAAAAGTGTTAAATTTTAGGAATCGATTCAGAATGGTCTAAAACGGATTTCCATGGAAAAAAATTTCAAAAATTCGCATTATAAAAATTTTGAAGCCATTGCAATAGCGTAATTTTCTTTGAAAATTCGCTAAAAGAAAAAAATCATCTCAAACATACTTAACTTCAAACTCAAACTTTCTCATATACGAGTTCATAATTACATAGCCCAGTGTTTTCCATTTATTAGTTGTCGTATGTAAATTTAATTATTGTTGGATATTTAATCAAAATTTATCATAAAAATAACTTCTCCTGGGCGAAGAATCGAACCCGGGCTCTATCCGTCCGCGTTTTAAGCTATTTTCTCAGGAACTAGATTCGTATTTAAATGGACAACATCTTAAATTTTTTTATCTACGATTGATACGAAATATAAACATTGTATCTCGGTTTAGATGCGTAGAAAGTGATACTTGATACTTTACGTACTTGTATTCATTGTGCATACGCGTCTCATAGTTCTGAAGAATTCCTCTTCTTTACCACCCTCCACCCTAGGGTGGTAAAGAAAAGGAATTCTTCAGCTTTACGCACGATTAGCGAGTTTGTTTATATTTAACAAAACTAATTTGCTATTATTTTATTAAAGTAACTGTTTATATCGAGTTTTTAGTGAAAAACAATGAGTGAATCAAGTGACTTTGACGAAAATGTGGAGAATAATACTCCTCCAGAAATAATTAATTCGGCAAAAATACAACTCAAGAATGAATGCCATCTTTATCAAGAGAAGAGATACGAACTTACAGCAAGTTTATTTTTTTCTGTATTTATTATTTAAATCTAACAATATATTAATATGTATTAAACTTAACTTAAAATAATATTAACTTAAAATATTGCTCGTGTGGTTTTAATACCCTCGCTGTCGCTCGGGTGCAAACTCCACACTCGCATGCAAAATGCTACTTTTCGAACTCGACGCGTAATGTACTATTAAATCAAAATCGTCGGAACCGATTATCAAGAATTTTTTTTTCACGTTTTTTCAAAGTTTTTGGGGGGCATCGCTCCTAAATTTGGAACTAAAATACATTTCTCGATTTCGCCTAGGGGAATGATTTTTCTAAAAATGTATGCCAAATTTTGTCATACTCGGCTAATGCTTTTACAAGCCATTATTGTCTAATTTGTTAAATTGTTTCCCCTGTTTTTAATGTGTCAAAATTGATTTAATTTTTTACATGAATTAAAGTATCAATTAAGCAAAAGTTCAAGACCGCAGGCGGTTGAAATTAAATATTGTGCTATCTGCAATCTGTATGGCCTATTTTCAACAAACCATCTAAATTTCATGAAAACAGATGAGAATTTAAAGAAAATAGAGATGAAAATAATAAATACCTTTGAGAAATAGCGTAAATTAAAATGTATGGTTCTGCGCATTTTGAAGAGAAACAAATGGTCGCCGAAGGTTGAAACTCGTATGAGACGAATAATGGGCTAATTATAACCTACCATACTAATTTTATTGAAGTCGGACGTTTAGCTTTTAAGATATGTTGGTTCACAAAAAATTGTCGTTCATAGTTTCAATGATAATTGATAGATAACACTAAATTAAATAATAACAGTAGACTAAGTCAGTTATTGAAGCGAGCGTAAGCGAGCTTCTTACATTCAACGAAATATGCATCTTGTCTGTCTGTCTGTCTGTCTGTGTGTAACGTTTACGTGTCCGACGATAACTTGAGTAAAAGTTGGCCGATTTAGTTGAAATTTGGTATACATGTTCCTCTTACTAATACTCAGGCTAAGTTCGTTGGACAGCGTGATCCGCCCAAGAGTTCGCGCGCAACGCTCGCGTAAACGAGAGGTTCAAAAATTAAATTGCAATTTCAGGACGGGAAAAGATTCTATCATCATCTATTCGACGAGACGAACATTTTTTTTAAATAACATTTTTTAGTAAAACCAACAGCGACACCGCTATGAATTAATAAAGATCGCTAAAACTATTAAAGCGGACCTAAACGTTTATAATAGAGAAAACAACCTTTTTACCGATATCAATCGTTCTAACGTAACGATTTTAATAAAACTTCATAGACACCATCTAATGCACAATTGAAACAAGCATGCAAAATTTCAATTTGATACATGCAGTAGTTTTTTTGTAGCAGAGAAATACAATTTATAATAATTGAAAAAGAGATGTGTGGTTAGAGGAAAAGTAGGAATACGGGGTGGTTCCCTTACTACTAGCCGCTGTACTACTACCAGACCCATTATCTATCAACTCATCATGATTCATGATTATCTATTTTTTCAATATTCAATACATATTTATTACCATACGCTCGCTTCAATGATAGAGCCACGCGATGCCTAGTTAATAGAATAATTACTAAATGTTCTTAAAATAAACTTACTTTGTGTAAATAATTTGATCATAAATAACCTAATAGAAAAACTTAAAAGGTGAATTCTTACAAAGAAAGGTGGGGCCCAAAGAAATCAGTTAAAAGATATAAATTTAGGTATGTAAAAAGATAAGGGGAAAAAATAAAGAAAACTTGTGCTAAAATACCAGATCTGGATTTTGGTAGACGATTAATTAGATAAACACATATATATGATATAATATAATATACTAGCTGGATACCCGTGCTTCGCTACGGAGTGTTTTTAAATTTGATAAGTTTATAAACTACCAGGAAAGCATACAAATTATTTTACTATGCGAGAATATCTAGATTCTATCCCTCCTAGTTATATCCCCCACCTCTTTGATAAGATCATTTGCAAATATCCAAAATTTACCCCCTCCTAAATGAAAATATGACAAAACTGTACACATAACAACAATTACTGTACTCTTAAAGAGCATTTCAAGGATATGCATCATGAAGATAAAGGGTATTCATTACTTGTACCCCGTACCCCTTTGAACCAAACGTTATAGTTCGAAAATTCATGTAAACAGTTACCTTCCCCTTGCTTTAAAGGTCAAGTGTGCAAATTTTCATCGAAATCGGACTAAAACTGTAGATATGTATAAAAGAACATGCATATGTACACACATATGTTGACTTTTATATACATATATAGATATAGATTTAAATTTCCATTTTACCTCTCACCCTTCTAAATGAAAATAAGACAAAACTGTACTTAAGAACAATTACTTTTCTCTTAAACAGCTTTTCAACGATTTGTATCATGAAGGGTATCCATTACTTTTTCATTTGTACCCCGTTCACATAACAACAATTACTGTACTCTTAAAGAGCATTTCAACGATATGCATCATGAAGATGAAGGGTATTCATCACTTGTACCCCGTACCCCTGTGTACCAAAATTTTAATTTCGTTATCTCATGTAGGCAGTGACCTTCACCTTGTTTTGAAGAAAAAGTGTGTAAATATTCATCAAATTAGGATAAAAGACATACCCTCATACGGATACACTTCTTTTTATATTAGATATAGTTATATTTTTTAATTATACCCCCTCCTTAAAACTGTACATAACCACAATTACTGTCCTCTTAAAGAGCTTTTCAACGATATGCATCATGAAGGATGTTCATTACTTTAACATTTGTACCCCGTACCTCTGTGTATCAAAATTAAAATTTTGAATATTCATGTAGACAGTGATTTTCCCCTTGCTTTGAAGGTCAAGTGTGCAAATTTTCATCGAGATCTGATTAAAACTGTAGATTTGTATAACGAACATGCACACATGTTGACTTTTATATATGTATGGCCGCCATCTTGAATCGGTTAATATGCCCGATTGGTAAACTATTTATCAAAAGTTACTAATTTCATAAAAGGAAGCCAACTTCTGAATTTCAAGGTTCTAGTACAATTGGTTCCCGAGATATCGTCTTGTCGAATTTTGTATATAAATGGCCGCCATCTTGAATCAAGATGGCGGATTTTTAAAATATTTCTTAACGAGCACCTAGGAGGTAAGAGGAACACACCTACAAAATTTCATGGTCGTAGGTCCAGTGGTGTCAGAGATATCGTGATGTGTCAGTGAGTCAGTGAGTCAGTGAGTCAGTGAGTGAGTAGTATTTGGATTTTATATATATAGATTCTAAACTCAACTCTTTTAAATCAAAACAAGAACAACAATATACATCAAAAGATTTTCTAGGATTCAGGATTCTCAAGTATGACTTTTTATCGTTCGTTTATAAATCACTCCCAAGGCAACCACATTTATTCCAACAAAGTAAAAGTTTGTTTTGATTTGTAGATCTTCAAATAAATATATAAAACAACTTATCTAAATAAAGACAGACAATTTTATCAAAGCTAAATATTCTCAAAAAGAATAATAATTTGGTAACATTGTAAATGAAGAAACGAGGTATTCCCGATACCAATTGATCAAGCATATAGATCTACGTTATAGTATAAAAGTTAAAAATAAACAAGGTATATTATGTAATGTAACATGTAACGGTCTAAGTTTGCGGTTGGTGGACATGAGCCTGCCCTACGTGACAGAGAACAAGAGGAACCGGAAGAGATAAAATAATAGTGGAACCCCACCTTAATTAAGCAGAAATATGTGTACTGTATAATACTCTATATAACAATACATACCAGTAACAAACTTTAGAATATGTACATTTTTATTTTTTTTTTTTTTTTTAAAAACCACTGTTAAAATATGTACATTGAACCGAACTAAAGAGCAAATATTATGCAAAATTTGGAAAAATCTTGGTGATTCCAAAAACCATCATTTAATTATTTATTTCATCTCAAGTAGGGAGAAAAGGTTATGATTTTGGATTAGTTTAGAGGAACTAAAGTAAGTATTATCTTCCCTGAACTTAAAAAGTAGGGAGAAAAATTAAAAACAGGGAGAAAAAGAGGATTGCTAACTTAATTATTTAATAAATAGTTGAGAATGAATGGCTAATGTAGTGAGGTTGTAGAAATCAGGTTGGCGACACTGCTTTTTCGACTTTGTTTATCATTGTTTAAACCTGCATCTCTTATATGTGCTTTTAAAAGTGCTGACAATTATTGTTATTTAATAAAATAATAAATAAAAACTGTGCAATGGATGAAGATGTGTTTTTCCCTACTGGAGAAAAAATATTGTATGATGTACCTCGGGAGTAAAGTGCTATAATTTCCCTCGCGATAATTGTCTCCCTCGGCTTCGCCTCGGGATTTAGGGACCGTGGTTCCTTCGGCTTCGCCTCAAGAACCAACTTATTCGCTCAGGGTATAATGGCTTATTTACTCCCTAGGTACATAAATAACTATTTTTTATTTAGGATTTCTTTTGTATTATTAATGTTGTTAATTTTAATAATTTATTTTGTTAATTGCTATAAGTTAGAAGAATAGTATATTATGCTACTAGGCTGTGAAGTGAGTTTTTTCTTTACCGCGGCAATTACATTTACTGTCGAGCGAAGCGAGACAGTAAATATTGCTAAGGTGAAGAACACAATGAAAAAACATTAAATATTAATCACTAATCAATATATGATAATAACAAATATTAGTACATACTTAAGACTTAAAAAAAGAAATCTTAAAAAGAGGTTACACTATAAGAAAAGATAAATAAAACACATTGACATCTAGCGGATTTTAATCGTACTAGAAGCATTTATACAAAGACTGCAGCGGTACTAACGGAAGTTTTAACAACTACCCGCCGGAAAATAAAAATCTTTTAGTTCCTAGGACGTAAAAGATTTCTTCTTTATAGCTAGAAGTAATGAAAAGATTTTTTTAAGTCCACGTAATGAAAAAATGGATTTTAGCTATGTTTTTTAGGCTCTAAAGTTACTATTTCACAGCCTACCACGGAAAAAGTTATTATTTTAATTATGTGAATAGAAAGATAGGGGGGGGGGGGGGGGGGATTTGACTTACAGATCAGTTGCGGGGATCATATAATTCATATGTCGAGGTCTGCAGTATAACTTGAATTCTTTATATTCTAACTAGTGATGCAATGCATAAAGAGCTTGTGGAAAAAATTGCATATTGCTCTTATTTGGTATTTTATATTTGCCGTATTTCAATATACCTACCAGTGGCAATATTTCCTATTATCATAAAGGCCATTAAATGAAATGCCTAAATAGTTTCGTTTCCTAAGCCTTACGTAGGGAGTAAAGCCTATTTTACTCCCTAGGTGCATAAGTAACTATTTTACTTATAATTTTTCAAACAAATTGTTATTTTTGTTTATGTTGTTTATAAATCGGGTAGGTTTATCTTCAGTGAATAGCCTCACAACAGGTTAATCATCATTTATACCTAATATAAAAAAATATGTGTGAGGCTCTCACGCATTAGAAGTGAAACTTAAGTTCTAGAATGCATTGCTCTCTTTCATTTTTTGACGAATTTATTATTTCAGGATTAAGAAATGGATATGGGAAATTTAATTGAAAAAAAATATAGCTACGCAAAGGCAACCACATTTATTCCAATAAAAATTAAATAAAAATAACTTCGTTACACCATGTCACTATATGAAAAAATAATTAAAGCAATGTTTATATCTGTGTATATATTGTCATTTCTCATTTATACTAGTGGTTCTTAACCTTTTGGTAACCACGGCCCCCTTAAAATCTCCAAATATAATATACAGATAGTACCCTAAATACCTTTCGAGGCCCCCTGGGGGGCCGCGGCCCCCCGGTTAAGAACTAACGCGGCGACGCACCTCGAAATGATTTGTTATTGCTACGGTAAGGCAACCACATTTATTCCAACAAAAACTACGATAAGGCAACCACATTTATTCCAATAAAAATAAATATTTGTTTTGATTTGTGGTCTTTAAATATATATAATAACTATTTAATTAGTTTTTACTTTTTTCTTGTAAGTATACAATTAAGCCCGTTGCCATGAACCCAAAAAATAATCTAATTATAATAAATAGTCTAATTACATAATAATCCATCTAATATTAAATATTACGCTTATATACCAATTTTGTGTACCTTTTAATTGGCAATGTAATTGGGACAATGGATAGCATGTTTGCTTCATGATCCGGAAGTCAGTGGTTCGTATCTCACCTGAGTGAAAGATTTTTTACAGATAAATCTTTCACCAGGATTAGTCTCGAAACACAAATTCCGTTTCATTACTTCCTTCTCACAAATTTCATTACAATTAATCTGTAAAAATGTTGGAATCTTGGACGAGTCTCGAATCGCAAACTTCGTTACACGATGGTCCCTATTTGAAAAAATTCACTCTACCGCCGCCAAAGAAGTTTCACTTCAAAAAAAAAATATTAAAACTTATAAATTTTACTAAGGAGTTGTAATTGTAGTAAGTAGGAATTGTTGAATACTGGATTTAGGACAATAACCTACTTATCCTTGAAGTAATCCTTTTCTGATCGAGACCGTAAACTACAGAACATAACAGCAAACATACATTTTTAACTGCATTATCAAACTCTATTGAATTCTTCAATAAAATCTTTTGTCTGGTTTTTCAAATAATGTTTTGCGCAATATTTTAGTTTGATCGAAGAAGGTAATTTTGAATCTAAAGAGTCTATTGAACATTTAGGTCGTTTTGCCATACACAATTTTCCTTTTATTTATTGTTACACTGAATGGAAGTGTCCTGAAGAGTTTGTAAAGCTAAGAATAGCCAAGTTACGTCAGATTAGTGAAAGTACGTGGTTAGAACCGAAGTAGGTAGATGAAACCGAAGCGCCTAGACGGCTTAGTGACGAAGTAAAGGCTGAGCTATATGCCTGGCCTAAATGCGCTTAGTCCTCGATCTTTTCACCTCTATACCTTAGTGCCTTGATCTCAATTCTCCGCTTTGAATTAATAACTTACCTAACATTCAAACTACATTAAGTAAAACACTATTTTTGTTGACTAATAGTTGTTATTGTTATGCTGTACCTTCCTGAATCATTCAAGATCACAGTTATTAGAACTTCTTTTTTTGGAATGAAGTTCCTTATGGCACGTTCTGGAACCCGGGAGTAAATCCGAAAAAAACGACCGAAATCACCGTCACAAAATAACCGTCACAAAATCACCGTCACTCAAAATCCGTCATTGAACGGTCAAATCCGTTTTATTGAAATCTAGCGATGACAATAACTTGAGTAAAAGATCACCGAGTTAGTTAAAATTTGGTACACATGTTATCCGCCCAAGCGTTCACGCGCAACGCTCGCGTAAACGTAAGCTTCAAATTTAAAATTGGATTATTTGGACGGGGAAAAATGCTAACTTCATCTATTTAATGAGAAACAATTTTTTTAAATATTTTTTTTTTTTAGTAAAACGAACACCGACACTGCCATGAAGTGATAAAGATCACTAAATTTATTAAAGCGGACCTAAACGTTTTAAATAAAGAAAACAACGTTTTTACCGATATCTTACGTTCTAACGTAACGATTTCAATAAAACTTCATACACATCGTCTAAATTACAATTGAAACAGGCATGTAAAATTCTGATACAAGTAGAAGTTTTTTAGTGTTGGTGATTTATATTTTTTATTATAATATTTTAATTGGAGATTCGCCGACGGAGGTCTGATGGGACAGTTCTTTTCTTCGCTACAACCATCTGCTTTAACTATAAACTAATCAAAATTAACTTTTTTCTCAATTTACAATACATAATTTATTGTAAGACGCTCTTTTCAAAGATAATAAAAAGTTTTTCTTTTAATTTTGCCTTAACTCCGCTAGTACAAATAGTTACTTTTAATTTTGTCTCTTATTCTAACTCCGCCTTGTATAAGTAGTTATCATATAATTAGCACTGTAATTATATATTTTATATTTAATATAAAGCGTAAGAAAGTTCGTTCCTACCGGGTGCCCCACGACACCACACGTATTTTTTTCGATATAAATCTACATTTATTTCTACCATCAGAGTAGAAATATTTAACATAGACCACTTTTGATCTCTCTAATTTACTTCAGTCAGTTGAGTCTTCGTGTAACTGATCAGACAATGCTATTTTATAGTCGGCACTTCTTTAGATTGTTACTCCTCATATAAAAAATCAGAGGGGAGTAACAATCTAAAGGATGTGTACGGAATGTTCTTCTTTATACTGTTACTCCCCTTATAAAAACAGAAGTGGGATATTCCTTTGCCCCAAAGTACATTGCACTACACAACACATCCCTTTTTCTTATTAGTTATTTAGTCAAACTCATTTGTATTCTAAATCAACATAGGGGAGTAACAATCTAAAGAAGTACCGACTAAACAATATTTGTGAGCAACTTATTATCCATTTTTTTGATTGCAATAATTTTAGGAGTTTTATTTAAAACATAGCATGGCATTTACAGGTGAAATGGTAATAAAATAGTATTATTAAATAAATTTGTATTACCTCTGTATTTCTTTCAGACCAACGAGAATCACATACAGGTACAAAAAGTATATACTTTTTTACAAAAGTATATACTTGCATACAGGTACCAAAGTATATATACTTTGTCCAAAAGTACATTGGACTAAACATCCCTTTTTACTTTCTCATATGAAAAGAAAGTGTAATCGTGCGAAAACTTTATTTTGATTTTGACAGATTTTCACGTTTTGAGTCCAAAAAAGAGGTTTTTAGAAAATGTATGTCTGTCGTCTGTCCGTGCAGAAACCTAGAGCCTAAACTACAGGGCCGATTTTGACGAAATTTGCCATACATGTTCAGAAAAATCATACCCCGAGGAAAAATCAAGGAATGATTTTAGCTACAAATTTGGGGGCGCTTCCTCTCCCCCCCCCCCTCCTAAAAAAACTCTTAAAAAGCGTGAAAAAAAAATTCTCGAAAACGGTTCGGACGATTTTGATTAAAAAATTCTAAAATGTAGTCCATTTAAATACGAATCTAACGATATAAGCCGTTTTCCCGGGAAAAATTAAGTTCCTGAGAAAATGGTTATTTGTGCTAGTTGCACTAACTAGTTTCGTTATCCAGATTAACAATTTGTCATCTTCATTTCTATTCTCACCACCATATGCAAACAATATACATAATAAGCTGTTGAACGGGACTAAAATTACAACCAAAAAAAAAAATATATACATTCATATTTACTTTTATATATTAGCAAAAGAAAAACTAAATTAGGGACATACACCACAGTGGGATCTTGGATAGAAAAAATAATGAAAACCACTTATCTAATAAGACTTAAGATAGTCCAGGAGAAAGCGTGCAAAAAAGTGTCTGACTAACATCAAGCTAGAATTGTGTGTATAAGTCAATCGTTTAGTGCCTTTTGAGAATATGTGGTCGGCTAAGTTCGTCTGCGGGACATAGCTTGGCAATAGGCGTTTGAAAAAAACAAACCGGTGGAGAGCGGCCATGTCTCACCAATTATGGTGGACAATGTGATTTTCATGATCCTGAGTACAGAATTAGTTAGTAGACCACAAATCAAGTCGATGTTATTTTCACACTTGATAGGTTAGTTATTCAAATATTACTAAAAATCAACGTGGTCACCTGTCAAGGGACAAACTAACATCAACTTGATTTTCGGTCTACTAACTAATTCTGTACTCAGGATCATGAAAATCACATTGTCCACCATAATTAGTGAGACATGGCCGCTCTCCACCGGTTTGTTTTTTTTCAAACGCCTATTGCCAAGCTATGTCCCGCAGACGAACTTAGCCGACCACATATTCTTAAAAGGCGCTAAAAGATTGACTTGTATACAAAATTCTAGCTTGATGTTAGTCAGACACTTTTTTGCACGCTATCTCCTGGACTAAGAGATAAACAATAATTTATATCATGCACTTAATTGCTTCCTAGATTGAACTTAATGTTACTCTTTAATACTTCCTTGAGTAAGGTTACGTAGGATGAAAGGGTTATCAATTAGACCAATATTGTATACAATGAAGTACAATTACACTTGTATTACGTTCTTTTTTATTCCACCTCCGCACTTGTAATTAAACGTTCATTTCTGCCTGTGAAACTTTTCTCTCTTAGACGCATATTTCTTTGACAGGATGACAAATGGACTCAGTGTTACAAACAGGTTATTTCTTCTCATCAAACAATTAACCTTAATAAGTTAATTTCTCTATTTGACCATTTCTTTCTATTTGATCACATAGACGAGAAACTATGTACAATAAAGCCTTGTCCAGACTACCGAACTGAACAGAGGAAACGAGCCGAGCAATAGCCTCTGCGCATGCTCTGTCTAAAGTGTAAACAGTCGAAAAACCAACTAATTGATTTCGAGTCAACCCTTAAGCACTAAGTTATAGTTATTTATGTCACTAGGCAGCAAAATGGAATTTTGCTGACAAGTTTTTTAAGTTTTAGTTCCGAGCCGAAGGCGAGGATAGGCTAAAGAAATTTACTGCAGAGGCGAAGCCGAGGCAGGAAAATTACTATTTTACTGCAGAGGCGAAGCCGAGTCAGGAAAATTACATGGTGACTGACGAGGCGAAGCCGAGGCAGGCAAATGTTAATTACCTGCTGAGGTGTAACCGAAGCAGGTTATCTTTAAACGAGTCAGGAATGTTTTCTTTGCTGCATAGTTACATACAATATTTTATCTATTAACGGCAGAAAAATTACACTAATTATTATATTCCCTTTTTAATATATAAAAGATTTAAAGAAATTAAATTTGTAAAAAAACGAAAGTTTGAGTCATCAAGAAATCAAAACAAAGGCAAAACAATTCAGGGTTGCCACTTTTTTTTCTAACATCTGTTTTTTTATCTCAATTTTTAGTGATATTTTAAAAATAATCATTGTAAAATAGTAAAATTTGTTTGTCACTATAATTATTTAATTTATTTTCAAGAAAGATATAACTATTTAGCAGAATATTACGCTTAAATATATAAAAATAAACAATGTGGTAGTGTTTATAACCTGCGATGAAGTAACCTTTTTTAGTAAAATTTTCTTACAATCTGACACTTTGAACTTTTGCTGACACTTTGATATTTTGCTGACACTTTATTCAAGAGAATCAAGAAAAAAGACATTTTGCAGATCAACAATGCTTAATTTTGCTGCCGTGAGTAGATAAAAAATATTTCAAGATACCATTTTAAAAATGAATAAAAATTTATTATGAAACATTAGCTATAGATAATCAATAATTAAAACTAATGTTTCTCAAAAAAAACCTAACCTTTCAGTCCTCATGCTGAAAAAGCCACGCAAAGCAGCTATAACTGATACTTATTTGTCGTCTATGAATCAAACAACTAAATTATTATAAGATTCATTGATTCCCTATATGACTAATGAATGAAAGGAATATAGGTATTACACAATATGTGCTGAGTCTGCTTACGTACACTTAGCGAAACACGGAGTAGTAATTACAATTCCAGTTTATGAATGAATCATTTAAAATTCTCTGAAACGAGATATTATAAAAATAACCTTATCCAACATAGTTACCTTGACACCGTAAATAATTATTTGAAGTGAACAATTTATTGAATCATTAAAAAATGTAGTAAACGCAAGTAATTCAGTTATCCTAGAGTATATTATTATTAATTTTAGCTTTATTTAATAACATTCTGTTAACCAGAGAAGTTATTCATAACTATAAATTTGCATTAGACTAATATTTTTAGATATCTTTAAAATATGTTTAATAAATAAAAGGGTTATTTAAATAGTTGTCATTTCAAACTGGCACTTCTTTAGATTATTACTCCCCTTATAAAGAAATAAGAGGGGAGTAACAATCTAAAGAAGGTGTATGGAATGTTCTTCTTTAGACTGTTACTCCCCTTATCAAAACAGAAGTGTGCTATTCCTTTGTCCCAAAGTATATTGTACTAATTACCCCTCTTTGTTAATATGTAGTTATTTAGTCAAAGTTATTAATATTCTAAAAAAAAAAAAAAAAAAAAAAAAAAAAAAAAAAAAAAAAAAAAAACAGGGGAGTAACAATCTAAAGAAGGTGTTTGGAATGTTCTTGTTTAGATTGTTACTCCCCTTATAAAAACAGAAGTGTGCTATTCCTTTGTCCCAAAGTAGAGTGGACTAATTATCCCTTTTTCTTAATATGAAGTTATTAAGTCAAAGTTATTAATATTCTAAAAAAAACAGGGGAGTAACAATCTAAAGAAGTACTTTCAAACATAAGACAACTTCGTTTTCTTATGATAAATATATTTTATAAAGTTATAATCTATTAATAGAAAATGATTCAATATTATTAGATGACAATATTGCAATTAATATTTTTTTGCTGATTTCTGCTTCTATCTATATTTCCATATTAGTTATTTAAAAATATCTTGTTTGTTTATAAAAATGACGTAGAACGTAAATAAGTTTAAAAGAGGGCAACGAGAAACGTCAGCGATTTAAAGAGAAGTGATTGGAAAGAATGTAATAAAAATATTAATAAAATTTGCGGTAGAGGGGTTTGTATGGTGAGTCATAATGCAAGGTTGTTATAATATAATTACGCAAGAAGTTAGTCATCTAGGGAGCAGCTAAAGACTAAATTCCAGCTTTCTACCTGTTCCTCTATATTATAAGATATTAGAATAAAAACTAGTTATTATTGGCAGGGGCAGGAAATTCCGGTTTCTTTAGTAATAATATTTTAAAATAAAAACTTCTATAAAATCTAACTAAAATAAAAAGAAATGTGTAGTTTTAGTGTTTTTAGAACAAAACATTCTGTAGGATAAATGAACTAAGAAAAAATCGGTCCGAGACAACGACAACTCAGACAAACTTTCTCATATACAAGTTCATAATTAATTAGCCCAGTAATTTCCATTTATTAGTTTTCGTAGGTACATTTAATTATTATTGAACAATTTATCAAAATGTATCATAAAAATAACTTCTCCTCTACGGGGAATGAAACCCGACCTCCCTCCGTCCACATTTAAAGCTATTTTCTCAGAAACTAGATTTTTCCCGGGGAAACGGCTTATATCGTTAGATTCGTATTTAAATGGGCTACATTTTTAGAATTTTATAATCAAAATCGTCGGAACCGTTTTCGAGAAATAATTTATTTTTTCACGTTTTTTCATTGTTTTTGGGGGATAGCGTCCTCAAATTTAGAGCTAAAATTCTTTTTCTCGATTTCGTCTCGGGGTAGGATTTTTTATCTTTGTTTATAACCTGCATCTAAATAACCTTCTATTTGAGTTTAATTCTAATTCTTATTTGTTTTTAATATTGAATCTCTTATATCTGCTATTAAAAGTGCTAATAATTATTGTTATTTATTAAAATAATAAATAAAAACTGTGCAATGGACGAAAAATTTATATTTTCTTCCTACTGGAGATAAAATATTGTATGTCCCTCGGCTACACCTCGGGAGCTAATTAGAATTATTCCCTCGGCTGCGCCTCGGGAATTTAAGAGTCTAATTCCCTCGGCTTCGCCTGGGGATTTAGGGACCATGGTTCCTTCGGCTTCGCTTCAAGAACCAACTTTTTCGCTCAGGGAATACCTTACTCCCTTACTCACTTACTTACCTTACTTACTTTACTCCCTAGGTGCATAAATAACTATTTTCTTGTCACCAGCCATATTGGCAGCCATCTTGGAAATATTAAGTGTGAAACCTCCAAAAAGTGTCCAGTTGTCTCAAATGCCGAAATGCATCTGTGTGCCGATTTCATGTTCCTAGCTACAGTAGTTAACGAATTGAAACATGCCAACGGACAGACAGACAGACAGAGCCGTTATATAAGGTTTCTTTTAGTACTTTGTAGAGAAACCTAAAATTCACTACTCCCGTTCAATTATGAACAGACTTTGGACTTGGTTTAAGAAGAATAGTTATTTACGCAACAAGGGAGAGAAGTATGTTTTCCTGCTCGAGGTTAAGTTTTCTTCTGAGGCACCGCCGAAGGAGAAAACTTCATTAGCTCTCGAGGCCTTATGGCCGAGGGAGATAACAGTAGTATTAGCTCCCGAGGCATAGCCGAGGGAGATAATCCCGAGAGTAGAAATACTTCGATCCATGTTGCGTATTAAATTTTATCTACGACTAGAGCACCATGACTAGTATAGCTATTAAGTTTGTAGGTATAAAAGTTTTACCTACAAATTCACGTAATTTAAACACCAAACTGATATTTAGTTACTTGATTTATTAAAATAACAATTTTTATACTAAATATACACGTTTTACAACGAACACTTTCAATAGTTTGTTTTTAATTTAAAGACTTTGTATGATAACCTAAAGTAACCTTCCCGAAAAATTAGCTATAAACAGCGGAAAAACTTTACTACCAACATAATACTTAAAAAATACCATTTAAGTTGGTATGATTGTTTTTTTACTCCCCTGTTATTAGCAATGTAAAGTCCACTTACAATGCAAGTCGCAGATAAACGTTCTTTTTTTATTGCTAAAATAATTCTAAACCTATAAATGAACGGTAAAACCTGTAATTCTCCCTTCCGAATAACTTATTGAACGAGCGTAGTGAGTTCTTCATTTCAGAGACTTGGGATTTGAAAAGTTTGTTTGTTTGTTTGTTTGTTTGTTTGTTTGTTTGTTTGTTTGTCTAACGATAACTGGAGTAAAAATTGATCAATTTCAGCGAAATTTGGCACGTAGATGCATCTCAGCATTTTTGAGAACTGTATAGTTTTTGAAAATTCCTCACTAATTATTTCCAAGATGGCGGCCAATATGGCGGACGACTAAAAAAAAAGTTGTAAGCCAGCATAATGTGTTATACATCGTTTTGAAGGTCTTTAAGAGAAGGAAAAGAATATGTAACTAATCAAATTTCACACTTCATATTTTCAAGATGGCGGCCAATATGGCGGACGACAAAAATAAAAAGTTTTAGTCAGCATAATGTGTTATACATCGTTTTAAAGGTCTTTAAGAGAAGGAAAAGAAAATTTAACTAATAAAATATCACAGTTAATATTTTCAAGATGGCTGCCAATATGGCGGACGACTAAAAAAAAAAGTTTAAGTCAGCTTAATGTGTTATACATCGTTTTAAAGGCCTTTAAAAGGAGGAAAATAATATTTAACTGATAAAATTTAATACTTCACACTTTCAAGATGGCGGCCAACATGGCGGACGACTAAACAAAAAGTTTTTAGTCAGTATGACATGTTATACATTAATTTAAAGGTCTTGAAGTTTAGGAAAGGAATATCTAAGTATTAAAAATGTCACACATAATATTTTCAATATGGCGGACTATTAAAAAAATGTTGATCTGCTTGGCATGTAATACATTAATGTAAAGGTCTATAAAAGTAGGAATAGAGTCAATAACTTTTCAAATTTCATAATTTATATTTTCAAGATGGCGGCCAATAAGGTGAATGACAAAACGTTTTTCGTCCGTATGGCATTTTATACATCGTTTTAAAGGGTTTAGAAGTAAGAAAAGAGTAAATAACTATTAAAATTTCACTATAAATTTTCAACCAATTGTAGATAATTATTATTTAGTATAATTATTGCATACTAAGCAGTTTAAACAGGAAATTTAGTTAATCGTTGTTTAATAGAGACATTGCAGGCTCGCTATGATCGCACGTTTATACAGGAGTTGTAATAATGTTATTGTTGGCTCACTGCGCTCGCCCTGTATAGACAACATTTAAAATTAGTTTTCATTTAACTGGGTATATATTGAAGGTTCACTGCACTCACCAATTTATTTAGTATTTCTGGATAATGTTATGCTGTATAAACTTGCGAGTGCAGCGAGCCTGAATTAATTATATTAAATAATGATTACGTAAAAATACTTTATAAACAGGCGAGCGTAGCGAGCATACAATAACTTTATTTAATTATATTTACTACAAATTCTGAATCAAACCGGCGAGCGCAGCGAGCCATCTTTAATTTGATTAAATAATTACTATATTTACTGTATAAACAGGCGAGCGTAGCGAACCTACAATAACTTTATTTAATAAATCTTTAGTACTAATTCTGAATCAAATAGGCGAGCGTAGTGAGCCTTCTTTATTTTATAAAATAATTACTATATTTACCGTGTAAACAGGCGAGCGTAGCGAGCCTGCAATAACTTTATTTAATACATATTTACTAAAAACGCTAAATCATCAGGCGAGCGCAGCGAGCCTACAATAACTTTATTTAATAAATATTTACTACAAATGCTAAATCAACAGGCGAGCGCAGCGAGCCTGCAATAACTTTATGTAATAAATATTTACAACAAATTCTGAATCAAATAGGCGAGCGTAGCGAGCCATCTTTAATCTGATTAAATAATTACTATATTAACTGTATAAACAGGCGAGCGAAGCGAGCCTGCAATAAGTTTATTTAATAAATACTTACTGCAAACGCTAAATCAACAGGCGAGCGCAGCGAGCCTACAATAACTTCATTTAATAAATATTTACTACAAATGCTAAATCAACAGGCGAGCGCAGCGAGCCTGCAATAACTTTATTTAATAAATATTTACAACAAATTCTGAATCAAATAGGCGAGCGTAGCGAGCCATCTTTAATCTGATTAAATAATTACTATATTAACTGTATAAACAGGCGAGCGAAGCGAGCCTGCAATAAGTTTATTTAATAAATACTTACTACAAACGCTAAATCAACAGGCGAGCGCAGCGAGCCTACAATAACTTCATTTAATAAATATTTACTACAAATGCTAAATCAACAGGCGAGCGCAGCGAGCCTGCAATAACTTTATTTAATAAATATTTACAACAAATTCTGAATCAAATAGGCGAGCGTAGCGAGCCATCTTTAATCTGATTAAATAATTACTATATTAACTGTATAAACAGGCGAGCGAAGCGAGCCTGCAAAAACTTTATTTAATAAATATTTACTACAAATGCTAAATCAACAGGCGAGAGCAGCGAGCCTGCAATAACTTTATTTAATAAATATTTACAACAAATTCTGAATCAAATAGGCGAGCGTAGCGAGCCATCTTTAATTTGATTAAATAATTACTATATTAACTGGATATCAGGCGAGCGTAGCGAGCCTATAATAACTTGATTTAATAAATATTTACTACAAATTCTGAATCAAATAGGCGAGCGTAGCGAGCCTTCTTTATTTTATAAAATAATTACTATATTTCCTGTGTAAACAGGCGAGCGTAGCGAGCCTGCAATAACTTTATTTAATAAATACTTACTACAAACGCTAAATCAACAGGCGAGCTCAGCGAGCCTGCTATAACTTTATTTAATACATATTTACTACAAACGCTAAATCAACAGGTGAGTGCAGCGAGCCTGCAATAACTTTATTTAATACATATGTACCAGAAATGCTGAATCAAGAGGCGAGCGTAGCGAGCCTGCTTTAATATTATTATTAAATAAAGATAATGGACAGAATCATTTTAATGGTCTTTTCAGGTAAAATAAGAATGTCAGGTTTTACTGAAATATTATCCTGATATCATTATTGAGAACATAGTATGGCTGATATAAAAGCACCTTTCTACGCGAGTTCTTTATGCACCGCATCACTAGTATTGAAACATATGATTGACTATGTATCTCTATAACTAGAATAAATAATATTTCAGTGGAACAAATCAGTAAAAGCAATTTGTTCCAGGTTAGTATGCTAGAGATTCAATGTCAAACAGTATTATTACGGTAACAATAGAAATAGCTATGAAATAATAATATAATGACAGAGTAAAACAATGAAGCAAACAGAACGGCACTTCTCCAAACTCGCAATCCGGAACTAATCTTCTTCCATTCCTTTACTGAACAATACGCCAAATAAACAACAAATATTGCTGATAATAAATAAGGATTTAACATTTTCACTGAAGCAGTCTAATCATTTATATAATTGAGTTGTGTCCGATGGCGACGACTCACCTCGTAATTATTTGTTATTGCTAAGCTAAGGCAACCACATTTATTCCAATAAAAATAAATGTTTGTTATGATTTGTTGGTCTTCAAATAGATATAATAAATTATTGAAATAGATATCTATATTAATTCAGTTAATTTTTTTTTTCTAAATATAAATTAAGCCACGGTTTTAAAGGCTCGGTCAAACTAATTTGATGGAGTTTAACTGCATGTAACTAACTAAATAGTCACGATGGATTAACCTTTAGGCTGATTCACACGTATTAAGTAATTAAGTCGTAAACTAAATTTTAAGTGACTTAATTTTTAGTAAGCGTTTACACGTTTTTCACTTAATATTTAGTCAAGCTCTTTAGTTTTCCTCGAAACGTTGTCCAATATAACATTTCTAACCCAATAAAACGTTTCTAAATAATATATAAACAAAGATCTACTAATCTATAAGCGAGGCTCCTCCGAACTTATCCATTTAACTAAATTGCGCATGTCCAGTGATTAGCCACGCCCACCTACTAAACCAAAAAATAGACAAGTTGTAAACATTTTATAGAGTTTAAAACTAATTTTCTAATATTTTCATTGTTTCCTTATAAAGTTATGTTCTTAAAGATATCTATCAAAAGTTAAAAGATTGTAAAAACCGATTTATAACATGAAAATCTTTTATTGTATAGAAAACTATATTATGAAAATATAATATAGTTTTCTATTTGGTATTTTAAGGGTTAAAAATAAATAAATTGTTTCCTTCTCCTTTCTCTTTCTAAAAAATCGGTCCGAGACAACTCAGACAAACTTTCTCATATACAAGTTCATAATTACTTAGCCAATGTTTTCCATTTATTAGTTTTTGTAAGTTCGTTTAATTATTATTGAAAATTATATCAAAATTTACCATAAAAATAACTTTTCCAGGGCGGGGAATCGAACCCGGGATCTCTCCGTCCACGTCTTAAGCGATTTTCTCAGGAACTAGATTTTTCCCGGGAAAACTGCTTATACCGTTGGATCCGTATTTAGGGGTAGCACCCCTAAATTTAGAGCTAAAATTCATTTCTCGATTTCGCCTCGGGGTATTATTTTTCTGAACATGTATGCCAAATTTCGTCAAAATCACCCCAGTAGTTTAGGCTCCAGGCGTCTGCACAGACGACAGACAGACGACAGACATTTTTTAAAAACCACTTTTTTGGACTCAGGGGACCTCAAAACGTGTAAATCCATTAAAATCTCAAAATCGAATTTTCGCGCCATCACAATACTTTCTCTTTATATGAGAAAGTAAAAAGCAATTATATTTATATTTCACCTTTACTTAGAGCTTCTTCAGGCTGGTAACATTATTTTTAAAAATTGTCTAATTTAGCAAAAATACGATTTAATATCCGATTTTTTTTTTTGTTTTAATAAAAGTATTGGGAAAACAGAAACTTGGTCATTTTATCAGACAAATAGTACTTCCATACTTGGATTTTTAAAGTTTCCATCAAAAGATTTTTTAATTCTTCATTATTAAAGTGGAATAAATCCGCTATTGATAATATTTTAAGATTTTCGTACAGCTTATCTGACCAGTAAATTCTAACCAGTATAGCTTAAGTGTCGTAGTATACGCTTATATTGATATTTAAGTCTAAGTTAATCTACTCGTAAGTAATGTCCAGTAAAGTTATAAATAGTAAATAAAAACTAAACTGTTATAAAAGGTTTTGCCTTAAAAACAAAAATGCACTTAAAGATACGCCTTAAATGATTTCAGTTACCTTAATACCTTCTTAGTGTCAGGGAACTTAAGAAAATGCCTTTTTTTGACATTAGACGATAAACTGCCGTTAGAAATGTGTTGGGGAAATCAAGATAGCGACTACCTAGGAAAAGAAGCTTTGAAATACTAGGGACAGTTTGTTGACCGATTTGAACCCGGTCAATTTGTTATGTCAGGGTCAAACACCTTTGCCTGTTCCCTTAACTCTCCTTCCTTATGACTCTCTGACTCATTGCAATGATTCAGTATAACACTAACATATTGCACTTAAAAAACAAATTTACTTTTAAGTTTTACTCGCATGATAGTAGACGCAAATTGGAGACTGCATAAAATAGTCTGCAAATTAGTGTGACACTTAGCTTCCTCACGTCCTATTTCGTTTGCTTTAATGATTTTATGCTTTTACAACAACTTATTATTGTCAAAATTAATTACTTGATTTCATCTCGTTTTTTCGTTTAACTGTCAAAATAGTTATAAATTTTTACATGAATTAAAGCAGGGGTGCCCAACCTACGGCCCGCGGGCCGGGTCCGGCCTGCAAGCCGATTTTATGTGGCCCGCCGTGATGCCATAAAAACAAAGAATTTACAAGCATTCAGAGAATCTAAAATATATTAATTTCCTAATGCCGAACAGCCCAGCTGATTTTGCCCAGCAACATTGGAGAAAACGGAGATCTGTTGCCATTCAACAGAGCCTTGCCCAATGAAGATTTCTAAAACTTAAAAATGTTTGCTCGTACCATGTTCTCAGTGTTTGGCTCGACCTATGTTTGCGAACAAACATTTTCAAAAATGAATTACATTAAATCAAAATTCTGGTCTTCCCTCACAGATGAACACTTAAAATCGTTATTAATGATTGGCATGTTTGAGCCTAAGTGGAAAGACATTTTAAGTACAAGTGCAAAGCAGTTTCAACCATCTCACTGAAGCTAAGTTACAAACAAACTTGATATTTTTATTAATAACTTTGTAAAATGAAAGACTAAATTTTTTGTAATTCATACTGTTATTATTGTATTTTTATACTTGTGTGGTTAATTACAATCATTTTAATATATATTTGAGTAATTCTAAAATTTTCTGGGGGAGGACCCCCCCCCCCGGTACAGCACCGGCCTCCGGCCCGCCTTCCCTTTGAATATTGACAATGTGGCCCTTAATTAAAAAAGGTTGGGCACCCCTGCTCTGGACTATTAGAGTAAAATGCACTGAAAAATATATTTTACTTGAGAAAAGGTAACTACTATTTTCTGTAGCGACTCAAAAGTCAATAGATGAATCAAAGAAATCTATTTAAATCAGAATCATATTCTGCTTTGACCTTAGAACAATCACTAATAATACAGATCCTAATTCTAGAAAGTTCAAATAATCTTAAAATCTCCGTCCCAGTTTGAAATTGAGTATTGTTCGTAACGTAAAGTATACTGGTATATAAAAATGAGCTGATATAGATCAAGAGTTAGTTGCCCCCACACGATCTTCATAGTATTTCGGCTATCTAACGGTATAAGAGACTAGGAAGAAGAGGGATTCAACATCGTGATCACATCCCTCTAGACTCTGCAATGGCAATCATTGCCTCGGGTCTCACGATCTAACCCGACACAAGACTTCACAACAGACTTAAAAGCATAAAGAAGACGAACAGTCATGCAACAAAACAAAATTCAATTTATTTTTCGCCACTAAACGATTTAGAAAATAAATTTGTTGACAAACCTCGATTCACGAAATAATTTGTCTTAAAATATTAGTATAATTCATTTAACGGTATTTTTGGAACGAAGTTCCTTATGGCACGTTCTGGAGCCCGGGAGTGAATCTGAAAAAACGACCAAAATCACCGTCACAAAATCTACAGATGACGATAACTTGATTAAAAGATCACCGAGTTAGATGAAATTTGGGTACACATGCTCATTTTACCAAAGCCCAGGCTGAGTTCGTCGGAAAACGTTATATCCGCCCAAGCGTTCACGCGCAACGCTCGCGTAATCGTAAGCTTCAAAAGACGGGAAAAAGTGTTATTAAGGAAGCCTGTTACTTGTTTTGATTATTTTTGTTATATATGTCAAAAATGTCACTTTGTTTTGTAAATAAATAAAATAATAATCATGTAAAATTTCACCCTGATACAAGCAGAAGCTGTAGAGTAGGGAAAAGACATATTTTATAATATTTTAAATTAATTGGCCGCGGGTAGGTAGAAAACAGTCCTATTTCAATCCAAACTCCTTTAACAAACATACTCTTTCACTATAGACTCATCATGATCAACTTTTTTCTTATATTTAATATATATTTATAGTAAGACGCTTGCTTTAATTATACAAATAATGATTTTCTTTTAATTTTGCCTTAACTCTGCCAGGTACAAACAGTTCGTAACTTTTAATTTTCTCTTTTCTAACTCCGCCATGTATTGTATAAGTAGTTAGCAATGTATACATACTTAGCACTGTGATTGTGATTTTATAATTTATATTGAATGAAAAATGTAAGGAACTTTGTTCCTACCGGGTGTCCCACGACACCACACGTATTTCTTTTACTTAAGCACCCTCCTATATATATATCCCTTTGTCTTAATAGTTAATTAGACAAAGGAACATTAATAAGTATATAATATATTCCTTAGTCTAAATTACTATTAAGACAAAGGGATATTTAGTCCAATGTACCTTGGGACAAAGGAATGTCACACTTGTCTATATAAATGTGATAATATCCCTTAGTCTAATTAACTATTAAGACAAAGGAATATTAAATATACGCTAAGAAAACTGCAGAACTAATTGTACTATACTTTATCTACGATTGATACGAAATATAAACATTATATCTCTGTTTAGATGCGTAGAAAGTGATTATTTACGTACTTGTATTCATTGCGCATGCGCGTCTCATAGTTCTGAAGAATTCCTCTTTTCTTTACCAAGCTAGCGCGGTAAAGAAAAGGAATTCTTCAGCTTTACGCACGATTAGCGAGTTTGTTTACATGTAACAAAACTAATTTGCTGTTCTTTTATTAAAGTAACTGTTTATATCGAGTTTTTACTGAAAAACAATGAATGAATTAAGTGGCTTTGACGAAAATGTAGACAATAATACTCCTCCAGAAATAATTAATTCGGTACAAAATACAACTCAAGATTAATGCCATCTTTATCAAGAGAAGAGATACGAACTTACATACAGCAAGTTTATTTTTTTCTGTATTTATTAATTAAATCTAACAATCGTAGATAAAGTACGGTACGCAACTCGTGCGAAAACGGCATTTTGCATTGGTCGTGTGGTTTTACTATACCCTCGCTGTCGCTCGGGTGCAAACTCCACACTCGCATGCAAAATGCTACTTTCCGCACTCGACGCGTAATGTACTATTTCTGTATAAGATTTAGTCTTACTCGATTTTAAAATAGCGTAATAAAACTGTACCTGAGTCTCAATGTTTTGGGGAGACAAACACACAAACCTTTGAAACTTTTGTTGGGCAGACTATTGCTAATAACCAAGGAGGGTGCGTAAGTAAATAAGTGCCCATTTACATTTTATTAATAAAAATGGTTTATTAGTAAAAAGTGGTGCGGCAACAAATACTAAATATTCAATAGATATTCTTCGCCCTATAATCCGTAAACCGTCCATTGTACGTAAAAAATTAATGAGACATTTTTTTAGGGAAATTTTGTTATCTTTAATTTTGATAACCACCTTGATTGGTTTAGGAGCCATAGGAAGCGAGATATTTGCAAAAAAACGAATTTGTTGACCTTTGCCCTTGAATATCTATTAACGCGACCACGATCTCTTTGCCGATTTTCAATAGTTTTTTCAGAACGTCAAAATGAAGCGATCCAAAAAAAAATTGAAGCTCCGATTTTTTTTTTGGAACAGAAAAACTTAAATGACTGGACTATAATAATGATTTGTGTATTTTCTGAATGGACGTAGTCGGTTATGAACTAAGTAAAACTGGTCGGTGTTGGATACAATAATATGTCTATACTGACCGGCCTAGCGTGAAGACGTTGCAGCAGGAATGTAGTGCAAAATGAAGAATGGTGGTTCATTCAGATGCCGACTAGACAGGGCAGGCAGATGCTCTGGGAGAAGAGTAGGTTACGCACGTTAACTCGATTAATGACATAAGCATATAGTCTGATAATGTTACTCTTCTTTACACCGCCATAATAATATTTTTGAAATACATTCACCTTCTCGAAAGAGAATCATTTTTGGAGGTTTTAATGAAACCTGCTCCAAAGTTAACATAATAAAAAAATATACAGTGTTTATAACCTGTCATTTATATAACATTTCATATAAATAAAATCATAGCTGTTATATTTTCTGTTCAGTATTTTAATTTATCGAGCGCCGTCAAGGGACTCGTTAAAAATTCAGTGTTGACATTTTCTCTACTTCACAGAATCCAACTCCAGTATTCTAGAGGTGTAAGACCACTAGCGCTGGTCGGGCAGATGGCTGTTAAAATTGTAAATTACTTATGATCTTTTGACATTCCTCGAATTATAAAATATAAACAAATACTGCTTGTCAGACATTTGTACTATTTTGTAAATAAACATACGAAAAAAAAACCAGCCTCGGTGGCTGTATGAAATGCGCGATTGCTCCGAATGCAAAAGCTCCCGGGTTCGAATCTTGTAAACTTAACAAATTTATTTACTAATTTATTTCTTTGAATTAAGAAGCTCGAAATCTTTTGAATGGTGTAAAAGATTTAGTTACAATATTAACCGAAATTCCCGTGGAGCGCTAGTAGTCTAGCACAGGTAGATAATGAGGGGAGTTGGAAATCTTTCCGTTTAAGGATTCTATGATCGCTGGAATCATGGATATGTTTTTGGACCAAGGATGTCAAAAAGAAGGGATGGAACTATAGGTAGAGTTTCAAGGCAAAAAAGTGACCCCATGGAAATAAGAGAAATTGGAGAAAAAATCGTACTGCGCATGCTCACAACTTAAGATTGGTACACATTACCTTCTTCGTTTATTTTGAATCAGGTTATAAACTGATTTAACTATGAATAAATTTAACTATAAACCGATTTAATCAATAATTAACGTATTTAGTAAAGTGTTAATTTAATCCCAACAAAAAGACTAGTGTCCAAAAATAAGCCAAGTCTCGCGTAGAAAGTTGTGAGATGATAGGTTTAGCCAAGTCTCCCACTGTCCAAGTAAGTTCTACTAGCTCTAATTTATCCAGTTCAAGTACATGATGTTTGACTGTCCTTCTCTTTCCCAAATCACTCTACTCGTTTAAATTTAAAAAATATTTTCTGACTTGGCAAATACACACCACAAACTTAAATCAAATAATACACATATTATTTTACTTTCTCATTTAAAGAGAAAGTATTGTGATGGCGCGAAAATTCGATTTTGAGATTTTGATGGATTTACACGTTTTGAGGTCCCCTGAGTCCAAAAAAGTGGTTTTTAAAAAATGTCTGTCTGTCGTCTGTCGTCTGTCGTCTGTCTGTCGTCTGTGCAGACGCCTGGAGCCCAAACTACTGGGCCGATTTTGACGAAATTTGGCATACATGTTCAGAAAAATCATACCCCGAGGCGAAATCGAGAAATGAATTTTAGCTCTAAATTTGGGGGCGCTACCCCCCAAAAACTCTGAAAAAACATGAAAAAAAATTATTTCTCGAAAACGGTTCCGACGATTTTGATTAAAAAATTCTAAAATGTAGTCCATTTGAATACGAATCCAACGATATAAGCCGTTTTCCCGGGAAAAATCTAGTTCCTGAGATATTAGCTTAAGACGCGGACGGAGAGAGCCCGGGTTCGATTCCCCGACCAGGAGAAGTTATTTTTATGATAAATTTTGATGAAATGTTCAATAATATTTAAATGTACATTTGAAAACTAATAAATGGAAACACTGGGCTAAGTAATTATAAACTCATATATGAGAAAGTTTGTCTGAGTTGTCTCGGACCGATTTTTTTCATTTGAGCGTCGCGGTCGCAGCACAAGGATACACATTTCTATACGACACTGCATTTAATTTTAGTGTATTTGCCAAGAGTGTTGTATTGATCTTAACTCATTTCTGTATTTAGTAACATCTATAAAAGCCTTGATAAAACTAATAATAAAAGTATATTTACTTCCCTAATCAAAAGAATATAGTACTTAATTGTTCACATCACACTGAAAGATTATAAAATAGAAATTCACCTCAAGAATGGGGAACTGGTCGACCTTTCAATACCACGTCATCTTTCAAGTACATTCTTTAATAAAATAAATGATAATAGTCTTAGAATTTACTTCAAGGAAGAACATATACATTGACAAGACTTGGCTATAAAGAAATGTTGAAATAAATATGTATGAACCACGTGATCTCTTAAGCACAGTTTATAAATTCAAAAAGTTTCTTAACTTTTCAATAATGGTATCCTTTTCGTTAGGTAAGGAATCACAACGTGAGTGTGTATTGAAAGATTAATGCAGTTTATTGATATGAAAATAAAATATGTTCTTCCAATATGGCGCATCTTTCTAACATATACGTTTATATAAACACACAAAAACAGCATACACTTCATGACCTAACGACATTAAATTAAGTTAAAAACTGTGGTCTAAGCCGATCATAGGCGGTGTTTTTCTATTATATTATATTTATGTTTCCACCTCTAACCACCTCTTACCACCTCTAACCACCTCTAACCACCTCTAACCACCTCTAACCACCTCTTACCACCTCTAACCACCTCTTACCACCACTAACCACCTCTAACCACCTCTGACCAAAGTGGAAAGCAGGAGGATGAGAATTGTTTTCACACAAATCGCTGAGTGCACTGCTCATGTAGTCAAGGAGATAGCTTGTAAAAAAGTTTCTGAATAACATCAAGCTAGAATTTAGTGTATAAGTAAATCTTTTGGTGCCTTTTAAGAATATGTGGTCGGCTAAGTTCATCTGCGGGATATCGCTTGGCAATAGGCATTTGAAGAAAACAAACCAGTGGAGAGCAGCCATTGTCCGCGTCCGCCCTTTTTGGTGGACAATGTGATTTTCATGATCCTGAGTACGAAATTAGTAAGTAGACCAAAAAAACAAGTTAATGGTAGTTTGTCACTTAATAGGTTAGTTAGTAAAAGATTTCTCCAAATCAAAGTGGCCACCTATTAAGTGACGGACTACCATCAACTTGATTTTTGGTTTACTAACTAATTTCATACTCAGGATCATGAAAATCACATTTTCCACCAAAAAGGACGGTACATGGCCGCTCTCCACCGGTTATTTATTTATTTTTTTTTCAAATGCAAATTGCCAAGCTATTTCCCGCAAACGAACTTAGCCGACCACATATTCTTAAAAGACACCAAAAGATTTACCTCTACACAAAATGATAGCTTGATGTTAGTCAGACACTTGTTTGCACACTATCTCCTAGACTAATGCTATACAATCAGTAAATGAGTGGGCCGAAATCCTGAGCGAGAATACGATAGCAAAGTGATGCAAATAGTGAGGAGGAAGAGGTTCAAGTTTGAAACATTAGGTCCACATGTGATGCAGCTGGAAGAGGTGTCAAGCTTTGAGTATTCAACGAAAATCTTTTATCACTGCGGAAAATAAATCATGACACACGAGTCGAAAAAACCAGCAACTCAATTTAATAAAAGGGTTAACTTTAGTAAAGAAATGTGCAAACACATCATGCTGTTCTCGAACCAATTCCACTTCACAGCAGTGAAAGCTGGCCTACAAGAAACACGGAAGCAAGATGAAATGTTTAGAGGGGTAGCTGGCTAAATAATAATAGACAGGGTACGTAATGAGCACTTTCAGGAAGTTTTGAATCAAACGCCCATTCAACAAAGAATGGGAAAGATACAGCTTAGGTAATATGGAAATGTAGCCCAAATGGAGGAGTCAGAGAAGACCAAGCTATCCACGGAGGCTAAACCAGAGGGAAAGGATCTGGTCGAAAGAGCTGACGCTTTTTCATCACGTTTGAAGACTACATTGAAAAGCTAGTGAGAAATAGAGAAGAAATGAAACGACTTGCACAGAATAGAGCAGAATGGAGGAAGTTATCAGAAACCATCTTAACGCTGTGAACCACACGGGAAAGAAGATTATTATACATATAAACATATTATGTAAATAAGGTGTTGTGGTAAAGAAAAATTCCAGGTTCTATAACTTAAATGAACAAATTAAATTTTACGTTGAAACTAAAAGAGCTTTATGCCTTTTGTGCCAATGATAAAAGGTATATGACACATTTGACACATAATTGTGTTATCAGTTTACTAATACACCTCCGGGTTTGTATAATAAAAGATAACGCGGCCCGGCACTAATGACCTTATCACTAACTAACACACAGACAACCGTGGTCTTGTCTACTCCACTTTGATAATAAAAAAGTGAATTTAGTGTGGAAAGAAAGAGATAATCACACCTAATCATGTTAATCAATAATATTTAGATAACGGTCGTTATTAAGAGCTAATTTTTTTTGTATATACGAGTATTAAAAGAGACAGAAACGAATTTTTTAGCCGCGCCCTAATTCACTCTTAGATTTCCGTACATTTACCTCAATAGTGTTTATTTAGTAATATGTATTAAAAAAAAAATGATTTAATAGAAGGAATAAAAACGTTCAATTTTAGAACAAAACAAAAAAAAACTAGAATAAATATTTTATAAGAGCAAATGTCTCAAAAAAACATGACATTAATTCTTCGATACCAATCCTTTTACTCCAAATTTCCACGTAATCTCTACCTCGAGAATTAAGATACCTGATACCCTCGGCTTCGCCTCGGGATTTAGTTGCCTTGATTCCTTAGCCTTTGCCTCGGGAATCAACTCAGTCACGCGGGAAATAATATTTTATATTATTCCCTAGGTGCAAAAAAACAATTACTGATTTCAAGGAACACCCTCCCAATTTTCAAACAAAAAATTGTTTTTAAAAAACAGCCGAAATGCTGCAAACGGACGAAACAGACCGTGCTCCCACTCGATCAAATATTAGGAATCTATAAATAGTTATTTATGCATCTAGGGAGTAAAGTAAGCCATTATTCCCTGGGCGAAAAAGTTGGTTCTTGAGGCGAAGCCGAACGAACCATGGTCCCAAAATCCCGAGGCGAAACCGAGGGAATTTGACCTTTTAATAAAGCTAATTATCGTGAGGGGAATTATGGCACGTTTTTTTCACCAAGCCCCCTCAGTCAAGAATAAATCTTCCCACGCCCCCCCCCCCCCCCTCCCTTCACAATTGTAGGAGATAATGAAAAAAATAAAATATATCATTATTACATTGAATAACCATTTATTTATTTGTATTACTATTATTTTTATAACATTACAAGTTAAACTTATGAGATAGATGAGCTTGCATTATGTTTTACAATATTCCCTATTCTTGTATAAGTATTAGAAAGTGCACAACGAAAATCAAGCACAGCAACATCAAGTTTGCCACGATACTTTGTTTTTATTGCAAAAAGTGCTGAAAAATCATTTTTGGCACAAATAAGTGCTTGAAAAAGGTAAATACAATCGAAGTGCTTTCTGTGATATACTGGGGGTCACTTTGTAATACTTAACCCAAAACGATGATTTGTCCATTTTATCAAAATTGGCAGCAGAACCTTTTTTATTTCTAAAGCTTGTTCATGAAGAGTTTCGGGCAGGGAATCTATGTTGACACTGAAAGGATCCATTATTAATCTGTAAATATTGTCATCACATGTGTTAGGAAAGTATCTGTTGAATTCGTCAGTGAGGTTCTCCAACTGGTTTTTGATATTTGAATTTTTATATAATCGCATTAGACGATCGGACGGCAAGCTGTCTCGATCTCGAGGTCCCACGCCCCTCTTGACTTATCTTCACGCCTCCCTTGGGGGGCGCGCCCCCCACTTTGGGAACCAATGCTCTAAACTAAACTAATCCAAATCATAACTTTTTCTCCCTACTGGAGACAAACAATATTTTTGCCCCACCTTACTCACCCCCACAACACAAGGACATATTATGTGCAATCCTTCAAGTTATTTTTCATATTTAATTATTTAAAGTATTAAAGTTAATCTCTGAAATTAATTTTTTACTTATTATTATTATTTTCGTATTTTATTTTTAAAAAAAAATAAAAGTTCCATACATTTTTTTTTTGTCATTTTTCCCTGGGCGAAAGCTCTAATTGAAATTACCATATAAACCACTCTATGGACATTCAATCCAAAAGAACCTCCTAGCTGCAATTATATTCTATACAAATCTTCAATTATATCTCTTTAATTATAAATTAATAATAATAATTAATAAAAAAGTAACTAGTTTCTTGAGAAAGTATATTATACTTAATATTAAGATATGATATTTCTTTTTAAATGAGCATAAAAATATTTGATACGAGTGTTGATTGATTGTAGCAATTAGAGCAAATAATTTCACCTAAAATAAAAAAGACTAGGAGAAAGGAAAAGACACGTTCTATTTTCCTTGTCTTCTTTTATCTTATAGTTTTTACTAACTTTCTCCCAAGATATTTCAATATAGTTTAGAATGAGTCTGAGACGTGGGACACTGAGTGTTAAGTAGCCTGTAAAGATAATTAGTCCATGATAATAACAAAAAGAAACAATGGCGACACTTATGTGTACACTTTATTTCAATGGCGACACTTATGTGTACACTTTATTACTCAGACACGTTAATTACCTCAGGGATAGCTTTTTGTTGAAGTTTTAATGCAACAGAGATGAAAATAAGATTTCTTTGTCGATGTTTGGTAAGATAAAAACACAGTGCCTAGGTACTTCAGCATGGTGAAAGCAGGTAACCAAATAGTTTTATAGTTTCATAAAGCAAAATAAATGCCGTGATTTAACATACAATTTGTGCCAAATGTTTGTTTAGTGCGTTTACAGCGAGAGAAAGTAAAAAAAAATAGACTGCCAATTGGTGTGGCACATAGCTTCCTCGCATCCTATCCACGTACTTTATTGATTTTATGATTTTACAAGTCATTATTGTCAAATTGGTTTAATTGTTTCCCCCGTTATTTTTTTTTTAATCTAAGCAGACGGTTCAAATTAATCTTGGGATATCTGCGGGTTACTTTCGATAAACTGTAAAAGTTTTATACAAATCAGATAAGTACTTTTGAAGATATAGGTGTAAATAGATGTAAGTTTGTGCGCATGTGGAAGAGAAACAAATAAGCGCAGAAGGTTGAAACTTATATGAGACCAACAATGGGCTAATTATGACCTACCATCTAAATTTCATAAACATCGGACCTGTAGTTTTTAAGACATGTTGGTTCGCAAAAATCGAACGACAAACCCACAAACAGACACGGAACCAAAAATGTTCCCTGATGTCTGAAAAGGATTTCTGTCTTGGAATTTTTGAAATCGGAGACCTAAAATATTTTCGTTCTTCGAAACGAACACATATTATATAGCTTTCAATAAATAATGTATTGTATATTGAGAAAAAAAGGTAATGATAAATTTATAGTTAAAGCAGATGGTTGTAGAACGAAAAAGAACTGTCCTCCCAAGCCCCGTCGGCATATTACTCCAATTAAATATTAAAATAAAAAATATAAATCATTGACTCACAAAAACTTCTGCTTGTATCAGGTTGAAATGTTACATGCTTGTTTCAATTGTACTGTAGGTGATGTATACAAAGTTTCATTTAAATCTTTGTTAGAACGTAAGATATCGGTAAAAACGTTGTTTTCTTTATTTTAATCGGTTTGGTCCGCTTTAATAAATTTAGCGATCTTTATCACTTCATAGTAGTGTCGGTGTTCGTTTTACCAAAAAAAAAGTATTTTAAAAAGTTGTTTGTCTCATTAAATAGATGAAGTTAGAATTTTTTCCCGTCCAAAAATTCCATTTTTAAATTTGAAGCTTACGTTTACGCGAGCGTTGCGCTTGAACGCTTGGGCGGATAACGTTGTTCAACGAACTTGTCCCTGACATTGGGAAAATGAACATGTGTACCAAATTTCAACTAAGTCGGTCAACTTTTACACAAGTTATCGCCATCGGTAGATTTCGTGACGGATTTTGCGTGACGGTGATTTTGTGACGGTTATTTTGTGACGGTGATTTTGGTCGTTTTTTTCGGATTCACTCCCGGGCTCCAGAACGTGCCATAAGGAACTTCGTTCCAATAACAATAACTGATGATCGGTTATTGTTATAAAATAACAATAACTGATGATCTGTTATTGTTATTAAATAACAATAACTGCTGATCTGATATTGTTATAAAATAGGAATAACAGATGATCTGTTATTGCTACGGACGAACTGTTATTCTCCAAAAACATGTTACTTTGAACTGTTCTGTTATTTTCGACCCACCTCTCATTTTACTCCAGTCATTAAGAGCTTGAAAAGTGCGTTGTAGCAAAGAAAGTGCGATTTTAATCTTAGTATTTTCTACTCCATTTCCTGTGGCCTTTTGTTTTGTTGCCTTGTGCCCCACAAGACCTTTCTCTCGATTTCCAAATGAACAGAATTACCACTGTCGAATTCATCACCTTCCAGATCTATAGTTAGATAACAAGAACACTTCCTAACCACCAGCCCTGCCAGCATTCTTTACTTCATGCCAGCAGTTCACGAGATTTCGTGACCACTCTTTTACAAAATAACAAGGCGAAGAGAAATGGTAACATCATTTGAATAACAATTACTTCTTTTTTAAAAGAAAAATTATCATCCTTGAATATAAAGTTAAGTTTTTTTGTTCTTCTGAATTGATAAATGGAATAAACATGAGTTTAGTGTGAATTACTTTAGATAAGACATTGTGATTCGTAGAACTGTATATTCTAGTTTAACTGAAGAATATTGCATGAAGAAAAATAACCAGCTACAATTTCTTTTCTTTTCTTTTTTTGTGCGGTTATTTGACGCATCTAGATCTCCCATAAGTAGATGTAATTCCTCACTTGGATATGCCGTTAATTTTTATTGGATTTTACCACAATATAATACAGTGAAACCCCTCATAATGGACAACCCTGTTTACGGACAATTTTCCCAGGAACCGGGAAAAGTTTTTATACGAAATCAATGTAAAAGAACCCGCTCTATAGTGGACGCCCCTCTATACTGGACATGGTCCCATGGGCCCTAAAAACCTCTTTTACCGGACAAGTTTAATTGAGGGGAAGGGAGGATATTTTTCCTCACAAAATATGCTACGTATGAAAAATTCCTTAAAACATTTTTTTGTTTTTTGACAAAGAATACTATGATATTTTGTTGATTAAAAAAAGGAGGGGGAGAGGGGCCACGAAAAATGCAATTTTCTAGGAGACATGGTGCAAATATATATTTGCACTCAGGACGTCCTCTTCTCGTTCATTTAACACGCTCCACATGATGCATTTCCCTTAGTAATAAACTTCAAACCCCAGATTTTGGGAGATGATATTTGGGGTTTCCCTATAAATTTCCTGTGATTCAATTTATTAAAATTTTTTGTGTTGGTGCTTTGAGAGATGAAGTGCGTTACAGACGGACAGACAGATAAGCCTATGAATGTATAAGCGTCCTCGTTTTTGATTACCCTAATAAGAACGAAAAAAAATTGGTAATCATAATTATTATTAATAAAAAAATCGGTCCGAGACAACTCAGACAAACTTTTTCATATACGAGTTCATAATTACTTAGACCAGTGTTTTCCATTAGTTTTCGTACTTACATTTAATTATTATTGAACATTTCATCAATATTTATCATAAAAATAATTTCTCCTGGGCGGGGAATCGAACCCGGGCTCTCTCCGTCCGCATTTTAAGCTATTTTCTCAGGAACAAGATTTTTCCTGGGAAAACGGCTGATATCGTTAGATTCTTATTTAAATGGACTACATTTTAGATTGTTTTTTAATCAAAATCGTCGGAACCGTTTTGGAGAAATAATTTTTTTAACGTTATTTTAACGCCCCCAAATTTGGAGCAAAAATTCATTTCTCAATTTCGCCTCGGGGTATATGATTTTTCTGAACATGTATGCCAAATTTCTTTAAATTCGGCCCAGTAGTTTAGGCTCCAGGCGTCTGTACAGACGACAGGCAGACATGTTTTAAAAAACACTTTTTTGGACTCAGGGGACCTCAAAACGTGTAAATCCATCAAAATCAAATTTTCGCGCCATCACAATACTTTCTCTTTATATGAGAAAGTAAAACAGGGACTCTAAGCTTCTCAATCTTATCTAGTAATAAAAGAGTACATCAACTAAATATTACAAGTATGTACTTAAGCTACTAGTAAATGGTGTTTGGAGGACCTTCAGAACTTAATCACAAAGGAACAATAGATAAAGTATAAGGTGGCAAGTTAGTTTAAGTTGATATTATGAAATGCAACTTGAGTGACCTCCAAGTCATTATATTATAGCCAAGGATACCGGTGTCATAAAGCAGTGAGAAAGTGACTTCACGCTTCCTTCTTTTACCTTCTCTACTTCTAATATCAACACAATTTTAAGTAAGAACAAGTAAGGCGCGCTTCACGTAAGTACGTGAGGCGATGATCGCCGGTTTTTGTACGAAAGTTAAAATTATGGTGTAAAATTCTAATAGATGCATATTCTTTTTCTACCTTTAAATTTATGTATAACATGTCATAGTGGCTAAAAACATTTTTTATTCGCCCACCATATTGGTGGCCATCTTGAAAATATTAAGTGTGAAAAATCTAAAGAGTGTTTAGTTGTCACAAATGCCAAGATGAACATGTGTGCCGAATTTCATTTTCCAAGCTATGGTTGTTTATGAATTGAAACACGCCAACGGACAGACAGAGCCGTTATAGAAGGTTTCTTTTTTACTTCGTACAGAAACCTAAAAGGTACTTTGTCCGATTGTTACTCCCCTTATATAAATAAAACAGGGGGGGATTAACAATCTGAAGAAGGTAAACGTTTAGAAAAATCATACCACGAGGAGAAATCAATTTTAACTCCAAATTTGGGGGCGCTACTCCCCAAAAACTCTAAAAAAATTATTTCTCGAAAACGGTTCCAACGATTTTGATTTAAAAAAAATCTAAAATGTACTGCATTTAAATACAAATCTAACGATATAGGCTGTGTTCCCGGGAAAATCTAGTTCCTGAAAAAACAGTTTCAAACGCGGACGGAGAGAGCCCGGGTTAGATTCCCCGCCGAAGAAAAGTTATTTTTATTATAAATTTTGATGAAATGTTCAATAACAATTAAATGTACCTTCGAAAACTCGAAAACTAATACACAGAAAACACTGGGCTAAGTGATTATGAATTCGAAGTTTATCTAAGTTTTCTTGGACCTATTTTTCAAGTCAATTTTGTTTTACTATTATTATTAAAATATATACTCACGTTATATTAATTTTTATAATAGATCAGAAGAAAGTGAAATATTTTAAAAATTTTAATCTCTAAAATAAAAGAAGGAAGGAAATGAATAAGTTTTTAACAGCATTTCTTCAACTATAGTCATAAATAAGTTGTTTTCTTACATCTAAATAAGTTTTTAGTCGTTAAGGTACTTTATAACTCTTATAAAGTAATTGCTAGGCGTGTGTAAGACAACGAGTTCTCATTGGCGAATTCAAAAGAATCAGTGGCCGTTAGTGACGGTTGAATGATGGAGCTTAGCCAAGTTGTGAAGTTGTGGGGGGGAGTGTAAGAACCGGTTGTTTAGAAGTAAGAGAGGGGAGTTCAGAAAGCCAAGGACGAATCCTTCGTTAAGCAACCAGGCTTAGAAAAGAACTTGAGGTATCCTTCTGGAGCTGGAGATAGTCTCTCCGCAAACAACTTCTTCGCATCCGTAATACCAAACAGATGCATGGGTATATTAAATATAACAAGTTTGAACCCCTGTAGAGAGTAATTTAGACACTCACGTAGATAAGATATTCTCTGGAATGCAAGCTTTTTGTAATAAATTAATCTAGGAAGATGCGTATATTCTTTGATAACCTCAGTTCCACAACACCAATTAATATATTAATATATATATATATATATATATATATATATATATATATATATATATATATATATATATATATATATATAATATATATATATATATATATATATATATAATATATATATATATATATATATATATATATATATATATATATATATATATATATATATGTTGTTGGTGTATTAGGACTAACAATAATTTTTCTTTTTTTTCCTCTTTATTTAATAAAACTTTTTCTTAACTTCAATGCAGATAGAATACTCTGTAAACAATATATATATATATATATATATATATATATATATATATATATATATATATATATATATATATATATATATATATATATTAACAGTAATCACTAATCACCAATAAAAAATAAAATGAACCGTTAGAAGTGTCTTTTGAAATAAATTACATCAAATATTTTATGTTTTTCAGCAAAAATTACATACTTACATTACTTCAACATTACATCACAGCAGATTCTTTAAAACGAAGAAGTTATAATTAAGAATAAAAGTCAAAGAGTTTTCAATTTTAGCAGATTCAGTGCTCTCCAGACGGCAAAATAATGCTCGGAGTAAAACAATTCCATAGGAGTAAAACATTATAAATTTTTGTTAGCAATAGAATCCAAATCTAGTGTAAAAAAATATGGCTTCCTATTCACTTTTTTTTTTATAGTGTAAACTGCACACATTTTTGCTGAACACAGAAAATGTTCAGAATTTTTTCTGGAAGCGCATTTATAGCCATTATCGAACCTTGAAAACCGCATCTTTCTATCTATCATAGTTCCGGAGATATTTCGTATATTTAATAGAGATTGACTGCTTTGTTGAAGTTTTTCATTAGATTTTTTCAGGATCTCGGGAAGTATTTGTAATTTCTTCAATGCAGTAGGCTCGTTCACTGCTTATATTGTATTATATATTATACATTATATGCATAACAGTTACACTAGTCTCCAACATCAAAAAAGTAAATTTCCATTTATATATCTTTATAAATAAATGATTGGTCAGAACTAAGTCAAGAGCTACAAAGTCTCGGTGGAGTAGAAACAAACGATACATTTTTCCCAGAATGAAGAATCAACTCTTTATCTTTCGTGTTAAAAATAAACTAAAGAAACCAAAACCAGCACACGGCCGCACGTAAAACAATAATAAATGTTAATATAATTTATATAATATTTTCCCAGAACCTTATTTAGTACCTAATCATAATTGTACATAACTTGAAAGGCTTAATAAAATATGAATTAAAAATATTTTTTGCTTTTGAGCTTACCGAAGGTAACGGATCTATGTGATGGTTCTGAAGAACAAAAATATTTGAAAAAGTTATGATTTTAGATTAGTTTAGAGAGACTTAAAGTAAGTCTTTTCTTCCTTGAACTCAAAAAGTAGGGAGAAAAGAAAAACCAGGGAGTAAAAGAAGGATTGTCAACTTAATTATTTTATAAATAGTAGAGAATGAATAGCTAATGTAATGAAGTTGTTGAAATCATGTTGGAGACACTGCTTTTTCAACCTTGTTTATCATTGTTTATAACCTGCATCTAAATAACCTTCTATTCGAGTTTAATTCCCACTTCTTATTTTTGTTTTTAATATTGAATATAAATTTAGGTGTGCTATTAAAAGTGCTAGAGGTCGACCAAGAAGTCATGAAAATGAGAGGAGTGCGCTAGTGTCGCCATGTACAGTCAGTTTTTGATATAATAGACCACGGTCAAAAAACACAGTGTTGTTCTTCTGTTATTAATAATTTTATTTTTGTTAACTTCTATATTTTTTGCAACAGGCAACACTGTACCTGATAAGAAATCACTAATAATATACGAAAATATCTTTATATTATTATTTATTTATTATTCATAATAATATTCTTTAAATCTAAATCGATATTCTTTTTCCTTAAT
Organism: Gerris lacustris; assembly: GCA_951217055.1. Lineage (NCBI taxonomy): Eukaryota > Metazoa > Arthropoda > Insecta > Hemiptera > Gerridae > Gerris > Gerris lacustris. The sequence goes on along the minus strand of OX578283.1, from coordinate 5,746,478 downwards.
CTATTTTTTTTTCTTCCTCTTTATTTCTGAGTTTGATTTGGATTTAGAACAGTTGTGACTATAGTTCGTGCTGTATAAAAACAAACAAAACAGGAAACCTAACAGATTGGAAACCTTCCTGTTGTTAATCGTGAGATTTGACATAACTGGGCATGTTATACAAACTAGAAATGGTTATTGTCTTAGCACCCGACTGTACTGACTTCGGCACTACTCGGAAGTTCCGATTTTAAACGAAGTTAAGCTTTCCGTTTCTCCCGTGTCCATGACTTCTTGGTCGACCTCTAACAATTATTGTTATTTATTAAAATAATAAATAAACACTGTGCTGAAATAAATATATTTATCTCCAGTAGGGAGAAAAAGTTATGATTTTGGACTAGTTTAGAGTTTAGAGGGACTAAAGTAAGTATTTTCTTCCCTGAACTAAAAAGTAGGGAGAAAAAGTAAAAGCAGGGCAAAAAAGTAAGGATTGCCAACTTAATTATTTAATAATAGTAGATAATGAATGGCTAATGTAATGAAGTAGTTGAAATCAGGTTGGCGACACTGCTTTTTCGACCTTGTTTTTCATTGTTTATAACCTGCATTTAAATAACCTTCTATTCGAGTTTAATTCTCAATTCTTATTTTTGTTTTTAATATTGAATATCTTATATCTGTTTTTTTTTTTTTATTTTCTTTTATTGATTGTCCCCTTTAATATATATATTCTTATCTTTTGTGTCTTCAGGGGTTTTTTAAAAAAATTAAAATTAATAAAAAAAGAAAGCTAACAATTTGCTTTTTTTAATATATTAATATTTATTTGGTTATATTTCATCTCCTTTTCATTTTAATTTTATATAAATAAAATTAACACAAATAAAATTTCAGGGTTTGAAAATGTCTCAAGTAGGAGATGAAATATAACCAAATAAATATTAATATATTAAAAAAAGCAAATTGTTAGCTTTCTTTTTTTATTAATTTTAATTTTTTTAAAAAACCCCTGAAGACACAAAAGATAAGAATACTTATATCTGTTATTAAAAGTGCTAACAGTTAATGATATTTATTAAAATAATAAATAAAATCTGTGCTGAAAAAAAAGTATATATATAGAAAGAAATAGAAGAAGATCCTTTCTTAATCTAATGGTTGTTTGATGTGTTTTTTTATTCGTGTTAAAAGAAGATTTTTCTTCGGGTAGGCTGGTTGTAAAGTGCTTTACGAAGTTAAGCTACTCGTGTTATGAAAAGACAAAGGAATTCAACTGGCAAAGTTTTTCCCAGGAGCGACTCTGTAATTAACCCTTCTCTCTTAGCTCAGACTCTAACTCCTGCATCAGTTAAACATGAACACTCTCACTGTTCAACCAAAACCTATTTCCCAATGTAATTCTACATTAAAAATAAAATTTTATACTTCTTGCTTCACTTTTACATTGCTAACATCTATCAAGACTTTTCCCACATCACATTAGTAAGGTATTTCTCTCCATACTTCCGTTACCGTATCTGAATTTTATTTTACATTTAAGTAATGCTATTTGTTAAACAATTGCACTTTTATACTAACGCCTGTTTATTTATTTGGAATTAGAGGAAACAGTTGAAATACGTATATCCGGAGAAATTTAAAGCGGGCCCTAGAATTAAAATTGAAGTCGAAACACTAATATATCAAAAGGTATTGGGCTTTTTCATAGAAACAACAATAGGAAGTTTCATTTTAGTACTGTTATGCCGTAATTTAGTTTGTAAATAAAGCAAATAACTTCGATAGCATTTTCCCAATAATAGTTGTTTTTAAGTTATGCCCTTTGTATTCTCACAGTGCGATATGGTGAGTTGTGTTCCCCAAAGATCATTTTAGCGATACACAAATGATCTTATCAATTGGAAATAGCAAAATAATAAGAAAAGGTTTTGAGAACTAAAGAATTTCATTTCTGCAAATAATAGTACATTAAGCGTCAAGTGCGGAGTGTGGAGTTTGCACCCGAGTGATAGTAAAACCACACGAGCAAAGCAAAATGCAGTTTTCCCAGGAGTTGCGTATACCGTACATTATCTACGATAGTTGTATTTTAATGATAATTTATGTAGCAACTCTACAGCTAAAAGACTGTGGGCGTTATCCCTTTAAGGATTGGTGGTTTGCCTGGAAAACCACCAGGCTTCTTTTGCTCCGAATGGCGCGCTACTGTTTTTTTTTGTAATTTCTAAAATTAGAGTTGCAAATCTCATCTGTGGGATCAAGAATGGCCCCAGAAAATTATTTTTGAAAAAATTCTAGCCCCCCCTCCCATAAAAAAAAATCAATGTTTTTAGGTGGTTTCTAGGAGATGCCTCCAATCAATTAGGGATTTGTACTTCTGATGACCTTGACAAACATTATATTGCCTGTAAGGTTTGGTGGTTTACATCCTTTACCACCTTAAAGTAGGTGGTTAACGGAATGAACCACCAAACCTCTGAGACAACGTAATTTATTAAATTTTCACAACTCAAGCTAAAAATCTGCAGATAACTCGAGAGCGCCTATTATTTCTTATAAAAACTCAATATTAAATCAAAACTGGTAATATAATAAGTATTTTGACAAAACTTCGCTCTAAGAAATTGCTTCTATGAGCCACAATAAAAAAAAAAACTGGAGACATGTCATCCAAAACACACGTATAGAGATGGTCAGCTGGTAAACCGCGGAAACCACCAATCCACAATTACAATTTTTTTTTTTGCCTGATCCTTAAAGGGTTATGCGAGAAACAGAAAGGCAGACATCCAGCAAAATTCAACGCAAATCGTCTTGTAAACACCCAAAACGGAAAATTCCGTTGAAATCTCGGTTTTGATTTTTTTTTGGGTGAAAATACTCTTCCTTTAGGCAAGGAAAACTAAAATGTTATAAAAAAACTTATCAGGTTTAAAAAATCGAAATCTAACTTATCAGATGTTTATATAAGTTGTATTGTAAGTAAAAAGTTCGAATTCAGTGCTAATTGAAGTAGTAGTGTTGCAGAAACCTTTCAGAAAAAATTTCGTCTGCATGTGATTCTTGTTTGTATACTATGGACTGAGTGGATCACATCAGAGGCATGTTGTTAGAAGTAAACAATAGGTTTTGTTGGTTCTCCGATGGGTTCACAGCTGAGAGGATAGTTTTATCGGTTGACTGGTCATCTGGTCCAGTCTAACAGTACAGTTACCTTTAGCTTCTCTACACTTGAGTTACTTCTCCATTCTTCAGTTCCTTTGTTCTTTAATGTTCTTGTTCTTTACAATTCAGGGAAATACTTTCACCTCCTCTTCCTTCTACCGTTCCCAAAAGATTTATTATGTCCACTTTGGAAATAGGAAAAAAAAATACGTGTGCTGTCGCGGGACACCCGGTAGGAACGAAGTTCCTTACATCTTTCATTTAATATAAATTATAAGGTTGAAGTATTATATTAAACCCAACCACAAAATCAAAACAAAAAAATATCCCTACAAAAACAAAACAAAAATATTTCCCTACATCAAAACTAAAAAATTCCCACATCAAGACATGTCAATGTCAATATTGTAAAAAGATTTAAAATCTGGTTGGTCCAAGTGACATTTTGACTTATAACAAAAATAAACAAAACAAGTCAAGGAACAGGCTTCCTAATAACATATTTTCCCGCCTTTTTGAAGCTTAAGTTTACGCGAGCGTTGCGCTTGGGTGGATAACGTTGTCCAACGAACTCAGCCTGGGCATTGGTAAAATGAACATGTGTACCAAATTTCAACTAACTCGGTGATCTTTTACTCAAGTTATCGTCATCGGTAGATTTCGTGACGGATTTTGCGTGACGGTGATTTTGTGACGGTGATTTTGGTCGTTTTTTTCGGATTCACTTCCGGGCTCCAGAACGTACCATAAGGAACTTCGTTCCAAAAAAATTATGGTGTAACATTGGTGGAATCGAAAAAGTCTTAAAGTTCTTAAAAACGTTTAATATAGCTCTAAGAAATTAAAAAAATCATTAATAATCTAAAATTTCAAGATAAAAAGAACTTTTTATATACTACGATTTTAAATTTTCTGTTGAATCGTATGTAATGTTGATAATATAGGTAATTGTTATTGTTATATAATATATAATGTTAGTGAAAAAAAAATATTTCCGAATTTATTTACTTCACATAAATGACAACCATCTAGAGAGCTGATCTTAAACCTATAAAAAGACAAATCTTTGTACAACGGTTCTCCCCAACACCAAATCTAAATCGTGCCATCGATATATTTGAAATAATATAAATAATATAATCGATGTATTTACTGTTTTGCTGTCATTCAATGTTTATCTTTTATTTATAAAAATCACAAATTTGAAACCCGTCAAAATGAAGATTGTAAATATGGGATATGGCAAAACAAATAAATAACTGGCGGATTTTTTCCGAACTAACTTTCCATACAGCAAAATTTACTGAAAACCAATTAAATTCTGCTGAAAGATGGCTAAAAGTATTAAAATAATGCATTATCATCGTGTGCTGAGCTATGCTTAAAGTTCCAAATGTCTAGCTATTCGGGAAGTTAGAAATTGATTGCCAGATTTGTACCGGACAAACAAACAAACAAGAAAGCAAGCTAATAAAAACGTAGTAAAAAATACATTTAAGCAGATTTTACTGGTTTCAAGAAGTCTCCGATATTATTAATTAATCGTTACTTCTAAGTATTCCATGATTTATCTAACAGTAACTTCTTTCATTGATTTGTGAACGAAACAAAAACTTTCAAATTGAAAATTAATGATCTATTATAGTTAGTAATCAGAACCAGTTTCATCCCTTCCACGAAATCATAAATTATGATGCATACTTTTAATCAAAGCTAATTTGGGTAGAAATATAAATGAAAAGATCATTTAATTATCAAAGAGGTGTGTTATCATTCATTTTGAGTCGTCTCTCGCTTGATTCAATTGAAGGTATGACTAGTGGCTAGATAATTAACAAGTGCAAAAACAACAACACTCGCTCATTATCACTTGCTTATCAGCTCTGTCTGACAAAAAAAACTCATTAGCATGGAATCACTGAAAAATAACTGTCTTTAGTAATACTTTTTTAAAAAACTTAGACTAATAGATATTTTCAAGAAAATAATATACATTTTTAAGTTTTTTTGTAGTTTTCATACTACTGGAAGATTAAATTTTACTTAAAATCAAATTATGTATGATTATCAATAACTACGGGAGACATACAGAGAAAAATAAAACCCCGCACCGGGACTCGAACCACGGGTCCTCCTATTAATCCGTTACAGATGCTCTTACCAACTGAGCTAGAATGATTTTTCTCTGTCGTTACCGATACAAATTCCCCGAATCCAAGCTTTCAATCTTATTCTACAAATCTAGTGAGCCAAATATTCACGGCAATAGCACTAGACCGAGAATTAACGCTTATAATTATAAAGTACTCAATTAGTACCTGTACCTAGTACAATCTATTACAATCTAATAAGTTATACTAGGTACGGGTACTATTTGAGTACTTTATAATTATAAGTGTTAATTCTCGGTCTAGTTCTATTGCCGTGAATATTTGGCTTGCTAGATTTGTAGAATAAGCTTGAATGCTTGGATTCGGGGAATTTGTATCGGTAACAACAGAGAAAAATCATTCTCCCGTATAGCTCAGTTGGTAAGAGCACCTGTAACGGATTTATAGGAGGTTCGATTTATGTGCGTTCGAGTCCCGGTGCGTAGGTCTATTTTTCTCTGTATGTCTCCCGTAGTTATTGATAATTATAATTTGATTGAAAGAAAATAATATAAATCAAATTATAATTATTATTAACTACGGGAAACAGACAGAGAAAAATACACTCCCGGAGCTGGAGTGTATTTTTCTCTGTTTGTTTCCCGTAGTTAAAAATAATTATCATTTGATTTAAATTAAAATTTAAACTTTCCGTAGTATGAAAACTACCAAAAACTTAAAAATTGAATTTAGAAAATAATATATTAAATCACACTTAGAAACTAGTAATAGGAATTAAAATAATAATTATCATTTTTATATAATTGAAATTATTTGCACAATGTGACCCCTGCCAGGCAAGCATAAATTTATCACGCACCTATATTTTAAAATCAATAAAGTTGAGTGAAATACACAAATATTGGTTCTCTTATTGAAAAGAGCCCCCTTGTGAAGGTATAGGTAATATGAAGGAGAGTTTATATCCCTTAGTCTAACTACCTATTAAGACAAAGGGATTTCAGTCCAATATGCTTTGGGACAAAGGAATGTCGCACTTTTATATAATAAAGGGTGTATTCCGTTGACCGAAAGTATAATAGATTAAAAAAAAGTGGGGGGCCTCAAATATTTAAATAGTAGTTAGGTTTGTCCCTTCTTTTACTCTTCGTTTTTAATGAGGGTCGATCAAGGGTAATAGATTAAAAATTCAACTAAGGTGAATTATTCTTAAACTTGGCTATATTTTACCCCTCTCCGGGAAATTCATGCATTATTTTAAGAAGTGTTTATGGTTATATTATAATTTAAACAATTTTAAAAATGAATAAAAAATTATTTAGACCACTTAATGATTTCGTCAACATCACCATCGTCAAAAAATGTTTACCATGTTAATTTTTTTTGTAATTTTCATCATGTTAATTTGTTAATTTTTTATTTTATTTTATTATTTTTACCATGTTTATTTGTTATTTTTTTATAAATTTTCATTTTTACCATGTTAATTTGTTAATGTTTTCGACCATTCTTAAGTTTTTTTTATTTGTTAAAAAATACATCTGAAAAAGTTTTGACGATGATGTTGACGAAACCACTATATGTGGTCTAAAAATAATTGTATTCTTTTTTTAAAATTGTTTACATTATAATATAACGATCCATACTTCTTAAGATAATGAATGAATATTTCCCGGAGAGGGGTGAAATAAAGCCAAATTTATGATTGATTCACCTTAGTTAAATTTTTAATCTATTACCCTTGATGGACCCTCATAAAAAAAACAAATATATAAACCACCTTTTATTTATTTGAATCGTAAGAGTCTTTTGCTAAACCAAAAGAAAAAAATTAGTTATTTATGCACCTAGGGAGTAAAGTAAGCCATTATTCCCTGAGCGAAAAAGTTGGTTCTTGAGGCGAAGCCGAAGGAACCATGGTCCCTAAATCCCGAGGCGAAGCCGAGGGAATTAGACTCTTTAATTCCCGAGGCGCAGCCGAGGGAATAACTCTAATTTGCTCCCTCGGCTGCGCCTCGGGAGATAATTATTATCTCCCGGGCAATAATGGCACTTTACTCACGAGGTACATACAATATTTTATCTCCAGTAGGAAGAAAACACACATTTTCGTCCATAGCACAGTTTATATTTATTATTTTAATAAATAACAATAATTATTACAACTTTTAATAGCACATATAAGAGATTCAATATTAAACTCAAATAGAAGGTTATTTAGATTCAGGTTATAATGTTGTAAACAAAGATAAACATGGTCAAAAAAGCGCAATGCCGCCAACCTGATTTCAACAACTTCATTACATTTTCTACTATTTATAAAGTAATTAAGTTGCAATCTTTACTTTTTTGCCCTACTTTACTTTTTCGCCCTACTTTTACTTTTTCTCCCTACTTTTTGAGTTCAGGGATGAAAAGACCTGTTTTAGTCCCTCTAAACTAATTCAAAATCATAACTTTTTTCCCCTACTGGAGATAAATAGATTCTATTACTTCGTAGTAAATGCATGAGTCGTTTTAGCCGTCAAGTTTGCCCTACTAAGATAATTAACATATTATTTATTAATAAAATAAATTAAGGAAACTAGAAATTATGTTCGAACAATGTACTCCCAATTTATTTATCCACCATTCTAAGCACAAACAATCAATTTTTATAACCAAAAAATCATTTTACGATCAAAACACTTCATTAAAAAAAATCGTACGTAAGTCTCGGAACTTTTTCTTACCAAATAATTCCAAAAAGGGGCAGATATTAAGTTGGAATATACAGGACTTATTTATCTTATAGAAAGGTATAATTAATAGGTATAAGAAATAGTTCCGAAATTATTTAGTGTTAAATTTTGAAGTCAATAATTTCAAATTGGCGGAAGGTATCAAAACGAAATTCAGTGAAAATATTTGTGCTATGAAGAGGTATATTTGGTGCAGATTTCAGCACAATCGGATTTTAGTTTGGTTTTTTTACTCAGAATTGAGTAAATGGCGTCACAAATATATGATTTTCCGGGCAGCACTACTTTAAGTAAGAAGTGATTTTTCTACCGAGTTTTATCTCTTTAGGTAACAAAAACTTTTGAGAGTTATGCCTGATACAGACAGACAGTTACACATACAGACAGGCAGACAGATATCCTGCTAAAAACCATTCTCACAAAATTAAGGAACATCTGAATTATATATTTTATACAGAAAAAACACGTGCAAAGTACATACAAATGTACTTGTTGAATGTACGCTGTTGAACTTCATTATTTAGAGTAATGACCTAGAAACAAAGAAATAACGCCCTAATTACCTTGAACCCTCATTAAACTAATTAAGGACCTGATGCATGATCACTAATCTTATATCTTGAAATAATTTCTACTGCACACCAAGGTTTCTCATATTATCCAAGGGCAATGACCTACAGGTCAATTAACTTACATGTATCTCTTAATCTACTAATCACAAAAATTCAATTGCATTTAGTATTTTCCGAGTAACAGACTAGAGCAGCTGTTTCAGTACTAAAGGCATAGACTGTAATTGAATAAAGGGTAGTAAGAAAATTAGAAGAAAGGTTCAGGAAGGTAGTACTTGTACATTAGTATTTGTGTTACAATTTCTTTTATCAGTATTAAAGCTAATGTTCAACTGAAGCCAGTCTTAATAATTGAAAAAAAAAAAAAAAATAGACTGCCAATTAGTGTGTCACATAGCTTCCTCGCATCCTATAATGTACTTTATTGTTATATTAACATTAAAATTATTCAAATTTTTCAAGTTTTAGGTGGTATTCATACGGAAAGATTAAATTTTGTCCCGGTGCTGGGGTCTATTTTTCTCTGTATGTCTCCCGTAGTTAATGATAATTATAATTTTATTTAAATTAAAATTATTGTTAAAATTTTCCTTTATTGTTATATTGTTTATTGTGTAAAAACTATTAATAGTTTTATTTTATCTTTAGCACCTTATAGAGGTGTTGCTGTTGGTTTTACTAAAAAATTGTATTTGAAAAAAAATGTTTGTCTCATTGAATAGATAAATTTAGATTTTTTCCCGACCTAAAATTCAAATTTTAATTTTAATGTTCACGTTTCCGCGAGCGTTGCTCGTGAATGCTTGGACGGATAACGTTGTCCAACGAACTCGTCCTGAGCATTGGTAAAATGAACATGTCTACCAAATTTCATCAAAATCGGTCGACATTTACTCAAGTAATCGTCACACGTTTCATAATTCGCGGACACACAGACAGACAGACAGACAGACAGAAAGACAGACACGAGACCAAATATGTTCCCTGATGTCTGAAACGGATTTCTGTCTTGGAATTTTTAAAATCGGAGTCATAAAAGATTTTCGTTCTCAAAAGTGAACACAATGCTTCCGTTACCGTAAGCTCAGAAGCAATAACTATAACAACAACCATTTAAGGAACTATACAATAAACAAAATATAATATTGTCCACCGATTTAAAATGCCGCTGACTGTTTTTTTTTTGAAATTTTTTTTTTTGACCTCAGGGGTCTCTGGTTCAATCATGGTGATTGGGGTCACATATTTTTTATCGGTAATAACGACATAGTAAATTATATTTTTCAGGTGTTTTATTATCACCCTACTATAAGGTATTACCATGAATTATTTCAAAATTTTAAGACCAGCCGTTATATATTGGTTGGGAAGGGGGGGGGGGAGATTTTTTTTTGGGTTATATTTTAACTCATAAAACAGGTAAAGAATGCAAAATTAAAAAAACCATATAATATATATTTTTAGCCTACTATTTAGCAGCTTTCATTTGATAAGCTACACCTACTGTATATTTTTCCTATGGTTGGGTAAAGTGGTTACGCTCTTGTTTAAAATTTCTCAAAATTATCAGCTGTTTAAATCCAAAATGGTGGATGATAATTCATGTCACGGGAATTTTTTTTTTTTTTTTAAATTTTAAGTGGGGTATCAAATGAAAAGTATTGAAGAGTAGATTACAAAAATATATAACACTTGTAGAAAGTGTTTAAAATGTCATGTCATTTTCTCAATAAACATCAAAATGTTGCTTCCCCCCCCCCCCCTTATTAAATTCACAATATATTATATTCATGTTCACAATACCAACGAAACCCTTTTTTCGTGAGACTTCACGTATGTACAACTAATTTTTTATAAGCCCCTTTTTAAGAATTTTTTTTTTTAAGAAGACTAAAACAAACCTGAAATAACAAACATTTTACTTATTATTCCATTAATATTCTTACATCGTTTTATTTTAAAACATACGCATTGTTTAATAATTCAAATGAAGGAAGTGCAGGGAACTTATGTAAATACCCTCTTTTGTTACACAGTGTTTCTATTAATACTAAACCTTCTTCAGAAAAAAAAGAAAAGTTTAACTCATATGTTTAAAAGTTTTGAATAACGGTGTATACCTTAACATATTTTTTCAAGAAACATTTTTTTTTTCAATTTCAAACATTTTTTTCAAAAAAACATCGGGGGGATAATAAAACTATTTGGTAAAACCACAACTTGTATGTACTTTTTTTCAATTAAATACGATATAATAAAATACAATCCTAGAATACAACCCCTCCCCAAATATTTTTTATCTCCAGTGGGGACAAAAAGTTATGATTTTGAATTAGTTTAGAGGGACTAAAACAAGTCTTTTCATCCCTGAACTCAAAAAGTAGGGAGAAAATGTAAAAGTAGGGCGAAAAAGTAAAGTAGGGCAAAAAAGTAAAGATTGCAACTTAATTATTTTATAAACAGTAGAAAATGAATGGCAAATGTAATGAAGTTGATGAAATCAGGTTGGCGGCACTGCGCTTTTTTGACCATGTTTATCATAGATTCATTGTTTATAACCTGCATCTAAATAACCTTCTATTTGAGTTTAATTCCAATTCTTATTTGTTTTTAATATTGAATCTTATATCTGCTATTACCTGCTATTATCTGCTATTACTCTAATTATCTCCCTCGGCTGCGCCTCGGGAGCTAATTAGAGTTATTCCCTCGGCTGCGCCTCGGGAATTAAAGATTCTAATTTCCTCGGCTTCGCCTCGGGATTTAGGGACCATGGTTCCTTCGGCTTCGCCTCAAGAACCAACTTTTTCGCTCAGGGAATAATGGCTTACTTTACTCCCTAGGTGCATAAATAACTATTGTGCGCCCTCCCCCCTCGGCCACATAAATTGTAATCTAGAATAATGTCAGTAAAAATCAGAAAAAGTCACAAAACATTTGTGAATTGAACAACTGAAAAATTAATAGAAATACAAAAAGGAAAATCGATTTTTTTGTTTCTTAATTTTCAATTTTCTTAAAAAAGTAATGTCAGCAGATTTTTTTAAACTTTAGAATCGTGGTCTTCATGGATTGAAGATATTCAAACGCCTAATATATACCTTTTTATGTACAACATTTTTTGGGGCGAAAAATTAGGTCGAAAACTCCCAAAAACACAATTTTTTCGAACATTAGGCGCATTTTCCGGGAAAACTATACTTATAGGAGAAATTTTGACTTCAGATTAGATTCAGCACACAAAAACAAAAAATACTTTAGATAAGGACATTTTCATTCTGAAGCTTTTTGTTAGAAGAACAGTGACAATTGTATAATTTTCTTCATGATCCATTTTGTATAGTTTTGAATAAACAAAATATATTTATCTTCAGTAAATCAAAATTTCATTTAAAAAAATGTATTATAATTTTATTTTTTTTCAGTAGATTCTAGTTGCTTCTAATAGCTACTTGCTAAGAGCTATTTATGTTAACTGCTTCACATTTAGCGTCCTTGAATGGCTTATATTTACAGAATCAAAGCCGATGAAGTAATCTTGTAAATGCTTTTATACATAAAATAAGATTTGTTACAAAACAACACATTTAAATATTGTGAAATGAAGAATGTATTAAAAGTTTTATATGTATCATAATTTATTTGTTGAACTTTAATAATTGTTTACATAATATAAAACAGAAGCGTAACCAACACCATTGGTTAGATGGTCTACTTTACTATTACTATTGTAAAGTTAAGAGTAATGTGTTGGTGTACATTATTGTAGAGTAGATTACTGCATTTACAAAAACAATGCTCGTGTATATATTTAGAGTTATCACTTTTTGATAAAAAAAAGAAAGGGTCTTAAGTATTTCTATTTTTTTTTTTTTTTTTTTTTTATTTGTCTTCAGATATATAAACAAATAATACGAACACACCTGATTATGGAACTAGCTCTAAATTTGGTACTTCTTTAGATTGTTACTCCCCTGTGTTATTTTAGAATATAAATGACTTCGATTAAATAACTATTAAGACAAAGGGATGTTTAGTCCAATGTACTTTGGGACAAAGAAATATCACACTTCTGTTTTTTTTATGAGGAGTAACAGTCTAAAGAAAAACATTCCGTACAACTAATTTACACTGTTACTGCCCACTGTTTTTATATATAAGGGGAGTAGCAAAGAAGAGCCCTAAATTTAAATTTTTACTTTACAATAAATTAAAATTTAAATCGATGAACAACACACATAAATACATAAATAGTTTTATTTATTACTACGTTTTTATTAGCTTGCTTTCTTGTTTGTTTGTCCGGTACAAATCTGGCAATCGATTTCTAACTAACTTCCCAAATAGCTAGACATTTGAAACTTTTAGCATAGCTCAGAACACGATGACAATGCATTATTTTAATACTTTTAGCCATCTTTCAGTAGAATTTAATTAGTTGTCAGCAAATTTTGCTGTGCGGAAAGTTAGTTCGGAAAAAATCCGCAAGTTATTTTATTTGTTTTGACATATCCCATAGTATTTGCAATCTTCATTTTGACGGGTCTCAAATTTTTGTGACAGATAAACATTGAATGACAGCACAACAGGAAATATCGATTATATTATTTATCGATTATATTATTTATATTATTTCAAATATATCGATGGCACGGTTTAGATTTGGTGTTGGGGAGATCCGTTGTACAAAGATTTGTCCTTTTATAGCTTTAAGATCAGCTCTCTAGATGGTTGTCATTTATGTGAAGTAAATAAATTCGGAACTATTTTTTTTTTCACTAACATTATATATTTTATAACAATAACAATTATATTATCAACATTACATACGATTCAACAGAAAATTTAAAAATGTAGTATACAAAAAGTTTATTTTATCTTGAAATTATCTATCTATATTATTAAAAAAAAAAGTTTTGTAAACAAACAAATGTGCTAAGTGTCAAATTGTGGGACGATTCAAGGCAGCGGCCGCTTTTCGACAAGCGAAGCGAGTAGGGGGAAGAACCCCCTAGTTTATACTATAAATTTGTAAATAAATAAATTCTAAATTTTGTTAAAATAAATTATTGGGAAATAATGGTCTATACAATTATTTTATATTCCAAATTTCAGGTATTAAAATGAGTAGTTGATTTGAACTGAAGTTCAGAATCATAACATAACCTTCGTACAATATAAACATTTTCCTTCGACCTGCTTTGTTCAGCTTGCATTGTTCAAATCCGTTTTGTACAACTATTGTGTAATTATTTCCTGCTTTGCTTTCTATGTTTTGGTTTGTTTTAGTTTTATTTTTTTCATTTTCCTATTACTTTTCTTTAAAATGTCTATATTCTACCTGTTTTAAAGTAGAATTGATACGAAGAGTATATCTATAGATCAAAGATAAACTAAAAATAATAAAACAGCAAATATTTAATGCAAAGTAGTTTTGGCAACAATAATTAAAAGCGCATCAGAAGGTGAACTTATTATAAAAAGGAGCACCCATTGAGTCCATTTTGCAACATAGGCAAAAATAAAAATGAATTACTTGTCAATCGTGTAATAAAATTTGTGAACGAGATCAGTTTGTTGTCCAAATTATCAATAAAATAATTTTACCTCCAGGCGGGAGAAGAGACAGAAGTTAACTTAACTGCCTGGCCGAGCCACAGGGAGTTATGGCATAACTCCCAGTAAATTTGTAAATTTAGTGCAGCCAACTTAATTCTAGTAAAAGAACTGCGTTTAAACGGATTTTACGAAGATTTATGCTCGCAACACTGTTTATTAAAAACATGACTCGCAATCAGTTTGTCGGCGGGACATAGCTTGGCAATAGGCATTTAAAAAAATAAACAGATCAAGTGTGTGCTGGTCAGCACACAGCGAGGGTCCGTAGGTCACCACACTGTATAGTTTAAGTAGTACCCTATTGATGGTGTTTTATAAAATGCTAAAAAGCTTACTTTGAACTATCCGATAAAGAAACAAAAATAAAGAAACTTCCGATAAAGTATTTTTTTGCCACTGAACCGGACTACAACCATATAAATACATCGAAAAGACCATAGTCATAAAAAACGTAGTTTGTCAATAAAAAATAAAATAATATTTTTTTCGAAATTTCCAAAAAGTGGTATCTTTACTTTTGGTCGAAGAATGTTCAGGATTTTTTTTCCAGATTTTTTGCACTTCACATAAGCAAGATAGAGGGGGGGGGGGGGGGGGGGGACACGCTTCAAACTCGCCCTATCAAATATTTTTAAAATATGTGGGTAGGTACAAGACACATACATGCCAAATTTCAAAGTGATCGGACGAAAGGTGTAGCCGTGAGAGCAGGCGACCGGACGGACGGACAGACACACGCAGGAAAATATAAGTCTTTGGTTTTGCCTACGGACCCTAAAAAGTAGTGGAAAGAGGCCATTGACCGTCCTTTTTGGTGGACAATGTGATTTTCATGAGCCTGAGTACGAACTTAGTTAGTAGACCAATAATCAAGTTGATGGTAGTTTGTCACTTGATAGGTTATTTAGTCAAATATTACTCCAAATCAAAGGGGTAAAAAATAAATTATACACAGGGGTACGGAGTAGGAGTACATAAGTCAAAATATTATTTACCCTTCAAGATGCATGTCGTTGGAAAGCTCTTTAAGAGGGGGTAAAATTTGACTCATCCTTTCTTTTGATATTATTGACATTTTAAAATTTGTTTGGCTTTTTTAAGTGCATCCTAGCTTGAGATATCTTCTGGACACATACATATATACATACATAAAAAAAGTTTTAAATGGCAGAAATCGATTAAGAATGGTCTAATACGGGGATTTCCATATAGAAAATTTTTAAAAAATCGCATGACAAAAATGTTGAAGCCATTGCAATAGCTTAATTTTCTTCAAAAATTCGATAACAAACAATCTAAAGAAGTTTACTAATTAATAAATAAAAATAATTACCTGAGCGTTTATAGATCCCCTGACAGTTATGCCAACATTGGGTCCAAACTTAATATGTACACCTGGTTCTATATGAAGCTGGGCTGATCTTTCTATGACGAGATCTTCTCTGAGTATGTAACTACCTCGTTCCAGAGTCAACTCTCTCTCGGACACCGAACCTCCGGGCAGTTCTTTAGCATTTTCCGGTGCTTCCGTAAACTGAGTCAGACCGGATGGACCTAGCAAACACACTAGTAACACTAACTCTCTAACCATATTTTCAAACGTATCTTATACCTATGAACTATGATCATCAACTTGAATAAAATATCAAGTCATTTTGTGATTATAAACAAATAATAAACAGAATAGTGTATGAAGTTTTTCGAAATTCAATCATCTTAATTACAATAATTTATACATAATTATTATTAAAAGAAAAAAAATCTAAAAATTTGTTAACTATTAAAAAATAAAAATCAGTCAAGAATGTTTGGAATGATTTTTTTTATTTTTTTTTTTAGTAAATATATTCACTTGAATTTTAAAATAGTTTATTATTATTTTTGTATACAATCAACAAAATTTGCGTTCAAATTAAAATGTTTATTTAAAAGTAAAAAATGTCTGCGTTTTAATAAGAATGTGTTAGTTTACGTCACAACGAAATTATTCTTGTTTAATATTTTTATATGTTGAAAAGAATCCCAATAATCGATATAAAAAACACCAATATCACAGCACTTGTCAGTTATGTATTATTATATTAATTTTAAGGCACTTTTTAATTTAAAAAATCACTTTTTTTCAACTTTTGTTTTTAAACAAAGATAAAGTTGATTTTGTTTCGCGGAATGTTGTTATTTTGTTGGAAATTAAAGTTGGGTCGATGCACATTAGAGAACGGAACAACAACCGGTCGAACTCACGGACGGAAACTGACTGCCTTGTTCTTGTTGTTAGGTTACCTGGGTGAACGCGGTAACGCCCACTCTCGCCTTGACTCCCCAAGTCCCCCACTACTTTCAGGTCGTTGGTAAACGTCACACTGTTACGAGCACGGTGCTAGTGGTAACCTCAGGTCCCAGGTAACCGAAAAGTCAGGTATTCTTTTATTGTAGCATTCTAGTTCCCCTCCCTAGACCTTTCTAGTCTGCTGAGATCAGACTTCAGGTATATTGAATAGGGATCTAAACACAACACCTGTGTAGGGTACTCTCTATAGCAGGTTACATTCTTTCTCCTATTCGTCACTAAGTCTATCTATAACTAAACCCGTCCCTTTCATTGTATTAATTGGCTGCTGCTGCCGTATAGAATTGGGTATTGGCTGAGCTGAAGCAAAGCGCTGGGAGCTTCCGGGCTCGCATTTAGGTACCTACTATTTTATATCTTTTATTTAACTGAAAGATTACACTCAAGTTTACATAACTTTAACCCTTTCTTTCCAGGTGTCCAGTGTACTAGACATAATTTTCAGGACAAGTTTTAATCTACATTAAGTCATTTGTCTTTTTTTTATATATATATATTTTTTGGCCAACCTGATAACTTCTTTAATGATTTTAACTCATCAGTGTTAACAAAAATAATTATAACTATTAGATAAACATAATTTCGACAGATGTTTTTCGTCCCAACAACATGGCGTCCAGATGAATATATATATATATATGTTTCACTTTATTGTTTTAAATTTTCAATATTTCTTTTAGGCAGTAATTGTTTTATAAAGATAAAAGTTAAAATTTGTTAAATAATGATTTTCAATCACCAAAAATGTTAAAATTGAGCACATAATTTATCGTCAAAATTTGATGTCCAGTATACTGGACATTTGAATTTTATGGTAACATTTGGTTTTGTAATATGTTCAAGATCAGGTAATGAATTCAGAAGAAGGTAATGATTTAGAACTTGAAAATGAGTTTGATAAATTAGATTGTTTTATTCCAAAAATTTCTTTCATTATTATCATTGAAAAATTGATTTTTTACAAATTATTTTACTTTTTTAAAAATTCTTGTGAAAGGTTGAAATTGTTTTCACAATTCCTAAAATTAAAATTCTAATGTTTATTATTTCTAATTTTACTTGTTTTATTGCAAATTAGTCTTATATTATAATTATTAACGATTTGATTTTTAATAAATGCTTTATTTATTTATTTATTGAAATTTTGAACTTTAGGGTGAGTTCAAATACCTTGATTTTACTGATCATAATCATTGTAAACTGATATATCAGTTATTTAAGCTAATGTGGAATATAACTGATTAAAGTGATCATGATCATAGTGATCACAGTGTTTGAACTGTCCACTTAAAAAAATAAAATTAATATATATTTATTTACACAAAATATTAAGTGGAAACAGCAACATAATTATAACATTCAATAAAAACAATTAACACATTATAATATCCGAAATAAAACATTGAACAAATTTTAACATAACAATTTATTCTAATACTTCGAGTTTCATATTGAACTATTTATTGATAAGTTCCATTTTTAGTACAAAAATATATGTGACTGAAAATGACCTTAAAAATGTAGTGAAGGTTCGAAACTTATCAACATTAAATATATTATAACCAAAAAGTTTTGATTATATTTATTTTACACCAAAAGCATCCATCAAGAATAATTTATTTATCTATATATATAAAAGTCAATGTATGTGAGTGTATATGAGTGTATGTTCTTTATACAAATCTACCGTTTTAGTCCGATCTCGATGAAAATGTGCACAATTGACCTTTAAAGCAAGGGGAGAATCACTGTCTACATGAATTTTCAAAATTTAAATTTTGGTACACAGGGGTACGGTGTACAAGTAATGAATACGGGGCCAAAGTAATGAATACCCTTCATGATGCATATCGTTGAAAAGCTCTTTAAGAGTACAGTAATTGTTGTTATGTACAGTTTTGTCATATTTTCATTTGGGGGGGGGGGGGGGGGGGAGGGGAATTTGGGATATTTGCAAATTATCTTAACAAAGAGGAGGGGATATAGAAATAAGTGGGAGGGATAGAATATAGATATTCTGCATAGTAAAATAATTTAAATGTTTCTTAATGGTAGTTTTTATAAACTTATCAAATTATAATAACACTCCGTAGCGAAGCACGGGTATCCAGGCTAGTACATATTAAAGAAGGTGTATAAAAGGGATGCTGGAAAAATAAAAAGAATTAACTTAATAAATTACTTCAAAAAAAATTTTTATAAGAACAAATTAATAGACATTTTTTACTAAATAATGCAATTTATTTTTCACATAAAAATACAAAAACAATAAAATAAATTATTAAATATAGTTATTAGTGTTTGAAATTAATTATTAAATTGTAAAAAAAATATTATAATCTAAGGAAATAAATTCATATGGAACATCTTATTTGTATTTTAATATGTATAGAAAAACGATGTATACTTAAATAAAGTTATTGCTACCACAGATTTTTTTTTCTCTCATTTTTTCTTTTTTTAAATGAAACCCTGGAATCTTTAATCTTTAAGAGGTAAAATGTAATAGATAATATATTTCTGTTTCATCTGTCACGTAAGATTAAAAGACATTGAATGTAACCACAACTATATTCTGTTTCCTGTCAAAGATTTCAACTCATCCGTGACATGTTGACAGCTGTAATGTAAAAAACTAAAAATTGCGTAGCATTGTGTCAAGGTTAACATAGCATGCACGACAGATGCAGTATCTATAGTTTCAAACATATATTATCTTCAGCTGTTTAGCTCTTGTCTGTCTGTATCTGCAATGTGTTCAAGGTATGGATATGACAGTCTGGCTAATCTTTCTCATATCTTTTTCTCTCTGGCTACATATTTTGCAGTTAGGTAAGCTGCAGTGGTAGAAGTAAACGGGTTCCGATGATTTCCTTTCTGAACCAATGCTAGATCTTCTTATCGTAGGTTCATCCGAAACCGTAAAAGATATCCTGTAATGAAATAAGGTTTAGCAGATATTATTATTAGAAATATTTATTTTTTGCGCAAGCTGTTAAGAAATTTGTAGTGTACAGTAATCGATATGTATTTAATATACAATGAGAATGGGAATTATTTAGACTTTTAATAAAATAAAGGTAATGCAATGGTTATACTCTATATACCAGGGGTTCCCAAACTTCTTTGGTGGTGTACCACTTAATATGTCTTGACTTTTTAATGTACCACTGATGTTTATACAGGACCAACCAGGGCGTTTTGGTTGTTATACAGGAACGACCAGGGCGTTTTGGTTGTTATACTGGAACAACCAGGGCGTTTTGGTTGTTATACAGGAACAACCAGGGCGTTTTGGTTGTTATACAGGAACAACCAGGGCGTTTTGGTTGTTATACAGGAACGACCAGGGCGTTTTGGTTGTTATACTGGAACAACCAGGGCGTTTTGGTTCTTATACAGGAACAACCAGGGCGTTTTGGTTGTTATACAGGAACAACCAGGGCGTTTTGGTTGTTATACAGGAACAACCAGGGCGTGTTGGTGGTTATACAGGAACAACCAGGGCGTTTTGGTTGTTATACAGGAACAACCAGGGCGTGTTGGTGGTTATACAGGAACAACCAGGGCGTTTTGGTTGTTATACAGGAACAACCAGGGCGTGTTGGTGGTTATACAGGAACAACCAGGGCGTTTTGGTTGTTATACAGAAACAACCAGGGCGTGTTGGTGGTTATACAGGAACAACCAGGGCGTTTTGGTTGTTATACAGGAACAACCAGGGCGTTTTGGTTGTTATACAGGAACAACCAGGGCGTGTTGGTGGTTATACAGGAACAACCAGGGCGTTTTGGTTGTTATACAGGAACAACCAGGGCGTGTTGGTGGTTATACAGGAACAACCAGGGCGTTTTGGTTGTTATACAGGAACAACCAGGGCGTTTTGGTTGTTATACAGGAACAACCAGGGCGTGTTGGTTGTTATACAGGAACAACCATGGCGATTTGGTTGTTATACAGGAACAACCAGGGCGTTTTGGTTGTTATACAGGAACAACCAGGGCGTGTTGGTGGTTATACAGGAACAACCAGGGCGTTTTGGTTGTTATACAGAAACAACCAGGGCGTGTTGGTGGTTATACAGGAACAACCAGGGCGTTTTGGTTGTTATACAGGAACAACCAGGGCGTTTTGGTTGTTATACAGGAACAACCAGGGCGTGTTGGTGGTTATACAGGAACAACCAGGGCGTTTTGGTTGTTATACAGGAACAACCAGGGCGTGTTGGTGGTTATACAGGAACAACCAGGGCGTTTTGGTTGTTATACAGGAACAACCAGGGCGTTTTGGTTGTTATACAGGAACAACCAGGGCGTTTTGGTTGTTATACAGGAACAACCAGGGCGTGTTGGTGGTTATACAGGAACAACCAGGGCGTGTTGGTGGTTATACAGGAACAACCAGGGCGTTTTGGTTGTTATACAGGAACAACCAGGGCGTGTTGGTGGTTATACAGGAACAACCAGGGCGTGTTGGTGGTTATACAGGAACAACCAGGGCGTTTTGGTTGTTATACAGGAACAACCAGGGCGTTTTGGTTGTTATACAGGAACAACCAGGGCGTTTTGGTTGTTATACAGGAACAACCAGGGCGTGTTGGTGGTTATACAGGAACAACCAGGGCGTTTTGGTTGTTATACAGGAATAACAAGAGCGTTTTGGTTGTTATACAGGAACAACCAGGGCGTGTTGGTGGTTATACAGGAACAACCAGGGCGTGTTGGTGGTTATACAGGAACAACCAGGGCGTGTTGGTGGTTATACAGGAACAACCAGGGCGTGTTGGTGGTTATACAGGAACAACCAGGGCGTTTTGGTTGTTATACAGGAACAACCAGGGCGTGTTGGTGGTTATACAGGAACAACCAGGGCGTGTTGGTGGTTATACAGGAACAACCAGGGCGTGTTGGTGGTTATACAGGAACAACCAGGGCGTTTTGGTTGTTATACAGGAACAACCAGGGCGTTTTGGTTGTTATACAGGAATAACAAGAGCGTTTTGGTTGTTATACAGGAACAACCATGGCGATTTGGTTGTTATACAGGAATAACAAGAGTGTTTTGGTTGTTATACAGGAACAACCAGGGCGTTTTGGTTGTTATACAGGAACAACCAGGGCGTTTTGGTTGTTATACAGGAACAACCAGGGCGTGTTGGTGGTTATACAGGAACAACCAGGGCGTGTTGGTGGTTATACAGGAACAACCAGGGCGTTTTGGTTGTTATACAGGAACAACCAGGGCGTGTTGGTGGTTATACAGGAACAACCAGGGCGTGTTGGTGGTTATACAGGAACAACCAGGGCGTTTTGGTTGTTATACAGGAACAACCAGGGCGTTTTGGTTGTTATACAGGAACAACCAGGGCGTTTTGGTTGTTATACAGGAACAACCAGGGCGTGTTGGTGGTTATACAGGAACAACCAGGGCGTTTTGGTTGTTATACAGGAATAACAAGAGCGTTTTGGTTGTTATACAGGAACAACCAGGGCGTGTTGGTGGTTATACAGGAACAACCAGGGCGTGTTGTTGGTTATACAGGAACAACCAGGGCGTTTTGGTTGTTATACAGGAACAACCAGGGCGTGTTGGTGGTTATACAGGAACAACCAGGGCGTGTTGGTGGTTATACAGGAACAACCAGGGCGTTTTGGTTGTTATACAGGAACAACCAGGGCGTGTTGGTGGTTATACAGGAACAACCAGGGCGTGTTGGTGGTTATACAGGAACAACCAGGGCGTTTTGGTTGTTATACAGGAACAACCAGGGCGTTTTGGTTGTTATACAGGAACAACCAGGGCGTTTTGGTTGTTATACAGGAACAACCAGGGCGTGTTGGTGGTTATACAGGAACAACCAGGGCGTTTTGGTTGTTATACAGGAATAACAAGAGCGTTTTGGTTGTTATACAGGAACAACCA
Organism: Gerris lacustris; assembly: GCA_951217055.1. Lineage (NCBI taxonomy): Eukaryota > Metazoa > Arthropoda > Insecta > Hemiptera > Gerridae > Gerris > Gerris lacustris. Next base: position 5,724,016 of record OX578283.1, on the reverse strand, counting down.
GGGCGTGTTGGTGGTTATACAGGAACAACCAGGGCGTGTTGGTGGTTATACAGGAACAACCAGGGCGTTTTGGTTGTTATACAGGAACAACCAGGGCGTGTTGGTGGTTATACAGGAACAACCAGGGCGTTTTGGTTGTTATACAGGAACAACCAGGGCGTTTTGGTTGTTATACAGGAACAACCAGGGCGTTTTGGTTGTTATACAGGAACAACCAGGGCGTGTTGGTGGTTATACAGGAACAACCAGGGCGTTTTGGTTGTTATACAGGAATAACAAGAGCGTTTTGGTTGTTATACAGGAACAACCATGGCGATTTGGTTGTTATACAGGAACAACCATGGCGATTTGGTTGTTATACAGGAACAACCATGGCGATTTGGTTGTTATACAGGAATAACAAGAGCGTTTTGGTTGTTATACAGGAACAACCAGGGCGTGTTGGTGGTTATACAGGAACAACCAGGGCGTGTTGGTGGTTATACAGGAACAACCAGGGCGTTTTGGTTGTTATACAGGAATAACAAGAGCGTTTTGGTTGTTATACAGGAACAACCATGGCGATTTGGTTGTTATACAGGAACAACCATGGCGATTTGGTTGTTATACAGGAACATCCATGGCGTTTTGGTTGTTACACAGGTGGTTGTTATGCAGGAACAACCAGGGCGTTTTTCAGAAACCAGGGCGTTTCAGAAGAAATGATTGGGGGGCCTTTCCCGGAAAAATTGAGTTTTAAAGGTTGAAAAACGTAGGGTTATTCATTAATACAAAAAGGGTAGGCATATATTTTTTAATGCAATAACTTTTTTTAAATTTAAGTTGTACCTGACCAGAGTACAGCATCATAATTATTTTATACCTCCAATCCCCTGGTTAGAGAGTAGGTGTAAGGGTGATTGTTAAATCAAAAAGGACTATATAAAAATTGATTTAAAAAAAAAAAAAAAAAAAAAAAAAAACATTCATAAAAGAACATCAAATTAGAACATAAAATAACATGAATAGAACATAGAATATTAATAAAAATTGTATTAAAAAAAAAACAACCATTGATAAAGAACATAATGACAGAATACGTATGTATAAAGAATGTGGTTAGGTAGGTTAATGGGATGGATGTGCTCGCAATAATTGGCTCAAACTAACAATGTCTGGCATGACGGGGCTGAGTTTTAAAGGCAAATCATCCTCAACGCAGGACAGTCTGTTTCTATACTTGGTTTTGAGGTATATAAGGGATGAAAGGAATGCGTATCACTAGTGGTAAGCGTACCACAGTTTCGGAACCGCTGATTTATACTACTTTGATAGTAACCTATGGGATCCACATAAATTTTACATATAAAAGAAAACATAATTGCTTTCTTTTACATTTACCTTTACTAGTTCATTAACCTAACTCACGCTAAAGGTCTCTTAGAGTCACATTTTAAGAGTTGGAACAGAATTGAGCACGAGTTATATCTAATACTAAGGTAGGCAAACCCACTAAGCTTTATTGCATCTCAGGCAAAACGTTAAGCTTTGATACATTTGTAGAGACTTATTGTGTTAAATAATTTTGTGTTTGACAACCTGCCTTGTTTGTTTACTAAATATTTTATTCAATTATATTTTAGACAGATTGATTCTGAGTGTCTGTCAATTAACATTAATTTGGTCTCTTTATTTCATTAATTAATTTAACTTTTATTATAAGTCTAAAGTACTTTACACATTTAATACCTTACTTTACAGAATGTCCGGAGCAAGTACATTTACTTTTACTAGTTCATAAACCTAACTCCCGCTAAAGGTCTCTTAGAAGCACATTTTAAGAGTTCGAACAGAATTGAGAACGATTTATTGCTAATACTAAGGTAGGCAAACCCGAAAAAGCTTTATTGCATTTCTGGCAAAACGTTAGACTCCGAGACATTTAATACCTTACCTTACAGAATTTCCGGTGTAGGTAAATTTAATTTTACTAGTTCATTAACCTAACTCACGCTAAAGGTCTCTTTGAGTCACATTTTAAGAGTTGGAACAGAATTGAGTCGAGTTATTTCTAATATTAAGGTAGGCTAACCCGCTAAGCGTTATTGCATCTCAGGCAAAACGTTAAGCTTTGAGACATCTAATACCTTACCTTGCAGAATGTCCGGAGCAGGTACATTTACTTTTACTAATTCATTAACCTAACTCACGCTAAAGGTCTCTTTGAGTCACATTTTAGGAGTTGGAACAGAATTGAAACGAGTTATTTCTAATATTAAAATAGGCTAACCCGCTAAGCTTTATTGCATTTCAGGCGAAACGTTAGGCTCCGGACATTTAATACCTTTTCTTATGGAATGTCCGGTTCAGGAGTCGAACCTTTAAAGGACCGCTCTAAAACTTAAATATATATTTAAAGTTACATTTTCTCCTTGCTTTACAAATAACTTATCTTGTAAATTTCCCCCTACCTTATAATATATGATTCAAAATTGTGTTTTATACTTTTTGGAACGAAGTTCCTTATGGCACGTTCTGGAGCCCGGGAGTGAATCCGAAAAAAACCACCAAAATCACTGTCACAAAATCACCGTCACACAATCACCGTCACAAAATCATCGTCACGCAAAATCCGTCACGAAATCTACAGATGACGATAACTTAAGTAAAAGATCACCGAGTTAGATGAAATTTGGTACACATGTTCATTTTACTAATGCCCAGGCTGTGTTTGTCGGAAAACGTTATCCGCTCAAGCGTTCACGCGCAACGCTCGCGTAAACTTAAATCTTCAAAAGACGGGAAAAAGTGTTAATAAGGAAGCCTGTTACTTGAATGGTTTTGATTATTTTTGTTATATATGTCAAAAATTTCACTTTGTTTTGTAAATAAATAAAATATAATCATGTCAAATTTCACCCTGATACAAGGAGAAGCTGTACAGTAGGGAAGAGATATATTTTAATTAATTGGCCGGGTAGGTAGAAAGCAGTCCTATTTCAATCCAAACTCCTTTAACAAACATACTCTTTCACTAAAAACTTATCGTGATCAACTTTTTTCTTATATTCAATATATTATATTTATAGTAAGACGCTTGCTTTAATTATACAAATAATGATTTTCTTTTAATTATGCCTTAACTCTGCTAGGTACAAACAGTTCGTTACTTTTAATTTTGTCTCTTTTCTAACTCCGCCATGTATAAGTAGTTAGCAATGTATACGTACTTAGGAGTATGATTTTAAAATTTATATTTAATGAAAAAAGTAAGGAACTTCGTTCCTACCGGGTGTCCCGCGACACCACACTTATTATTTTCTATTGCCTTATTCAAATTTACAACAACCCTGTTTTAATTTTTGTCTTCATGTATTGGACTTTTAAATACTAGTATATTGCTTTAAAGCATAAAGAATTCCTTTGATATTTTTTAAAAAATGGATTAAACTTATTGTTTCCGAGCTTACCGAAGGTAATGGAAGCTGATCGTTCTAAACAAACGAAACACTTTTAGGTGTCCGATTTCAATAATTCCAAGACAGAAATCCGTTTTAGACATCGGGACATTTTTGGTTCCGTGTCTGTCAGTCTATTTTTGCGAACCAACGTATCTTAAAAACTACACGCCCGATTTTAATGAAATTTGAATGGTATAGATCATGATCAGCCCATAGTTGTTCCCATCCCATATAAGTTTCAACCTTCTGTGCTCATTTGTTTCTCTTTCACATGCACACAAACATACATTTATTTACACCCATAGCTTCATAACTACTTATCTGATTTGTATGAAACTTTTATAGTTTATCGAAAGTAACCCTCAGATAGCCCCAGATTAATTTGAACCGTCTGCACTCTTGAGCTTTTGCTAAATTGATACTTTAATTAATGTAAAAAATCAAAACAATTTTTACAGATTAAAACAACGGGGGAAACAAACAAATTAGACAATAATGGCTTGTAAAAGCATAATATCAATAAAGTACGTGATAGGATGCGAGGAAGCTATGTGCCACACTAATTGGCAGTCTATTTTTACCTTTGCCTAGGTTCAGGTGTAATTCTACGTCTTGTGAATGTTGCAGAGGAAGGTGAAACAGGAATGCCTGCTGATGTCGACGGTATTTCCTGGTCAAGATTTAAGCCGATTTGAGGTGAAGGTGGTCTACTCGAAGGAGTTGACGCACGACTGGACACAGGTGTTGAACTTCTTCTAGTTGGAAAAGTTCGCCTTGCCAAGGTAAAAGCGTCTGGAATTGATAACTTGGCTCTTGGCTTTTCCTCTTTCGAAAATTCCTTACCCTAATAATAAAAAAGATAAAGAAAATAAACACCATTTAATAAAGAAGAAATAAAATCATATCATTTTATCTCCAGTAGGGAGAAAAAGTTATGATATTGGATTAGTTTAGAGGGACTAAAGAAAGTATTTCATTCCCTGATCTCAAAAAGTAGGGAGAAAAAGTAAAACCAGGGAGGAGGGAAGGATTGCCAACTTAATTATTTTATAAATAGTAGAGAATGAATGGTTAATGTAATGAAGTTGTTGAAATCAGGTTGGCGGCACTGCTTTTTCGACCTTGTTTATTTTTGTTTAAACCTGTATCTAAATAACCTTCTATTTGAGTTTAATTGCAATTCTTATTTGTTTTTGATATTGAATCTCTTATATCTGCTATTAAAATTGCTAAAAATTATTGTTATTTATTAAAATAATAAATAAAAACTGTGCAATGGATGGAAATGTGTATTTTCTTCCTACAGGAGATAAAATATGGTATGTACTTCGGGAGTAAAGTGCTATAATTCCCCTCGCGATAATTATCTCCCGAGGCGTCGCCGAGGGAGCTAATTTGCTTTATTCTCTTGGCTCCGCCTCGGGATTTAGAGACCGTAGTTCCTTCAGCTTCGCTTCAAGAACTAACTTATTCTTATTAAATAAGTATTATTACCTTCCTTAAAATATAATACAAAATAACTAGGAGGGGTTGCAATCGATTTTATATCCTACATATACAAAAGTACAAATAGAGATTTTTCTTTGAACACCAATCACGAAGGATGAGATAAATTTTCTCCCGAAACTATTCCTAAAAGTAAGAAATCACTCGGTCACTGATTTACGATCAATTAAAATAGTTACAACTAGTTGGTATTGAACATTGTTTTTAAAGTTTAGCATTAAATTGACTCATTAACTGAATTTGAAATCGGAGACCTAATTATTTTTCTTTCATCAGAACGATCACATGCTAATGTTACCATCTGTAAGCTCGGAAGCAAAATTGTAATAACTTGCTAAAAGGAGTTGTTGAAACGATTCAATTTACTTTACACCTTATTTGGTAAGCCTTTTTGTACTATTTTATTAAATTTATTATATTTCTTATATTTTTCGAATTCTTATATTATAGAAAAGCGACCCAAAAATGAGTCCGGGTAAATGTTTTTGGGTCGCGAAGGAATTAGTAAAATAAAAATAAATAAAATGCATCCATAAACCGGTAAAAAAAAGTATAAGAAAAGATCTTAAACATTATTACTTTTAATTTGTCTGTAGCAGTATGACAATCGAAAGAGTAAAAATTAGCAAGAATTTGAGCGGAAGATAAAATAGCGCAGCCGTCTACTACTGCCTAGGGTATCTACTGCCTAGGGTGTCTACTGCCTAGGGTATCTACTGCCTAGGGTGTCTACTGCCTAGGGTATCTGTATCTACTGCCTAGGGTGTCTACTGCCTAGGGTATCTACTGCCTAGGGTGTCTACTGCCTATGACAATCGAAAGAGCAGTATGACAATCGAAAAAGTAAAAATTAGCAAGAATTTGAGTGGAAGATAAAATAGCGCAGCCGTCTACTACTGCCTAGGGTGTCTACTGCCTAGGGTATCTACTGCCTAGGGTGTCTACTGCCTAGGGTATCTACTGCCTAGGGTATCTACTGCCTAGGGTGTCTACTGCCTAGGGTATCTACTGCCTAGGGTGTCTACTGCCTAGGGGTAGGCAGTATCGAATTCGGGTTCTTTCGGTTTTTTAGAATTCACCGAGTACAGCGTTACTGCTGCTGAGATGTCTGTCTGTATTCACACTGAATATGATTTGCCAAGAAGTTGTATTCGGTGGGGAGATAGTTAGAGACATTAGAAAAAAAGGCTGGTAAAATGATAATGGTGGGCCATAGTTTATGTCTATGAGGTGGAGGGGGTCCCTTTAATTTATGGGTGTGTGCGTTTATTTAACCTTTTATCCAGAAATTCACAGATCTAATACTCATAGATTTGGTTTGTAACTGTTAGAACCTTTCTTTTAAGTGTTTTGGTGTGTATTTGTTTTTTGTTTAGTGTTTTGCCTAAGTGTTTAATTTTTACTTTAATTTAATAAATGTTACTTTGTATAAATGTTACTTTAAATCAAATTATAATTATCCATAACTACGGAAGACATACAGAGAAAAATAGACCCCCGCACCGGGACTTGAACCATGGGTCCTCCTATAGCTCAGTTGGTAAAAGCATCTGTAACGGATTAATAGGAGGGCCCGTGGTTCAAGTCCCGGTGCGGGGGTCTATTTTTCTCTGTATGTCTCCCGTAGTTATTGATAATTATAATTTGATTTAAAGTAAAATTTAATCTTTCCGTAGTATGAATACTACCAAAGACTTAAAAATTGTATAAATGTTAAATATCATAATTGTATATTTTGTTTTTAGTAATGAGTACTTTTGATTAGGATTCATATTTATATTGCTTATTGCGCTTCGCTGAACTTATATTTATTACAGAACCTAGGTGAATGCGACTCAGAAAACTTATTTAAAAAAAAAAAAACCGTAATGTTATACTAAACCCACAAAACGTACTTGGGTAGCGGGATAATTTCAAACAAATTTATTGCGTCGCGGGTCAAAAAGGTTGAGAAAAGCTGTTCTACATCACTGATGAACAGAGACCTTCAAAATGTAGCATTTATTTTTACGAAATGTGGCACTAAAAAGTGTGGAAATATGGCACTTATTTTGACCAAATGTGGCATTTATTTGAGCTAATGTGGCATTTATTTTTCAACTTTCCAACCCCCCCCCCCCCTTTCCATTGTAAAAGGGATATAAAATCGTGCAACTTGAGTCATATTAACTACTTTATTACAATTTACAGGTATCTTCAATACCCTACAATGACCCACATTGACCAACTTGTTGATGCCACTTGCTTCCAACACCTGTCTTGTGCCACCCGAGTTTTTACTTTTTTCGGGCAGTCGAGAAATGGAGCTGTACATGCATATCATTATTTTTGTGACAGAAGAAGGAAAAAAGGCGTTTTTGGGTTCATCGAATAATTTCAGACAAAAAGAATATTAGTTTGTTTCATGCAGTGTACCCCGTGTCAAAGAGGACAGTAACAATTTTTGCTGAATGTCGTGTGGAACTTTCAACGAATTGCTTAGAATATTGAAGAGCAGTTTGATCAGTAAAGACACTTACATGAGGGATGCAGTTAGCCCCTGATTTGATTTCCTCTAGATTTGATTGAAGGAGTGCGGAGGCTGAGTGGCAGTGGCAATATCTGACGGGTTCAATTGAAAATAATGGGCAGACCGGGTGGCGCCACCTGCAAGTGGCGGCTAAACCGTGGGACGGTCGACCAGGTAATGCTATCCAGCGGGTGGCACCACCTCGTGTGGCAGGTTGAATTCTATTCTCATTGGTAGCTTGGATGACGAAGTGAGTCACTACCCTAAGATAGGAATCCCTCACGTCACTTAAGGAATCCGCATACCTTGGAATCCTGCCCTGCAAGGGCGTACCTTAATCTTACCTGGTTTTATGGGTTGTAGAAGAACCCCTTAGAATATTTCTATTTTTTTTTTCTCAGAACTTGGCCCAAATAAGGCAAAATGTGGCACAAAGTGTGGCATTTTACCGAAAAATGGCAAATTGTGGCTTTTTAGCAAAAAATAGGCAAAATGTGGCATTTTAGTATGGCGCCATGGCAAAAAGGCATTTGAAGGTCTCTGCTGATGAAGCTCAGGCTCCCTGAGCGAAACCTTTGACAAAAAATATGTAAACCACTCACTCCACGGACTTTTATTCCAACCAATCTCCTTCACTTTTATATAATCTACAAGTGCACATAAAAAGCCTCTTCAATTGTACAGTATGTGCACGATTAATTGTTTGTTTATGTAATATTACCAATCGAATTAAAGAAAACAACTTGAACAAACTTACCTGCACATCTTCCTTTATTGTAGAATTTTTCTGGAACAGAAATGGCTCATTTCTACCATCATCTTTCACTAAACCTAGCTTTAGAGCTATTTCGGTCTGAAATACACAGAAATGGAAACTTTTAAAAAACAATTAAATAATGTAAACCCAGCAAAAGCAATAATTAAATACATAAAAGCACATTCTTGTTGTTTCACGCTTGTTCTTTTTATTTGTTGTCTTTAGTTTTTTCTACTACGCAGCAGGAGGTAACGTATTGGTAGCCATTTGGTGAGTGATTATCCTTGAAAAATGCATTGATTTGTTATTTATAACTCTGTATTTGCTTTTCACTGTGTGTACTCCTGTTTGCAGAGTACTTAGAGAAACAAGCGTCGTTAAATCCATCACAACCCCAACCCGAAGTCTATAAGTTTCATAATCGTGCGAATCTTCAAATATTTTAGCAAGTACAATGCATAAGGCGGCTTTCACACTGCGTGCGAGACCGAGTGAGACCGATTCCGCTTGTGAAGCAAATTAATGTATTAGCATGGCTCAATTCACATTAATCGCTGAGTGAGACCGGGCCGAGCGAGACTGAGCGAGACCGAGCCGACTCGGGCGTTTTTGTTAGCTAAGCGTTTTCGGCGACCGAAAACGCTTTTCGGCGGCCGAAAACGCTTAGCTAACAAATCGCTCGAAAAAAACGCCCGAGTTGGCTCGGTCTCGCTCAGTCTCGCTCGGCCCGGTCTCGATCGGAGTTTAAAGTGAATAGACCCATGCTAATACATGTATATGCTTCTCAAACGGAATTGGCCTTATTCGGTCTCGCACGCAGTGTGAAAGCCGCCTAATACATTGTGATAGCCTGTAAAACTGCACTTTCTTCAATTATTTAAATAACTTTAAGACCATCTAAGTATTTCTTACTGGTATCTTTGATGATCTAGAAGCGTCTGAGGAAGATCTTGTAAGAGTTGTTGTAACCAGAGGTACTTCTATGGTACTAGTCAGAACTGGAGGCTGCACTTTCTCTTCAGTTTGTGGTACTGCGGACAGATCTTTAGGCTTTTCCGTTAGATTTCCATTTTCATAGGTTACATCCTCTTGTTTGTCTTCTCTGGAACACAATGTAACATTCAATCATTTGTTAAACACGATTTGGATTTTTTTTATTTTTCATAATTTAATGTGTAACTAGATAACGTTGAATCGTTGAATCCCATCTTTATCCAAACTTTATATCCTACTACGTATACTAAAACGTAAAAAGGTTTTGTTTTTTTTCTTTTAGAGTCTCTTGACATGATTATATCACTAATGATCACACCATTGGAACGTGTGTGTTCTACCGGTGATAAGTTACGGATGTAAAAATTGGACATTTACAGATGAACTAATTGGGAAATTGAGAGTGATGCAACATAAAATGAGAAGCATGTTTAACATCAGTGTTCCAACAACTAGATAAGATCACAAACAGAGATGGAGGACATTGGAACAATAGTAAGTTTATGGAAATGGAAATGGGTTGGACATATTGTAAGGAGTAATGATAACAGATGGACCAAAAGAATAATGCAGTGGTAACCAAGGGACATAAAGAGAGGAAGGGGATGAGGAAATGAGAAAGATATGTGGAGGGGAGACTTGGCAGAGGGTTGCGTTAGACAGAGCCGCGTGCAAGTGAATGATCCAAGTGTGGTGTGATGTTTGGCAGTGGAAAAACTGATAGAAAAATAAATTGTATCCAGAGTTTTATCGTTAATAAGTTATAGCATTTTATTTTTTGCATGCTAGTACATTTTAATGAGTAGCATGTTAGTTATATATTCTGTTTACTTGTTTTGCTATTTCTAATCAAATTTTATATTTGTTGTTTAATTCCTTACTATATTGATTATGTGTTTATTTATTGATTGCTAATAATGTACAAGTATGTATAGAAGAAAATGCAATATTGATAATAATTTAAATTGCATGCCTTATTCTAAAAAAATGTAAACTAATAATAATAAACACCTAGTTAAAAATAATAATAATAATATAACTGTAAAAATAACAACAATAGTAATTATAAATATCACTCACACACTCCACACGAGTTGCCACAGCGTTCTGCTTATTTGATCATGTAAATAAATATATGTAGTATTAGTTTATTATAGATTTAAGATCAATAAATGGTTTATTTATTTATTACTTTAATTTGATGATCACACCAAACGCTTTGGCGGTACAATGTACAGAGTAGAGATGGGCATAATCGATATTTTTCAATCAATCGATTATTTTTAATCGATTATTCTAATAATCGAATGATTTCACAATCGATTATTTTTTAGAGGAGGGGGTTAAAGTAAAGAAAAAAGGGGAGACAAATAGTTGCGATACCTAAAATACGGGGAACTTAGCGGCCGTGCCGGACGCCCGACAAAGCGCGGGTTTTTGCTTTGTCGGCAAACGACACGATAACGAAAAGTCTTTAAACTACTACTCATACTCATAATCGCTGCTTCATATTCTTCTTAACCCTTATCACTTTCTTGATCTCTAATTAATATAAAACATTCTTACATAATACTACGTTTCTAGTTTCTACGATGTTTAATTACGGATTGAATCCTAATTTGGAATTTAACTAGTTAGGTGTTTCCATAAGTAGTATTGAATCCGTATTCAATACGAAATAAAAAAAAAAAAAACTTGTTCTTGGTTACTTTTGCTAAAGGTTATAAATAATTGTGTAACCTTCACCATTTATAACCATGTTTATATTACGTATTGTAACATATTTGACTACAGTTTCTTCTTCTACAGAAATACGCTGACACGCTCTCTGCGCATGTCAGCGTGTTTCCATGCAACTCGATCCTGATACGATCCCAGAATTTAGTGTATCGTATTGGGATCGGTATCGTATTTAATCTAGGTTTCCATGGACACTTTGGATCCATAAACTGTATTCAACCTGTATTCAATCCGTATTTAAACATCGTGGAAACGTAGTAACACTGTTTAAGTCACATTCGTTTTCGTTCCTTGCACAATTATTTTAGAGAGCAAATAATTTACATTGCTTTAAGTGATTGGGAAATTTAGTTTTGTATATTGAGGTGATTTTAGTTAGTTAGACTCAGTGGCGTAGCTAGACCATTGGGGGCCCCCCGCAAGAAATTTTTGGGGGCCCCTCGCCAAAGAAAATCGATGAGCAAAAAAAAAAAAAAAAAAACTCCTCCGTTTAGGATTGGGGCCCCCCTCGACGTTGGTACAAGGATAGTAATTCTAGTTATTTCTGGATTAGGGGGCCCCCCCGCAATGCGGGCCCGCGCGGGCCCATAGTTACGCCACTGGTTAGACTTTTTTTTGGCACTAACCAATTATGTATCTTATCTATATACTATATAACTGATTTTTCTAAAACTTAGTTATTGCTTGCTATACTTAATTAGTATCATATTATGTTAAAATAATTATATTTATGTTTTAATAAGTTTCAAACTATATAGTTAGAATTATTTATATAATTACTTTTAATTACCTTTAAATTATTTTTCTTAAAAATAAGAATAACTATTTATTCAATCCAAGAGAGAGGGGGTTAAGCGAATTGTTACCTATGAACTTATTGTATTGAGGTTTTTAAGGAAAAGAGAGATTTACTAGATTTTATTGGATAATTGAAACGCAATTGAACGCAATTGAAACGCAAAAAATATTGAAATCAATATTTATTTTAAGCCTATATTGGAATTACTTAAAATGTAAAATATGTTATAACATATTTTTTATAAATAAATATAATACAACAACCATGAATGTCGAATCGTTTTCATAATTATGAAAAGGTGCGTATTAGGACGCGGCATCATTCCGATTTCTGATTCCGAATGACAGTGCTCGGTATCGGTTATTATTGTAACAGGGTTAGGTACTAGGACTAGGTATCCGAGATCGTGAAAAGATTCGAAATGCAAGCGCCGACCAGTGCCGGATCTAAGGGGGGGCTGCGGGGGGCAAGCGCCCCAGGCGGCACGCCCGGGGGGCGGCAAAACGAGGTGGAAAAATAAAATTATAAATAAAGGAAAAATAATAAAAATTTCACGAAAAATAAAAAAAAATAAAAAAATAGGTGAAATGTAATTTTTAATTATATGTAATATAATTACAGTTATCTTGTCCAATCTGATATACCCACCCTTATTAACTTCGTTTACCCTTTTTTCTTTACAGTTGATGTGAAAGAAACTTAAGCATATTGAAGTTTTCAAAAACTATTTAAGAAGTTCGATGTGTCAAGAAAGACTCAAACTGTTAACGCAAATAATAATACTATTAATACTTTTTGGAGTCCATTGACGGGTCAAATTTGTCAAAATTGTGTACCAATTTTTTTTTTTTTTTTCACCCATCCTCATTCTAAACCAAAATTTTTCTATATTATCATTATCCAATAATATGCAGATTTCTTTGAAAATTCGCTCATTAAGTCATGGTGCTGACTGGTCTTTTTTATACGAATTATCTCGCTTCCTATGGCCCGGAGACAATAAGGGAAACTTCGGAGCGCATTATTATCCAAACGATTCGTTGTAAGTAAAAAATGAACCTATTGTTTCTTGAGTGAAATTTTAGATTCTTAAATTTTGATCTGATCCTCAATGGTCTCCGAGTCAGAAGAAGCGAGATATTCACAAAATCACGTAAAAAGTCGTGCAAAAACAATCACAATGCAAGTTATAGTAGAACTAGGTTTTTGCTAAACCGTTCTTTGTACATAAAAAATGAATGAGACCTTTTTTGTGGGAAATTTAGTTGTTTTGTTTTTTAAAAATAATTTTAATTTGTCTCCGAGCCATAGGAAGCGAGATATTCGTAAAAATACGTTGAATTGATATGGCACATCCCTTCATCGCATCCTATTACGTACTTTATCGATTTTATGCATTTAAAGCCATTATTGTCTCTTTTGTTTCATTGTCTCCCCGTTTTTAATCTGCCAAAATTGTTTGGATTTTTACCCAAATTGAAGTATCAATTTAGCAAAAATTAAAGAACTTTAAAAGTTTCATACAAATCGGAAAAGTACTTTTGAAGCTGTAGGTTTAAATAAATGTATGTTTGTGCGCATGTGGAAGAGAAACAAGTAGGCGCGAAAGGTTGAAACTTATATGGGACCAACAATAGGCTAATCATGGCCTACCATCCAAAACTTCATTAAAGTAGTTTTTAAGATATATGTTGGTTCGCAAAAAAAGTAACAGACAGACATGGACCCAAAAGTGTTCCCTGATGTCTGAATCTGTCTTGGAATTTTTGAAATCGGAGACCTAAAAATTTGTCGTTCTTCAGAACGATCACATAGCTTCAGCTACCTCGGTGAGGTTGGAAGCAAAAAATATCAATAAATAAACAGTAATTTATTGCCAATATTAACAAATTAATAATGATATGTAATACAATAATAAAACGTAAACATTTTACATTAACTAATTTAAATAAGTTATTACATCTATTTGAAGACCAACAAATCAAAACAAACCTATATTATTATTGGAATAAATATGGTTGCCTTAACTATGGAGCAATTAGTCAAGTTGATATTAAAATTGCTAACTGGGATTCCCACTTACATTTTTAATTGGGATGCAAATACAAACTATTTTTTTTGTTTGTTTATTTGCATACTTTAATGGATGTTTGTTTATATGCTTAGTTGAGTGTGTATCTACTTGATTCAGTTGCTATATATAGGAAGTTGTGAAGGTATTTCATAATGATACTGGAAGAATTAATAGCATAGTATAGTGTTACAGGTAAAAAATAATTTTTTTAAGTCTAAAACCCGATTTAGATAGTAAATGTTTCAAAAATTAGATAATAAATATTTCAAAAATTCTAAAAAAAGGCCCATTCTAAAAATTCATAAAAGGCCCCCCGGACCCCCCATGGATTAGAGGCTAAACCACCCAAGTCCCCCCCCCCCCCCAAATTCTACTGCTAGATCTGCCCCTGTGTGGCAAGGGCGGCAAAATCTGCTTTTGCCCCCCCTAAGAAAAAACCTAGATCCGGCACTGGCGCCGACATTTCGATTCCGAATGACAGTGCTCGGTATCGTTAACTAGCAACTGGGTTAGGCACTAGGCCTTGAGCCTAGGCATCCGATTGTGAAAAGATTCGAAATGCAAGCCCCGACATTTCGATTCCGAGCGTCCGATTCAAGAATAAATTATATTCAGTGAACGAGCGATGGGTGGAATTTCGATTACTAGTGATCGGACCCGGAGCCGAACACTCGATTATGAGAACGATTTCGAATTGAGTGGAACTAACTTCGAGCGATCAAATAATCGGTCTCATAATCGAGTGTTCGGGCCCGGAGCCGATCACTCGATTATGAGAACGATTTCGAATAATAATCGAATTGAGTTGAACTAACTTCGAGCGATCAAATAATCGGTCTCATATACCGATTATAAATAAACGATTACGAGCATTCGATTATTGTTGCATAATCGATTTAAACGATTATTTTAATCGATTATGCCCATCACTAGTACAGAGACTAGAAGCTAAAAACCACGAAAACATTTTGCGCCGGAAGGTTATAGTCATGTTATAGTTGAACTCAACAACAGGTTATAATATAATAATAGTTTTTATTTACCGTATCAGTTTTAAGTTATGTTTCTTCTTCTTTAGAAAATTTTCATTGGAGTAATTTACTAATGTGCCTATTATAGTGCCATATTTCATTTTTTCTTTCATTAATAAAAAGAAATATTGTTTTGATCAAAATTGTTTCACTCCCTTTCAAGAAAATAGTGAGAAAGAGAGCTCGTACTTCACCAATTTTTGAGTTCTGCAAATACACTAAAAACGATAGTGTGAACACAGACACCTCGAAAAACAAAAGAAAAACTATAAGTATAAATTATAAGTCCTATTCCTATTGAATATTGAAGCTTATTCAATTCAGCTAAATTAAACTATCACAATACTTTTTTCAAACAAAGACCAGCCTCTTTAGTATTCTTTATTATAAGTCTTAGTCTTAGCCTAGCAGAGTTAAAATTGTTCTATGAAAAATGTAATATTTTCCAGACTGATTCCTGTTATTTAGGTACCTGTAAATATTTTTGTTTCGCAAGTTTAGGTTGTACAAATTAAAAGAATTAATATTGACTCCACCCTTTATTTCCAATCCAAGTCTTGGAAAATGTACAAGTTGTTCCCTTTTCTTGTTTCCTACAAATACTTAAAAACACTTAAATGTATACAGAAAAAAATGATTTACTACATATTACAATTTATTTATTAATTACTATTATACAGATAAATACAAAAAAAGTAACGCATAATATACTATTCAGTAAACCCATACGACGCACGTTCACGAGTTATAAGTTATAACCTTCTCTTGTTGCTGTTGATGAGGTTCAATTGTAACCTATTATCTAGGATTGTAACCTTCCGGCGCAAAATTTTTTCGTGGTATTTAGCTTCTAGTGTACAGAGGTATGATGTGTGAAGTGGCTGGAACTCTCCACCACGGGGCTAGTAAAGTGGGTCTGAAATATAGCCTAATTGCTAGGTTCGAACAAGTGGTTTGTTCTACCCTTCTAGTACTTTTACTGGTACTAGGACCTTACTACTATTACTAGTATGACTCTCAAATATGTGTTTTTACAATGTTATAACTACTTAGGTTTAAAATGTTAAATCACAAAACATAATTATAACATTAGTTTAGTATAGGGTGGAGCACGGCAGACGTATGAATTTGAAAATGTAATAAAACACAGAATGTTACAAAATAATTTTTTTTTAAATTTTTTTCCTGATTAAATAACATGGGAAATTTAAATTTACCTAGATTTAAAAAAAGTATCGGATAAGTGGTTCCCCTCACATTCCAAACACTGATTAAGCCTTTTTTTAAAAGTTTTTGTGCACTCTTTCGAACATTTCCACAGGAATTTTGGCAATTTTGGCTCACAATGTTGTTCTTGAGGGCTTCCAGGATTCTGGGACGATCGCTGTACACCAAGGATTTAAGGTATCCCCACAGAAAAAAATCACAAGGAGCCAAATCAGGTGATCTTGCTGGCCAGTTTAAATTGCCTCTTAAGGAGATGAGACCCCCGGGAAATCTGTCTTGCAAAAAGTTTACGCAAACCCTTGCTGTGTGGGCTGTGGCCCCGTCCTGCTGAAACGTGGAACATAAACTTCCCGTCCCCCTCTTTCAAACGACCCTACTCTCAAATGTCTAAGGACCAATAGGATGGGAGCAATCCCCTCTTCAAATTCATACGTCTGCCGCGCTCCACCCTGTATAAAGTATTTACAAATTTTCTTGAGAAGTAGAAGTGAGGATGATGCTTGTATTGAGGCTTCCACCAGTTCTATAGCTTAGAATCCAAGCTGCTCCGCAAGCAGCCAACGAACCTTGCAATTCATAACAAACAATATCATTAATTTTTCTATTAAATTTCCACAAATATAAGTTTATTGTATTTAGCTGTTTGCCATATGATCCCAATAATGAAATATACATAGACAAATAAGAACTTTCATCGCAGCACAGGGTGTATTGCTCGACAGAATCAAAAAAATATACTGCCAATTAGTGTGGCACATAGCTTCCTCGCATCCTATCATGTACTTTATTGTTATATTGCTTTATTTTTTTCTTTCTTTTGGGTTTTAGTCTGGATCAACTGCCAGGGTTATTACAGGACGGGGGTTATCCGGCCACTTTAGTCATCTAATCGATGAGATCATCAGAGTGAAACATGTCTTACCCCGCTGGGATTCGAACTCACAGCCGGGGTTTGGACCTTGACTTCAGAGTCGAGTGCGCTAACCCCTCGGCTACACCGGCCCCCATATTGCTTTATTGTTATATAATATAAACATTATTTAAAATAATGTTGATAAGGGTATGTAAAAATAAATATAGCGAACGGAAAGAGCAGTGGCAATATTCAAAGTGTTCAAATTCGTAAAGCAAAAGTCGGTAAGAGTGAGAGTAGGCTTATAGTTTGAGAGCAGTTTGATAACGTGTGCACAGAAGTGAATACAACAGTGAGCAGATAGCGAATGAATCCTGGTCGTCTGGTCTCGAGGTCTCTAGACTCGCTGTGCTATTGAAGAGGTAGGTCAAATAAAGGGGGGGGGGGGGGGGGGGGGGAGGGGGGAACCAAGCCAACTCCTATTCCCCTCGTCTATCTCCCTCCCCGCGTTACCT
Source organism: Gerris lacustris (assembly GCA_951217055.1). NCBI lineage: Eukaryota > Metazoa > Arthropoda > Insecta > Hemiptera > Gerridae > Gerris > Gerris lacustris. Next base: position 5,706,572 of record OX578283.1, on the reverse strand, counting down.
CCATAACAAAAACTATTAATAGTTTTAGCGATCTTTAACACTTCATAGCGGTGTCGCTGTTGGTTTTACTGAAAAATTGTATTTGTAAAAAAACAAAAAAAAAAAAAAAAACACAATACTTCCGTTACCTTGGTTAAGCTCGGAAGTAAAAGAATACTTTATAGGATATTTTATCTATGATTGATACGAAATATAAACATTATATCTCTGTTTAGATGCGTAGGAAGTGATTATTTACGTACTTGTACTCATTGCGCATGCGCGTCTCATAGTTCTGAAGAATTTTCTCTTTCCTAATTTCTGAAGAATTTTTCTCTGAAGAATTTTCTCTTTCCTAATTTCTGAAGAATTTTTCTCTGAAGAATTTTCTCTCTCTCTATCTCTGCATTTCTCTCTTGAAAAACAGTGAATGAATCAAGTGGCTTTGACGAAAATGTAGAGAATAATACTCCTCCAGAAATAATTAATTCGGCAAAAAATACAACTTAAGATTAATGCCATCTTTATCAAGAGAAGAGATACGAACTTACATACAGCAAGTTTATTTTTTTCTGTATTTATTATTTAAATCTAACAATCGTAGATAAAGTACGGTACGTAACTCGTGCGAAAACGGCATTTTGCATTGCTCGTGTGGTTTTACTACCCTCGCTGTCACTCGGGTGCAAACTCCACACTCGCATGCAAAATGCTACTTTCCGCACTCGACGCGTAATGTACTATTACCAAAATAATAGTTAGAAGAGCCAATTACGGGCATAATTAGCTTGTTATTATGGCTTAGTTGTTAGGAACCCTACTCTTGATATTTTCTTGCCCAAACATACCTACAGATTTAATATTCTTGTTTATATATATTTGGTTGTGGACATAAAATACATAACAAATTAAGTAATATCACAAACTTAATTACCAAACACTATTAACTAATAACTAAATTTTTTCGAAACACCAAAACAAATTTTTAAATAAATAAAAGTTTAGTTACTTCTAGATATTTAAATCCTAAAATGCTGCTTAAAAAATAATACTGTTATTTGTTTACCAAGAATAGTTTGATAAGAAAAAAATAGATCATTAACGAATTAATTATTTTTCTTACAGCCTAACGACGAAAAATATAATATTTCTGCGCCTCCATAACCGTATTTATCGATGATTGCTCCAGAAACAAGTGCTCCGGCTGCATGATACCCGTTCATCATTGCTGCAGCTCTAAAATCAATTGCAGCAAAAATAAATATGAGTAAATATTAGTTTAAGAACAAAATCTATTAATGTAAGGTGAGTAAATAGACTAGTACAGCGCAATTGGTTGCCAAATTATTTTAGGAGTGGATCCCAAGAAATTCTGTTTATGTCTGCAAGGACCATGCCCCAGCCAAACAGCATCTTTTTACAACTAATATTTAGTGATGTAATTGTGTAAAAACTATCATAATAGGAATTCAGTGTGAACGGTGAACTCGCCCTTCTGTTACAATTTTTTCGAAATTTGGTTCTATATTTTTTTTTGACAATTTTACACGTAAAGCGTTTAATTTTTTCATGCCACTTTGTCAAAAAAAACATCAAAATTTAGCATCCCCTCCCCTTTTACTAATTTCATGTTCACTATACCTACGAAACCCTTTTTACGTGAGACCAAAATTTTATTTCTCTTTCGGCCTTAAAAAGCCTGTTATGAAGGCAAATAGGGAAAGTAGAGACTTCTTCTTTTAAAAGAAAGTTTAAAGGAAAAGCCAAAAAAAAAATCGTGGAAATTGAAAATGTTCCTCCACTTTAAAATATGTGGCTGTTTGTCAATTCCATAGGTCATGTTCATAATAAACATAGTATTTATGAATTATTTTTAATAGATGCACTACAATACTTATTCAAATATTATTTGTAATTACATACCACTGAACATAATTCTATGTATGAATAACGTTTGACTTATTCGTATATGAATTGCATTTTTTATTTTTTATGTATAATATAATAATAATAATAATAACAATAATAAATTATTTATTTCCGTTTTATACATAGTAACAATTAATATTCAGATAAAGCAACGAAAACGAGTCTTCAATAGCCAATATAGGCTAGAGCCAAGACTCTGTCTAGCTCTGGTACACAATACATGTTTGGTTTTGTTTTTTTTATATGAGGAGAAGAAAAAAAAAAAGAATAAATACATGAGTATAAAGTATGATACATAACTTACGTATCGTTTGCGCTGGCTAGTTTCACTGGCTGAACGATTTTTTTGTAAGCTGCCCAAACGGATCCCAACATCATTGAGTTACTCAAAGATAGAACAATCTACAAGCCGATAAACTGAAATTACTGTTTTTGCAATAAAGATATGACTTAACGAAAATATTTTAGAATTTCTAGTCGCCTTAAAATAGTAAAAAAATGGCCAAACCTTGAAAAAATTAGAACAAAGATGAAACCAACGGCATTCGTTTTAGAAAAGTATCCTAAACAACATATCAAAAGTCTGCTAAAATATGATTGGTGGAAATACGCAATTTTTTAAAAATGGCGGACAAATATGTCACTTATCGGTTAATTATTTAAATTCTGACTTCCCTTTCACAGTTGGCGAAATTTTACCTATTATCATTATTGTTCCCCTTAAAATTACCTTTCCGATGATACTAAATATGACCAGATGTGAGAAATGGAAGGGGAACTAAGGAATCGTAAAGGGAATGTTAATATTGCGCGGGGACTGAGATTTCGATCCCCGGGTCGCACGCGCTTAACCTCACGCCTTTAATATTCAACCAAAAGCCATGCACATTTTTTTTGCGTATAGTTTAAGAAATCCCAAAGGGGTTTTTAGATTTTGATTTTTCGTATCACTTTTACTTTTATTGTTAAAAAATAATTAGGAATAAAAAAAAAAAAACATTTCACAGAATTAGTACAGATAAAATAGACCCAAAATGCACTAAATAAATGACAAAATTTGTACATTCATGAAACTTTGCTCATACCTTCATATTGGCAGTGGAAATGAAAAATCTGCAGAGTCCGTCAAAATGTAGGGGGTGGAACACCCCCCCAGGGGGATGGGGAAGGGGGATTTTTCGAAAAATACGGTTTCCACTAACTATGTCGAGTAAGATATCATTTTCCATGTTTCTTTTAGTGCTGAATCGAATGAGGCTACTCCCGAGTCGAATTTCATGATTCTAAAAAATTGCGTATTTCCACTAATCATATTTTAGCAGACTTTCGATATGTTGTTTAGGATACTTTTTGTTTAGGATGCCGTTGGTTTCATCTTTGTTCTAATTATTTCAAGGTCAAACCTTATATTAAGGCGCCTATTCTTCTAAATCTCCAAGAGATAGTGTGGAAAAAAGTGTCTGACTAACATCAAGGTAGAATTTTGTGTATAAATAAATGTTTCGGTACCTTTTAAGAATATGTGGTCGACTAATTTCGAGTGCGGGACATAGCTTGGTAATAGGCATTTGAAAAAAAGAATAGCTAAAGAGTGGCCGTGCCCCGCCAATTTTAGTGGACATTAAGATTTTCGTAATTCTGAGTACATAATTAGTTTAAACCAAAATTAATGATGATGTTATTATTTATGTTTGTCACTAGGAAAGGTGTCCACTTTGATTTGGAGTAATATTTGAATAACTAACCTGATAAGTGACAAACTAACAATAACTTATATACAAAATATTTGATTTTCTTGAGGGTAATTAGAGATGTAATGTAAACACAATGTTCTATATAATTTTTGATATATTTTGAGTCTGATTTAAGTCATTTGCAAGCATCTATAACAAATAATTAAAACCATATTTAACTCATATTCCTCTATGGATAGTTTTTACAATCATAATCGTCGCTTAATAGTAATAAATAGCAATGGATTAAAAACAAAAAAAATGATTTAAAAATAGTTCTTAATACACAATAATCTTTATCTGTGGATTTATATAATTAATGAAAATTGTTTTGTTTATTAGTGTTGCCGTGTAGTTTGAGTCATTTAAAATGTTAGTAAGAAAAGTTTTACAACTATATAATTCAATTAATCAACCTATTATTGCTTGCACTGTTTTAGAATAATACCTAAAATAATCTAAATACACTTATATCACATGCAAATCATCATTTTGCAGATGTACCTTCGCTAAAAGATAGTTTACAAAGGGGAGATGATATAATTAGGATTTAGGTACAGGGTTTGGGGACCCAGCGTGGGCGAGGGGTCTAGGCGCTCGCCCAGCCATCAATAAGTCGAGGCGACTCGAGGTCGTGGGTTCGGTCCCGTGCCATAATACTCTGAATTGCATCTATTAGTCGCGGATGGAGCAGGGTGAGGGACACCCCCTTTAGGACACTCTTTCTCTACGCTTTGATGTTGTGGGTTCGATCCGTGTCATGATGATGTGATTTGTATCTATAGTTCGAGGATGGAGCAGGGCGAGGGACACCCCCTTTAGGACACTCTTTCTCTACGCTTTGATGTTGTGGGTTCGATCCGTGTCATGATGATGTGATTTGTATCTATAGTTCGAGGATGGAGCAGGGCGAGGGACACCCCCTTTAGGACACTCTTTCTCTACGCTTTGATGTTGTGGGTTCGATCCGTGTCATGATGATGTGATTTGTATCTATAGTTCGAGGATGGAGCAGGGCGAGGGACACCCCCTTTAGGACACTCTTTCTCTACGCTTTGATGTTGTGGGTTCGATCCGTGTCATGATGATGTGATTTGTATCTATGGTTCGAGGACGATGCAGGGTGAGGGACACCCTTTATGGGGACTCTTCCCCCACTCTTTGATGAGGGTCCGATCCGTGTCATGATGATGTAATTTGTATCTATGTTCCAAGGACGGAGCAGGGCGAGGGACACCCTTTATGGGGACTCTTCCCCCACTCTTTGATGTGGGTCCGATCCGTGTCATGATGATGTAATTTGTATCTATGTTCCAAGGACGGAGCAGGGCGAGGGACACCCTTTATGGGGACTCTTCCCCCACGCTTTGACGCACGCTTATAAACTTACTAATGACCACACCGTAATCGCTTCGGCGGTACAATGTACAAATGTATGATAAGTGAAGTAGCTGGAACTCTCCACCACGGGAAGGGGCTAGTAAAATGGGCATCTAAAAGATGGCCTCATTGCTAGGTTCGAACAAGTGGTTCGTCCTACCCTTCTAGTAGGAAGAACTAGATTACTAGACACACGGTTTTGTAAGAATATATTCATGTTATTTTGGCGATTTTAATGAAATAACCAAAGATTTAGATGGAGGCTCATGTTAGTGGTAAGATTTGTTATTTTCCAAACATATTCTCCATTGCTATTATCATTATTAAGCGATGATCATGATTGTAGAAACTATTAATAGAGGAATAATATTTTAATGTGGTTTTAATTATTTGTTAGGGATGCATAAAAATGACAAAATTCTATACTTTTGAACGATATCTCCTGTTCAAAATAATATAATTTTGTGTAGGCTTTTAAATACAAATTTATTACTTCTAAAAAACTCAGTGAATATAAATATATGTAATACCATTGGAAGGTAAGGATTAACTGCAGTGTAGAAGAAGGTAAAATGGGCGATAATGCCGCCCAAACAAGCCATGGTTACAAAGTTAAGGTAGCATCCTTTTCTGGCTGCTGACCATCCGATGACCGGCCACATCAGGCAGGTTCCCAAGAAAAAAGAACTAATACACGAGTCAGCCTCGTTTATACTTACGCAGTACTTTCTCACTATAAATTCTCTGTAAAGAAAATAAGAAAAAAATACCACAAAATTAATCAACACTAACAAATTATTGAAGGAATGAAATTAATATTGTTTAATTAATAATACAGCATAAAGGTGGATTCACACCTACGGTCACATACAGGGCTGATCACGGTCGGGTCAGGTCAGATCAAGATCCCTTTCTATGTTTTTATATAGAAGCATTCCCCCTTTCGGCACGGTCCGGTCACGCACAGGGCACGATTAAGGTTGCTTGCCGAGCGATCTAGACCGGAGCTTGCCCTGTGCGTGAATCCTGATCAGACCGACAGTGTGAGAGCCCTACAGACAGTCAACCTTTGGTTCGCCTCCTATCTACTGGTTTTTTATTGCCATTGCGTTTTTACTAAATTTATTTCGTTTGAGAACCTTTCTTTACATTGTGTCTTATAATTGTTTCTTATTTTGTTTATTATTCCGCATTGTTTATCTCGGGATGAATGACGAAAAATTGATTGAATATGTTCGAGAATTAAAGGTTCTGCATGGTTCTGACCCTTATTATTGCGAAAGTAGTAAAAAATTCGAAAAGTTTACAAAGGGTTAAATCAATGAGAGACATTATAGTGGTACGTATAGGATGTAGTGTTGAGGGAAGGAGATTCTGGCTTTGACCGACTGTTGCCTGACTGGACAGTGGGAATGGGTTGGACCGAGACCGTGCAGTGCCCTGTCCGTGATCAGCCCTGTCCGTAACCGTAGGTGTGAATCCACCTTAATAGTCCAGGATATATGCAAAACAAATGTCTAACTAACATCAAACTAAGATTTTGTGTACAATTTAATATTTTAGTTCCTTGTAAGAATATGTGGTCGGCTAAGTTCGTCTACTGGACATAGCTTGGTAATAGGCTTTTTAAAAAAAACAGACCGGTGGAGAGCGGCCATGTCCCGCCCATTATGGTGGAAAATGTGATATTCATGATCCTGAGTACAAAATTAGTTAGTAGACCGAAAATCAAGAATGTTTGTCCGTCACTTGATAGGTTTGTTATTCAAATATTAATCCAAATCAAAGTGGTCAACTATCAAGTGACAAACTAACATCAACTTAAATTTTGGTCTATAAACTAATTTTGGACTCAGGATCATGAAAACCACATTGTCCACCAAAATGGGTAGGACATGGCTGTTCTCCACCGGTTAATTTTTGTCAAATGCCTACTGCCTAGCTATGACCATATAGCGGACTGTATATTCTTAATAGGCACCAATGGATTAAGTTTTATTCAAAATTCTAGCTTGATATCAGTCAGACACTTTTTGCACGCCATTTTCTGGACTATAAATATTAAGTGTTAATATATTAGTTCAATAATTTAGTGAATCCATTTAGGATAGAATATATTAGAAGGAGAATACTTAAAATAATAATACTTAGAGGAGTTAGAAATTCAAGTTTTTTAAAATTGTCCAAATAAACTTAGAATTCTTCTTTAAGAAGATACTAGACAGATTTTTTTAATGAGCAAAAATAAAACTTTTGGTACTTTAAATTGATCTTTAGATGACTATAAATTGCTATAAAGAAAAAGGGATGTTTAGTCCAATGTACTTTTGGACAAAGGAATATCACACTTCTGTTTTTATAAGGGGAATAACAATCTAAAAAAGAACATTCAGTACACCTTCTTTAGATGATTACTCCCCTCTGTTTTTATTTATTTATTTTTTTTTTTTATAAGGGCAGAACAATTTAGAGAAGTGCCAAACTGTTTTGGTATATAGAATTATAGTACTCACTGTGAACTCGGAATGAAATTGGTACAGCATATGAAAAATGTGCTCGCAGTTAGAGATATTGCCCAAAATTGAGGTGGAAATTTAGCTGCACCTGAAAACTATGAAACAATTATAATTATTATAAATTATAATTTAATTTGAGAAAAATTATATGAAGATTGGTTTGAATTGCACGCACAAGATTAAAAACCAACTAACATTATGTTAAGAGCGAATTACAAAATCTATTTACAGTTTCAAGAAAGAATCGATTCAGAAATATTTTAGAAACAATGTAATATACCTTTAGAAGATTATCATGTTTACAAGTAGATTCTTTACACTTATCCACTTTTGATTTGGAGAAAATCCCAATCAAGACAGCACATGCTAAAGTAATGTATACCGCCATCATTGCTGAAATTTAATGGAAAAGGTATAATTATTTGGCAAATTCTTTATTGGAATAGCTTAATTAATTAAAGTCAGACGATACTAAGAGAATGCATTCTTTATTTTTTTGGCATTAAGTATAGTATTCATTATTTAGTTAAGGTATGGACAGTAAATGCTGTAATGGTATTTTTTATTAGTAGAACTTTAATTTAAGTACATGCGAACAATTTAGGGTTTTCGGGGAAGAACGCTTATTGAGAAACCAAGACCGATGATTAGCTGCATCTAATGGGAAAAAATAGCTTCATCTAATGAAGGAAAATTCAAGGTGCTTGGAATCGATGCGATTTTTTCATTTCTTAAGAGTTTATTATTACTACGATTTCATGATGTTTAAATACGGATTGAATCCTGATTTGGGATTATACAAGTTAGGTGTTTCCATGAATAGTTTTCAATAATAAATAATTTTGTAACCTTCACCTTTTTTAACCAGGTTTGTTATGTTTTTAGACACCGAGTATAGAGACTAAATAGAGGTGTCATAATATAGGCCGGAGGGAGTGGGGTGTGGCACCAGCTTCCCCCTCCCCTAGAATACAAAAAAGCTATAAAATACAAGACTTTTCTCTGGGTGTTTATATTATAATTTGAAAACTGAAAACTTTGGCAACCTGAACGAAGGTTTCAATCTTTGTATTCTAGTGGTGGGGATTGTCCTGAGAAAATGGTGCCATCTGCCTTCCCTCTATAGCTACTCTATTCAGTCACTATACTTTTATATGTTTTTTTGGTAGAGTGGAGGGTGGTGTTTTGACAGATTTGACTAGTTCATACAGAAACACGCTAGGCGCGCTCACACTCATACTCAGCGCATGTCAGTATCCAGATCAGATGTTTCCACGAAACCCGATCCTGATATGATCTCAGATTTAGTGTATCGTTAGCTGGATCTAAATCATATTCAATCCGTATTGAATCTATGTTTCCATGGACAGTTTGGATCCAAAAACTGTATTCAATCCGTATTGAATCTATGTTTCCATGGACAGTTTTGATCCAAAAACTGTATTCAATCCGTATTTAAGCATCGTGGAAACGTAGGAACTATCCAGTGTAGGCGGAAATGCTCATGCTAGTATAAAAGTATGCTAGTGGCGAGTTACTCGCATGCCAGTAGCTTGGCCGCTGCCAGGTGCTGGCATGCTGTAGAAGCTGTGTACAATTTGCCAGTGAAACTGCATCCTTTTATCATCTGGATGATCGATCATGTTGGAGCTACTTGCACAAGGAACGTTTTATCATTTACCCCACCCCTCGACTCGTGCCACTTGCAAGGCAAAATTAAACCTGCGATTTACTCGGATGCTTTTCATGTATACCCATGCCAGCAGCTCTCCTCTGTGAGCTACTCCCATGCTTTTGTACGAGTTACTATAGCATATGTATTTCTGCCTTCGGAAGTTAAACGACTGAAATCATTCTTCTAGATGCAATCTCCATTGGAAACCCTAGATTGTCATGATGTCTCCTACATCGGAACCCAGATAAGAACATAATTTTTGTATAAATTAAGTGATAAATATACACTTACTGAAAGAAATGGTTACACCTGTAGCCATTGATTGGAGGAAAACGAAGTTAACAAGATATTGTCTAAGAGGATTGGATGCCAAGAAAACAATCGCTCCTCCCAAACTTGTAATCGCTTTTGTAATTGGTAAAGCCAAACCATATTCATGCTCACCGAACCATTGGCGTAAATAGTATCTTGTAGAAACTCGATGTGTTGGACCACCGAACCTAATGAAGATTATGTTTGAAATATTTCATACATATTATGATTTATAGACATGCAAATAAATCCGAATGGTAAAACAACATTGACCAGGTAGAATCAAAATACAAGGTATAACATAAGAAAAAAAAAACTATATTAAAAATTTAGGCACTCTTTTACTTTGTTATCCACCTTATTTATTTTGAAATAATATATACAAAAGTGTGATATTCCTTTGTCCCAAAGTAAATTAGACTTAAGATCCCACTGTCTTAATAGTGATTAACTCTGTTACCCATCCTACTTCTCAACATTTTATGGATATCAATGCAGGTGGGTAACAAAGTAAAAGAGTCATTTGGGGGCGCCTCTTTTACTTTGTTACCCACCACTTTCGTTTTATTATGGTGGGTAACAAAGTAAAATAGTACCAAAATTTATAAAACAATACTACAATTAGCTATAATTTTATGATATTAATATTAATATTATGATATTAAAAGATGGAATCGACTTACCCAAATAGAGCTCTTCCAACAATTAGAAGCCAGAAGACGCTGATTATACTTCCCATTGAGTAAATAATCGTTCCAAAAGAACAAATTACAAAGAAGAATACGCTACCCAGTGATACACCCATATACCTCAATCAGAAAATAATAAAAATAAACAGGTCAAGTGTATGCTAGTCAGCACACAGCGAGGGTCCGTAGGCAACCCTGTATAGTTTAAGTAGTACCCTATTGATGGTGTTTTTTAAAATGCTAAAAAGCTTACTTTGAACTATCCTATGGGTCTGATATTCTCAAAACACATAAACAAACTTCTGATAAAGTATTTTTGCCACTGAACCGGACTACAACCATATATAAATACATCGAATAGAGGGGGGGGGGGGGGGGGGGACACGTTTCTCACCCACTTCAAACTTGCCTATGCTCGCCCTATCAAAGTTATAAAATAAGAATTATATATTTTTGTAATCAGCTCGATGTACCCTTTCATATGATATCCCTCACGGTGTCAAAAAAAAAAAAAAAAAAATAAAAAAATAACCCTTAAGTTTTTTAACCCTCATTCTTTTTTAAAAATATTTTTTTTTAGTCGCTATTTTTTTATTATATGTGGGTAGGTACATGACACATACATGCCACATTTCAAAGTGATCGGATGAAAGGTGTAGCCGTGAGAGCAGGCGACAGGACGGACGGACAGACATACGCAGGAAAATATAAGGGTCCTTGGTTTAGCCTACAGACCCAAAAAATTGCCTTATAAAACACTACAATATTACACATAAAGCATAATTCATCAAAACTTCATTTTCCATCAAAACGTAAATCACTTACCTGTCCATTAGGAAGCGTTGTATCCAACAGAAAATACTTGCCCATGATTGTATTGAATAGAGGATGGAAAACTGAAAATTTGATAATTGAAATTTATTTTTTATAGACATCTGAAGTGCGCCTGGGCTTTCCCATATCAGCATAAAACCTGAAAAACAATATTTATGCTTTTCTTTTTAAAGGCACCCATATACGATCAAACATTTTGCGCTAACATGATGTTTACGTAAACCTGATGTCGGGCAAATTTAGACCATACATGTCAACACATCATGTTTGCGCAAACATCCAACAGCCCCATACACGGTCAACATGTTTGTGCAAACATTTTGACCGTGTATGGGGGCCTTTAGATTAATGAAACTTTAACTTAAAATGGAATAATCACACACTCTGAACCTTCAGTGAAGCTACCAATGATGACACTTAACAAAATCATTATTTAGAGCCATCTGCAAGATGACGGCTTTTAAGCTACGGTGTTTTAGCTATCTAGTTTTTCTTTTCTGTCATTCTGATTAAAGTTTGCAAAACACTTTTTTATTTAAACATTCTAATTTAATGTGAGTCCCTTATCTTAGGAGTTTTTAATAGATCGTCTCAAAGTTTATTATAAAGGGTGTCTCAAAATTAACGCAAGATTTGAATTTATCGCCATTTGTGCAGTAAATTGTTGGCTACACTGAAAAAAAAAAAAAAAAACAACTTGACAGCTGAGAGCTTAGGGTTAGTATGAATGGAGCATTACACGATTTTTCATTATTGATCGTGATTTATCACGACCAATTTATTTAATTGATTTATTTAATTTAACCACCAGATCGTGTGATTTAACATCATTAGATTTCTTTTTATGGGGTTATTTGAAGTCACAGGTCTATGTCAACAAGGCCATAACCACCCGTGCATGAAATGAACGAAATTCAGCCACATTTATGCAAAATGTTCATGGAAAATTTCGATATAAGAGTGAGTATGTGCCAGCAAAGCCGTGGAGGCCATTTGCCCGATGTGTTATTCCATAAATAATCCTATCCTATGTACTTTATGATTCAATAAATAATAACAATCTAAAGACTAATAACTAATAACTGTCTTTTCTATTGAATTCAAATCTCACGTTAATTTTGGGACACCCTTTATAATGATAAACGTTATATTATAAATAATGATTTCTAAAACTAATAACTGTTATAGGCAGTGTTTTTTTATTAATGCTATTTCTTGTGACAATTTGGTTTAATCATTTTGGTGAAAATATAATAATGATTGTATAATTTTGTTAGTGATTTACTTATACATTTTTATATCTTAAAAAGTGTAATAAACACATTTATACATCTTAAAAAATGTAATAAACGATGTATGAAAAAAACTTTGTAACGCAAGCAAGGTTTTGAGTTTAATAAAAAGCTAATTATTTTTAAAGTGATTTAAATTTTTTTAGATGTGTAAGTTATTGCTTTATTAATGTAAAACATTTTTTATTTTAGGTCTGACGATGCCTTTAAGGGGCGAAATATAATCTTTTTAATTAACTAATTGTTAATTTGTACTCACCTATATGATTCTTAAAACAATATATATATATATATATATATATATATATATATATATATATATATATATATGTGTGTGTGTGTGTGTGTGAGGCTCTCACGCATTAGAAGTGAAACTTAAGTTCTAGAATGCATTGCTCTATTTCTATTTCATTTTTTGATGAATTTATTATTTCAGGATTAAGAAATGGTTATGGGAAATTTAATTGAAAAAAAAATATTACTACGCTAAGGCAACCACATTTATTCCAATAAAAATAAATGTTTGTTTTGATTTGCTGGTCTTTAAATAGATATAATACAATTAATCTGTAAAAATGTTACACTTGGACGAGTCTCGAATCGCAAACTTCGTTACACGATTTCACTATATGAAAAAATTCACTCTATACCGCCGCCAAAGAAGATTCACTTCAATAATCCTAAGTTATCAAAGGTGCAAACTTGTAAGAATTAATCTTCAACTGAGATGCTATTATTTTCTCATTTCCTAAATACTTGAGGGAATTTTAACTCAGCTGTTTAGCTAAATGAGTAGCTTTATCTTTAACAATTAAATATGGACAAATAAAATATATTTTAGTTAGAGTTAACTTACTCAAGCCCATAAGACAGAGCAAGAAAAGAACAGCGAATCTTACTCGAGATTCTTCAGCACGTTCAATAACATCTTGGGTTAAGTTTTCAATATTTTTCTGGTCATTTCTACTTCCATCTGCAACATTCCTACAAATAAATAATTATAAGTTTTTTTGTTTTTTTTCTAAAAAGAAAAAAATCGGTCCGAGACAACTCAGACAATCTTTTTCGGTAAAGGACTATCTTCTGCTCAACCGAGCTAAAAAGGTAATAAAGATGATAAGCTGTTCGGACGGAGCTCATTGGGATGGCTTCTTATCACCAAGGTCACTCACCTACCTCTAAGAGGTAAACAGAAACAATATAATCTAAATAATAAGAATAAGATTGTCGGGAGTCAGAGACAGAAACTACGGAGGTCGAAAACATCTTCACCCAAACCAATCAAAGTGACCGTTATCGACGGACAGGTCAAGGCACGCTCAACTTCTGACCCAAGGCATAATACTCCAGTTCTACCAAATATATCCGGCGCCGTATGCGGAGAGTCATCTACCAGACCCGCTATACATTAACTACCAGACCCGCTATACATTAACGTATTGAGGGTCAATCAGAAAGCAAGTTTTATTCTCCAAATTCATACGGAGTTTTATCACACAGAGAGGAAACGAATTCCACGGTCCTTTCTCAACCAAATCACCCTGAACCCCCTTGAGCGTGTGTAGCCAAAATATTTTAAACACTTCTTCATGGCAACTGCTTACCTACCTCTAACAGAAAGTACAGCTAAGATGAAAGCCTTGCCAACATCTAAGGGGGACCTCCAAGTTCATTGTTTAGGCCCTTAGCCCTGCTTTGTTGGCAAACCTGGCCAGGATTGGCAACAATGAGGTTTTCCCTCCAATTTTCAAAAGGAAGATAAGGAGGAGGCAGATCTGTGTGTGTGTGTGTTGTGTAGCCCTCTGAGTGAGTGGTGGCCATTTTACTTTATTTTTTACTCCATTTTTATCAGCTTGCTTTCTTGTTTTTTTTTTTTGTTTGTTTGTTTGTTTGTTCAGTACATATCTTGCAATTGATTTTTAACTAACTTCCCGAGTAGCTAAACATTTGAAACTTTTAGAATAGCTCAGAACACGATGACAATGCATTATTTAAATACTTTTAGCCATCTTTCAGCAGAATTTAATTAGTTTTCAGCAAATTTTGCTGTATGGAAAGTTAGTTCGGAAAAAATCCGCAAGTTATTTTATTTGTTTTGACATATCCCATAGTATTTACAATCTTCATTTTGATGGGTTTCAAATTTGTGATTTTTTATTAAGAGGTAAACATTGAATGACAGCGAAAAGTAAACAAAAAAATTAAATTAATTGAGTGTGACAACCAGGTTTGTTTACACTTGTGTCCTAGGTATAGGTTTAATTTTTCTGCATCTGTACTTCTTTAGTTGTACATATTTTTCTTCTCTTACTGTCCCTACACAGGGGCATATCAATGGCACGGTTTAGATTCGGTGTTGGCGAGATCTGTTGTACAAAGATTTGTCCTTTTATAGGTTTAAGATTAGGTCTCTAGAAGGTTGTCATTTATGTGAAGTAAAAAATAAAACTATTTTTTTCACTAACATTATATTATAAAAATGACAATTATATTATTAACCATACATATAATTTAACAGAAAATTTAAAAACGTAGTATATAAAAAGTTCTTTTTATCTTGTATTTTTTTTTTTAATTAAGTTAAGTATATCCATTTCAATTCCCTACATCCATGTATGGATCAATTTCTCAGGGCTTGCTTTGTGGTACCCAGAAAGGGTTGAATATTTTGGGAACTTAAATTGGTACCCAGGGAAGTTCTTTACCTACATTTGAGCTGGTACCTAGCTCCATATTTTCAAGACAGACAGACACCATCATCACATACACCTCAATCTACATCTCTCCAAACAGCTAACTTTTATTATTACTTTCTCATATAAAGAGAAAGTATTATGATGGCACGAAAATTCGATTTTGAGATTTTAATGGATTTACACGTTTTGAGGTCCTCTGAGTCCAAAAAAGTGCAGTTAAACTACTGGGCCGATTAAGACGAAATTTGGCATACATGTTCAGAAAAATCATACCCCGAGGCAATATCGAGAAATGAATTTTAGCTCTAAATTTGGGGGCGCTACCCCCCAAAACTCTGAAAAAAAAAAAAATTCTCGAAAACGGTTCCGAAAATTTTGATTAAATAATTAAAAATTGTAGTCCGTTTGAATAGAAATCCAACGATATAAGTGGTTTTCCCGGGAAAAATCTATTTCCTGAGAAATTAGCTTAAAACACGGACGGAGAGAGCCCGGGTTCGATTCCCCGCCCAGGAGAAGTTATTTTTATGATAAATTTTGATGAAATGTTCATTAATATTTAAATTTACATTTGAAAACTAATACATAAATGGAAAACACTGGGCTTACATTATCTTACATTCATGCTGTGCCAATTCAAATATATTCTTATTAACTTACCTATATCCTAAAGTCCACTTAATTACTCATTCATTAATCCTTATTTAACTCTAGATTTGTGGCCAGGTCAGGCTCCATGCCTCCTGGTACAAACAATCCTACTGATAACAAATAGGTCTATAACATTTTATTTAATTTATGAATTTATGTGCTGGTTAATAAAAATGCGCATTAACATATTTACTTACTTGTCTTCACTCGACTCCATATGTTCATTATCTGTCTCCATTCTGTTGCTTGTATAAAAATATTTAGCAAATTTTATGCAGTCAAACATGAAAGGCTAACCTAGCTAAAATAATAATAACAAAAAAAAAAAAAAAAAAATCACCAATATCATGAAAAGCCGCGTTTTATCAGAAAAATGTAAATTATAGAAATATAGACCTGTATTATTAGCTTTGTTAAACATATAATTATATAAATTATATTATCCATTTATTAACGTTTAACTGCATAATAATATTACACAAATAAAACTTAAAATAAAAATATTGTATTTTGAACTGTAAGCTCTAAACATTATTTCATTTAAACGTAATAATCTGAACAATAAATTATAACTAAGGTTACACTTTGCCATAATTACTTCTGGATTTAGAGCAATTATAATTATCTTATGAGACGAATTAAATCTTGAAGAAAATAAATATAAGTTTAATGAGCAGAGTAGTAGTACCGAAATATAATCGTACAGCTGTAAACAACGATAATATTTAATTAGTGGAACATGCATTTGACAAAATTAATTTTAATAAAGCAAAAAATTATACTATCATTTATTAGATATTTTTCTTTTTTGTCTCACTCTCCTTAGTAATTTTAACGTTTTCTATATATTATAAATACCTGTATAACACCTAAAATAGAAATTAAAATATATAATTATTAAAAAGTATTTCATACTGAATTTATTATTTTATACTAGCTGAATACGCTTCGCTACGGAGTGTGTTACTTTTAATTTTATGGGTTTATAAACTACCATCAAGAAACATTTAAATTATTGAAGTGAAACTTCTTTGGCGGCGGTAGAGTGAATTTTTTCATATTGTGACATCGTGTAACGAAGTTTTGCGATTCGAGACTCGTCCAAGTTTCCAACATTTTTACAGATTAATTGTAATGAAATTTGAGTGACGGAAGTAATGAAACGGAAATTGTGTTTCGAGACTAATCCTGGTGAAAGATTTATCCGTAAAAAAATCTTTCGCCCAGGTGAGTTGCTAACCAACGACCTTATAAACATGAAGCAAACATGCTATCCATTACCTCAAATACATTGACAAGTAGAGGCAGGGCCGCAGCTACATATTTTGCCAGGAGGGGCAAGCCCTAATTTTGCCGCCCCCTTCCACCACTTTATCCTAGCAATTCGCCAATAACTTTTACTCCTACTCCTAAGTCAGCTTGTGAAAAATCTTGAAATATTTATTAATATTTGGGATAAAATATAAAATCATGATTTAAGTTGATAACTAAGGTTTATTTGAAAATGAGAAACGAAACAATTCAAGTAAAATCTTTTTAATATACAAGAAAATATTATACATTATACATAAAACAATTCTTCCATAAACTAAAAGTGTATTTATGTAAATTTGACTTTTCGACTGCAAATGTTTTGATTATTTCTTTTTGATGCTCTTTGATGTTTAATGGAAAAGAGACTTAAATCATCAGAGACATCGAAAAGAAACAACTAAACTCTAGTAAAAAATAAAATCTATTTTTAAATAATAAACTCCTGTTGAGTTCAGTTAAAATAGGTTCCAGTCCTACTAATCTCTCTTCTGTCATACATGAACCTAGCCCAAAGGGGGGTCTGGGGGCCTCCCCCGGAAAATTTTAGAAAATTAGGTTCAAAATGGTGAATTTTGGGCCTTTTTTTTAGAGCTTTTTCAGCTAAAAAAAAGCATCACCTAAAAGTTTGTTTAAAATTGTTTCTGCAGAATTTTCAAAACATTTATTAACTTAATCGGTTTTTAGACTAAAAAAATAAATGTTTTACCTTTAACGCTATACTATGCTATTAATTCTTTCTGATTCATTATAAAATACCTTCACAACGTCCTATATAGTGACTGAACTAGGGGATACACACTCAACTGAGTATATAAACAAACAACCATTAAGGTATGCAAATAAACAAACACAAAATAGTTAAATGTTTGTATCCCACATAAACATGTAAGTGGGAATCCCAGTTTTAAATGTTAATATCAACGACTATTGATCCATAAACAATAATCATTTATTTGCAAAATAATTATATTATTAGCTTTAAATGGGTATGAAAAATAATAAAACATTCAACCTTATTATATTCAATTGATATTTTTTCGTAATTTTGTTGTATTTGGGGGGTGGGGGGGGGGATTTTCCCCTTCCACCCCCATGGATCCGCCCCCGAGATCTCTCCTAATTTAAGTTATTCATCTATCTTTCTTTGTAAAAACATTGACTTCTTGGTGGGCAAGTATCTTGCGGCGCCCCTCAGGCCCTAGCGCCCTAGGGTCGCGCCGGCCCTGTGTCTAGTTCGTAGAGATAGGGCGCGCATCGTCGAGACGGACTACGCGAAAACTACACTGTGACCCGACCTTAAAATAGGGAATTAAGAAGGCATCTACTCACTACTCACTGACAGTACTGCGTTCATACCGCTCACTCTCATCTGCCTAGCTCGCATGCCGCCCTCTACACCTACTCATCATTGTGACATATTACAGGTCTTAAATAATTTTAGTCTGCTAATCATTTTGCCGCCCCCTACATTTTGCCGCCCGGGGCAAAAGACCCCCCCTGCCCCCCCCTAGCTGCGGCCCTGAGTAGAGGGAATACAAAATTGGTATATAAGCGTATTATTAGATGGATTATAATTAGACTAGGTTCATAGCAACGGGCTTAATTGTATACTTACAAGAAAAAAGTAAAACTAATTAAATTAATTTAAATAAGTTATTATATTATCTATTTAAAGACTAGCAAATCAAAACAAATATTTATTTAATTGGAATAAATGTGGTTGCCTCAGCGTAGTTTTTGTTGGAATAAATGTGGTTGCCATTTCGAAGCAATATTTTTTTTCAATAAATTTCCCATAACCATTTCTTAATCCTGAAATATGTAATAAATTCGTCAAAAAATGAAGGAGAGCAATGCATTCTAAAACTTAAGTTTCACTTCTAATACGTGAGAGCCTCACACATTTTTTTTTTTTTTTTTTACTAAGCGAGAATATCTAGATTCTATCCCTCCCCTTTGATAAGATAATTTGCAAATATCCCAAATTACTAATTAATTCAAACTACTGGTAAAAAAACTCTTAAAAGATAACTTTCCGGGAAAAGCAGCGGTATTTTCCTTCTGCATGCCCCCGTATCTTTTCACATCCCAGGATTGAAATTGGAATTATCTTTTAATAATTTAATTCATCCAAAATAGGAGCCCTTTCTCAAGTATTAACTTGCTAACTTTAGGAGATCGGTCTGGGCTCCATTCCCTCTTCTTTTCTTACTCTGTGGACTTAAATACATTTCTAATAAAAATGCATTTCTTATTTCTTTTTTTTCAATATTTATTTAATTTTACATTTACGTTTCTTTGGTGTTATTTTGACTGAAGATGATATACTTGAGAATTCATGTTGAGATGGTTTATCTGCTTTTAAAGCCTGGAAAAATAAAATCAACATTCTAATAATCAAATTCTTTTGGTACGTTGGAATTAGAACTGAAGTTGTATACAGGGTGGTCCAAAAGTCTCCCCCCCCCCCCCCCTCTTAACTTTTGAACGGTTTGAGATAAATTTATGAAACTTGGGGGATCTGTACCATGAAAGGGAAGTTTTTTTTTCATGCAATCGTCCACTAGGGGCAACCACCCACTTTGCCCCCAGGCCTCCCAACTTCAAAATTTCAAATTGGAGTGTATATTTTTGATAGCATATTTGGATTCAACGGTGAAAACTAATAAACTTTTACTTGGAACTTTTTGTATCCATTCCCAATATTTTTCCCCCGATAGGGGGGCAAAGATAGAAAAATAACCCTTCCGATAATACGTTGTAATATCTATAGGGTTAGAGATAAATTAATGAAACTTAGGGGATCCGTACCTTGTAAAGGGAAGTTTGTTTTCATGCAATCGCACAGAAGGGGCAACCACCCATTCTGCCCCTAGGCCACCAAACATCTAAATTTTAACTTAGAGTGTATATTTTTGATGGCAGATTTAGATTCTACGGCAAAAAATAAAAATATTTTACTTCAAACTTTTTTTCCTATCTCCAATATTTTGCCCTATAGGGAGGCAAAGGTATAAAAATGGTAGAGTTCAGCACCTGGGGGCAAAATGGTGTTTGCCTCTAGTACGCGAGTGGATGAATACGCACTTCCCTTTACATGGTACAGATCCCCCAAGTTCCATTACTTTATTTCAGTCCGTTTAGATTTTATAACGATCTAAGTGTTATTTTTTACTATTTCGGAAGGGTTATTTTGCTGTCTTTGCCCTCCTGTAGGGGCCAAATATTGGAGATAGAAAATATATAGTTTCAAGTAAAAGTTTATTATTTTTAACCGTAGAATTTAACCGAAATGGGTGGTTGCCCCTAGTGTGAGGTTGCATGAAAACAAACTTCCTTTTGTATGGTAGAGATCCCCCAAGTTTCATTAATTTATCTCAAACCGTTCAAAAGTTAAGACGGGGGGGGGGGGAGACTTTTGCACCACCCTGTATAGATTAGAATGTATAATTTTACCTTCCAAAAGATTCTCATCTCCTGAACATTTTGCTGCTTCCTAACAATCCATCCTCTGACTTGCCTCTGTATTATTTGAGCAGCCTTTTCTTTGCTCATTTGATCCACTGCATAACTATATTTAGCTCCCAAACCTCTCCTCTCCCTGAACAAATATGTAAGTAAAGGTTTATATATCTTCGATAAAAATATTTTGTAGGTTTATGCTAGAAATCAGTGCCTGTATATCCTAGTGTTCATCATTTAAGCCATTTAAATAAAATACCTTATAAACCACAAGATAGCGTGCAAACAAGTGTCTGACAAACATCAAGCTAGAATTTTGTTATAAAAGTTAATCTTTTAGCGACTTTTAAGAATATGTGGCCGGCTAGATTCGTCTGCGGGACATAGCTTGGCAATAGGCATTTGAAAAAAACAAAATGGTGGAGAGCAGCCATGTCCCACCAATTATGGTGGACAGTATGATTTTCATGATCCTGAGTACAGAATTAGTTAGTTGACCAAATAGCAAGTCCATGTTATTTTCACACTTGATAGGTTAGTTATTCAAGTATTACTTAAAATCAACGTGGTCACCTGTCCAGGGACAAACTAACATCAACTTGATTTTCTGTCTACTAACTAATTCTGTACTCAGGATCATGAAAATCACATTGTCCACCATAATTGGTGAGACATAGCCGCTCTCCACCGGTTTGTTTTTTTCAAACGTCTATTGCCAAGCTATGTCCCGTAGACGAACTTAGCCGACCACATATTCTTAAAAGGCGCTAAAAGATTGCCTTCTAGCTTGATGTTAGTCAGACACTTTTTTGCACGCTATCTCCTGGACTATTATTGTTTTGTAATTCTATTAAAATATAATTCTGATGAAAATACAAATATGTATATAAAATTTCAATTCATGAATAACTGAATGGATTTCCCTCTTTTCTTCTTGGTTGTATGAATATAAAAGTCGGACAGAATAAAGGTGGTAGTAGAATAAAGGATTGAACGATCCATTTCATTAAACAAATACAATGTCAATTGAGGAAGAAAGCGAAGAAAGTAATGAAAGACATAGCAGCGTTCACTTCACTCGTGAGTAAAGGGTTTAGTTGTCTCGTATCAAGCCAGTGTTGCATTGATACAAAGCTTACCCGGGTTTGTTCATAGGACCTACTTCGTGGTTTTTGTTTTCGGCGTAAGTTTCCCGGATTTAATAAAAAAAACGGCGACCAATGACAGACAAGTGAGGTTATTTCTGTTAAGAACATTTAATTTTAAACGGCAAACATTTCGTAGAAGAGTAGAGCAAGCTCGGTTGGAACCCTGTTCCACTGACCTTGGGGTAACCTCTGTCGTCCACGCCTTGTGCATGTGCATCTGTTGCTGACTGCCGCCCGAGCGCCTGCGTATCTAAGTTCTATCTCCGGTTTTACTAGATCGATTTTCTTCTTACAAAATTGATTATAATTATATTATTTTTCTCTACACGCCAACATCATATAACTATTATAAATATAATAATACAGTTATATAATATAACTGACTGCTAAGTGAGTTTAGAATAGATTTCAAAACAAATGTGATAAAGACTAAAAAAAAAGAAGAAATATTATTTTAATAGCCACATCACAAGGAATATATGAGGGATTGATAAATATTATAATACCTGATTGGCTGTTGGCACATTCTTCCTAGAGTAGTGTCTAATAGTGGACTATACGTCAGCTTTGGATGCAGTGGATCAATATTTAACATTATTTGTGACAGACAGTTCGTAGCGTTAAATAAAAAACTTTTACCCTGAAACAACACTTATTTAAATTACTTATTTAATTCCATTAGAGATCAATAAACAAACTCTGATTAACTGTTTCATGCAGGCAAGACTTCATGAGATAAAGTAAGTAAAATAAAGAAACAAAAATGATTTAACTTGAAATGAGTGGACTTAAACTTAGGGTCTCCAAACTAGGGCCTGTGGGCCGGGTTCGGCCTGCTGTGACGAAAGACGTTATTAATAAATGGACCTAAACAATGCAAAGTTATAAGTTCTTCATGATGAAATGCCATTTTCAAACATTAAAAAAGATGATTACGATTCTTATACACGTTTTTTTTTGGCAGAAACGAACATGGTACATGAGCATATTATCCATATTGCCTACCACTATGAAAATCAGTTTGATGTCTGTAAAGAAAATTATTAATTTTTAGGGTTTGGTTGGTAAACCCTTATAGCTTCGTTCCTGTGTCTGTCTGTTTGTCACTCTGTACGGTTCCAATAACTTTTGAATCAAAAGAGATAAAAACATGAAACTTTTCAGTATTAAAGATCGTTTTGACGCTCACACAGGAAAAATATAGCGAACTCAAAATTATCAGCCGTTCAAATCCAAAATGGTGGATAATTCACTTTAAGCGAATAATTTTTTTTTTAAATTTTGAGTGGGGTATCAAATGAAAGGTATTGAAGAGTAGATTACAAAAATATCAATCACATCTGGAAAGTTTTAAATTTTTCCATGGAACTTTGTCAAAAAACATCAACTTTTGCCTTGAGAAATTAACAAATGTAAAGTTATAAGTTGCAGCATATTATCTGTATTCTCTACCATAGTGAAATCCAAAATCCGGCCCTTCAACCAATTGGATTTAGGATTGGAGACTTGTAGTATCTAAGTCTGTAATTAGACAAGTCTGTAATTAGATAGTAGATATCTTCCAACCTGCTGGAAGGTTTCATAGATCATATATATTCATATTCGAGTTCAAGATTCAACCACGTGATTGTCGTTCATATTTTAAATAATTAAATATCAATGTATATATTACTTATAAACATTTTAGTGTAAATAAACTCTTGATTAATTGATTTAATGTGTTTGGTTCTTGTGTACATACATAACAATTTGGCGACGAGGTGAACTAGAATGTTAAAATTGTTTAAGTGTCCTTAATTATAGACTCTGTGATTTAGATCTATTTGTATAATCATGAGTGATCCAGTAGAACCTACACCTGTTGAGTTGTCTACTCTGGTATCAACATTAAACTCGTTCTTTCAACGTCTGGACGCTTCATCCAATCCTTTTTTACATACATCTGGAGATCCTCAAACATCAGGTAATCTTTCGACTACAGAAATATTAAAATTACAAGCATTGTCCTTCGACCATTATGACGAAAATGTTGAAAGTTTTGAGAATTACGCTCAGAGACTTGATAATTTTTTCAAACTAAAAGGGTTGGAGGGGGTTGGCAGTGACATTCAAAAGGCTAAAACGAGACTCCTTATCAACTGCCTAGGCCCAAAGTACTACGATTTATTATCAAACCTTACAGCTCCAGATATACCAGCTACAAAACCGTATGATGAGTTAATTAAACTTCTTCAAAATCACCTTCAACCTCCACGAAATGTCTTAACATCTCAACACAAGTTTTTTTCTCGTCTTCAGCAGCCCGGGGAGTCTATTTCATCGTATATGGCTGCCCTAAGACAGCTTGCTAAAAAAGCTCAATTCCAATCAGGCTGTTGTCAGGCATCTTGTTCTCTAAATGTATTAAACTGTCTGTTACGAGCCCAATTCATACGTGGTATTTCTAGTAGTGAAATTAGAGAACAAATTCTTCAACATTCCGATATATCCCTTGAAAAATCAATTACTATTGCTTTAGCAATTGAGGCCTCTAAGTTAGAAAACAAAGAGATTAACCCTGGACCCAGTCTATCAATCAATAAAATAGATAAATCTCGTAAGGGTTTACCTTTCACTCCAACAGAAACCTTATCTAAAAATATAAAAACAAGCCATTCTTCTTCAAAACCTATGAGTAATAATACAAAGACTGTTAATCTATCACAGCTAGGCCTTAAGGGTTTGTGTTTACACTGTGGTAATGCCACTCACCAGACAAATGAATGTCGAATTATTTCAAAACTACGTTGTACGGCCTGTTCCAAAATTGGACACATTAGCAAGGTTTGTATTACTAGTCTAATTAAACGAAATTCTAATGCAGACCTTAAACACATATCTGATGCTCCTGAGAACAATATATCTGATTCTGATGAGGATATGTTCAATATAAACCAGGTACAAGATACAAGCAGACACAAGGACCCATTCGATGACAGAATGTTAGTCAAATTAAAAATTAACGGAGTTAATCAGCAATTCGAATGTGACTCGGGTAGTCGAGTTAGTCTGATGAATATCCATGACTTCAAGCACCTCAACTTACCTTTGAAAATTAATGATACTGATGTCCGCTTTCGAACATACACAGGTGAAGTCTTTAAACCATGTGGAATAGTAAAAGTCAAGGTAACGTACAACAATCGTTCTAGTGAGGAATCCCTATATCTAGTTCACATTGGGAAAACAGCTATTATGGGTAGGGATTGGATTAGAAGCCTTAAAATTTCTTTAGTTGAAATTTGCCAAATTACATCACCTGTTACAATTCTTTCAGTATCTTCAATCGTAAACTTGTTTCCTGATGTATTTACAGAGAAAGTTGGCAAAATTCCTAATTATATCTGCTCTCTTAAACTACGAGATGACGCTAAGCCGGTATTCTTCAAACCACGTCCTATTCCTCATGCTTTACGAAACCTAGTTGACCAAGAGCTTGACAGATTAGAAGCAGAAGGAATATTAGAAAAGTAGATCATTCTGAGTGGGGAACGCCCATAGTAGTTGTGCCTAAAACTTGTGACTCAATTAGAATTTGTGCTGATTATAAAATCACCGTCAACAAGCAGTTACATGATGGGCGTTACCCTATTCCACGTATTGCTGACCTATATCATAAACTGCGAGATGGGAAATATTTCTGTACAGTTGACCTATTTAAGGCTTATTTACATCTAGAGGTTGATGAAGAAAGTGCTAAAGTACAAACCATTTCAACCCACCGTGGTACGTATCTTGTCAAGAGGCTATTTTTCGGTATCAAAAGTGCCCCTAATGAATTTCATAAATTCATTGATCAGCTAGTTAGTAATCTAGAGGGCACCATTGCTTATTTTGATGACATTATAGTTCAAGGTAAAACACAAGAGGAGTGCCAGTCAAGATTATTACATTTACTGGAAAAATTAAAAACATATAACATCCATGTCAATTTTAAAAAGTGTAGATTCTTCGAGAAACGTGTTAATTATCTTGGACATACAATTAGCAGTGAAGGCCTGCACAAGTCAACTGAAAAGGTTCAAGCTGTGATAAATGCTCCAAGGCCTACAAACAAAGATGAACTACGTAAATTCCTTGGCTTAGTACAGTATTGCTCACACTTCATTGAACATGCCTCCACTATTTTGAATCCCTTAAATCATCTGTTACGGGATGTTCCCTTCAATTGGTCAGAAGAATGTGAATTATCCTTCAAGAAAGTGAAATCTATTATTGCCAGTGATAAAGTACTTACACCATTCAACCCAGATTTACCAGTCACACTCGCCACAGATGCCAGTCCAGTCGGGTTATCCGGAGTATTGTCGCATATTTTCCCTGATGGCTCTGAACGACCCATAGCCTTTGCCTCTCGCTCACTTACTGATCCTGAACGCAGATATAGCCAGTTAGACAAAGAGGCGACTGCTGTCTTTTGGGCATTAAAAAGGTTTTTTGATTATGTCTATGGACGTAAATTTACCCTTATTGTCGACAACAAACCAATGATGGCCATACTACATCCAGATAAAAAACTTCCTGTTCTAACGTCAGCCCGAATGTTGCGCTACGCTCAATTTCTCTCGGGTTTCGATTATACAGTCCAGCATCGGAAATCTTCATCACATTCCAACGCAGATTACTTCTCCAGGTATCCAATACCGCTTCAAGGTTCTGACTGTCACCACGTGGATGCTGTTCATAAATTACATCAAAATATTATCAACCACATATCTACAGACACCGTTACAGCCAAAGCAGTAGCACAAGAAACAGAGCGTGATCCTGAATTATCAGAGTTAAAAAAGAAACTACTCACTGGAGACACTTATGACCCAGAGATATCATTACAAGACAACATTTTATTCAGAGGAAATAGAGTAATTATTCCCAAAGCATTACAATCAGCTGTGTTGGCAGAACTTCATTCAACTCACCTTGGAGTGGTAAAGATGAAAGCCCTCTCCAGAAACTACTGTTACTGGAAAGGTATGAACCTTGACATTGAATCACTTGTGAAGAGCTGCCTCCAATGTTGCAATATTAAGAAAAATCCAGAGCAGGCGCCGACACACTATTGGGAACCTCCCTCCTGTAACTGGCAAAGAGTCCATATGGACTATGCTGGCCCCTTTATGGAACATTTTTTCCTTATAGTGGTGGATGCCAAATCAAAGTGGCCTGAAGTTGCAGTTTCAAAAAATGCCCCTACAACAGAAAGCACTATTGCTCACTTAAGAAATATTTTCAGCAGACAAGGCCTCCCAGAGTACTTGGTAAGTGATAACGCTACTATTTTTAAATCAATGCCATTTACAGCTTTCTGTGCCAGAAATGGAATTCAGCAGCGTTTCATCGCCCCAGGCCACCCTCAAACTAACGGCCAGGCTGAAAGATATTGTCAGACAATTAAAAACAAACTTAAATGTATGACAAATGAAAAAGGAACCCTTCATGAAAAATTACATAGACTCCTATTCCGCTACCGAGCCACTCCACTGTCTAATGGGAAGACACCAGCTGAAATAATGTTGGGCCGCAATTTACGCACCAAACTTGATCTTCTGCGACCTCATAAAAATATAAAAAATTCCATCAATAAATCAAACGTGACCAAATACAAACTTGGCCAACGGGTGCAGTCAAGAAATTACTCTGGCTCTTCATTGTGGAAGTATGGCACTGTCGTCGAACAGCTTGGACACTTACATTATCTCATAGAGCTTGATGATGGTTATGTTATAAAACGTCACTTTGACCAACTAAAGGACTGTGAGGTGGAAAATTCACAATCTGTATTTATTCAACCTACTACTTCTAGAATAGAGGGAACTTCTCAAGACATGCCATTGCTTGATTCTTCACCCACTCCAGCTTCAGATCGATGCGATCAGCCATACCCTCCAGACACCAGGTCTCCGGCTCAACCACCTGCAGCAGAGACACAACTGGAGATGGAATCATGTCCCTTGACTCCTGTGGCCACTTCAACTCCTCCACGGAATTTTTCGTTATCACCTAAAGTAATACAGGATAAAGTCACAAATTCCCAGTCTACTCCAAGCAACCTAAGACGAAGTGGGCGCATTAGAAAACCTACTGATCGCCTTAATCTGTAATACTTTATGAAATTTTATTTTTTGCATTTTCTTTTTTTTTTTTTCTTTCTTATTGCTTGTTATTTTTTTTTATATGTAAATTTATTATTATTTTATTTTATTTTTTTTTCTTTTTTCTCTCTCTCTCTTTCCTCCCCCGTTTCAATTGCGGAGGGAGAATTGTAGTATCTAAGTCTGTAATTAGACAAGTCTGTAATTAGATAGTAGATATCTTCCAACCTGCTGGAAGGTTTCATAGATCATATATATTCATATTCGAGTTCAAGATTCAACCACGTGATTGTCGTTCATATTTTAAATAATTAAATATCAATGTATATATTACTTATAAACATTTTAGTGTAAATAAACTCTTGATTAATTGATTTAATGTGTTTGGTTCTTGTGTACATACATAACAAGACTGGAGACCCCTACTTTAATTAGTAGTAGTAGTAATCTAGTACTTCCTACTAGAACGGGTAGGACTAACCACTTGTTGCAACCTTGCAATTAGGCCATCTTTTAGTCTCATTTTACGCCCCTTGGTAGAGTTCCAGCAACTTCACACATCATACATTTGTACATTGCACTTTCGAAGCGAGTATGGTGTGATCACTAGTAAGCTATATAAGCGTGCGTCAAAGTCTGGGGGAAGAGTCCCCATAAAGGGTGTCCCTCGCCTTGCTCCGTCCTCGAACCAGAAATACACAAATCACATCATCATGGCACGGATCGGACCCATATCAACGGGTGGGGGAAGAGTGCCCCATAGGGGGTGTCCCTCGCCCAGCTCCGTCCGCGATTCATAGATGTAATTCAGAGTATCATGGCACGGGATCGAACCCACGACCTCGAGTTGCCTCGACTTATTGAAAGCTAGGCAAGCACCTAGAGCCCCTCAGTCACGCTGGGCTCCCCCTACTACTACTTTAACTAAATAATAACAATCTAGGATTTGGTGAAGGCTAATATGTAGAATCCGAAGATGGAAGAAATTTTAGATACATTTTACAACCGTGGAACCTTTTGTATAAAAAAAATAAGAATTCGCTATAACCTTGGCTGATACTGAAAACTTGTCAAAACCCGAAGAAATATATTTTATGCTGGATAACAAGAACCAATCTTGTAATTTTAATGTTTAGTTAATAATTTTTAATTATAATAATTATTTCGAGTACTTTTGTTTACACAATAATCACGCGTATATTAAGTTCTTTGTCTGATTTCGTAGTCTTATATTCTCCCTCGTGTTTTGTGTTGCAAATTTTTAGTTTTGCAACACTAACCATATAAAATACACAACAAATATATAAATACAATAATTAAGATGTTATTACATTGTCGAACAGTTGTCTTTCCATTGCTTCTTCTAATGTTAATATCAAGAGTGGTTTGAGCTGGGGCAGCAAAACTTCCTGCATGTATTCCACTGGACCTTTCAATTCTTAAAGCAAAATTATAATACAAAATATGATAATGTAATTAACATATTGAACGTGGGAAGATTGTAAGTTAAATAAAAGGAATGTAAATTTGTTTAAAAAATATGGATTTTTAGTTTAAGGCTATCTGAGGGCTACTTTCGACAAAGCATCAAAATTTGATATCAGATGAGTACTTTTGAATATATATATGTGTAAATAAATATAACATGTTTGTGCGCAAGAGGAAGAGAACAAAAATGGGCGTGTGCAGAAGGTTAAAACTTATATGGGACCAACAATGGGCTAACTATGACCTACCATCCGAATTTCATTAAAACCGGACAAGTAGCTGTTAGATATGTTGGTTCGTAAAAATTTGAAATACAGACAGACATAGAAAAAGAAAATAAATATGTTCCGTGGTAACTGAAAACGATTTCTGCATTAGAAGTTTTGAAATCGAAGACATAAAAATGTTTCGTTCTTCAGAACGAAACATTCCGTTACCTTCGGTGAGCTAGGAAGCAAAAATGTGAGATATTATAATAAGACTACTATTTTTAGTATTACGTGTACTTACTGCATTATCTACAGTTCGCCTGATTTAGGTCTAACAAGAATTTAACTAATCATTTAATTATTTAAACTTTAGATAATAGACAAATTAAGAAAGTATGTATATTAATCTAAGCGTACTAATTCAAAATTCCTTAGGTTGAATAGAATTGAAACTATCGTTAAAAAAAGAAAAATATAGAGATCACTCCATATCTAAGTTAAGTTTGCTACAAAGTTAACTTTTAAAAAAATATGTTCTACTAATTTTAATTATAAAGTAATGAATTGTTTTCATACCAATTCCTCCATCTTCTTTCACATCTTCTTTCGATTCATTTTCCTGCAAGCTCTCCGTTTCTTTATATGCAAACAATAACAGTCTTAATCACAATATACGCTTTAATCCGGGTGTGAATTGAGACGTAGGTGACGCAGGGCAGGACAGTTTCAGTGAACCACAGAAATATGCGACACCGCGCGCATTTCGAACTGAGACACAGAGTAGGACAAGGCAGTACTCTGCCATACGTGACCTACCTGACACCATAGGTGGCTCTAGAGCAATATATTGGGGGGGGGGGGGGGGGGGGTCTAACACTACCAGGGTGAGAGGGGGTATGGAAAATTTATAAAAATGTAACACCAAAAATTGCCTTTTTAAGGTATTTTGATATCTAAAAATAACTGTTAATTAAACCTGTTTTGTTAGAAAAAGCCTAACTCAATGGAATAACGAATGTTAATAATGCTAAATTAGAAACCTCCCCAAGAATTTCATTGGAAATCTCTTTAGGGAAGCCAAAGCCACCATATTTAAACTGTAGGTTTACATACACAAACTTTATCTAAAGTTTGTGTATCTACAAACAATGAGCAGTATTATATGACACTATTTATTTTATTTTATCATACTAAGACAAAGGTTTAGGTCGGAATACCTGGGACAGCTTAAAATGACAAAGATGAAAAGGGATCATCGCTAGATCGAAGTAGGAGAAGTCGTTCTTTTGAGCAGCGACAACTCGAAAAGGACAGACTGGCCTCTTGCCGTGGTAGAAGAAATACTTCCGGGGCAGGACGAAGAGGTACGGTAAGTTCGTCTAAGAACATCGACTGGACAGTTGCTTCGCCCACTTGCACGATTACACCCGCTTGAATTAAGATCTGGCGAGCAAGCGGTGTGGAAGGAAAAGTCCCTCAGAGAAAAGCCCCAGGAGGAGCTTTACCTGGAAGAACCACAGGAGTCGTCGGAACCACTTCTCTTCTCAAGATATGGACGAAGGATTCGAACCCCGTCTTCAAAAAGGGGGAGGATGTTCGGAACCGTAGGTGCCGAAGATATTGATTTATTCCAATTAGTTTAATTAGCTTTTTGTGAAAAAAACACCAGCACCACGGCAACCGAATTATTTTAGAATGACAACTGAAAAAACTAAAACGGGAGTCGCTTTCGAGAAGCCAAGAAGACTGAGTGATTGTCAGATCTGTAAAGGTGAAGACACACTTGAGCATTCGCCCCGAATGAGCATACGTTTCCGTTCGGCTCGCCCTGTCCATTTCTAGCAAATCGGGGCGAACGCATGCTCATTCGGGGTGAATTCTCAAATGTGTCCCCGCCTAAAATAAACAAATTATATTTCTCTAAATCTAAACAGGGTCAAGTAATTGTAGCGACAAAGTATTTAAAAAAAATAAAATAAATAATAATTTACCGAGATGGTACAACCGGAATCGTTTTTAATATGTAAAAAAGGAACAGTTTAAAAAAAATTGCAAGTAAATCGGATAATTAGAAATTGCGGAGCCAAATAGTGCAGATCTATCAACCTACCTACAGTGCATGTGTCGTTATTCCAAGAGGTTGTTGACTCATCGGAAAATCTGAATGATGAGAGAGATGACTCGGAGAATCTTGCTTTCAAACTGTTCCATTGCATCAACGGATCAAATTCTTTCTC
The DNA here is from genome assembly GCA_951217055.1 of Gerris lacustris. Lineage (NCBI taxonomy): Eukaryota > Metazoa > Arthropoda > Insecta > Hemiptera > Gerridae > Gerris > Gerris lacustris. Next base: position 5,674,897 of record OX578283.1, on the reverse strand, counting down.
TGCTTTCGTTACATTACTCATTGCTTCACTTTGCTGTCAACACTAAATGCTTAACAATGGTCGAGTTAGGCAAATCTCATGTTGTTATTGTTTAATTAATTTGACACATCCAAGTTACATACAAATAAATACATTAAAATAATACACATTTAAGCTGGGTTAACACGATCCAAGTATACTTAGACCAAGTCAGTTTTGACTCTACTTTGACGCTGTTTTGATCATGTAAACAGTGTGTCAAAGTCAACTTGGACATCCAAGTTGAGTTGGATGCTTAGAATAATACTATATATAGAAGGAGCATAGAATCGGAATCCTAAGCAATTACTGATAAGAGACTGAAGCCAACTTTTGCCGAGAGGTTGTGTCCTTAAGACCAGGCTGCCAACATAACAACACTCATTTTTTTCATTTAAACAGGAGAAGGTTGGCCATGCTTTAGTAACTATTCAAAGCCCGCTCACAAACATCAAGAAGAAAAACACTGCCATTGATTATTGTTTACGTTTCACTCTGACGTCATTTTTTACAACTCGCCCAGCATGATATAATAAACATTATTTTTAGCATACTTCAAGCTAAAATAAGATAAAAAACACAAAAAAAATATTACAATAAACTAAATAGTCCACAGGCCACCATAAGAAGTGAGTCGCTGATTGATAAAGTTTTCTTACCTTATGGAATCGCTTATTTATGCCTTGTCCACCGATGAATTGGGTATATGGCAACTGGGCTCTGGACCATTTATTTTTTGTTGACATGCCAAACTTGCCCTTCTGCGGGAACATTGAAAAGAGATGGATAAAGTTTTGATTTTTACAGGTTCGTTTACTCAGAAAATAACTAATATAATGTAGGATAACTTCTAGTCAATCAGGTTAGTAAAACCAAAACCTTTTTATATGTTAAAAGTAGTAGTAATCATTATCTTTAAGAATTTGTTAATGTCTTGTCCAGAGAATATTTTTAATTGTAAAATCTAACATCTAAATAAATTTTGATTCCAGCTTGAGAATGACCCAAGGAGGGGTCGAAATATTGCAAGAGTGAGCTTTTTATTTCCTTAATGGACCCAACCACTGCAGAATATAATGCTACAAGGAACTATTTCTAATTTACTATTATTGCTTAGTATATTTAAGTTTTCCCTTAATCAGTCAAAATATTATTTGATTTTTTTCACAAATAATTGGACAAAATTTAATGAGCGGTTGTTATCACACTAAGGGACTCCTCCCCCTTACCTACAAAGAACCCCCCCCCCCCCCCCTTCACCGTATGGTAATTTATTAAAACTATAATACCAGATAACGATTACTACCCGGACTACGATTTTCTTTAAGACCCTATTTCAAACTGTCATTGCATGGCTTTCACCCAATAGTTTTTTAAGTTATAGATATGAATTTTAAAGTTTTTAGGGAGACAGGGATGAAAAATGTATGTATTGGGAAGAACTGGGCAAATAGTTGAAGTATGTAATTATAAAGAAAGTATAGGGAACTGAAAATTTATTGTGGACGACTGGGAAGAATAGTCGATGGGACAAATATATATATATATATATATATATATATATATATATATATATATATATATATATATATATATATATATATATATATATATATATATATATATATATATATATATATATATATATAAGCAGAGTAATACCGTGTTTTTGCACACTGCAATAGGCTACACAATTTGCGAGAGACACCAAGGGATGTGCCACGCAAGCGTGACACATAGGAACTGTTCCAACATCAGACATAACGTCATTAAGATGTTGGCTCGGCATTATGCCATGTCCTGCATCGTTTCGTCGCGTCCGATTCATCAGGGGCCCGACGATATATATATATATATATATATATATATATAGACAAGGAATAGTAGCAGCATAGATATGAATTATATATGTCTATATATATATATATATATATATATATATATATATATATATATATATATATATATATATATATATATATATATATATATATATATATATATATATATATATCAAATGAGGATATCCCTACCGTCAATACTTGCTTGATCTGGAGATCACTGGACCGGTTTCGGCTAAACGCCATCCATTACGTCCACATATATATATAAAATTACGTCCACAGCTTTAGCTCTACATTCAGTCAACCACAGTCACAAGTTTAACTTCCAGGAGGTAAAGGTGTTAGCTCAGGAACCGGATGAGCATAAGCGACGTACCCTGGAAATGCTATTTATTAAAAAGGATCCATTATCATTAAACTTTCGAAGTGATATTGATAATTTGCATGGAGTTTATTCTGGACTGATTGTACAAGAAACTTAAATGTTGAGGGTCGCAAATTATGAGTTTTTATAGTTTGGACAATTTTTGAATTCAATTTGAATGTAGTTTCAGTGTGTTGCCGCTAGATGGCGCCACTGGTTTAATTTTAGATTGTTACCTTTTCTTGGTTATCTCTTTTATATTTACCTTGTTAAACATTTTTCACATATATTTATTTATTTATTCTCATTCTCTAGTCATTTTTTTAAATTGTTTTAATATTCTAGTTTTTTTTTTTTTTAAATCTCAAAACATTTTTATTCAATAGTATGTTACATTAGTTCTCATTCCAACTGTTTCTCATTGTAAGTTTCTCTAGCTTTGTGTTTTTAAGTTTAGTTTTTCTAATTGTAAACTCTTTTAATCTTAATTGCATCCTGTGTAAACTTTTTGTATTTTCTTTTGTTTTAGATCCTATGAAGAAGGTTTAAAGAATAAACCGAAACGTCGGGTTTTTGAGTATGTTGTGAGTGAATAGTGTTTTTATGACCGAGCCCTGGGTTTTCTCCGTGCTTATATATATATATATATATATATATATATATATATATATATATATATATATATATATATATATATAATTTATTATGACGAACTCTAATGGAGGATTTTTTAAAAGAATAAGCACTTGTAAACACTTCTAAACGGAATCGTAAGTAATTTTTATGTATTTTACAAATGTGAATATTTTTGAATAGAGACAAGGCGATGTAATGGAGTGAAGGGTGGGCGACGGACAGAGATGATGTAAATGATGTAAAGAACCATAAGAGTTGGCATAGAGAAAAAGAAAAGGATGATTTTAGGAGGGGAAGAATAATAAGAGAAAAAGTTGAGAAATTGATGAAAAAAGATGGGTGTTCGAAAAGTTCAGTCTAGTCTAGGTCTTTTACTTAGCGTATGCGTTAAAGTTGTGTCGTCTCGTATACGTTTGTTGGTGGGTGGTTTAAGTGCTGAAAATGTTACGTCAGAGTTAGTGAGTAATTGTTCGTTAATTAAGGTCTTGTTGGTCGTCCTATGTTTGTAAATTTCAAGTTTTTCAAGTATGTCGAGTCTTGGTCCTTTCTGTTCTTTGTGCAATAATGTCATTGATTGGTCAATTGTCGTCGGTTCGTGTCCGTGTTTGCGTAGGTGGTTAGCGAAGTTAGAGTCTGTTCTATTGTATATGTAAGATCGTATGTGTTCTTTATACCTAGTTTGTAAGTTGCGTCCTGTCCTTCCTATGTATACTTGGTCGCAGTCGTTGCAAGTTAGTTTATAAATTCCACTATTGTCATAAATGTTATTGTTAGTCTGTCGTTTTATTAGTCTGTTCCCTATGTTGTTTGTTGTTTTGAAAGCTGTCTTAATGTCGTATTTGTTGAAAAAGTTTGTGAGTCGATAAGTCTCTTTGCCTACGTAAGTTAGTGCAGTCCATTGAAAGTCGTTCGGTGTCGTTTGTTGTGTCATGTTGGTCCTATTCTTGTGTCGTCCTACCAGTTTGTTTATGGTACGTTTGTGATATCCGTTGTTTTTGGCTATGTTGTGTATTGTGTCGAGTTCTGTTTGATAATTATCGGGAGTCAGAGGTGTGGTATTGAGTCGGTGTATCATGGATCTGTATGCGGCTAGTTTGTGTTGTGTTGGATGATTTGACGTTGCGTGTATTGTGTGGTCGGTTGCTGTAGGTTTCCTATAGATTTTGTAAGTGAGTTTGTGGTCTATTCGTGACAAGGTTAAGTCCATGAAGTTAAGTTGTCCGTCTGTTTCTGTTTCTAAGGTGAATTTAATGTTAGGGTGTATTCCGTTCATGTACGTCAGTAAGTCGTTAGTTTGTTCTATTTCAGACTCGATTACCAGAAAGCAGTCGTCGACATAACGTTTGTAATAGACCACGCCAAATACCTCCGCTAGCTTAGGTACATACAGATCTTCTAAGGATTGCATGAAAACCTCAGCCATTATGGAAGATGTTGGATGACCCATTCCCAAACCGTCTGTCGCTAAGTAATTCTTGGCATTGAAACAGAAGTAGTTCTGTTTTAAAGTAGTGCATAGTAAATTTATTAGTTGTTGTACAGTCTGTCGGTCGTGGTTGAGTAATAATTTGTGTTCAAGTAAGTTTATAGTCTCGTTAACAGGTATAGATGTGTAAAGATTAGTTACGTCGAGTGATATTAGTCGGCTTTGTGAATTTAGAGTAAGGTTAGATGTTAAAGTCGTTAATTCGTGGCTGTTTTTTAATGTGTATTTATCGTCAAGTTCTGCAAAGTCTTTTATGGTTGTTGCTAAGTGTTGTGAGAGTTTGTATGCGGGTGCCTGTCTGTAGTTGACTATTGGTCTAATAGGTGTGTCAGGTTTGTGAATTTTTGGTAAAGCTTTTAACGAAGGAATTGACGGGTTGGAATTGATGTAACGATATTTATTTTTCGGCAAAATTATCAAAGGTGACCGGATTATCGCGTTATGTATGTCTGTCTGGTACTTGTTAGTTGGGTCTTTCTGTATTCCTAATCTGTTTAGCAGTCTTATGGTCTGAATTCTGTCGGCTGGTTTTGTCTAGGTTCGTCCGTATTTTTTGTAAGATGTTCACTGCGGTGTGTCTAGCGTGTGTCTGTAGGTCTTGTGGTAGTTTGTTTATAGCAATTTCTGTGTCTACTGTTAGTCGTTCAATGTCTTTGTCAATGTTAGTGTTGCACAAGTTATGTTTGAGTCCTTTGTCTAGTAATTTAAGTTCGTAAGCTGTGAATCTAGTATTAGTAAGGTTAACTGTCCGTGGGTGAAAGCTAGTTGGTCGGTCTTGTCTAGTGTCTGTGTCAATAAGCTTGTTTAGTTTGTTCCTAAGTCTGTCATATTTCGTCTTCATTTGTCTGTCAATGTCTTTTTTCATATTGTCGTAGAAACTAATGTAGTTGTCAGTACCTAATATGTTAGCTATCTGCAAGTGAGTTCGCATAAGTCGTAAGTTGAGTCTGTCTTTCTTAATATATAGTGATTTGATTTCATTTTTGATGCGCAAAGTCTGTGCTTGAAGTCGGGTACGTCGTGCGGCGAAAGAAGTTTGTTTGAAAAGAATTTTTGCGTAAGTGGGAATTACTCGATGAGTAAGGCATTGCTTATTAAACCAAATGTTAGAAATGGTAAGATGGAGTTTGAAAGAGAGATAAGAAAAGTTTCGGCATAAATCTGCTTGACTAGCAGTATTAAAATCTCACACACTTAACCACACCAGCACTTAAACCACCCACCAACAAACGTATACGAGACGACACAACTTTAACGCATACGCTAAGTAAAAGACCTAGACTAGACTGAACTTTTCGAACACCCATCTTTTTTCATCAATTTCTCAACTTTTTCTCTTATTATTCTTCCCCTCCTAAAATCATCCTTTTCTTTTTCTCTATGCCAACTCTTATGGTTCTTTACATCATTTACATCATCTCTGTCCGTCGCCCACCCTTCACTCCATTACATCGCCTTGTCTCTATTCAACCCTTTCGTCTATTGCATCATCCCTCTACGCAACCTTCCCTTCATTGCATCATCTTCTTTTTCGCGCACTCTTCCCTTTGTTTTTTCGCCGTCTGTGCACCTGACACCCCCGTCTCACGGGTATTTCCTCATCCTACTTCTTTTGTATATATATCTTCATCTGCCTCCACCTTTCCAACTTCATTCTCTCATGTAGACTCGATAAGTGTGTTGAGTGCTACGAGAGACTTCGACTCTGCTGATGATGGCGTTTAGCCGAAACCGGTCCAGTGATCTCCAGATCAAGCAAGTATTGACGGTAGGGATATCCTCATTTGATAACGTACAAACTTGCGGTAACTACTCAAAATTAGATATATATATATATATATATATATATATATATATATATATATATATATATATATATATAGACAAGGAATAGTAGCAGCAAATGAACTTAAAGTCGCTTCAACTATAGTTATATTGTAATGAATGCACTCACCTGCTTCGTCAACTAAACTAGATAATTGTTAATGTAATGTACATACACAACTAACGGCTTGTGCTATGTGCTGTGGCATTTTATTTTTATTTTTTAATTTCATGTAAGAGATTCTAGATTTTATTTTTCGTAATTTTAAACTTTATCGTTTTACATTGATATTCTTGTTTAAATTCTTCTAAAGCACTTACAACATGTGGTTATTAATTGTTATCGCTTACTTATATCGCAGTGATGCTGATACAATAATTCATATTGTAACATGTGATTGTGTTTTGTAACTATTTGCATTAAATAATGTTTAACATTTCTCGTTTTCATATCAGTTATCTTGATTTTTCAAGTAGTTTCGTAACATTAATATAATAATACACAGACATTTAATTTTAAAATTGTCACTTTAATAATTCTACAATAAGAGTTGGTTATATTTAAAAATATCTCATTTGTTATTACTCTGAGTTAGTTGTTATAAGTTGAAATCATTTTGAATAATAATAATGATAAGTTTTAATGTAAAGAGGAGAATTAGTTTGTTTGTTTGTTTGTTTGTTATCAGTAGTTATCAGAATGTTGTGGAATCAGAGAAACAACCCCCAGAGTTAAGCTTACTCACTGATGATGTTTGCTTCCATAAAGGAACTGAGGTAACTCATCATATTGAACATTAAATTAGATTATAGCATAGAGTTAAACTTACTTACTGATGATGTTTGCTTCAATAATGGAACTGATGTAATTCTTCATATTGTACATTAGACTTTAAATTAGATTATAGCATAGAGTTAAACTTACTTACTGATGATGTTTGCTTCAATAATGGAACTGATGTAATTCTTCATATTGTACATTAGACTTTAAATTAGATTATAGCATAGAGTTAAACTTACTTACTGATGATGTTTGCTTCAATAATGGAACTGATGTAATTCTTCATATTGTACATTAGACTTTAAATTAGATTATAGCATAGAGTTAAACGTACTTACTGATAATGTTTGCTTCAATAATGGAACTGATGTAATTCTTCATATTGTACATTAGACTTTAAATTAGATTATAGCATAGAGTTAAACTTACTTACTGATGATGTTTGCTTCAATAATGGAACTGATGTAATTCTTCATATTGTACAATAGACTTTAAATTAGATTATAGCATAGAGTTAAACTTACTTACTGATAATGTTTGCTACAAATAATGGAACTGATGTAATTCTCCATATTGTACATTAGACTTTAAATTAGATTATCTCATAGACTTTAACATAGTCACTGATGATATTTGCTTCCATGAAGGAACTGAGATAACTCTCATCATATTTACATTAGATATTATACTAGTGATGCTGTGAATAATGCACTCGCGTAGAATCGTGCTCTTACATCGGCATTTTCTTAATCAACCTAAATAGATTTTTAAAATTATTTTATGCAACATGCCATATAAGTATGGACGTACTTTTCAACACCCTCATATGAGGGATATTTTTTGAAAACTTTTGTAATAATAGTAGGTATATTGCTATTACATTGAAGATCATCCATTTTTTTTTTTTTTTAATTTCTTTTTATAGTTTTTTACACAGCGTATGTAATCTTTATTAAATAAAGTTATTGGAGGCTCACTACACTCAGCTGTTTATAGAGTATTTGTAATCTTTATTAAATAAAGTTATTGCAGGCTCATTATATTATATGCTCGTCTGTTAATACAGGATTTGTAAACTTTGTTAAATAAAGTTGTTGCTTGCTCGTTATGATCGTCTGCTTATACAGCATTTGTAATCTTAATTAAAAAAAGTTATTGGAGGCTTACACGCTCGGCTGTTTATACAGCATTTGTAATCTTTAAATAAAGTTATTGCTGGCTCACTATGCTCGTCTGCTTATTCTATACAGCATTTGTAATCTTCATTAAGAAAAAAATATTGCAGGCTCATTATGCTCGTCTGTTCATTCAGCATTTGTAAACTTTGTTAAATAAAGTTATTGCAGGCTCACTCTGCTCGTCTGCTTATACTATACAGCATTTGTAATCTTCATTAAGAAAAAAATATTGCAGGCTCATTATGCTCGTCTGTTCATTCAGCATTTGTAAACTTTGTTAAATAAAGTTATTGCAGGCTCACTCTGCTCGTCTGCTTATACTATACAGCATTTGTAATCTTCATTAAGAAAAAAATATTGCAGGCTCATTATGCTCGTCTGTTCATTCAGCATTTGTAAACTTTGTTAAATAAAGTTATTGCAGGCTCACTCTGCTCGTCTGCTTATACTATACAGCATTTGTAATCTTCATTAAGAAAAAAATATTGCAGGCTCATTATGCTCGTCTGTTCATTCAGCATTTGTAAACTTTGTTAAATAAAGTTATTGCAGGCTCACTCTGCTCGTCTGCTTATACTATACAGCATTTGTAATCTTCATTAAGAAAAAAATATTGCAGGCTCGTTATGATCGCCTGTTTACAAAGCATTTAATTTGCATGGATAATTTTATGGACCTGTTTATTTATATTTATAATAATTCTCTTTGTCGCAGTGTCAGTTTGCTCCTAAAGATTGCTGCAACGGACTGTATTGTGATATTTCAACCTTGAAGTGTACTCAATGCCATAAACTCGCGCAATCAGTAAGTATAAATCTTGGATAATTTATTTTCTCAGGAAATCAACTTATATGACTAGATCTGATTGCACGGTAGTGCGCAAGACCATGTTCCAGTAAGCATATGAAGTGTATGTTTTCTTGAATCAATTCATCTGGTTTTTCTCAACCTAATATCTCTGCTTCTTCTTATAAGATGGGCCCTTGGGATTTAATACAAAGATTAACCTTAAGTAGCTTAGGATACTGTAAAAAAATCGAGCCCTTAATATTCTAAAACCCTAAAAATAGGCAAATACCATTTCGCTAAAAAATGTGTTATGCTCAGTTTTAAAAGCCTGTGACCTGTAACACAAAAACGGCTATTCCAAATGAAAAGTGTCAAATAACTAAAGTTGTTGAGCATAAAATAATGCGTGTAGAACCCTCTTATTCATTAACTTTAATTATCCCTAAGCATAAATACTCGCAAAAACTAATAGTAGTCGTAGAGCTGATTTACCACAATATGTGGCTATTTTGTAGTTTCATGATGTTCGACCTCAAATGCACTTATTTTAGTCAAGAAAATTGAATTTTAATGCAATTTGATCGTCCAATTTAGTTCTCAAGATTGTATTTAGAAGTAGTGAGTTGGAATTTGGGGGGGGGGGGGGGGGGGGCGTTTCCGTTTTCGTTTCCATAAGCTGTTAACTTTGCAGTCAAGATCAATGGTGAATCCAGATTCTATTCGAAGAATTCCTTTTCAGATGAAACCTCAGCAGAAGCGAGAGTGAATTTGAATTAGAGCCATATACATTATCACTTTTCGATGACAGTGGAATGCACAAGACATGCAAATCAGCTCAATACATCCTGTTCACTCCAGTCAATACTACAGCAACTTGCGATGCCAAATTGTTTTGTTGATGGAAGATTCCTCTTAGACTGAGTTGTGTGACATACTAACGAGCAGAGTTCATCTACCCTTAACAAATAGGAGAACAATGTAACCCTAGAATGACACCGGGGGTCTGTATGACCCCAAGTAAAAGATCTTAAGCGCAGATCTTATTTCTGTTAATCACAGATGTTTTTTTTTTCCCTTGTCTAAATACTTTTTACCTTCCTGTCCCCCTATTTCACCAATCAAAGGTATCAGTTTCTGTATAATCTTTGAACAGTGAGCATGTCAAGTGCTTCTGGGGTCTAGCTGACCCCACGGTGTAGTTACCCACCAACTTTTTTCAGCCAACACTAATTTATAGTTGCTCTAATCAACCCTCCATCAAGATGATTCTATCGATTCTGATACAGGCAACCCTGATATAATCATAAGCTATAATAAAACAAAATGTGGGACAGATTCGTTTGACCCGCAGGTGGCTTTTCTTTGGTAAATGCTTGATCAGGCAGGTGTCAACGCTGCTATTCTTCATTGTATGGCCAACTGGCAAAAGAAACTTCCTCGGAAGGATTTTATTTTTGAATTAGGCTTCTAAACCATGAAGGAAAGGATTAAAAGACAAGAATGCTATGCAGTGATTGCCATGGTGCTATTTGTGATGAGCATCGGTCCTACAAATGCTTAGAATGCTAAAAGCTTCACTGAGGACATTTTGTATAATTTTGTGATTTTTTTTTTGTCTTTTATTAGTTTCTTTTTATAAAAAAAATAGTAGGAAATTTGTTTGCTTGCCATTTTTTACGCTAGATTTTAATTTTTAAAACCAGCTTTGTTAAACCAAAAAGTTACTTTTTTTCATACCTTGCTTCATTATTAGCATTAGTTTATAAGTCAATACAATTTTTTAAATTTTATTTTTCTTTCTTCTGTTCATTGTATTGACCCTGTAGATTGAAATTAATATTTTTATACTACAATAATATTTCACGCGTTTCAGGATAGAGCGGAAAACCTAGGTGGGGTCATATAGACCCCACGGTGTCTGATTAGAATGTGGAAATAACGGTGTCATTATAGGGTTAATTTCACTATGGCTCCAATAGTATCATTGTATTTTATGGATATCCTGATGATTCAGAAGAAAAAAACATCTAATCAACAGAAAGCGCCTGAAGAGCTCATAACTTGTCTTAAGAGCCTGTTTTGTTTGTACAGAAGAACACTAATTTTGTGGATAGTTTCTTGAGAAATATATTTTTAATATTGTATAAATTGACAGTTTTTAATTTTGACATCAATGGGTTTTGATTATAGATTAAATTTACTTACATAAACTTTGAGATCTAAATTGTGACTGACCTGTGACTTACTTTAAAATACCAAACCCCTTCCCTTTTATAGGGAAAATTAGACACCACTTTGTCCGGTATCAAAACAAGTTTTTATAAATTAAATTAAATACATTAAATTTTGTAATAACAAATATTTCTAAATATAAAAAAAATGAAATTCACTAAAAATCGCCAATTGGCGACAGATGCGTTTATGGCAGTAACAATACCAAAAGAACGGTTTCTATAAAATGAAAAGAACAAAAAATGTCTGATTGATGGCCACTGAGGACGTGGATTCCTTCATTGACAGCAACAGTAATTGATTTCTGGGACCATTTTTCACTATTGGGGAGAATATAGACCAATTGGTCATTCAGTCATTCTGACTGCATAAGAGCATTCAAAACCTTTCTCTAACATCTTCCTGCTGAAACCTGGAAAAGGAAAACAGGACACTTGTATATGTAGTCCTGATAATTGCAAGCTCTCCGAAGTAGCAATAAAACAATTTATTGTGTCTCATTCAAAAAACAGGCTAAGTGTTAAGCAATAAAGATAAATGAGCAGTGTTGCTCATGAAAGTAGGAGTTAAGTGAGGTTATGAACTAAACAAAGAGCAGACTTGGCCACAATGTAGGTATCACTACTTTGATAGGCTGACTTTTTTGGGTGGGGGTATGGAACTTAGCCCTTTTTTCATGGTTAGGTTTTTGCTGATGATTTTAATTTAAATGCACTACATTTTAAAATTAGTTATCAATCAAAATAGTCGGAACAGTTTGTAATGTATATATATATATATATATATATATTTTAGTTTTTGGGAGCAAGTGCCCCAAAAATGTTGACCTTAAAAGCATTTCCTGATTTCACCTCGGGGTATGATTTTACTGAACATGTAGGTATGCCAAATGACATCGTATAATAGGCCCCATTAAGTTAGGCTCAACGCTTCTGCATAGACCCTAAACAATAGACAACAGTCAATCAGAGGACCTTAATATGTATAAATCCATTATAATTTTCTCACCATTACAATATTTTCTCTCTGCATGTAGTATGTACCAAATTTTAAGTTAAATGTTGTGCTTCTCTTGCAGTGTCAAATGAACCAGGTGGAGTGCTGCAATGGACTTTTCTGTAACAATGCAACTTTGGAGTGTAATTGTATCGGTCTTGGAGTGCCTGTAAGTGATTATCTTACATTTATTTTGAATAATCTTTCAATTTAAGATTTAATTCATGGGGTTTTCGATGTATTAATTCTTACTTAAACAAAATCGACTATGCATGACGCCAGGATTTGAACTCGGACTTCTGCATATTCAGTCCAGCGGTCTATCCTTTATTGACAGTGAGAACTTTATTAAGAAACAAATATGTAGTGGTAAAACATAGTAGGGGAGATGTAAAGTAAATTAGACTTATTATACGATAACTGAGTGCCTAGGCTTCTATGAGTTGACTCGTAATAACATATATATAATAATGTGTGTATGACAATAGTGTAATTCTTAGGTACATTACAATTTACAGTTTTAGATTAGTACATACTCAGCTGTCTTCCTGGATGAAGCTCAAGCTTTTGACAGGGTTTGGCATGCTGGCTTACTCTGGAAACTCAAGGGTATCCTTCCATTCACATACTTCCTCATCCTTAAATCATATTTAACAAACCGTTTTTACCACGTTTCCTACAACCTTTCAACATCTCATATCTACCCTATAACTGCAAGGGTACCCCAAGGTAGCATCCTCGCTCCTTTTTTATACAATGTTTTCACCCACGGTATTCCTCAACACCCATCCACCATCCTTGCTTCCTTCGCAGACGATAAATGCATCCTCTCCACCCATACAAATTCTCGAACAGCTTCTGATATCGTTCAAGAACACCTAAATCTTTTCGAATTTTGGCTGAAAAAATGGCGCATAAAAATAAACGTGAGTCAAAGTGTCCATGTGACTTTTTCATTAAGACATGGAAACTGCGAACCTCTTTTCCTCAACTAAATCCTTATCCCACACTCTAGTACACACTCCGTTACCTTGGGATATACCTTGATCGTAGACTTACATGAGCACACCACACAGCAACAATACGCAAACGCATCAACACACAATATAAACTACTACAGAGACTCGTTAAATAAAATTAAAAACTCAACACATATAATAAAGTACTCATATACAACACATACTCAAACCTGCATGGATATATGGCATTGAATTATGGGGCTGCACCAAACGTTCCAACTCCTACCGCATCCAATCCTTACAGTCAAAGATCCTTAGAACCATAGTAGATGCTACTATGTCTCCAACCAAACCTTACACAACGACCTTAACGTCCCATTCGTCCGAGACCTAGCCATTTCCCGCTACAGACCACCACCAGTCCTTTCACCAGTCAGTTTCCTTCCACACAAATCCTCTTATCCGAAACCATTCCTGATAACTCTCCCAAGAACCTGAAGCGGCAATGGCCTCGTGACTTATTAACCTAAACTCCTAAGCTATGTAAATTAATGAATTATAATCACAGCCAATAATCTCTGTCACTGGATAGCTGTCTTATATCTGCCAATGTCAAGCCACTACTATAAACTCTTCATTATTACATTGCTTATAACAATAAATTGTAGTTGCAATAGTCAATAAATGTTGAAAAAATAGTACATCCTTGTACTTAAATTGTAACACCATCACTTTAATTTTGTTTAGAAAAAGTATGTTATATTGTTTAAAAATATTTTTTTCTCAAGGATGATCAAAAGGAGTAAATAAACCTGATAGATAAGTGGCCTCGAACTCCCGTTCTGTAATTAGACAAGAAGTAATACAATCAAAATGAGATTTATGATTTAACTGTTTCAGTGTCAGACCGGCCAAGATTACTGCTGCCAAGGATCCTGTGATGATACAAGCTTGACATGCTGTGTTGGTGCAGGAGATACAGTGAGAGTTATTCTGTGTTTAATTTTTGTGCCTTGATATAAACTGATAAAGGAAAACAAAAACTGCTGCTTTTACAAAGTTAAAATAGAACTTAGAATAGGCCTCCTTGTTTTTTTAATTTTTAGGGTTTTGTAGATACTTCTAAAAACCCTTATGCCGAGGGTGATGTGTCCGTCTGTCCGTCGCTCTTTGGTTCATAGGGCCCGAACCGTTTAAGCGAAAGTGCTGAAATTTGAAACACTGGTGTAACTTTTTGACCCAACCACAGGAAAAATATACAGAAGTTCAAAATTAGATATGCTCATGCACAATTCGAAAAAATGTGGTAAACTCAAAAATTTTAATTTTTTTTAATTTTTGAGTGGGGTATCAAATGAAAGCTGCTGAAGAGTAGGACACAAATACATATATGCTTTTTTAAATTTTGCATTACTTATTGGTTAAAAAAAAACAAAATATACCCCAAAAAAATTCCCCCCCCCAACCACTATAGTTCGGCTGGTGCTAAAATTTCGAAATAATTCATGCTAATACCTTATTGTGGCGCGATGAAAATTCCGGGAGTTCATTCTAAATTATCAAAAATTGCCAATTTTGGGCGCGAAAAAGTGAAGTGCGCCCAAAATTTTATTTTTTGAAAATTTTGAGTTGGGTATCAAATGAAAGCTGCTAAAGAGTTGGACACAAATATATATATTCTATTTTTAAATTTTGCATTTTTATAAATTTTGCATTTCTATAGATACGCTGGTGCTAAAATTTCGAAATAATTCATGGTTATACCTTATGGTGGGGCGATGCGAATTTCCTGAAAAATGTAATTTATCTTGTCTTTATTACTGATAAAAAACATTGTGACCCCCCGGGGGATCGAACCCGGGACCCTTGAGATTGAAGACAAAAGAATCATAATTACATAACGGGTATGCTTACTCATCTACAAAACCCTAAAAAGTACTTAGACGCAAGTACTTCCCTGTGATTTTTTTAATTTTATTTTGGAGCTTTCAGGCTATAAAAATCGCATTTCCAGTTCAGTGTGGTAGGTCAAAATATTAAAATTTAGTAAAGTGGAGTATGATTCTTTACTACTGAAAAAGAACGGACACAGCTGCAGTTTGCATAAAGTTATTATGAAAATCAGAAAGTGTCAAATGTTAAAAGAAAAAGATTTATAAGACGAATTGACTATTTTAATCTAATATATTATATCGGTGTAAAAGACGTTAACTACATTTTTATTTCTCTTTCTGATTTCTTATTTTGATATTTTGTTCTGACCAGTTAGGGTAGTGTGAGTTCGCAGCTTCAAAAAACTTGTGCTAGCTGCGTTATACGTGAAAAACTGAAGAACATTTGGACTTTTTTTTTTTTTTTTTTTTTTTTTTTTTTTTTTTTTTTTCAGATTTTGACATAATATAACTCGTAAACTATGTGTTTTTTGATATTACTATTTTTAAAGTACAGTGAATTCACAGCAGCATAAGCCCAACTACATTTCAGCATATAATACTTTCCGAGATATGGCACGTCAACCAATGACAGTTTTTTTTTTTTAAAAAAAAAGAAAATTTTAAGATTTGCTCTCGTTTCAGGCCAAATATTGGCATATCACCGCTCAATACGAGAAAAATTGTAGGAAATGAATGATTGGCTTTTATAGAAGCACAAAACGAACAGTAGTTCCGTAAACAAAGTGGTTTGCAATCGTAAAAATACCAAAAACGTAAAAATTGTATTTTTTTAAGAAATGAGCCTAAACCACTTTCAATAACACGTTGTGGTAATTTCATGACAATCACTGGCTCTATATTGCAGTGCATAACAAGTCGTTTGACGTAGATTCACTCACCATCTTTTAAAAGTTGTGCATTTGTAAGCAGTCTGACACGGAATTGACAGAGTATTTCAAATTCGAAGTAGGGCATGAGTATTGCTCAACGAAGTGGAGCTGCTTTTAATTGACTTTTAATCTGTAAAATTTAATGAACTTTTGGGCTCCAAGAAAATTTTATCTGAACTTTATGTTTTCAAGGTTGATTATCCGGAACAAATCTTGTAACTTTCCGAGTACCTAGACCTAGAAAGCTAAGACTTTCACAGATTATGTACATCCGATGACCATTAAATAATCATACTTACATACTTTTACACTATCGTTTGTATTATCTGATAAATCACGAACATTTCTGAGAAATTTTGGCGGTAAAATTCAAACACAATTGTTAAGCAGGGTTTACACGATCCAAGAATACTTGGTCCAAGTCACTTTGATCAAATCCACTTGGTCTAAGTGTTTGTGCAACTTTGAAGTAAAGTTTACACGATCAAAGTATACTTGGTCCAAGTCACTTTGATCAAATCCACTTGGTCTAAGTGTTTGTGCAACTTTGAAGTAAAGTTTACACGATCAAAGTATACTTGGTCCAAGTCACTTTGATCAAATCCACTTGGTCCAAGTGTTTGTGGAACTTTGAAGTAAGGTTTACACGATCCAAGAATACTTGGTCCAAGTCACTTTGATCAAATCCACTTGGTCTAAGTGTTTGTGCAACTTTGAAGTAAAGTTTACACGATCAAAGTATACTTGGTCCAAGTCACTTTGATCAAATCCACTTGGTCCAAGTGTTTGTGGAACTTTGAAGTAAGGTTTACACGATCAAAGTATACTTGGTCCAAGTCACTTTGATCAAATCCACTTGGTCCAAGTGTTTGTGGAACTTTGAAGTAAGGTTTACACGATCAAAGTATACTTGGTCCAAGTCACTTTGATCAAATCCACTTGGTCCAAGTGTTTGTGGAACTTTGAAGTAAGGTTTACACGATCAAAGTATACTTGGTCCAAGTCACTTTGATCAAATCCTCTTGGTCCAAGTGTTTGTGGAACTTTAAAGTAAGGTTTACACGATCAAAGTATACTTGGTCCAAGTCACTTTGATCAAATCCACTTGGTCCAAGTGTTTGTGGAACTTTAAAGTAAGGTTTACACGATCAAAGTATACTTGGTCCAAGTCACTTTGATCAAATCCACTTGGTCCAAGTGTCTGTAGAACTTTGAAGTAAGGTTTACACGATCAAAGTATACTTGGTCCAAGTCACTTTGATCAAATCCACTTGGTCAAAGTGTTTGTGAAACTTTGAAGTAAGGTTTACACGATCCAAGTATACTTGGTCCAAGTCACTTTGATCAAATCCACTTGGTCCAAGCGTTTGTGGAACTTTGAAGTAAGGTTTACACGATCCAAGTATACTTGGTCCAAGTCACTTTGATCAAATCCACTTGGTCAAAGTGTTTGTGAAACTTTGAAGTAAGGTTTACACGATCCAAGTATACTTGGTCCAAGTCACTTTGACAAATCCACTTGGTCCAAGCGTTTGTGGAACTTTGAAGTAAGGTTTACACGATCCAAGTATACTTGGTCCAAGTCACTTTGATCAAATCCACTTGGCCAAAGTGTTTGTGAAACTTTGAAGTAAGGTTTACACGATCCAAGTATACTTGGTCCAAGTCACTTTGATCAAATCCACTTGGTCCAAGTGTTTGTGCCACTTTGAAGTAAGGTTTACACGATCCAAGTATACTTGGTCCAAGTCACTTTGATCAAATCCACTTGGTCCAAGCGTTTGTGGAACTTTGAAGTAATGTTTACACGATCAAATTATACTTGGTCCAAGCAGTGGATCTTTGATACACTATAAAGTAGAGGTTAAGATAGGTTGTGTGAAATGTTTTTCCCTCTAGAACTTTCCAGTTAAATTGTACTTATTAAGTTTTAAATCAGTGGTGATATATCACCTTCTGGTTAACAAAACCCAGCTCAACCTCACGTCTGTCATATCTTGACAGATCGTTCTCATCATTTGTCAGGTGGGCACCATTTTTGTTTTTATCAAAGTCTACTTAAATGGAACGCATCCAACTCAACTTTGATGTCCAAGTTGACTTTGACACACTATTTACACGAACAAAGTAGTCAAAACTGACTTGGTCCATGTATACTTGGATCGTGAAACCCGGCTTAAAAACAACAACGACCAGTAAAAGGAAGGTTATTCCAGTTTAACTCATTTAATTTAAAATAATGTATTAAGAAAAAAAAAAAAATAATCATGGTTTCAAAAATCATGCACTTAAAAGGAGAGAATATATTTTTAAACTACCACAGTTCTACGAATCATCACAGTTTATATTTATGCCACTAAAGATAAAATTGTGGCTCAATACTCACTCCCTTTCTGTGTGCTGGAATCACATACAAAGGCCAATGTATGCTTAATTCTATTTTGTCTGTTGCAGTGTAATGACCAAGGGGATTGCTGCAAAGGACTATTCTGCGATAAAGACACCTCGACATGTACCTGTATACATCTAGGAATGTATGTAAGTGTGTCGACGAATTTATACATTTTGGCGTAGCCGAGGGTACCATACTGTCTAAATCCCGAGGCGTAGCCGAGGGAGTTAATTATGGCGAGGGTACTATGACTTTTTCTCCAGCGGTACGTACAAGATTTTTCCTCTAGAAGGGAGAAAAACAACACAAATAAAACCTTTTTACAAATAAAAGATTTCGATTTATCTAATTATTTAGGTATTAATAACTAAATTTATAAATTTGTATATACCTTTAATTTTAACAATGATTTTTAAAAACAAAAAAAAGTTTTATAACGTCTGATAGTAAAAAAATAATACAAATTAAATGTGCAATTCATGAATTCCAACTATGTTTTTTTTTTTTTTTTTTTTTTTTTTTTTTTTTCCATAATGACTTTCTATATCTATGTAATTATAATAATAATTCAAAAGTTTATTAATACT
This sequence comes from Gerris lacustris, assembly GCA_951217055.1. Taxonomy (NCBI): domain Eukaryota; kingdom Metazoa; phylum Arthropoda; class Insecta; order Hemiptera; family Gerridae; genus Gerris; species Gerris lacustris. The sequence goes on along the minus strand of OX578283.1, from coordinate 5,655,987 downwards.
ACAAAATTACTAACTGAATAATAACATTTTTCAAGTCAAAAAAGTAAACAAAATAAATAAAAAGAATAGAGAGTTTAAATAAGACATAAAGTGCAATTAATGTTATACGTCTTGCCGAGGTCGCACGTATAAAATTGTCGTACTGTGAAAAGACGTGATACTCATACTGTGAAAAGACGCGATACTCATACTGTGAAAAGACGCGATACTCATACTGTGAAAAGACGCGATACTCATACTGTGAAAAGACGTGATACTCATACTGTGAAAAGACGTGATACTCATACTGTGAAAAGACGTGATACTCATACTGTGAAAAGACGTGATACTCATACTGTGAAAAGACGTGATACTCATACTGTGAAAAGACGTGATACTCTAAGGCTCTACCGCCCGATAGAACTCGTTGTATTAAAATGGCGCCTGTACTATTTATCATAGGAAGTTGAAATAGGGCTCAAATTGTGCAGAATTAAAATAAGGAATGAAGCCTGTGATTATATTTTTGATATCTTGCTTAGAACCAGTATAATTTTAATTTTACTGTTGTTCCTAACCTCAAAGGGTGGTAGAGCCTTAATCTGTCACTGTTGTCGCATCACCTTTGTTTACTTTTATTTTTTAATTTATTTGAGTTGATCTCTAAAATACGAGAAATCAAAAACATAAATATAACCTGATAATACGTACCTCTTTTCTGTAAGTTTTGTTTAAACTCAGTTATGAAGTCATACGACATTTTAAAATGACGATAAAAAATAAAGAAACACAGCAATTAAAAGTACGTCTTATTTTAACTCTCTGATATTTTTTAAAAAAGCTGTTAACCTGTCGAGTCATTCAGTTAAAAAACTGCTACTTTTTACAAAACAGGCAACACTGATTTTTTTAAAGAATAATAAGTTGGCTCTACTGTTACTTTCCACCACGATTTTTACTTTCCGCCACGATTTTTACTTTCCACCACGATTTTGACAACTAGGCTGTAATGGGATCCTTTCCTCCCAATAAACTACGGTGAAAAGTTAATGTTTTCTCCCTTCTGGAGGAAAAAATATTTTATCTACTCACGGCAGCAAAATTAAACATTACTTAACAGTTTTTAGGCTGGAAAGTACAATTTCGCTGATATGTCATAAAATTATTAAAAACAGGCAGGAAAGTAGTTAAAACAGTCAGGAAAATACTTTCCCTGCCTAGGCAGAGAAAGTAACAGTGTTTACCACTACGTGTCAGAACCTCTGATTTTGTTTGTGTTTAGATTTATTTTAATCTGTGTAATTTTAATTCAGTTTCATACTGGTTTTATTACAAAGCAGTGTTTTATTATTAATGTATTAATAATATTATTATTATTTAAAAGTTTAAAAATGATGAACTGGAAAAGTATTTTAATTGTAGGTCTTTGAATAATTAATCTCGAGTAAGAAGTGGCAAAACTGGAGCACGTCTTGATTTGGTTTGAGTTTGTTGACAATTCATCTCACACTAACTCTTACCTAAGCTTCCATTTTTTATCTGCATAGCGTGAGTAGATAAAATATTGTATGCAACGAGGCAGCAAAGGAAACATTTCTGCCTCGTTTATTCATTGCCTGCCTCGGCTTCGCCTCGGCAATCAAATAGGTAATTTACCTGCCTCAGCAGTTAATTATCATAGCCTGTCCTCGCCTTCGGCTCGGAGGCTAATCTAATCACTCATCAGTAAAATTCCATTTTGCTGCCTAGTTACATAAATAACTATTGTGCCTTCACTTATCTTGCTTTCTCTATTTAACTAGAAATTAATTTTATCTCCAGTAGGGATAAAAAGTTATGATTTTGAATTAGTTTAGAGGGACTAAAACAGGTCTTTTCATCCCTGAACTCAAAAAGTAGGGAGAAAAAGTAAGGTAGGGCGAAAAAGTAAAGTAGGGCAAAAAAGTAAAGATTGCAACTTAATTATTTTATAAATAGTAGAAAATGTATGGCTAAAGTTGTTGAAATCAGGTTGGCGGCACTGCGCTTTTTTGACCATGTTTATGTTTGTTTATATTGTTTACAACCTGCATCTAAAAAACCTTCTATTTGCGTTTAATTCCAATTCTTATTTGTTTTTCATATTGAATCTCTTATATCGGCTATTAAAAGTGCTAAAGGTCGACCAAGAAGTCATGGAAATCTGAGGAGTGCGCTAGTGTCGTTGTTTTGGTGTCATGTATAGTCAGTTTTTAATAAAATAGACCACTGTAAAAAACACAGTGTTGTTCTTTTGTTATTAATAATTTTATTTTTGATAACTTCTATATTTTTTTAATATTTTTTGCAACAGGCAACACTGTACCTGATAAGAAATCACTAATAATATACGATAATATCTTTATATTATTATTTATTGATTATTCATAATAATATTCTTTCAATCTAAATCGATTTTCTTAATCTGTTTTTTTTTTCTTCCCTTTTATTTCTGAGTTTGATTTGTTACTTTTTTAACAAAAAAACTTTTCCTTTTTTTAAATTCCGTTATGAAAATAATGAGATTCTAAGATAAGTTTCACTGGTTATTTTATTTATAAAAAAATTAACGGGGAAAAAACAAACTAGAAATTCGCTAATATTATTTTGATTAATTGTCAATCATCGTTGTTGTAGCAATCATTTTTATAATAAATACATATTACTTAGGTTTGTTCCAACCCCGTTATTTGTAGCGTCCTTTGCATTTGCATCATCCCGTGGATTTGTGGATCGTACAAACCGTTTAGGACAGTTGTGACTATAATTCGTACTGTATAAAAACAAACAAAACAGGAAACCTAACACACCACCTGGAAACCTTCCTGTTGTTATTCGGGAGATTTGACTTAACTGCGCATGTCCTACAAACTAGAAATGGGTATTGTCTTAGCACCCGACTGTACTGACTTCGGCAATACTCGGAAGTTCCGACTTTAAACGAAGCTAAGCTTTCAGTTTCTCCCGTGTTCATGACTTCTTGGTCGACCTTTAATAATTATTGTTATTTATTAAAATAATAAATAAAAACTGTGCAATCGACGAAAATGTGTATTTTCTTCCTACTGGAGATAAAATATTGTATGTACCTCGTGAGTAAAGTACCATTATTCCCCTCGCGATAATTATCTCCCTCGGCTGCACCTCGGGAGCTAATTAGAGTTATTCCCTCGGCTTCGCCTCGGGATTTAGGGACCATGGTTCCTTCGGCTTCGCCTCAAGAACCAACTTTTTCGCTCAGGGAATAATGGCTTACTTTACTCCCTAGGTGCATAAATAACTATTATAACTAAACTATTCTCTGTTACAGTGTGAAATGAAACCAGATTATTGCTGCAAGGGACTCTCTTGTACTAATTCTACCTCTACATGTGATTGTACTCCTGAAGGAATGTTTGTGAGTGTTATAAAATGATTTATACAATATACCGTCCCTAAACTTCAGTTCGTCCTTCAGTTCGTCTCTAGACACGGTCGAGATAAGACGTATTGTTATTTTGCTCCTGTTATATTATTTCCATAGTCCATATTTATAATCTTTTAAGACGTTTTATAATTCAATCGGTTCGTTTAAGTTTTATGTTATCGCTGTTAAAATTTTTTGTTACGTTGTTGAATTTATTAAATTATTTATTAGATTGTTTATAAAATTGTTGATTAAATTATTTGTTAAATTATTTATTAAATTAGTTATTAAATTATTTATTAAATTATTTATTAAATTAGTTATTAAATTATTTATTAAAATATTAAAGTATTAATAAAAAGTATTTAAGTATTTAATTTGATATATTTAAAATCATTACAATATGTCGTGTAGTGAGTGCGATAAGGTTTTTACGGACGATTCTGTTTTGAAGTGCAACAACTGCAAATGTATTTTTCATGTAGAGTGTCTTGGAATGTCAATTAATAATTTCAAGAAAATGGCAAAAGACGCGAAAAGTAAATGGAAGTGTGGGAAATGTAAAACAGTTCAAGAATCATTTTCCTCGGCACAAATATGTTCGGAAGTAAGGATCATGATACAAGAATATAAAGCTGAAACAAACCAATACATGGAACTGTGTATCGAAAAAAGTACTAAGGAATTAAAAACGTCAATTGAATTTATCAGTTCACAGTACGACGTCCTTCTCCAAGAGATAAGGGAACTAAATGAAAAAAAACAAGCAATTGGAGAACGAAAATTATCAACTTAAATCAGAAATAGAAAACCTGAATCAATACTCAAGGGTTGACAATATTGTCCTCAGTGGAATTCCGAGTACTCATAATGAAGACGTTTACACAATCCTAAATAAAACAGCCGAAATTATTGGAATTAATTATAAGGAAGAAGACATAAGCATAGCCCATAGAATCCCAACACATAATAAGGAAGCTCCACGACCAATTGTGGTCAAATTCGTGCGAAGAAAGAAGAAGGAAGAGTGGCTTAAGGCTTTCAAAAGTGCATCTAGAGAAGACGGAGAGCCGGGAATATCGACTAAGAAGTTATCGGAGCATCTAACTGAGGGTCGAATCTTTCTATCTGATCATCTGACTCAGACAACCAGAGAACTGCTCAACAGAACCAGGTTTATAGCAAGAGAGAAAGGATACAGGTATGTCTGGTACTCCGGAAAAATTCTGGTACGAAGAAACGACGGAGAAAGACCATTCGTAATTAAACATGCATCTGATCTGAATAAACTCTAAGTCTTTATGTTATTAAAAAAAACAAAAAAAAAAAAAAACGTATACATTATGTTTTTCTTATATTATGAATTATTCTAAAAGAAAAGAAAACCACAGAAAAATAAAAAATAATTATAATGGCAACAATATTGTAAAACAAAATAAGAAAAATAATTTTAATAAAGTAAAAGTAAGCTTGGCAATGATAATAATAATTATTATGATGAAAAAATCTATTACAGAAATATTAAAAAAATTAAAAGTTATAGTAGTAAAAATCTGGTTGTGTATGGTATATGAGTTAATTAAATGCAAGATTAAATATGTGTTTTTGGGTATGTATAATGTGAATACGAGGATCAACTTTTAGTATGTATTGGAAATAACAATATATTATTGTACTATTATATTATAATATTTTATAAAATATATTACAATATGACTATTTTTAAAAAATTAAAAAATCAAATAATAAAATTAAAAATAGGGAAAGTATACAGCATTTTATTATTATTTTATGTAGAGTGCTCAAATAGCTGGTTAAAATATTTATATAATCACACATATAATGATGGCATCTAAATTCATAGAAACCCTAGACGAAGAAGAAAATATTGTAGAATTAACCATAGAAAATTATAATTTAAATGAATTGCCACACAAAGCTCTAAATGTATTTCATACGAACATTAGGTCTATTAGAAAAAACTACGATTCACTATTACTACTATTAGAAAACTTGAACAGAGACATGGACATTATTATTTTAACGGAATCATGGACCAGACAATACGACGACTATTACAACTTAGACAACTACAATACTTACTACGACACAGGAAACAACAGAGCAGAGGGCATTGTTGTCTTTTGTAAAAAATATATACACGTTACTAACATAAATAACAGACCCATAAAAGGTTGCAACAGTTTGCTATTGAAATTTAATTTGGTGGACGATCAAAGTAAGAATTTTTCGCTTACATCGATATACAAATCGAGTGAAATTAATATCGATAATTTTCTAAGTAATCTAGAATCATATTTAAATAATAACAATGTAGGGAATCATATAATTGTGGGAGATATGAACTTAGATTTATTGGAAGATTCCTATATAAAAAATATTTATCTAAATATAATGAGTAGATACGGGTTTAAAAGCTATGTTAATAAAATAACTAGGAAAGAAGGGGATTCGATCTCATGCCTTGACCATATCATGGTGAAATGCAGTAATCCAGACGTGAGGTTACAATCGTTTATAGTACAAGATAAAATAACAGATCACTTTCCTACTGGACTTTCAATATACAATAAAAACATAACAAAAGATAACAGAGACAAACAAATACAAACACAGACAAAAATTACAAAAATAAATACAGATAAACTAGGAACTCTACTTAAACAAATAGACTGGTCGAAAACATTATACACAATCACTAACGCACAGGAAGCTACAAATACATTCATACATTCAATAGAGCTACATATTAACATATGTACTGAAACTAAATATATTCACATATCAGGCAAAAATAAAAGATTAAAACCATGGATTACATGCGGCTTGCTAAAATCAAAAAGGATGAGGGATAAAATGCGTAAAACTTTAGAAAAGCAGCCATTTAATACTAAATTAAAAGATAAATATATCAAATACAAAAATATGTTGACGAAATTAATTAGGAAAACTAAAGCAAAACATTTTAAAGATAAATTGCCGGATGACATGAAAGATTCATCTCAGATTTGGAAAACAATAAATGAGTGTTTAAATAAAAAGAAATGCTCAAAGGAAACCATCAATAAAATCAAAGTTGACCAAGTAGAGTTTACAACAAATAGAGACATAGCTGACAATCTAAACAGATATTTTTGTAACATTGGGGAAAAACTGGCTGGGGATATACACAACGATATGGACAAAGAAAGAATTGACATAGGCAACAGACAGATAAACATACATGAAACACTAAATACATTTGATGTAGTAACCGAACAAGAGATTGACAAATACATACGTAGTCTTAAAACAGATACATCTCCAGGTGTAGATGGCATTAAAGCGCAATTTCTTAAAATATCAGAAGATAACATAATAAAACCGTTAACTTATCTAAGCAACCTATGTCTAACACAAGGTGTGTTCCCTGATATTTTAAAGAAAGCTTTAATAATACCTATACATAAGCAGGGAGATAAAACTGACCCTTCGAATTACAGACCGATATCGATATTATCCAATATAAGTAAAATAATAGAAAAATGTATAAAAACTAGACTGATAACATACCTTGAAAAAAATAACATTATTTCTGAAAATCAGTTTGGTTACATCAAAAATAAAAGTACAACGGACGCTGTTTACAAACTGACTGAACACATTATTAACGACTTAGACGACAACAAGAAATCACTGGCAATATTTATCGACTTAAAGAAAGCATTTGACACCGTGTCACATGAGATCTTGTTGCAAAGGTTATTTTCAATAGGGATCCGAGGTACTTGTTACAAACTATTTGAAAGTTATTTAGAAAACAGGACACAACAAGTCAATGTAAACGGTCATATAAGTGAACCGTTGAAGATAACCTTTGGAACGCCTCAAGGGACAGTGATGGCCCCGTGGCTTTTTCTGATATATGTCAATCAAATGCTTAAGGTGGAAAACACATACTCTGAAATCATCTCCTATGTCGATGATACCTTGCTATATTTCAGAGGAGCCACGTGGGAACAAGTGTTCAAAAATGCTTCACTAGGAATAAACAAAATAAAACAATGGTTCGATAATAGTTTACTTACTTTAAACCTGACAAAAACTAAATACATGTGCTTCTCACTCGACTCGCGGGGACAACCTTCAAACGACTTACAATTAAAAATACACAACAATAAATGCGGTTCACAATACAATACTAACTGCAACTGTGACGAAACAATATCTAGGATTAATTCAATAAAATATTTAGGAGTTATTATAGATAGTAACTTAAAATGGAAAGAGCATATTAGTTGGATGGTAACAAGAGTAAGAAAAACTATGTATAGTTTTATTAGAATTAGGGATTTTGCTAATAAGTCCATATTAAAATTACTTTACCACGCTCTGGTAGAATCCATACTAAATTATTGTATACTAGCTTGGGGAATGGCTTCCCCAACAAGCATAGAACCTGCCAACATAATTCAAAAAACTATATTAAAAATCTCATTAAAAAAGCCAAAAAGATATTCATCCGCGTTAACGTATTCTAAATCTAATGTTCTGTCAATAAAATCACTTTACGAAAAATCCGTATTAATACATTATTTTAATAATAATTTACCAACAGTTCCTCACACTTACTCAACTAGATCACAAAGACAGAAAACTTATAAAACTCCACTTTGCCGTACAACCACCAAACAAAGACACGCCACTTACTTAGGACCACATTATTACAACAGACTGCCAGCTTCATTAAAAAATATTAGTAACATAAATATGTTTAAGAAAAAAATAAAGCAACATCTCCTAACTAGGGAATAGAAGATATTTAACTCATTTCAATTATAAAATATAGAATAACAAATATTGATGTAAAAATGAAAGATAATTTTATGAATAAGAATAAAACCAAAGAACTTATAAAGAATAAAAAAAAATAACAAAAACAAGTATAACAAATAAACAAGTAATAAATATACAGTTTTATAAATTTTACAAATAAATAAATAAAATAAAATAATAAAGAAACAGCCATATAACAAAACAGCGTATAATAGAATAATATAGAGACGGGGCCCTCCCTCTAGGTGTGAAAACACTTACTGAGGGTCCTCACCTTTGCACTTGTATGAAATGTAAATTTGCTTATTGTTATAAATGGTGGAAATAAAGATTTATTTATTTATTTTATTTATTTATTTAAACACCCTATAACATCTGACCCTAAAGTTGTGAAATAATACATGCAAATACCTTTTTATGGGGCGATAAAAATTTCCCGAGCCAAAAATTAAAAAACTTAATTTACCTTAGAAGAACTGATGACGTAGTAAAGGAGAGAGTTGGTTTTATATCCCTGCATGACCTATATAAAACACAGTTCTTCTATTAATTAATAAGGGATCACTATAATCAGTATTATATAATTTACCTTGTTGTCATTTCCGATAAAAAAATGTGTGAGCCCCTGGGGGATCGAACCATTGACCCTTTAATTATTTGTATGCTTTTTGGGACCTTTCGCCTAAATTTGTTTATATTTTTCTCATTTAGAGTAGAATAGGATGGGGAGAATCACTTTCTACGCATCTAAACAGAGATAAAAGTTTTATATGTGTTTTAGGTAAGCCGTAGATCCTAGGGCAAAAAGTATTATTATTGTTTAAGGCAGCTCTTTTCTGTTTATCTATGTATTTATTGTTAAAAAGTTTATCTATTAAAAGTTTATATTCTTTTTTAATCATCTCAGTAGGGTCAAATTTCCCGCCAACTTTACCATAGTTAATTAATAGTTAATTTTTTTGTCTTTTATTATGAAAAATAATATGAATTGTATAAACATTGTTAACTTAGTTTTTAAGAATTTATACCTACGATAAATTTACAAACTTAATATATTAAAGTAAATGATTAATATCAAACTGATATGATAAGAGATAAGAGAACTCTATGTGATCAAAACCGTTACCATGTTTTTAAAAAATTAGTTTTTTCATGTTATTAATGTTATTTTTACTCTGTTATAATTATTAAATTGTTATTATCTGTGATGCTGAAGTTGTGCATGCTTCTAATATGTGTTAAGAGTTACCATTACAAATATTTTTATATGATTACACAGTTTTTTGAGAAGGTAAACTTTTTTAACTGTCAAATTATACAATAGGTTCTGTTCGTGCTTTTTTTATATCTGTAATGTTTAGCGTTTTAGTTAGATGTTCCCCCGCGGCTTGGCGCTGTGTTTTGTACCCCCTTTCTATTTTAACCCTGTGTACTGGTCCCTTCCAGTCAGTCTGAGAGTAGAGCTCAAGGTCTCCACGTCTTCCGCTCACCTACAATACTACCGTTGTAACTATTTCTTTAATCTAAAATAAACTTAGTGAAAAAGTGTTTATCTATTCGTTTTAACCTCTATCAACCTACATTTTGGTGACCAACGACGTGATTTGCTCGGTAATTATAATAATAATTATAAGCAGCATAAATCGCGAACGAACGAAACATTACTTACGTAAGTTAAGCTAATCTAACGTTACGAAGCTAATCTTTAATCAAACTGACTTAATCTACCTAACTAAAACTAGTTTTTTTTTACAACAATTAATATTCGAGCGGAAGAAACTGAACTGTTACTGTTAATCATTTGTACTGTTACTGTGAATTTACAAGATAAAGCAAAAACCGACTATTTACTGAATCTAAAAATTAAATAAATCAACTATTCATTTACGAATTTGAACAACTGTTAATCAAGGACTCTTAATCAAAATTTGAATAAAGTAATCACTTTTTAAAACTAAGTAAATAATATTTTGTTTTGGAAAGAATCTAAAACACGTATACGTATTGCTGAGAAGAAAAGAAGTGATAGCGGACGCACCTGCACCTGGTCTTCGCGGAATCAAAACAACAAAGTGATAAGCTAAGTGACCTTCTCTTTCTATTACTCACACTCGCTTCTTATCTCTCCTTCCTTTATCCTAAACCCTCTTTCCCCCCATCATATCTCTTTCCCTATACTCATTTTATTAACCATTTATAATTATTATCTCTTTTTTTTATTTACGAATTCGAATTGATGATATCATTCTTAAAACGTTATCAAGATAATAATTTTTACTCACTATTTATTTTAAATATTACTAAATTAAACTTAATTCACCACTATCAGTTCTTTAACAAGAAACACGACTTCTTTTTTTTGAGTATTTTTATCAAAAGATTTAGTTCTGTTTTTAATTTAAATAAGCTAAATCATTTTTTTTTATATAATATTTTTTTTTTTTTTTTGTCAACCTTCTTAGGCAATTTTATATTTTTATTTTATTTTTGTTTTACATCACAGATTAAGTATAATTTTTTATATTTTTTATATATACAAGCTACTGATATTTAATCTTACCTTACAACTTAATTGTTTATATTACTACACGATTTTACAATATATATTGATTATCATACTACTCACTACCTTCACACAAATTATAAAATATAAATCATGGCTGATACGTACACATCACTTACTAAACGACGTGATATTGTCAACCTCCGCGTACTGCGTATTGAAAAATATGTAGACAATGTTGATAAGAATAACGTTGATTCGCACCAACTTACCAATCGTTTGGCTAAACTGGAGGAATGTTGGAACGAATTTAATATAATTATAGCAGAAATATCCCAACTAATAGTTGAGGAATCAATACAAGAATTGGAATCTAAATTTTGCGATGATTTCGAAACCCTATATTTTAACGTCCATAGTAAGATTAGTAAATGTTTGACGCACTATCAAGGGGATTTCATATCTTCTGCAAGTGATGAAGAAGTTAAATCAAAAGGCAGCAAGCGAAGCCAATATTCACCCAAACCATCATCTTTAAAGAACAAAAATAGTCATTCATATAAATCAACTTCAGTTAACAAGGATAATAATAATAAATCAGTAGAAGAATCACCTAAACCAGATGACGTCAAACTATCGACAACTCCTTCGGACCAACCATCTTTTTCTCCTCAAATTCAAAACAATTTACCTATAACTAACCTTAACAATACTATAATATCAAGGCCTTACATACCAGCGGAATCTTATGGAGTCAGATTGCCCCAAATAACCCTTCCTACCTTTAAGGGAGGTTATAACGAATATCAAGCATATATGCAACTATTTAAATCGTTAATCCATACAAATCCAACTATACCATCTATACAGAAATTTCATTACTTACGGTCATCTCTTCAAGGTGAACCGTCAAATGTAGTAACATCGTTAGAACTAACAGAAGCAAACTATGAAATAGCTTTAAGCTTACGGGAAAAGAGATATTCAAATATAAGAAACAGTATAAAATCACATCTAAATGCACTACTAAACATCGAGAAGTTAGAAAAGGAATCGGCTACAGCTTTACACTCTTCCATTGACGTGATGGAAAGGAGTGTCAGGGCACTAGCAGCTATGGGACAACCTACTCATGAGTGGGGTACCTTACTAACTCACATTCTATCAGCTAAATTAGATCGCTATACTAAACGAGCTTGGGAAATTGAAATTTCTTCTCAAAAGGAACTACCTACTTATAATCAATATGTTTCATTTTTACAAAACAGATGCAAGGTTCTTGAAGCCTGTTCTGATGAGCATAATAGTAATGACAAATCAAGTCGCAATAGTAATCATTCCAATATGTCAAAAATTTATTCCACTAATCATAAACAATATTCTGTGCCATACAAGGAAAAAAGGTCTTCAGTACTTCATGTAAACAGCAGTAACAATCGTACTAAACCTATTTGCGAATTTTGCAAGGAATCGCATTTTAACACCTCATGCCCTAATTATACTAAATTGCCAGTTCCTGAGAGACTTGATCTAGTGACCAAGTGTAAAATGTGCAAAAATTGTGTAAGAAAAAATCATCTCACAATTGACTGTAAAAGCGAGACTCGCTGCAAGCTATGTTTTAAGAAACACCACTCTTCTTTACATCTAACTGCTGATCCTCAGGGACATAAAACTGAATCAAAACCACCCATATCATCTACCACTACTGTTTCCAGCTGTTCCTCAAACTTATCTTCTAATATAATTCTAGGTACTGCTGTAATTAATATCTTTGACAGTCAAGGAAACACACACCCTTGCCGTGTTCTTCTCGACTCAGCATCACAGAGTAATTTTTTAACAAATTCTCTCGCAAATGCACTCGGTTTGCGACATAACCGGTGTCATACAAACGTTACAGGTATCCAAGGTGGTATTTCAAAAATAAATCGTTGTGTTCTAGCTAAGATTGAATCTTTAGCCAGTCCGTTCTCGAAAACTCTTTAATATTGCCAAAGATTACTGAAAATCTACCAACTACGAAGATTAATCCTAAGGACCTGAACATACCCAAAAATTTGGGCTTAGCTGATCCTAGGTTCCACTTACCTCAAACTATAGATGGCCTCATCGGAGCGGAACTGTTTTTTGACATTTTAATTAACCAGAAAATATCTCTCGGCGACAATCTACCAAATTTACAAAAAACTGTATTTGGTTGGGTTGTTGCAGGAACCATCGGTGTATCAGATGCAAACACCATATCTAAAGGACTCTGTTACTTAACTATATCTGACGCTAATAAGGATCTTACTAGATCCTTAACTAAGTTCTGGGAGCTTGAAGAGATCCCAGAAGAGAGAAGTCTTTCTATAAAGGAACAATCCTGTGAAGACAACTTCGTCAAAACCACTCGACGCACCATAGAGGGGCGTTTTGTGGTAACATTACCTAAAACCACTGAACCTACCAAGCTGGGAGAATCTAAAGAGCTAGCTTTAAATCGATTCTACAAACTTGAAAATCGCCTAGAGCGAAACACTGAATTGAAGGCAGCATATACGGAGTTCTTGAATGATTACCTAGAGAAAAATCATATGGAAGAGGTGATTGAAGAGAAAAATGACTCTCCGTGTTTCTATCTACCTCATCACGGCAATTAGATCTTCAAGCTCCACCACCAAGGTCAGAGTGGTATTTGATGGCTCGGCCAGGTCATCATCTAATTTATCACTTAACGAGATTTTGAATGCCGGACCTCCCATTCAACGAGAACTATTTTTAATATTAATTTCATTTAGAGTACCCAAATTTGTTTTTATTACTGATGTTCAACAAATGTTCAGACAAATTCTTGTTGATAAGAAGGATTGTGATCTACAACGAATCGTGTGGAGAAACAACAAAAACGAACCTATAAAGGTCTATAAATTATTAACAGTGACCTATGGTACTGCGTCAGCACCATACCTAGCCATTAGGTGCATGAAAAAACTTGCAGAGGAAAGGGAACCGGACTATCCTCTTGCAGCTAATATTATAAATAATGATACATACGTAGATGACATCATAACAGGGTTTGATACGATTGAAGAAGCCCTTCAAGCTCAAGAAGAATTAATCGCTCTTCTAGCTACAGCAGGATTCACACTACACAAATGGGTTTCAAATGAACCAGAAGTTCTAAAAAACATTCCAAATGAACTTCAAGAAAAGAAATATTTAATTTCTGAGAACGAATCAGAATCATCGCCTATAAAAACATTAGGCATGATTTGGGATCCCAATCAAGACGTGTTTCGGATTGAAGTTTCTGAATTGAGTAATCGGCCAATTGAAACTAAGAGAACTATACTGTCTGACGTGGCGAAGCTATTCGATCCGTTAGGATTAATATCTCCAGTCGTGGTAAAATCAAAAATGTTAATTCAACAACTCTGGCAGTTAAAATGTTCTTGGGATGAGCAAGTTCCCCCACATATTGAATCTTCATGGTTTAAATTAAAGACAAATTTACACAATCTAAATAAAATCATCATACCCCGACGGGTTACCAATTTAGAATCCTATGACAGGATTGAATTTCATGGATTCTGCGATTCTTCGGAATCAGCTTACGGTTGTACAGTTTATCTACGGTGTATATCTAAAAATTCTATTACTGTTAGCTTGCTATGTGCGAAATCCCGGGTTGCCCCGCTAAAGCGACAAACATTACCTCGTTTGGAGCTTTGCGGAGCCGTGATGTTATCAAAATTATATCATAAGATCATGGCCAGCCAAAAAATCAACGTTACCAACGTTTACTTTTGGACAGACTCTACAGTCGTACTTTCCTGGCTTGCGTTAGACTCGAGTACATGGAAGACCTTCGTTGCCAATCGTGTGGCTGAAGTACAACGTTATACTAATGTCGAATGTTGGAATCACGTAAAAACTACTGATAACCCTGCAGATATAATCTCCAGAGGATGCAATCCTATAGATATCATAAATTGCAAACTGTGGTGGCAAGGCCCTAGTTGGCTTTCATCCGACCAGTTTCCATTGTCTACGGACCATCAACATCTTGTTTTATCTATTGAGACAGAAGCTGAAAAAAGGAACATTAAGTGTTTAACATCCATTGAAGATACAAATCAGTTTCAGTTACTTATATCTAAATTTTCATCGATTTATAAATTATTAAGAATTACTGCGTATGTAATTAGATTTGTTAACCATTGCCGTAAAGAAAGGGCAAGTAAATCTCAACTTCTAACTGTACTTGAAATTCGTGAAGCTAAAGTCAAACTTATTAAGTTTGTTCAATATCAGTCTTTTACAGAGGAAATCAAATTATTATATAATGGCAAACAATTAAAAGGATCTAGTAAAATTAAATCTTTGAACCCCTTTCTTGACCACAATTGTATTTTACGGGTCGGTGGAAGAATGAAAAATGCGAATATTTCTTACAATCATAAGTACCCGATCTTACTGCCTAATCAAGAGAGATTTACTTATTTAGTAGTACAATCCAAACATTTAGAAACTTTACATTCTGGACCGCAATTGCTTTTAGCAACGGTACGTCAAGAATACTGGCCCCTTCAGGGCAAGGTTTTAGTTAATAAAATTTACAGAAGTTGTGTTACTTGTTTCAAAACTGATCCTAAACCTATAAATCAGATTATGGGTGACTTACCTGCTGAGAGAGTCACACCTAATAGATGTTTCGTAAATTGTGGCATCGATTTCTGTGGGCCCTTTTTGGTTAAAAGGGTTTTACAACGTTCTACGTCCCATTTTAAGTGTTATATCTCTGTTTTTATTTGCATGGCTACAAAAGCTATTCATTTAGAATTAGTGTCCAATTTAACTAGTGAGAATTTTTTAGCATGTCTTAAACGCTTTATTGCTAGACGCGGATGTCCTTCTCAAATCTATTCCGACAATGGCACTAATTTTGTTGGTGCTAAAAATAAATTAAATGAGATATCTAATATTTTGTCCGATGGTATCATCAATGAGTACTCTTGTTATAAAAATATATCTTGGATATTTATCCCTCCCCTTTCCCCAAGCTTTGGAGGGCTCTGGGAAGCGGGGGTGAAGTCTATTAAACGTCACTTAAAGAGAGTGATAGGTAATACAGTGCTTACCTTCGAGGAACTGAACACACTTATTGCTGAAGTTGAATCGTGTGTCAATTCAAGACCATTAACTCCATTGAGTAATAATCCTAATGATTTTTGTCCACTAACACCATCTCATTTTCTCATTGGAGAACCCTCTACATCAATTCCTGAAGTGGATCTACAGGAAGAAAATATTAATCGTTTAAAGAAGTGGCAGTTAGTTCAAAGAATCAAACAAGATTTCTGGAAGCGATGGAACGACGAATACCTGTCTACGCTTCAAGGCCGTTCTAAATGGACAAAATCATCTGAAAACATTAAAACCGGCACACTCGTGCTTCTTAAGGAAGATTTCCGGCCGCCCCTGAAGTGGGATCTTGCGCGTGTCGTGGAACTACATCCCGGTAACGACGGAAGATGCAGAGTCGTAACAGTAAAGACGAGGCATGGCATATTCAGAAGAGGAATCTCAAAGATATGTCCCCTACCTATTGAAGACGATTCATCATTAACTCCAACCTCTGTCCAAGGATCGTCGAAGAAGGACGAAGTCCCTATCAATTAATCAATTTCAATACACTTTTTTTTACTTAATTTTTATTATTTTATTTTGGTAATTGTATATTAATCCTTTTTAAATCTAATGATTTTTTTTATTAATTAATCTAATTCATTTTGTTCTTACATAATAATTTTATATATTTAAATAATTGTACTTTCCTTTATTTAAAATTTTAAAAAATTTTAATGCTTTATTACTGTTATATAACTTTGTTTGTATCGCATTGCATTAACTTAAACTATCAGAGACATTAAGATCTTTTTCTTTTATAATCATTGTATTTCTTTTGAAACCTTTAACTGTTCCAAGGTGGGCGGAATGTTCGTGCTTTTTTTATATCTGTAATATTTAGCGTTTTAGTTAGATGTTCCCCCGCGGCTTGGCGCTGTGTTTTGTACCCCCTTTCTATTTTAACCCTGTGTACTGGTCCCTTCCAGTCAGTCTGAGAGTAGAGCTCAAGGTCTCCACGTCTTCCGCTCACCTACAATACTACCGTTGTAACTATTTCTTTAATCTAAAATAAACTTAGTGAAAAAGTGTTTATCTATTCGTTTTAACCTCTATCAACCTACAGGTTCTATCACTAAATGGTATGGATGAATTAGTATAACATGGATGAATGTCTCTTTAATAGTTCCTGTTTTTTCTGGTGTTTTTCTAGAATAGAGATGACGGGTAAATGATGACTTTTTATAAAAGACAATGTAGACAAGAGAACAATAAGTTCTTACCTATGTTTTTAAATATGACTTAACCCTAGGAGTTATCTCCAGTATTGTAAAGGTATATTTTTCCAAAATGTCAAATTATATAGTGTATTTTTCTCTGATGATTACCAGTGCAATATTAATTATGTATTATTCCATAATGCTTAATTAAAATATCGTTTTCAGGCTTGATAATAACCGGACAGGTCGAAACGTCGCCACCTTAAGTAACTGTTTTTATTTGAATTTTACCCTTAAGAGGATCCACTTATACAAATATATAAGAAAAATATTATTTTGATACGAGGAAGTAGAGCGGCGAGGCGTTTTAACGCCTGGTGTTAAAGATACCTTCTGATTCAATTTCAAGGGGGAGATAAAGCTCCCCAACACGATCAAATTCTATCCCCTATAAGGCTCCCAAATCAGAGCCGACGCACAGGTGCAGGAGCCCTCCACTAGAGCCAGAAAGGCTCTAGCTCCGTGTGTGAAAGCTCTCATTCCTAGCAGCATGCAGTTCATTTTAGCCTTGAGCGTCGCGTACACAAAGGCACTGGCTCCGGAGCGAGAGCCGTATGACTCCTATGTGAAACGGACCTGAATAGGCTGGTTCAAAGGATATTGGGCTAAAAACAATTTATTAGCTGAGTTAATAATTAAATTATCACAATCATCTCTCAATCCCCCCCCCCAACATTCGTAAGTGATAAGTAACAAATCGATAGCTAATAAGTGATACCTCATATCTTCAAAATGTCAGGTTTACAGGAGGAACAAAAAACTATTTAAAATAAATAAATTTACTTTAATTGACTAAGTTTTTTTTGTGTTTTATAACATGTAACCCTTCTGAAAAATTAGTAACTGTCAAATTATAACAGTTAATAAGATAATGTAGTTATGAGTTCTCACTATGTCACTTCTTTAATAAAGTGAACACATACGAGGTCTCACTTACGAATTAGCAGCTCAGTTATGAGGTGTCACAACTAACCTTCACCAAATCACATACACTAGAAACCCATACGAAGTGTGTTTGCGAATCTGATACGAGATGTCTCGACTGCCCATTTTCTATGAGAAGGATTTTTTTTTCGCTCACGAGATCTCGCATGTATTTGCAGACAAGCCTCCCAAGGCCAATAAAACGAAAACCCCAAAATCACCATTTCGGTATTTTCGAGGTATCACTTATTAGCCATCGAAATATATTGAGACACTCTTTGGACTTAAGATCTCTTATTGCAGAATATGTTGCCCAACTTTTTAACCCCAATCAGCATTTATTTTTTACCCCAATCAGAATTTATTTTTTTACCCAATCAGATTTTGGAGGTATATTCGGTGACTCGATCGATATTGAAACGGTCTGTCATATATTATTAAGATAAATAATATTTATTTGTTATATGTTTATATTGTTATTTATTTTTTCAGTGTCTTCAGTCAAATGATTGCTGTGGAGGTCTTGTTTGTGTACCAGGTACGTCTTGGGCCAGTTACTGTAGTAATTAATATCATTACAAAATAATTTTTATAAAAAAATAAATAAAAAAATAAAAATAATAATATAATAAAAGTTATGAGGGTAGTGCATTTAATACTCCTTTGATTATATCATATTCTCCTACCCCACTGTGGGGTAAACTATGCCGGATATATGGTTCTTGGGGAAGCAAATTGTGAGAAATTTGTCGTCGAAGTGTGAAATGTGGCACATTGCTTCCCGTGATTAATGAACCCGGCATCGTTTACCCGAGACAAATATGTGTGATACGCACCAATTACGTCACTAATATAATAGACATCAATATTTGTAAAAGAATCATGGATATGTTTTTAGACATTGAATCCAGTGTTGCCAACCTTTACAAATCCCATTCTGAAAATTGTTGCCCCTTGTTGCCAAAAGGCAGTAGTTATCTGGAATGGAAGAAATTCCGTTTTGGTCCGCTAGGAGCTCTGATATCATTTTATATAAAATTATGAAAACATTTGATTCAGCGCTCCTATTGGCGAAAACTAAAAACCGAGCTAACTCTTGTTAGGCCCTACTATACTACATTTAAGAACGTCACATTTTTCATGTTGTGTTTTCTCATGTTGTTTTTTGCGGAACGGAAATTTCTTCAGCCCCCCTCCCCCCCCCCCCCAAAAAAACAACCATATTCATGTTAATATTAAAATCAACTACTATTTTTAAGGCTTTTATAAATTAAGGATAATAAATGAATATGTAATTCTTAATGAAGAGCCACCAATCTTACATGGTCATAAAACCACCTGTTTCGACATCAGTTCGCACATGTTGACTAATAAAGTGGACATAAATCGTAACACAACATTTTTATTGAAAGCTTATAAGGATACAAAACACACATTATCTTTTTAGTGCTATAGAACTAAATTTATAACATATTAATAGAAGTAATTTATAACATTTTCATTTATAAATTCCACTAAATGTAAATTTACCACTATTTTAAAGTTTGCCCTTAATGATTTGCTACAACTGCGGTTTAGCACAAAGATATACAACATTTTTCAACGTGAATGTATTGTATTAGTACATTACGCGTCTAGTGCGGAAAGTAGCATTTTGCATGCGAGTGTGGAGTTTGCACCCGAGTGACAGCGAGGGTAGTAAAACCACACGAGGAAAGCAAACTGCAGTTTTCGCACGAGTTGCGTACCGTACTTTATCTACGATTCTGGATTTTAATAATAAATACAGAAAAAAACATCTTTAATAAACTTCCTGTATGTAAGTACGTATTTCTATTTTGATTAAGATGACATTAATTCATTAGTTGTAATTTGTGCCGAATGTATTATTTCGGTAGACGTATAATTCTCATTTTCTTCATGATCACTTAAATCACTCATTGTTTCTCTAAAAACTCGATAACAGGTTATTTTTAATTGTTACGTTATTTTCGACCCACCTCTAATAACTAGTCCCGAATCCAAGCTTTCAATATTACTACGAGTTTAGCAAGTCAATATTTATGAGATTAGAACTAAACCGAGAATTAACACTTATAATTATAAAGTACTCCTTTGTACCTATTTTATTGAAATTTATTTTTTTATTTCTACTTATTTTTGCACTTATTGTACCGGTTTGAAAAAATCGGTGGAAAAACGCTACTTTTTAGTCTTTTTACTGTACCGTTTTTGTATTTCATAGGATCGAGCTGAAACTCATATGGTATTTAGTACTTTATAGCAGTAAAGTGTTCATGAAAGGAAAACCTTAAATTTATTACTACACCGGATACATGAGAGGTACAAAGTTAAAGTTGTGTACCTCTGTTTAAGAAAAGGTAAGAAATCTGGCCGGCCGTGTTTAGTATCGTTGGAAAGCCCCTAAAACGAACTTTAAAAAGGTACAAATGTTTATTTAAAAAAGTCACGTTTCAGACCCTTTTGAACGATAAATAGTTTTTCGGGCTCTCAAAAAGAGCGGGGTGAGTCCACTGTTGACCACTTTGGTCCTAAAATTATTGTGTGACAAGATTATCTTTTTAGAACCTAATAGAGTATATAATATTGTACAACCCAAGATGGATATTTAATTTAAGCACCTTTAGTACCTACTTTTGGTACAAAATGTACTTAAAGTTTGGGTACTGGCTAAATTTTTAATTTAATGTGTTTGTAATGGTATCTTTATGTAGGCAGTTAGTAGGCCTACTGAGGCTTTATAAAATTCTGTGCATAAAAGGGTACTTTTGATTCCGGTTTGTCGAAATACGCAAAAATACTCCACTTTTTATTTGTTTGGGCTCTGGTCAGTGGCAGTGTCCCCATCTCTCCAGTGACAAGGTCTTGGAGGTCTGGCAATAGCGCCCCATCCACTGTCGTTCTTTCCCTAAGGAAAGCCGATTTCGTCAAAAAAGAGTGTTAGTGTATGGGGTTCAAGAGCAATGAACGGCAGGATTATAATCTTGCAAGATTCTCCCAGTTAGGCAACGAATTCCAAAGGTTTGTATGACACGGCACGCTTTCCCTCGACGAGACAACATTCCCTTGGAAAGTGAGAGGAAAGAGACCACCCACACGCGTTAAAATTTAAAATCAAACAGGATTATGCTATTTCATGTGGATGGGCAACGAAGCAATTGTAGTCACATGACAAGCCTGCAGGATGGAATGAGCGGATTGTCTCACAGGAAAGTGGTTGTGTGGATGGTAATGAACATGATTATCAATCATGCCGTGCTTTCCTTCGTGATTAAGAAAAAGAAAAGTCTGTCGGGAAAGAACGACAGTGGATGGGGCGCTAATGTGTCATGTTCTAGGACACAGTTTCCGATCATATTAGCCTGGGCTGTCACCATCCATAAATCCCAAGGCCTCACTTTACCCACAGTAGAGCTTAGTATTGGGGTAAATAAATAAGCCCCCGGATGTACATAGGTAGGACTCTCTAGAGCGAAGCGATTAAGTGACATCCTAATAGATCAGGGGTTTAACTTTGACCGTCTAACTAGAATCCGGCCAATGATGCTGCTTGAGTTGAGAGTAGAAGAAGAGCTCCGCCTACAATGTTCAGTTGGTTATGATGACCATCTCGCTTGCCTGCTCTCAATATGTAAATAATACTGTATATAGTTATTGTAAATAGATATTAAACTTTACTCATACTATTAATTGCTTATAAATACAAAATATCCTTTTAAAAAACCAAAAAAACACATAAAACAAAAACAAAAAAATCGGTTCGTGACAACTCAGACAAACTTTCTCGAATACGAGTTCATAATTACTCAGCCCAGTATTTTCCTTTTATTAGTTTTCGTATGTACATTTAATTATTATTGTACATTTCATAAAAATAACTTCTCCCGGGAGGGAACTCTCCGTCCGCGTTTTAAGCTATTTTCTCAATAACTAGATTTTTCCCGGGAAACCGGCTTATATCGTTAGATTTGTATTTAAATGGACTACATCTTAGATTTTTTTAATCAAAACGGAACCGTTTTGGAGAAATCATTCTTTTCACGTTTTTTCAGTGTTTTTGAGGGGGTAGCACCCCCAAATGTGGAGCTAAAATTCATTTCTTGATTTTGCCTCACTTCTTCTTGGTATGATTTTTCTGAACATTTATGCAACATTTCGTCTAAATCGGCCCAGTAGTTTAGGCTCTAGGCGTCTGCTCTAGAGCCAGACAGGGGGGGGGGGGGGGGGGGGGACCACCCCCCTAGACCTAATTGATTATAAAAAGAAATACTACCGTATTTTTATCTTTTTACATTCACCTCATATTTAATTTCACCTCGGAAATGCATAAAAACACTGTTTTGAGAGGTCATATTAGACAGCTGCTTTGATGAATAGGTAGTTCCCTTTTCTTGTTACCACTACGTCTTCCCCCCCCTCCCAATCTAAACTGAATGTGCCCCCCCAGACCTTGCCGCTGGATACGCCACTGCTTACTGGCACACTATTTTGAACCTAAGCTCAAAACACGATTTGTTATTTTAACGAGCGAGGTCTACTGTTCACAGAACAACTAGGTATGAACTCTTGTATGAGAGTGTTTGTTTAAGTTCTCCCGGACCGATTTTTTTTATGTTTAGGGATTCATTCATTTTTTGATGGAGGGAGGAGGGAAGGGTTGTATGGTTGTGGTGCTCATATTAAAGACTAAATACAAATTAAGAGAAATCTTAATTCAATATTTAATTATCAATTATTTAATTCGATATTTAATTGTTACTGACCTTTTTCATATGAAAACTCCGAATTTGGGTTCTACCTAATTCAAACTTTTTGTAATCTAATAATAATTATTAATTGAAAACCTATTAACTTAGGTAATTATCCTTTATTTTACTACATTTTTATTAGCTTGCTTTCTTGTTTGTTTGTTTGTTTGTTTGTCGGTACAAATCTGGCAATCGATTTCTAACTAACTTCCCGAATAGCTAGACATTTTTAGCATAGCTCAGAACACGATGACAATGCATTATTTTAATACTTTTAGCTATCTTTCAGCAGAATTTAATTGGTTTTCAGTAAATTTTGCTCTACGGAACGTTAGTTCGGAAAAAATCCGAAAGTTATTTTATTTGTTTTGCCATGTCCCATATTTACGCAATCTTCATTTTGACGGGTCTCAAATTTGTGATAGAAAAACATTGAATGACAGCAAAACAGAAAATATCGATTATATTATTTATATTATTGCAAATATATCGATGGCACGGTTTAGATTTGGTGTTGGGGAGATCCGTTGTACAAAGATTTACCCTTTTATAGGTTTAAGATCAGCTCTCTAGATGGTTGTCATTTATGTGAAGTAAATAAAATCGGTTTTAAACTATTTTTTTTCACTAACATTATATATTGTATAACAATAACAATTATATTATCAACATCACATACGATTCAACAGAAAATTTAAAAACGTAGTATATAGAAAGTTCTTTTTATCTTGAAATTATTTATCAATTAGAATAGAACAAGGAATAAGGATAAATTTTCTTAAATAATTTGCGTAGTCTTTTAGTAAATGCATTCGAAAGTACTTTTACATAATATTATAATGGTAATGATGTACATATTATATTATCAAATGCTCATATTCTTACAAGGATATTAAAAAATAAATCTATATAAATAACAAATAATAATATGTAATCAAAGACTAAGACTAAAGAGGTCATTCAAATGTCAACATAAAAATGGGAATTTAAAATAAATATACATATATAAATATATATATTTATAGCACAATAAATATCAAGATTAAAGACATTAATTTATATCATACTATAAGATTTAATAAAAATAAAAATAAATAAATAAAAAAAAGTTTAATATTTTTTATCCATAATACAAGAAAAAAAAATAATTTGAAATTTAAATTTAAAAGAAATGTTTACTCTTTAGTTATCGAGTGTACTCCAAAAATATAATTATGTACTTATGATATAAAATACAAATATATTGCTTAATACATTAAACAATTATATTTTAAATAAAAAGTTATTCTATTGTCTTAAAGTGTTTATTTTGAAATTTTATAATTGCACAATTTATTAAATCAATTTATTTGTGTCAATGATTTTAAAATTACTTTATCGGTTGCTTGTTATGTATATATATATATTTTTTTATTATAAGTAATGTTGCTTAATGTATGAAAAATATGTATATAAAGGCAGCAATTTTATTTCTTTAGTTATTAGATCATATTATTGCTTCAATATATTATTAGCAATTGTATTCTTTTGACTTTATAACAAAATACTATTTTTTTTTTAAAGCTTGTATAATATTTAATACATTTTCATATAAAGTGGTAATTTTGAATTAAATCAAGATGAAAAGTTACTTATTTATCACTTTGTTAGTAGTAGTAAGTTGTTATCTAAATATTGCTGATTCAGGTAAAGTACCTACGCAGTTTGGTTTACTGAATACTGCTAACAGCCCTTGCATTCAAAAAGGATTACAGGTAAAACAAATATTTTTATCATGCAATATAGTATATACATTTATGAATAGACAAATAGGTAATTAAGTTATGTTCCTCAAGCATTACCTATAAGTTCTAAAAATAATAGTTATTTATACACTTAGGGAATAATGTAAGATATTTTTTCCCGCGTGACTATCGTAAAATCTAATTTTATTAAATAAACTATTGTTGCAACAAATGTGACCGAGATGAGGGTGTTAGAAAGTAAGTTCATACTTACGTAAGTTATTAATATATATATATATATATATATATATATATATATATATATATATTAAAAAAAATCTGTTTACTAAAATTATATAATTAATAGTTTTTAACTTAATAACAACTACGCAAATAAATAATTAAGCACTTGGTTATGAACTTATAAATCCATATGGTGTTGTATGTGATTTGTTCGCTAGGGAGGTGATTTTCTATTATATTGGCCGCTAGGGAGGTATTACAAATATTTTTTTATTATCTTTTTTTTTAAAGTTCTTTTTATAATATAATATAATTTTTGGTTTTTAATTTACTTAAAACCTTACATGAAAGTAGTTATGTATTTAGGTTATGCACATTTGCTTTATGATGGCCTAGTTAATGACATGTTCGCTAAAGAGGTGTTTATGGCATAAATTGGCCCTCTTTGTCTCCGTAGCGGACAGGCCGCTAGGGAGACTCGAGTGGTCGCTAAGGAGGTAAATTTACCTGGATTGGCCCTCTGGCCGCTAGGGAGACATGGCCGCTAGGGAGGTATTTGTGACAGAAAATGGTCGCTAGGGAGGCAAAAAGAACCCTATATATATATATATATATATATATATATATATATATCAAAAGAGGATATCCTACCGTCGATACTTGCTTGATCTGGAGATCACTGGACCCGTTTCGGCTAAACGCTATCATCAGCAGAGTCGAAGTCTCTCGTAGCACTCGACACACTCATCGTGTGTACATGAGAGAATAAAGTTCATTCTCTTAGGAACTTCATTCTCTCATGTAGAGAAACATCGATGAGTGTTATTGAGTGCTACGAGAGACTTGGACTCTGCTGATGATGGCGTTTAGCCGAAACCGGTCCAGTGATCTCCAGATCAAGCAAGTATTGACGGTAGGGATATCCTCATTTAATAACTTACGAACTTGCGGTAACAATTTACAAATTGAATATGTATATATATATATATATATATATGCTGTGTTACGACAAATAATTTTAAAGCTCTTTTCAGGTTGAATAAGAATATGTCATGTTTTCACCGAAATATTATCCTGGTAGCAATATTGAGAATCATAGTATGGCTGATATAGGACGACAATTTGACGCGAGTTCTTTATGCACCGCATCACTAGTTTAATTTAATTTGAGTATAGAATTTTAAATAATTACTATCTATAATAAGTCAGTTTTATCGTGATTAAACTTATTACTGAATTGAAGAATAATTCTTACCTTTTTGCACCAATGATAACTTCTTTGGATTACTTGTTTTAAGGATCACATAGGTGGGTAAAATTAACAATTAGTAAATTAAAAAAAGGTTATATTTTGCCCCTTACGGGCATCATCCACTAACATCATGTTAGTTGATTTGACTCAGTGAGACAGATGGTCTGAGGATCATTTTAGTTTTTTATATTTCCTTTTTAAAATTTTTATAAACTATATATATTTACTATGTAAAATTTAACGCAAGCAAAGCTTTGAGGTCTGATGATGCCCGTAAGGGGCGAAATACAACCTTTTTTTATTAACTAATAGTTAATTTTACTCACCTGTATGATCCTTAACCCTAGAAAGCTAACCTGGAGTCAAAATGACTCCCATTTTTTTTTAAACTGCGAATGCACGGTGTCTGTAAAACACAGAACTCCAACATCTCAGCTATGCTATCTCCCACCCTTGAATGACCCTTCTACACTTCTATCAGTTGCACATTCAGATTCTAAAGAGGACATATCGTTTGTTTTTCTGCAGTCACGGAGTCATTTTGACTCCTGTTTAGTCTTACACGTAAATTTTTTGTAGGTCATTTTGACGCAGAATAGTATTTTTTAGAATAGTATGTCGTGTTATTGTTTATTTGGTAATTCCAAATCATATAAATTAGATATTATAAACCTTTTAATTCAATAATTATTTCAAATTAAAGGTAATATAATTGTAATTTATTCATTTATAAGTATAAATTGTTATATTTTTTTTGTCTTTATATGTCTAAATTATATAAAGTTAATAGAATATGAATATAGTCAAATAATGGAGAAAAAATACAATGATCCAAACGACATTTATCGCTTGATGAAGGAAATGACCGATTTAGATACCGATTCGATTATGAAAAAGAGCGTATTCGACAATAATGGTGACGGTTGTGATTTGGACCCTGATTTGAATATAGAAAATGCCTTTATGATCCCATCAGCGATGATGAGGAAAATAATAAATTAATTGAAACAATTTACGAAATAGAAAAACCAAAGGAAAGGAAAGAAAAAGCTACATAAAATAAAGTAAATAATACTCCGGTAGATAACAATACCGGATATGTAATAGTATAGTGCAGTTTGAAAAACCGGAATTAAAAGGAAAAAATTGTTTTTTTATGGCAAACAAAGCACCCAAGTGTCCCATCAACTAGCACTAAAACGTATTAAAAAAATATTGTACATATTAGGCCTTTATATTTTAATAAAACTGGGTATAATAGATTAGGGAGTCAATATGACTCAAGGTTAGTCTTAAGAGGTTAAAAAATATGGTTAGCGTTCTAGGGTTAAAACAAGTAATCAAAACAAATTAACTGAATTTACACTTATGCATTGAGCTCTGTATAATATTTGTAACCTACTCAGCAGCTTTCATTTGATACCCCACTCGAAAATTAAAAAATAAAGTATTGGAGTTTACCACATTTTTGCGAATTGCGCATGCGCATAATAAATTTGTATCATCTCTATATTTTTCTTACGTGTGTCTAAACGTTAGGTCGGAATTTCAAATTTAATTTTTTTAAGTTTAATGGTTCGGGGAATATGAACCCAAAGAGGGATGGATGGACAGCATGTGCATGTGGTTCCTTCCAGGAGTTGGTAATAGAATCCGGAACCTCCTGCATGTGGTTCCTTGCAGGAGTTGGTAATAGAATCCGGAACCTCCTGCATGTGGTTCCTTGCAGGAGTTGGTAATAGAATCCGGAGCCTCCTGCATGTGGTTCCTTGCAGGAGTTGGTAATAGAATTCGGACCCTCCTGCATGTGGTTCCTTGCAGGAGTCATTAATAGAATTCGGACCCTCCTGCTTGTGGAGCTAAGTATGTATTATTAATTATTATATTTGATTTTTAAGACGTGCGTTATTGTTGCAGTGTATGACAGCACCGAACGCATGCTGTGAAGGTTTAACATGTGTCTCAGCATCAGGTGACTGGGTTTGTCGTGGAAGTTGTTCTTCTGGATGGGATACGGTAATTACATCTAAAACTGCTATAGATAATTATTTTTACATTTTTTCATATAATGAAGCATCTGGGGGCACGGCAGTGCCCTCGCCAAGTCCAGCACAGCCGTGCCATCCTTTACTGGAACCATCTCAAGGAATTTTGGACCTCCCTCTATAATCTTATAAATGCTACTTAGATATGTAATAGCTATTTACGTAACTAGAGCAGGGCGTTATTACAGGCCGAGGGCCAAGTTTGAAAGCACGAGTGCGTTTATCGCCCGAGGGCTGTCATGTCGCTTACTGCTCGTGGTGCGTACACTATTTATCGCCCACCACATGTAAACTAATTACTAAACATGCAAACTATTTTGCCGTAATCTTCAAAACAATAAATGCATAATAAGGTTACATCAAGGTTACATCAGTAGTTATAAAAATATTGATTGTTACTAATTGAACTGCTGATGCTGAGAACTACTAGCGCTTCCTGCACGCCGCGCCGTGGCCATGAAGCAGCCGCTTCTCGAACTACTAGCGGCCCTGTAAAGATAAAGCATGCATTTTTACAGGCCCCAGGACAGTAAAATGGAACTTTACCGGCCCTTCAGGATAGGAATGTTTACAAGTGGAGTAATCCAGGGCCGCTAGTAGTTCGAGAAACGGCCGCTTCCTGGCCACGGCAAGGCGTGCAGGAAGCGCTAGTAGTTCTCAGCTTCGCGTCAGCTGTTTAATTAGTAACAATCAATATTTTTATAACTGCGGTTTGTTTTGGTACTGATGTAACCTTATGTAAACATTTATTGTTTTGAAGATTACGGCAAAATAGTTTGCATGTTTAGTAATTAGTTTACATATGGTGGGCGATAAAATAGTGTACGCACCACGAGCAGTAAGCGACATGACAGGCCGAGGGCGAAGTTTGAAAACACGAGTGCGTTCAAACTTCGCCCTCGGCCTGTAATATCGCCCTTACTGCTCTAGGTATATACGTAAATAGCTATAACCTCCAGGCGGGAGAAAAAATTAACTTACCTACCTAGTTTCTAGGGTGTTAAGTGTTATATAACTGCCTGGCCGAGCCACAGGGAGTTATAGCAGGGATTTATGGCAGAAATCCCTGTAAATCCAGTGCAGCCAACTTAATTCTAGTAAAAGAACTGCGTTTAAACGGATTTACAAAGATTTAAGTTGGCAACACTATTTATTACAAACATGACTCGCAATCAGCTGTTTTTAAATATTTCTTTGTTTTGTTTTCGAGTTTTGAGTAAAGGATCTGGTACTCTTATAGAAAAGGGCCCCCCATTTTGATTTTTATACAGAAGAGTTTATATCCCTTAGTCTAACTATCTATTAAGACAAAGGGATATTCAGTCCAATATGCTTTGGGACAAAGGAATATCACACTTTTGCATAAAAAAAAGTGTGTATTCGGTTGTCAGAAGGTATATTAGATTACATATATTAGATTACGAACACTTTATTATATTTTTACACAACATAAAAATTTCAATTTATTTAATATTAATACAAAACTAAATATAAAAGGATGACATATATAATGACTGACAGTGACATTATAATGTCATCATCAATCATCTTATAATAAATATACTCCCTTCTGGAAGTAAAATCTTGTACGTACCTTGGAAGTAAAAACCACTTACACCCTCGTGATAGTTAACTTCCAAGGCGAAGCCGAGTGAGTGATCGTTATGGTTCCTGAGGCGAAGCCGAGTGAGTGAACTTTATGGTTTCTGAGGCGAAGTTGAGGGCCAACTTCATCGGTCAGGGTGCAATCACTTACTTTACTCCCTTGGTGAAATAACTATTTGAGTTAGAGTTTATTACAGACTGAACCAGAAATATAAATTTCACACCTCTACCTATGGTACTTCATCAGATATATGAGCCTAAAGTTTTGTTATTTTGTCATCCCAAATGGCTAAAATTAAATGCAGTGTCGTATACAAATTTTTATCCTTGTGCTGCCACGCTAAAATGAAAAAAATAATATGTATTATTTGATTTAGGTTTGTGGTGTATATTTGCCAAGGCAGAAAATGTTTTTAAATTTAAACGTGTATAGTCCAGAAGATAGCCTGGAAAAAAGCGCCTAACTAACATCAAGCTAGAATTTCGTGTATAAGTAAATGTTTTGGTGCCTTTTAAGAATATATGGTTGGCTAAGTTCGCCTGCGGGTCATAGCTTGGCAATAGGCATTTGAAAAAAACAAACCGTAGGAGAGCGGCCATGTCCCGCTCTTTTTGGTAGGCAATATGATTTTCATGATCCTGAGTACAAATGTAGTTAGTAGACCAAAAATCAAGTTGATGTTTGCTTGTCACTTAATAGGTTAGTGAGTCAAATATTACTCCAAAACAAAGTGGTCGCCTTTTAAGTGACAAACTACCATCAACATGATTTTTGGTTTACTAACTACATTTGTACTTAGGATCATGAAAATTACATTGTCCACCAAAATGGACGGGACATGGTCCCTCCCCCGGGTTTGTTTTTTTCAAATGCCTATGGCCAAGCTATGTCCCTCAGAGGATTTTAGCCGACCACATATTCTTAATAGGCTCCAAACCATTTATTTATACACAAAATTCTAGCTTGATGTTAGTCACACACTTTTTTTGCACGCTATCTCCTAGGGGTGGATCCGACAGTGCCGTACTGCCAAGTTGGGCCCTTTGAATAGGCTGGTTAAAAGGATATTGGGCTACAAATCATTTATTAGCAGGTTAATAATTATATTATCACAAACATTTCCCCCCACCATTATACTTGTAAAAGTTAACAAATGTATTCAGACACCCTTTGGACTTAAGATCTCCTATTGCGAAATATTTTGGCCACATTTTTTACCCCAATCAGACAAATTTTTTTTACCCTATCCGATTTTGATGTATTCTCGTGACTCGATTGATATTGGAAGAGTCCTATACATTATTACAGTGTTATATATTATTAAGATAAATAATATTTATTTGTTAGATATTTATATTATTATGTATTTATAGTTATATATATATATATATATATATATATATATATATATATATATATATATATATATATATATATATATATATATATATATATATATATAGATTTTTTTATTTATTTTTTATTTCAGTGTCAGTCAGATAATGATTGCTGTGAAGGTCTCGTTTGTGAACGAAGCACTTGGAGTCATAAATATTATTGCTATAGTACTTAATATCATTACAAAATACGAAATAAAATGTTTATGAAAAAAAAAATTATTATAAAAAAGTTATAGGGAAAGTAACTGTTGAACCTTCAGTACTTAATCCTGTGAGGTAAATTATATTTAATACTCCTTTGATATGTCATATCCTCCTACCCCACTGGTGGGTAAACTATGCCGGGTATATGATTCTTGGGAAGAAAGATTGAGAAATATGTTGTCCAAGTATGAAATGTGGCACTTTGCTTCCCGTGATCAATGAACCGGTATCGTTTACTCGTGACAAATAGGTGTGATACACACCAATTACATTACTTAATTTAGAAGATATTAATAATTATAAAAGAATCATGGCTCTGCTTTTAGACATTGAATCCAGTGTAGTCAACCTTTACACCTCTCACTCTGAAAACTGTTGCCTTATTGCGAAAGGTATATTTGATTTACCGCATTCCTATTGGCGAAAACTAAAAACCGAGCTAACTCGTGTTTGGCCACACTACAACAATTAAGAATGTCACATTTTTCATGTTGTTTTTCCTCGTGTTTTTTTTTTTTTTTTTGCCTGACGGAATTTTTTTCTGTCCCCCCCGGGCCCCCTCCAAAAAAAACAGATCCATGTTAATATTAAAATCAGTTATTATATAGAATGTTTTTGTAGATTAAAGTTAATAACTAAGAATATGTAATTCTTAAAGAAGAGCCACCAATCGTAACATTGTCATAAAACCACCGGTTTCGACATTACTTCGCACATGTTGACAAATTAAAGAGAACTTGAGTCGTAAAACAACTTATATTATTTACACATGTCACTTCAGGACAACATGTTCTTACCTGAAGATTCTCTGAACAATGGGTGCGAAACGTTGACCCTAAACTCTTCATGACACGGTTACCACCGGAATAGCTAGAATTTGACAACTAATGCTGTATTAGATATTAGCAAATCTTGTTTGTCGACTCTAAGCTGAAAAATTAGCTCTACATAAGCTTCACTTTATACGAAGGGCGTTCGGAAAGTAACCTCCGATTGGCCACTGTGCGGAAAGTAGTGCACATTTCAAGATGCTATAAAAAGCAAACTAGCGCTCTTACGACCTTCAATCAACCACAGCTTGATGCCGACTGACCTGCCTCGTACGTCATGCAACAATGGCGCAGCACCTCCCACTAATTCTCGCATAGTGGCCAATCTGAGACTACTTTCCGAACGGCCCTCGTATAAGACCTTTATAAATCCGGTAGAAACAACTGATTTTCTATTGAAAGCTTATAAGAATACAAATCGCACAGTCCGTTTTTAGTACTACTACTAATTTCATATAAATCTAGCACTGATTAATCATATGGAACTTAAGTAATTTATCACATTAGTAGACATAATTGGGGTGTTCTGGAAATTTTCATTGCGTGTTTAGTCTAACCACCTGCCACAACCTCTAATTAGCTCTGACCACCTCCAATATATTTTTGATACCCTCACCTGTGGCTGACTTTCTGGATATTTTTATTTTCACCACCTGCCAGGTGAGGGTATCGAAAATATATCGGAGGTGGTCAGAGCTGATTAGAGATAGTGGGAGGTGGTTAGGAGGGGAGTATAAGAACATGGCATGTGATTAGACTAAAACGCAATGAAAATATCCAGCAAGTCTGAGAATACTACTCACATTTTCATGTATAAATTCCACTAAATGTAAATTTACCACTATTTTAAAGTATACCCGTATTGATTAGCTACAACTGCGGTTTAGAACAATGATACAGAATATTTTTCAAAGAGAATTTATTGTAAATAATGTTATATTTATAATAGAACTACTGGCATAAATAAGTACGTTGTAATATATTAAATATTGTTTACCTATTTATAGTTTAATAATAATTATTAGATAGTAACGATTGTTTGTAATATCATATTTATTATTTTGTTTTGTTTTTATTACAAAGTTTATTTAAAAATATATAAAAAAAACTTTTTTATAAATCTCCTTTTTTTCCTTATTTATTTATTATTGTTTAATGTAAGTACTCTATAGAGCAGTGGTTCTCAACCTCAACCTTTTTTGAACGCGAAGCAGTAAAAAACTTGGATTTATTCTGCGGACCGGTTGACAAAACTCAGCGAGAATTACGGATATGACCTCCCAATACTTCGTTTTATGAATGAAAATGGTAATTGAATTTCCATCACATAAGTGACATTTTCAGGCTTACTTAAACAATCTTTAAAAAAATTAAGGTTTCGTCAGAGAATAGTTCTAATAAAGCTTCTTTTTCATTAATACTTAATTTACATGCATTAACTTCATTGAAGGTTATAAAAGGGTTGGTTACTGGTTACCCATTGGTTTACATTTCTGGGGTCTTCATTCTCTGGATAGTATTGGTGAAACCTGAAAATGAACTTAAATGGGTTCTTACAAATTCTAAATTAATATTATTAATAAAATATTACTGGACATAAAGCAAACATTTTAAATTCATACTTGATAGCACTTTGCTCCCATAGCATAACTTCTTTTTAACGCATCCATTTTATTCCAGAGAGTGAATATATATTACCTCGAGGAGTTAAATTCAAACCATTTAAAAACTAACTTAGCTATCCATTCTTCATCAACCAACTTCTCTACAAAGGATGATGCTGTTCTCTGAGGAACATATTTATTTCCTCTCTGAGTTAAAAAAAACGGCATTTTATTTTTTAAAAAATAACTTAAGATCATTTTCCAAAATACTACAGTAAAAATGGAACAATCAATGGTTG
Source organism: Gerris lacustris (assembly GCA_951217055.1). NCBI lineage: Eukaryota > Metazoa > Arthropoda > Insecta > Hemiptera > Gerridae > Gerris > Gerris lacustris. The sequence continues at coordinate 5,621,953 of OX578283.1, read as the reverse complement.
TTAATACAAAAACAATCAAATCACTTCACGAGGGAGACGAAATGGTCTTACTAAATTAATGAACCCTGCATATACATAAAGAAATATTACTGTGTAATTACGCTCATGACGATATTAATAAAGCAAATAATGTCCGCACTATAGATGAAATCAAACTGACTCTTTTTGCGTAAACTTATTATTTTTTTTTATATAAAATTCGTAATAACTTAGTAAAGTTAGAATAAGAAGAAATTGTCGGTAATTCATCTATAAAAGAAATCAGAGAACACCTATAAAAATAGATAAGAAATTCTAATTAAATTTGTAGTTATATCCTTCTTCGTTTAAATCCATTAATTCAAAATACTCGTGTTATAAGAATCAATATTTCTTGATAATTTGTAAAAAGAAAGAATATACTGAACTCTTGTAAAATAAAGTTACATAGTTTTTCAGTTTAACAGTTTCATAAAAATTCTACTCTATTTATTTATTTTTATCTTATTATTTTGTTTTATTATTTTAAGTTTAATAATTTATTATTCTTTTCCCTGACAGCCCAAACTTTTCCGCGGAACGGTAAAAATTTTCCACGGACCGGTGGTTGAGAATCACTGCTATAGAGTACTCTAACCAAATGTCGATAGTGAGACCCTTGGTGTTTTTTTTAAAATAATAAGAACGCAATCAGGGCCGGACTTAGAGAATGTGAGCCCCTAGGTGGATGATGAGATGAGGTGTGTTGGTGGGGGGCCCTTCCCCTGCTTTCACACGCGTCTTCATTAACTACAGATAACACACACATGTTTTAAAGAAACATTTTTTTTTTGAGTCAGGGAACCTCGAAACGTGTAAATCCATAAAAAACTTTCATTCACATTTGTTTTCAAATTTTATAAATTATACGTCCGGCAAAACTTTGGTTAAGATGATAAACAGAGATCTTCCTATATTTATTATTAAGTTATCTTGTTGCTTATCCATATAAAAATAGAATATCTAGAAAGATAATAGAAAAGGATAGATCTGAATAAATAAAAATTAAAAAAAAAAAAAAAAAAAAAAAAATCAATTTTATATTACTTAAAAATATTAAGTTAAAAAAACATACACAAGTTATATCAAATTTATGCAACACAAAGTAAATGTAAATATGATACTATAGTAAACACATTATACTTTTTAACTCTGATAGCTTAGGAAAATCGAGGAAAAAAATGGGAGGAGAGTGAATGAGAGCTTGAGATTTTGGGGGGTAATAGGTCGGGCAATGACCTATTACCCCCCAAAATCTCAAGCTCTCATTCACTCTCCTCCCATTTTTTTCCTCGATTTTCCTAAGCTATCAGAGTTAAAAAGTATAATGTATTTACTATATTATATTAGCATTTTTTTTTTTGGAAAAAGAAAAGAAATCATAAGTAAATAAAGTTGTAACTAGGTATTGGGCCACCTCAGTCAGCCCCTACTCCTACCACCTAGTCCAAACCTACCTCTATAATACTCCTACTCCTGCCACGCCTATTCAACCCTTTGGAGGAAGAGACGGAGGGAAGTGGGTGTGACCTTGAGGAGTGGGGAGTGGCCTGGGGGTAGTGATGGAATCGGTTCAAGTTGATAAAATTTTTCCAATAAATCATTGGATAATATTATAGGAGTATTAAGGAACGCAGTAGCGTTCCGCCCCTTCCAAGTCAAAAAGTCAAAATTTTTGAAAAACTGTAGGTGACAAACTAGGGATTTTGCGGGTCTGAAGAAGCGTGAAATACGTACAAGCTACCTAAATTAATATCTGAAGGCCGTGTCCTGTAGATCAAAAAAAAAAAAAAAAAAAGGTCGAAATAGGTCAAGTAGAAGTAGAGAAAAATAGGTTTGAAAATGGTAGTTTTCATACTTCTTATTCTTATTCTTCCTTCATTTTACCTTGACGCACCTTCATCCTAAACTATTGAACTAATTTTAATGAATGAGGGCATATTGGATTCGTCCCCCCCTCCTACAACCCCTCAACTCATTCCTACGCTGAACGTGGAGCGAGAAACCAAGCTAGAGAACAGTCACTTTAACGTCGACGCACCTACAGCCTAAACTACTGAACCGATTTTAATGAATGAGGGCTTTTTGGATTCGTCTAGGGCTCTAGTGAATCCCCCCCCCCCAATACATCCCCCCCTCCTACAACCCCTTAACTCATTCCTACGCTGAATGTGGAGCGAGAAACCAAGCTAGCGAACAGTCTAAAATGGGTAGAAACCAAGTAAGCGTCATACGAAGTGGAGAGGCTGATAATTATACGGAGGTACTAATGTTGCAACACATGAACACATGAACCATAGTGTGTGTACAATATAACTATCTGCAATAACACATACAAAGCTAACGCTGCAATTTTCCATCATGGTGAGACAATATTAAAGAGTCACTAGTTACTTATATATAGGTCATATTATAATATAATAGGTCAGGATCCAGCTGGATATGCGCAAATTATAGCAATGTTAGTGTATCTAGGTGGCCAAATGCTGCTAAAAATCTTTATATGCTCCTACTATCAGAATGTTAAGTTCTTTTAATGTCATAGGTCTCGTTGTTCTCCAATCTCCATAGACCTTGTCAAGCTCTTAACTTCACTTTTATTTGACTCTAATGTGTGGGAAAAAACAGTTTAGAGAATCCTTCCTTAGGAACCGTACAAAAAGTCTTGAAATCTGCCCAAAAACCACTTGTGTGGTAAAAGAAACACCCCACCAAGTCTGTGGTCCAAAAAAGTTGTGAAATCAACTTTCTGTCCCGCCAAGTGATGTTGGCACTTTCTCCTGGCCCAACACTGTCAACTTAAATACTTATCAGTTTCTTCTCCTTGGCGGTGTGTCTGCAGTACTACTCAAAGTTAACTGGTTGTATTGCACGCATCCTCTGCAAAGAAAGTAGTAGTTGCATGGGGGTCATTCCTTGAAAACTTAATCTTTATATTACCTATTTTTACTTTATTTAGTTAAAAGTCTTTCCTCTCCAATGTGGGCCTGAATATATTATTACTAGTTGTCTAGAACTAAGACTATGAGGTGAACAACTATCTTTCCACACAAACCTCATGTGGCAAACGTGAAGGTGAAACAAAAAATTGTATTGGTGTTTGAAGAATATTAAAATTCAAGTTTCAGGAAATGGCAAGGCACACCGCCAAGGAAAAGAAGCTGATCTAAGTTGACAGTGTTGGGTCAGGAGAAAGTGGCAACATGACTTGGCGGGATTGAAAGTTGATTTCACAACTTTTTTGGACCACTGACTTGTTGGGGTGTTTTTTTGTTTTTTTTACCACACAAGTGGTTTTTGGTCAGATATACAGTAACAAATGAAATTAAAAGAAGATAAATTCACTAAATAATATTTTTAAATTAAACAAAACAGTTTTGGTTCAAATTTAGTCACATTTTGGTATATTTAATTTAGGGCGTTTTATTTCATTCAAGACATTTGATACATTAATAATCATATATTTTATGTTAAAAACATTAGGGATAAAATAGGAAGGAACATTATCAATAAAAAATAGCTAGTCTATGTTAGGTGTAACAATACATAAAAATATATATATATATATAAAAAAAAAAATCTCTACCTAATAATCTTTAATATAAAAAAAATAACGTTTGGTGTCGTGGAACACCCGGTAGGAACGAAGTTCCTTACGCTTTTCATTAAATATAAATTATAAAATCGCTGTAATAACTACGTATACATGGTGGAGTTAGAAAAGAGACAAAATTAAAAGTAACTAACTATTTGTACTAGCGGAGTTAAGGCAAAATTAAATGAAAATCTTTTTATTATCTTTGAAGCGAGCGTCTTTCAATAAATAATGTGTTGTATATTGAGAAAAAAGTTAATGATAAATTTATAGTTAAAGCAGATGGTTGTAGAACGAAAAAGAACTGTCCTCCCAGGCCTCGTCGGCATATTACTCCAATTAAATATTAAAATAAAAAATATAAATCATTAACTCACAAAAACTTCTGCTTGTATCAGGTTGAAATGTTACATGCTTGTTTCAATTGTACTGTAGGTGATGTATACAAAGTTTCATTTAAATCTTTACGTTAGAACGTAAGATATAGGTAAAAACGTTGTTTTCTTTATTTTAATCGGTTTGGTCCGCTTTAATAAATTTAGCGATCTTTATCACTTCATAGTATTGTCGGTGTTCGTTTTACTAAAAAAAAAATATTTAAAAAAAGTTGTTTGTCTCATTAAATTGATGAAGTTAGAATTTTTTAAAAACATTTCTGAACGATCACATAGCACATGCGTTACCTTCTGTAAGCTCGGAAGCAAAAACTAAAATTGTATTTTATTTATTTTATTCAAATGATTTTAAATGAATATGATTAAGATATAAAATAAATTCGAGTTTTAAAATTATAAGCTCTAAAATATACAGTTACTTGAAAGTTAGCACAATGTTATCAGTTACAGTAAAATAAATCATCTGCAGACTTTAACAATTTTGTTTATTGTTGTGACAATGTTGTTGTCGAAATGTTTCAGTTCTCTGAGAGTTGATAACGTTGCTGGAACAAGTTCGCAAGAACTGATAAAACTAGCACACCCAAGTAAGTCCAGCTGGGAGAAGTCAACGACTGAAAAATAAAAAATAAATATGATAGAAACATTCAAAATTTTATATTGGTTTTTAAATTTTGATGAAACGACGCAGCGTTTTAAAAATATGGAGGTGGTGAGAGGGTATATCTAAATCTAAATTTAGAAACTGCATTATATCTCTACCATAATACCTCTACCATACTACCTGTAATAGCGTGGTACACCTGCTATCGTACTTAGCCTTAGTCCCTGATAATTCCTCAAACTGGGTCCCATCGGTAAATTCTATATCCTTATCACTCGCGCCATTTGGGAACCACTTTCAGCAGATTGTCGATAAATATTGATCCCTCAGTAATTTAATATTGTTGTTGATTGTAGGTCTTTGGGGATACAAGAATATGCATATTAACAAAATATGCATCTTGTCTGTTTGTCTGTGTGTAACGTTTATGTGTCCAACGATAACTTGAGTAAAAGTTAAACAATTTTGTTGGAATTTGGTATTCGTCTTCCTTTCACGAATGCTCAGGCTATGATGGATTCTTTTATTTTTATCTTTATATATTTCATGTTATATGTTTAAAATTTCTATTTTCTATAGCCCCTGGAAGTAAATCTTGGTTTAGATTTGGAGCCGCCTCGGCCCCCTAGCGGTAGTTTGTGTAAACTCCCCAAGGGTAAGGCCGGACCCCCCCCCCCCCCCCCCTCTATATCTTCAGTTAGTCCACCAAGACGTCTCCGAGAGTCAGCTTTTAGTATATTTGCTTTGTAAAGTTTTTAAATCTCAAAGGATTTAAATCCATCTACGTCCCGGCCAGGAGTTTCGTCAACGTTAATTGAACATTCAAGCGCCAGCCAAAAAATAAGTATTCCCATAGAGAGACGTCAAGCAGACTACACTCACTTTACTGGTATGCACCATTTTTCTTAACCATAGATTTATTTTGCAGGGCGATCTATCTAAATTATATATGTACTATCTCACTATAAAGTCCATCTGACGCCCATTTTTTGACTTTCTCATAAAAAGAGAAAGTATTGTGATGGCGCGAAAATTCGATTTTGAGATTTTGATGGATTTACATGTTTTGAGGTCCCCTGAGTCCAAAAAAGTGGTTTTTATAAAATGTCTGTCTGTCTGTCGTGAGTCTGTCGTCTGTCTGACTGTCTGTGCAGGCGCCTTGAGGCTATACCTGAGATACTTTATAGTTCTGTATCACTGTCACTTCCATGGTCATAGATAGCATCCCACAAAGAAAACCATATACTATGCCATTTGAATCACTAATTAAAGATTAATTGAATCGAACGTAGGCGAGCTTACATTTAACAAAATACGATCCTGTCTGTCTGTCAGTAACGCTTATGTGACCGGCGGTAACTTAAATAAAAGTTGATTGATTTAGTTGAAATTTGGTATTCATGTTCTTTTTACTAATACCCAGACTAATTTCGTTGGACAGTCAAAGAGTTCGCGTGTAATGCTCGCGTAAACGTAAGCTTCAAATGTAAAAATTGGAATTTCAGAACAGGAAAATATTCTATTATCACCAATTTGATAAGAAAAACATATTTTTATAATACAATTTTCTAGTAAAAACAACAGCGACACAGCTATTAAGTGATAAAGATCGCTAAATCTGTATTAAAGCGAACCTAAACGTTTAAAATATAGAAAACAAAGAGTTATAAACATCGTCTAAAGTATTACAATTGAAACAGACACTAAAATGAAAACTTAATACAAGCAGAATGTTTTGTGTAGTGAAGTGATACGCTTTAAAATACAGTGAAACCCCTTAATGGACATTCCTCTATAATGGAGACCCCTTTATAATGGACACCCCTGTTTACGGACAATTTTACCAGCAACCGGCAAAAGCGTAATCGAAATCAATATAAAAGAACATAAGATATCGGTAAAAACGTTGTTTTATCAATTTTAATAGATAAAATCGTTAGATCCGCTTTAATAGTTTAAATGATCACGTTTACGCGAGCGTTGCGTGCGAACTATTTGACAGATTACGCTGTCCAATGAACTTAGCCTGAGCATTAGTAAAAGGAACATATGCACAAAATTTGAACTAAATCGGTAAACTTTTACTCGAGTTATCGTCGGACACGTGAACGTTACACACAGACAGACAGGCAGTCAGATAGACAGACAAGATGCATATTTTGTTGAATGTAAGAAGCTTGCTTACGCTCTCTTTATTAATATAAGGAAATATTTACTCATTTAAGTAATTTGGGGTTGTGCCCAGAATTTTTTTAATTTGTTATTTGTACGTTTTTAATATTTCCCTTCTTGAGCTGAACGAAGCGAAGCTCTTATACTACACTTTGCATTTGGTTGAACACATACTCCTCCTGAACGGCTGAACCGATCCACACGAAATTCGGCACGGTCATAGTGACCAGTCACAGGAAGGTATAGTAGTAGTAGTAATAGTCTAGTACTTCCTACTAGAACGGGTAGGACGAACCACTTGTTAGAACCTTGCAATTAGGCCATCACTTAGGTTTCTGACGCCCTGTGGTGGAGTTTCAGCTACTTCACACATCATTTGTACATCGCACCGCCGAAGGAATGGAAAAACAGGAAAGAAATTCTTTTTAATTAAAAATTAGAAATATTACTATTTTTGATCCGATTTCAGCTGTTTATAAATAAAAATGTTTATTGTTTGAGATTAAAATGCATGCTCAGCTCAATATTGCAAGCAGATAACTTCCTTGCACGCCTATATATACTCTAATTAATTCTTCATTAATTTGACATAATTCTTACCCAAGAAGAATTGCAGGTCCAGTCCCTTGCATCGCATTCCAAACCGCTGCAGCAACCATGAGGGGCAGTCATGCACTGTAAATACAAAACCAGTTTAATTACTTTAAATAAATTAAACAATCCTCAAATAGTATATAGTTACTAGCTGGTCTCGTGGCCAGCCAGCCCTAGTTATGCTTAGCAGGCAATTTGACCGTATAAAGTCCGGGGATCTGTTTGTTTCATTTTTTCAAAACCAAAGGATCTCCCGTGAGGGAATGCCAAACTATCAAGATCGGGTAAAAAAACAAAAAAATTCGTGTGATGTCGCGGGACACCCGGCAGCAACGAAGTTCTTTATTCTTTTCATTAAATATTATCAATTATAAAATCACACTGCTATTTTTATTCGTTATTATCTACTTATACTAGGCGGAATTAGAAAAGAGACAAAATTAAAATTAACTAGCTGTTTGTAATTAGCGGAGTTAAGGCAAAATTGAAAGAAAAACATGATTTTTATTATTAAAGCAAGCGTCTTACAATAAATAAATATGTATTGAATATTGAGAAAAAAGTTTATCATGATGAGTTTATAGTTAAAGAGTATGGTTGTAGTAGGTAGGAAATAGGACTGTTCTCTACCTACCCGGTTTACTAATTTAAAGTATGTATTATAAAATATATCTCTTCCCCACTCAAAAATTTCTGCTTGTATTGGAATGAAATTTTACATGCCTGTTTCAATTGTACTTTAAACGATGTGTATGATGTTTTATTAAATTCGTTACGTTAGAACGGAAGATATCGGTAAAAATGTTGTTTTCTCTATTTTAAAGATTTAGGTCCGCTTTAATAAATTTAGCGATCTTTATCACTTCATAGCGGTTTCGGTGCTAGTTTTACTAAAAAAAAAAAAGGTTTTAAAAGTTGTTTGTTTCATTGAATAGATGAAGTAAGAATATTTTCCCGTACTAAAATTCTAATTTTACATTTGAAGTTTACGTTTACGCGAGTGTTGCGCGCGAACGCTTGGGTGTATAACGTTGTACAACGAACTCATCCTGGGCATTAATAAAATGAACATATGTACCAAATTTCAACTAAATCGATCAACTTTTACTCAAGTTATCGTTATCAGTGGATTTCGTAACGCTTGGTTTTGTGACGGTAGTTTTTTACGGATTCATGCCATAAGGAACTTCGTTCCAAAAACTCAATTAGTTTCCGGGGATATCCAAGAAATGGGCCGAAATAGAGAAATTCCCCCCATTTTTAAACGCCAATATATCAAGTTGTATTTGTCGTATCTACGCCGTCTCCGTCTCAACGGCTTATCGCTCGGAAAAGTCAAATCTTTCCAACATTATCAAAAATGTTCATAAAATCTCCTGCTTGTTCTTTAATGAAGATTTATAAGTATTTATTTTTTTTTTTCAAATTGTACCTTGGATCCATAAAGTACAATTTTCTAAAAACATACAAGAGGAAACTGGACAAAATTTTGACTATTCAAGAAAAAAGTAGATATTATTCTTTATAATTTGTTTGGGACTACTATTCCATTTTTTTTCACATAAAAATGTCATAAATTCCCCCTCCCCCCTCCACCATTTAGATAAAGTAAATATATCTGATTATAATAAAAGAGGGATCAATTTAATGATCTCGTTGAGTGCACTAAAAGTTTTGGGGTATTGCTTTTTTTTATAAAAATAATTATGAAAGCTAATATGAAAAAAATATGTATGTTTTAAAATTATTATTCTTCTGATAAAGAAATAAAAAAAATATTTAAATAATAAATAAGATTACTCCCATATACTGGCTTTACTTTCCCGCCCAGTAATTTACCTGATTTTACAAAATTAAGATAAAAATAATAAACTTATAACATATAATAATCGTTGAGCACGCCCTGTACTTTAACTGATTCTACAAAATCATGATGACTATTATAAATTATACCCACTTACTTTCCCGCCCTGTACTTTACCTGATTCTACAAAATCATGATGACTATTATAAATTATACCCACTTACTTTCCCGCCCTGTACTTTACCTGATTCTACAAAATCATGATGACTATTATAAATTATACCCACTTACTTTCCCGCCCTGTACTTTACCTGATTCTACAAAATCATGATGACTATTATAAATTATACCCACTTACTTTCCCGCCCTGTACTTTACCTGATTCTACAAAATCATGATGACTATTATAAATTATACCCACTTACTTTCCCGCCCTGTACTTTACCTGATTCTACAAAATCATGATGACTATTATAAATTATACCCACTTACTTTCCCGCCCTGTACTTTACCTGATTCTACAAAATCATGATGACTATTATAAATTATACCCACTTACTTTCCCGCCCTGTACTTTACCTGATTCTACAAAATCATGATGACTTTTATAAATTATACCCACTTACTTTCCCGCCCTGTACTTTACCTGATTCTACAAAATCATGATGACTATTATAAATTATACCCACTTACTTTCCCGCCCTGTACTTTACATGATTCTAAAACATTAAGATAAAAATAATAAACTTAAAAGATATAACAATCATTGAGCATACCCTGTACTTTACAAAATCATGATGACAATTATAAATTATACTCATAAGATTTAAAAATAACTTACTCTTTGTCCTCTTCCAATACATGGACCGCTGTTAAGTTGTTCCGCTTTGAACTCATCTGGAATTTTTCCTGATTCTACAACGATCAGACAACTACAAGCAACTACCAACAAACTCAATAAAAAATAACTTTTCATTTTAACAAAAAAAAAAAAAAAAAAAAAAAAAAATTCAGACAGTAAAAAAAGAATATAAAATAAATTTTACCAGAACGTTTGGTAAGTTAAATAAGTATACTTTTTTACGTAATTGAGAGTAAGGTATGATTTATATTCTAAAAAATGGACTTAATGTAAGTTTTCAAATACTTGTTTGTACTTATATACACTTATAATATCTTGTGTAACTCTTACTGAGTAACACACTTGAGCGCAAACCGTCACTGATAAAGAATCAATAATGATAAGTATGATATCTCTAATAAGGTTGTGATAACAAAAATCAATATATTATAAATTTCATTTGTGTATTGAATAAATAAAATTTAAAACTTTTGAAAGCAAAGTTTATTTTTAAATTTAAACATTTTCAATATCTTGAAAATAAAGGAAAGGAAGGAATCACCATTAAAATTGTAACTGCGATGTTTACAATAGTTTTTATCTGGTTTATTTGGCTTTTCTATTTAAAGTATTTATTTTACGTATAACTTTATTCACCCCAACAATTGACCTGATTATAATAAATGATAAGCTCTCATAATTTGTTAAGAAAATCTTAGGTGATTAATTCAGATTAAATTACCATTATTAAATTTATCCAGCTTATGACAGTCAGGGCCGATTTAACTATAGGGGCACGATGGGCACGTGCCCAGGGGCGCAAGAGGTTTGGGGGCGCAACTGAAAAGGTAAGGGGGGAGGAAACTTTGCTAGAACAAAAAATATAAATGGGAATATGTTTATATGTTTAGAGTAAACCAAATATCCCTTATCCTAGAAAAGTTTATCAAGGAATTCGAAATACATATCGTATTAAAGTATAAAGTTGTATAAGTGAAAGATCGTAAGAAAGACCAGTGTTTACTGTAAAATAAGTATGACTTAAGTGGATCAGGTTGGTAACGCCGAAGAAAAATTGTTTGGTACCACTTTCCCGAATTTAGTAGTCGCTATGCGCATATACCTAACTCGCTCAGTAGCCAACTGCTCGGTGGAGAGGAGCTCTTCAGCTCTTAACAGAATAAAATCAGTGAATAGGTCTACAAGGCGTAGTGACAAGCTGAACAGTTTACTGTTATTATGCACGCAAAGCGACATAACGCTAGAAATTAACCATACCTATTTAATGTTCGATTTTGCCAGAGCAAATGCAAGAAAAAAGGCAATTGTATAATGGCGGATCCACATACGCGGTGTACTCCAAATACCCAACATTATTTGTTCCATCTGATTATTTTTGCATTATACATTCCCTACATTCGTTACCAGGAAAAGTATTCCCAAATATAATAATTAATTTAATGTATAAATAATTATAATGTATTAACGAAGGGGGGGGGGGGGGGGCGCATCGTGACGGGGTGCCCAGATTAATTTGAACTGTCTGCGCTCTTTAACTTTTGCTTAATTTATACTTTAATTCAAGAAAAAAATGAAAGCAATTTTGACACATTCAAAAACAGGGGAAACAATAAAAAATAGACTGTCAATTAGTGTGGCACATAGCTTCCTCGCATCCTATCATGTAGTTTATTGTTATATTAACAATAAAATTATAGTTATATTACATTAATGTTATATTGTTTATAGTGTAAAAACTACTAATAGTTTTAGTGATCTTCAACACTTCATAGCGGTGTCGCTGTTGGTTTTATTAAAAAATTGTATTTATAAAAAATGTTTGTCTCATTGAATAGATGAAGTTAGATTTTTTTCCCGACCTAAAATTCCAATTTTAAATTTGAAGTTCACGTTTACGCGAGCGTTTCTCGTGAACGCTTGGACGAATAACGTTGTCCAACGAACTCGTCCTGAGCATTGGTAAACTGAACATGACTACCAAATTTCATCAAAATCGGTCGACATTTACTCAAGTTATCGTCGCACGTTTCATAATTCGCGGACACAGACCGACAGACAGACCGACAGACAGACAGACAGACAGACAGACACGAACACGAGACCAAAAATGTTCCCTGATGTCTGAAACGGATTTCTGTCTTGGAATTTTTAAAATTGGAGGCATAAAAGTTTTTCGTTCTCAAAAGTGAACACAATGCTTCCGTTACCTTCGGTAAGCTCGGAAGCAAAATTAGACAATAATGGCTTGTAAAAATATATAATCAATAAAATACGTGATAGGATGAGAGGAAGCTATGTGCCACACCAATTGGCAGTCAATTTTGAGAGCTTTTTTTTATAAAAGGTGAGAGGTACAAAAAAAAAAATGTGTTGTTTTGCGGGACACCCGGTAAGAACGATGTTCCTTACATTTTTAATTAAATAAAAATTATAAAATCACACTGCTAAATACGTATACATTGCTAACTGCTTATACATGGCGGAGTTAGAAAAGAGACAAAATTAAAAGTAACTAACTGTTTGTACTTAGCGGAGTTAAGGCAAAATTAACGAAAAACATTTTTTTTTTATCATTTAAGTTAGCGTCTTGCAATAAATATGTATTGAATATTGCGTAAAAAGTTAATCATGATGAGTTGATAGTTAAAGAGGATGGTTATAGTATAGTGAGGAAACAGAACTATTCCGTAACCCTCATGCCTACTCTATTTGAAATATTGTAAAATATATCACTTCACTAAACAAAAACCTTCTGATTGTATCAGGTTGAAATTTTACATGCCTGTTTCAATTGTGCTTTAGACGATGTGTATGAAGTTTTATTAAAATCTTTACGTTACGTAAGATATTGGTAAAAAGGTTGTTTTCTCTATTTTAAACGTTTAGGTCCGCTTTAAGCATTGAGCGCAAACGCTTTGGTGGATAACGTTGTCCAACGAACTCGTCCTGAGCATTGGTAAAATGAACATGTGAACCAAATTTCAACTAAACCAGTCATAATTTACTCAAGCAACCTTCGTCGGTTTTGTGAAGGTCGATTATTTTCGGATTCACACCGGGGCTCCAGACACTCCAACGTGCCTGGAATGTGTAAAACATAAGGAACTTCGTTCCAAAATGGTTTACCCTCCTCACAATTTAGTAGTTAATATTTTTGACATTATAATTTATCTACGATTTATACGAAATATAAACATTATATCTCTGTTTAGATGCATAGAAAGTGATTCTTTTCGTAGCAGTATTCATGGCGCATTGGCGCATGCGCGTTCATAATGAGGTTAAGAATCCCTCATTTTTTCCGCCCTAAGTCGGAGATAATGAGGAATTCTTCACTATAACGCACGATTAGCGAGTTTTGTTTACATTCTCATTTGATATTTGTTTAATTAAAGTAATAGTCAGGGTGCCCATAGGCAAAAAAGTAACTTATACATACTCTTTCCAAACCTTTTTGTATGGCTTGTTTAGGCCAAGTCTGACACCGTTTTCCTCTATGACTTATTTTAGTTTTGGGGCGTTTTTTTTTTATTTGAACCCTAAAATTTTGAAGCGTCAGACTAGAAAATCGGAAAAAGTACTGCGTCAGACAATATTAAAATGTTGATTTATAGGGTTCAAATAATGTATCTTGAGAAAATCAGCCAGTTATTAATTAATGATATTAATTAATTTTAATTAATAATAATGGATATTAATTAATATGAACTAATATTAATTAATGATTAATAACTGGCTGATTTTCTCAAGATACATTATTTGAACCCTATAAATCAGCATTTTAATATTGTCTGACGCAGAACTTTTTCCGATTTTCTAGTCTGACGCGTCAAAATTTTAGGGTTCAAATAAAAAAAAAAAGCCCCAAAACTAAAATAAGTCATAGAGGAAAACGGTGTCAGATTTGGCCTAAACAAGCCATACAAAAAGGTTTGGAAAGAGTATGTATAAGTTACTTTTTTGCCTATGGGCACCCTGACTATAACTGTTTATATCAAGTTTTTACAGAAAAACAATGAGTAATTTAAGTGATTATGAAGAAGATGAGGAGAATTTTAGCCTCCCGAACTCAAGATTAATGCCATCTTTATCAAGAGAAGAGATACGAACTTACATACAGCAAGTTTATTTTTTTCTGTATTTATTATTTAAATCTAACAATCGTAGATAAAGTACGGTACTCAACTCGTGCGAAAACAGCATTTTGCATTGCTCGTGTGGTTTTACAACCCTCCCTATCGGTCGGGTGCAAACTCCACACTCGCATGCAAAATGCTACTTTCCGCACTTGACGCGTAATGTACTATTAATTTCCTATTTACAACTTTTACGTTCTCGTACGTGTTTTTGTAAAAGTCAAAAATTGGTGAAGTACGAGCTCTCTTTGTCAATATTTTGTAGAAAGGGAGTGAAAAAATTGTGATCAAAACAATCTTTCTTATATTTATCAAAACAAAAAAAAAATCATAGCACTAGGCACATTAGCAAATTACTACAATGAAAATTTGCTAAAGAAAAACTGAAAACTGATACTGTCTACGATAACTAAAAACTATTATTATAACCTTTTAGTTCAACTATGACCTGACTATAACCTTCCGGCACAAAACTTTTTCGTAGGTTTTAGCTTCTAGTGTTGTTCCTTGTTCCCCCCCTTGAGTTTGATTGTCAGTTGGTCTGTAACCTTCTCGCTTCTTATCTCTTTATACAAATTGTCTATTATTCTTTTTCTTTTCTAACATTACTTTTTGTCTTTATGTTTCAAATTATAATTTTTTCAACTCTAATCAAATAATTTGTCCTATCAGTTTAATATACAGTCCTCTGCTTTCCCAACATAATTTTGGTCTCTTTAGCGAAATTAACCTCGCAATTATCGAAGTGTGGGTAGTGTTTTATGACGGACCTATCGAACTATTATTCACCAAAACCTGTTGCTCTTCAAGACCATCTAATCTATCATCATGTGATCCATCAATCAGCAAGCTATCTTATCATCAATCATCAATCCTATCAGAATCAGCCAATCAGAAGTACGTTTATGTCAGGTTTTTTCCTAATATTTTTACAGTATTACACTACTTATTGTTTTCTTGTCTTTAAATAATTCTTTATTTAATTGATTTTCAAAATGGTTAGCAAAAAAGAATTAATCAAAAGCCTAAATATTCAAAAGAAAAGAATAACGTCGGAACTTGAAAGAGCCGAAAGATTTGTTTAGAATTTGAATGCATATCAACAGTTTGATCAGTTAACTGAAATATTTATTACTATGGTCCCGCACGGGCCCGCATTGCGGGCGGGATCCCGGGGGGCCATAGTTTCGCTTCTTTAAGTACCGGAAAATGATCAATATAAATTTAAATACATAATTTATAATAATATATTAATTATTATTTTATTTATAAAAACACAAACAATAAAAATTCTATTTACACAATTAATTTGAATACAACAGAATATGTATTATATATGAACAATTTAAAACTGATTTTGTTATTAGTTCAACAAAAATGATATTACTTCAATTTTATTTCTGGTCTAATCTTATTTAGTTTATCTACATAATTATGTAATTAATATTAGCAAAGTATTATTAAGTAAGGTGATTTCTGTAAAACTTTTATTTATTCTATAATAGTTACAACAGAACTAGCTACAGTAAGTAGAAAAGCCCCAGACGTACGAAGTACATTCGGTTCCAGGGCAGCATGGTGTTTCTCCAACTGTACACTGCAAACAATAACATTAAATCATATTGTTGTACTAAATATATTATTTTGTTACCAAAGAAAAGTATATCAAGTAGAAAATATAACCTTCTTTAATTTGATGCCCTTAAATAAGTGTAACTAAATATCAACTGTTTGTCTCTCCAATGTGTCACATTTACACATCACCATTTTGAAGGGGGGGGGGGGGGGGGGAGACACTAGGTCTTTACACAAAGTATTTTATTTTAATACTTAGTGTGAGTGTCAAGACCTAGTGTTTTTTACAATGATGAAGGGTAACTAAGTAAAACAACGTAGTTTCTCTACTTGTTGTCCAAAATGACGGAATCAAAGTAAAGTTTCAATGTAAAGTTAGGACGTGAGAAAGCTATGTGACACACTGTTTTTGGCAAACTATTTTTCTGTATTATTATTTATTGGTCCATTTCAGCGGTATTTGGACTGCTTATTTATTTAAATTTAATTTGCACTAGTTTCTTCATAATATGCAATATTTTGTGCATGAAATATTTCTTTCCTCTGGATATTTCAGACAGAAAATTCTAAAATAGTGCCTCTTAAATTATAATATTAAACTGTACGGCCTTAAACATTGGGGAATTAGAATGTGAAACTTAAACCGATTATTTTTAATTATTTTTTTTTTTGTTCAATTTAGCTCAGAATTATTATTAAAACTAAATTTAAGGATTAAATCCAACTTACGCCATCACCAACTTTAATACATGATGCGGTCGTTGTCGATGGTTCATTTGTGGTGGTTGTTGGTGGTTTGTAAGTGGTTGTTCTTATGGTTGGAGGTAAATATGTAGTAGTAATAGGTCTACGTTGTTCACATTGCCAAGAATTCTTATCACAGACTAAACCACTGCAACATCCCTCGGGTGACGTGTAACACTGCAAATTCGTAATGAGGGGATAAAAAATTAGAAACGATACATTGATGGGGAATAATTGCTTATCTCCACACAATACAATTAACTATTTCCATGAATGGGTTCGATAACTGAATGGACCACTATCATTATCTTCAAATCCTGCCCTCACCATCTTGGGCGCAATTTGGTTCAGTTCCTTTGATGGAAATTCAATGATCATCCGGTCAATCTTTGAAACAAGTGAAAGGGTCTATTAAAAGATCCATTTAACTGGCCTTACTAATTTGATCGGATTTCCATTGATTTATTTTAATTTGACAATTCGAGCCATGATTAGTAACCATCAGTGCCAACGAAAAGGAGCAGGTAGGAAATCAATGAAGACCTTAGGCTAGCAAAGGCTGGAATTTCTGTCTAGTGGTGCTTTCCCCCACCAAGAATCTAACACACTAAGCCTTAGCATAGAGTCACACGGGGGGTCCGATCTTAGCTCTGGAGGTGTACACATCATACAACAATCACTCACACACATTCATATACAAATAAATATTTATCAACCATATAACCAGTTCACTTTATTCAACTCACCAAATCCCCGTTACAAACTTATTATAGAATTAAGACACTAACTATACTGCTCGGGATCGGGAAAGTGAAACTGCTGTAAATTAAATAACATGGTTAAATTTAAGCAGTTGACTGATTTTTGCAAATAGATATAATTACACTTACATTAGCTCCTTTGCCAGTACAAGGACTAGATGATTTACATGTCCCGTCAGTACAAGTCAGTCCTGCGCAGCAATTCTGATTTATTCCACACTGTAAAACCAACACACATTAGTGCATACAAAGTTTCAACTGAGAAACTAAACAAAGATTTAGTCAAGCTGAGAATTGCAGTAAGAAGGATTAAAAGATCCAAGTTGAAATAAACATTAAAGGTAAGGATGCAAACAGGATTAGCAGATTTTGAGATGGGCAACAAGCAATTAATAACAGAAGGGGGCAGCTATCGCTCATCCGTTTATTCAAACAGAAGATAGAATTGGTGAAACAACCAGAGAACTTTAACAGGGATGATGGTTTCATCCTTTCCTGGTCCCTAAAACCTCTGGCCATCATCTGTGCAAAGCAGAATGCAAGAGACGGCACCAGGGTCACTTCCCGATATCAGACATCAACCGCTCGACAAAGGCAGCACCTGCTCGATTGCATCATCCCGAAAAAGGACTAACCCGACTTAAGGAAACGCCGGAAAATCCAGGTACAATCAACGTTCCAGAAAAACAAATATAAATACGCTGTTCTTCTCTAAAGTCTTAGGTATATCTGGTTGCTTTAAGATTACCTCACAATGCACCACACCCCTTAAGATGCTTCCAGTAGAGAAAAGTCGGATTTTAAACTCTAAGTGACCAGTATTTCACTGGAAAACTAAGTTATTGATTGGAAGATGGAATGTTTAAAAGAAATATTGGACAAGATACTTTGGCTGCAATCTGGCAGCTACCATTTAACATTTACTGCCGTTTCTTTATATGTCAATAGAATTATGTTATTGAATCACTTACTTGTTGCTTTTCTGAATTACACTGATGATGTGTCGACCAATAAGGAGTAGTGGTTTCTGGAGTATCAGATACACATAGCCAAGAGTCACCGTCACATCTTAAGCCTTTGCAGCAACCGTATGGTGCTGTTACACACTGTAATTAAAAATAAGTTAAAATTGCATGGTTAATTAGGAGGGCTAGCGTGACCGTGTCGATTACATTATTAGCCATGTCTGCTCAGCACGAGTGATCCTCTGACTTATATGGCTAACAATCAGTCACACCATACTCGCGTCGGTGGTGCTATAGCTTGTACAGGGTAGTTTGTAAAGATGTATGATGTGTGAAGTGGCTTTAACTCTCTACCACGGGATTAGTACAAAGGGTTAGATAAGTCCTCCTTGCTAGGTTCGAACCAGCGGTTCGTCCATCTATTACTAAATGGTACAGGATCTTACTACTTTAATTATATTAGACTTAATACATTTGTAATATGTTCTCAGTTCATTGGCCAAGCTAAATACTCTTGGACATTTAGCATGCTAATTTTCACAAAAGTATGCAGGGATCCAGCGTGGCCGAGGCACTCACCCAGCCAGCAATGAGTCGAGGTGACTCGAGGTCGTGGGTTCGATCCCGTGCCATAATACACTTAAAGATACACTCTCATTTGAATCTATGAATCGCGGACGGAGCAGGGCGAGGGACACGCCCGGAAGGGTTCTCTTCCACCAAGCATTGATATCGTGGGTTCAATCCCATGTCATGATGCTGTCATTTTTGTCTATGAATTGAGGACGGAGCAGGGCGAGCGACATCCCCTAAGAGGTTCTCTTCCCCCCACGCTTTGACTGACGCTCTGATGTATCTAGCTCACTAATGATCACACCATATTCAATTCGGCGGTACAATGTACAGATGTATGATGTGTGAAGTAGCTGGAACTCCCCATGGGACTAGAAAAATGGGTCTACTATGAGGCCTAATTTGCTTGGTTCCAACAAGTGGTTCTTCCTACCCGTCTAGCAGGAAATACTAGACAACAACTACTACTACTTTGCATAAGTACTAGCTTACCTACTAGATAATAACATAATATTTAACTTATATATTGACTTACTTTTAAGTATATACTAATCCAATTTTGTAACTTACACTAACACCTTCTCCTTTACAAGGTGATGGTTGAGGTGTCGGTGATGATTTACACATTCCATCATCTGAACAAGTCAGTCCACTGCAGCAATGGTTTTCTGTATCACACTATAACAATATCCATATCTCTATATACATTATCTTTGAATATAATAGGTTATATTATCATTGATAAGAAAATAAACTTACAGGTGTGTTAATGGATTGGCAGCTAGGATCCGGTGTAGGGGTATATGGCGTCGTAGGAGTAGTGGTTGCTGGAGTATCTGGTACACATTGCCAAGAATTAGGGTTGCACCTTAAGCCACTGCAGCAACCATGTGGTGCTGTCATACACTGTACATAAAAAGGACATCAATGTGTTTATTTGAATTTTATGGATTCAAAATATTCTGCCAGTTCATTCACTAACGATAAATTTCTTGGACATTAGGGCTGATGACTATTATATAAGTACAAGTTTAACTACTTCTTAACGTTATTATTTAACTTATACTGAAGTACTCAACAAAGTTCGTAACTTACATTAGCTCCTTTTCCCTTACAAGGTGATGGTTGAGGTGTCGGTGATGAGATACACGTTCCATAGGAACAAGTCAGTCCACGGCAGCAATGGTGTTCTGAATTGCACTAGAACATACCCATAACTTTTAATACATTATAAGTATAAGCAATTAGTTAGATTATCATTGATGAGAAAAGTAAGTTACAGGTAAGTTTAGATTTTGACAGCTATGATAAGGTGTTTTTGGAGTATCAGGTACCAAATCTTCAGGTAATAAACTTTCCCATTACCCCTCTTTATGGCTCGAGTTAGGAAAATTTATTACGATTATAGAAGATGTCTTCTATAAGTTTTAATTCTCCAGAAGCAAAAGTTTTGTACATCTCTAGCACCTCCTGTGCTGTACATAATAATTAATTATCTCTTGATAAAAGTAAAAATGGTAATTAAGAGCCCATATCAGCCATGATGGGAGGATCAAACAAGAATTAAATGTTCGAATTGATTCAGGAAGTAAATTGTACAATTCTATAAATTATCAAAGCGAGAGGTGATCTCATCCACCAAGTTGGCCATCTATTGACGCGTGTTCGATCCCACCATCTGTAACTCTAGAGAGATTTTGGCCCATACCAAAGAAAAAGGAAAATACTGCAGATAGCTGGTTGTGCTCCTGGTTCCTACGCCATCTTCAAACATTTCCTTCTCTTACTGCTCCATAAAAGAAAAAAAAAAAAAAAAAAAAAAAAATCATCCTCATTTCATTACTCTCCTTTAAATATTCTTAGTGCACTCGCCGGTACAGAGACCAAAATAACACCATTAGATTGGGACTGGGAGATAGAATGAGGTTGGTGGATGAGGTGGCCAAAGACAGCCAAGTAAAGAGGTTTGGTCATTGGGCCTGGATAGGTCGTTAAGGAGAGTGGTTGGCTCCCATTCATAGATGGTGCCCATCAACTCTAACCTCACAGCTCTGGGTTCGATTCCCGGGCTGGGCGGAAATGGAAAGGTACTTCCAGGTTTTTGGCCTGGATGACCATGGTCGACACTTTTGGTTTGATAAAATAATCGAGATGAGAGACTTGGTTCACCGACAAACAAAATGTAAAGAGTTTGGTTTTGCATCAAGGGTTTGTTAAAGGGGCCCACCAAAGTGATCTGTGCGACTTCGGGAATAAAAGTCCCCCGGAATAAAATAAAGAATAGCTTAATTGGTCATATTAACCGTATGGGGGAAGAAAGATACCCGAGAAAAGAGTCATCGAGACCAGAGTAGAAGAGCGATGACCTAGATGACGGGAGATCAACTTCCCCAGAAAACGATATATCCTGGGACGGCCACATGAAAAGAAAGTTTGGATAGGCCAGCCTTGAGACGCCTTTGTCAACACTCTCCATCCTGACGATGTATAAGAGGATCTGACTACAAGTTAGATAAATGAAAATGTTAAATTAAAAAAACAGTTGCTCACAGCGTTATGTTTGTGTCGACAGCCTGGAGGAGGTGTTGGAGAAGGAGGAGTATCTGGTAGACAGGTCCAACCACTGGCAACATTGACGCATGATAAACCACTGCAGCATCCTTCTGGAGCCGTCGCACACTGCAATTTCACGCAATATTGACGTTGAATTACAACTACATGATATAAAGTATTTTACCCTGATTTTCTTTCTCATATATGTGGTGTATTATAATGAGCAAAAAATTCGATTTTCTGATCATTGTTGGTAAGGTCTCCAACAAAAACCAGAATGGTGGTTTTTAAAAAAAATGTCCATGTCTATTGTCCATGTAGACGCATTGACCCAAAACTATTGTTGTGTTTGAAATTTGGCGTGCATATACAACAAATATCCCGAGGAGAAATCATAAATCAATTTTAGCTCTAAATTTAGGGGTTCTGTTTCCAAAAAACAGAAGAATGGTCTCCTTTTAAGAGACTTCTAAAAGGGTCCTTTTAGGAGACTTAATGAATATACTTTATAATCGTAAATTATTCAATTAGTATATTATGATATTATAATTCCTCACTACTATATTATTATATTACATATATATAATAAAGTTTTGTTCCGGTTTGTGGGACAGATGTTTATTTATAATTGCAGTGTTGCCTTTCCGAAAGATTAAACGTTCAATCTTGTCATAACAATTATTCGTCAATCTTAAATTCATGATCGATTAAGTATTAGATAATCAAGTTGAATTTGGTGCTTTATTAATCAAATAACAAATAAAACTAACACTCACAATATTGATGTTTACTTACATTGAGTCCTTTTTGAATGCAGGGTTGGCTTGGTGTTGGAGTAGGGATGGATTCACAGCTTCCACTGGAACAAGTAAGTCCTCTGCAGCAATCCTCATCTGAGTCACACTGGAATTATATATTAACTTATTAATTATATATTAACTTATTACTTATATATTAACTTTCAAGGAGATATCACCTGTGACCACATGTCCGTTGCATATCCTAGTTTAATTATTTCCCTATTAATGCCTCTGACCAACATAGCTTACAATCCCTAACCAGTGTATTATGTCTTGCGTCAAATGATAGCACACAACTTTTAATTGTATGTATCTCTAATTTTATTCAACTTTATAATTTATTTCAATTATTAGTTCATCCTTCCTCCTCATTATAGATCAATTTTGATAAATCTATAATTAGTAAATTCTTCCTTCCCTCTCATAATACATCAATTTTGAAAAATCTATAACTAGTAAACTCTTCCTTTCCCATTTAATAGATCAATTTTGATAAATCTATAATTAGTAAACCTTCCTTTCCCTCTCATAATAGATCAATTTTGATAAATCTGTAATTAGTATATTCTTCCTTCCCTCTCATAATAGATCAATTTTGATAAATCTATCATTAGTAAACTCATCCTTTCTCCTCTTTATTGATCAATTGTGATAAATCTATAATTAGTAAACTCTTCCTTCCCTCTCATAATAGATCAATTTTGATAAATTTATAATTAGTAAACTCTTCCTTTCCCTCTCATAATAGATCAATTTTGATAAATCTATAATTAGTAAACTCTTCCTATCCTTATTATAATAGATCAATTTTGATAAATCTATAATTAGTAAACTCTTCCACTCTCTTTTAATAGATCAATTTTGATAAATCTATAATTAGTAAACGCTTCATTCCCTCTCATAATAGATAAATTTTGATAAATCTATAATTAGTAAACTCTTCCTTCCCTTTCATAATAGACAAATTTTGATAAATCTATAATTAGTAAACTCTTCCTTTCCCTTTCATAATAGATCAATTTTGATAAATCTATAATTAGTAAATTCATCTTTTCTCCTTTTTTTAGATCAATTGTGATAAATCTATAATTAGTAAACTCTTCCTTCGCTCTCATAATAGATCAATTTTGATAAATCTATAATTAGTAAACTCTTCCTTTCCCTCTCATAATAGATCAATTTTGATAAATCTATAATTAGTAAATTCATCTTTTCTCCTTTTTTTAGATCAATTGTGATAAATCTATAATTAGTATACTCTTCCTTCGCTCTCATAATAGATCAATTTTGATAAATCTATAATTAGTAAACTCTTCCTTTCCCTCTCATAATAGATCAATTTTGATAAATCTATAATTAGACTGTAGAAGAAGCCTATAGTGCTAAGTTTTCAATGTTTAGAAGCATAAGTTTGGTATCTTTCTAGTATTTCCTGTAGTATATAATAATCTTACGATATAAGCAAATCTGTTATATAAGATAAGGAGTTACTCACTGAAGAATGTTTACGATGGCAACCAGGAGAAGGTGAGGGGGTGGGTGGAGTATCTGGTTCACATGTCAAACCATTTTCATTGTCAACACATTTTAAACCACTGCAGCATGCTTCTGGAGCTGTCATACACTGCAAACAGACGAAATATCATTGTTTCACATTTTTACACTATATAGCATTGTACTACAGCTTAATTATTATTGATTTTTCACATAAATAGTTTGTATAGAGGGTATTTAGTAGTGATAGCGCAGCAAAAAAATGTATTTTCAAAAATGTTGCTTCTAGGATTATTTTGCTGCAGATTCCTGCATTGCGGTTGTTTTAAAAAATGTTCTTTTGCACTTTGTGCAGACGCATTGAGCCAAAAACTACATGACTGATTTCGATGGAGTAAAGCATGTTGAGAATAATTATACCTGAATGTAAAATCATGAATAAATTTTAGCTTTAAATTTAGGGGTGCTGCCCCTAAAAGCCGACCGTGACACATTTATTATTTTATTTAAGCAACGTAACACATTTATTATTTTATTTAAGCAACATGACACATTTATTATTTTATTTAAGCAACGTGACACATTTATTATTTTATTTAAGCAACGTGAGACATTTATTATTTTATTCAAGTAACGTGACACATTTATTATTTTATTTAAGCAACGTGACACATTTATTTATGAAGAGACAAATTTTAAATGTAGCTGTATCAAATACGAATTTAAGAATATAAAGCAGGTCAGGTAAGCAGGAGTAAGTTAATTTCCTTGAAAATATCTAGTTTGAAAAATATTGATAAAAATTAAGATCAATAAAAGTTAAGATGTTTCTGCTGAAATCGAATCTACCTGCTTAACACATTTTACCTAAATATTTTTATAAAAATACATTATTTATTTATTATGGAATTATTGAATGAATCAGCTGTTAGAAATTACTGGAAGAGTGTAGGAAAATGTCCACCTCAAGCGTGTGAATGAGAAAGTTATGTTTAATTTTGTCAAACAGATGTTTATTTTTATTAGCAGTGTTGCCTCCGCGAAAAATTAAATGATTATTCTAAAACGATAACTTGGTCCATTACTGAAAGCCTAATCAGTGATGTGGTGCATCCTGATGTTGATTCGATGCAAATACAATATATGCTGACGACTGGAGTGAAGAATGGTGTGGTTACACTGGTTTTCCAGACCGTAGATTGTACCTGGATTTTCCGGGAGTTCCTTTACTCGGGATAATCCTTTGTCGGGATGATGCAATCAGGCAGGTGCTGCCTTTGTCGGTGTTTGGTAAGGGAAGCTATTGAGGTAGAGAAACAACCGGAGAACTTTAACAGAGAGGATGGTTTTACCCTTTTACTCGGACCTGGAAACTCTGGAAAGCACCTGAGCCAGGCAGATACCAATTGGCGGCGCCAAAGTCACAGCACCCGCCTGACGAAGGAATACCCACGAAAGCAGCACCTGGCTGATTGCATCATCCCGACCTAGGATTACCCCGAGTAAAGGAACCCTAGGGAAATCCAGGTACAACCTACGGTCTAGAAAACCAGTGTAATTACACCGTTTGTCTCTCCAGTCGTCAATATATCTTGTGTTTTCTTCAAGTCAACATCACGATGCTCCACAGCCCTGAAGATGCTTCCAGTAGTGGAAGCGAAAAACGTCGGACTTAAACCCCTTCGTGAAGCGGATTTTACTAGAAAACTAAGAAGCCTAAGCACTATGTTTCTTCTTGTTATAAAATGTTTAAATTGAAATAACAAAACAATTTCGTATTAGATGTAGCTTTAATAAAACGAGCTATAATTGTTGGTTCTTGGTTAATTAAATAATGAGACTAACACACAACCAAAACGCACAAAATTAATATTTACTCACACTAATTCCTTGTTGAAAGCAGGGGAGTGCTGGTGTTGGAGTAGGAGCAGCTTCGCATCTTCCTTCATCAGAACAAGTAAATCCACTGCAGCAGTTCTCACCATATCCACACTGTAATACATTGACACCTTAATACTTATACACAACAATAAATAGTGCAGTAAATCTGTAAATTAGTGCGGAAAAAATTTATTTTATTTTTTAAATTTTTTTTTCAAGAATTGCTTTGGACACATGAGAAAAGCTTAACTCCAACTTTGCGGGAACGCCAGGAAGGCGGAAATACGGGTATGGGGTACAAAAGTCAAAATTGTATAGACCTTTCATTATGCATGTTGTTGAAATAGACCTGGGGGCATTTTTGTGTTAAGGTGGCCTCAGACGTCGTTCTTTTTTGGCAGTTTTAACCGCACGAGTAAAACTGTACAAATTCGACACTGATAAATGCCGTCCTTTTTGACTCCGTATTCCCAGACACGAGCCTACTTGAACGACACGTTCAAAACGGACGGTTGATATCAAGCTGCAGCAGATATTTTTGAACGCCGGTTTTTAGCCACACACCGACCGTTTTACCCGTACGGTTAAAACTGCCAAAAAAGACCGACGTCTGTGGCTACCTTTAGTTACAAGGTACCTGATAAAAAACAGGCAACTGGCACCTCCACTCCACTACCATATATTCCACTTATAATCTTCAACTATTCCATTCATCATGATTAAATATTTTCTTAATAGTCAATATTAATAGCAATGAACTCGCTTTAATTATAGAGCAGCGTGATGCCTAGATTAATAACATGACCTACATATATGTTATTTGTTAGCTCTAGGATACATCCAACTGTGACGCCTAGCACGAAAGCGTGGGATGAAGGCGCGAAATAAAGGATAGTCAATATTATAACAACTTACTGATTGATGTTCCAATTTACAGCCAGGAGAAGGTGATGGGGTTGGTGGAGTTTTTGGTTGACAGGACCAGTCACCATCATAACCTACACAATGCAAACCTTTGCAGCATCCATTTGGAGACGTTTGACACTGTAATTGCATATATAAAATTGATTAATGACTAAATTAATTAAACATCTATAACTCAAGAAACATATTTTTAATTGTTGTTACTGAATAAAAGAGACATTTATTATTTACATTTAGTCCTCGTTGGATGCAAGGTGGGCCTGGTGAAGGAGTGGGGGGAGCTTCACATGTTCCATCGATATAACTAGAACATGTAAGTCCAGAACAGCACTTCTCAGTCCATCCACACTGTAATGCGTATATTGAAACCTTATTACTTATTCACCACAATAAAATAAAAAAGTGTCTAAAAGAATATCTATATGTATAAAAGTCAACATATGTATATTTGTGTGTGTATGTTCTTTATACAAATCTACAACTTTAGTCCGATCTCGATGAAAAAGTGCACACTTGACCTTCAAAGCAAGGGGAAAATTACTGTCTACATGAATTTTCGAAGTTTAAATTTTGGTACACAGAGGTACGGGATAAAAGTAATGAATACGTGGTCAAAGTAAAGAATACCCTTCATAATGCATCATTCGTTGAAAAGCTCTTTAATAGTACAGTAATTGTTGTTATTTACAGTTTTGCCATATTTTCATTTAGAAGTGGAGGGGGGTAAATTTGGGATATTTTCAAATTATCTTTTTCCGGGTATAGAAATAAGTGGGTGGGATAGAATCTTGATATTCTTGCAAAGTAAATTAATTTAAATTTTTCTTGACGGTAGTTATAAACTTATCAAATTAAAATAACACTCCGTAGCGAAGTGCGGATATCCAGCTAATATACAATAAAATAAGAAGGATTAGAACAATATAAAGTATCTGGCTAACTCTCAAAACACTCATGAATTGCGGGCTAAGCAAACTGCAAACTGAAAAATGACGAGGTACATACCTCAGATACCTCTGTACATCCAGAATCCAGATACATCCACTACACATCCAGTTATTTATATATATATATATATATATATATATATATATATATATATATATATATATATATATATATATATATAAATATGAATAAATTCTCGACCGTAAATATAAACAGAAAACAAACAAAACTCAGGTTTCGGTCACAAAAATCGTCTTTATAGTAAAAACCGAAACGTCGGGATTGTAACATAAAGACGATTTTTGTGACCGAAACCTGAGTTTTGTTTGTTTTCTGTATATATATATATATATATATATATTCAATACTTCTTGCATACGAGTCCGCAGGACAGTGAGACATTTTCATGTTTTCGCTCTGCGTAAACTACCGACATAAAATAAAATAAAATCGGTAATTTATTCAAGTAATTGATAAAAGTAGATGGAAGATAATTTTTATTCTTATCTCCACAGCGGCGCTGCCGCGGCTTTATTACAAACGACTGAGTTCAAAGGCGCCGGCTCGCCTTCTACGAATTGTTAATATGCCTTCATACTAGGTAGGCCGAGAGGGCTGAGAGTTGATGGCAACCTCCTGTACTTTTATAACTCCCTGTCACACGTATAGATCTTTTCGACTTTCTTCGGCCCTATGACGTGCGGTGGAGGGAGGCTCAACAGCTGGAGACTGGATTACACACCTCCTATAGCTTTTTAACTCCCTGTTATACTATTCTAAGTTTTTAAGCAAAAAGTAACGTAACGAGTTTTGAGTACGTTCCATAGCCTAAACATGAAAATGTCAAAAACAAACGTAACCCGCAATGCTTTAGTGTTATCCGGGTGAGCTTGGACTTCTTCTTTGGGTCCAAGCTCTTTACCTCGACTTATACTTTTGATAACAATAATTATAATACTGATAAAGGTATTAACTTACAAATTGATGTTCTAATTGACAGCCAGGGGAAGGTGGTGGGGTTGGTGGAGTAGGTGGAGTTTTTGGTTGACAGGACCAGTCACCATCATTACCTACACAATGCAAACCTTTGCAGCATGCATTTGGAGACGCTTCACACTGTAAATTTAATATACCCTTATTTTTACTACATCTAATTTTAATTTTTATTCATGGTTAGTTAATTAGTGCAAAATATTATCAATTGCTTACATTGAGTCCTTTTTGAATGCAGGGAGGGCCTGGTGTTGGAGTAGGGTGAGATTCGCATCTTCCACTGGAACACTTAAGTCCAGTACAGCAATTCTCATCATATCCACACTATAACAGATTCATTGATAAATTTGTAATTATTACTCACACATACGAATAACAATTAATTCACTAATTAATAATTGATAAATTTATATAATCATTTACGATCACAAAGCTTCTGTTACCTCCGGTATGCTTGGAAGCAAATAGTATATTATGGTACAAGGCTGTGAAGTGAGTTTTTTCTTTACCGCGGCAATTACAGGTAAAGAAAAAACACTTCACAGTCGTGTAGCATATGCAATTTTTTCCGTGGTAGTAGACAATGAATAAACATTAAATATTAATCAATAATCAATATAATAATAACAAAAATATTAGTACATACTTGACTTAAAAAAAGGTTACCCTATAAGAAAAGATAAATAAAACGCATTGACATCTAGCGGATTTTAATCGTACTAGAAGCATTTCAACAAAGGTTGCAGCGCTAAACGGAAGTTTTGATAACTACCAATTATACTTTTTACGTCCTAGGACGTAAATAGTTATTTATGTAACTAGGCAGCAAAATGGAATTTTACTGACGAGTGATTAGATTAGCCTTCGAGCCGAAGGCGAGGACAGGCTATAATAATTAACTGCCGAGGCGAAGCCGAGGCAGGTAATGAATAAACGAGGCAGAAATGTTTCCTTTGCTGCCTTGTTGCATACAATATTTTATCTACTTGCGGAAGTAAAATGAAGCTGCTAAAATGTTATCTTTATTAATATAACATAGTTAATAACTATGTGTCATATTAATAAAGATAATAACATATGTATTAACTAAAATTAATGTTCAAATAAGAAACTTGGGAATAATAACAATAAGTGAAAAGCAAACTCAATCTATAACAACAAAATACAAAACACACGTTTATAACACACATAACTTCTGAATGAATCATGCACGCAATATAAAATATTTATTTATATTTTTACTAAAAAACTAATAAAAGTGTTTAAGATATCTTCTATTGCTTAAAAGAAAAGAAGTAACTAGGATACATCAAGAAAAGTAGCTAGTCTAATCTAGAAAGACTTCAATAATAAAAATAATATGGATGTTCAATGTTTACATGACGCTACAGTATAGTCAGTGACTCTACTATTTTTTTTAATTAAAGATCTACTAATCATTGAACTTATTTAACAGAATTAACAAATATAAACAAATTATTTTATTATTAAAACGTTTATTTATTATTAAATATTACTTATTTAACTATAATATATAATGTTATAAGATAGAGATAATAGTATAAACTGTTCTTGCCAAATTAAGAGGTTATGACACGCAGTGGTAAACACTGTTACTTTCTCTGCCTAGGCAGGGAAATATTTCCCTGCCTAGGCAGAGAAAGTATTTTCCTGACTGTTTTAACTACTTTCCTGCCTGTTTTTAATATTTTAATGACAAATCAGGGAAATAGTACTTTCCAGCCTGAAACAGTTAAGTAATGTTTAATTTTGCTGCCGCGAGTAGATAAAAATGATTATCTACTCACGGCAGCAAAATTAAGCATTGTTGTACTGTTTTTAGTCTGCAAAATGTCATTTTTCTTGATTCTTTTGAATAAAGTGTCAGCAAAAGTAAAAAGTGTCAGCAAAATAACAAACATGCTGTCACATTGTAAGAAAATT
The DNA here is from genome assembly GCA_951217055.1 of Gerris lacustris. Taxonomy (NCBI): domain Eukaryota; kingdom Metazoa; phylum Arthropoda; class Insecta; order Hemiptera; family Gerridae; genus Gerris; species Gerris lacustris. Next base: position 5,591,618 of record OX578283.1, on the reverse strand, counting down.
TTACTAAAAAAAGGTTACTTCATCGCAGGTTATAAACACTACCACATTGCTTTTATATCTTTTTTGAAAATAACTTAAATAATTATAGTGACAAACAAATTTTACTAATTACAATGATTATTTTTTAAAAAATCACTAAAAATTGAGATCAAAAACAGATGTTAGTAAAAAAAAGTGGCAACCCTGAATTGTTTTGCCTTTGTTTTGATTTCTTGATGACTCAAACTTTCGTTTTTTTACAAATTTAATTTCTTTAAATCTTTTATATACTAAAAATATAATAATTAGTGTAATTTTTCTGCCGATAATAGATAAAATATTGTATGTAACTATGCAGCAAAGGAAACATTCCTGACTCGTTTAAAGATTACCTGCTTCGGTTACACCTCAGCAGGTAATTAACATTTGCCTGCCTCGGCTTCGCCTCGTCAGTAAAATAGTAATTTTCCTGCCTCGGCTTCGCCTCTGCAGTAAATTTGTTTAGCCTATCCTCGCCTTCGGCTCGGAACTAAAACTTAAAAAACTTGTCAGCAAAATTCCATTTTGCTGCCTAGTGACATAAATAACTATTTCTTTACAGCTAGGAGTAATGAAAAGATTTTTTAAGTCCACGTAATGAAAAAATGGATTTTAGCTATGTTTTTTAGGCTCTAAAGTTACTATTTCACAGCCTACCACGGAAAAAATACGTATAGTGTTAAAATACTTTTGATAAGAATAATTATTATACTGGAAAAGGTGTCAACTTACAGATTGATGTTCCAATTGACAGCCAGGAGAAGGTGATGGGGTTGGTGGAGTTTTTGGTTGACAGGACCAGTCACCATCATAACCTACACAATGCAAACCTTTGCAGCATCCATGCGCAGATGCAACACACTGGAAATTTAATATAAAGTATTATTTCTTTTTTTTTTGTATAATTATTTATTTAGTGCAATATATTAACAATTGCTTACATTGAGTCCTTTTTGAATGCAGGGAGTGCCGGGTGATGGAGTAGGGTTAGATTCGCATCTTCCACTAGAACACTTAAGTCCAGTACAGCAATTCTCACCATATCCACACTGTAACACGTTCATTGATAATTTTTTAATTAATACACACACACATATGAATACGATTAATTCACTAATTATTAATAATACTGTTCTGCAAAATTTAACGAACTTTCGGGCCCCAAGAAAATTTTATCTGAACTTTTATTTCGAGGTTGCTGAATCCGAATCTGAAGACAACATTTCTCCTACACGTACAGTTTTCTCGGAAAATGAGCCTAAAGTTCGGAAAATTTGTGTTTTTAGGGGGTTTCGACCCAATTTTTCACCCCCAAAAAAATATATTATTGGGCGTTTTAATATCTTCAAACCATGAAGAACACGAATCTAAAGTAAAAAAAAAAACTGCAGGCCTACTTTTTTATGAAAATTGAAAAATTAGAAATAAAAAAAATCGATTTTTTTCTCATATTGCGTCTTCTATTGCTTTTTCAGCTTTATAAAAAAATGTTTTGAGACTTTTTTCTGACATTATTCTAGAGAATTACAATATATGTGCCCGAGGGGGTACAAGAAACATTCGGGGGGGGGGGGGGGATTATTGTATTTTAGCATATCATAATTTGATTGAAAAAAGTAAATAAAAGTTGGGGTTTTGCCCAATTGTTTTATATTATAAAGAGAAAGTATTGTGATGGCATGAAAATTCGATTTTGAGATTTTGATGGATTTACACGTTTTAAAGCCCCTTGAATCAAAAAAATTGGTTTTTAAAAAATGCCTTCCTGTCGTCTGTCTTGCAGATGCGTTAGGCTCCAGTTCGAATACTCGCCGAGGGCAAGTTATTCTTTTATACATAATTGATAAAATGTAATTAATAAATGGTTGCTCGTGTGGTTTTACTACCCTCGCTATCGCTCGGGTGCAAACTCCACAGTCGCATGCAAAATACTACTTTCCGCACTCGACGCGTAATGTACTATTGCGTGGTCGCAACCTTATTTCTTTTCTCTTTGTAAGGAGTGATATATTTTTTGTAATAAAATTTTGTTTGATCCGGCAGAGGACTTAAGGGTTTTGTTTTTTTCCTGCCCTGTAAAAACAAATAAGGTGGCGCTCAAGAAAATATAGCTCCTAACCACCCTGTCCCATCTCCCAAATTTGAAGTAAAAATTCATTTCTCGATTTTGCTTCGCGGTATGTTTGCCAAATTTCGTCGAAATCGGCCGACTAGTTTAGTCTCCAGGCGTCTGTGTCACAGATAGACGACAGAAAGACTTTTTTTTATAAAAATTACTTTTTTTGACTCAGGAAACGTGTAAATCCATCAAAATCTCAAAATCAAATCACAATACTTTCTCTTTTTATGAGAAAGTAATAGTTATTTATGCACCTAGGGAGTAAAGTAAGCCAATATTCCCTGAGCGAAAAAGAAGGTTCTTGAGGCGAAGCCGAAGGAACCCTGGTCCCTAAATCCCGAGATGAAGCCGAGGAAATAACTCTAATCGCGAGGGGAATAATGGCACTTTACTCACGAGGTACATACAATATTTTATCTCCAGTAGGAAGAAAATACACATTTTCGTCCATTGCACAGTTTTTATTTATTATTTTAATAAACAACAATAATAATTAACACTTTTAATAGCAGACATAAGAGATTCAACATTAAATACAAATAAGAATTGGAATTAAACTCAAATCGAAGGTTATTTAGATGCAGGTTATGGTTATAAACAAAGATAAACATGGTCAAAAAAGCGCAGTGCCGCCAACCTGATTTCAACAACTTCATTACATTAGCCATACATTTTCTACTATTTATAAAATAATTAAGTTGCAATCTTTACTTTTTTGCCCTACTTTTACTTTTTCTCCCTACTTTTTGAGTTAGGGATGAAAAGACCTGTTTTAGTCCCTCTAAACTAATTCAAAATCATTTTTTCCCTACTGGAGATAAAAATATTAAGTGTACACAGCTAATTTGAGGCTACTTCCTTTGGAGAGCCACCGCTCTTCCTCACAAGCAACCCCATAGGACAACTGCTGATGGTTTTTTGACTCGACCAAATGATAAGAGCATGACTTACGTATTGATTTAGTGATTGACATTGAGGCGAGGTATAAGGTCTTGCTTCTTCACACGTCCAATGATTTGTGTCGCAGGTTAACTCATCACAACAGGCTTCTGGTGCCGTCAAACACTGTTGGACAAAATCATAAACAATTAAACAAATTAATTAATCATAAAACAATTGATTAAATCCCACCGATAAAGCCGGGATTACACCAGAGTTATTAACACCTGTTGCTAACATTTTGAAAAATGTTTCTGAATTTTTTACCAACGTTGTGTTGGCAACAAAAAAAATCTTAATAACAAGAATTTTGCTATCAACAATTAGCCAGTTAAGAGAAATGAATGTTGGTAACAAATGTTACTAACAAAATGTTGCTAACAAAATGTTGCTAACAAAATGTTGCTAACAAAATGTTACTAACAAAATGTTACTAACAAAATGTTACTAACAAAATGTTGCTAACAATATACTTTTTTGTTTTTATTTTTATTAAAATTTTGTTGGTAACAAAAATGTAACTAACAAAATACTAGTTTGAGTTTTAGGTTTCTGTACAAAGTACAAAAAGAAACCTTATATAACGGCTCTGTCTGTCTGTCTGTCTGTCCGTTGGTGTCTTGTTTCAATTCATAAACTACTATAGCTAGGAACATGAAATTCGGCACACAGGTGCATCTCGGCATTTGAGACACCTTTTGGATTTTTCACACTTAATATTTTCAAGATGGTGGCCAATATGGTGGGTGACTAAAAAAAGTTCTTAGTAACTATGACATGTTATACATCAATTTAAAGGTCTTGAAGTTTAGAAAAGGAATATGCAATTATTAAAATTTTACACATAAAAGTTTCAATATGGCGGGTGAATAAAAACAAGTTTTTAGTCACCATGACATGTTATATATATCAATTTAAAGGTCTTTAAATGAAGAACAAGAATATGCAACTATTAAAATTTTCAAGATGGCGGCCAATATGGCGGGTGACTAATAAAAGTTCTTAGTAACTATGACATGTTATACATCAATTTAAAGGTCCTGATGTGTAGAAAAAAAATATGCAATTATTATTAATTTACACTTAAAAGATTCAAGATGGCGGCCAATATGGCGGGTGAATAAAAACAAGTTTTAGTCACTATGACATGTTATATATTAATTTAAAGGTCTTGAAATGAAGAAAAAGAATATGCAATTCTTAAAATTAATTTTTAAGATGGCGGCCAATGTGGCGGGTGACTAAACCTTTGTTTTAGTTACCATAACATGTTATACATCAATTAAAGGTCTTGCTTGAAGAGTAGAAAAAGAATATTACTATTAAAATTAGTGTAATTATATTACACTTAATAATTTTAACTTTATTGTACAGAAACCGGCTATTATCGCCCCCACGTACTTAAGTGAACTTACTTGCTTAATTGTTATTAACATTTTGGCTCATCCCCATGCTCGCTTGGTCAATTTTCTGAGAAATGTCGAGTATTGAGGAATAACGGCATGGTGGAAGGGATATGTTGTAATCATCTGAGAAAAGTAGTAAAAAGTGTTGCTAAAGGCCCCAACATACTCGGCAGAGCCAAATACAAGCGAGCCATTTTGGAATCGCCCCAAAACCCACGTTAAGGTTAAGCCTCGTTGGTTTATCTGAGTTTCCCCACATATGGTGAGTTTTGGAGTAGCGCAGGGCCGTTTGGCCTGCTCAATTTTTTTTGTTTTCCACTTGTAGTGGATAACAAAAATCTTGTTGATGGCATGTATTTTTGTTGCCTTCAAAAATTGTTGGTAACAAATTCAGAAGAATATAACAAAATGTTACTAATTGTTATCAAAACATTTCAAAAACACTTGTGTAAACCTGGGTTTATATTTTTATTAACATTTGTTATCAATATCTATATATATAAAATTAAAATTTTGTCTGTACATTGGTCAGAATTAAAATTTTTTTGGATACTTTTTCATTTTATACATCCCAAAAATCGAATCCGGCCTTAACTTTTTTCGTGTATGTATGTGTGTCTGTCGCCCCAGTCAGACTTTATAGACGAAAAAACTGGCTAAATTGATTAATTTTTTTCAGGGGTTAAAAAAAAAGGGGTTAAGTTATTAACAATTTTATAAAGAAAAGTATATAAAACATAACCTAAAAAAATTAGGTTGACCCACCGTAAACAAACCCCACAGAATCGCTAATCATAATGTTTGGGTACTTCTCTAGACCACCTAGACACTAGCGGATTTTGCGTTTGGTCGGAAATTGGCCCAAACCGACTGAAAAAATCCGAAAAGTAAAAAAATATATTTTACCCCCCTTAAAAAATTAAAGATGGCGGACACACTTTAAAGATTTTTTGAAGGCTTGTTGTGGCTAAAAGGTAAGTCGTATTGACAAGCTGTTTGCGCCAGCGGTAACTGATTTTAAAAGATCTATAACTTTGGACCTATGAATTTTTATCGTACCTTTATCGGTTCTATCTTAAATAGAGCTAAATTTGATTTTTTGTAAAAAAAAACAAAAAAAAAACCTTTAGCTCTTATGGCGTCCGCAATTGTTGACCGATTTAATTTCTGATTGGGGTGCTTAAACCTCACACTATTGCTCTATAAATCGAGTATTTATTATTTAATTTTTTTTTTTAGAACCATGGCTATTAAATATTTACTGGTGCAACTGCCGTATTGAGTGAAGAGACTGGTAATTAAATTAATGCACCATCATGGTTGATGATTTTTCAATGACTTCCTAATATAATTTGTTTCTACGACGTTTATTTTCTTATTTATTATACCTTTTTTAGTTTTTTTTATTAATTACTATGCATATTAATTAACGGAAGCTCTGTGATCGTTCTGAAGAGCAAAACAATTCTCCGAAATCAAGGAAAAAAAAGTCACCGATTTAAAAAAAAAAAAACAAGATTGTATATTATATCACATATAATTAAATTAGATATATATATATATCCGTTTCAGACATCACATTTTTGGTTCAGTGACCGTCTGTCTTCGGTGTGTGTTATTAGTTATGTTGTATTATAGTTATCTTACTATGTGTCATTGTTAAAAAGTCATAAGTTAAAAAGTTGCTTTCTGTTGTCAGTATATAAATATCTGATATTTTTATTAAGTTATAATACAACGTAACTAATAACACACCGACAGACAGACGGTGTCTGTCTGTGTTGATGGAATATTGAATCTTTATTTAGATGTAAGTTGCATTTGAATCTTGATTTAGATATAAGGTGAATTTTTTTTTTTTTTTTTTTTAAGTTGTTGAGATTTTTTTTTTTTTTAAATCTTTTTTATAAAATAAATATATAAAGAAAATTATAATAATAATAATAATAAAGCTTACTGATTCTCCTCGTCCTGTGCAGACGCTAGAAGAGAAACATCTACTAAAATTTATAACCGATATAAAAAATAAAACTAAAATAAAATTCATATCTCTATTTGTTTCTATTACTAAAGAATCACTTTTTTATTTAAAAAAGTACAACATAATAGTATACTTAATATTATCAATATTTTATTAATAATTTAATAAAATAAAGGTTCTTTAATTTTTAAAAACGGAAATACCAAATTGTACAGATTAAATATTTATTGAGTTAGTATGTATATTTTGTAATAGAAAATGAAATAGAGATTAAATTTTTTTTTTGATTTTTCCTCAAATGAGAATTTGATTAATACCGCTTTAATATTTTTCACAAAAGCAACTTTGTTGAGATGCTGTAATGATTAAATAAACTCACTAAAATGATAAGAAATATTATAAAACTGTGATATTTATATGTTCAATTAATCAATCAAGATGATTGATAAATTATATATCTTTGTTTATTTTCGTAACACACTTAGATATAATATTGACCAATTTAATATATTAAAAAAAAAAAAAATCTTCTATTGAATTTATGATAGCAGTTAAGTTGAAATATTATTTTTATACATTTTGACATACAATTAAGTACTTCACTTTTAATATTGCAAAATCCATAAATTGCTATATTATGTAACAAGTATATATATGTATATATATATATATATGCCGGACATAATTTTCTCTGTCTCACTCCCGCCTTTAATATATATATATATAATTAAAGTAAACAAATAGTATATATATATATATATATATATATATATATATATATATATATATATATATATATATATATTTATATATTATATATATATATATATATATATATATATATATATATATATATATATATATATATATATATATATATATATATATATATATATATATATGTGTGTGTGTGTGTGTGTGTGTGTGTGTGTGTGTGTGTATGTGTTTAACATTTTCCTTATTGCTAAAATAACAAGATAACTTATATTTAGTATTCAAGTGTATCTATAAAATATATATATATATATATATATATATATATATATATATATATATATATATATATATATATATATATATATATATATATATTTTATTCTAATTTAAAGTACCCTAATCACATTTCAAGAAGATATTTTACGATTTGATGCAATTTAAATCATTAGTATTGAATGAATAATGCTGAAAATTTAATTGATTTATCTAAATTGTAACAATCAATTAATTTATGGGAGAATTGAATCTTTATTTAGATATAAGGTGCATTTGAATTTTTATTTGATGGCTGTTGATTGGGTACTTATAGAGATCTAGTAGTGTAGAGTATAATTACAGGAAAAAATTGATACAAATTATAGCTCATACGTACGCAGTGACAGTCATATAGGTCTTAAACACTGTAATTAAAAATAAGTTGATTTGACCCAGATTTTGTTGATCTTTCTTCTTGAATACAGCGAACCCCTTGATCGAACGAACCAATTAAACCTTATTGAGGCCCATTTTTACTAGCCCCATGTTATATAGGGTTCCAGCCACTTTACACATCATACCACTACACATTTAGGCTGCCTACCATGAATATTGAATCTTTAATTGAAGTCAAGTTTAATTGAATCAGCGAGCTTCTTTCATTTAACGAAATATGCATCTTTTCTTTCTGTCTGTCTGTCTGTCTGTCTGTCTGTCTGTCTGTGTGTAATGTTTACGTGTCCGACGATAACTTGAGTAAAAGTTGACCGATTTAGTTGAAATTTGGTATACATGTTCCTTTTACTAATCCTCAGGCTAATTTCGATGGACAGCATGATCCGTCCAAGAGTTCTCGCACAACGCTCGCGTAAACCAGAGATTCAAAAATTAAATTTTAATTTCAGAACGGGAAAAGATTCTATCATCATCTATTGATGATGAACATCTTTTATAAATAACATTTTTTAGAAAAACCAACAGCGACACCGCTATGATTTAATAAAGATCGCTAAAAACTATTAAAACGGACCTAAACGTTTATAATAGAGGAAACAACCATTTTACCGATATCTTACGTTCTAACGTAACGATTTTAATAAAACTTCATATAAACCATCCAATGCACAATTGAAACACTCATGCAAAATTTCAATTCGATACATGCAGTAGTTTGTTTTGTAGCGAAGTGATACATTTTATAATAATTGAAAAGGAGATGTGTGGTTAGAGGAATAGTATGAATGCGGGGTGGTTCCCTTAACTACAAGCCACTGTACTACTACTATACCCATTATCTATCAACTCATCATGATTCATGGTTATCTATTTTGACATTTTTATGTTTTGGCTATGGCACATTAACCTCGAAAAGCGTTACGTTACACGAATGGGGAAGATATAGGATCATGGTTTTAGGAAGGTATAGGAGGTGATCAATCGAGTCTGTCCGCTCTTGGTAGGGATAGTTTCTCCCACTACCGCGCTTGGTACCGCTGTCTCTAGGGCGTCCCCTCCACAAGCGATTCTAAAACACTGTACTAGGAGAATAGAAAAAGGTTGGAGCTAACTGCACTCGTTTACATCGCTGCTTAGAGGTCTGCTGACTTATGATTGCAGTTAAATACTCTTGATAATACTCTACTAAAACCGCCCCCCCCCCCCTCAACTACAACTTCTGTTCAACTGCTCTGATTTGCATCGGACTAAAGCCATAACTCTTAGAATTTTATTCCTAATAAACTAATTAATTTTTTAAAATTTAGTCATAAAATTTATTTTTTGTTTTATTATATCTTATTTTTGTTATAGGGTACTATAATTTTTTGGATTCATTATAAAAATATGGGTGACGAAGCTAAAAGATTACTTATTAATAAACTAGAAAAGAAGAAAAGTACTTTCTTTCTTCGTGCACAACATATGTTCGATTAAATTGCTAATTTACAAACGCAAGAATCTGCACGGTCGATTTTTTTTACTATTTCATGTATTTCAAACTCGATAAGCTTTACTAAAAAACGACACCAAAAAGCGTTATACAAGCATTACCAAAAAGCGTTACATAAAAATGTCTCACTGTCTTGCAGACTCGTATGCAAACAATTTTTTTTTTTTCAATATTCCATACATATTTATTACTATACGCTCGCTTCAATGATAGATCCACGCGATGCCTAGTTAGATGTAAGTTGTATTTCAATCTTTATTTTGATATAAGGTGCATTTCAACCATTATTTAGATATAAGGCCTTGATAACAGTGAAGTAGCAAGCTTAGATTTTGATAAGAGGTCAGAGAAATCTAATTGTTTATCATCTAATAGTTGTTAGGCCGAATTGAGGCCGTTGTTACTAGCCCAAGCCCCATGGTAATGTTATAGCCGCTTCACGTATCATATCCCTGTACAATGATGTGATCATTAGTGAGCCATATAAATTGGACCATCACGGTGAGGGGTCGAACCCATGACCTCGTGTCCTCTTGATTCAGTGATGGTCAAGCAGACGTAGAGAGTAATTTAATCCGTACGCCCACGCTGGCTTCCTAAGAGGATTGCATTAATTTAATTAAATGAATTAACTAGGCATCGCGTGGCTCTATCATTAAAGCGAGCGTATTGCAATAAAATACTGAATATTGAAATTTGTTAATCATGATGAATGTCATAGTTGAAGATGAGTGGAAGAGGGCAGTGTGAGGTAGAGTGGGGGTACTCGGTACAAAGCTTTACTTCCTCAACAAACCTATCACTACAAGACTACAAGAATCTTGACCACCCGTAATAGCTTTTAAACTAATATTATAAATGTATCACTTCATTACTCAAATACTACTGCTTATATCGAGTTGAAACTTGACATACTTGTTTCAATTGTACTTTAGACGATGTACATGAAGTTTTATTAAAATCGTTACATTAGAACGCAAGATATCGGTAAAAAGGTTGTTTTCTCTATTTTAAACGTTTAGGTCCGCTTTAATAGTTTTAGCGATCTTTATTAATTCAAAGCGGTGTCACTGTTGGTTTTACTAAAAAATGTTATTTGTAAATAATGTTCGTCTCATCGAATAGATGATGGTAGAATCTTTTCCTGTCCTGAAATTCCAATTAAATTTTTGAACCTCTCGTTTACGCGAGCGTTGCGCGCGAACTCTTGGACAGATCACGCTGTCTAACGAACTTAGCCTGAGTATTAGTAAGAGGATCATGTATACCAAATTTCAACTAAATCGGTCAACTTTTATTCAAGTTATCGTCACACGCGTAAACGTTACTGACAGACAGACAGACAGACAAGATGCATAGTTTGTTGAATGTAAGAAGCTCGCTTACGCTCGCTTCAATAATTTTCCTTGTGATGGTAACACCTACACCTAATCTATTGTTGTATATAAAACAATAATTGCATTTTATGTTATAAAAATATTATACTAGGCATCGCGTGGCTCTATCATTGAAGCGAGCGTATAGTAATAAATATGTATTGAATATTGAAAAAAAAGATTATTGTGATTCATGATGAGTTGATAGATAATGGGTCTGGTAGTAGTGCAGCGGCTAGTAGTAAGGGAACCACCCCGCATTCTTACTATTCTTCTAACCACACATCTCTATTTCAATATTTATAATTTGTATCTCTTTGCTACAAACAAACTACTGCATGTATCAAATTGAAATTTTGCATGCCTGTTTCAATTGTGCATTAGATGGTGTATATGAAGTTTTATTAAAATCGTTTCGTTAGAACGTAAGATATCGGTAAAAAGGTTGTTTTCTCTATTATAAACGTTTAGGTCCGCTTTAATAGTTTTAGCGATCTTTATTAAGTCATAGCGATGTCGCTGTTGGTTTTAGTAAAAAATGTTATTTAAAAAAAATGTTCGTCTCATCGAGTAGATGATGATAGAATCTTTTCCCGTCCTGAAATTCCAATTTAATTTTTGTACCTCTCGTTTACGCGAGCGTTGCGCGCGAACTCTTGGACGGATCACGCTGTCCAACGAACTTAGCCTGAGTATTAGTAAGAGGAACATGTATACCAAATTTCAACTAAATCGGTCAACTTTTACTCAAGTTATCGTCACACGCGTAAACGTTACTGACAGACAGACAGACAGACAGACAGACAGACAGACAGACAGACAGACAGACAGACAGACAGACACGGAGCATATTTCGTTGAATGTAGGAAGCTCGCTACGCTCGCTTCAATAAAAAACCAAAATATTTAATAGGACATTAGGGGTTTTCACAAATGTGATAATACAGAGATAAGATTTCCCACTTTTTTCCCGTTTATTGATTTGTATAAAAACAATCAATTTGATTTTTTATCATGTGGACAGTCTTTTATAAACATAATTCATGTTGTTTATTATGCTTTTAACTAAATATATAACCTTTATAATTGATTGATACCTTTTTAGTAAGAAATAAACAGGTCAAGTGTGTGCTGGTCAGCACACAGAGAGGGTCCACTGTATTGTTTAAGTAGTACCCTATTGATGGTGTTTTTTTAAAATGCTAAAAAGCTTACTTTGAACTATCCTATGGGTCTGATACTCTCAAAACAAATAAACAAACTTCTGATAAAATATTTTTTGCCACTGAACCGGACTATAAACATATAAATACATACATCGAAAAGAGCATAATTATAAAAAAAAAAGTATTTTGCCAATAAAAAAATAAATTAGAAATTCCAAAAATTGGTATCTTTACTTTAGGTCGAAGAATGTTCAGGATTTTTTTCAGATTTTTTGCACTTCACATAAGTGAGATAGAAGGGGGGACACTTTTCACACCTACTTCAAACTCGCCTACGCTCGTTCTGTCAAAATTATACATTTTTATAATCAGCTCGGCGTACCCTTTGATATGAATACGGCCAAAAGGGCGTAACCCTTAAATTTGTTTATCCTAATTTTTCTAAAATATAATTTTCTTAAGTCGCTATATTTTTAAAATGTGTGGGTATGTACTATACACATTCATGTCAAATTTCAAAGTGATCGGACGAAAGGTGTAGCCGTGAGAGCAGGCGACAGACCGAACGGACAGACACACGCAGGAAAATATAAGGGTCCTTGGTTTTTTTATGCTTTTAAATCCTATTAATATCCAATTTATTTAATTTTTTCCCCGTTTTATAAACTGTCAATTTGTTTTGTTTTTTACTTTCTCATATAAAGAGAAAGTATTGTGATGGCGAGAAAATTCGATTTTGAGATTTTGATGGATTTACAGGTTTTGAGGTCCCCTGAGTCCAAAAAAGTGGTTTTTAAAAAATGTCTGTCTGTCGTCTGTCTGTCGTCTGTGCAGACGCCTGGAGCCTAAACTACTTGGCCGATTTTGACGAAATTTGGCATACATGTTCAGAAAAATCATACCCCGAGGCGAAATCGAGAAATGAATTTTAGCTCTAATTTTGGGGGCGCTACCCCCAAAAACTCTGAAAAAACCTGAAAAAAAATTATTTCTCGAAAACGGTTCCGACGATTTTGATTAAAAAATTCTAAAATGTAGTCCATTTGAATACGAATCCAACGATATAAGCCGTTTCCCCGGGAAAAATCTAGTTCCTGAGAAATTAGCATAAAACGCGGCTGGAGAGAGCCCGGGGTCGATTCCCCGCCCAGGAGAAGTTATTTTTATGATAAATTTTGATGAAATGTGTAATAATATTTAAATGTACATTTGAAAACTTATAAATGGAAACACTGGGCTAAGTAATTATGAACTCATATATGAGAAAGTTTGTCTGAGTTGTCTCGGACCGATTTTTTACATTTGATTAATGTAGTATCAATTTAGCAAAATTTTAGGAGCGCAAATGGTTGAAATTAATCTGGTGCTATCTGTGGGCTACTTTCGACAAACCATCCAAATTTCATAAAAATCACATGAGTATACTTTTGAGGATATAGTTGCAAATAAATGTAAAATGTTGCCTGATATCTGAAACGGAATTCTGTCTTGAAAGTTTTGAAATCGGAGACTACATTTTTTTTGTTCTTCATTGACGTAAAAACAATAATGTAATAAATCAAAATCAAAATAAAATTTCTATTTATTTTAAAAGCTATATACATTTAATTTGATCACTTGAAATTGAATAAAGAAATTAAATTGTTTTTTTTTGTTTTTTTTAAAAAAAAACCTTGAATTTAAAAACATTGTGAAAGATTGAGCAAGAGAGAACTGTACACAACGAGGAAAAGTTTGATTATTTAATGTATTTATAAGAAATAAATACATATTTATTTTATTATATATGTTTATTTTAATTATCTGTTCATTACGCATACATCTTCACATCAGTATTAATACCTTCTTTAGTTATTATAAAATGTCGACAAAATGAAAAAAAAAAAAAAATAGACTGCCAATTGGTGTGGTACATAGAATTCCCTCGCATCCTATCACGTACCTTATTGATTTTATCCTATTACAAGCCATTATTTGTTTGTTTCTCCCATTTTGCTTCCGAGCATACCGAAGGTAACGGAAGCTATGTGATCGTTCTGAAGAGCGAAAATATTTTAGGTCTCCGATTTCAAAAATTCCAAGACAGAAATCCGTTTCAGACATCAGGGATCATTTTCGGTTCCGTGTCTGTCTGTCGGTCTGTCGGTCTGTCTGTCGGTCTGTCGGTCTGTCCTTCGGTCTGTCGGTCTTTCGTTCAATTTTTGCGAACCAACATATCTTAAAAACTACACGTCAAATTTTAATGAAATTTAGGTGGTAGGTCATAATTAGCCCATTGTTGGTCCCATATAAGTTTCAACCATCTGAGCCTATTTGTTGCTCTTCCACATGCGCACGAACATACATTAATTACACCTATAGCTTCAAAAGTACTTATTCGATTTGAATGAAACTTTTATAGTTTATCGAAAGTTACCCGCAGATAGCCCCAGATTAATATGAACCGTCTGCGCTCTTTAACTTTTGCTAAATTGAAACTTTAATTAGTGTAAAAACTCAAAACAATTTTGACAGATTAAAAAAACAAGGGAAACAATTAAACAAATTAGACAATAAGTAATAGCTTGTAAAAGCATAAAATCAAAAAGTACGTGATGGCATGCGAGGAAGCTACGTGCCACACCAATTGGCAGTCTATTTTTTAATCTGTCAAAATTGTTTTAATTTTTTACATGAATTAAAGTATTAATTTAGCAAAAGTAAAGGCGAAGATACACATGCCATTAAATTGGGGAAGTAGCTTGCATGCCAAAAGAGGGTATTTGCCAGTAACTGGCATACTAAGGATTTTTATTAAGTTTTTATCTGCTTGCTTGCCAGCTACAGGCATGCCATTTAATATATCCACGTGTAAGTAACTTGAAAGTGCAAGTAGCTGGCATGTTTTTGTTCAAGCTCCAGGCATGTGTATCTCCGCCTTTTAAAGAGCGCTAACAGTTCAAAGTAATCTGGGGCTATCTGCAGGTTACTTTCGATAAACTATAAAAGTTTCATACAAATCAGACAAGTACTTATGAAGCAGTAGGTGTAAATAAATGTATGTTTGTGTGGATGTGAAAGAGAAACAAATGGGCAGATGGTTGAAACTTATATGGGACCAACAATGGGCTAATCGTAATCTACCATCCGAATTTAATTAAAATCGGACGTGAAGTTTTTAAGATATGATGGTTTGCAAAAATTGAGCGACAGACAGACCGACACGGACCCAAATATGTTGTCTGATATCTGAAACGGATTTCTGTCTTGGGAGTTTTGAAATCGGAGACCAAAAAATGTTTCTTCTTGAATATAATTCTCGTAATAGACTACTAACTTCTATATGAAATAGTTCTATACTTCCAAACCAGACGGCGCGGCATCTCCGTCGTTTGCAATATCACACAAGTTGTGATAAATGAAGACAACCTAAATCCAAGATAAATAATTGTCAGGGGCATAGGCCTATTTCAAATGTGTAAATATTCATATTGAATAATTTACAATTACATTTAATTAAATAAAGAAATACAGCTCCTAAGTAACCAGGGCCTACTATGTTGCTCTTAAGTAGCCAAGCCCTACTATGTTGCTCTTATAAGTAGCCAGGCCCTACTATGTTGCTCTTAAATAGCCAGGGCCTATTATGTTGCTCTTATAAGTAGCCAGGGCCTACTATTTTGCTCTTATAGGTAGCCAGGGCCTACTATGTTGCTCTTAAGTAGCCAGGGCCTATTATGTTGCTCTTATAAGTAGCCAGGGCCTACTATTTTGCTCTTAAGTAGTCAGGGCCTACTATTTTGCTCTTAAGTAGCCAGGGCCTACTATTTTGCTCTTAAGTAGCTAGGGCCTATTATGTTGCTCTTATAAGTAGCCAGGGCCTACTATTTTGCTCTTAAGTAGTCAGGGCCTACTATTTTGCTCTTAAGTAGCCAGGGCCTACTATTTTGCTCTTAAGTAGCTAGGGCCTATTATGTTGCTCTTATAAGTAGCCAGGGCCTACTATTTTGCTCTTAAGTAGCCAGGGCCTATTATGTTGCTCTTATAAGTAGCAACACAGTAGGGCCTACTATGTTGCTCTTAAGTAGCCAGGGCCTATTATGTTGCTCTTATAAGTAGCAACATAGTAGGGCCTACTATGTTGCTCTTAAGTAGCCAGGGCCCACTATGCAGCACTTATACGCCACTGAATTCCATCAGCGAAAAACCGGGCCCAGACGGCAATCGGGCTTATAGTTAGTAGTAGGCAGTAAGGTCCTATACTATTAGAACTAGAAGGGTAGGACGAACCACTAGTTCGACCCAAATTTGGCATCTTTTAGGCACATTTTACTAGCCCCGTGGTAGAGAGTTGCAGCCACTTCACACATCATACCTCTGTACATTGTACCGTCAAAGCGAGTAAGATGTGATCATGTAAAAGTTTCTTAAAAATTATGGAACATCGAGGGAAGAATAAGAGTCAGAAATAATATATAGTTTTAAGAGAAAAAGAGGAACTTTGAGAACAAAACAGGTACAGAGAGAGAAAACGAGTACATGGGTGGGGCCGGACTCGACCACGAGGTACAAGTGTTGGAGTAAGAAGGGCGGCACCACTCACCTTTTTTAAACAGTATTTGTATATCGTATCTTGAAAACATTGAAGATAAAGGGAGCCCTAAGGGCTAAACATTTCACAGATCATTAGAGAACCATATAAATCAGAGCACCACGTCGAGGGATTGAACCCACGACCTCGTTCCGCTCTTGATTCATTGATGGCCGAGCAGCTGTGGTAAGTAATTTAATGCACACGGCCACGCTGACTCTCCGGGCCTTTAGTTTTCAATTCAATGCATTTATTTTTATCGGAAAAAATCCAGGCCGAGATGGAAATTAGGCCGATTTAGTTTAGGTATCCTAGTTCAATTTAATGCATTTATTTCTTCGGCAATCAGGCCGGTCCAGAGTACGCATTCAATTTCATTCGAAGCATTTACTTCAGGTCCCCCCCCCTCCTTCGTACGCCACTGCTGTGCGTTTTGTACGTCTGTCATTATTAGAGAAAGTGTTTAGGTAAAATTGTGTACAAATAAATAATTGCCACTGTGAGATTTTTTTTTTTTTTTTACGTTAATCTTACATACTTCAATCTTTATCATTGAATATAATATTATTTTAAAATATTTTATTTATTTGACCTTATTATTTTTATAAGTAAAAAAAAAAGTAAACATTTGGGTGCCAAAACAATATCAATGACAATACACTTGACAAACAATGCATAAGTGCAAGTTTCACAATTTATAAGATTTTATACAATTAGGCTCATCCATTGTTTCCTTTTAAAATAAGAGCTTTTCAAGTTTAATTTTTAATTATACTTTATAAGAGGATAACATTAAATATAATGTTAAATAAGAGGATAACGTTAAATTTAATTTTAAAAAGGTGAAGCAACCTAACGAAAACAAATGTTATTTCGAAATAAACTATTGTTTTTGTTTTTTTTATAACATTAATTAATTATAAACAATAATTCCTATTTAAATATTAAAGATATTGATGAATGACATATTTAATCTTATTTATTGATTTGGTATAAAAAGGGAAGTTTGGTTCTCATTCAGTATAGTTCTTCATCGAGCTTGTTCAACGCTAAATATAATTTTCATTCATTGTTTTAATTATTAATTAATTAATACTCTATTAATATCAAGATGAGGTTTGAACTGATTCTAGTAGCAAGTCTGATGGTGTTGGTATCTGCTCTACCTTCAAAGAACAACAGATGCCTTACTGTCAACTCTCAGGTAAATAAATAAATAAATGAATAGTAAAAAAAAAATTAAAACAAGCTTTTTTTTTCATCCGCCATATTGGATTTGGAGTGGTCATTTTATTTTTCGTATTCATCTCAGCAAACCCTTTCATTTGATACCCACATCATGGGTGTGCTTAAAAAATAACTAGTCCACCATCTTGGGCTGTCCGCAATATTGGACATTGTCATCCAGACTAAACCTGTATGCAAAATTTCAATTCAATCGGTTGAGGATAACTGCTTTAGAATTCAGTTGCAAGATTTGACCCCAACACTGAACATATACACAAACATTGCAAGTTAAATAAAAGCTTGTAATAAAATAACTAACCAACTAATATTAATCACTGCCTTACAACTAACAAATTTCAATTAATGTCTTACAGCTAATTTTAATATAATAACAAATAACAATGGTTTACTAAAATAACATCATAACGAACAAATTCTAAATGTGCAATATTAGATTGTAAATAACAAAAAGAAATAAGTTGATTATAAAAAAAAAAAAAAAAAAAAAAAAAAAAACTGTCCTCTACAGAGGACAAATATATTTAGAGGATCAAGACAAAATAAAATAAAAATATTTAAAAACTTATATTTAATGCACCAAAAATGGCGGATTCTAATCAAAAAGTTATAAATGCATAAAATATATATATGTATGCGTATAAAAAAATAAAAATATTTGCTATGAAAGCTAGCGAAACAATTTCTGTTTCTTGCAATGTACACTTTAACGTTAAATTTGCTGCATTTCATATAAGTTTTTGATTTGCAGCCAATATTTTTTATAACTTCCTGCATCATTTACATCCCCATATATTGGTAAATAGTCATTGTGGTTGTACCAGACTTCTTCAAGCGGTATAATTTGGTACTCCTGAGGAACCACCAGAGGGGCGACCTCTTTTTTTTACGGATTTTTCCCAGAAAAAAAATTTATCGAACATTCCGGTACAAATTCATCACCATCTTATTTTAAATCTGACAAATCGGATGAAACGCCTTCATTAAATTTTATAAATCTCTTGAAGAGACATTTTTTTTTCTTCTTGCATTTTCCTATAACTTAATTAGTCCTCTGTAAAGTACACAAGTTCAATGGCTGCTAACTTCTAAACTCATACAAATTTTGGAAAAAGTTTTATATAATCTTTTAGCTTGAAATCTAATTTGCTAATAAAAAAATCATCAAAGTTTAAAACTTTCATATTTAGCAACTAAAAAAAAAATAAAACTGGCCACAGCAAGAGGACAGTAGTGACAGTAGATTTGAATCTAGTTATTATTTTATAAAACCTGCATGTGTAATTGAATAGTGCTACAATCTTGTGGTAGCAATCATAACTAATCGTATTATAAGGGCACCATATTATTTATAATACGTTTACTCCAATGAGTAATCTGGTTCATTTGCGTCATGTACGTAATTCATTTGTTATTTTAATATTTCAGTGTAATAATAATGGTGAGTGCTGTGATGGGTTGAAGTGTGAAGCAGATAATTCTCCCCTTAAGCTTTCCACCTGCAGGAGCTACTGGACAACTCAACCTGCTGCCAAGGGTAACATAATATAACTTTTATATATATATATATATATATATATATATATATATATATATATATATATATATATATATATATATATATATACAAATTATACATTCAAGCCACATTATAAGCAATGGTTTACTAAGTAAGCTATACTTACAGTGCATGATTTTTTTTTCTTTTTAAATTATTTATTCAGCCACAACTACAAAAATTAATCATTTTATATGATTTTTATGATACAGAAAGAAAATATTAAGATAAGATAATAAATTAAATAAATATTATAAAACAAAGAAAGCATAATATTAATTGTAAAATAATTTTAAAAAAAAATAGAATTATCAATATAAAATAATAATAATAATAATAGAGTAAAATAATAATAATAATAATTAGAAAAAATAATTCATTAAATATTAAAATAATAATATTGATAATATTAAAATAAAATATGTTTCACTGAGTCTGTATGTTTCACTGTACTGAGAGGAAAGATGCAATATATTTATTTGTTAATCTTTATTTAGATATTTATATATTATTTATTAAAATGGTGCCTTTAATTAATTTATAATGTTGTCACCATAGCGACATAATAAATAAATACATTCTCTTCGTTCTCTTCCACAAGATTTAGTTTTATTATAATTTAAGTTATAATTAATAATGTAGAATAACGTTTACTAATATATTACACTAATGTTAGTTATGTTAAGGTAATTTATTAATGAAGTTACTAATCTGTCTTTTATTCCTTTGCAGGTACCCAAGATAGCGCTGCAACTACAAAAATAATCAACGCATTTGTCAAGAGTATGTTTGTAGATCCAGCCAATGCCTGCTATGCTAAAGGAGCAGTGGTATAATATATTATTTTATTATTTTTATCTCTGACATTCTCGCAGTATTTATATGTTAAAAGAAAAAGTATTGCGGTAGTGGAAAGAGTTTATTTTTATAGTTTTGATGAATTAACACGTTTTATGGACTACTGCGCTTTTAATCTTAAGACGCTTAATCCTGCGCTTTTAAATTTTAAGACATGTAACTATGATTGAAAAGTTATTTATCTAAATATGCAAGGTGGTCCTAAAGTCCCCCCCCCCCCCCCCCCTCTTAACATTTGAACGGTTAAGATAAATTAATGAAACTTGGGGGATCCGTGCCATGTAAAGGGAAGTTTGATCTCATGCAATCGCGCACTAGGGGCAACCACCCACATTGCCCCCAGGCCATCCAACTTCAAAATTTCAAATTGGAGCGTATATTTTTGATAGCAAATATTACTCCAATATTTTCATATTTTGGGGGGGCAAAAATAGCAAAATAACCATTCGACAATAGTAAAAGAGTAACACTTAACGTTATAAAATCTAAACGGCTTGAAATAAAGTAATGGAACTAGGGGGATCTGTACCATGTAAAGGGAAGTGTGTATTCATCCACTCGCATACTAGGGGAAACCACTATTTTGCCTCCAGGCACTGAAATCTACTATTTATATATAAATATTGGAGATAAAAAAAAATGTATAAGGAAAATTTTATATTTTTTCACCGTAGAATCTAAATATGCTATCGAAAATATAAACTCCAATTTGAAATTTTGAAGTTGAGTGGCCTGGGGGCAAAGTGGGTGGTTGCCCCTAGTGAGTGATTGCATGAAAACAAACTTCCCTTTACATGGTACAGATGCCCCAAGATTCATTAATTTATCTCAAACCGTTCAAAAGTTAAGAGGGGGGGGGGGGGGGGAGACTTTTGAACCACCCTGTATTATGTATATTATAATATGTTTATATCGATAGCCCCGGTGAAAAACCAGTTAAGTCAAATTTTTTTGAAAAATGGGTACTTAACTAAAAAAATATGATCAAAATGTCTATGCTGTGTCAACATTTTTTTATCAAACCAGATAAGTCAATTTCCCTGGTTTTTACGAAGTATTTTTTTTTTATTGATCAAAACCCGGTAAATCAACTTACCCGTTATTAGATACTGACCTAAAAGAGTTATAGCTTTTAATTTCTCATATAAAGAGAAAGTATTGTGATAGGGCGAAAATTCGGTTTTGAGATTTTGATAAATTAATACGTTTTAAGGTCCTCTAAGTCCAAAAAAGTGGTGTTTAAAATGTGACTGTCTGTGCTCTGTATGCACAGACACCTGGAACCTAAACTGCTGGGCCGATTTTGACGAAATTTAGCATTCGCATGTTCAGAAAAATCATACCCCGAAATAAAATTGATAAATTAATTTTAGCTTCAAATTTGGAGGCGCTACCCCAAGAAAAACTTTGAAAAAACGTGAAAAAAATAATTCTCGAAAACGTTTAAGGCGATTTTGATTAAAAAAAAATCTAAAATGTAGTCCATTTAAATACGAATATAACGATATATAAGTCGTTTTCCCGGGAAAAATCTTTCTGAGAAAAATATTTTTATCTACGATTGATACGAAATATTTAGATGCGAAGAAAGTGATCATTTACGTACTTGTATTCATTGCGCATGCGCGTCTCATAGTTCTGAATAATTCCTCTTCTTTACCACGCTAGCGCGGTAAAGATGAGGAATTCTTCAGCTTTACGCACAATTAGAAAGTTTGTTTACATTTAACAAAACTAATTTGCTATTCTTTTATTAAAGTAACTGTTTATATAGAGTTTTTAGTGAAAAACAATGAATGAATCAAGTGGCTTTGACGAAAATGTAGAGAATAATACTCCTCCAGAAATAATTAATTCGGCAAAAAATACAACTAATGAATTAATGCCATCTTTATCAAGAGAGAGATACGGACTTACATACAGCAAGCTTATTTGTTTCTGTATTTATTATTTAAATCTAACAATCGTAGATAAAGTTCGGTACGCAACTCGTGCGAAAACGGCATTTTGCATTGCTCGTGTGGTTTTACCACCCTCGGGTGCAAACTCCACACTCGCATGCAAAATGCTACTTTCCGCACTCGACGCGTAATGTACTATTCTCTGTATGTCTCCCGTTGTTATTGATAATTATAATTTGATTTAAAGAGAAAATAGCTTTAAACGCGGACGGAAAGAGACCGGGTTCGATTATCCGCCGAGAAGAAGTTATTTAATTATGATAGATTTTGATAAAATGTTTTTATAGTAATTAATTATACCTATGAAAACTTCCATAATAAATGGAAAACACTGGGCTAAGTAATTATGTACTCAGCATTAGAATACCGTGTTTTTGCACACTGCAATTAGGTACACAATTTGTGTCAGTGAGAGACACCAAGGGATGTGCTACGCAAGCGTGACACATAGGAACTGTTCCAACATTAGACTAAACGTCACAAAGATGTTGGCTCGGCATTATGCCATGTCCTGCATCGTTTCGTCGTGTCCGACTCATCAGGGGCCCGACGATGCCCACCCAACTCTGGACCTATACCAAATCAAGAAGATCAGATATAGGGCTTTATCAGAGACGAGCGTGCTCTCACAGTTGCACTCACGCTTGCGTAGCACATCCCTTGGTGTCTCTCACTGACACAAATTGTGTACCTAATTGCAGTGTGCAAAAACACGGTATTCTAATGCTGATTTGATTTGCCAGCCAAGCAAGAATGGCGGTGTGAGAGCACGCTCGTCTCTGATAAAGCCCTATATCTGATCTTCTTGATTTGGTATAGGTCCACAGTAGGGTGGGCATCGTCGGGCCCCTGATGAATCGGACGCGACGAAACGATGCAGGACATGGCATAATGCCGAGCCAACATCTTTGTGACGTTTAGTCTAATGTTGGAATAGTTCCTATGTGTCACGCTTGCGTAGCACATCCCTTGGTGTCTCTCACTGACACAAATTGTGTACCTAATTATGTACTCGTATATGAGAAAGTTTGTCTGAGTTGTCTCCGATTTCTTTACAAGCTTTTATTTGACTTGCAATGTTTTTATATGTATATATTTTATTTTTTATTTATTATTTAATGATATTTTGCATAGTGTGCGATGGTGCCAACTGGATGCTGTGAGCATCTTACCTGCGTAGCTGATGCTTTTGGAATGTGGTCCTGTCAAGATGAACATTAACTTACAAATAACTTAAATTAATTTATTTTTATGTATAGTAATTCTTTTTATACATTTTTTTTTTTTTAAAATAGTAAATTATGTTAACGATATAATAATAATTAACTTTATATAAATATATAAAAACAAATTTAAAAATTGATATGTCTTTTTATTTGTCCTATAATGTTTTGAGATCTAAACAATTTTTGGAACGAAGTTGCTTAAGGCACGTTACAGCGTCTCGAGCCCGAGAGTGAATCCGATAAAACAACCTGCAACGAAACCGACCGTCATAAAATCGACCGATATCGATAACTTGAGTAAAAGTTGACCGATTTAGTTGAAATTTGGTACATATGTTCATTTTACCAATGCCCAGAAGGAGTTCATTAGACAACGTTATCTGCTCAAGCGTTTGTGCACAACGTTCGCGTAAACGTAAGCTTCAAATGTAAAATAGGAATTTTGGGACAGGAAAAAAATTCTAACTTCATCTATTCAATGACAGAAACAACTTTTATAAATCCATTTTTTATTAAAACCAACACTGACACCGCTATGAAGTGTTAAAGATTGCTAAATTTATTAAAGCGGGCCTAAACGTTTAAAATAGAGAAAACAACGTTCTAATGTAACTATTTTAATAAAACTTCATACACATCGTCTAAAGTACAATTGAAACAGGTATGTGAAATTTCAACCTGATACAAGCAGAAGTTTTTGTGTAGTGAAGTGATATATTTTATAATATTTTAAATTAAGTAGGGGGTAGGGCGTGAGGGTTTGGGAATAGTCCTGTTCCCTCGTTGCTCGGCTCTATACTACAATACTCCTCATTAACTATAAACTCCTCATGATTAACTTTTTTCTTAATATTCAATTCATATTTATTGCAAGACGCTTGCTTTAGTGATAAATAAAATTTTCTGTTAAATCGTATGTAATGATGATAATATAATTGTTGTTGTTATATAATATATAATGTTAGTGAAAAAAAAATAGTTCCGAATTTTTTTACTTCACATAAATGACAACCATAGAGAGCTGATCTTAAACCTATAAAAGGACAAATTTTTGTACAACGGATCTCCCCAACACCAAATCTAAACCGTGTCATCAATATATTTGAAATAATATAATCGATAAATAATGAAATCGATATTTCCTGTTTTGCTGTCATTCAATGTTTATCTATCACAAATTTGAGACCTGTCAAAATGAAGATTCCGTAAATATTGGATATGGCAAAACAAATAAAATAACTTGGGGATTTTTTCCGAACTAACTTTCCGTACAGCAAAATTTGCTGAAAACTAATTACATTCTGCTGAAAGATGGCTAAAAGTATTAAATTAATGCATTGTCATCGTGTTCTGAGCTATGCTAAAAGTTTCAAATGTCTAGCTATTCGGGAATTTAGTTAGAAATCGATTGCCAGATTTGTACCAGACAAACAAGCAAACAAACAAACAAGAATGCATGCTAATAAAAACGTAGTAAAATAATGCTTTCCTTTTAATTTTGCAATAACTCAGCTATGTACAAATAGGTAGTTACTTTTAATGTTGTCTCTTTTCTAACTCCGCCATGTATAAGTAGTTAGCATCGTATACTTAGCAGTGTGGTTTTATAATCTTAATACTAAAACTGTGGATCCTTTCATGGTAGTAAGAATAGACTATGACCCGGCCATATTCAAGCCTAAAAAATAAATGTATTCGTTTTAACTACAATATATTGATATCGAAGAAGATACATAATGTAAGGAATAGATTATTAATAATTCGTACCTTGCAGTTTTACACTTGAGTAAGTGATGTCAAAAATAAAGTAGAGAGAAAGAATGTACATAGGAACTGTAAGGTTCCACCACCTAATAAATTCCATCGAATCTTCAAATATTACAGAAAAATATCACAACCATCGGTAACAATTAAATAAAAATAAAATAACAAAAGGTAGCAGTATTAAAACATTATTCGGAAGTTATCACAGATACATTATAAAAAACATGGGAGAAGTGATACAAGATCCATCTCTTATCACTAGGTATGTTTACGTTGGTAAGTATTTGGTTAATAAAACTAATAATTACAAAATAACTCTGAAACTCATCAGGGGAATCAGAAAGAACACATAGTGGGCGGCAATTCAATATCGCTTCTATGCGGGTGGTGATGGTACAGAATTCTTCAAGGGTAAGTGTTTGAGTGCCGATTGCTCGGGTTAAATGAAATTTGCTATTCTTGATGTTGGACTCTGCTAATCCATTCATGTGGGGTGCGCGGGGAACATTAAAGTGGAAGGTAATACCTTGTGAAGAAAAATAGTCTAGGAAAATTGTAGTTGTGGCACTGTCACGTAAAAAAGTTACTATCTCCGATAACTGGCGAGCAGCACCCTTGAAATTAGTAGCCTGGTCTGAGTAGATATGAGCAGGAAACCCGCGGCGGGAAACAAAGCGGTGCAAGGCGGCAATAAAACATTCTGCGGATAAACTTGTAAGAACTTCGATGTGTACAGCTTTCACAGAGAAACAAACAAACAAAGCAAAATACCCTGCAAGGGTTAGGGGAAAGGGGGGTAAGATGACGAAGCGGGTAAGATGACGAATTCGGTATTTCTCCGATATGATGATAGATAGCAGCTCCTGCAAGGCACATTAGTTACTTCTGATAGTGAATCAAGGTCAGATCTTCATATGAGGAGAAACTAACCTAAACCTAAACGTGTTTTTGGAGTGTGTGCTTTCAATTTTTGGACCTCACAACATAAGGGTTTATTCCTTTATGGTAAGTTATTTTAAATTCTCTTTAAGATATTCTTAAAGTACAACTCAAAATGTAATTAATCATGTGAAATGTAGATTGTTTATGATGCGCTAAGATACTTGTAAACAAATTTTAATTAAAAATGGCGAGGTAGGGTAAGATGACGAACTACAGTGGGGGCAAGATGACGAGGAGTTTTTAACTTTGTCATCTTGCCCGACATACTTCTTGCGCAACTATTTCTAGTACAAAACCTATTTGAAATTTGGTACCAATGCTGTAGGTGTCAATCTTGGGCTCATGTGGAATGTTCTAGTTGGGATAAATTTGAAGCGCAAGATAGACCCTGGAATTGTGATTTCTGCTCATAAATTTATTTTAATGTTTATTTCGATTTTTATTTTGATTATTATTATTTTCAAGTTTAATACCTGCTTAAAAACTTTTTCTCAGTATTATTTTTTAAAATAAAATTTTATCTTTTGATTATTAATTGTTATGTATTCGTCATCTTGCCCACCCCACTTCGTCATCTTACCCCTTGAGTGGGGCAAGAGGACGAAAATGACATGTTTATAAAAAATGATAATTCTTAATCCTAAAAAAGCGGATGACAGCCTTCCAAAAAAAATTATTGGAGGAAATGCTTGCAAGTTGTCCTTGTGTGAATTTCAGGTTTTAAAATCATTTAGTTCGTCCAGAAAAAAATGTTGAAGCTTAAGTTCGTCATCTTGCCCCACTTTCCCTACGTCTTGAACTTTCTTTTAAAATGTGGGCGTAGGGTCTGTTAAAATGTAGGGTGTAGAAGTGCAAGTGTTCTTTCATGATGAGTCGCTATCGTACATTGGAGAAAAACACAGTAGATGAGAAAAAAAAATGATAAGTCGGACCTCCATATAACAAAATTTATGCTTCCAGAAAATAAATCGTTAAGGCGGAAATACACATGCTAGTA
Organism: Gerris lacustris; assembly: GCA_951217055.1. Classification (NCBI taxonomy): domain Eukaryota; kingdom Metazoa; phylum Arthropoda; class Insecta; order Hemiptera; family Gerridae; genus Gerris; species Gerris lacustris. The sequence continues at coordinate 5,564,573 of OX578283.1, read as the reverse complement.
AAAAAGCATGCCAGTTGCGAGTTACTAGCACGTCAGTAGCTGGCATGCTGTGGACGCTGTGTACATTTGCCAGTGAAACAGCATGCTAGTATTGTCCGGATGATCGGTCTTGTGCGAGCTACTAGCACATTCCAGTCACAGTTCTAGTTATTAAACAGGCAATCGTTTCTTGTCTTCTTTTAGCCAGAATAAATTATGAAATAATTGTATTTGATTTAATTAATTTTGATAGTTTTATTAATTGTTACAATATACCTTATAAATGTATCGGTGCGGAATGAAATTAACCAGATTGTTCTGTTACTTGCAAAGAACTGTGTTTTAAAACATTTGAAAATTAATAAAAAGGCACGAAGAGTGTGGGTAAAGATTGGATAGCTATAGGAGGGAATTAGGTACATGGAGCGAGTCAGTGACTACTAAATGAAATGCGGTTCGGGGACGTTAATGGTTTTAGGAATCAATTGCGAATGAGAAAGTTGATGAGTTGTTGTCAGACACACGCGAAAGGAAGGAACGCGCAACTGATGACTGAAGGGCTGAGGGAGACTCGTGCTAGCTCCTAGCAACCTAGCGCTGGCAGGCCTGTTTACACGTGCCTTATCAGTTCCCCCTCCCCTCGACTTGTGCCACTGGCAAGACAAAAATCAAACCTCGTGCGATTTACTTGCATGCTTTTTACTCGCATGCTATTTGATGTATACACATGCCAGTAGCTCTCATCTGCGAGCTACTCGTATGTTTTTGTGCGAGTAACTAGCATGTGTATTTCCGCCTTTATACATATGGAATTTTGCTTCCGAGCTTACCGAAGGTAACGGAAGCTATGTGATCGTTCAGAAGAACGAAAATATTTTGTCTCCGATTTCAAAAATTTCAAGACAGAAATCAGTTTCAGACATTAGGGGACATTTTTGGTTCCGTGTCTGTCTATCGGTCTTTTTGTCTGTCTGTCGGTCTGTCACTCAATTTTTGTGAACCAACACAATCTTAAAACCTGTACGTCTGATTTTAATGAAATTCGTATGATAGGTTATAATTAGCTCATTGTTGGTCCCATATAAAAGTTTCAACCTTTTGCACTCATTTGTTTCTCTTCCAAATGCGGACAAACATACAATTATTTACACTTATAGCTTCAAATATACTTATAATATTTGTATGAAACTTTTATATTTTATATAAACTAACCCTCAGATAGCCCTAGATTAATTTGAACTGTCTGTGCTCTTTAACTATTGCTAAATTGATTATTTAATTCATGTAAAAAAATCAACACAATTTCGTCAGATTAAAAAAATGGGTGAAACGATTGAACAAATTGGTCAATAATGGCTTTAAAAGCATTTTTACCAATAAAGTACGTGATACGCGAGGAAGCTATGTTTGGCAGTCTATTTTTTTTATTTATTTTTTTTTTAAAGAAACTATTGGTAGTCCTGAAAGAGGAAGATTTTTATGCCGTACCTATTTTCACTAATTTCAGAACTACTTCATCTACGTCTTCATACTTAGAATCTCTAGATCTATTTTTTATATCTCCACTTATAGCTTAAATATTGAATCTTCTCCTCTGCACGGCAAAAGAAAAGAATTTGAAATTACATATAATGACTAAACTTTTAATGTTGGAGTATGTAAAGGCTTTATGAATTGAAAAATGTAAAATTATACTTATTTACTGAAGTGATACTAAGAGTTTTTAGATAATTACAAACAAATTAAATTGGTTAATTAATTCATTTCAATTGAAATTTTAGTTCTCTAACTAGAAGATCTATTATTGTAAAATATACTTATACCATGGTATCTCAAGGCAGGGCTCAAAATGGCCGCCTTGAACTATACACATTCGACATCTTTATATCAAAGATGCCACAGCTGATAATGTCACGTTTCCTTGCCCTTCACCAGCTGCATGTACGACATGTTTTTTTCTACAACGATGGTTTGTTCGCCCACTTAAGATTTAAAATGTTTTGAAGTATTTGGTATCTTTTTAAAGCTTATTAAAAGTGCCAACTTTTCCTACCTTTGTACGCATTTCTCCCATTCGGGTCATATTGATAAATCCGCTCAAATTTTTTCAGATTTAAAAAAAAAAATCTATTTTTTTGTTTTCAAACAGCTCTGGGTCACACTAAAAAGGCAACAAGTCAACTAAAACATACATCATTTTATAGAAAATTCTCTGCTCTTTTCAACGATTGTTTATTTATTGTTCTAAGATTAATATTTTTTAAGTTTATTTGTTTTTTAAGGTGAAGGTCGATTGTGTTGAACACTGTACACAGTCTATTTTCACTTATAGCTCCTACACAGTTGTGAATTGGACTATAGCTTATATGAACTTTTTTGCTCCAAATGACCTGTAGATATACCCCTTTTTCTATGCCCAATGTCCATCTGAAACTGATACATCCTGTACATATACAGATGTTTACATCTAAAATCAAAGCCCTTTTTCAAGTATTAATTTCCTAACTTAAGAAGACCACTCTGGGCTTAATTCCCCCTCTTTTCTTACTTTGTCCCTACGTTCCGCTTTAGGATAAACTTTTAGAAAATCCCTATTGGAGCTATTGTTATAATTTAGAAATTATTATTCTAAATATATACTCGTAGATTTTATTGTACTCTTATAAAGAAGTGGTGATAATTATGTTAGTAAAGGTTTAGACATGGTAAACCTAAATAATATGTGATTCGTAAACATTTGTCTTCTTGATTTGTTTAAAAAACAAATCTAAATATTCTTTGACTGCGATTGAAAATTTATTTCATTTAACAGTTCTTCATACAGAAATTTTCATAAAACATAAAATATTGTCAGTAGCTCCGTCTGCAACTTTGGTTGAATACATTTTTTATAAAAATTGAAATTAGAATTTTGAAATCTATTTAGAAGCTTTGTAGATTTGTTTTAAATACCTACCCCCTTCCCCCCCCCCCCCGTTTTTTTCTTGGCAGCGAAAGCTACCCCCCCTCCCTCCATGGAGGCCCGAAAGGGGGCTGTTACATGTTACTCAAATAACTGTTATTACCTACCCACCTCTAATAAATGTACAGACACCACTCCAATCTAATATATATATTTAAAATATCATACTTTGAAGAAATTATATTAGATATAACATAAAGGTTTAAAAATATCATTAACAATATTGGATCGCACTCTGGTTCATAAAATGTATAAATATAATTATGCATTACAAAATAACTAGGTCATCAAGACCAACATCCTTCACTCTCAAGAGCTATCTGAATTATTATTTATTCAAGAGAAATTAATTGATTTGTATTATAATTAATCACAATATTAATAAATATTAACTCTAAAATCATGTCAACAGCGAGAAAGTTAAGCAACAGTAAAACAAATATTTATTAAGAAACAAAATATATTGATTTCATAAACAAAGCATTTATTGATTTCAAATACTGCATTAATAAGCTTAAAGATTAAACAATAAAAATAATTTTACATTTTCTTCAATCAACTTTTATATTTTAAATTTGGTATGAAAAGGGATGCCTGGTTCTCATTCAGTATAGTTCTTCATCGAGCTTGTTCAACGCTAAATATAATTTTCATTCATTGTTTTAATTATTAATTAATTAATACTCTATTAATATCAAGATGAGGTTTGAACTGATTCTAGTAGCAAGTCTGATGGTGTTGGTATCTGCTCTACCTTCAAAGAACAACAGATGCCTTACTGTCAACTCTCAGGTAATAACAACTAACTAACTAATAATAACCACTGTCTCACAGATAAATAACTAATAACAACCAACTATACTGCCTAAAAAACTAACTAACTATTAACAACCACTCTCTTACAGATAACTAAGCAATACTAACCACTCTCCTACAGCTAACTAACTAATAGCAACCATTCTCTTACAGCTAACTGACATATACTAACCACTGTCTTACAGCTAACTAACAAATAATAAACACTCTCTTTAAAGCAAACTAACTAATAGAAACCACACCTAATAATAATAATAACTACTGTCTTACAGCTAACTAACAAATAATAACCACTCCCTTACAGCTAACTAAGTAATAACAAACACTCTCTTAAAGCTAACTAACTAATAGAAACCACACCTAATAATAATAACCACTGTCTTACAGCTAACTAACTAATAACAACCATTCTCTTACAGCTAACTAACATATACTAACCACTGTCTTACAGCTAACTAACAAATAATATACACTCTCTTAAAACTAACTAACTAATAGAAACCACACCTAATAATAATAACCACTGTCTTACAGCTAACTAACAAATAATAACCACTCTCTTACAGCTAACTAAGTAATAACAAACACTCTCTTAAAGCTAACTAACTATTAGCAACCATTCTCTTACAGCTAACTAACATATACTAACCACTTTCTTACAGCTAACTAACTAATAACAACCACTCTCTTACAGCTAACTAAGTAATAACAAATACTCTCTTAAAGCTAACTAACTATTAGCAACCATTCTCTTACAGCTAACTAACATATACTAACCACTGTCTTACAGCTAACTAACTAATAACAACCACTCTCTTACAGCTAACTAAGTAATAACAAACCCTGAGTCAAACTGGGAGTGTGAGACACTAGAATATTATTATATTTATCTAATTTATTTATATTTATATTTTAATTTAAATCAAATTATAATTATTATTAACAAAGGGAGAAAGACTGAGAAAAATAGCCTCCAGCGCCGGGACTCGAACCACGGGCCTCCTATATATCCATTACAGGAGCTCTTACCAATTGAAAGCTTAATTCGGGATTATGTATCGTTACTGACAGAGGAAATTATTATTCAGTGTAGCTTAGTTGGTCAGAGCACTACACTGGATATATAGAGGCCCGTGGTTACAGTCCCGGCGCTGGAGTCTATTATTCTCTGTCTGTCTCCCTTTGTTAATAATAATTATAATTTTATTTAAATTAAAATTTAAACTTTCCGTAGTATGAATACTACCAAAAACTTGGAAATGAAACATTATAGTGTTTTTAAAATGATTTTACCTCCAGCGGGGAGAAAAAGTGAACTTCCCTCCCTAGTTTATAGGGAGGGAAGTTACTCATTGCACCCGGTCGGGTTAAACAAGGAGTAATGAAAAATAAGGGAATCATGAACTCTGTCATGAACTCTCATGACTCATGATTCCCTCCAGTGTTGCCCTAGATAAAGCACAAGTAAATAAGGTTGGTGCTAATACACATTTCATTTACTAACTTTTGTTTAATGTCGAAATCTATAATGTCATGTTCACACATGTCATGTAACCTCCACAGCGGTTGCCATAGTGATTCATCAGTAAAACAAACAAACAAATTAAAAGTGGAAACATAATTTCTAAATGTAGATTAACTAATCCATATTTAAATACATCAGTTGTCAACACCATTCAATACATGACTCAGCTTCCAGCTAATTCTCCCATTTAATTTTAGTGTTGAAAGTCAAATAATTACTATCTATAATTTAATTTTAACATGATTAAACTTATTTAGAGAATTGTTAATGTTATATAATATCTAATAATATTTTTTTAAAAATAAATGTAAAGCTACGTATTTTTTGTTGGATAACGTAATTTAAAATTAAAATCTTTCCATATTTCTTTCTCCCTTCTGGAGGTAAAATCTTGTACTTACCTTGGGAGTAAAAATCACTTGCACCCTCGCGATAATTAACTCCCTTGGCTCCGCCTCGGGAGTGAACGTTACCTATGGTTCCCTCGGCTTCGCCTCAGGAACCAACTTCATCGCTCAGGGTGCAATCGCTTACTTTCCTCCCTTGGTGCGTAAATAACTATTATTGACTTATGTTATGTTGAACATTCGTTTTTTAAATTAATTCATTTGTTATAATATTTCAGTGTAATAATAATGGTGAGTGCTGTGATGGGTTGAAATGTGAAGCAGATAATTCTCCCCTTAAGCTTTCCACCTGCAGGAGCTACTGGACAACTCAACCTGCTGCCAAGGGTAACTTAATATAACTTTAAATATTATTAACACCATCTATGTTAAAGTTACTTTGATTAAGTTATTTAATTAACAGTAGGTACTATACAGAGTATATCAATTTCTGATTACAATATTGGATGGGTTCAATAGATCATTAGTAGCAAAATAGTTTATATAAACTAGAGTTACATTTTTAACGGTTGTAGAAGGTATAAGCAAAAATTGAGTGTTATAATTAATAATCAGCATTGATCAAAACTTACATTTTTTTTATAAATACGTATAACCTTTCAATGATCAAGTGTTGAAATGATCAGTATTGTGATAGCGCGAATATTTAATTTTGAGATTTTGATGGATTTACACGTTTTGAGGTCCCCCTGAGTTCAAAAAAAGTGGTTTTTAAAAAATTTCAGATATTTTTTTAAAACTGAAAAAAAAAATATTTCTCGAAAACGATTCCATCGATTTTTATTCGAAAATTCGAAAATGTAGTCAATTTAAATACCAATCTAACGATATAAGCCGTTTTTCCGGGAAAAATCTAGTTCCTGCAAAATAGCTAAACATGGATGGAGATTCCCGGTTTCGATATCGACAATCCTGGGTTCGATTCCCCGGTGAGGTGAAGTTATTTTTATGATACATGTAGATAACAAAAATTAATTAAAAATAATAATCAAAAATAATTAAATGTACCTATATGAAAACTAATAAGGTAGGTATTGTTATTGAAATATGATTATTCTTCAGTGTAGCTCAGTTGGTAAGAGCACTATACTGGAAATATAGAGGCCAGTAGTTCGAGTCCCGGCACTGGAGTCTATTTTACTCTGTCTATCTCCTGTCGTTAATAATAATTATAATTTGTTTTAAATTAAAATTTAAACTTTCCGTAGTATGAATACTACCAACAACTTGAAAATGCAAACTAATAAATGGAAAACACCGGGCTAAGAAATTATGAACTCATATATGAGAGTGTTTGTATGAATTATCATACAAATGCTCGGGCCGATTTTTTGCTTAAAGCTCCTTCACTGTTAAGTACTTCTTCTGTTGCAGGTACCCAAGATAGCGTTGTAGTGATTAACGCATTGGTAAAGAGTATGTTCAAATATCCAGCAAATGCCTGCTTGGGCCCAGGAGCACCTGTAAGTCAATATATTTAATCTTACATTATATAAAACACACAGAGGAACGGCCTTGATGAAGAGTTATTGAATGTTCCATCACTGGCAAGGGAACGATAATGTCGAGAATGGCTTAATTTATAAATTTGAGAAATTATACCCCTTTGTCAAAATTGTATATTCGATTGAAGTCCCTTCCCCTTTCTAAGCCCCAAAAGCCTGCGTATTAAAGGAGCAGCGGTAATACTTATTTCTTTAACTCTAACCACCTCTAACCACCTTTAACCCACCTCTATCCCCCTCAAACCACCTCTAACCACCTTTAACCCCCTCAAACCACCTCTAACCACCTTTAACCCCCTCTAACCACCATTAACCCCCTCTAACCACCTTTATCCCCCTCAACCCACCTCTAACCACCTTTAACCCCCTCTATCCACCATTAACCCCCCTCAAACCACCTCTAACCACCAGGGCCGTTTCTACTAATAGGCAAGACTAGGCGGTCGCCTAGGGCGGCAAACTTTTTGGGGCGGCAAAAGGAAGAAGGAAAAATGAACGTTTAATAAAAAAATGAAGAAATCAAGTGACACATACTTTGTGTCAACTGACAAGTTGTCAGTTATAATTCATATTTATATATTGTAAATATACAGCTCAGTCTAAGACTAATTATACAATAAGGTAGTTATTCTTAAGATAGATCAGTGGCGACGAGGAAAACTGGAAAGGACATCTATCATGACAGAACAGAACGACGAAGAATTATCAAATTTGAAGAAAGCACGGACAGTCATTAAAGGACAAATGACTAGATTTTATAAAAACAGAATATCAGAATCTAACCTCGAAGAACATGACGTGACAACTAGACTGGACACACTTGAACAAATGTTAAATAAGTACCAAGACGTACAAGATCACCTAGGAGATCGTTCGTAGTGGGAGAGAGAGTGCTGGCGCGAAATTATAGGAGTGGAGGGAAAAAGTGGATGTTCGGAACAGTGGTGGCCAAACACGGACAACTCCACTACACGGTGAAAGAGGATGGAACGCAAGTAGAACATCGGAGGCATATTGACCAGCTGCGTTCCTCGTCAATTAAGGGAGGAGGACTGACACATACTTTGTGTCAACTGACAAGTTGTCAGTTATAATTCATATTTATATATTGTAAATATACAGCTCAGTCTAAGACTAATTATCCAATAAGGTAGTTATTCTTAAGATAGATCATCAAGCAAATTTGGAAAGAAAAAATAATTATAGGAAACATTTTATTGTTTTCAAAAGCATATACTGACTGACTTACTTTATATACTGACTTACTTTTTGGGACGGCAAAAGGAAGAAGGAAAAATGAACGTTTAATAAAAAATGAAGAAATCAAGCAAATTTGGAAAGAAAATAATTATAGGAAACATTTTATTACTTTCAAAAGCATATATGTGACGAAATAAAGTCAAGTGGAGCATATTAAGAACTCTTTTGTTTGTGAATGGGCTAAAACAAGTGAGAGGAAATTTTTGTTTTGATGAGAAACTCAAATTAATAGAAACCTATCTACGCAGTTCCATGAGCCAATAAAGACTTGTGAAACTAGCCACTATTTTATTAGAAAAAGACATTACTTACCAGCTGGACACTAGAGATCTTATTAAAGACTTTTCCTAAAATATAGGCAAGGAAGGTACTAAACAGCCAAAGAAAGTTAAAACATAGAACCTAAAATACCACTAAAGTTATAAGAGATATTTTTGAAATGAAATAAAATATAAAAGTCCTTATTTAATTATTCAATTTTTGATAGGATTTATGTTAAGTAAAAGTTCTATTGTATCTAATACATTAATTTCTTCTAGCCTGGATGACAAAGGGAAAAGGAGTTGATAGTAAAAGGGAGGGGGGGGGGCGGAATTCTTTTAATTTTCGCCTAGGGCGGCGAAACACCTAGAAACGGCCCTGCTAACCACCTTTAACCCCCTCTATCCACCTTTAACCAACTCCATCCCCCTCGAACCACCTCTAACCACCTCTAACCACCTTTAACCCCCTCTAACCACCTCTAACCACCATTAACCCCCTCTAACCACCTCTAACCAGTCACCAGATGTTTTGGATGTTGGGGAAAGGAAGGCGGCTCCTTTGTACCGGTATTGTATATTGGAAGGTTGGTCGTTCTCTTCGACCAACCTTCCAAACTCAAACATTTGAGAATATTTGCCAATGGTAGAGCGGCCACACTTGGAACCTTGAAAGGTATTTGGCAAAAAATGTCGGCCAATGTGTGGCCTCGGCTTTAGAGGACGGATGAGATTCAGTAAGCCAAGGCCCTTGCTAAAGCTAACATACAGGGTGCTCTAAAGGTCTCCCCCCCCCCCCCTTAACGTCAAATTAATGAAACTTGGGGGATCTGTACCATGCAAATTAATGTTTGTTTGCATACACTTGCGCACTAAGGGCAACCACCAGTTTTGCCCCCAGGCCACCCACCTTCAAAATTTCAAATTGGAATGTACATATTAGATAGAGAGGAGTTGCGTCCTTGACGCCATACGGTTCACCTCGTGTCCCTATTACATTGTTTTTTATAACGTTTTAAACGATTTAATACACCAGATATTAATACAGTAGTTTTCTTTAAAGAATCTGCTACAGTTCTGTGTTTTTAATTGCCCACATTCGGCAATATTTAACCCGTATTTAATTAATAACGAAGTGGCATTTGTGAACAAATTTTCTGTTTTATTACAGTATAGTTGTAGAGTCAGGTGTGCGAGAGTTCCTCTAACCGGTGTATGCGCCTGCGCGTCCCCACCACAACCGAGTAACCTTGACATTCGGAGGACAGATGAATGAGAAGAGAGCGTTATCTGCAAAACAGAGTTTAATAAAAACAGCTGATATCCCGAGTGCGGAAGTAAACAAAGACTCTATTAAACGATCAAGAAGTGATATTAGCCCTCAAAAAACTTCACCAAACCAACGCTCGCCAGTTCAAAAAAAGAAAATGGATAATGACAGCGAACTTCTTAACCGCTTTGAAAGGCTGTTAGATAAAAAATTAAAAAATGTGGCTTCTAAACAAGACATAGGAACGCTTGTAACAAAAATAGACAAGCTTTATGAGGATAACACTCTTCTTAAGGAAGAAATCGCACAAATTCACAAAACGGAAAAAGACATTATCCAGAGACTGGAATCTTTAGAAAACAACGCTAAACGTAATAATTTAGTATTTAAAGGACTTAATCTACTAGAAAATTCTATACCAGCCAACGTTATAAGACAATTTTGCCAGGAGGTACTCAAAATCGAGAAGGATCTGCAAATTAATAGGGTCCGTATTATTAAGGCTAAAGAGAACATGAAACCCCTTCTGGTCGCCAATTTTCCTATAGATAATGATATACACACTATCCTAAGCAAAGGTTCACTTTTATCTAACACTGATTTTAGTGTCCAAAGGGACTTTACACAAAAAGTTAGATGGAAAAGATCAAGGCTTTTAGCTTTACGAAGGGAGTTGATTAACAAAACTAATCTCAAAGTCAGTGTTATTAACGACTTTATGAAGATAGACAATATTAAATTCGATATAAATGACCAGTATGAGATAATTTTTAAAGGGGAATGCGGACTCAATAAACTATATGAAATTTGTGGCCTCGATTTGTCAGATTTCATTGCAACATTTAAAAAGAAACCAAATTTGTGACAACACCTAGATTTAAAACAACCAGATACTTTCACACAAAGAAGCATGGACATTGTATTTTGGAACTGCAGTGGTTATAATAATTTTATAGAACATATTAACGTGTTTACAAACTATAAAATAATTTGTCTAAATGAAACTTGGAGAGTAGAGGAACTTGCTAGCCCGTCCTCGAACTTGGCGGATCATCACATTGTATCTAGCAGTGCTATTAGGGAAAAGAGCAGAGGACGTGCCAGTGGAGGACTTGCAGCTCTAATTGTCAACCACTTCACTGTAGACATCATAGAGAAGAATGAATATTGGTTGTTTGTCCGTTTAGTAAGTAAAGAATCTCGTTTATCTATGATCGTAGGAAATATATATTTTAAGCCATCTTTGGATATAGAATACATTTTAGACTTCTTTCATGAATCCTTATTATCAATAAACCAAAACTATCATAATGAAGTTGTTATTATAGGTGGTGACTTTAATGCAAGGGTGGGTAGTCTTAATTTTGATTTACCTATAGTGGAAAATAATTCTAACTTATATAGAACGAGAGAAGTTATGGATAATAAAGAAGATAAACGTGGTAGGTTGCTTACTCAGGTAATGGAATCGTGTGGCTTTATTCTATTGAATGGCAGATCTCGATCAGATCGACCAGGGAGTTTTACTAACGTCACCCCATTAGGAGCGAGTACTGTTGACTTGGTATGGTGCAGAATAACCGAAATAGATCACATTCACGACTTCCAGGTCCTTACAGATGTACCATCAATTAACCACCTTCCTATAAAATTAACTATCATAGGCGACTATTCTAACAACACATCTCTCCCTAATTTGTCTAAACAACAGGTATCAAAAATTACATGGGACGCAAGTAAAAAAGATAACTTCACAAGTTTAATGCAAACCTCACCAGCAGTTAGTTACCTGCCTTCAATGTCACCGGAAGAACTCTATATAAACTTGCTAAAAGCAATTAAACTAGTTTGTCATGAGTTACAACTAAGGCAAACGATTATATTTAAGCCAGGCCCTGTTAAAGCAAAACCGTGGTATGATGAAGAGTGTCGCCGTTCAAAAAGAGAGCTCTCTAAATCTCTAAGACTTTGCAAAAAAGAAAAATTCAATGAACCCTTCAAATCCCAACTTTGTCTATCTGCCCAACGTTATAGAAAATTAATAAATAGAAAAAAGAAAACATTTAACACTCAGACAATAGAAAATTTATCTAACACAACCGATGCTAAAGGATTTTGGGGAACAATACGAAAAATAAAGAAAAAATATGTGCATGCTTCGACTAGGATTGATATAAAAACTTGGGAAAATTTTTATACAAATTTACTAAACGATCCTCAGAACACCGAAATACCTCTTACATCACAAGAATACTTGTCAGGAACGGAAATCATAAATCAAACAAATAATTGCTTGGATGAAACTATTTCAACCGATGAAATCTTGAAAGTCATAAGTAACTCGAAAAATAATAAAGCCCCCGGATCTGATGAAATAAGCTACGAATTTTTTAAACACCTGCCTGACAATTGGATTTTATACCTTACAGCTTTATTCAACAAAATTTTGGAGTCTGGCACCGTTCCTTTGGAATGGTCAACTGCGATAACAACTCCAATATTTAAAAAAGGAGACAAAGATGACCCAAATAACTACCGAGGTATATCTTTGACTAACTGCATCGAGAAATTATTTTTCGCTGTAATAAACAGTCGTTTGCAACAATGGGCCGAATGCCATCACTTAATACCTGATATTCAGGCAGGTTTCAGAAGAGGGAAAAGCTGTATTGATAACATTTTTATTTTAAACACAATCATACAGAACCATCTTAGACTCCCTAAAAGAAAAATTATAGCAACTTTTATTGATTTCCAAAAGGCCTTCGACAGTGTGCATCATTATACCTTGTACAGTAAATTATTTGACTTAGGTGTATCCCAGAAAATATTGTCTCTCATTAAGAGTCTCTACAATCACGCACAAACTAAGATCAAATTTAATAACGAGTTTACTGGACCCATATATATTACTAAAGGGCTTTTACAAGGAGAAATAATGTCCCCCCTGCTATTTAACCTTCTAATCTCAGACATCGAGCTATTTTTCCGTGCTAAGGGTGTGCAAGGTGTAAGTATTGACGGACTTGTAGATGTAATATTATTGCTTTTTGCAGATGATTTGATCCTTCTGTCCGACTCCGAACATGATATGAATAAAAAATTAAATATCCTAGCTGAATATTGTGAGCAGAAATGTCTACAAGTCAATCTAGCTAAAACTAAAGTTTTAAAATTTAGTAAAGGAAAACTATCTAACAAAACTCAAAAGATCTTCTATCGCGGAAATATCATCGACGAGGTTAAACAGTTTAACTACTTAGGAGTGTGTTTTTCAAGGAAAGGTTTGTTTGAAGCAGCGACTAAACAAGCAGTAAGCCGATGTCGAGCTGTAGGGGGAGTGCTAAGAGAAACTCTAGCTAGAGCAAAAAATAATTCCTTTCAAGCCGCACATAAAACCTATAATGCGTGTGCTTTGTCATCTTTAACTTACGGTGCCCAGGTGTGGTCACTGCGCTACCTTGAGGATCTTGAAATAGCACAAAACTACTTTTTTAAAACTTACTTCTCACTAATGAAAAACGTGCCCCACTATGTCATTCGATCTGAATTCAACATAACACATTGTCTCGGTGCTAGTATTGAAGTTGACTATTAACTGGGTAAACCACATTCATTCCTTAGAAGAAAACCATATTTTGAAAGTTTGTTACAATAGGCTCAAATATTTAGATTCAGTTCCGTCAAACAATCACAAATTAAATTGGTTCACTCAATTAAAAAAATTGCTTTGCCGAATAGACATCGACACAGATATCCTTAATAGCCCTATCAACACTCGTGCAAAACAGACTATATTAGACAGTTTCGAAAAGACTCTTAAGAGCGAAGACCAAAGAAGGATTGAGGAATCTTCTTATAACTTAATCTACAAGGTTATAAACTGTTCACACAATCAAAATACTAATTATCTGAACATGGGCCTGCCTTACAACTATATGAAACTTTTAGCGCAATTACGTACTTCTGGCCACAACAATCTAAAAATTACTATGAAAGGAATTAGTTATCGAATTAAAACCAATGTTCTGTGCACAATTTGTCAGCTTCAGGAACCAGAAGATCTACCTCATTTAATGTTAAGATGTCCTAGCTACAAAATCCTTAGAGACCAATTTATCCCAAGCCAGTTAATAAGCGAGTCAAACCAAGATACCACCACTTTAGCCTCTATTCTTAATGTTTTTGAGAGAACTACCGCCTATAACATCTTCAAATTCTTTACTCTATTGTTAAAAACCAGATCTTTCCTTCTAAACGAATAATCGATACATTACAATTACATTAGGGATATGTTTATATCCATAAAAGCGTGAACTTACCTGTTTAAAACTAAAATTTATAATATTTTGAAATAACACACAGAATAATGCATCATCGGCAAGAAAATTATCACCGTAAGGAGACAAAAATAAATAAATAAATAAATTAATAAATAAATAAAAGAAAATCACAAAATTCCCATCATATTATCACACTATATATATTTAGATTAAATATAATAATCTTAGTTTTTCGACCGTTTGTTTTGACTAATGCAGCATGTTTATTTTGATTTTTTTTTATCTTTGTTATGATTAAATTAAATAGAAGAAAAACTGTTTGTAATTTATTTTTTGTTATTAATTTTTATTAATTTTGATTTTGAATCTTTGTTATGATCAAATAGAAGAACTGTTCATAATATATTGTTTGTAAATGTAATTGTTGAGACACAACAAAAACTAGATATATACTTTTATTTTTATTTTGGATCTTGTACGGGTGAAACCAATGTTATATTTATGTATTATTATCTTGTAAGCAACTCATTGTAACAAGCTGAAAAGCTTATATACAATAAAATTTCTATTCTATTCTATTCTATTCATATTAGATAGAAGATTTGGATTCTATGGCAAAAAATAAGAATATTTTACATCAAACATTTTTTTGTATCTCCAATATTTTGCCCCCTTATATTGGAAATCTACCATTTTTATACTTTTGCCCTCATAATACAGGGAGAAAAATATTGGAGATATAAAAAAATGTTTGATGTAAAATATTCTCTTTTTTGTCATAGATTCCAAATCTGCTATCTAATTTACATATCAAAAATACGCAAATCAAATTTATGTCGGGTGGCCTCTGGGCAAAAAGGGTGGTTGCCCCAATGGCTGTTCATGAAGTTCAGGAGGGTTTGCAGCAGCCCAACAGCGGAAATTCTGCTTATTATCATGTCATCACACAGAGATACTGCGACGATTTAGTGAGAATTTCCGTAAAAGACTCAGAACTTGCTTTAATACAACGGTTGTCATTTACCAGAACTTATTTTTTATTAAATATAATTAATTAATGGATAAAAGCCGTTCCAAGCCGACTTGTGACAGTGTTACGTACCCTCCACGAAACTGTTTCAACCCGCGCAGGGATCGTTTGCGAACCGTTCACTGTACGGTCCCAACGATCCTTTGACAATAGGTTTGTTCCAACCGAGCATTGTACCGTCCGCGGGATCGTCACCGGCATGCGCAGTAGATAAAAGCCGTTCCAAGCTTACTTGGGACAGTGTTTCGTACCGTACACGAAACTGTTCCAACCCCGGCAGGGATCGTTTGCGAACCGTTCACTGTACGGTCCCAACGATCCTCTGACAATACCATGTACTGGTTTGTATGACATGCGCAGTTATGTCAATAATTACAAATATCAACAGGAAGGTTTCCTAACTGTTAGGTTTCCTTAATGTTTTTAATACAGTGCGAATAATAGTCCTAAACTCGTTCCAACCTGACATGATTTTATTACAGTACAATGTTAGCGCATGCGTATAAAACCTGTCCTAAACGATTCCCGAACGATCCGCGGAACGATACAAAGGACGGTACAAATAGCGGGGTTGGAACAAACCTATTACCAAGTACTGGTTTGTATGACATGCGCAGTTATGTGACATGCGCAGTTATGTCAATCGTCACATATGTCAACAGGAAGGTTCTCTAACTGTTAGGTTTCCTTGAATGTTTTTAATACGGTGTGAATTATAGTCCTAAACCCGTTCAAACCTGACATGACTTTATTACTGTACAATGTTAGCGCATGCGTATAAAACCGATTCCCGAACGATCTACAGGACGATACAAAGGACGGTGCAAATATGGGGTTGGAACAAACCTATAATATAACAATAACAATTATATTATTAGGAATGAATTACTCATGATTCAACAGAACATTTAAAAGCGTAGTATATAAAATGTTCTATTTATCTTATAATTATTTATTTCAGTGTGCCTTGGTTCCTCTTGGTTGCTGTTCAGGTCTTACCTGCATACGTAACGTTTACGGAATCTGGACCTGTGAAAAACTCAAATAACTTAAATATATATATATCTTTTTTTTTAAATAATTTTTATACATTCTTTTATATATTATTTTAAAAAAAAAAAAAAAATTGTATTAATGTAATAAAAAAAAAAAATAAATAAATAAAATAAAAGTAATAATAAGTAACCGTTCGTAAAGTAATAAGTTTTATTTATTTCACCCTTCATTAAACTAGTGATGCAGACAAAATGAACTGGCGTAGAATGTTACTCTTATATCAACCATAATATTTATGTTTTCAATATACAGTAGAACCTAGATTATCCGAACCTCTGTTATCCGAACTCTCTATTATCCGAACTCGCCACCGGTGAGGTGGTTTGAGGAACTCGCCACCTTGTTGAGGGTGAAACAGACAAGAATTTTTTCAAACCTACCTGAGAAAAATGTAATATAATGTTTTGTTTTACATATGCATGTATGTACTTAATTTTTATTTTTAAAATATATCTACGTTTAAAACAACAATGTATACTTAATTGAATTAATTCTTCTTTTTTTTAATGAACCTCGATTATCCGACCCACCTCTGGTCCTAATTAGTTCGGATAATCGAGGTTCTTCTTATGCCTATCAGGATCATTATTTAGTGAAAACAATTTTTGGCTTCAGTTATCGTTAGACAAACTCACTCGTAAAATCTCAAGTCTCTGAAATGAACGACTTGTTCATTTTAGTTCACTCCAAGTTTTATTTTACTAGTGATAAAGAACTCGTGTAGAATTGAACTCTAATATCGGCCATAATAAGTTTTCAATATGGCTACCAGAATTACTTTTCGGTGAAAATATGACATATTCTTAATTAATCTAAAAAGAGTTTTAAAATTATTAATGACATGCCATAGACGAATATGGACATCTTTATAACTCCCTCATTTCGCCTATATTTATCGAAGTACATTTTATCTACGATTGACACGAAATATAAACATGCGCGTTTCATAATCTTTTTTTCCGGTAAAAAAGAAGAATTCTTCTCCTTAGCGCACGATTAGCGAGTTTGTTTACAAAACTAATTTGCTGTTTGTTTAATTAAAGTAACTGTTTATATCGAGTTTTTAGTTGAAAATCAATTATTGATTTGTGTCATAATTATGAAAATGAGGAGAATAATACGCCTCCCGAAATATTTAATTCGCCACAAAATACAACTAATGCAACTCACAACTAATAAAGGAAGTATATTAAATATTTTTTCCTGCATTTATTATGACAATAGTAGATAAAGTACGGTACGCAACTCGTGCGAAAACTGCATTCTGCTTTGCTCGTTTCGTTTTACTACCCTCGCTATCGCTCGCGTTCAAACTCCACACCCGCATGCAAAATGCTACTTTCCGCTTTAGACGCGTAATGTACTATTAGCCTAGCCTCGCCTTGTGCTCGGAACTAAAACTTAAATACTTGTCAGTAAAATTCCATTTTACTGCCTAGTTACATAAATAACTATTGCCTTATTTGTTTTTACTCAGTATGTTATTGTTTATATTAAAATATTATTAGCGCCAAAAATAACGCTCCCACCCTTTGATCGGTCTAACTACTCAACTGCGACACAGCAGTTAATTTATGACTTTACTTGAGTGTTATTTTGGAGGATGCTAAATTTCCTCTAGCATGCGGTGTCATTCTTCCGTGGTAGACGACCACCTGGTTGGAGCTGTTTCACTCGAGGATTCAGCAGGAAAATAATTATGATTTTCTTAAAAGTTTAAAACAAAAGGTGAACGATCGCCTATGGACAATTTGCTTCCGAGCTTACCGAAGGTAATGGATCGTTCTGAATAACGGTCCGTTATCTTTAAAAGACCTCATCCAGTTATTAAGAAATTTCTATGGACTGTCGAACGCAGTCATAGAATGTTTAGACAACAGATAGACCTATAATAATTTCAACCGTCTTTGCTCCCCACAATTTTGTTTATTGATACTTTTGTTTATATTAAAAATCATTACAATTTTGACAGATTTAAAATAAAAAGTGGGGAAAAAACTAGGAGTAAGGAAGGGGTAGAGGGAACAATACTATAGAATCTGGGTCTCAAAAAGTGGTTCATTATGCGACACCCATATACTAAACCTCCCAAGCGGCAGTATTATGGTGAAACAGTATCGATATCTTGATAAATACTCGAAATTTATCTGATGTCAGCTGATAAGAATAAGAATAATGTGATATTTTCTTACGACATTTAATATTTGAATACAGTTTTCTTTATAAATACATATGTACTTTAATGTTTGTTGTTAACCGTATTAATTATATAAAGGCAGTTACGTTGTCAATAACATGTAATAGTTCCTAGATAACCAAAAGCAATCTTATATAAAACAAAATTGTCTCCTAAAGCAATCACATCAGATTTTTCTCTTACATATTTGATATTTTGACATATTTGATATTTCGATAATAAAACAATCAAACAAAGCACATGATGAGGTTAAAGGTTTTGTTGACAAGCGTCCGTGGGCACGTAAGGACAAGGAATAGACCAATAAGACAAGGACCAGTGACCACGTGATCGTGCTGTTGTCACTTTAGTTCGGGTTGAGCTCGCTTGAGAGGTTTAGTATATGGGTGTCGCATAATGAACCACTTTTCAAATCGCATTGCTCCCTCTACCCCTTCCTTACTCTGAGGGAAATAATAAATAGAATAGACAATAATAATATTTTGTAAAAGTATAACATAATTTTGAGAAAGTTATAAGAACGCGTGCAAGCTATGTACCATACAAATTGGTAGACTATTTAAATAATAATTTATTTATAGTTATATGATAATTTATCAACAGTGCTATAATGAGAGATTGGTTATTCAGCGTCTTCCCCATGTATGTCTCTGACTTGCTCCATATTGGTAACTATTTGAGTTGGGATCGTGTTAATTCCATTATTGTCCAGCTTCTCCGGAGACAGAAGCCTTGGCATTTCCATCGCCACTGCCAAATACATCAAACATTTTTCGAAACCTGCCAGCAGCTGCAAACAACCGCCTAACAGGATTGGGATTTACAGTGGCTTCTTTGTCGGATTGAAACTTATGACTGGTGTCCAAAGCTGCGCTTGTGTCGCTCCTGTTTGGATCACTAAGTTCCCTCGTCTGACTTTCTGATGAACTGATTTGAGAATTTCTGTCTCTGCTGCCCCCCTTCTGAGATGCGTTTAAATTAAAAACAGGGAGGTTTCCAGGAATTCCCTTTTCGACACCAGCTTGGGCTTGGCCCTGAAAGAAAGATTATTACAATTAAATTTAGTAAGTAATAGTTATTTACCCAGCAAGGGAGAGAAGTATATTTTCCTGCTCGAAGTTAAGTTTTCTCCTGAGGCACCGCCGAAGGAGAAAACTTCAATCCGAATTTTAATTCTGCACAATTTGAGCCCAATTTCAACTTCCTATGATAAATAGTACAGGCGCCATTTCAATACAACAATAAAACTCGTTGTATTAAAATGGCGCCTGTACTAATTATCATAGGAAGTTGAAATAGGGCTCAAATTGTGCAGAGTTAAAATTAGGAATGAAGCCTGTGATTAGATTTTTGATATCTTGCTTAGAACCAGTATAATTTTAATTTTACTGTTTTTCCTAACCTCAAAGGGCGGTAGAGCCTTAAGGCCGAGGGAGATAAATGATTTAGCTCCCAAGGCTTGCCGAGGCAGATAACTGTAGTATTAGCTCCTGAGGCATAGCCGAGGGAGATAATCCCGAGAGCAGAAATACTTCGATCCATGTTGCGTATTAAATTTTATCTACGACTAGTGCACCATGGCTAATAGCTATTAAGTTTGTAGGTAAACTGATATTTAATTACTTGATTTAACGATTTTGTTAGTATTCATACTACGGAAAGATTAAATTTTAATTTAAATCAAATTATAATTATTATTAACTACGGGATACAGACAGAGAAAAATACATTCCCGCGCTGGGATGTATTTTTCTCTGTCTGTTTCCCGTAGTTAATAATAATTATAATTTGATTTACTTGATTTATTAATAACAATTTTTATACTAAATATACACGTTTTATAACAAACACTTTCAATAGTTTGTTTTTAATTTAAGGACTTTGTATGATAACCTAAAGTAACCTTTCCGAAAAATTTGCTAAACAGCTGAAAAACTTTACTACCAACATAATACTTAAAAAAAATAACTAAAAAAAATACTTTTTAAGTTGGTATGATTGTTTTTTCACTCCCATGGGAGGGAAGCGACATTTCCCGCTCTGTTATTAGTAATGTAAAGTCCACTTACAATGCAAGTCGTAGATAAATATAATTAATTGTTTTTGTTGTTGTCTTTATTTATTTAATCTTTCTTGTTGCGAACTTACACAAGTTAACAGAAGCTATGTGTTCGTTCTGAAGAACTAACATATTTTAATTACTACTCGTTCTATTATAATTAAATTTAAATGTTAGGTCATAATTAGCCCGTTGTTGGTTCAACCTTCTTTGCCCATTTTTGTTTCTGCTTCAATTACACACAAACATACATTTTATTGTATTTTTATTAATACTTTCAAAAATTATAATAGTTATTTACAGGCCTAGCGAATAGTGTATGATATTATTTCCCGCGTAACTGAGTTTATTCCTGAGGCAAAGCCGAAGAACCCTAAATCCCGAGGCGAAGCCGAGGGATTAATGTCAATTAGCTCACGAGGCCTAGCCAAGGGAGATAATTATAACAAGTGAATAATAAAGCATTATCCTTGAGGTACATACACAATTTTATCTCCAGAAAAAGCGCTGTATAAGATTTATTCAACAAAGAAAACATTTGTATTTCTTTATTAAACGAATTTAATACAGAAATAAAATAATATAAATTATTTAAATGGTATAAAACCATTAAAAAATCACTTTTAAAAAAAGGTTTAATAAAAGTAAAGAGTGTTGCCAACCTCATTTCAACAAATTCACTACATTTGCCATTCATTCTCTACTATTTACAAAATAATTAGATTGACGAACTTGGATTATATTCCCGTTTTTACATTATATCTATGTTTTCACATTATTTCCCCGTTTATAAGAACGGGCATAAAAAGACCAACATTATAACCTATAAACTAGTCCTGAAAAGTTACTTTTTGTCCCTATTGGATATAATAGTTACTCATGCACCTAGGGAGTAAAGTAAGCCATTATTCCCTGAGCGAAAAATTTGATTTTTGGAGGCGAAGCCGAAGGAACCATGGTCCCTAAATCCCGAGGCGAAGCCGAGGGAATTAGACTTTTTAATTCCCGAGGCGCAGCCGAGGGCAGGGGTGGGAAGGCTCTATCAAGCGCGGTAGAGGGAGACACTATACTTACCTAGAGCGGGCAGACTCGATTGAACACCTTCTAATCTTCCTAACTCCCTGATCCTATATCTTCCCTACTCGAAATAAACGCTAGTTATTGGTAACTCTTTTCGAGGTTATGTGCCATAGCCAAAACATGAAAATGTCAAAAGAAACAGTCTCTCCACGGAAGATAATACTTGTTTTTTTATCAAAGCAGCTTTCATCAGTGCCGATTTCATTAGAACTAGAGACACATTATAAAAAATATGTTGTAGGCAAGTCGGAGACAAACGTAACACACTGATAATGGCTCTGTAAAAGTCGAAACCTGCTTTGATAAATATATGTACAAGTATTATCTTCCGTGGAGAGACTGCTTCTTTGTATTCATTATGTAATTTTTAAGTATATAATTTGATATTTCGATAAAAGTTTTGCTTCCGAGCTTACCGAAGGTAACGTAACAAACTTTTCCGTGTCTGTCTGTCACTTCATTTTTGCGAAACAACATATCTTGAAAACTAATCGTCCGATTTTAATATAAGATAATTTTTAGGTCATAATTAGCTCATTTTTGGTAGAAACCTTGGCTTTTTCAACGTCGCTTCTAATTGCGTCAGCCCTTTCGCGAGCTCCGGCGTTCTGTTGCATGTCCACAGCTGCAGACCACTGCCTGCCATCATTGACTTTAGTGTCAGCTACTTGTTGGTTCAACTGAAACTTAGGATTGGCCTCCATAGCTGCGCTTGCGTCATGCTTGTTTAGACCATCACTTTGCTTTGTGTCAGTTCCTGATACACCGATTTGAGAATTTCCGTCTTTGCTGACCGATTCCAGAGGTAAACCAGGGAGTATTCCAATTCCCTCACTGGCACCAGCTTGGACTTGGGCCTGAAACAAAGATTATTACAATTAAATTTAGTAAGTCAACATAATTATTTAAGCTGTTTGTTGTTATTCCTATTTATTCAATATTTTTTCTCTCCTCTTGTTGACATAAACAATTTTAGGTAATAGCCCATTGTTGGTCCCACATAAGTTTCAACCTTCTGCACCCATTTGTTTCTCTTCCACATGCGCACAAACATACATTTATTTATACCTATATTTTAAAAAGAAGTCACCTTATTCTTTACGAAATTTGGATGGTTTATCTAGAGTAGCCCACAGTTAGCGTCAGATTAATTGCAGCCGTTTGCGCTCTTTAAAGTGTCAAGTAAAATATCAAAACAATTTGGACAAATACAAAAAATTCACAGAGAAGTACTTGCATTCAAGTACTTTCTTTGAAGGTAATTAGGCATTTACTTTATCATTATGCTGAAATAACATTTTATTTCACACTTAATAATTCTAAGATGGCGGTCAGTATGTTTGGACGACGAAACAAACAATTTTAGTCCGTATAACATGTTATATATAAATTTAAAGGTCTTGAAGTGTAGAAGAGGACTATATAGTTTTAAAGGTCTTTAAATGTAGGAAAAGCGTAAATAAGCTAGAAGGCTATCTGCACTCGCCGGCTAGACAGCATTTACAAGGCTCGATAAGCTCTCCTGTTTATTCGACAAATTTATTTCTAGATGCATTTATTAAATAGGCTCGCTGTGATAGCCTGTAAAAACTTTAAAACATTTCTACAAAATGCAAGGAAATATGATAAAGCCCAGCTCTCTACTGTCTAGGCAGTGAGCCTGCAATATAATATGTGTTGAATAAAGATTTTCTAAAATAGCGGCATAAAAAGGCGAGCGTAGCGAGCCTGCAATAACATTTTATAAGAAATTAACTAATAATGCAGTTTAAACATGCGAGCGTAGCGAGCCTGCAATGACTTAATTTAATAAATATTAACTACAAATGCTGTAACAATAGGCCAGCGTAGCGAGCATGCAATAACTTTATTTAATATATATATTAACTACCAATTCCGAAACAACAGGCGAGCGTAGCGCGCCTACAATAATCTTATTTAATAAAGATTTTGTACAAAGGCTGTAAAACAGGCGAGCGTAGCGAGCCTGCAAAAGAAATTAACTAATAATGCAGCTCAAACAGGCGTGCGTAGCAAGTCTTCAATGACTTTATTTATATTATATTGAAAACATAGTATGGCTGATATAAGAACACAATTTTACGCGATTTCTTTATGCAGCGCATCACTAGATTTCAATTATTTAATTTGTTATTTAGATAAAAGCTTGGCTTCCGAGCTTACAAAAGGTAACGTACACACAGTTTACATAGGTAAACTATGTGATAGTTCTGGAGAACGAACTTTTTAATTTTTCCGATTTCAAAAATTCCAAAATAGAATCCGTTTTAGATATCAGGGAACATTTTTGGTTCCGTGTCTGTCTGTCTGTCCCTCAATTTTTGCGAACCAACAATATCTTAAAAACTAATCGTCGATTTTAATAAAAATATTTTCTTTTAGGTCATAATTAACTCTTTTTTGGTAGAAACCTTGGCTTTTTCAACGTCGCTTCTAATTGCGTCAACCATTTCTCGAGCTCCGGCGTTCTGTTGCGTGTCCACAGCTGCAGACCACTGCCTGCCATCATTGACTTTAGTGTCAGCGGCTTGTTGGTCGGACTGAAACTTAGGATTGGCCTCCATAGCTGCGCTTGCGTCATGCTTGTTTAGACCATCACTTTGCTTTGTGTCAGTTCCCGATACACCGATTTGAGAATTTCCTTCTTTGCTGGTATTTTCCATAACTGGGTTAAAAGCTAAACCAATATTACCAATTTCCCTACTTGCAGCTGCCGGGACTTGGCCCTGAAACAAAGATTATTACAATTAAATTTAGTAAGTAAACATAATAAATTGTAAGCTCTTTGTTGTTATCTCTATTTATTCAATCTTTTTTTCTCCTCTTGTTGATACATAAACAATATTTTCAAGATGACGAAATAAACAATTTTAGTCTGTATAACATGTTATACATCATTTTAAAGGTCTTGAAGTGTAGAAGAGGACTATATAGTTTTAAGGTCTTTACAAGTAGAAAAAGCGTAAATAAGCTAGAAGGCTATCTGCGCTCGCTGGCTAGACAGCATTTACAAGGCTCGATAAGCTCGCCTGTTTATTCAACAAATTTATGTCTAGATGCATTTATTAATAGGCACCATGTGATAGCCTGTAAAAACATTAAAACAATAATTTCTACAAAATGCGAGGAAATATGATAAAGCCCAGCTCTCTACTGTCTAGGCAGCGAGCCTGCAATATATGTGTTGAATAAAGATTTTCTAAAATAGCTGCATAAACAGGAGAGCGTGGCGAGCCTGCAACATTAATAAATATATTAACTGCCAATGCCGTAACAACAAGCGAGCGTAGCGAGCCTGCAATTATCTTATTAAATAAAGATTTTGTACAAAGGCTGTAAAACAGGCGAGTGTAGCGAGCCTTCATTAATCTTATATAATAAATATTAACTACAAATGCTGTATACACAGGTGAGCGCAGCGAACCTGCAATAATCTTATTAAAAAAAATGGGTAATTTATTCAAGTAATTGATAAAAGTAGATGGAAGATAATTTATATTCTTATCAACACACCGGCGCGGCACTGCCGCGGCTTGACTACAAAATACTGAATTCAAGGCGCCGGCCCGCCTTCTATGAATTGTTAATATGCCTTCATACTAGGTAGGCCGAGAGGGCGGAGAGTTGATGGCAACCACCTGTATTTTTCTAACTCCCTGTCAGACGTATAAATCTTTTCGACTCTCTTCGGCCCTATGACGTGCGGAGGAGGGAGGCCCAACAGCTGGAGACTGGATTACACACCTCCTATAGCTTTTTAACTCCCTGTTATACTTTTCCGAGCTTACAGAAGTTATCGTACACACAGTTTACATAGGTAAACTATGTAATCGTTCTGGAGAACGAACTTTTTAATTTTTCCGATTTTAAAAATTCCAAAATAGAAATCCGTTTTAGATATCAGGGAACAGTTTTGGTTCCATGTCTGTCTGTCTGTCTGTCACTAAATTTTTGCGAACCAACATATCTTAAAAACTAATCGTCCGATTTTAATAAAAAAAATGTTTTTTTTATGTCATAATTAGCTCATTTGTGGTAGAAACCTTGGATTTTTCAACGTCGCTTCTAATTGCGTCAACCATTGCCACTTTTACCGACGGGGTAGGCCTGGATTATTTCAATTTCAGATTTTATATTTAATATATCTGTACAGACATCTGATATTGCCTTTTTGCAGTCTTCTCCTTGTGGTATTCCCCGGAAAATAAGGTTGTTACGCCTCATTCTGTTTTCGAGGAATGCCACTTTCCCTTTAAGGTGAATATTTTCATCTTTAAGTAAAATTATTTCTTCGTCCAGTCTCTTCACCGATTCTAAGG
This sequence comes from Gerris lacustris, assembly GCA_951217055.1. Lineage (NCBI taxonomy): Eukaryota > Metazoa > Arthropoda > Insecta > Hemiptera > Gerridae > Gerris > Gerris lacustris. Next base: position 5,538,544 of record OX578283.1, on the reverse strand, counting down.
AGGCATCAATTTTCTCGTTTAAAATTTTCAGATCTTCTTTAGTAGCAACATTTTTTTATTTGTCGTTAATTGAAATAAGTATGTTTTTAATATCATCTCCAAACTGAGCCTGAGATTGTGAACTAGACATATTTATTTTTAATGTGTTTATTAGTTTCAGAATCTAAGTTAATGATGAAGTTATCTTCTAAACAGGTTGATTTATTTATTCTGGCTGATGGTTCTGGTGACGGGCTCCTACCTCTTTTCGGGCTAAAGTAGTTGTTTATTTTGTTCATAGATTAGAATGAGACACTGATCGTAAACTGTAAACAAATAATGTTCAGGGAACGGGATCACAACAAAATATTACCTTTGTTGTTTACAATCTTTCTACTGCACTCCCTACTCCTCGGCAAATCCCCACTCACGCCACTGATATCGCTTCTGTTCCTTTCAATCTCTAATTCCTATAGATACTGCTATAAAAAAGCATAAAACTAAAACGTATATAACTCACTTGATTTACATTTCTTTGCGTCCAAATTTTAGTTAAATAAAGAAAAGCTCTTTCTGCGCCAACTTGCAAAATCACTCAACGAAATTCGCACTAAAACACTACATAAACGACATTTAACACGGAGCCGATCTGACTCGTGCGCCGCCAAGGACGTAACTCCGCAAAAATTATAGTTTAACAAAAATTTAAAAAAGTGTTAAAAATAAATATTATGTATGTAAGTTTATTAGGGATAAAATTCTTAGGTATTATGGCGTTTGTCCGATGCAAATCGGAGCAGTAGAACAAAAGTTGTAGTTGGGGGGGGGGGGGGGACGCCGCTGGGCTCGTGGGCGACTACTGGAGAGGTAGCGAGAAGCAAAGAGAGTGAGACGTGGTAGGTAGTCGATCTGCAGGGCAGGGGTGTGTAGGTCCTATCAAGCGCGGTAGTGGGAGACACTATACCTGCCTAGAGTGGGCAGACTCGATTGAACACCTCCTATATCTTACCTACTCGTGTAACGCTAGTTTTTGGTAACGCATTTCGAGGTTATGTGCCATAGCCAAGACATAAAAATATCAAAAGAAACAGTCTCTCCACGGAAGATAATACTTGTTTATTTATCAAAGCAGCTTTCATAAAGCCATCATCAGTGTCAATTTCAGTAGAACTAGAGACACATTATAAAAAATATGTTTTGGGCAAGTCATAAGATGTCGGAGACTATCGAAAGACACTGATGATGGCTCTATAAAAGTCGAGCTTTGATAAATAAACAAGTAAGTATTATCTTCCTTGGGGAGACGGCTTCTTTGTATTCATTATGTAATTTTTAAGTATTTAATTTATTTCGATTAAAGTTTTGCTTCCGAGCTTACCGAAGGTAACGTAACAAACTTTTTTATTTTTCCGATTTCAAAAATTCCAAGATTGAAATCCGTTTTAGATATCAGGGAACATTTTTTGTTCCGTGTCTGTCTGTCACTCAATTTTTGCGAACCAACATATCTTAAAAACTAATCGTCCGATTTTAATATAAGATCATTTTTAGGTTATAATTAGCTCTTTTTTGGTAGAAACCTTGGCTTTCTCAACGTCGCTTCTAATTGCGTCAAACGTTTCTCGAGCTCCGGCGTTCTGTTGCGTGTCCACAGCTGCAGACCACTGCCTGCCATCATTGACTTTAGTGTCAGTGGCTTGTTGGTCGTTCTGAACCTTAGGATTGGCCTCTAAAGCTGCTTTTGCGTCTAGAATTTGAGACTTTCCGTCTTTGCTGACTGATTCCAGAGGTAAACCAGGGAGTATTCCAATTCCCTCACTGGCACCAGCTTGGACTTGGGCCTGAAACAAAGATTATTACAATTAAGTTTAGTAAGTAAACATAATTAATTGTAAGTGATTTATTGTTATCCCTATTTATTCTATTTTAGGTAATAGCACATTGTTGGTCCCACATAAGTTTCAACCTTATGCACCCATTTGTTTCTCTTCCACATGCGCAAAAACATACATTTATTTATACCTATATTTTAAAAAGAAGTCAACTTATTCTTTACGAAATATGGATGGTTTATCTAAAGTAGCCCGCAGTTAGCGTCAGATTAACTGCAGCCGTTTGCGCTCTTTAAAGTGTCAAGTAAAATATCAAAACAATTTGGACAAATTCAAAAATTTAACAGGAAAGTACTTGCATTCAAGTACTCTCTTTGTAGGTAATTAGGCATTTACTTTATCATTATGCTGAAATAACATTTTATTTCACACTTAATATTTCCAAGATGGCGGTCAGTATGTTTGGACGACGAAACAAACAATTTTAGTCCGTATAACATGTTATATATCAATTTAAAGGTCTTGAAGTGTAGAAGAGGACTATATAGTTTTAAAGGTCTTTAAATGTAGGAAAAGCGTAAATAAGCTAGAAGGCTATCTGCACTCGCCGGCTAGACAGCATTTACAAGGATCGATAAGCTCGCCTGTTTATTCAACAAATTTATGTCTAGATGCATTTATTAAATAGGCTCTCTGGGATAGCCTGTAAAAACTTTAAAACATTTCTACAAAATGCAAGGAAATACGATAAAGCCCAGCTTTCTACTGTGCAGGCAGCGAGCCTGCAATATATGTGTTGAATAAAGATTTTCTAAAATAGCTGCATAAACAGGAGAGCGTAGTGAGCCTGCAATAACTTTATTTAATAAATATTAACTAATAATGCAGTACCAACAGGCGAGCGTAGCGAGCATGGAATAATCATATTAATAGTTATTTATGTAAGTAAGCAGCAAAATGGAATTTTACTGACGAGTGATTAGATTAGCCTCCGAGCCGAAGGCGAGGACAGGCTATGATAATTAACTGCCGAGGCGAAGCCGAGGCAGGTAATTTACCTATTTGACTGCCAAGGCGAAGCCGAGGCAGGCAATGAATAAACGAGGCAGAAATGTTTCCTTTGCTGCCTTGTTGCATACAATATTTTATCTACGGGCGGCAGAAAAATGAAACTACTAAAATACCATCTTTATTAATATAACATAGTTAATTACTATGTTATATTAAAAAAATAATAACATAATTATGTATTAACTAAAATTAATGTTCATAAAAAAAACAAATAAGAAGCTTGGGAATAACAACAATTTGTGAATAGCAAACTGAATCCATTACAACAAAATACAAAACCCACGTTTATAACACACAATATAAAATATGTATTTATAATTTTACTAACAAATTACTAAAAGTATATTTTCTAAAACAAATTACTAAAAGGATATGTTCTATTGCTTAGAAGAAAATAATTAACTAGGATAAATCAAGAAATGACATAAGGTTTGTTCCAACCACTCTTCAAACTGGTTTGGAACTGTACGACGCATGCGCATTTGGAAAAAAGAGTTCCAACGAGCCCAAACTCAAACTCTGACTGACTCCGACTGTTAATCGGCTGTTCCAACCACGCTCTGATTGAATCACGGATTAGTTTGGAACCAGTCAGAGCAGTCAGCGATCGGCGGCAGGGACTAGTAGTTTGGGATTGAGTTTGGGTGAACAGAAACGTAACCTTCCGCTCCGCTTCATTGTTTTTGCTTTGATTTCGCTCGCCTATTATAATTATTCTCCTTTCTTGCGAATCAACTGTTCTTTTTAAAATGTTTTTGTACGAATGCGACGATGAATTTTTGTGCATATAATTGGCATTTTCTAGAGATTTCTGAAAAAAAAAAAAAATTGGACCTATTTTTCAAGATGGACTTTTGATACTTATTCCATTTTCAAACAAATATCGAAAGAATCCGATATATTTCCGCAATATTTCTTTCTTTCATATATTCTTTAACTGGACTAAGATTAATATTTGTTTTTTTTAAAACAAAAGAGCATTTAGGATTATATCAATAAAAATACGAATACGAGTGTGCCGTGAGTCTACTAAAACTGGCTCACCTCAATAAGCCCGAAAATTGTGAATTGCGTAAATCGAAATTAAATCGTGAATATCCTCTATGAGTATGTAGGTTTTACTTCCAACTTTCGAGCTTAATTAGCATTAGAAAATGAATTTTTTGTGGTGTGGCGCCCCCTTGTTGTGCGAGCCCCTAGGCGGCCTAAATCAGGCCCTGATTTAAGCGACTGGCACTTATCTTCATCAACTATTGACTTATCCATCATCCATATCTTTAATATTAATAAGTTCAGGTATTTTCGATAGCACAGGAACGCAAAATCACATAAACGATCAACTCAAAAAGTTGTTCTGATAACAATGTTAAAACCTACCACGGCAATCAGTTTGGTTCGAGAAAGGAGCGTTCCAACAAAAACGAAATCACAAATCAATTCCCAACGGTCTGTGATCGCGCATGCGCATTACGTCAATCACGGACTAATCCGAAACTGATTCGGAACTGGTGGTTGGAACAAACCTATTGTCTAATCTAGAATGACATCAATAATAATAATAATATGGATGTTGGATGTTTACATGAAGCTGCAGTGTAGCCAGTGACTCCGCTATTTTTTTAATTAAAGACCTACTATTCCGAAGCTTATATAAGAACACAATTTAACGTGAGTTCTTTATGCAGCGCATCACTAGTTTTCAATTATTTAATTTGTTATTTAGATAAAAGCTTGGCTTCCGAGCTTACAGAAGGTAACGTACACACAGTTTACATAGGTAAACTATGTGATCGTTCTGGAGAACGAACTTTTTAATTTTTCCGATTTCAAAAATTACAAGACAGAAATCTGTTTTAGATATCAGGGAACATTTTTTGTTCCGTGTCTGTCTGTCAGTCACTCAATTTTTTCGAACCAACATATCTTAAAAACTAATCGTCCGATTTTAATAAAAATATTTTCTTTTAGGTCATAATTAGCTCATTTTTGGTAGAAACCTTGGCTTTTTCAACGTCGCTTCTAATTGCGTCAACCATTTCTCGAGATCCAGCGTTCTGTTGCGTGTCCACAGCTGCAGACCACTGCCTGCCATCATTGACTTTAGTGTCAGCGGCTTGTTGGTTCAACTGAACCTTAGGATTGGCCTCCATAGCTGCGCTTGCGTCATGCTTGTTTAGACCATCACTTTGCTTTGTTTCAGTTCCCGATACACCGATTTGAGAATTTCCGTCTTTGCTGGGATTTCCCATAGCTGGGTTAAAAGCTAAACCAATATTAACAATTTCCCTACTTACAGCTGCCGGGACTTGGCCCTGAAACAAAGATTATTACAATTAAATTTATACTATGTAAATATAATCCCATAACTTCTTATGGTGGTCCCCAGGCCACCATAAGAAGTGAGTCGCTGATTGATAAAGTTTTCTTACCTTATGGAATCGCTTATTTATGCCGTGTCCACCGATGAATTGGGTATATGGCAACTGGGCGCTGGGCCATTTCTTTTTTGTTGACATGCCAAACTTGGCCTTCTGCGGGATCATTGAAAAGAGATAGATAAAGTTTTGATTTTCACAGGATCGTTAAAATTCATTATTTCAAAAACAGTGGTAAAGGTGGCCACCGATACGAGTGGGCCGTTTTCTTTTCAACGTCTCCGCAGAGCGATATGTTTGGGGCGGTGGACACCCCAAACGGCCCACTCTTACTGGTGGCCACGTGTACCACTGTTTTTGAAATAATTTAATTAAACGATCCTGTGAAAATCAAAACTTTATCTATCTCTTTTTAAAGTTCCTCTCCACAAGGGCAAGTTTGGCATGTCAACAAAAAAGAAATGGCCCAGCGCCCAGTTGCCATATACCCAATTCATCGGTGGACACGGCATAAATAAGCGATTCCATAAGGTAAGGAAACTTTATCAATCAGCGACTCACTTCTTATGGTGGCCTGTGGACTATAATAAATTATTGTTAGTCCCATTGTTGGTCCCACATAAGTTTCAGCCTTCTGCTCCCATTTGTTTCTCTTCCACATGCACACAAACATACATTTATTTGCACCTATATCTTCAAAAGTAGTCATCTTATTTTTATGAAATTTGGATGGTTTATCTAAAGTAGCCCTTTCAGCGATTAAATCGCAATAATGACAGTAAAAGCAATCACAAAAGTTTATATATATTCGTAATCTAATCTTTAGTAGCTTGCATTTGATACCCTTCTTAAATATTACATAAAAATGTCCAGTTATGCATCATGACATAATGAGCGACTTTTCAAAGAAATCTGAGTATTATTGGCTTATGATATTATAGGAAAATTTTGTTTTAAAATTTGCTTGGTTAAAAAAAGAATTGGTACACAGGGGAACGAGGTACAAAAGTCAAAATAGTATTTACTCTTCTAGATGCATGTCATTAGAATGCTCTTTAAGAGTACAGTAATTATTTTTAATGTACATTTTTGTCATGAACTTTTTTATTTTTCCGATTTCAAAAATTCCAAGATAGAAATCTGTTTTAGATATCAGGGAACATTTTTGGTTCCGTGTCTGTCTGTCTGTCCTTCAATTTTTGCGAACCAACATATATCTTAAAAACTAATCGTCCGATTTTAATAAAATTTGGATGTTAGGTCATAATTAGCTCCTTTTTGGTAGAAACCTTGGCTTTTTCTACGTCGCTTCTAATTGCGTCAACCATTTCTCGAGCTCCGGCGTTCTGTTGCGTGTCCACAGCTGCAGACCACTGCCTGCCATCATTGACTTTAGTGTCAGTGGCTTGTTGGTTCAACTGAAACTTAGGATTGGCCTCCATAGCTGCACTTGCGTCTTGCGTGTTTTGACCATCAAGTCCCCTCGTCTGACTTCCCGATATATCGGTTCGAGTATCTGCTTCTTTGACCCATTCCTGAGCTGGTTTTAAGTCAAAACCAGGGAGTTTTTCATTTTTCGTATTGACACCAGCTTGGAATTGGCCCTGAAAGAAAGATTATTACAATTAAATTTAGTAAGTAATTTTTTTAAGTTAATTGTATATATTAATAATAAAATAAATAATAATTAGTTACTTGTAATATTATTTTAAAGTTAATTGTAAGTTTTTTGTGGTTGTCTCTATTCATTTTTTACTACATTTTTATTAGCTTGCTTTCATGTTTGTTTGTCCAGTACAAATCTTGCAATCGATTTTTAACTAACTTCCCAAGAAACTAGACATTTGAAACTTTTAGAATAGCTCAGAACACGATGACAATGCATTATTTTAATACTTTTAGCCATAGTTGAATACGATCCAGTAACCACTAGTAATTGTGAAGAGGGCTGAAGCCGGTTAATTGTTTCAATTACGAGTTTTTGTGTGAAGACGTTTTTAGATTTCTGTAGAAAGTACAAAAAGAAACCTTATATAACGGCTCTGTCTGTCTGTCTGTTCTCTGTCTGTCTGTCTGTCCGTTGGCATGTTTCAATTCATAAACTACTATAGCTAGGAACATGAAATTCGGCACACAAGTGCATCTCGGCATTTAAGACAACTGGACAAATTTTGGATTTTTCACACTTAATATTTTCAATATAGCGGCCAATATGGCGGGCGACTAAAAAATAAGTTTATAGTCACCATGACATGTTATATATCAATTTAAAGGTCTTGAAATGAAGAAAAAGAATAGGCAACTATTAAAATTTAACACGTAATATTTTTAAGTTGACGTGCAATATGGCGGGTGACTAAAAAAAGTTTTTAGTAACTATGGCATGTTATACATCAACTTAAAGGTCTTGAAGTGTAGAAAAAGAATATGCAATTATTAACATTTTCAAGATGGCGGCCAATATGGTGGGTGACTAAACATTGTTTTAGTTACCATAACATGTTATACATCAATTTAAAGGTCTTGAAGAGTAGAAAAATAATATTACTATTAAAATTAGTGTAATTATATTACACTTAATAATTTTAACTTTAAATTACAGAAACCGGCGATTATCGCCCCACGTACTTACGTGAAGCGCGCCTTACTTGTTTTGGATACTGAACTCATTCATGATACATAGCTTCCATTACCTTCGGAAAACTCGAAGGCTAATAGGGGGGGGGGGGGGACAATTAAATAAATTAGACAATTTCGAGTTGTAAAAGAATGACATCAATAAAGTACGTGATAGGATGCGAGGAAGCTATGTGCCACACTAATTGGCAGTCAATTTATCGAGTGACGGTTTCTATTTTGGGGCCTGGTTGGCTTGGAGGCTAGAGCGCTCGCCTTGCGATAAGGCAAGTTAAGCAGCCTCGAGCAGGGTTAGTAGATGGATGGGTGACCGCTTCTCACCACAGGTTCGATTCCCGGACCGGGCCCTCCGCACAATGTCCACCAAGCATTGTTTCAACAAATGGGAAGCTCCTCGAAAGAGTGGCGCCACCAGGTTTCGGCCTGGAAACCATGATGATGACACTCTTGGTTAAAATTCAACTAGGAGGGGAGTCATGGTTAACGACCATATCTTCACACGAGTGTGTGAAGATTTCGGTCCCTAACCCGGGTTTGTTCTATGGGCCCACCTAAGTGGCCTGCGTCTTCGAGTGTAAAAGCCCCCCGGAATTAAAAAAAAAGTCGTGTGGTGTCGCGGGACACCCGGTAGGAAAGAAGTTCCTTACATTTTTCATTAAATAAAAAATTATAAAATCACACTGCTAAGTACGTATACATTGCTAACTACTTAGGAGTTAGAAAAGAGACAAAATTAAAAGTAACGAACTGTTTGTACCTAGCAGAGTAAAGGCAAAATTAAAATAAAATCATTATTTGTATAATTAAAACAAGCGTCTTACTATAAATATATATTGAATATAAGAAAAAAGTTGATCATGATGAGTTTATAGTGAAAGAGTATGTTTGTTAAAGGAGTTTGGATTAAAATAGGACTGTTTTCTAACTACCCGGCCAATTAATTTTAAAATATTATAAAATATATCTCTTCCCTACTCTACAGCTTCTGCTTGTATCAGGGTGAAATTTTACACGATTATATTTTATTTATTTACAAAATAAAGTGACATTTTTTACATATATAACAAAAATAATCAAAACAAGTCAAGTAACAGGGGCTGCCTTAATAACACTTTTTCCCGTCTTTTGAAGCTTACGTTTACGCGAGCGTTGCGCGTGAACGCTTGGGCGGATAACGTTTTCCGACGAGCTCAGCTTGGGTATTGGTAAAATGAACATGTGTACCAAATTTCATCTAACTCGGTGATCTTTTACTCAAGTTATCGTCATCTGTAGATTTCGTGACGGATTTTGCGTGACGGTGATTTTGTGACGGTGATTTTGGTCGTTTTTTTCGGATTCACTCCCGGGCTCCAGAACGTGCCATAAGGAACTTCGTCAAAAATAAATTAAAAAAAAACATTTTTGCAGACCATTACAATTATTTGTTACGAGCCCTTATAGGCCCGTGACAACGGGCATTATTTTATATTTATAAAAATAACTAAAACTAAGTAAATTAATTTAGATAAAAAACATTTATTAAATTTCAATTAAATAAAATTAAAACAAACATTTATTTTTATCGGATATATAAATACGGTTGCCCTAGAGTAGTAATAACAAATAATTTCGAGGTGCTTCGTCGGGACACTTCTCGATTATATAAATAACATACCTGAGTGAATGCGTTAGCTGCAGCGCTGCAGAGAAGTATGACTGCAAAAATCTTCATATTCATGATAGAATGCAATTTTAGTCTGAAATAAAAAGAAATATTAAATAATAATATTATCTAATTAAGCAAAAAATATTATATTTAGATGACCTGTCGATTCTCTCAATCAACTGTAAAATATTTCTCTTGTGAAGTATTGAATTACCCTTTTATAAATATACAGGGTGTTCAAAAAAACCACATTTTTTTTAACACTTATAGCTCAGCTTCTGTAATAGATAGAGACATGGGGTTTGCGGGGTCTGAAAACTACATTCTTCTACTTTCAATTTCATATCTATAACTTAACAAACTATTGGGTGAAAGCCATGCAATGACCGGTTGAATTAGGTCTTAAAAAAACACTAATAAATAACTATATTTGCTTATAACTTTTAAACTAATTAATAGAATTTCATCGGTTTTTTTTTTTTATATTTGTTCCTTAATTTGTTCCGGTTCCAACGATATGCTATATGTCAAAAACCTATTTATGACCTATTTATTTGACCTACTGTCAAAGTTAAAAAATACAAAAATTGATAACTTCAAAATGGCGGCCAATATCAAAATGAAATTTGGTGGGCTTGTTTGTCATACAGAGAGGTACATTTCAAGTTTCAACTCTCAAGGTTAAATACACTTTGGGCGCTACGATGATAACACACACACATACATACATGCAGACGTCATGCTGAAAACGACTCAGGAGGTCTTAAAAACAGCCACAACGGATAATTCCGTTGAAATCTCAAAAAAAAATTTTTTTTTGGTGAAAACAGTACTTTTCCTACCATAGATAGTGAAGAAAAGTAAAAAATATATCTTGTATATTCATTGAATTATTCCATTTTAAAAACCATCAGGGTTTTCACTGGCGGACCCTGTATATAATTTCTTCCTTATGAGTCAATATTGTTATTCCGTACTAAACTTATAAGTTACTGTTACTATATAAGTTACTGTTACTATATAAGTTACTGTTACTATATAAGTTACTGTTACTATATAAGTTACTGTTACTATATAAGTTACTGTTACTATATAAGATACTGTCAGGGGCGTAGCTATCGGGCCGCGGGCGGGCGCAGGCTTGAGGGGGCGCAAAAACAGGAAGTGAAAAAAAAAAAAAATCTGGTACAAATACAAAAAAAAGGTTTCTCCGAACGAAACCACAACACTTCGGGTTCTTATAGGACATTTGACGCTGAACATAAAAGTCCCTAAAACAAGGATATTTCGAGATATTCGCAAATTATCACTTTTGGGCGTTAATCTTTCAAATTCTCCAATACTCTGCGTCTGACCATAAAACACCTTGTAAAGAACAAAATGTTTCATTGACTGAAATCCCAGCTCTGAACAACAAACCCCTGATTTTCAGCGAAATTTAAAAATTCTAATACGTCGACTTTATTAATCAATCCATAAAGGTGATCTCTATCAACGCTCAATTTTAAAGGATTTTGATGTGGAGAGCTTAAATTAGTTTAATTCGACTCTCTACAAGATTTGCTTCATGCAGTATTATAGTAAAAAGCGTAGTATTAGAAAATTGTAAGGATAAACGCCCAAAAGTGATGTTTCTTGCGAATATCTCGAAAACGAAGCTATTCCGTCCTTGCTTCCGTCCTTACTTTCAGTCCCGGCCTTGAAGCCACACGCATCACTTCGGGTCCGTATTTTTTTAATAGATCTCTGTTTATAATTAAGATACACTTTTCTTTTTAAGTATATATATTCTACAAGTTAAATTCTTTCATTTCACAAAATTCTATTGAATTTGGTGAAGTAATTATGAAATTATAGACGTGTTAAGTTTTTTTTTTTTTTCGAGTTTGGAAGAGTTTAGTGCGGAACCCTAGTTGGATGGTGTAGTGTGATAAGGTGTGAGTGCCGAGGAGGGGGCTCGTCACATGCGCAGCTTCTTGGTTTACATGGTTGTATTTAAAACATCTGTACTGTCACCTTTCGGTATTGTTTACTTTATTTACCGACAACAATCTCTCATCTATGGCTGGAGGGGTAAAAAAACCCGGGGCTTCTGCGATATCAACCTCTACCGCCGGCCGCGTTACTACTCGCCTACAAGCGAATAACTCCGATAACTCTAACTCACCAGCATGCTTTAAATGCGATGGTAAAATCTTTCCTCTTAACAACTATATTTCATGCGTAATTTGCAACTCTATCCATGCTCATGCTAACTGCATCAATGTCCAGGAACAAGATTTCGAATTTATTATTTCGTCTTGGAAATGTCTAAAGTGTCTTTCTAAAAAAGACGACAAACCAATAACACCGCTTCGTCCACTTGGTCCTGGTAAAACATCTCTAGAACCACCTCCACCTTCTGAAGGTCTTGATTTACCTGTATCTACACCTGATAGAATTATTTTAGAAACTATTCTTAAAGAGGTATCAAATCATTCAGATCTCTTTAGAAATATACTCTTTGAAATTAAATCTCTTTCTGATAAAGTTACATCATTAACTAATGAAAATGCACATCTAAAAGCTAAATTAGATGCTGCTCTAAACGATAACTCTAACGCTGGAAATAATAATTACCGTAGTTACGCTGCTGTTGCTTATCCAAATCAGTATACTAAACCCGCGCCTCGTACTTGTTCTGCTGTCGAGCCTATTCCCGGCCAGTCACAGCCGGTTGATACCGTGTCCTCCCAGCCCTCTCTCTCTCTTCTACCATCAGTTGAAAATAAAATTCATGTACCTTGGCAACCTGGCCTTACACAAAGATCTGCCATTCGTCAACCTCCTTCAAATACATCTCTGAAACCACGTCCTTTAATCGCCGGGTCTAATTACAAAGTTAAATCTAAGATTATGACGGTTGAACGTAGAGTCGGTATTTTTGTAACTAGATTTGATTATAATACCGCCACTGAAGATGTTTCTAATCTCTTAAGCGATGAAGCCAACATATCTGATGCCAAAGTTACGCGTCTTACTACTCGTACTGATAACTATGCTTCCTTCCATATCTCCGTTAAAGAATCGTCTGCAAGTGATCTTTTAAAACCTGATATTTGGCCCTCTGGACTTTTAATTAAAGAATTTCGTGGTGCTTTAAAACCGAGTATGAACTTTTATTATAATAAATCTTCTCCTAGTATATCTTCTACATCTCCGACTAAAAATCAATCGACATGATGTATCTACTCATTCAATATCAAAACGTCCGAGGACTGCGGACTAAAAGAGATACTTTTTTTAACTCTACATGCTTATCCAACGCCGATATACTTTTATTAACTGAGACATGGTTTAACTCATCATGTCTCAGTAATTTTTATTTTTCTCCGTTTTTCGCGGTGGAGCGGTCCGATCGTGATTACGTTGTTACTGGGGGACAAAATGGTGGTGGATCTTGTATAGCTCTCTCTAACAGATTAAAGTATAGACGTAGGAAGGATCTTGAATTGTTACCTGAATGTGTCTGGGTGGAGATTCTCATAGAAAATCGTAAGTCGATCTTCCTAGGAAATCATTACCTTCCAGATCATGTTAGCGACACAGCTCTCGAAGATTACGCATCTCATCTTGCAGACTTCCTTCCTCTAGAATCTCCAGTTTATTTCTTCGGGGATTTTAATTGTCCTAAAACTGACTGGAATAATCTAACTTATTCTGGGCCTCCTAATAAAAAACGTAGAGCTAATATTTTTTTATCATCTTTATTAACCGAGTTAAAACTCAGTCAGTACAATACTGTTAAAAACTCTCATGGTGAAATGTTGGACCTTATATTTACAAATTGTTCTGTGAATCGTGTTGAACATTATCTACAGCCTTTTGTTGCTGAAGACTCATATCACCCGTGTCTTGCTGCATCGCTTAAACTTTCTTTATCCAAATTCCGCACTCAACCATCGTCACGTCTTATCTTCAACTATGCTAAAGGAGATTACTTAACTCTACATCACCATCTTAATAATCACGATTGGTCGCCAATTTACAATGAACCTGATGTTAATTTTGCTGTTAATTTTTTATCTGAAACTATTAATAACGCTATAACTTCTTTTATACCAACCTACCGTTCTAGTAATAAAAAATGTCCACCGTGGTTTTCTAGTAATACTATATTTTTAATGAAGAAAAAGAATTTTTTTTTAACCGTCATAATAAGTCTGGAAAACAGCTTTATAAAAACCTTCAATATATTTATAGGAAACTAGCTAACGAAAGTATTTTAAAAGATAATCTTTATCATAATGAAAAACTTAATTCCTCTCTTAAAAGTAATCCGCAATATTTTTGGAAACATTTAAATTCACTTCGTGATTCCGATCGAAGTTCTTTTTTTATCAAGGACGATGTAGAACTAAATAAACCTTCAGCGCAAGCTCAAGCTTTCGCTGATCTTTTTAGCTCTGTTTTTATCCCATCTACTCCTTACCCTACCCCCTCTCCTCCCCCTTCTGATGGCGAGGGAGAACTTCCTGCTAGTAACGTTCATATAAACGTTCCTATCGTATCCTGTGATTTAGTTCTTGAAGCCATTAGCTATTTAAAACCTACCAAAACCTCTGGTCCAGATAACATTCCTTCCTTCCTTATAAAAGGTCTATCTGGTATTCTCGCATCTATTCTATGTGACATTTTCAACAAAAGTCTTGATTCTTCTGTTTTTCCTACAGCTTGGAATTTTGCAGTCGTCGTCCCTATTTTTAAAAACGGGGATAAAACATCTATCGCTAATTATCGCCCATTTCTTTGTGTAATAATTTTTGTAAAGTTTTTGAACGAGTGATTCACCTTTCTTTAGCTCCTGCTCTCGATCCTTGGATTCATCGCAGTCAACATGGCTTTCGTCCCGCTTCCTCAACTACTACTAATCTTGTTTCCTTCTTTTCTAGAGTCGGCCCGGCGGTAGCTAATGGTAATAAAGTCGATGCGATTTATTTCGATTTTAGGAAAGCCTTCGATAGAGTAGACCATGGTCTGTTGCTAGCTAAACTTTCTTTGTATCATCTCCACCCTTCCTTGATATCCTGGTTTTATAGTTATCTTCGAGATCGATCTTGCACTGTCAGAATTGGATCCAGCGTTTCTAATCCGTATTTTCCTACTTCTGGCGTCCATCAAGGCTCTGTCCTTGGGCCTTTGATCTTTAATCTCTTTATCAATGATCTCCCATCTAATCAGTCTTGTGATGATCTTTTCTATGCCGACGATTATAAAATCTGGAGAGTCGTAAAGAAAAATGGTTTCGCTGCCTCACTGGCTCTTCAGAGGAATATAAATTCCGTCCATAACTGGGCAAGTAACAATAACACGGAGTTAAATCCTGATAAGTCATATCATGTTTCCTTTACCCGCTCCTCTTCTACTGATCCTTCTTTCTCCTACTCTATAAATGGCACTCCTCTGTCCACTGTTTCCTCTATTCGTGATTTAGGTGTGTTAGTCGATAACAAACTTCGTTTCGATTCTCATGTCTCTAATGTTATCGCCAAAGCCTACCGTGCACTTGGTCTCATTTTGTCTATTTCACGTGGTCTGTCATTAGATTGTCTTCTGTGTCTTTACAAAGCTCTGGTTCGTCCATGTTTAGAGTATGCAGTACCTGTCTGGAATGTCTTAAATCTTGGCAGAACGGCCCAAGTGGAACGTGTACAAACAAGATTTGTTAGAGCTGTGTACTGTAGACAGGCCCAGACTTGTAAATGGGCTGACTGGGCTATAGCCCAGGGCGCCAGATTTTGGGGGGCGCAAAATTTTCGAAGACATCTTTTTACTAAAAAAAAAATTATTTTTCCACTCTTAAGACAAATTTAAAAAAATAAATCTCAATAACAACAGACAATTTTAGATAAACTGCAAAGATAAATAGGGTTAAGTCATTAAAAAAATATATATATTTTCTATTAATTTAGTAATTTTATTTTATTTTAATTATTTCTCATTTTTGTAAATTTTATAATTCGTGTCTGATAAAAATCTATAGATTAACTCGTATATGGATTCTTTTTTTACTATGCAATGATGATTTATATGCGTGAATGGTTGTTAAATGAGTCTATTGCAATGAACCATCTTTAGAAATAATGCTCTAAGAAATAAATATTTTTTAAGAATGGATAATAATATGCTCAAGATCCTCCCCAATACCGCATTCCGAGCACAGCTAAGATTGCGCTTTTCTTATTTTTTATAAATAAAAATTGCATATACCGTGATTGGCTCTCTATCCACTAATGGTTGTCGCACCATTGATCAGGTTTCTGCTAAACCACTATATCATGCCATGTTGACCCAAAACAACTATTATTCTCTACCTTTTCCCATTTTATAATAAAATAATAAACTACCATATTAATTTAATGATTTTTTTTATCCAATTAATAGAATATTTTATATCGAATGTATTTCAAGAATCTTTTTTAATATTTCGGCTGTTTAAATTGGGAATAAGTTGAAAACTACTCTTGCTGGATTATTGTCGTTTCCTTTTACTAAAGACTTATTTCATTTACGAATGGATTATAGCAGTAAGAGTAGTTTGCTGACCAGTAAGTTTGCTGTACTGAAGTGGTAAAATTCTTTGGTTTTATACAAGAACTCTATAATTTTTTCTCTCTGTCAACTTACAGATGGGAAATTTTAAAAGAGCACTTGGATAAAAACCATAAACCAGTGGTAAAGTCGCTATCTGATACCAGGTGGTCAGCTAGAGCAGATGCCCTGAAAGCTGTAGTAAAAGGGTATAAGGAAATTCAAAATTCTCTAAGGACGTTATCTGAAGATCCCTTAGTAAAACCTGGAGCTCGATTAGAAGCCCAAGCTCTTGAAAAACAATTTCAAAATTTTGAAATTGCTTTTTTATGGAATGATATCTTAGAAAGGTTTGACAAGTGTAGCAACAACTTACAAATGCAAACCATAGATCTTGCAGCGGCTACTAAACTGCTCCACTCTTTAGAAGGATATGTCAAAGAAAAAAGATATGTTTGAAAAGTACGAAGAATCTACTGCGGCTGTTTATGGGTGTGAAACTCCTACTTATTCCAGGGTTAGGAAACGCAAAATATTTGCAGATGAGACCAGTAGGAATGAAGTGAAACATGATGGAAGACCAGCTTTTAGAACTGGAGTTTTTCTAAAAATAATTGATTCAATAATATCAAACTTGTCAAAAAGAAGAAAAGCTTATGCAATGTTGGCCGATCGTTTTGAAGTGTTGTCACTTCTTGTATCGAAGGAATCTACAAATAAAGCTATTGTGGAGGCTGCATGAAGTTGCCAAACTGTTATCCAGAGGACATCAGTGCATACATTGTCGGCTGGGCACGAACTGGACAACTTTTCTAACCATAAGGAAGGGTCAAAAAAAGGTCCACTAATCCCTGAGCACGAACTGGACAACTTTCAGCACCAGGTAGAGAGTGGCATGCGTTAGCGTGTAAAGCCCCATTTATACGGTGATATTTGACGCGATAGTTGCTGTCATGATAGCAACTATCGCGTCAACTATCACCGTGTAGACGATCTCAATTTTCAACACGGCGCCTTACTATTAGTTTCACCATACTATTAGTTTCTATTGTTAAAGGCAGGGCCGGTCCTAGCTTCATAGCCGCCTGCGTGCGGGTGACTCTCGGCCCTTACCATATGCAATATTTGTTTGTTTATTTATTTATATTATATACATTAGATTATTATTATTGATCTATTATTATTCATATTATCCGACGTCATTTGTATCCAAACGTTAAATTATCCGAACTGACTTCGTGGGAAAAAAATGAAAAGCCACCTCATAATTAATTATTAGAAAGAGCGTTTTTTGCTGTATAATTATATTTTTCACTATGTACTATAGATAAATAAACAAATATGCTTTTTGTTTAAATGTGGTTGATTATTTTACATATTTCCTTTTTTACTTTCTCATGTACCTAGTATATAAAGAGAAAGTATTGTGATGACTTGAAAATTAGATTTTGATGAATTTACAGGTTTTGAGGTCCCCTGAGTCCAAAAAAGTGATTTTTAAGAAATTCTGTCTGTCGTCTGTAACCTGTGCAGACGCATGGAGCCTAAACAACGCGCGATTTTGATGAAATTTGGCATGTAGGTTCAGAAACATCATACCCCGTGGCGAAATCGAGAATGAATTTTAGCTCTTAATTTAGAGGCGCTACCACCCAATAATCCTGAAAAAACGTAAAAAAAAAAATTTTGTCTAATGGCGATGAAATTAAAATAGTAGACAGTGGGAAGAAACGATAAAACCAATACAATGCAAAAAAACATATTAATTAATAGAAAAAACTAGATATGAAATTAAAGTATTAAAGATATTAAATTAAAGATAAACTAGATATTAAATTAAAGTAAAACTTTTATATTTTCAGTTATAACAAAATCGGAGTAACAGTCGTTTCAGTGATAAAACCGTAGACAGTTTCGCTGACTATATTTTTTACTATCGAGTCAGAAGAAAAGTGCGATAGTTATAAAATGCGAAAGTTGTCCAGTTCGTGCTCGTCCCAAGGGGGCTGCTTCTAAAAAGTTGTCCAATTCGAGCTCGAGGATTAACCAGAGCAGGTAAAAGTTGTCCAATTCGTGCCCGCCCCCGTCAGGGAGTGTTCTCACTTCAAAATGTACGTTGGACTGGAAGACATAAAGATGATACCTGAGCTGTACACGTACATAAGAAGTAACCACTTAACTACCACTTTTCCCAACCTTGAAGTTGCATTGAGAATATTTCTTACACTATTAGTGACTAATTGTACAGGGGAAAGAAGATTTTCAGTGTTAGCTAGAGTTAAGAATGCCAAGAGGTCCACTCTTAGAGAGAAAAAACTAAATGCTCTGGTGTTAATGTGTTCTGAGCATGATATAACTCTCAAAACAAACTTTTCTGAAGTTATAGCAAATTTTGCTAAATTATAATTAAGGAAAATCTTTTAAATAATTAAAAATGCCTAGCCAACTTAATGTTCCTTTAGTTCAATAATTTTAATGTACTTATTTTTTTTTATATACCCAATAACCAGTGAAACCCTATTTTAATGCTTTTCCGCATTCAACAATTGTTTTTTTTTTAAGTCCCTTTTAGGTATGGTTTTTTAAAATTGGGGGGGGGGGAGGGGCGCCAAAGCTGAGAGCAGCCCAGGGCGCCATTCACTTAAAGTCCGGGCCTGACTGTAGATATCTGTACCGCAAATTGTTTTATAAATATGAATCTCTGTGAAGCAGATTTGGTCTAGAGTCTCTCACGGAAAGACGTAATGCTTTCCAAGCTCTGTTTCTGGCAAAGGCCCTCGCTGGTTCTTATAGATGCGAGGAGATGAGTCAAGTTATTGTTCTTGCTGCTGGTAGACGTGCTGGTCGTACCCTTTATATCCGCGACCTCACACCTTTGAATCCTCTTGTCCGCTGTGTCACATCCCTTAATCCTCTTCTCAGTGGCGTAAATAGCGCCCCCGCCACCCCCGCGGTGCGGGGGGGGGCGCCTGCTCTAGGGGGCGCCGTAAAATGAGTAAACAATTATATTTATAATAATAAAAATTTTAAAAAAACTCTGTGGGCGGAATTATTTTAATTAATTTTTTTGGGGGAAATAATAAATAAAATAAAGAGTTTAAATTATAAAGGTGAGGATGTTATGTTTATGTTTAACAGCTCAGTTTGGTTTTCAACTTTGGTGTCACTCTATAGCTATAACCTATAAATATATGTGTTAGTTTATCGGAGTCCCGTCTTCATTTTGGACTAGTAGGAAAACTATGCCTTTGCCTTTATTACAACTAAAAGTTATCTTATCTTATCTGGTATTAGCTGTAACTACTAGATAAGGAAATACATATTTTCCAAAAGTCTTTGCTATATTATATATTTCTCTGTCTTTCTTATTCCCCCTACTTCTTTATCCCTATCACAACCTCTTTTTATTTAGTTTCTAACCTTGTCTTACCTAGCTTATTTCACCTCCCTTTAGAGTTGTTATCTATTCTACCCTTCCCTTTCCCTTTTTAGGAATTGTTTTCTACCTATTAATAAAATAAAGTTCTGTTCAGTTCAGTTATAGCTCTCGTTCTCGTGCGAAGTGGTTTTATTTTTTGTAGTGATTATTAATTTTCCTTTAACTAGAAATCTCTGCTTTTTTTATTTATTTCTTATTGAACGTTCAGTTATTTTGTGCGTAACAATAAATTATTTTGCTGAAGAATTCATTTTAAAAGGTATTTTTCAGTCTATTTTGTAGCCGACGGGACTCCAGGGGAGCCCGTAGGGAGTTGTATTTGTTAATACAACTCAAATATCTCATCGTGATCTTCCTCCTCCTCCAGTAGCAAACACATTTTTATTTTGCTTCCGATGAGCTTACCGAAGGTAACGCAAGCTATGTGATCGTTGTAGAACGCTCAATTTTAAAAAAAACGGGAGAAAATTAAATAAATTTAACAACAATAATTGGTTAAAAAGCACAACAAAAAAATCGGTCCGAGACGACTAAGACAAACTTTCTCATACACGAGTTCATAATTACTTAGCCCAGTGTTTTCCATTTATTCGTTTTCGTATGTACATTTAATTATTATTGAACATTTCATCAAAATTTATCATAAAAATTACTTCTCCTGGGCAGGGAATCGAACCCGGGCTCTCTCCGCGTTTTAAGCTATTTTCTCAGGAACTAGATGTTTCCCGGGGAAACGGCTTATATCGTTAGATTCGTGTTTAAATGGGCTACATTTTAGAATTTTTTTAATCAAAATCGTCGACACCGTTTTCGCGAAATAATTTCTTTTTCTAAAATTCATTTCTTGATTTTTCCTCGTGGTGCGATTTTTCTGAACCCGTATGCCAAATTTTGTCAAAATCGGTCCAGTAGTTTAGGCTCCAGGTGTAGCATAGACGACAGACGGACATTTTACCATTGTTTTGGACTCAGGGGCTCTCAAAACGTGTAAATCCATCAACATCTCAAAATCTAATTTTCGCGCTATCACAATACTTTCTATTTATATGAGAAAGTATAAAGGTTGAATAAGAGGGGGAAGGGTAGGGTAAATTTTGTATATGGGGGGGGGGGGCGCATTTTCAAAAGCTGCGGGGGGGCGCCAGAGTTCTTAGTTCCGCCACTGCCTCTTCTGTCACATTGACCAAGTCCATGATATTTCTTCCCTTCGCTCCGTTTTTTCTATCAGTCATAGTTAAATTTTAAAGTTGTCAATATTCCATTTTCTTTTTTTTTGTCTTCTTTTATTCCACTCTTTTATCCTATCTGATCCCAGGCTTACTTAATTATTAAAATATAATATATACTTCAAAGCTGCGCCGTTATCATTATTATTGCATTTATTTTTGTACTTATATCTTATTATTTTTATTATTTTTAATTGTTATTACTTAATTGTTTAAATCAGATGTTTACTTGTTATGTTTGTTTCGTACTTATCTTTGTTATTTATGCCTCATAAGAGTGCCTCACTAGTGGCGTTTTGCAAAATATTGTAAATAAATAAATAAATAAATAAATTCCAGATCCATGTTTATAGGGACTTTTTGTTCAGCGTCAAATTTCCTTTAAGAACCCGACGTGTTGTGGTTTTGTTTGGGGAAACCGTTTTTGCATTTGTACAAAAATTGTTGTGATCCTGACCGATAAATTTCACGTCTGGTAACATTCAATCCACCATAATTCAAAAACTAGTCCAATTTATTTAGCATTAATTAATATAATTAATTTAGCAGAGGTCGAATTTAAAAAAAATCCAAATTCTCAAATATAACAGGACTTAAAAAATAAGTGATTATGAAAGGATTTTTTATCTTTTATATTTTTCCTTTGCCTAATTTCCCTATCTTATTTAGTTTTTTAGATATTAGGCATTTTATTGAAAATTATCATTAACACTCTAAAAAAAAAAAATAAATTGATATCCTCGAGAACTATTGAGAAATGGGGATATGCTTACTCGACATTTTTTGTTGCATATGACCCATAGAATGCGTCAGTTTTGTTATGACCTGTCACCCTGTATATTTCGAATGTTGTGAGTTGAATTTTGTGATCTTATGTAAATCGCTGTTTTATTTTTATCGATCAATTAAGTTTAACCTTAGAATACGAACCTTATTTTTTAGTCGCTTAACACTAACCTTCGTAATTTTTACGAAAACTGTATTACAATTACAGTCAATCTGTCGTGATAAAAGGCTGCCTGTGGAAAAAATTCGAGGGACCTTTTTTTTCATGAATCGGTTGGGGCACGGGCACATGAGAAAACCTTAATTCCAACTTTACGCGACCGTTCGGAAGGCGGAGTGTCTAATTACAAACATTAAACTTCGTCCTTCAAATGTATCATATATTTTTATTTATTTAGTATATTCTTATTATTAATTATTATTATTATATTTTTTGAAGTCGATTACTAATTTTTTTAAGAACTTCCTTAAGATTGCCTGAGCTACATATTTGATTCTTATTGTTACAACTCACTGTTACTCGATAATAATATCGATTTACATTATTAAATAAAGGGCGCTTATTTAGTAAGGGGCGCATTTTTTTATCTTGCGGGCGGGCGCTATCAGAGCTAGCTACGCCACTGGTTACTGTTACTATATAAGTTACAATAAGTACTACTTACATTTGAGTAGAGGTCTGGCAACAATTCGATACTGACGGAGATGTGAAAATTCCCATCTCTTTTATAATAAGCTTGAACAAATATTGTTTTACTTCTTAATTTTCCATTTTCATTCTCAATGGCATTCTGTGATAAAGCACAGACTTCCACTTCTCCCAAATTTTATCACCAAAATATTCTGTTTTTTGTTTTGTTTTGTATAATAAGTGTAAGAAAACAAATCTATAGTGCATTGATAATTGCAATGATTAGATAATCTATGAACTTCTTATCTTCCATTCCTGTGTTTCACAAAGTAATAAAATTTAAAACCAAGCATAAATCACTTACGAGAATTAAGTGACTGGTTTTACAGATTTAAGTACGGTCGGACCTCCATACAAGTCCCAGAAATAAAATTGTTATATTAATAGAGAGAATACGTCGCGTCAGTGAGGTATTATCTCAACAATTTTTGATAAGACATCCAAAAATCCAACAGTTTTAATATTTTCTTGCTTTACATGACATATAAAGTTCAAAAAAATGTGGCGACATATTTCTTCTTGCACTTTTTTCTCTATATTCAATTGTGCCTCTATGGCGTATAACTTATTTTGGTTTTACAAATTTTCTTGGATTAACTTAAGAAAAATTCTAATTAAAAACAAAAAAAAAAAAAAAATTGGCACACGGTACCAGCAGGACCAGTCACTTGGTCCATTGACTCTTCCTGTGGAAGATAGAAGGTATACTTCTGGATGTCTTATTGCTGAACCGATGTCTAGCCAGTGGCGTGGCTAGAGCATTGGGGGCCCCACCGCAAGAACCTTTTGGGGGCCCCTTCCCGAAGAAAATTTATGACAAAAAAAAATCTCTTGCGTTCTAGACTGCCCCCCCCCCCCCCCCCTCAACGTTGGTACAAATATATAATATTTAGATAGTAATTCCAGTCACTTCCCGACATATTGCATCACCCGCCCGACGAAGGAACACCGATGAAGACAGCACCTGCCTGATTGCATCATCTCCACAAAGAAACACCCCGAGTACTGGAACACCCAGGTACAATCTACGTCTAGGAAACCAGTATAAATACGCCGTTCTTCTCTCCGGTCGTCAGAATATCCTGTGTTTGCTTCGACACCACGATGCACCCCTGAAGATGCTTCAAGTAGCTAAATAACCCTTCCGAAATAGTAAAAAAAATAGCACTTATATCGTTATAAAATCTAAACTGTTAGAAATAAAGCAATGAAATTTGGAGGATCAGTACCATGTAAAGGGAAGTGTGTATTCATCCATTCGCGTACTAGGGGAAACCACCATTTTGCCCCCAGGCGCTGAAATTTACTATTTTTATACCTTTGCCCCCCTATAGGGGGCAAAATATTGGAGATAGAAAAAAAAGTTTGAAGTAAAATATTTTTATTTTTTTGCCGTAGAATCTAAATCTGCTATTAAAAATATACACTCTAAGTTAAAATTTTGAAGTTAGGTGGCCTGGGGGCAAAATGGGTGGTTGCCCTACTGCGCGATTGCATGAAAACAAACTTCCCTTTACATGGTACGGATCCCCCAAGTTTCATTAATTTATCTCTAACCGTTTAGATTTTACAACGTATTATCGGAAGGGTTATTTAGCTATCTTTGCCCCCCTGTAGAGGGCAAAATATTGGAGATAGAAAAAATAGTTTCAAGTAAAAGTTTATTATTTTTCACCGTAGAATCCAAATATGCTATCAAAAGTATACATTCCAATTTGAAATTTTGAAGTTGGGTGGCCTGGGGGCAAAGTGGGTGGTTGCCCCTAGTGGGCGATTGCATTAAAACAAACTTCCCTTTGCATGGTAGAGATCCCCCAAGTTTCATTAATTTATCTCAAACCGTTCAAAAGTTAAGAGGGGGGGGGGGGGGGGGGAGACTTTTGGACCACCCTGTATATCCGCAACAATACAACTAGCAGAGAGATAATATTGTGACACTATGTTAGGGAGATCTTAATAGTTTCGATTCAGCAGTCCAAGATTGACCTTAAGAGGATACCCCAAACTGGATATCTATAGGATATCCTCAGGATGACCTAATAAGCCATCCAAAACGGGATAACCATAGGGGAACAAGAACAAATAGACCGACAATTATGGACAGGATAAAATCTGGACCAGGAAGGATATCCCAGGGATGTCTTTTGGATCAGTTATTCAGCTTGGGATGGAAAGCTGGCGGGAACTTTGGCTCGAAAATAATATGTATTAATAATGTAAGAATGTGAAAAACATTCTATTGGCATCGATATTCAATAAGTCAAAAAATGGAACACTTGTTGATTTGATTATAATTATAGTCCAGCAAAGTATGAGGACGAACCAACTTACTGCTGACCACCTACATATTCTTGGTGCATATGATAACATTAACACACAAAATTCACTCTCATGGACGACAGTTCCTTGGCTAAAGGGACAACTCACACAGCCACTAGAAGAGGGTTATTTTGGGGGATTTTAGTTAAGAACTCATAGTAAAAATAATGAGCTCTATCAGCTCAGAAAATCATTATATCAGCGTGAGAGCACAAGGTGCCTTATTTGATTAAACCCTAGAACAACCCACACATTTTTTTTACGTAAACTCCACACAGGGGTCAGTGAGACCCCAATTAATTAATGGGTTAAATTAATTAATTAAACATTATCTTTTTAAATTATTGATATATTT
This sequence comes from Gerris lacustris, assembly GCA_951217055.1. Lineage (NCBI taxonomy): Eukaryota > Metazoa > Arthropoda > Insecta > Hemiptera > Gerridae > Gerris > Gerris lacustris. Next base: position 5,513,616 of record OX578283.1, on the reverse strand, counting down.
TTGTAAATATAATTTGTCATACTAAAAATACCATTTAATTTTGATCAAAACAAATAAGGCTTTTAAATATAACTAGCAAACATATACATATATTTTCATCAAACGTTTTTTAGAAAAATGTGTACTTTAAAAAAATATATTTTTAAAATTTTGTGTTCCTTAGATTAGGTTAATATTTTTTTATTTATATATATTAAGAGTTGTTTTACAGAAAACAGGAACAAAATCGATATTAACAATTATAGATTTTCTTACATACTCTGTCAAAGTTATGCATTTTTGGCCTTAAATCCTTACTGTAAACCACTAACCATTCAACTTAAATGAAGTTGTACGTCTACTAATAGTAATATACGTTTTATTTTGGAATTTTTGACACTTAAAAATTTTCGCTGCCCAAACAAAAATATAAAATAACTTTTTTAATACAATAAAAAAATAGGTCAGTTAACAGTGGAATATAAAACAATTACGTAAATGCCACACAGGGGTCTATGGGACCCCAACTCTAATTCTAATGAATACTGAAAGAAAACTGAAACTAATCACATAGATATTCTGCGCTGCTAAGCGAAAATGTATCTACAGGATTTTTGGGAAAAAAAAGTTTTGAGATAATTGACTTTAAAAATTTCAAAGTTTGAAGCCTTGTTACTCTCAAAGTATTTGTTCAATTGCTTATCAAGTAATATCAATAGATTCAGAATTTTATCTTCTTTAGAGCCATGTTGGTTTTACATAAATTAATAGAATACATCTGTTTGGGCAATAAGATATATTGAAATATCTGTAGATAAGGCTTTTATAAACTAATTATAACGGTTGGGGAGAGTGAAATTCATAAGCCAATTCGCCGTATCTATATTATACTAATCAAAAATGCCGTAAATGAATCTAAATATATGTACTCACTATTTAAAGGACTTTTTGTTTAATTAATAATTCAGTTACTAAGTAATCAAAAATAAGGCTTTTGAGTATAATTAAATTAGTGACTTATTAATGGATTAATTATTAATTAATAAAAATATTAACTGCCATTATAATAATCTCTGCTGTATAAAACAGTTAATAAAAAATAGTACAATGAATGATCAAAAAATATTAAAATTTTATGTTAATATCATCAAAATGTAAGTTTCAAATGATAAAAATTGTGTTTCAATATCAGTGCTTATTTCTATCAAAGATGTTTGTCGGTTGCTCCAGAAATGTTGTCTATTTAAAGGAATAATAGAAGCATTTTCGCTGATAATAAGTTTTAAAATTCTTCTTTCTATTCTTGATTCTGTTGTTCCTCGTGGTTTTGAATGTCTTTTAGAGTCAGGGAGCCCCTTCTCAATTTTTGTTTTTAAAAAAATGTATACTCCGCTTTGGCCCATCAAAATAATTTGTATAAAATATGTCGAACTGCCTCTGCCTTGCATATTGACTTGAACCATGTCACAAACTGACGATTAACATTTTTTTTTTTACTGCGATAACAAATCCTACCTGCACAAGAAATCGTTTAGCTCCATCTCCTTAACAACACTCTTTTAAATTAAATAATTTCTAAAAAAACAAACAATAAAACTCGTGTCTTTGATAAGACAAAGACATCCACCCCTTTCAGTCTTTGGCTAGATACTGCATAAAATATCTAAAAACTATCGGTTACAACAGGGATTATCAGAAGCAAAAATGCCTTATCTACCTAATCAGAAGCGAAAAAGTCGTAACTGTATTAATACGAAGCGATAATGTCGTATCTACTGTCAGATACGGCGTTTTCGCTTCTTAATATTCACTTACGGCAATTTCGCTTAGTATATTACCTCTTTTTCACAATGTCGTATCTACGAAACCTTTTGTTTCTCTTATTTAGGACGGAGATACGGCTTCGGGACCATCAAAAACAGCAAAAACCACCCCCCAAAACTCTAAAAATGACATAACCTCATTTTCGGCAAAAAATGTAGATACGACATTTTCGCTTAGCAGGGCAGTTATTGTTATCAGTATAAACCCAGAAAGGTTCAAAAGTAAATTAGAAGGGTTTCTAGGTTTAGAGAAATATAAATAAAACAAAAAAATTACTTTTAGTTTGTATGGGGTCTGTGGGACCCCAATAAGCTGTTCTAGGGTTAAATAGTTTGTGAACATAATATGTGTCGGAGTTGTTACTTTAGACAAGAAGCTGTCTTATGTAGTCTTATGACCTTAGAATAATACTATATATAGAAGGAGCATAGAATCGGAATCCTAAGCAATTACTGATAAGAGACTGAAGCCAACTTTTGCCGAGAGGTTGTGTCCTTAAGACCAGGCTGCCAACATAACAACACTCATTTTTTTTCATTTAAACAGGAGAAGGTTGGCCATGCTTTAGTAACTATTCAAAGCCCGCTCACACACATCAAGAAGAAAAACCCTGCCATTGGTTATTGTTTACGTTTCACTCTGACGTCATTTTTTACAACTCGCCCAGCATGATATATATATTTTTTTCTTTAAGTTTCTTTATTTTCATAACTTCAACTACATACATTATGTAACAAGAAGTCTTGATAATGAATTACAATTTATATTAACATTATGGTATTGACTTGATTCGGGTGGTCACCCAGTGGGTGGCACTCCGTAACATGTTTTATTATATTCATGCAGCGCCGGCGTTACGCACAGGCGAGGCAGGCGGCCGCCTGTGGCGGCCAAACTCAGGGGGCGGCCGATGACGCCCTCAGTTTTTTTTTATTTTATAAATTGAAAAACAAAATCTATAGTAGCGAAACGATAATAATGTGCGTAACCCCCGTACTAAGTAGGCAGTTATAGATGGAACCCTATAGTAATAAATAACACCCCAAGACCGGTGCTTGGGTGCCCTTAACAGGTGCTGTTTTAGTTAAGTAGCCGAGCTAATCGCATTTCGGGATGATTCTTGGTTGTACCGGTGTCATTTCTTTTTATTATTAAAAAAAACTATCGGCTGTCTTTGCTGTATATGAGAACATAATATTTATCTATGTATATATTTTTCTTTCTCTCGTAACCCTCCTTAAGTCTTTTCCATTATACCATACCTCATACCTTTTTTGTATTTATTCACATAACTCTTTTCTTACCTCTTTATAGCTGTTATATTTTCTACCCTTCCCTTAATTTTTGAATTGTTATCTCTCCTAATCCTAATAAAATAAAAATCAGTCCGATACAAATCAGACAAAGTTTTTCATATACGAGTTCATAATTACTTAGCCCAGTGTTTTCCATTTATTATTTTTAGTAGGTACATTTACATTTAATTATAATTGAACATTTTCATTAAAATTTAAAAATAACTTCTCCTCGGCGGTGAATTGATTCCGGCCTCTCTCCGTCCACGGTTAAAGCTATTTTCTCAGAAACTAGATTTTTCCCGGGAAAACCGCTTATCGTTAGATTCGTATTTAAATGGACTACATTTTATAATTTTTTAATCAAAATCGTCGGAACCGTTTTCGAGAATAATTTTTTTCACGTTTTTTTCATAGTTTTTGGGGGGGTACCGCCTCCAAATTTGGAGCTAAAATTAATTTCTCGATTCTTGGGGGTATGATTTTTCTGTCTCATATAATGAAAAAATCATCATATAATTATCATGTAGTATGCAAAATTTTGTCAAAATTGGTCCAGTAATTTAGGCTCTAGGTCCTAGGTGACTGCACAGACGACAGCCAGACATTTTTTAAAACCTTTTTTTTTTGACTCAGGGGTTTTCAAAACGTGTAAACCCATTAAAATCTCAAAATTGAATTTTCGTGCCTTCACAATACTTTCTCTTTATATGAGAAAGTAAAAATATAAAGCTCAGTTCAGTGGCGTAGCTAGGGCATTGGGGGCCCCCCCGCAAGAACTTTTTGGGGGTCCTCGCCAAACAAAATGGATAAATAAAAAAAAAAACCTTGCGTTTAGAACTAGGGGCCCCCTCTTCGTTGATTTGGGGGCCCTCCCGCAATGCGGTCCCGTGCGGGCCCATAGTTACGCCACAGGCTCAGTTCTGTTATAGGGTTCTTCCTCTAATACTGAGTTTTTACAAAAAGCCTACTTTTTTTATTAAAAAATACTAATACTTTAGTAAAAATACTAATACTTCAGTATTACTAGAATTACTCAAAAACTATTATATATTAATAATAGTGACATGCACCATTTTAAAAAGCAGTCAGGTTCTATTAAACAGGCTTTGTTCAGCCCTCTGTAAGAGCGATTGAAAGTGGAAATTTTTTTTTTTTTTAAAGTTTAAAATACTTGTTATAAAAATACTTATAATGCTGTTATACCTTAAGAACAAAAAAAGACGAGACTGTCCAAAGTTAACAAAACTTGGCTAATTTGTAAAAATTTAGTTTTTAATCTAATCTAAAATAAAATATAAGAGGAGGCGTGTTTCATTACAATTCACAATATAATGTCCACTAAGAATAATATTTAAAAAATATGGCTATAGAAAATTTCAGGGCCCAGAAATAAATTAATTTGTATGATTATATTTAAATATTATAATTTTTTTCTCAGATGATATTAATATTATAAAATTTGAGACATCCCAAAATTCAGTTACATAGCCATGTCCCAGTGACAGTTTAAGCCTATTTTTTATAATATCAATACTATTTTTACCAACTTGAAATAGGAATATTTTAGATTAAATAGTAAAATATTAAAGCTTACCAACTTATAGGCCAACTTTTGTTGAATTTGCATAATCTCTAGGTATATCCATTTTTAGGGTCCGTAGGCGAAACCAAACCGAGGACAATTATAATTTCTTGCGTTTGTCTGACTTTGCCTGAAGGTCGTTAAGGTTCTTTATTCCCGAAAGAACCCAACACAAAAATTTGAAACTTTCCAGTTATGTTTTGTGTAATAACACATAAATGTAGGAAAGCCCAAAAAAATGATCCTTCTCCCACTCTCCCCCGGTCAAATAAATTCCTGTTTCAATGGGGCGGCCAAAAACCGTCTTGCCTGTGGCGGCCAAAAGTGTACCACCGGCGCTGTATTCATGCATATTTTTTATTTATTATTACATATATATTTACATATAGACTTAAATGTTAGGTTACAATGTTTAGAAGGTCCCTAGACCATTCTCTTTTTAGTCTCCGGCGAGGAGGGATAGTAAGTGAGGAAAGGGATTGGACATTTGGATGATATAATAAACATTATTTTTAGCATATTTCAAGCTAAAATAAGATAAAACACAAAAAAATATTACAATAAACTAAACTGACTATCAATAATTATAATTAAATAAAAAATTAAATTAAAAAACCGAAGGCCAATAATTTTAGTGTTATGACGTCACAAATTACAAAAATGAATTTTTAGACCGCGGATTAAGGGACACAACCAAAGTTGGCTTCAATGTTATCAGTAATCCTCCTTCTATATATAATATTATTCTAAGCTTATGACTAACTATACTCATGCCATTATACTTTGTAAATCCAACAGCTCAGATTGATCAACTTATGCGGGGGAAAAAATAAAACCACTAGGCGGTTGTCTTGAGTGCAATCAACTGCGTCCAGCTAACCAGCACCGGATCTCGGTAATGTAGCGACAATTAGTGATTGGTGTCATATGAACGAGATAGAGTTATATCAATATGAGCGACACAGTCATATCTACATGCAGTGGCGGATTTAGAATCACAGGGGTCATGACCCCCCCTCAAATTGTTAGATTTGTTACAAAGAAGCGTTGGCAAGGGTTTGTGTTGATTTTTTTACACACGTTAAAAATGCAATATAATTTAAGGGACCGTGGAACTTATTTCAGAGAGAGAGGGGGGGGGGGGAGAAGTATGATATGTGTATTGCGGGTTTAGCATTTTGAACCCTTCAATATATTTTTATGAAACTTGACGGATGTCTTACCAACTCCGACATCTAAAATTTCCAAAAATATTAGTTAGTTCAAATTTATCAAATTTCAAAATGGCGGCCATTTAAACATTTTAAAAGTCAAATTCCATGAAAACCAGTAGATATGATAAAAATTTGCATGAGACAAAAGTTGTAGAGCTTTTTAATGCAAATCTAACGATATCTTAATTACTGAAATCGGTTCATAAATAAAGAAATTACGATTACTTTAATGTTCACAATGTAACTCAACATCACGTTTAAACGTGCTAATAAAGAAAAACTCCCCCAAATAAAATTTAAAATAATAATGAATAAAAATTAAAATGGAATGTAATATAAAACATATAGGTTACCACTGAAGATTACAAAGTTGAGAGAGATACCGCCTAAACTATGAAATAAAAATATTTTTGGAAATCATATTATAAAATTACACAAAAATCCAAGGTGAGTTATCATTTACATTTTTTCTCTATCTTCAAAAATAAAAGAGATAACAGGGTGAGCCAGTTTATCGTGGCCTGTACAAATACAGGGTGGCACAAAAGTATGGAAACCCCTGAATAACTTGTCAAAAATGTATTTTTTTGGAAAAAGTTAAATACAAAAGTTTCAGGATTTTTCCTTAGCTATTCAATGGTGACCTTGGATTTGACCTTAACCTTGCCCTTCAGGGTCATTTGAAGGTCAACTTTGTTATTTTAAATTGGAACCCCCATTTTTTATTGCGGATTTGAAAAGAGCAGGGAATTTTACGAAAAATATGACCTTGACCATGACCTTTAGGGTCAAAATTGTTTTTCCAATGGAAAACTCTAATTTGTATTGCGGATTGCGGAATAACCAAATTTTTCCCTTTAACAGTGGCCTTGACCATGGCCTACACCACGTTCTTGACTATGACCTTAAAAGTCATTTCAACCCTTCCCCTCCCCTTTTTTTTACTAATTTATTTGTTTAAGTACTTATATTTAATTTTTTTTTTCTTCATGGTCTCATTTCTGATCATGGTAAAGGATGTGGTCGACCTTCAAGAAAAAAAAATAAATAAAAGTACTTAAACAAATAAATTAATAAAAAAAGGGGTGGGGGGAAGGGTTAAAATGACCTTGAAGGTCGTAGTCAAGGACATGGTGTAGGCCGTGGTCAAGGCTGCTGTTGAAGGGAAAAATTTGGTTATTTCAAAATCCACAATACAAATTAAGGTTTCCCATTGGAAAAACAATCTTGACCTTGGAATGACCTTAAGGGTCATGCTAAAGGACATGGTCAAGGTCATATTTTACATAAAATTTCCTGCTCTTTTCAAATCCGCAATAAAAAATGGGGGTTCCCATTTAAAATAACAAAATTGACCTTCAAATGACCCTTAAGGGCAAGGTTAAGGTCAAATCCAAGGTCACCATTGAATAGCCAAAGAAAAATCCTGAAACTTTTGTATTTAACTTTTTTCAAAAAAATACATTTCTGACAAGTTATTCAGGGGTTTCCATACTTGTGCCACCCTGTATTATATTACTTATTTTTCCACATAGTGGCCTTACTGTTCTATGCAGGTTTTAAGCTATGGCACATTTGTTTGATTCCCTCCTCATAGAACTCTTCCACCATCTCCTTTGTCCACTTTACTACTTACAGACCTCTTCTTTCTCCGCCTCATTGGTTGAACATTTTTTTTTCCACCCATGTGAGTCTTCAGGAAAATCTAGAGGCGCCAAGTCAGTGGAGTATTCAGGGTGATTCTTAATACCCACAAGCAAGCAGCTGCACAAAAAGCACTCCTCTGGGCTAGCTAGGCTACAGTTTGTGCCAAATAAGTTTTAGTGCGTTGACAGAGTGGGAAAGTCAAAATATTAAAATTCTGAGCTCTCATTGGCTCCCCACCAAATATTTATTTTACCCACACTGTCATATTTTCACAGCTCAAATTTTAGAGGAAAAATAATTTACTTATACATAATAAATAACATGTACAAATGAGGAGCCTAGAGGAAAAATAAACAAATAGACTAAAGGTGAAAACACACGGGATAGAAAACTAGCTTATAGTTTTTACTATAGGTATAGTAAACTAGCTTACATGTTCACACGAGCTCAAGTTTTAGTCAGCTGTACGTATAATTTACAATCCTATAGTCGAACTCTACGCTATACAGAAATATTGCTTTACAGAGGGGCCACACGAGAAGGAATCAAAACTAACTTTATAACCTTCACTTTTGGTGTTTAAATGGATGCCTAAACTCCACTAGTTCACCTTCTTGCTGCTAAAGAAAAAAAAAAACAAAAAAAAAACGTAGAAACACTGCTAGAACTATCAACTATACGCTATCAGTTCTTATTGGTATAGCTGCAAGTTTTCGTATAGTCTATAATAAAGGTGGTCACGGGGATAGTTTTCTACTATACTATAGCTAAAAAAACTAGCGTATAGTTCAACTATATGAATAGTTTGGACTATACAAATCGGTCACACATCAATAGTCACACTATAGCAAAACTATACGCTAGTTTTCTATCCCGTGTGTTTTTACCTTAACTCTGAAATATTGAAAGTTCGACTGACACTCTGACTGAGGTACAAAAATTTTCCGTAGTTTTATAAAAATTAAACTTGTATTTTAATATAAACATACATCTTTACTGAACATTGACAGAGAGACATAACATTATGTTCTTGCCACATAATAACCAGAATTTTGATAAATAACATCTGTTACCTATTTATTCGTTTTAATTTTAGAATAACTGATACAAGTCTATAAATATCTCAAATCAAGAAAATAAAAAAGTAACAAATACTTCCAAAATAAAAATCACTAAAACAAAACTATGTACATTTTAAATAATAAATTACTATTTTAATCAAATGAAATGATTTTCTTCATTGAAATAAAAAAATAAACTCTACCCAGACCCAAACAATTAAAATAGAGTAAACTAGAATTCATTGTTACAAAGCAGCTTGACAGTTGCTGAAGCAGTGTTGGACTTACGTCTAGGGAATAAGATAAGAGACCAAACTGTTCTGTGAAAATAATTTTTCTTTTCTTAATTATTATTTTTAAGCTGTCAAATTAAACCTCAGCTGTTATCTCAGAGTAAGGAAGGGGTAGAGGGAACAATACTATAGAATCGGGGTCTCAAAAAGTGGTTCATTATGTGACACCCATATACTAAACCTTCCAAGCGGCAGTTTGGTGAAACAGTATCGATATCTCGATAAAAACCCAATATATGATATTTTTCTTACGACATGTAATATTTTAATACAATTTTCTTTAAAATACATATGTACTTTAATGTTTGTTGTTAACCGTATTAATTATCTAAAGGCAGTTACGTTGTTAATAACATGTAATAGTGCCTAGATAACCAAACGAAATCTTATATAAAACAAAATCGTCTTCTAAAGCAATCACATCAGATTTTTCTCTTAAATAATTGATATTTTGATATATTTGACATTTCGATAATAAAACAATCAAACAAAGCACAAGATGAGGTCTTGTTGACAAGCGTCCGTGGGCACGTAAGGACAAGGAATAGACCAATAAGACAAGGACCAGTGACCACGTCATCGTGCAGTTGTCACTTTAGTTCGGGTTGAGCTCGCTTGAGAGGTTTAGTATATGGGTGTCGCATAATGAACCTCTTTTCAAATCGCACTGCTCCCTCTACCCCTTCCTTACTCTGAGGTTGTTATTGTAAATAATTCTCGTTTTGAGTTACTAAAAAAATATGCATCTGTTAAAAAAGTTTACAATTGTAACATATATGTAATAAAATCTAAAATGAAATTACAGTTATTACTGACAAATGTTTGTTTCATCAAAGAGACAAAGTTAGAATTTTTCCCTCCGTCTTAAAACTCAAAATTAAAGTGCTCCTGCAAGCGTTATGTGCAAACCCTTAAGGCAGATATCGTTATTTAACAAACACATCCTGGGCATTGGTAGAATGAACATGTGAACCAATTTTCAACAACAAAAATAATTTTTAATAAATAAAAACTTAAATCAAATTATAATTACTATTAATAATGGGAAAAAGACAGAGAAAAATCGATTTCAGCACCAGAATTCGAACCACGACCTTCCTTTATTTCCAGTAAAGACGCTCTAGCCAACCAAGCTATACTAAAGAAAAATTTCCTCTGTCTAAAAAGATATCTAGTCCCGAATTAAGCTTTTAAATTTTTCCACAAGTCTAGAATTCAAATCCCAGTGCTGAAGTCTATTTTTCTCTGTCTGTCTCCCATTGTAAAAAGTAATTATAATTTGATTTAAATTAAAATTTAAACTTTCCGTAGTATAAATACTACCAAGAACTTAAAAATAAATAATAACTTAATATATAAAACAAAGAAATACTTCATCAAAACAGTCTCCCTCTTATGTACAGCTTTGATATGCCTGATTAGACTACCTTTCCTTGTGGTATTCCACTCACAGTGAGGGCACTCAAATACTTCTACTTCTACAATACAGTCTCCCTCTTATGTACAGCTTTGATATGCCTGATTAGACTACCTTTCCTTGTGGTATTCCACTCACAGTGAGGGCACTCAAATACTTCTACTTCTACAATACAGTCTCCCTCTTATGTACAGCTTTGATATGCCTGATTAGACTACCTTTCCTTGTGGAATTCCACTCACAGTGAGGGCACTCAAATACTTCTACTTCTACAATACAGTCTCCCTCTTATGTACAGCTTTGATATGCCTGATTAGACTACCTTTCCTTGTGGAATTCCACTCACAGTGAGGGCACTCAAATACTTCTACAAAACAGTCTCCCTCTCATGTACAGCTTTGATATGCCTGATTAGACTACCTTTCCTTGTGGAATTCCACTCACAGTGAGGGCACTCAAATACTTCTACTTCTACAATACAGTCTCCCTCTTATGTACAGCTTTGATATGCCTGATTAGACTACCTTTCCTTGTGGTATTCCACTCACAGTGAGGGCACTCAAATACTTCTACAAAACAGTCTCCCTCTTATGTACAGCTTTGATATGCCTGATTAGACTACCTTTCCTTGTGATATTCCACTCACAGTGAGGGCACTCAAATACTTTTACTTCTACAATACAGTCTCTCTCTTATGTACAGCTTTGATATGCCTGATTAGACTAACTTTCCTTGTGGTATTCCACTTACAGTGAGGGCACACAAATACTTCTACTTCTGCAATACAGTCTCTCTCTTATGTACAGCTTTGATATGCCTGATTAGACTGACTTTCATTGTGGTATTCCACTCACAGTGAGGGCACTCAAATACTTCTACTTCTACAATACAGTCTCTCTCTTATGTACAGCTTTGATATGCCTGATTAGACTACCTTTCCTTGTGGTATTCCACTCACAGTGAGGGCACTCAAATACTTCTACTTCTACAATATAGTCTCTCTCTTATGTAAAGCTTTGATATGCCTGATTAGACTACCTTTCCTTGTGGTATTCCACTCACAGTGAGGGCACTCAAATACTTCTACTTCTACAATACAGAGTCTCTCTTACGTACAGCTTTGATATGCCTGATTAGACTACCTTTCCTTGTGGAATTCCACTCACAGTGAGGGCACTCAAATACTTCTACAAAACAGTCTCCCTCTTACGTACAGCTTTGATATGCCTGATTAGACTACCTTTCCTTGTGGAATTCCACTCACAGTGAGGGCACTCAAATACTTCTACTTCTACAATACAGTCTCCCTCTTATGTACAGCTTTGATATGCCTGATTAGACTACCTTTCCTTGTGGTATTCCACTCACAGTGAGGGCACTCAAATACTTCTACAAAACAGTCTCTCTCTTATGTACAGCTTTGATATGCCTGATTAGACTACCCTTCCTTGTGGTATTCCACTCACAGTGAGGGCACTCAAATACTTCTACTTCTACAATACAGTCTCTCTCTTATGTACAGCTTTGATATGCCTGATTAGACTACCTTTCCTTGTGGTATTCCACTCACAGTGAGGGCACTCAAATACTTCTACTTCTACAATACAGTCTCTCTCTTATGTACAGCTTTGATATGCCTGATTAGACTACCTTTCCTTGTGGAATTCCACTCACAGTGAGGGCACTCAAATACTTCTACAAAACAGTCTCTCTCTCATGTACAGCTTTGATATGCCTGATTAGACTACCTTTCCTTGTGGAATTCCACTCACAGTGAGGGCACTCAAATACTTCTACTTCTACAATACAGTCTCCCTCTTATGTACAGCTTTGATATGCCTGATTAGACTACCTTTCCTTGTGGTATTCCACTCACAGTGAGGGCACTTAAATACTTCTACAAAACAGTCTCCCTCTTATGTACAGCTTTGATATGCCTGATTAGACTACCTTTCCTTGTGATATTCCACTCACAGTGAGGGCACTCAAATACTTCTACAATACAGTCTCTCTCTTATGTACAGCTTTGATATGCCTGATTAGACTACCTTTCCTTGTGGTATTCCACTCACAGTGAGGGCACTCAAATACTTCTACAAAACAGTCTCCCTCTTACGTACAGCTTTGATATGCCTGATTAGACTAACTTTCCTTGTGGTATTCCACTTACAGTGAGGGCACACAAATACTTCTACTTCTGCAATACAGTCTCTCTCTTATGTACAGCTTTGATATGCCTGATTAGACTGACTTTCATTGTGGTATTCCACTCACAGTGAGGGCACTCAAATACTTCTACTTCTACAATACAGTCTCTCTCTTATGTACAGCTTTGATATGCCTGATTAGACTACCTTTCCTTGTGGTATTCCACTCACAGTGAGGGCACTCAAATACTTCTACTTCTACAATACAGTCTCTCTCTTATGTAAAGCTTTGATATGCCTGATTACACTACCTTTCCTTGTGGTATTCCACTCACAGTGAGGGCACTCAAATACTTCTACTTCTACAATACAGAGTCTCTCTTACGTACAGCTTTGATATGCCTGATTAGACTACCTTTCCTTGTGGAATTCCACTCACAGTGAGGGCACTCAAATACTTCTACTTCTACAATACAGTCTCCCTCTTATGTACAGCTTTGATATGCGTGATTAGACTACCTTTCCTTGTGGTATTCCACTCACAGTGAGGGCACTTAAATACTTCTACAAAACAGTCTCTCTCTTATGTACAGCTTTGATATGCCTGATTAGACTACCCTTCCTTGTGGTATTCCACTCACAGTGAGGGCACTCAAATACTTCTACTTCTACAATACAGTCTCTCTCTTATGTACAGCTTTGATATGCCTGATTAGACTACCTTTCCTTGTGGTATTCCACTCACAGTGAGGGCACTCAAATACTTCTACAAAACAGTTTCCCTCTTATGTACAGCTTTGATATGCCTGATTAGACTGACTTTCCTTGTGGTATCCCACTCAAATACTTCTACAATACAGTCTCTCTCTTATGTACAGCTTTGATATGCCTGATTAGACTGACTTTCCTTGTGGTATCCCACTCAAATACTTCTACAAAACAGTTTCCCTCTTATGTACAGCTTTGATATGCCTGATTAGACTGACTTTCCTTGTGGTATCCCACTCAAATACTTCTACAAAACAGTTTCCCTCTTATGTACAGCTTTGATATGCCTGATTAGACTACCTTTCCTTGTGGAATTCAACTCACAGTGAGGGCACTCAAATACTTCTACAAAACAGTCTCCCTCTTATGTACAGCTTTGATATGCCTGATTAGACTACCTTTCCTTGTGGTGTTCCACTCACAGCGAGGGCACTCAAATACTTCTACAATACAGTCTCTCTCTTATGTACAGCTTTGATATGCCTGATTAGACTACCTTTCCTTGTGGTATTCCACTCACAGTGAGGGCACTCAAATACTTCTACAAAGCAGTCTCTCTCTTTTGTAAAGCTTTGATATGCCTCATTAGACTACCTTTCCTTGTGGTATTCCACTCACAGTGAGGGTCCTAAAATGCTTCTTTTTTAATATGGACTGAGACAATATGCTTTTTTAAAGATCTCTTATGTTTGGATTTTATCTCACAGTGGGCACACTGAAATGACATAATTCTCTTATGAACCAAGACAAAATGCCTATTCAGATTAGTTCTCCAGTTGGTTTTATACTCACAGAGAGGGCACTGATGTGCCCATATTTTCTTATGAAACGTGTCAATATGTATTTTCAGAGAATACGTCAAGTTGGTTTTAAACTCACAGAGAGGACACTGATGTGCCCATATTTTCTTATGAACTGAGTCAATATGCCTATTAAGGTCACCTCTCCGATTGGTTTTAAACTCACAGAGAGGGCACTGAAATGCCCTTATTTTCTTATGAATTGAATCAATATGCTTTTTCAGACCACTACTTCAGTTGGTTTTGTACTCACATTGAGGGCACTGAAATGCCCTTATTTTCTTATGAATTGAATCAATATGCTTTTTCATGTCACTACTCCAGTTGGTTTTATACTCACAGAGAGGACACTGAAATGCCCTTATTTTCTTATGAACCGCGTCAATATGCTTTTTCAGGTTACCCTTCTCTTTGGTTTTAAACTCACAGAGAGGACACTGATGTGACCCTATTTTCTTATGAACCGCGTCAATATGCTTTTTCACGTTACCCTTCTCTTTGGTTTTAAACTCACAGAGAGGACTCTGAAATGCCCTTATTTTCTTATGAATTGAATCAATATGCTTTTTCAGATCACTACTCCTGTTGGTTTTGTACTCACATTGAGGGCACTGAAATGCCCTTATTTTCTTATGAATTGAATCAATATGCTTTTTCAGATCACTACTCCTGTTGGTTTTGTACTCACATTGAGGGCACTGAAATGCCTTTATTTTTTTATGAACCGAGTCAATATGCTTTTTTAGGTCCGCCCTCCAATTCGTTTTGAACTCACAGTGAGGGCACTGAAATGCCCTTATTTTCTTATGAACCGAGTCAATATGCTTTTTTAGGTTCGTCCTCCAATTCGTTTTCAACTCACAGTGAGGGCACTGAAATGCCCTAATGTTATTATGAACCGAGTCAATATGCTTTTTCAGGTTACTCTTTAGGTTTGTTTTGTGCTCACAGTGATGGCACTGAAATGTCCTTGTGTTCTCATGAACCAAATCAATATGTTTTTTCAGATGAATCTTCTGGTTGCTTTTGTACTCACAGAGAGGGCACTGAAATGCCCTTATCTTCTTATGAACTGAGTTAATATGCCTATTCAGGTCACTCCTCCGGTTGGTTTTATACTCACAGTGTGGACACTGAGTAGCATTTAATTTTTCGTGTACAGAGTGGACATGGATCTGTAGATCAGACTGTAGTTGTGCAGTATGTGGACTGTAAGAGCTCTGCAAACTCCTGTCACTTCCTGCTGCCTGCATATTAGCCAGATCTAAAAATAACACAAGTTTAATCAAATGATATGCAATTTTTTAAGTTTTTGGTAGTTTTCATACTACGGAAAGTTAAATTTTAATTTAAATCAAATTATAATTATTATTAACTACGGGAAACAGACAGTGAAAAATACACTCCTGTGCCGGGATTTGAACCACGGGCCTCTATATTTCCAGTATAGCGCTCTTCCATCTAAGCTACGCAGGAGAATGATTTTTCACTACCGTAATCGATAACTAGTCCCGAATCCAAGCTTTCAATATTCATATACATTTAGACAGTCAATATTTATGACATTAGAACTAAACCAGAATTAACGCTTATAATTATAAAGTACTCAATTAGTACCTGTACCTTGTACAATCAATTCGAAATTCAATTTTTTAAGTTTTTGGTAGTTTTCATACTACGGAAAGTTAAATTTTAATTTAAATCAAATGATATGGTAAAATAAAAATAATTATAAACAAATTATACAATTTTTAACAATGGATGAATTTGATACGACCTGTATTATAGAGATTGAATAGTGCTGGAGGGTTGGACCAAGGTGAAGGACTTTGTAGTCTTTCCCTCACTATGCTAACACTAACACTGAAGGGTTGGGCCAAGGTGAAGGACTTAGTAGTCTTTCACTCACTATGCTAACACATACACTGAAGGGTTGGGCCAAGGTGAAGGACTTAGTAGTCTTTCACTCACTATGCTAAACTAACACTGAAGGGTTGGGCCAAGGTGAAGGACTTAGTAGTCTTTCACTCACTATGCTAACACTAACACTGAAGGGTTGGGCCAAGGTGAAGGACTTAGTAGTCTTTCACTCACTATGCTAACACATACACTGAAGGGTTGGGCCAAGGTGAAGGACTTAGTAGTCTTTCACTCACTATGCTAAACTAACACTGAAGGGTTGGGCCAAGGTGAAGGACTTAGTAGTCTTTCACTCACTATGCTAACACTAACACTGAAGGGTTGGGCCAAGGTGAAGGACTTAGTAGTCTTTCACTCACTATGCTAACACATACACTGAAGGGTTGGGCCAAGGTGAAGGACTTAGTAGTCTTTCACTCACTATGCTAAACTAACACTGAAGGGTTGGGCCAAGGTGAAGGACTTAGTAGTCTTTCACTCACTATGCTAACACTAACACTGAAGGGTTGGGCCAAGGTGAAGGACTTAGTAGTCTTTCACTCACTATGCTAACACTAACACTGAAGGATTGGACCAAGGTGAAGGACTTAGTAGTCTTTCACTCACTATGCTAACACTAACACTGAAGAGTTGGACCAAGGTGAAGGACTTAGTAGTCTTTCACTCACTATGCTAAACTAACACTGAAGGGTTGGGCCAAGGTGAAGGACTTAGTAGTCTTTCACTCACTATGCTAACACTAACACTGAAGGGTTGGGCCAAGGTGAAGGACTTAGTAGTCTTTCACTCACTATGCTAACACATACACTGAAGGGTTGGGCCAAGGTGAAGGACTTAGTAGTCTTTCACTCACTATGCTAAACTAACACTGAAGGGTTGGGCCAAGGTGAAGGACTTAGTAGTCTTTCACTCACTATGCTAACACTAACACTGAAGGGTTGGGCCAAGGTGAAGGACTTAGTAGTCTTTCACTCACTATGCTAACACTAACACTGAAGGATTGGACCAAGGTGAAGGACTTAGTAGTCTTTCACTCACTATGCTAACACTAACACTGAAGAGTTGGACCAAGGTGAAGGACTTAGTAGTCTTTCACTCACTATGCTAAACTAACACTGAAGGGTTGGGCCAAGGTGAAGGACTTAGTAGTCTTTCACTCACTATGCTAACACTAACACTGAAGAGTTGGACCAAGGTGAAGGACTTAGTAGTCTTTCACTCACTATGATAAACTAACACTGAAGGGTTGGGCCAAGGTGAAGGACTTAGTAGTCTTTCACTCACTATGCTAACACTAACACTGAAGGGTTGGGCCAAGGTGAAGGACTTAGTAGTCTTTCACTCACTATGCTAACACTAACACTGAAGGGTTGGACCAAGGTGAAGGACTTAGTAGTCTTTCACTCACTATGCTAACACTAACACTGAAGGGTTGGACCAAGGTGAAGGACTTAGTAGTCTTTCACTCACTATGCTAACACTAACACTGAAGGGTTGGACCAAGGTGAAGGACTTAGTAGTCTTTCACTCACTATGCTAACACTTACACTCAAGATGATATAAATGTCGATACAGGCATGCTAATAAATATAAAATTATGGGGACAGTATTGTTGAGTTACTTTTTATTAACTTCTCTAGTCATAATTATGAAGTGGTACAAAAGAATCTCAACCAAAATAACCAATTATTTGAGAAGGATTTAGTTTTGATTTTGAGACATTTACTGATGACAGATTATTTTGTGAAGACATTCTGGTTATGTTAAATAAGATATACTTCATAAAGAAAATGATTTATTACTTTTACATGATACATGAACCAACAATATATTTAGGCAACCTAACAGGCACACGGTCATACACGGGGAGCAGGCAGTGTTGCCAGTAGAGCAGAACAAACAAAAAATTAATACACAAGGGGGAGGGGCTTGAAATAATTACACATTGTAACATTTGCCACGCTGTAATTTTGAGAGTTATAGACTCTAAATTAATTATAAAAAAATAAATCATTCAGATAACTATTCTTCTATGGCTGATTACTTTAACCTTACAGATGAAACTGGTGTTTTATAGATTACTGTATAGTTCTTAATTAAGAAAGGAACAAAGACAGGCAAGAGATACACAGCTGAATCTATTGATAAATCATTTAAGAGAGACTGCTGGTTATTTTCATGTAGCTGCTCCTTTATTATTTGATATGAAATTAAATGATCTCAAGCCAACAATACATTAGAATTAATTATTTATTACTAGCCAGTATCGGCAGTCTTGCTGCCAGGTAATTGTAAAGTAGCTGGTACTTGTATAGGAACTGGAACTATTATAGGATCTGGTAATTATAAAGAATTGCCAGATTGCACTTGCATGCTATTGTTTACCATGATGTTGCATAATGTGCATAAATAAATACATTTTTTAATAAATAAAAATACCTTTTTAATATGATAATACAGCCTATTTCATAAGTGTGTAATTTTTACCCCCCCCCCCCCCCCCTTATATTTACCGAGGAGTAATATTTTAATTATTTTACTAAGGGAGACTATCTAGATGCCACAGAGTTTCCTGAGATACTGTGATGTGTACTAATGGCCGCCATTTTGAATTAATATGGCTTATTGTAAAATGATTTCTTATCAAGATCCTAGGGTGTAAGAGCAACCTCCATGCATAATTTCAGCTCTCTAGGTATTGGTGTTCTTGAGAAACTGTGAAGAATATAAAAGACCGCCATCTTAAATAAGGATGAAGTTTAATATATTACTATTTATAAACATTTTATTATTTTTATGCAGTTTTCCAAATTAGTGTTAATGGGAAAGGATACTATAAAAATGGGGACCACCCCAGTAAAAATTTGGGTTGAATGAAGTTAGTCTTCAAATGAATTTTACCTTTTGTTCAGATTATGTTTTTTTGTAGTACCTAAACAAATAATGAGTAATAGTACTGCACCCATTTTGTTTTGTTTACATTTACTAATATTTAGAAAACAATAATACAAAACCGGAAAATCGACAAGAGAAAGGTCAATGCTTTAGGTAGCAAGGAGCGTAGCCTTAGAGATTAATGTTGGAGGGTTACCTGGTGGACTCTCCTCAACATGTTGAGCATCCCTGGCAGGTGAAGTTACTTCTCTTTTAATCAACATCTTCAGACTCGGCTCACATTCCCACTGTTTACCTGCAGAATTAACACAAAACATAATTATTCTTTGCACTATTTGTAGAAATAACAAGTCGTTAATAAAACCATTGATATTTTAAATTAAGATACCAAACGGAGAAAATAATAATTTAGAGTTACCTGGATCCTGGTTGATTTCTGCTGTATCCCTGACTGGTGAAGCAGGTTCAGATTTTACAAACCATCCCTTGCTATCTACTTCACAAGGTTCTTTGGGTGAATCTACAGCATAATCAGAGAATATAATTTTGAAATTAATTCAATAATGGATAGATTAAACATGACTATATCTAATGAGCTTTAGGTTGCAAGGTGAGTAGCCTAGGTGTGGATATGTTTAGAGTGTTACCTGATGGACATAGTGAATACTCCTCTACTTGCTCCCTGGCAGGTGAAGCAACTTCTGTTTTAAATAACTTCAGTTCTGGCTCACATTCCGACTGATTACCTGCTGAAACAACACAAAACACAATTATTCTTTGCACTATTTACAGCGGACACCAATTGAGTACAAAAGAAAAGGGAGGAAGACTATGGACTCCATTATGGAAGACCATAAGTATTTATAAACCTTGTTTTTTTTATAAATTCGTAATATTTTTAAGGTAAATTGTTCAAATAATTTAGGTTAAAGATTATACAAAACATAAGGGTTTTTTTTTTTTTGGTTTTACCAACGAAACCCTAAAAAGGTGGTTTGTTTATTCATTTGTAGCGGGGAATGTAGGCGCGGCTTAGCCTGGAAAAATCCTCAGCAAAATATTTATTTATTTTGCTGCGTATTGTAATTTTTTCTTGAAACCTCAGAGAAATTGAATTCTCATGCCTAATAAACAGTTCAATAATGTGTAATTTTGCTGCCGATAGTAGGAATAGTAAATAAATTAATTAAACCATTTTGAATTATGAGATGTTAAAATATAATATTACGTTATGATAAAAATAAGTCTATTATTGTCAGAGTATTTGAATGCATGTTGGTGAATGCAAAACATACATTTTAAAAACTAACCACAGCAATCAGCTGATTTGGAAAAATCTGAAAATTACTGAATATATTGAAACAAATTGTGTACTTATTTCTAATAAATAGTAATTTATTTATTTATTTGTAGTTATAAAAAGGAGGGGTATATAACAAAGGGGCCCCCTTTTTGTTTTTTATACAGAAGAGTTTATATCCCTTAGTCGAACTACCTATTTAGACAAAGGGATACTCAGTCCAATATGCTTTGGGACAAAGGAATATCACACTTTTACATAAAAAAAAAGTGTGTATTCGGTTGTCTGAAGGAATATTAGATTAAAAAAAAGGGGGGGCCCTATTCTATAAAAGTACCCAAGGGGGTTAATAAAATCATTAAGATTATATGATAAAAGAAGGAAAACAGACAATCCTGATTTAGAGTTACCTGAATTCAGGTCCACTTCTGTTGTATCCCTGACAGGTGAAGTAGCTTCAGTTTTGACAAACCATGTATTGTCAACTAATTCACATGGTTCTTTGGGTAAATCTACAACACAATAAGAGTAGGAAATTAATATTTTTCAAGCATTGAATTAATTCATTTAAGAAGGGGTTTATATCAATGTTAGATCAGTAGATCACTGGGTAAATCTGCACTATATGACCCACCTATTACTAATTGTCCAAAAATACTAACTTAACTTAACAAAAAAAAACAATTATTCAATTTATCAAGATGCTAGAAACGGAATCATTTTTATAAAGTAAAAGGAAATGTCAAAAAAAAAAAAAAAAAAAGAAAGAAAGAAAGAACGGATTTAAATCAGACAATCAGAAATAGTTGGGCCAAATAGTGATCTAGTTACTGCTAAACTATTATTTATCAAATATTTACATATTCTGTCAGGATAATTCATTTTATTGATTGAGTCTTTTAATCTTTCCATCACACATTATACCAGCATAATGGTGTAACACGGAGACCACAGATCCTGGGTGGTGGTAGCGGACCCTGTGGGCCGTGTACAAAGAATATTTTCCTGGGACGGGAAAAGGGGGTTGCTGTACAAAACACTCATTAACACTCCATCGGCTACAATCTCAGATATAAATTTCAACAAACGAGTTGATACAAGTTCAAGAGAAAAAAAAGAATTAAAAAAAAAAAGAATTCACATCAACAAAAAAAAAAATTACAAAAAAAAGAAGGTGCCCCACTACCTCTCAGTCTCCCCTTACAACCAAGTATCGTAAAAAAAAGAAGGTGCCCCACTATCTCTCAGTCTCCCCTTACAACCAAGTATCGTAAAAAAAAGAAGGTGCCCCACTACCTCTCAGTCTCCCCTTACAACCAAGTATCGTAAAAAAAAGAAGGTGCCCCACTACCTCTCAGTGTCCCCTTACAACCAAGTATCGTAAAAAAAAGAAGGTGCCCCACTACCTCTCAGTCTCCCCTTACAACCAAGTATCGTAAAAAAAAGAAGGTGCCCCACTACCTCTCAGTCTCCCCTTACAACCAAGTATCGTAAAAAAAAGAAGGTGCCCCACTACCTCTCAGTCTCCCCTTACAACCAAGTATCGTAAAAAAAGAAGGTGCCCCACTACCTCTCAGTCTCCCCTTACAACCAAGTATCGTAAAAAAAAGAAGGTGCCCCACTACCTCTCAGTCTCCCCTTACAACCAAGTATCGTAAAAAAAAGAAGGTGCCCCACTACCTCTCAGTCTCCCCTTACAACCAAGTATCGTAAAAAAAGAAGGTGCCCCACTACCTCTCAGTCTCCCCTTACAACCAAGTATCGTAAAAAAAAGAAGGTGCCCCACTACCTCTCAGTCTCCCCTTACAACCAAGTATCGTAAAAAAAGAAGGTGCCCCACTACCTCCCAGTCTCCCCTTACAACCAAGTATCGTAAAAAAAAGAAGGTGCCCCACTACCTCTCAGTCTCCCCTTACAACCAAGTATCGTAAAAAAAAGAAGGTGCCCCACTACCTCTCAGTCTCCCCTTACAACCAAGTATCGTAAAAAAAAGGCAAATTAAAGCAAAATCAAATCGCAAAGAACAAAAATTCGAAACTAAGAAGAATAAAATTTTCTTAAGTCTTTAAGCATGAATTTATATGAAAATATTAATTTTAAAGGCAAAATTTAAATAAACTATTTAAACGAAATTTGAAAAAGAGTCCAGCACTCCTGACTGGGCCTATCCTCTCTCAAAGCGAGGGGGGTCTGAAGGACCTTTCCAGCAATCTTTACGAAAATTTCTAAGTTAAAATAAAATTAAAGTTTCGACTTACAGTAAATACTTCCTCTTCCTTGGTAATCCAAATTATACACTATGCACACAGCTACGTTATACTTACACTGACAACTTCCTAACTTCCGAGCTAAACACTGACTGAATCCCCAGGGTGCAGCGGGCCTCCTTATATACCCCGCAGCGGCTGCACGAGCGCGCATGAACGAGCACGAGCGCCCATGACCGCGCACGGCCGCACACCAAAATGTACCACCACGCACGAGCAGGCACGAACGCACCCAAACACGCACGAGCGCGCACGACGAGAACGCGCACGAACCCGGCGAACGCGCACGAGCGCGCCCGAGCACCCGCCACAAGGCATACTCACGTGGGGGCCCGAAACTGAGCCCCTGGGACAAAGTGGGCCACCTGTTTACAATGGTATACAGTAGAGTCTCGCTTATCCGGACCCCGCTAGTCCGAACATCTGTGTAATCCGGACGGGCCAAAAACTATGTACAAATTGGAACCAGGGCCTGTTCAGATTTATGAATTGTTGACATAATTGGAGTTTCTGCTTTTATTGTCTACTAAAATTTATAAAATCGTTCCTAGTATAGTTTATAGGTGTATATTCCAACGTTCTAACACGAGGAATACCCGGTATGTTTGTTAAAAATAAACAAACAGATTTAGATCCACCGACAAATCGTGTCGGTTCCATAGAAATATAGGGCAGAAGATATAAAATAATAATAATAATATATATTTCCATTCCAAAATACATCTTAACATAACACATGTTACAAAGTGCAATCAATGTCACAAAGTGCAAACATTAACCTTGAATAATGCAATATGAGGAAAATAATAAAACAAAAAACTAAAAATAATAACAAAACAATACCAAATAATTGAAAGGAATGAGGGGCAATAGGCCTAGGGGTAAGGGGCAATAGGCCTAGGGTAATTGGCCTTGGGCCAGAGACCAATGGCCGATAATCTGGGGACTGGAGCACTTAGCGAAGGGCCTAGGGCTTTTGGCCTGGGGCATGGGACCTGGTGCATTAATGCTCACTCAATTTCAGATTCTTCTGATGTTCCTACTAAGTTATTTGTCATCAAATTTGTCACTAAAAGATTTAATAATGAGTTTTTAATAGTTTTCTTTTTATAAAAGTGTAGTTTCAACCCCAAAAATGTATTTTCTGCATATGTTAGTCGAATCAACGAAGGTTTAGTAATACCAGCCATCCCATTACCATTAGCATTTAAGGGTTAAGACAGTCAGCTGACTGGAGCGAATGGACTCGGTTGTCTTCCAACTTTTTACTGTTCTAGTGCTAAGAAACAACTGTTTTAAGCCAACTGTCCTCATTACCAAAAACAGTTCAAAATATTAACTAGCATGAGAGTTGACTCTCCTGCCTACTGACGTTCCAGCAAACTCGCATTGTGAAAACACACCTTTAAGGGCCGATTAGACAAGCCGATCTGATCTCCCTAAGTCGGGGCCCCCTCGGCCCAAAAACCCGGTCATATAATTTGAGTTCCTGGTCCCGTTTTAGGGTTAAAACCAGACACGGCGGTTGGATGGATATTCCATCCGACGTAGGCTAGAAAAGTGGGGGAACTATAGGCCCCGCACTAATTTACCCTGCCAACTGACAGTTACTTCCCTATCTCCTTAAGAAAAAGTGGCTAGATGGAACTGGGTCGGGCCGTGTAAATGCAATGCTCTGTCTAGTGGTGGGGAGACCGGAGATAGGGAAACTCGGAACGGGACCAAGACCAGGCGGCAGGGAACCGGTCGTCTAATCGCCCCTTTAGGCTTCATTCTGACAGCGTGGGATTTAGGATTATCGATAAAATGGAGGGGAGAGCCAAGAAGAGGTTGAGATTTTGACATCTGATCTTCAAACTGTCAACATCAAGAGCTCTTCCTTCAATTTACTGACGCTGTCAGAGCGAACTAGTCGTGTAATAATTCGACTATACACTGGTCTAATAACCTAACATCTGGTGCAGATTGAAATCAGATATATGAGGCTACACACCCACATTCAAATACAAAGAGGAGATCAAGACAAAGAAATGATTTAATAGTTGCTAAGTTACCTGGAGTTAAAGATGAAGAGACGGAGCTGTAGATAAACGAAGCTGTTTCATCGAAGCACTTATATTCCTCGTACTCTGGTACCTCCATCTCACTGTTGTATAAACTAACTTGTACACACACGCTAAATTAATCTAAACTAAAAACAATACTTGGGAATAAGAAGGTTATGCTATACTCTCTACTCTGTAGTCCATTGCTAATCACTTGTATACGTTGCTTGTCGTCTGTATTACATATATATTTGTTAATAGAGTTTAAATAATTAGTAATATTGTTTGAATATAAAATAATATTTCTGGTTTTCATAAAACAAAAATATTACTCTGTACACCATACACTTTTACTTACTATAACCTAACATATATATCCTTGCTAGTTAGCAATGCTAATCAGTGTCAGTGTTGCCTTTTTTATCTTTGTAAATGATTGTCGACATTCTTTTTCTAATTATAGATTTATTAATTAATTTTATGTGAGACGACTATTCAATAGAGAAATATTATTATTATCTATAAACTACCAAATTACCTGGGTATGTGGTTTGCTTGTGTGCAGTGTTGAATCGGGGGGGGGGGGGGGTTAGAGGAGGCGAATGGGTGAAAAGATCTATTATTTACTTCACGGGCGTCGTCGTTGGGGGAAGGGACGCCCCCCCCCCCTAATATTTGAGTTTTTTTTATAGATGTAATAAAGAAATTAACCTAAAAAAGTTTAATATATATTTTATCATTAATAATTGATTATCCATTGTGTGTCACATCGGTAGTGAAAATTTGGTTCATTTCAACATCCTAGCTCTAGTATTAAGCACATGGTGACCTTTTAAAATGTGGTCATCCTCGCATCATCATGTGGAGAACAAAGAAATGCAAAACATTATCTTGAAAACTTTTCTTACGATCAATTATAATTAATAATAATAGATATATAAAAAAAAAAATAAATAAATAATAATAATATAATAATATAATAACCAAAAATAATAACAATTTTATAACAATATATATTTTTAATGATTGTTTATTTACCTGAATATAATTTTTCAGCACTTTGCTTTACATATCTCTATAATTATCTGTCCAAATGATTGAGGAGAAATCCTCATAGAAAATTTAAAATCTTCAAAACATCTTGCGTTCGCTAAGAAGCATAATGTGGCAGTAAGCCTTGCTTCAGGTGATATAGGCTCTCCTAATCGTGTGCTCTGTTTTTCGATCATTGGAGTTACTTTTCTTAGCAACAATTGAAATGTACTTCTTTCCATTCTAAAATAATTTTATAATCATTAACTTTTTCTCCTTGATGCAACTATTTCAGCAGATTGCAATCATTTGATAAAACACCTCTTTTAGGAAACCACTCTTTACTCCAATGTTTCCGCAGCTTTCATCATTGAGGTTCTTCATCAAGCAAAACTAAACTAGCAATTAGGCAACACACAACAGCTTTTCTTTTTCTGCTCATTTATAAAGATAAAATGTATACTTACAAAGTCATCAAAACTGACAAGACTGAGCAAAAACTGTACAATAAACTTACGTATTATGCCGGGTCCACACTATATAACAAACACTGTGTAACACGTTATATAACTTTGTTGCAGGAAATTATGTAACATGTTACAAAAAGTTTGATGAAAAAGTTATACAACTTCATGTTATATAATATTTTTCTTGTTTTATAACCATGTTATATGTTATCCACGGAGTGTCGGTAACATCAAAGGATGTTTATAACATTTCTCCCCACTCCCTCACTTCTCTTCCTCCCCGCCTCGCGCCCCCCAAGCCCTTATCACTACACCTGTCACCCAATCCCTTTGCCCTTTACATGTCACTTTAGATTGACAACTTAGAATGTGTCAAAGTTAAAGTTGACATGTCTAGATTATGTTAAAATGTTTATCTTATTTAAATAAGGGTTTTATATTTTTATTTCTTTGCTAGTTTCAACTTAACTTAATATTGTCCTTTAAACTTAAACACTCAATCAGAGCTGCACAAACTTATGTTTTGACATCTTGAACAAATACGTCAAACTCCGGTACGAGTCTCCACTTGCAAAAAACCTCAGCGTAACTTCTAGTTTCTCCCTAGCCGGTATGGCATCCCTAAATGAAGTTTCCTTTCTGCTTATTTTAGAGCTGATGTTTTGCAGAAGAAATTCCAAAATCAGAACTAGTCATTCTTGAAAAATGTTTAAAGCTCCCATCATCGTAAATATATTTACTCCGTGGGTCCAAATCATCTGCCCTAAGATCGTATAATTGTGAGGTTCCACTGTAAACTTGTCGAGCTTTTAATGAAGGCCGAACCCAATATCTGCGACAATTCGTTTGCCGTCTTGGTCTTGCCAAAATTACACAGGCAGCAAGCACTACGCCGTCCTCACTCCGCGACATCATCAGAACTATATTATACTTCTCGTGTTTTTAAATATTTTGTTATGTAACAGTTTATATAACTTGGTTATATGTAGAAGTAGTATGGACAGACAGGTTATTTAACAATGTTATTGAACAAGTTATTGAATGTTTATATAACTTCCTGCAACAAAGTTATATAACATGTTACATGTTATATGGTGTTTTGTTATATAGTGTGGACCCGGCTTTACACATAATTTCAGTTTAGTTTTACAGTTTCTTTTATACAGTTTTAACTATGCAGTTAAAACTGACAGTGTGTGGGCCGCATAAGTTCCAAAGCCTGTCTGAGATTAGTTCTGCATCCTACCACAAGGAGCAGTACCTACCAGGGAAACTCATAACTTAAACAATGTTTTAAATAATAATGTTTCTTAGATATTTAAAAATTAATCTTGTATTTTAATGAAAATATGCATTTATACTGAACATTGACAGAGGGACAAAAGTAAAATAATGTTCTTAGCACATAATAATTTGTATTTTGAGAAATAACATCTGTTATCTATTTATTCATTTTAATACTTAGAATAACAGACACAAGTCTATAAATATCACAAGTCAAGAAATTAAAAAAGTAACAAATACTTCCAAAATAAAAATCACAAACAAAATTTTGTATATTTTAAATAATAACCAAAATAACAGGCCAAACTGTTTAGTGAACTATAATGTTTCTTTTGTTAATTATTATTTTTAAGCTGTCAAGTTAAATCTCAGTTGCTATTGTATTTATAATAATTCACACTCTTGAGTTACTACAAAAATATACATTTATTAAAAAATTGTACAATCGTAACTAGCTCAGTCAATAAAGGCCAAAGGGATTGGGTCTTAAAGTTCAAAATTTACTTATTTGTCACTTTTTACTCAAAACTGTTTATTTTTTGAAGAGAAGTGTTATTAACAAAAATATTTCTCACATAATTCTGCACAAAAAAGGTCCTATGCATGTTTGAAGTGAGACATACCGTTTTCGAGATATTGTTGATAAAAATTCCAATTTTTCATTTTTTCGAACCAAGATGTGTTAAAAACAACACTTCTGATTTTAATAACATTTGGATGGTAGGCCATACTTAGCCTATTGTTGATACCATATAAATTTCAACCTTCTGCCCCCATTATTTTATCTTGCACATGCGCACAAACATTTTTTCAAATTATCAGATTCTAAGCATCTTTTAAGTCATGCAAAATTTGAAAATTTTGTTTTTTTAATACTTAACCACGAAGTTCCAGAACTTTATTGAGAATGTTAGAATTGTGGTGAATTCAGGAAAGACTTCTGCTTGAAATTTGAACAGAAGAAAGCGGGAACAGGATTTATTCACGTATATTTGGGCAGTGTTTTTGCTTCCGAGCTTACCGAAGGTAACGGAAGCTATGTGACGAAACATTTTTAGGTCTCCGATTTCAAAAATTCCAAAACAGAAATCCGTTTCAGACATCAGGGAACATTTTTGGTTCCGTGTCTGTCTGTCGGTCTATCGTTCAATTTTTGCGATCCAACGTATCGTAAAAACTACATGTCCAATTTTAATGAAATTTGGGTGGTAGGTCATAATTAGACCATTGTTTATCTGATCACATATAAGTTTCAACCTTCTGCGCCCATTATTTTATCTTCCATATGCGCACAAACATACATTTATTTACACCTATATCTTCAAAAGTACTCAACTGATTATTATGAAATTTGGAGGGTTTGTCGAAAGTAGCCAGCACATATCCCCAAATTAATTTCAACAGTCTGCGGGCTTTACATTTTCTAAATTGGTTCCCTTTCTGTCTGTCTGTTGATCAATTTTTTGTCTGTCAATTATGAATCAAAGTATCAATTTAGCAAAATGTAAAGAGCGCAGACAGTTAAAATTAATTTGCTGACTACACTCGACAAACCATTAAAATTTCATATTAATCAGTTAAGTACTTTTGAAGATATAGGTGTAAATAAATGTATGTTTGTGCGCATATGGAAAATAAAACAATGGGCGCAGAAGGTTGAAACTTATATGGGATCAACAATGGTCTAATTATGACCTACCACCCAAATTTCATTAAAATCGGAAGTGTTGTTTTTAAGATATGTTGGTTTGCAAAAATACGTTAATGGATTTTTTATCTTTTTCCAACTACAATATCTCGAAATCAGTATGTCTCACTTCAAACACGCATAAGACCTTTTTTGTGCAGAATTATGAGAGCGAGAGACATATTTTTGGTAACAACACTTCTCTTCAAAAAATAAACGGTTTTGCGTAAAAAGTGAAAAATGTGTAAATTTTGGACTTTAATGAGGGGGAGGGGGAACGCGCCCCGTCAAGAGGGGGGAACTTTACAGTTTCTTACTACTACACCCCTTAAGCGTGTTTTCACAAAGTTTCAAAATGTTATAAATTATTTCCTCTATTATTCCTTATTTTCCTGGACTAATTAAACAAATAAAACAATAATGTCTTGTAAAAGCATAAAATCAAAAAGTACGTGATAGCATGCGAGGAAGTTGTGTGCCACACCAATTGGCAGTCTATTTTTTTGCACTGTCTTTTCGCGAGTAAATTTCCCAAGCTCTCTAACGGTGTAAATTTTTCTTTATATAAAAATTGTTATCAATAATTTCTGTTTTATTACCACACTGATCATTTCTGTTATCAACAACTTTGTGAAGTAAGTCTACTATTATTATATATCGATGAGTCTACACTTACTATTACTATCTTTCTCCATTCTCCTTCGATAACAATATTAGTGATTTACATATCTAAGTATAGTCTTTCTCCATAATTTAAAGTTTCCTAAAAAATGTTATTATCTTTATTGGACAAAGGACAGTTTAAAATAAAAAAAAACAATTCAAACAAAAAACAAATGTATAATTTACAAGTAGTTGAATTACAACAGTTTAAATTTACAATGTTAATATAATTCTGAATTATTTACACACTTGCACATCACTAGCTTTTCAATAAAGCATATCGGAAACATTTTGCATCTTTATTAAGTTACCATAGCATTGTATTCACTGCCAAGAGAATAAAACATGTTCTATAATCATTTAAATTATTGTTAAAGTTAAAAAAAGTACAACACTGATTTGAATACTTTGTCGTCCGCATTGTAAATCTATACAATAATTATATCATGCCTTTGACCTTCTACACTAAAACTAAACAAAGCATCAAGAGTCTCTAATATAAACTAACAAATTCCGTGGAGCAACTGTCCGTAGAGCAATTGTTGGTGGAGCAACAGTCCGTGGAGCAATAGCTTATAGAACTATATATTATATGAAATGGTTAACACGGGGTGTTATCCGGGGTTGGTGTTGTTGCTCCAACAGCTCTATAGACTTTACAATTAAACATTCCTTTTTAAAGCAAGCAAAGTCAAATTTACCTACATGCATTCAATACTATGCTCGAATTTAGTTCATTATGTAACCAGGGTACAAATATTAGCATTCTTTAGGCGTAAAATTCGGACAAACCTATATAAAAAATGGTATTTTTGCTAGCTTTGCTTACCATAGTTTAGAAAACACGGTGAGAAGCGGGCTTCGATTCCCGGGAAGTAATATTTATTGTAAATTTTAATATAATTTTCGATAATACGTATAATACAGCTTAACTAAGAAAACTCAAAACAACAAATAAATGGGAAAACACTGGACCAATAAACACCAGGGGGTGGGGGGGGGGGGGGGGGGTAAGGCCACTTTACCTAATCTCCACGATGAGATCATGAGTTAGACATAAAACATGTTTAAACCCTCTGGGATTCGATTAAACCGTTGTTTGGACTTAGGCTCGTTTCACACTTACCCGATTGTCGTATTAACGACGCCGGGTACACGACGAAAGGGTTAAAAAGTAAATGAGACTCTTCACACTAGGCCGACACCGTGCCGGCGTCGTTTGACCGGCACACGACAGTCGGATAGCAGCGCCGGGAGTCGGCAGTCGTGTCGTTTGAGTAAAGCCGGCCCGGCCTAGTGGGGTATTTAGATACATGGAGCGCTTCACATCTACCCGGCCCGTGTCGTCTAGTCAGTTTGCCTTTTTCCTTTAGCCAGTGTATATCATTTGTTTTTTGCCTGTTTATATCAATAGTTTAGTAAATTCTTGTTAACATGTTCTTGTTAACTTTTTTTTTAAATTTAAATTTGTTAAATTATTTGTTAAATTCTTGTTAACTCTTTTAGCGAATTTTCAAAGAAAATTACGCTATTGCAATGGCTTCAAAATTTTTGTAATGCGAATTTTTGAAAAATTTTTCCATGGAAATCCGTTTTAGATCATTCTGAATCGATTCCTAAAATTTAATTTTTTTTTTATGTATGTATGGTATGTATATATGTGTATATGTATGTATATGTATATATGTATATATGTATGTATATATGTGTCACTCCAGACGATATCTCCCCTTAGGATGCACTTAAAAATTTCAAACAAATTTTAAAATGTCAATAATATCAAAAGAAAGGATGAATTCGTTGGCCAGAATTTTTGGAGTTCATTTAGGGGTCAAATTTTGACAATTTAGGGTCAAAAATAGCATAAAAACGTGTTATTTCCATTTTACCCCCCTTTTATATGAAACTATGATAAAAGTGTACATAACAACAATTACTGTACTCTTAAAGAGCTTTCCAACGACATGCATCTTGAAGGGTAAATACTATTTTGACTTTTGTACCCCGTACCCCTGTGTACCAATTTTTTTTTCACCCATGCAAATTCTAAACCAAAATTTTCTTATATTATTATAAGCCAATAATTCGCAGATTTCTTTGAAAATTCGCTCATTAAGTCATGGTGCATGACTGGACTTTTTTTTATACGTCTATACAAGAGAAAAGCCAGACAATGATCCCGCTCCATGTTCAAAGTACGACTTGCCCCGAATCGGTCCAACATGCACGGCCTAATGTCGGGTATATGTGAAAGAAACTAGGTTTGTGTCGTGGCCGGTTAAAATGTCGTTTAAACGACAATCGGGTAAGTGTGAAACGAGCCTTAGGATTCAGAGGCGAGTGGGCTAACCACTCGGCTACACCAAATATTTTTGTTTAGTAATAATACCTATTTTTTCCTTCATTACATTATTAGGGTTTCGTAGGTCAGCCTCGAATCCCTTAATGATGTGTCTGTCTGTCTGTCGTACTTTGGTTCATATACCCAGAACCGTTCAAGCTAGAGGTGTGAAATTTAAAATATTGTCGTAACTTTTTGACCACTCAAAGGAAAAATATAGATTTAAAGTAAACATTTAATATGCGCATACGTAATGCGCAAAAATGTACAAAGCTCAATTTTTTTTTTTTTTTTTTTTTTTTTTTTAATTTTCGAGATGGGTATTAAATGAAAGCTACTGAATGAAGCTACTGAGCTAGTAGATTACAAATATATATGACATTTTATGACTACTGTGCTTTTTACCGCCCATATTGCGGTTTTAGCGCCAAAATTTCACACAAAAAAAAATCCTCACCCCCTAACAATGGTTAGTCCTATAATTTTTTTAAATAATTTATTCAAATACCTTATGATAGGGTGATGAAAATTGCCAAATTAAAGTAACGTTTTGTTATCACCGATAAAAAACATTGTGACCCCCCGAGGAATCGAACCAGGCACATCTACTCTACTCTCCATAAGCTATCTTTTGGGGGGATCTATTTAAATTTGTTTATATTTTTTTTTTACTTCCATATAGGGCGAGATGGGGAAATACTAAAATGTAATTTTAGCATCTAATAGGCCATATGCCAAATAATCTACGAAACTCTAAAGAGTACTTGCTTGATGCAAGTACTTCCCTGTGATTTTATATCTTCATTTTATTAAATGTTTAAGGTCATTCAATTTTAACTCTAAATAATAAAATGATGTTGAAGGTTCATCAGTTGAAGTCGTCCAATGTTTTCTCCAAGCGGTTCTATGGTGGAAGCCAATATAATTGGGTCTATGTAGCGTATCGAGGAGCCGGATATGCAGAAAATTGGTTTAACCCTACAAAACTCGTGCTTTATGGGCTATACAAACATCCCTATTATGGGCTATACAAACATCCCTATTATGGGCTAAACAAACATCCCCATTATGGGCTAAACAAACATCCCCATTATGGATTAAACAAACATCCCCATTATGGGCTATACAAACATCCCCTTTTTGAAGGGTTTTAACAGTATGAAAGAGTCCTATTTAAAAACCAAGGTTTATTAAGGATGTGTGAAATTGCACTACTCTGGCCAATGCAAACTGTCTATATAGGCAGTGCACAATTTGATGGCAACATACATAATACATATATTATATAGAAAATTATATCCCCCTCCCCTCCACTAATTTAAAAGTATCAATAAGATAATGTTAGATTTGGGGGAGGAATTGGAAACATCATTGTGCATGCGCAATGAATACAGCTACGAAAAGAATCACTTTCTATGCATCTAAACAGAGATATAATGTTTATATTTCGTACCAATCGTAGATAAAATATTGAATACAACAAGGCAGCTATGGAAACATTTCTGACTCTTGTATTCATTTTACATTGCTGCCCTTTTTAATCAAGTTACATAGTCTGTCCTCACCTCCAGCTCGTTAATTTATCACACATCAGTAAAATTCCATTTTGCTGACCAGTTACGTAGAGAACTATCCCCCCCCTCCCCACCCCATCAATTTAAAAGCAACGAAAAGATAATTTTGGATTTATGGGAGGAGTTGGAAACGTCAAAATCTCTGATTCAGCCTCTTATAGAAGATCTAGATCTTCTAGACTCCGACCGTGGAAGCCAACGCTAAATTCTATTAATTATCAAATAATATCCGAACTAATTTAAATCACAAATAACATTATTAACTCGATAATTATTGGTCGTTGTCAAGAAAACTTAAATCTTATCAATTAATTTCGGAATGATGAATATTAAGGATCTATAATGACTTTGACAGGACGTTTGTTATATATCGAGTGTATATCTGAATCTACATCATCACTCAGAGGATCTAGAAATCCAGAATCATCAGTTGTGTACCTTGGACTCGGAACTACGCCTTCATCATATCTGGAAACAAACAGATCACAGTTCAACAGATTATAACATTCATCATTTCTAATTATTATCGATTTGTAGGTCTTTATTTAATATTATATAGAAAAGGAAGAAAGTTATAAGTAAAAAATTGTATTATTTATTATATGAGAATAGAGAAGTAAGAAAGTGATTTATAGATCTTAGTTTAGTATTATACAATGAAGAAGTAATATTATATTTGTTAACATGTATTTACTTTATTTAAATTACTATAGGAAAGAATTACAGAAGATAATAACAGATTATTAATACAAAATAACGTGACAAATTGAAGGAGGAAATAACTGACCTTCGAGTTACTGATAAGTAATCTCGTGTGGCTGAAGCTAGCTTGCTTATTCTTGAAATTATCTCAGAATCAGAACAAGCTGTTGACAAACCAATTAAGCCGCAAACTGAACCTCTAAGTCTAGCCAGCTGAAACAATATAATATAAATTAATAAATAATATTGGAGGAGGATGTGAGTCAATTGCTACTACCGTAAGATATTTCTGATTAGAAGAAACAATCAAACGGTCATTTCATATAAATAAATTAGTTAAAGAAGCTAGAAGAAAGACAGATAGATGTGTTACGGATCAACTCACACAAAAAAAGATACAGTTAGAGAGAAGGTATAGGTGTTATGGATGATTAGAGATAGAGAGAAGATCGAGGTGTTATGGATCACCACACAAAAGAAGAAGATAGAGGTGTTATGGAATATTACAGTTAGAGAGAAGGTAGAGGTGTTATGGATCACCACACAAAAGAAGAAGATAAAGGTGTTATGGCATATTATAGAGTTAAAGAGAAGAAAGCAGTGTTTTGGATCACCACGCAAAAGAAGAAGATAGAGGTGTTATGGAATATTACAGATCGAGAAAGTTCTCCAAAAATTAAAATAACCAAATTACCACAAAAAGGAGGACCCCCTCCCCCAATTTTCAGACTTCCGTTAGATTCACCCCCAATATTTGGTCAACGCTAAGAGCAGGGGAAGGGGGACCCGCACCACATCATCCACTTAGGGGCACTTATACTCAAAATCCCTCCCTGGCTAAGCCCCTTTGTATAAAGCTTATCTGCTTTAAATACAAATATTTTTCCATTCTATTCTATCAAGATGAAACACTCACATTAGACTTTGTAGCATTGGCTTGAACAAGGTCGTCTCTGACTGTAGCCAACTCCTCTCTGAGTTGTGACGTTGCACCGTCAGATCTAATCCTGTCATCTTGAGCAGATTCCCCGGACATTCTCAACTAGAAGTAACAAAACAAACCCAAGTCAAATAAAATTACCAACAGATTATAGGAAAAACATTAACGTTATATCCTTAAACATGTTTTAAGTCTTATTCTTAAGGTGGAGTGTCAGTGCGACGACTTAAGCGATTCATGTCGTTCAGTTAGAGTCGCTTGTTCAACTTTCAATCCAACGACTCAAGTCGTATGGCTCTTTCCACGTGGCTACAGTCGTACAGCAAGAGTCGCTAGTTCAACTTTCAATCTCAAATTTCAATAGTTCAAATTTTAGTTGAGTTTAACTTGCCCAAAAATGTGTTATCTTCATTTTTATATTTATGAAGAATCACGTGAAATTTTAACAAATGAGTAGCTGAATTCCAAAAGCAGCTATATCCACTTGAAACATAATAGTCAAATCTAAGCCCTGCAAAGATTTTGACTACTGCCAGCAACACAGATACAAACAAAATCTAAACTAATATAAAGCATTTAATTAGTGTCCATGTAATAATCATACAGTACTGGATACATATACGGATCATACAGTACTGGATACATACACGGATCATAAAGTATTGGATACATACACGGATCATACAGTACTGGATACATATACGGATCATACAGTACTGGATCCATACACGGATCATAAAGTATTGGATACATACACGGATCATACAGTACTGGATTCACTCACGGATCATACAGTACTGGATACATATACGGATCATACAGTACTGGATACACACACGGATCCTAAACCTATAGTATTGGATACATACACGGATCATACAGTACTGGATTCATATACGGATCATACAGTACTGGATACATGCACGGGTCATAAAGTACTGGATACGTACATGGATCATACAGCACTGGATACATATTATACAGATCATACAGTACTGGATGCATACATGGATCATACAGTACTGGATTCACTCACGGATCATACAGTACTGGATACATATACGGATCATACAGTACTGGATACACACACGGATCCTAAACCTATAGTATTGGATACATACACGGATCATACAGTACTGGATTCATATACGGATCATACAGTACTGGATACATGCACGGGTCATAAAGTACTGGATACGTACATGGATCATACAGCACTGGATACATATTATACAGATCATACAGTACTGGATGCATACATGGATCATACAGTACTGGATTCACACTCATTCAATTTTCATGACCAATTTTAAAAGAAAAAAACATACGGAACACGTCAGTCAAAATTTGCCTTAAGCCAAATGGTTTTATGACTATCGATTATCCGTTAGAGTGTATAAAAGCATTAAGCATGTGGTAAGATACAAAGTGTGACCTGTTCCTTGAGGGTTGATATCTTCCTGGTAAGCCTGGAACGAAGCGCCTCTGATTCAACCAGACGTTTCTCCAAATCCTCCAGTTTTCTTCCTCTGTCTATAGCGCTCACCTGATCTCAATACAATTAACTCAGCAATTATCTTATTGTTTATCTTACATTACTTAAATATAACAAATAGCGTATTACTTATTAATTTAGTGCATTACTAATAATAATAGTTATCGCTTTATGTAATCAAGAAAAAAAGGATTGTGGTCACTTTTACATTATGAAATTATGTACAAAATGATTATTATGTTATTACAAAATGATATTAAATGTTTATTTACAATGAAGTGCTTATGTAAATTCTACAGGATTATAAATCCATGTAAATTTCCTACAATTCTTTCGATGTGTTGTATAGTGATAATTGCAAATTAAATATAAATGTATTTGATACATAACTGGCAGGTAAATTGTTTGTTTATTTAAATGATTTACCTTGTAATCTTCAGCCTCTGTAAGTTGCAATTTTAAATCTCTTGAGAGTGATCTGGCTTCATTCAATTGTGATTGGAGTCTGTCCACCTGCTTTGACATCTTCTTGGCTCTGAAAAAACGATTAAGTGAAAATAATAATTCATTGGTGCTTTTAAAATCTGTGCGTGATTCTTAGTTTAGATTCATGATTATAGCTATAGTTGCCCATTTCTCTCCCAATTTAACCAGGTTCGACAACGTAACATTTGTTGACGGGATTCCTAATCTTTGATGGTTGAAGCTCAAGATTTTGGGGCCATGAGTGTAGTTTAAGGTTAGATTTAGTTATTTCATAATGTCTTCAAGTCAGAGTTCCACTTCCGTCTGTCATTTACAGTTGTTTCTCCCTTGAACAGGCCTCTTTCTGAACATTTTCTGGTCAAAGTCCAGAATTAATTTTACATGCTAAATGATTGCAACTCAACGTTGCTGCCGTTGCAAACAAATAAATAAATTTGCTGCCGAAGGACCTCCTGCAGATCATGAATGGCGAAGATGTTCTTCTGTCTTCTGTCTGGACTTCATTTGTCAGATAAGCTGAAGCAGAGGGATTCCATGCAGGAGCGTGAAGTCAACCTCTTAGTCGTAGATAAGCTAGGCTTATCACGTCATGATGAAAGACGTCGAAATGAATGAGGAATTGTGATAATGACCTATTTATGGCTGAACAGAATACTCTATCTTTATACATAGGGGAAAATGGGGAAACAGGTCGTAAAGGTCTCCAGTGGGTGCTGAAACCTAAAGGCAAATGAAAGAACTGCACGCCAGTAACTTGCTCTTTCTATTAATGAACAAGGTTTCAAAGTTCCAAGTATTTCGACCTAATCATTTCATATAAATTCAGGGACAGATGGGGGCACCGGAAAGACGGGAAATTTCTCGATGCGCCGCCAAGCCGATTATGCAAATGAAAAATTGTTCCAACAACTCCAACATAACTTTCCCATATCAATATGCTATTGCATTAGATACAATAGAAGAATTTTCACTTCTTAAAATAGACTGTCAAGTGGTGTGGCACATAGCTTCCTTGCATCCTATTACGTACTTTATTAATTTCATGCTTTTAAAAGCTATTATTGTCTAATTTGTTTAATTTTTCCCGCGTTTTTTTTTTATCTTTCAAAATAGTTTTGATTTATTACATGAATTAAAGTATCAATTTAGCAAAAGTTAAAGAGCGCAGACAATTCAAATTAATCTGTAGCTATCTGTGGATTACTTACGATAAACTATAAAAGTTTCATGCAAATCAGATAAGTACTTTTGAAGCTATAGGTGTAAATAAATGTATGTTTGTCCGCATTTGGAAGAGAAACAAATGAGTGCAGAAGGTTGAAACTTATATGGGACCAACAATGAGCTAGTTATGAACTACCATACAAATTTCATTAAAATCGGACGTGTAGTTTTTAAGATATATTGGTTCGCAAATATTGACCGACAGACAGACACGGAACCAAAAATGTTCCCTGATAATGAAATAGATTTATATTTCTGTCTTGGAATTTTTGAAATTGGAGACCAACAAATGTATTGTTCTTCAGAACGATCACATAGCTTCCGTTACCTTCGGTGAGCTCGGAAGCAAAATTTGTAAGCCACGTTTCAGTCAGTAATACAAGGGTCATAAAGACAAAAAGCGTCTGTATGATGTAATTGCTGCTCCTTCTGCCGATCCTATTGTATTAGCCAGGCGGCGGAGCACCTACAGGATATGAAATAATTATAATGATTAAAAGAATGATAACACGACCATCAGGCAAGGAAGGTGGTATCCGTCAGCAACTCGTTAGATAATATGACACTGGTTGCTATGTTTTCCCCTGCCGAGCGCTGCTTTCCAACCCATCCCTTTAATTGTATAATTAAAAGAAGAAACAATAAAACAGTGATTAGAAGTATATAAGATGTATTATTAACCTTATATTAGCATCGTCTCTCTCAGTTTGAAGAAGATTTTTCATTCTATTTCCATCTTCCTGAAGAGTTAGTTTCCTTCTCAGTAGATCTAAATGAAGATCTCTTCGCTGCAGCTGATCTCTAAGACTCCTAACTCTTCTTTGTAATCCATAAACAACTGCACTCTGCAAACAATAATCATATATTTGAATAGTATAAAGAATTAGATGAATCATTTACGAATAGAAGATTATATTATAATCTTCATGAAAACTCACTTTTCTATTAGCTAAAGGTAATACTGGACATACATTTGTACAACAAATTATTTATCTACGATTGATACAAAATATAAACATTGTATCTCTGTTTAGATGAGTAAAAAGTGATTCTTTGCATACTTGTACTCATTGCGCATGCACGTTTCATAATTCATGATTTTCGAGTTTGTTTACATTTGACAAAACTAATTTCTTATTTGTATAATTAAAGTAACTGTTTGTATCGAGTTTTTAGTGAAAAACAATTATTGATTTGTGTCATTACGACGATAATGTGGAGAATAATACTCCTCCCGAAATAATTAATTCGGTACAAAATACAACTAATGAATTAATGTAATCTTTATCAAAAGAGAAATACGAACTTACATACAGGTTGTTTATTAAATATTTTTTTCTGTATTTATTATTAAAATCCAACTATCGTAGATAAAGTACGGTACGCAACTCGTGCGAAAACTTCATTTTGCTTTGCTCGTGTGGTTTTACTATCCTTGCTGACGCTCGGGTGCAAACTCCACACTCGCATGTAAAATGCTACTTTCCGCACTATACGCATAATGTACTATTAAATTCATCCAATATAAACATAAACAAATACTACAGTGTTAGTATTTAGCTTATAAATTCATCTGATGTAAGGAAATATAATAATTACAATATGAGTGGTAACATTTCTTGTAGATATTTCTTACGATTTGTAAGAATTTGTCCTATGTAAACAAACATAACAATTACAATGTAAGTGGTTACATTCCTTGTTGATTTTGCTTGTCAGACCAAATGTAATTGGGAGTGAAAATAAAGAAATAACTTTTATCTACGATTGATACGAATTATAAACATTGTATCTCTGTTTAGATGCGTAGAAAGTGATTCTTTACGTACTTGTATTCATTGCCCTTGCGCGTCTCATAGTTCTGAAGAATTCCTCTTCTTTACCGCCCTAGGGTGGTAAAGAAGAAGAATTCTTCAGCTTTACGCACGATTAGCGAGTTAGTTTACATTTAACAAAACTAATTTGCTGTTTGTTTAATAAAAGTAACTGTTTATATCGAGTTTTTTGTGAAAATCAAAGAGTGATTTAAATGATTATGACATGACGAATATGAGGAGAATAATACGCCTCCCAAAATAATTAATTCGGCACAAAGTACAATAATTAATGAATTAATGTCATCTTTATCAAGATAAGAGATACGAACTTACATACAGCAAGTTTATTTTTTTCTGTATTTATTATTAAATCTAACAATCGTAGATAAAGTACGGTACGCAACTCGTGCGAAAACGGCATTTTGCTTTGCTCGTGTGGTTTTGCTACCCTCGCTGCCGCTCGGGTGCAAACTCCACACTCGCATGCAAAATGCTACTTTCTGCACTCGACGCGTAATGTACTATTACTCAACGTTGATAACATGTGTATTATATTATTAAAAAAAAATAAATAAATGATTTATATTTCTACAGTATTATTAGAAAATAATTTAGCCAGCTGGTATTGTCAAACCTCCAGCTATGGTTCTGAAACTAAAATAATCTATCCAACTTAATTAATTATAATTATTGACACTAATGAATGATAAGACAATGTCAAGTTTGAATTATCATATCCTACTTTAAAATATAATTTTTGAGTAAGTTTCTATATCTATGTATCTAGGGGTTCTGAGTGACCGTGGTGCTAAAATCAATAATGACATCTGCTCGCCCATCTATGAGGTCACAAGTTCGAACCCGCTGTTTGGCACTTTGATTTACATGGCTTACTATTGATCACACTGTATTCACTTTAGTGGTTCATTGGTGTGAGAAGTGACTCAACTCCATAAGGGTGTTAGTAAACAAAGGCCAACATAAGTGGCATAATTGCTAGGTTCAATTAAGTGGGTTATCCTCCCCGTGGGTTATCCTCCCCGTTCTACCAATAATACTTCTATGTATCTATGAAACAATATACATAATCGGACCTCCATACAACGAAATTAATGGTTTCAGAAAAAACATCGAAGTATAGAAATTTCGTTGCATAAATTTTGTTATTATTTTAAGAAAAAAAATAGTGGTCTTGAAAGAGGAAGATTTTTATGCCGTACCATTTTCCTCCATTACAGAACTGCTTCATCTACATTTTCATACTTTGAATCTCTAGATCTATTTTTAAACGGCGCCAACCACGGACTCCTAGAGTTTTTAGGTCCTCCTCTACATCTTCTTTCCATCTCTTCCTTGGTCGACCTCAGCTTCTCCTGTCTGGTTGTCCGTCGAGCAGCTTTCTCGGAACTCTATCCACTGGCATTCTTTGTATGTGGCCCAGCCATCTTACTCTTCCTGCATTTATCTCTGATACGATATCCGGCCTTCCATACAGCTGTGCGAGCTCTTGGTTTGTTCTTAATCTCCATTGTTCATCTATGTAAACAGCTCCAAATATTTTTCTAAGGACCTTCTTCTCCCTTCTTAGAAGTTCTTCATCGGCAGAAACCAAAAAGCTGCCCTTGCTTGAAATCCACTCTTGAATTCATGTGTTCTTTGGTACATTTTTCTTACTTCTCCGTGTTCCTTGAATTCTTTTAGCTCTTCTAGCCTCTTCTTCTTATACTCCTTTTTTTTCTTTCTACACTCCTTCTGTGCCATTTTTCTTTTTAGTCGAAAGTTTTCGCAGTTTTTCCTGGTGTTTATTTGAATCATTTTCATCCATGCCACATTATCGACCCCTTTTAAAAAATATTTTCTTCATCGACCCCGTTGGATTTTTCCATTAATATGCAGCACACAACGTTATCAGAATACTAATAATTGCACTCATAGATAACAATTTGTGCTAAGAACGTGGACAAACAATTAGAAAAAATTGTTTGTATAAGATTTTGGATAACAGATATAAACTTAAGTGAGCTTCTAATTTTTTCCTTTTAGACCCTACTTACCAATAAGATATAAACTTGATTTCAGATATATCGATATTGTAATTGGACAATATTTCGATTTTTATTTATGTGGTCATTGGGTGATATATATTGACATCTTTTTTTTTTTTTCAATATTTGGCCTGAAATTACCTATCATCGTATAGTCACTACAGCTTACATAAAATATCTTCTTTTACTTGTTTTGAGTGTTCAGTGAAAATTTTCAAAAAATTTCAAAACAAATAGTATATGTTCATCTGTAGTGTAAATTTCTAACTGTTCAATGAAAGAAATTCTTCTGTAATTTCTCTTAATATGGAGCTATAATATCGAGCATATAGTTAGTAAATCAATAATCAAGTTGATGGCAGTTTGCCACTTAATAGGTTTTGTTAGTCTAATATTACTCGAAATCAAATTGTTCTTCTGTCAAGGGACACACTACCATCAACATGATTTTCTGTCTACCTACTAAGTTTGTACTCAGGATCATGAAAATCACATTGTCCACCAAAAAGGGTTGGACATGGCCGTTCTCCACCGGGTTGTATTTTTCTAATGCCTATTGCCAAGCTATGTCCTGCAGACGAACTTAGCCGACCATATATTCTTAAAAGGCACCAAAATATTAACTTGTACACAAAATTCTAGCTTGATGTTAGTCAGGCACTTTTTTGCCTGGACGATTAAGAAGTGATTTAATTTTGGCTTTTAGAAGGATACGCAAATTTTTCTTTTAGATTCTTGAAATAATCAATATTCAAACTTGTAAATTTATCAACGACCCCCAGTAGATCCTTGGAATACTATAGACCCCTTTGAAATTTCCATAGACCCCCAAGGGGTCCACCAGTACCCCGTTGGGAACCCCTGATCTACACTGATCAAAGATGGTTCCAATTCCACTAAAACAAATGGAGGTAGAATACGCAAAATTATTAAAGTGTTAGTGCAACAAACTTATAAAAATTGTTCTAAGAAAATATAAGAAAGCAAAACCACCTCCAATATTAAATTACAGGAAGTTTGAATCTTTATTCTTATTTCTGTGACTTTTGTTTTTTGTAAATAAATTATTTTTTTATCTATAGAAACCCTTTTATTTTTAGAATTCGTAGGACATAAAAAAATCCTTATTAGTAGATCGTTATAAGGAGGTCCGATGGTATATTAAAACATAGTCTTTTTTAATAATTAATTTACTTATATTAGGTATATTTCAAATTTATTTTTTGTAATTTAAAATGTAAATTGTCAATTTAGTAATTGCAATACTATTTTATTATTTATTTAAGTGTATAATTTTAATAATATTTCAAAGCTTTCTTTAATACAATTACATGCTCTAA
This sequence comes from Gerris lacustris, assembly GCA_951217055.1. Lineage (NCBI taxonomy): Eukaryota > Metazoa > Arthropoda > Insecta > Hemiptera > Gerridae > Gerris > Gerris lacustris. Next base: position 5,470,062 of record OX578283.1, on the reverse strand, counting down.
TAATTACAATATTAAAATAATTAAAAAAATACTAATTAAAAAAAAAAAATAAATAAAAGATAGAGTCAATACATTAGGACAAAAGCAGTCTTCTAAAAATTGATTTGACCTCGAATCATACTCAATACGACGGCGTTAAAAATAAAATAATAATATATAAAAATATTGCATGCTCTAAAATTTAGTTGCATGACATAAAATTGACACTACAGACATGTTCACATTAAGGAAAATATTTGTATGATGTCTTACATCTCTGACTGGCAGATCGTAGTAATAGTACGGCCATTTGCGGTACCTTGGGTACGAGCCATATACTATGCACTGATAAGTCAAATATATGATATTAGTTTCAATAAAATAGTAAGTATATTATACATATTATTTAAGATAAAAAGTTTAGCTAAATTTACAGTGGTTTTAAAATTGTAAGAAAATTAAAAGTTTTAAATTATTAGAAAGTTAAATTTTGATAAAGTAGTAAGTGTAAACATAATATTTAAGATATGATTTTTAGCTAATAGTCCATGAAACAAAGACCTAAAACAGAGATCAATAAAACATATGGATATTTAATGGATTGGCCCATTAAATAATTTAATCAAAATGACGGCGCTACGGCATGTTTTAGCCACTAATGCCTGGTGTGAGCACCACATGGTGCACGGTTTTGAGTGTATTAATCATTAATGGTACAATAATGTAAATTGTTACCTTTTCCATGCAGGTATTTTTATTACATTATTTGTATATTTTTTTCAGAAAATTAACTTACAAAAATATCTTATTGAATATTAAAGACAAAAAAATGAAAAGGTAACAAAGACGAGATTTAAAAATGAAGAACAATTTTAAAAAATATAGATATAAATAAATCTATTTTTTTTTTAAATTATTGGTTTAAATATACACTATTATTAAATAAGGCGTTTTCAATTAAAATCTTTGATATTTACCTTATCTAAAATTTTATCAGTTTCTAATCTTGCTAGCTGCTCAGCTCGGAGAAGAATTGATTCTGTGTGAAGTTCAACCCCTACTTCTCTAGATACTTCTTCCATGTTAAGTGCTCTGGCCAACCTCTCCAAAAATGTTACAAACTGAAAATAATAAAATTTGACATAATATGTGTAATTAATAATTAATTAATTATAATTATTAGAATTATCACCAGAAGAGTTTCCAAAGGTTTTCCAGGATACGGCCTTCGGTCTGTGCTCCTTTGAAGGCGTTAAAAGCTTTACTTAAATCTTAGATTTAGAGATAAAGGACGAGATAACTAACAGCAACATTCTAGGGGTAACAGGATCTACTTTTCTCTCTATAAATTATTTAAGTGAAAGTACTGAGGTACCTCAGCTGAAGAACAATGGTTCTTTGCGTGTTTGAGTCCTGCCTTCTTTTCAGATACCTAAACAATTCTATTAACGGTCAATCAACTGAACCAGTCCCTATTCTAACAACCTTTAACAGTTGATCATCACTGATTTATTTGTCTACCGGAGATCAGCAATCGACCACGTCAGTATTGACTACCGGGGAATCAGCTAGTCTATCTAATTGTAAGAGTCTCGCTTGGCGTGTGAGAGGTACCGGGATCGTTGCCCGGCACATCCACCATTGTAAAGAGCCTCAAACTGTAACTCTTGGAAACAGGGTAAGAATAAGAAGCAAATAACACCAGTTTTAGACTTCTCAATAAAATGTAAATATATTAATATAAAAAGGCCAAAGGGCCAAAGAAGACGTTAAGTAATAAAGACTAGGTCTGAGGGACCTGCAGATATAATACAAAATGAATGACCAACAAAGGAAACATAAAAATGAACTTGTTGTGAGAAGCACAACATGAGAAAAAAAGTACATAAGTTAAGATGCTGAAAGAGTGTAGGTAGTGAGACTAGATATTAGAAAGAGATAACAGACAGAACCCTGCAAGATATAACCAAAAACTATAACCAACTATAACCAAATTGTGATAGTGATATAACCAACTTGTGTTCTCCTTTGAGACTCGATCCAAAGTGATTAGAAACTGATTGCTTAGCACAAGTTCAGCACATTTGTGCTGAACTACCCAAGTTAATAAAGTGCTGAATAGCTGATCCCACGATCCCAGCTACTAACGAAAAAGCCAAGAAAACACAACGACACACACTTCAGACAATCTACAGCCTGTTTATAAAGCAAAGGGAAAACTAAGTTAAATTACCTGTACACAAGGCAGTCAATAAAATTACCATACTTCCCAAAGCCAAGCTGAGGAGCGTCTTACATAATCACCAGTAAATCTGAAGTTCTAGGTCTTACGGTGGTGACCGCGTCTCGAAGGGTGTACGTCCCGATGGTTTGATCCTATTACTAGAAGCATCTTCAGGAGTGTTCATGTTCATGGTGTCCCTAGTATAAGACAGTTGTGAACTGTAGGTTTGATTGAGGTAACTGTAGTTTTATACCTTCTTGGCCTAAGGTCATATCTGGTGGTGGTTGCGTTAGATGTTACGATCACAAGGCTGCAATGACATAGCATTCCAGTGAGTCCGGTCATCTTATCATGTTCAAAGACACCAAAGTCTTGGCATCTGTGACAGGCTACCACGATAAGATAGTAAGAGAAGCTATTGAAATTGAAAAGCACCCTCACAATTTTAATAGGGAAGACGGTTACAGACCATCGAAGATTTGGAAACCCCTTATCAACACCCTTACTACAGGTCAAGACCTGGATAAGCCTAATGCCCGGAGAGCCCCTTCCGTCGAACAAGATGATGTAATACCGACTGACGCAACCAGAAATAACATAAACAACTGTATAAACTAAGAAAACCATGAACTCCCCTGATTATGCATCTAGGAGCGAAAACGTCGAGACATACATCCTTCGAGACCCGGTCGCCTTCAGAAGCCTTAAAACTTCATAATAATACCAACCGCGGAAGCTTACGAACACCACTAAATCTTTTTTTTTTACCAATAAATCTCTTCTCTCTACTGATAATTTAGTAGAAGAATTCCTGAAAAACTTTTTCATGACAACAGACACAATACAAAGATATTAAATCCTTTATATTTTAAAGATGTATTTTTAAAGAAATACTACAAAGAGTATGAACTGACCAATCCTTTGTCTCTACGTAGGCTCTCTTTAGCAGCAATAGCAGTAGATAGATCACCTTCAGTTCTGGCTAGTTTTCCCTCAAGTCGCAGTCTCTCATCATCCAGCTCCCTCAGTCGTCTTGAGTCATCTGTCCTTATGTCGTTCAATTTGTTCAGCTGATCTCTCAAGCCAAGAATCTTTTCCTGCAGATTTGCCACTTGCTACGAAACAGAATAATACCAATTACAATTAATATTAACCCTCCATACCATCGAACGCCTGTAATATGTAAAATGAGGATACTATGTTTCCGTCTGCCAAGGTTCTCTATTTTACAGCAGATTGCGGGGCTCTCAGATATCTTCCTGACGCAGGGTCGGACTGGGAAGAAATTTCCGCCCGGGAGTTTCACCATCAGACCAGCCCTCAAGCCTTGAGTTGGGCAAGGGATCGGCCCATTTTAGGCCTTAACCAGACCGGCCCACCAGGAAAACTCCCGAACTCCCGTAAACCCAGTCCGACCCTTTCCTGACGTCTCACTACCTTTGCTATGCTACCACAATTCTATTTTCAGCATGCATTTGGACAGCAATAAAGTGATGATATAAATAGAGATTAATTGCGTCTGTTAATAAAGTACATGATAAAACGCGAGGAAGCTATGTGCCACACCAATTGGCAGTATATTTTAATTTCACTGATTTGAAAATTTATCTTTATACACCTGTAGTAATACAAGCGTTGTTGTTTAATTACTTATATAATTATTATTACTGGAGTTGCAGCCTCTACTTTTTCAATTTAAACCATATTTGTTGAACTAATCTGTAAGAAGAATTGCGCCAAATCGTGTTTGATTTTATTTTTTTCATTTCCACTAGTAAAAAATGTCCTGATTAAAGTAAACAGTTTAATAAACTAGTGTATTTAAACTTAGTGCGTAGGCTTCTGTGGGTGGACTCGTAATAAACAGCTTATTTTTCCGGTGAAATCCGCGTTACGAATGGGTTGAAATCCGGCATTTTGCTTCCAGTACTGGAAGCATCTTCAGAGGTGTGGTACATCGTGATATTGACTCGAAGCAAACACAAGATATACAGTCTGTATGCAGATTGCTCCGAGTCAACATCACGATAGACCACACCTCTGAAGATGCTTCCAGTAGTGGAAGCGAAACATCGGATTTCAACCCCTTCGTGACGCGGATTTCACCGGAAAACCAAGCTGTTAACTGGTGTATTTAAAGTCATTTTTCCATAGTAAAATTAAATTGATCGCATGTTTGTCCACATAATCTCTTAGACGAGTTGTACCCAAACGTAGTGGATTCACATTGCGTCTGGGGTAGGGTAAAAATAGATAAGTCATTGCTACCAAAATTATATTAACTAATATTTAAATCAAATGTGATTTTTACTACTGGACACTAAGTAGGAATTTCATATTACTATTATATTTATTTAATCATACCATTGATTTGTCTTTTGCCTCGTTGATAAGATCCCGGAGTTTCTCCTTAATAACACTTTCCTTAGACTCGACGAAACGTGTTGGTGATGATAAGATAATGGCTAATGATTCTAACAGATGTCTTAATTCTGTCTCCAATCTTAATGACTTCTCCTCTTTCTCTTTCAACTCATCTGTAAAGACAAAGAAACATTAATTAACAACAGTATTCAATTACAATTTGTGTGGGGCATCGGTAGCTCATACAAGAGAGCAGTTGGCTTTCTATCTGTTAAAGTCAAACAGTATCGGGCATTGTCACAACTTGGATGGTTACCAAAGATCTAGGTCAACTCCTGGATCTAGGTCAATCCCCCCCCCCACTGGATCGTCAACCAGCACCGCCATATAAATGGATAACTGCTTATGAAAAGTGGCGACTAACGGCTTTGCATATTATGATGTGTATCATCCATTACTTACATATTATAGTTGCATAAGCCCTTTAAGAGCCCCATACACACTTCAACTTGTTGTCCAACAATGTCTTTCAACTTTTTTGGATAACTTGGCCAATCACACTCCAACAGGTTGGATACATTATACTCCGCCCACAAATATCAAAAGGTTTTTTTGTGTTCATCATGGCTATCCAACTTATGATTTGGTATCTTAACCTGTACAACTACAACACAACCAAATTGGACAACTCGTTGAAGTGTGTATGGGATCCATTAGCAAGCCTAGGTGCTCCACGGTGTGTTGCTCCAATATGTTAAATTGCTACTCAGAATAGAATTCTTTTTGGTCAAAACTGGTCTACGTTAAACATTAAGTATTGTGGTTTATCCAGCTTTGTTACCTCTCAAGCTGTTGATTGTGGCACCCTGGATTGCAAGATCTCCAGCTGATGTGTTAAGAGCTCTAGTGACAGTTGCTAATTTTTCTTTCAATTCAGCCAATTCACGTTCCGATCCACGAAGTCTCATTTCCAATCGTTCTTTTTCCTGTCGAAAAAAAAATAAAACCAATAAAATGTTATCTTTTAGTCCATCAGCTTGACAATGGCCCAAGGAGAAGTGACCATTTTTAATTCCTTTATATACCCAACTACTCATAATTATAAAAAAAAGGCATCAAAAAATATCATTTGTTTAGTTACACATTTAAATAACAAGATCAAAGAAGAGCTGCCTTTACTCTTTCCAAATGAAATACCGTAGCGATTCGAATAACCCTTAACCTATAAATAGCGGCATTTGAGAGATAGGAGTGGGCAAATCACATATTTTACCTAATTTTCAAGAGGGGTATCGTTCTATATCGTTTCTATGGCGCTGCCACGGGGTTCCACAAGCCGAGCGAATTTCCATTGGAAATTAGTAGTTCAATGTCATGTAGTATAAACTTCTTTCATTACTACTACGATTATGTTTAACTAAACAATATTCTAAAAACTCTAATCCAACTAAAATATTTCTTTTAAATTTTATTAACTTAAAATAACACCCTTAGCGGTTATGAAGGAAGTTTAAACAACACGAATTGAACTACAAATTTCCAATGGAAATTCGCTCGGCTTGCGGAACCCCGAGGCAGGATTATTTTATTATTCTACAGTACTGTTCTGATTGGGGGATCAGTGTAGCCTCCTAAACTCTTGCCTAGAAGCAGCTCATTTACCGGTATATCTTGTGATGGTTAAAATCCCAGGAAGATAAGACGTGTTTAAACTGATGTCGCCTTCTGCAATAAACAGTAATTTATTTACCTATGAGCTAGAGATTTTATCAGTACTAAAATTGATTCCACCACCTCTAACTAATTCTAAACACTTCAGACCACTTATAACCCTCCTCTAACTACATTTAACCACCTCTAACCACCACTAACCCCCCTCTAACCCCCTCTAACAACCACTAACCCCCATCTAACCACCTCTAACCACATCTAACCCTGTCTGAGAGAGTCGATTTGCATGAAATGTGCTGCAAGCTGTCGCTGCAGCAAAGCACCCCCTCTAACCACCACTAACCCCCCTCTAACCCCTTTCTAACCTGTCTGAGAGAGTCGATTTCCATGAAATGTGCTGCAAGCTATTGCTGCAGCACTACACACCCTTTAACCTCTTTCTAACCTGCAAGCTGTTGCTGCAGCACAGCACCCCTTCTAACCACCAGTATCCCCCCGCTAACTCCTTTCTAACCTGTCTGAGAGAGTCGATTTCCATGAAATGTGCTGCAAGCTGTTGCTGAAGAGCATCCCTGTCGGTGGTGGCTCTAGTTAGAGCTACCCTGCAAGTATTCAACTCACTGTTGACTGCTCCAAGAGTAGCTGATGTATCTTCACATCTCGCTTTAACGATGTTCGCTTCCTAGCAATAACACCAACATAATATTTCACATTAGATTACACATTTAGTAAATATTTCTATTTTCTTTGAAGAACAGTTTTATGATACGTTTTCCTAAAAAGCGTCTGCCACAAGATAGTGATTCAGTACGATTTCAATTGAGATCGTCTCTGAGATGTCATAGCTGTGCGCGAAATGCCTCGTTCATTCAGCCACTGCCATTGCTTTTCGCGCAGCTGTATCCACTCCCCAAAATACTCGCACTTTTATGGCAGCATCAAAGGCATTGTGAGTTTCCAGTATCGCTTCACTTACTTCCCATTCTACCTCGGTCAATGGAGGACGTCAAAGAAGATGCAGCTTATGCGACATGTTGCATTATGTCCGCTATGTTAAAAAGTTTCTATCGATGTTTCATTTTTGTTGTTATTATCGAAATAGTTCTGAAATTATTTAGTGTCGATGTTTCAAATGTTAATATTTTTAAATTGCGGCAGACATCAAAATGATATTCAGTGGTGACGTTATAATTGCTGCAAATTTTACCTCAATCGTAACATTTTTCGATATTTTACAAATTTTTTAAACATATTTTCTAATAGTCCATGGGATAGCGTACAAAAAGTGTCTAACTAACATCAATCTAGAATTTTTTGTATAAGTAAATCTTTTGGTGCCTTTTAAGAATATGTGATCTACTAAGTTTATCTGCGGGACATAACTTGGCAATAGGCATTTGAAAAAACAAACCAGTAGAGAGCGGTCATGCCCCACCCTTTTTGGTTAACAGTGTGATTTTCATGATCCTGATTACAAAATTAGTTAGTAGACTAATCAAGTTGATGGTATTTTGTCTCTTAATAGGTGACCACTTTGATTTGGAGTAATATTTAAATAACTAACCTATCTAGTGACAAACTATCATCACCTTGATTTTTGATCTACTAACTAATTTTTTTAATCAGGATCTTGAAAATCACATTGGCGGGACATGACCGCTCTCCACTGGTTTGTTTTTTCAAATGCCTATTGTTAAGCTGTCCCGCAGGCACCAAAAGATTTACTTATACACAAACGTCTTGCTTGATGTTACTCAGACACTTTTTTGAACGCTACCTCCTGGACTATAATTTAGCAAAGTGGGTTAACGCAAGTAAGTAGAAGAGGAGAGTGAGTAACGAGAAAGCCAAGTCCAGAATATTCTAGGAAAGCAGTGTAGACCTTAAGGTAGCAAAGGCTCGAATTTCTGTCTAGTGGTGTTGTCCCCTCATTAAGAATCTATCAGACTAAGCCCTAGCATAGAGTCACACGGGGAGTCCAATCTTACCTCTGGAGGTGTCACAATCACATCATACAACAATCTCACACACACAATCATAATCAAATAAATATCTATCCAACACTTAACCAGTTAACATTATTCCACTCACCAAATCCCCGTTACAAGTGTAAACATTCCCTGCCCCTCAAGCTGCCTATCCTTTGACTTCCACATGAAGAACTTCCAACGACGGAAGCAACGGGCAGACATATTCGCGCTACTCTATTTCATGCCCACCCTGTTCATTGCCACTAAAGTGGGCTATATGCAAATGAGGCATTAGACGGGCATTATTCCTGCAAGAACAGTGTACGAGCGCGTTGTAGGAAAACGTCCCTTTAAATTGTAACCATTTTCCCAAAACTTGCAATTCAATCCCCACATATGGATAGTACATAACCCACCTTTTGCTCTCCTCATTAATTAATCTTAATTAAGAGTAACTGAAAATACTGTGTATAGAAAGTTACTCACTTATTCTTATGCAGTGTAATGGAAACTGAATTTACATATTTTGATTTTACCATTCATTAGTACTCAGACAAAGGCCTGATGATGCCTAGGTATAGGCGAAAATTTGCAAATTAATTAAACTGACAATAAAAAATATCAGTTTTTTTATTGACTATCCCTTATAGCCCAAGAAGAGGAAAGAAAGAATATAGAAAATTTAGGAAGGGATAAACCGAAGATATAATTAATTTAAAACTTTTTACCTGAACAAGGCCGGAAATTTTGTTGGGCAGAGTGTGTTCCGTTCCTTCGACCCCTAAAGCGCATTCTATTCTTCTGACAAAGTCACCAAGAGTTTTCTGTGACGATGACCTAGCTAGCTCCTCTTGATTAAGTTCTAACTCTAACTTGCTCACCTTCATTAACAAAAAAAAGTCGACAGTAATTTAATAATACTGAAATCTGAAATACAATACGACAAAAATACAAACTAATTTCTCTAAAATTGTATCTCCCACTCTTATTTTTTTTTTTTTGAGATTTAACACAATGTGGATAATCTTTTTAGGTACTTCGTAAGTTTCCGAGAAGGCTACCAGTTTAGTTTAAGAGAAATAATTAATAATGAAATCTTCCAGCCGGAACACGCCGAAACGGTGTTCCGTCACCTCAAGAGAATCTGAACTCACCGGAACACAGTATGAGAGTAAATGTGTGACACATAAAACGAAGTGATTAAGTGTTAAGATGGAGACAGTGTTGTGTTACGGAGATGTTTTTCTTAATTAGTTCAATTCTTCTCAGTGTTTGTTTTTGACTGAATGTATTAAGAGACAAATCATACCCGTACGAACGAATTAGCATATGACCCTAGCTTACCTCCACATTTAAAATGCTAGTGTTTAATTACCTCCACATTGAAGAATGCAGTAGTATTTATTACTACGTTTTTATTAGCTTGCATTCTTGTTTGTTTGTTTGTCCGGTACAAATCTGGCAATCGATTTCCAACTAACTTCCCTAATAGCTAGACATTTGAAAGTTTTAGCATAGCTCAGACCACGACGACAATGCATTATTTTAATACTTTTAGCCACCTTTCAGCAGAATTTAATAGGTTTTCAGCAAATTTTGCTGTACGGAAAGTTAGCTCGGAAAAAATGCGCAAGCTATTTTATTTGTTTTGCCATATTCCATATTTACGAAATCTTCATTTTGACGGGTCTCAAATTTGTGATAGATAAATATTGAATGACAGCAAAACAGGAAATATCGATTATATTATTTATATTATTTCAAATATATCGATGGCACGGTTTAGATTTGGTGTTGGGGAGATCCGTTGTACAAAGATTTGTCCTTTTATAGGTTTAGCTCCTTTTAAAATCAGCTCTCTATGGTTGTCATTTATGTGAAGTAAATAAATTCAGGACTATTTTTTTTCACTAACATTATATATTATATAACAATAACAATGATATTATCAACATTACATACGATTCAACAGAAAATTTAAAAACGTAGTAAATAAAAAGTTATTTTTATCTTGAAATTATTGTTAAACAAATAAAACATATGAAGCAATAATTTCGCGGTTTATTTACTTACTTACATATTACACTAGATTTATGTTTATTGTTTATTCAATTAAGTAACAATTAAAACTACTTGCTACGGTTACAATATAACAAATAATATTAAATCAATAATTTCTTGCATTGCAGCAAGTATTGGTCCCAAGAACTATATTTTAATGTTCTTATTCTGTATTATATTGTAAAGTTTCATTGTGGGTGTGAATGGAAATGCTCTCATCATTGGTTCTACGGCGCAGAATAAAGATGAAGTGGAGGAACTATTAATATTACTCTAAACTCTAAATACTTTAAATAACGCTCTCAGATCTAAAATATCTAAATGAAGAAATGGAAATCTTCTTAAAGAAATATTATGAAATTATCTCAACGAAGATTTGTAAATCTTTATAACGAAGAATTGGAAATTTTCTAAACTAAGAATGAGAAATCTTCGAAAAATATTTTGTTTATAATTTATTGTATTATGAAACACTGATTTATCTAAGAGTATCTATAAAAATGGGTAAACAAAGAGCTTAGAAAAGGCAGATGGAGCAGTTAGTGCAAAACTATTTTGTTAATAATTACTATAATTGACAAACTGAGGATTACCTTCCTCTCAAGTTCTCTTTGTTTGTCCTGTTGGTACTTGTTTTCTCGCTGTATGGTGTTAAGAGCATGTTCACTTCGATCTCTACACACGCTGAGACTTCTCTCCCGTTCCTCTAACTCCTGTAACAAATTAAATTATTAATCCACATGATAATTATTAATATTTAAGATAATAATTGGGGTTCTGAGTAGCTGTGATCTTAAAGGCACTGATCACTTCTTGTCGACCATCTATTAATCAACGTTGAGGTCACGGGTTCGAACCCACATCTATACTCTCAGAGCAAGGAACGGGTAGAGGGAACAATCCGATTTGAAAAGTGGTTCATTATACTCCCCCCCTATACTAAACCTCACAAGCGAGCTTACTCCGAACTAAAGTGATCACGTGGTCACTGGTCCTTGTCTTATTGGTCTATTCCTTGTTCTTCCGTCCCCACAGACTCTTGTCAACAAATCCTTATCAGTATCATTTATTTGATACCCCTCTCAAACAAGATTGCTATTAGTTATCTAGGAACTGTTACACGTTTATTAACGATGTTACTGCCTTTAGATAATTAATATGGTTAGTAACAAACATTAAAGTACATATTTATAAATAAAACTGTATTAAAAATATTAAATGTCGTAAGAAAATATCACTTATTCTTATCAGCTGATATCAGATAAATTTCGAGTTTTTATCAAGATATCGATACTGTTTCACCAAACTGCCGCTTGAAAGTGTTAGCATATGGGGGGAGCATAATGAACCACTTTTTGAGACTCAGATTCTATAGTATTGTTCCCTCTACCCCTTCCTCGCTCTGAGTCTATACTCATGCCATTATACTTTGTTATTCTGACAGCGCGGGAAAATCGAAAAACAAACAGGAGGGGAGCCAATAAGAACTCGAGATTTAGGTCGGGCCAACTAGGCAAACAAAAACATCATTGGATAACCTTAATTAAGATAACCTCATAGTGATTTTATGTTTTCCCTCACATGGGTTGGCCAATCTGAGCTGTCAGATTTACAAAGTATAACGGCATGAGTACAGGCACTATTATGTTCATGGCTCAGTATTGAGCACACCCTATTCACTTTAGTGTTACATTAGTGTGTGAAGTAGCGTAATTGCTAGCTTACAACAAGTGGTTAATCTTCCTCAATGAACTACTAGCACTATTACTAAAACAAAAAAAAATTGACTGTCTAATTAGTTTGTGCACATAGCTTCCCCGCATCCTATCACGTACTTTATTGATTTTACAATTTTACAAGCCATTATTGTCTAATTTGTTTAATTGTTTCCCCCGTTTTTTTTTATCTGTCAAAATTGTTTTTTTTTTTTTTACAGAAATTAAATATGCATGAATAAAGAGACAAAATTAAAAGTAACAAACTATTTGTACTTAGCGCAGTTAAGGTACAATCAAAAGAAAAGCTTTCTTTATGATTGAAGCGAGCGCTTGCGATAAATATATATTGAATATTGAGAAAAAGGTTAATCATGATGGGTAGATAGTTAAACAGGATGGTTGCAGTAGAGTGAGGGAACAAGACTGTTCCCTTAGCCCTCACGCCCGGCCTACTCAATTTAAAATATTATAAAGTAAATTACTTCATTACACAAAAACTTCTGCTCGTATCAGGTTAAACTTTTACATGCCTGTTTCTGTGTATGAAGTTTTATTAGAATCGTTACGTTAACGTAGGATAACGTAAGATAACGGTCAAAGCAGGTTAAACTTTTTCATGCCTATTTCTGTGTATGAAGTTTTATTAAAATCGTTACGTTAACGTAGGATAACGTAAGATAACGGTCAAAGCAGGTTAAACTTTTACATGCCTATTTCTGTGTATGAAGTTTTATTAAAATCGTTACGTTAACGTAAGATAACGTAAGATAACGGTCAAAGCAGGTTACACTTTTACATGCCTGTTTCTGTGTATGAAGTTTTATTAAAATCGTTACGTTAACGTAGAATAACGTAAGATAACGGTCAAAGCAGGTTAAACTTTTACATGCCTATGTTCTATATTTTCTTACATGTTCTATATATTTTAAAGATTTAGGTCCGCTTTAATGAATTTAGCGATCTTTAACACTTTATAGCGATGTCGGTGTTGGTTTTACTAAAAAAAATATACTTATAAAAGTTGTTTGTTTCATTGAATAGATGAAGTTAAACATTTTTCCTGTCCTAAAATTTTAATCTTACATTTGAAGCGTAGGTTTACGCTTTGCGTTGCGCGTGAACGCTTGGGCGGATAACGTTATCCAACGAACTCGTCCTGCGTATTGGTAAAATGAACATGTGTACCGAATTTTAACAAAATCGGTCTACTTTTACTCAAGTTATCGTCATTGATCGATTTCGTGACGGTGGTTTTTTTCGGATTCACTCCCGGGCTCCAGACCCTGTAACGTGTCATAAGGAACTTCGTTTCATAAAGAGCATGATAAATATTGAATCCGTAGTGAAGCACAAAAATCCATTAAGTTATTAATTCCAATATAATAATAGTTATAGGGGGTCCGGCGTAGGCGAGTGTATAGCGCCCTCGATCCTTAAACCAATGTCTAAACCCCGGCTGTGAGTTCGAATCCAAGAGAGGTGAGACATGTTTCACACTGATGATCTCATTGAGTAGATGAGTAAAGTGGCCGAATAACCCCCGTTCTGTAATGACACAGGCTGTTGAACGGAACTAAAACTTAAAAAAAATTGTTATAAAAAGGATGCGTACGTGATAAGTATATTCTTAGTTCACCTAAAACCGAGGTTCATGAGGCCGATTCTGTAACTTTGAAACCTCCCTTTTCATGTGATTATATATCAAACTGTTGTTATGAACATGCACTGTGCAACCTGTCAACGTGAATCTGTAACTTAGTTTTTTGCTATATAAGTAGACATTGATATATATAAGTGCTTGATATATAGCCCCTCGAAATAGCTGTTGATATAATTTGTCAGGCTATGTTTTTATATTTCAAATGCTCAAAACCAAAACAAAGTAACGCCATTATTGTTATTTCCTCTAAACAGGACGCTGCCAATCCGTAGTTTAGTATTCAGCCACATACAGCGCTGGCATCGCTTTACAGATTCACTACGTTATATAACAACACTTTGATATATAGAGGTGTTTGATATATAATGTCACAGGGGATATATGTCAAAAAAGTTACAGAATCGGTCTCCATATGTGGAAAGGTTTCGAATCCCAGAGACGGGAGTTTTGTGTTATTTTTGAGTTATGTGTTTTGTACTGATGGAACACTAGCTTACCTGAATCCTCTTCCTGAGCGAAGCTATGAGTACATTCTGCCTAGCAGCCTGTTCTCTGAGTCGTTCTACTTCTGCTTCAAGTTGAACAGCCTTTTCCTCCCGATCTCTAAGTCTACATCTAGTATCTTCTAGCTGTACTAACAGACTGTCTCTCTTCAGCTGAAGAGCAGCCAACTCGCTGCGCAGTGTTGTCGTCATATCGTCACTCTCTAATCCTTCCATCTGTCAACACACAAATAAAATACACTGTCAATTAGTGTGGCACATCGCATCCTATCACGTAATTTTTATTATTTTATACTTTTGCAAGCCATTATTGTCAAATTTATTTCATTGTTACCCCCGTTTTTCTAAAATGTCAAAATTTTGCTTCCGAGCTTACCAAGGTAACGGAATATGATGGTTCCGAAGAACGAACATTTTTAGGTCTCTGATTTCAAAAATTCCAAGATAGAAATCCGTTTCAGACATCAGGGAACATTTTTGGTTACGGAACATACACGGGTATGTCTGTCGGTCTATCGATCAGACGCTCAATTTTTGCGAAGCAACATATCTTAAAAACTACTCGTCCGATTTCATTGAAATTTAGATGGTAGGTCATATATAAGCCCATTGTTGGTCCCATATATGTTTCTAACCTTCTGCGCCCATTTGTGTTTCTTCAACATGTGCACAAACGTACATTTTTTTATATTTTACACCTACATCTTCAAAGTACTCATCTGATTTTTATGAAATTTAGATGGTTTGTCGAATGCGGACTTCAGATAGTAGCAGATTAATTTCCAATATCTCAATGTCTGCGCTCTTTAATTCATGTAAAATACTGTGCCAATTAGTGTGGCACATAGCTTCCTCGGGTCCTATTTCGTAATTTAATGATTTTATGCTTTTAAAACCTATTATTGTCCAATTTATTTCATTTTCCCCCTCGTTTTTTTTTAATCTGTCAAAATTGATTTGATTTTTTACATGTATTAAAGTATCAATTTAGCAAAATGTAAAGAGCACAGACGGTTCATATTAATCTGGGGCTATCTGAATCTATAGAAGGTTGAAACTTATATGGGACTACAATGTGCTAATTATGACCTACCATCTATATTTCATCAAAATTGGATAGATAAGTAGTTTTAGATATTTTAGTTCGCAAACATTATGAACGTCAGACAAGAGAGACGTGCAACTATAAATTTTACGTGATGTTTAAAACGGATTTCGGACCAGGAATTTTTATATTCGGAGACATAAATAAAAAAATATTTCACACAAACATAAATATTTCGCTCTTCAAAATGATCGTAATTCTTCTCTATGTTAATAAGTCTTGTCTATGTTTTGTTTCCTCAATGACTGCTTGAGAAATAGAGCATGTAATAGCAAATTGTCGAAAATTAAGAAAATAGTCGTTGAAAAGCTTAATATTATGTACTAAAACCGTTACTTCTTTAGATTGTTACTCCCCTATTTTTTCTAGAATATGAATGACTATTAAGACAAAGGGATGTTTTGGTACATCTTCTTTAAATTGCAACTCTACTCTATTTTTTTTTTTTTTTTTTTTTTTTTTTTTCAGATAAATGGAGTAACAATCTAAAGAAGTGCCCTAAAATAATCATTATACTTTCTCAAAATATCCCTGCCAAAAGTATTTCATCAACTACCAATTAATTAGCCACCATAATAAAAATTTCAAAAAGGCACTCAAACTTTACAAAATAAATTTCCAAACTTTCAAAAATTGTCTACATAGTGAATAGCTTTTACCTTATTAAGGCCAGCGAAGTTAATCTGTTAGCCCCGCAACGGTTTACATTGAAGAAGATTTGCGTTTAGAACTGTTGGGAAGTAGGCATATCATGTAAAAGGTAGAAGTAGGTCGAGGTTTTCTATGCCGTGCCTGGATGTAGGCATAGATTTAGCATCATGTCAACTAGACATTTCAACGTTTGCACGCCAATCAGTTACATGATATTTATTGGCACTTTGGTAGTAGTTGATGTAAAAATTCATTTCATCATGATAGAACATTAAGTTAAACGAAATTCAATTTCACTGCATAACACCTATACAGAGATAAAGGGCTGCTGTACTGATCGGAAGAGAAAATCAGTGCTAGTGGCGGAAGGAGTAGGTCAGCCACCAGGCTTGCAGATGGAGTTAGAGGTGGTTGGAGGTGGTTAGATATGGTTGGAGGTGGTTAGATATGGTTGGAGGTGGTTAGATATGGTTGGAGGTGGTTAGAGATGGTTGGAGGTGGTTAGATATGGTTGGTGGTGGTTAGAGGTGGTTGGAGGTGGTTAGATATGGTTGGAGGTGGTTAGAGGTGGTTGGAGGTGGTTAGATATGGTTGGTGGTGGTTAGAGGTGGTTGGAGGTGGTTAGATATGGTTGGAGGTGGTTAGATATGGTAGAAGGTGGTTAGAGGTGGTTAGATATGGTAGGAGGTGGTTAGAGGTGGTTAGATATGGTAGGAGGTGGTTAGGCTGTAAGAGGTTTGTGTAAGATCGTGTATACCATTAAGCCACATATGTATACATAATCCAATTTTGCTTCCGAGCTTACCGAAGATAACGGAAGCTATGTGATCGTTCAGAAGAACTATTTTTACTTTTCATCACCTTCTCCGAAGGCATATAGGAAAAGTATTGTTTTCACCCAAAAAATCCTAAACCAATAAATATTTCAACGGAATTAACCGTTTTGGATGTTTTTAAGAGGATTTGAGTGGTTTTTAGCTGGATGTCAGTCTGTCTGTCTATCTGTCTGTCTGTGTCACTGTCTGCCTGTGTCACTCATAACTCGCACAGTTTTTAAGCTAGAGAGTTGAAACTTGGTACAAAAATCACTCCTTACACGTAGTTAGCTGCCAGGAAAATCAACATTTTCCATAATCTTGAACCCAGTTTGTTGAGTCAGTAAAACTTAAAAAAACAACGAAAAGTTGTCCGATCTAGTTGAAATTTGGCACGAATGTACCACCTCTCTTTATGACAAACAAATCCACCAAATTTAATTTCGATTTAGGCCATTTTGATGTTATCGATTTTTAAATTTTGAAACTTTGGTAGTAAATAATACCGGAAGTATAAACACGTTTTTGACATATAGCATACCGTTTGAACCGGAAAAATAAAGACAAATAAAAAAAACTATTGAATTCCAGTAATTAGTTTAAAAGTTAGGAGCAACATAATTATTAATTAGTTTGATACTTTTGTTTGTTTACATCTGTCAAAATACCGCCAAAATTCAAATAATTAAATAATAAATAAAAATAATTTATATATTATTTTGTTTTAAAAATGATAATAAAAAACTAGTTTGTTCAAAACGGTCACCCATCCAGGTTCTGACCATGCCCAATGCTGTTCCTCTCGCTGCTTCGCAGCAGGAGAGGCCACCGAAGTAAGTCCGAAATACCCCGCATCCGATTTTTTAAAATATTCTTTCCTTTAACACCACTTTTTTATCTTTATAAATCTGGTAAGCGGCATTCTACAGTATTATAATATGTATTTGTAACTCTTACTTACTCAATGACACTTAAAGATGGCATATTTCTAGTATGCTCCTTAGCGGCATCAATATACATCACAAAAACAATTTGCATACTTCAATTTATTTGGTTTTTAAGCGGTTAAATTAAATAGTAAAAAATGACAAAATTTAATGTTTAAAAAAGAAAAAGATTTCATAACTTAACTAAACTAAAATATGATTTATTTGTGTCTTTATAGAAAAAAAAAACTTGGTCTAATTAAGAATTTGTAAACGGACATAAATCAAAATATATTTGTAAAAATAAATAATGTATTTTTAAAATATAATATCTATTAATTTTTAATAGAAATATACATGTTTATACCTATTTAAATTAAATTTAAAAAAAATAAAACTTAATGTAAAAAAATGGTTATAAGGAAAATGTTTATGATTTGCGCAATGGAACTGACTTAAGATTTGACTAAGTTTTCTTGAGGAAAATGTATTTTCCGGATGAGGGAGGTACAAAGTAGAAAGGGAAATGATAGTGCGTGATACCGTGAGTTTTCCTACCCCTCCCCCCCCTTCACCCCCACCCCAGGTACCAGGTGGTGTCCTCACACAACGCCCTAGTTTTCCTTATGTACTATATAATACATAAAAGCTAAAAATACTTTACTCTTATTACGGAAAGAAATAATCATTATCTTTAATAAGATTTATAGAATATAATGACTTAATCTGTTCCCGCTCTAGGTGCTAATCTGCACTTACTCAGGCATATCACCTAAATATCTTGAAAGGCCTCGGTTGTAATAGGGTTCCCTATTTATCCGGTAAATAGGGTATAATTAAGCAAACAATTATTTGCTTTAAGTTACATATTAATAAAATTAAAAATAGGCCAATAATTGGTGTAACACATAACACATAGCTTCCTCGCATGCTATCGCGTACTTTATTGATTTTATACTTTTACAAACCATTATTGTCTATTTTACTACGTTTTTATTAGCTTGCATTCTTTTTTGTTTGTTTGTTTGTTTGTCCGGTACAAATCTGGCAATCGATTTCTAACTAACTTCCCGAATAGCTAGACATTTGAAACTTTTAGAGTAGCTCAAAACACGATGACAATGCATTATTTTAATACATTTAGCCATCTTTCAGCAGAATTTAATTAGTTTTCAGCAAATTTTGCTGTGCGGAAAGTTAGTTCGAAAAAAATCCGCAAGTTATTTTATTTGTTTTGCCATATCCAATATTTACACAATCTTCATTTTGACGGGTCTCAAATTTGTGATAGATAAACATTGAATGACAGCAAAACAGGAAATATCGATTATATTATTTATCGATTATATTATTTCAAATATATTGATGGCACGGTTTAGATTTGGTGTTGGGGAGATCCGTTGTACAAAGATTTATCCTTTTATAGGTTTAAGATCAGCTCTCTGGATGGTTGTCATTTATGTGAAGTAAATAAATTCGGAACTATTTTTTTTTTCACTAACATTATATATTATATAACAATAACAATTATATTATCAACATTACATACGATTCAACAGAAAATTTAAAAACGTAGTATATAAAAATTTCTTTTTATCTTGAAATTATTGTCTAATTGTTTCCCCCGTTTTTTTTTAATCTGTCAAAATTGTATGGATTTTTACACATAAATTAAAGTACGAATTTAGCAAAAGTTAAAGAGGGCAGACGGTTCAAAGTAACCTGGGGCTACCTGCGAACTACTTTCAATGAACTATAAAAGTTTCATACAAATCAGATAAGTACTTTTGAAGCTATAGGTGTAAATAAATGTATGTTTGTGAGTATGTGGAAGAGAAACAAATTAGCGCAGAGGGTTTAAACTTATATGGGACCAACAATGAGCAAATTATGACATACCATCCAAATTTCATTAAAATCGCACCTATAGAGTTTTTATGATATTATGTTGGTTCGCAAAAATTGAACGACAGACCGACAGACAGACACGGAACCAAAAATGTTCCCTGATGTCTGAAACGGATTTCTGTCTTAGGATTTTTGAAATCTAAGATATAAAATGTTTTCGTTCTTCAGAACGATCACATAGCTTCCGTTCTTCGGTACGCTCGGAAGCAAAATAATATCAGTATTTATTTTATTTTCGTTGTAATATTTTTATTGTTGGAAATATTTATTATTGCTATTTTTTTAACGTTAAAAAATAGCACTAAATAACTTACTTACTAATTTGCTCTATATACCCACTTTATATAGCACTGAAAACAGATATTACGATTAAACAAGTAAAGCGCGGTTCACGTTATTATGTGATGCAATAATCGACGCTTTCTGGACGATTAGGTTGAAATTATTAAGTGCAAAATTTTAATAGTTGCATATTCCTTTTCTACACTTCAAGACCTTTAAATTGATGCATAACATGTCATGGTGCCTATAAAAACTTATTTATAGTCACCCGCCATATTGGCCGCCATCTTGGAAATATTAAGTGTGAAAACTCCAAAAAGTGTACAGTTGTCACAAATGCCGATATGCACGATGCACCTGTGTGGCGAATTTCATGTTCCTAGATTATAGTAGTTTATGAATTGAAACAAGCCAACAGACTGACAGACAGACAGAGCCGTTATATAAGGTTTCTTTTCGTACATCGTACAGAAACCTAAAACGAAGTTTTTATTGGTTGGAATTATTCGTCTCAATTCTAGATACGTAAACCTCACAAAATCACGCTTTCTGAGTGTATATTTTAAAAATTTTAATGAGACAAGTATTTATTTATTAAAACCGTTTTTTTAAGTTTCTGTACGAAGTACGAAAAAAAACCTTATATAACGGCTCTGTCTGTCTGTCTGTCTGTCCGTTGGAGTCTGTCCATTGGCTTGTTTCAATTCATAAATTACTATAGCAAGGAACATGAATTCGGCACATAGGTGCATCTCGGATTTTGTGAATACTGTACACTTTTTGGATTTTTCACACTTAATATTTTTCAAGATGGCGGCCAATATGGTGGGCGACTAAAAAAAAAGTTGTTGGTCACCATGACATGTTATACATCAATTTAAAGGTCTTGAAGTGTAGAAAATAGTATATTATGTTACTAGGCTGTGAAGTGAGTTTTTTCTTTACCGCGGCAATTACATTTACTGTCGAGCGAAGCGAGACAGTAAATATTGCCAAGGTAAAGAAAAAACACTTCACAGTCGCGTAGCATATGCTATTTTTTCCGAGGTAGCAGACAATGAAAAAACATTAAATATTAATCACTAATCAATATATAATAATAACAAATATTAGTACATACTTAAGACTTAAAAAAAGAAACCTTAAAAAGAGGTCACACTATAAGAAAAGATAAATTAAACGCATTGACATCTAGCGGATTTTTATCGTACTAGAAGCATTTCTACAAAGACTGCAGCACTACTAACGGAAGTTTTGACAACTACCCGCCGGAAAATAAAAATCTTTTAGTTCCTAGGACGTAAAAGATTTTTTCTTTACAGCTAGGAGTAATAAAAAGATTTTTTAAGTCCACGTAATGAAAAAATGGATTTTAGCTTAGTTTTTTAGGCTCTAAAGATACTATTTCACAGCCTACCACGGAAAAAGAATATTATGCAACTATTCAAATTTTACACTTAATAATTTTAACTTAATCGTACAAGAAATCGGTGATTATCGCCTCACGAACTTACGTGAAGCGCGCCTTACTTGTTTGTTTTTAAATTATTATATTACATAAAATCTTATTTACAATACTCTGCCAAGTAGTGTGGCACATAGCTTCCTCGCGTCCTATTTCGTAAACTTTAATGATTTTATGCTTTTACAACCCATTATTGACAAATTTATTTAGTTTCTCCCCCGAATTTTTTAAAACTTTTAAACTGTTTTGATTTGTTACATAAATTTAAGTATCAATTTAGCAATAATTTAAGGGCGCAGACGGTTGACATTAATCTGGTGCTATCTGTGGTCTAATTTCGACAAACCATCCAAATTTCATAATAATCAGATGAGTACTTTTTAAAGATACATGAGCAGTGGCGGATTTAGAGGGGGGGGTCATAGGGGTCATGACCCCCCTCAAATTTTTAGATTTGTTACAAAGAAGCGTTGGCAAGGGTTTGTGTTAATTGATTTTTACACATTTAAAAATTAAATATAATATAATATTTGTCTTCATTTTCCACTAACTACTCAGTAAGATATCTGTATTTGTATTTTGGGAAGAAAGTACGGAATATCACGGGCGTCGTCGCCTTGGGGGACGTGTTCCCCCTCAATGTTTGAGATATAATGTAGAATTTAACTTAAAAAATGTTTAAAATATCCAACCTTATTTTATTTTTCTACATATATTTTATCATTAATAATTGATTATCCATTGTGTGTCACTTTGATACCATATTACTGTAAACAGTGAACAACTAATTTAGAATCTGAAATGGCTATTAAGTAGCCAAAACCTACTTTATAAATTTATATAAAAACAAAAATTTTTTATGAAAAATGCAAATTTTTCCTTAAAATTCTATACATTTTCCTAGGGCCCCCAGGCTCCCCCACCTTCGTCGGAGGGCTGCAATAGCACACCCCCCCCCCCCTCCCTAAATTGAATGTCCCGTTTTGGACTAAACTTTATATTATGGCCACCCTAATAAACATTTTTTTTCATAACTATTGATCAAATGGTTTCGTTAATTATAGATATTAAGTAATATTGCACAATGGCTATTAAATGATTTATTTAATCTATAATGATTACTTTAGTAGGTGCACAATTTTTTTTACAATTACTATTTTTAAGTAGCTATTAAAATTCTTTAAAAAATACTTGGTGTTCATACTTTTGTGCCATCGAATTACACCATAAGTTTAATTTATTTGATGGCAAAGTATTAAAATCAAAGTTCACCTCAGAGATGCATAAAAACGCTGTTTAGAGAGGTCATATTTTAAAATTTTCTGGAGGAGGGCCCCCGGACCCCCCTTCTAAATTAAACTAATGTATAGTATATAATTATTTTCTTGATTTTCCCCCTCTCATAATTTAATAAATTTGATAATGTGTTTATTAATTATAAATTATTTTCTTACACGACTCTGATACGCCCAAATGAGCACCCCAACATAGTACCTATATTTAATAACTTATTTAGTAAACCCCTAAGATACTATGTAAGTAAACCTTTGCCAATAAATTATTTTCATAATGATATAAAATTCTTTTAAATTTTAAATTTCCAGGCAGAAATCTATTCCCCATGTTTTTAAAATTCTTAAAATTGTTCCATTTGTGTGTTGTAACATTGTAAAAATGGAAATTTTAGGCTTAGAAATCCGTAAAAACGTGGTTTTATGGAGAACTCCCTCTCACGCTCCTGAGGGTATGCCAAGACCCCCCCGGTAGTGACCCCCACCCAAACTTGATGCTAAATCCGCCCCTGTACATGAGTAAATATAATGTACATGTTTGTGCGCATGTGGAAGAGAAACAAATAGGCGCAGAAGGTTGAAACTTACATGGGCTTAACAACGGGCGAATTATGACCTACCGTGCAAATTTATTTAAAATCAGACGCAAAGTTGGTTCGCAGAATTTGAGCGACAGTCTGACAGACATGGAACCAAAAATGTTCCCTGATATCTGAAACGGATTTCTGTATTGGAATTTTTGAAATCGGAGACAAAAGTTTGGTGTCATGCTTACCCGCGCGTACTATCGGGTA
The DNA here is from genome assembly GCA_951217055.1 of Gerris lacustris. Taxonomy (NCBI): domain Eukaryota; kingdom Metazoa; phylum Arthropoda; class Insecta; order Hemiptera; family Gerridae; genus Gerris; species Gerris lacustris. The sequence goes on along the minus strand of OX578283.1, from coordinate 5,446,674 downwards.
CTTAAATGATTTCTATCTTTATCCTTACAAAGATAGGTATTGATTTAAAGATAGGTAATATATATATTTTTTTTAAATTTTTTAGCCACATGGAAGAGAACCCAATGAGTAAAGAAGGACCAACAGTGTGCTAATTGTGACCAACCATCTTAATTTTATTAAAATCAGGGGAATAGTTTTTAAGATATGTTGGCTTTCAAAAATAATAAACGACGGACTGACTGACAGACACCTGAATAAAAATGTTCTCTGATGTCAGGAAACGGGTGTATTTATTAGAATTGTTAAATTTGGAGACATAAAAAGAATGTCGTTCTTCATAACGATCAAAATGCTTTTGGTACCTTCGGTAAGCTTGGAAGCAGAAATGTAAAAAAATCACAGGGAAGTACTTGCGTCCAAGTACTTTTTAGGGTTTTGTAGATGATTAAGCATACCCGTTATGTAATAATTTTTTTTTTCTTCTATCTCAAGGGTCCTGGGTTCGATCCCCCGGGGGGTCACAATATTTTTCATCAGTAATAAATACTAGATAAATTGAATTTTTTCTGAACATTTTCATCGCTCCACCATAAGATATAACCATGAATTATTTCAAAATTTTAGGACCAGCCGTTATATAGTGTTTGGAGGGGGGGAATTTTTTGGGAGTATATTTTGAATTATAAAACCAATAAAGAATGAAAAAATTTAAAAAAGCAAATATATGTTTGTGTCCTACTCTACACCAGCTTTCATTTGATACCCAAATGAATATTTGAAAATTTGGGATGAACTCCCGGAATTTTCATCGCCCCACAATAAGGCATTAGCATGAATTAAGCATGAATTATTTCAAAATTTTAGGACCAGCCGTTATATAGTGGTTGGGGGGGGATTTTTTTTTGGGTATATTTTGATTTTTTTACCCAATAAGGAATGCAAAATTTAGAAAAGCATATATATATTTGCGTCCTACTCATTAGCAGCTTTCATTTGATACCCCACTCGAAAATTAAAAAAATATATAAATTTTTGAATTTGCCACATTCTTGCGAATTGCGCATGCGCATATTTAATTTTGAACTTCTGTATATTTTTCCTGTGGTTGGGTCAAAAAGTTGCACCAGTGTTTAAATTTCAGCACTTTCGCTTAAACGGTTCGGGCCCTATGAACCAAAGAGCGACGGACAGACGGACACATCACCTTAGGCATATGGGATTTGAGAAGTATCTACAAAACCCTAAAAATGACCCTTAATACAGTGCACTAAGTAAATACAAAATAACCAGTTCGAGGCAACTCAGACAAACTTTTTCATATACGAGTGCGTAACTATTTATCCCAGTGTTTTCCATTTATTAGTTTTCGTAGGGACATTTTAATTATTATTGAACATTTTATCAAAATGTATCATAAAAATAATTTCTCCTTGGTGGGGAATTGAACTCTCTCCGTCCGCGTTTAAAGCTATTTTCTCAGGAACTTGATTTTTCCCGGGAAAACGGCTTACATCATTAGATTTGAATTAAATGAACTACAGTTTAGAATTTTTTTAATCAAAATAGTCGAAACTGTTTTCGAAATAATTACAAGATAACTAGAACTTTTTATATACTACGTTTTTAAATTTTCTGTTGAATCATATGTAATGTTGATAATATAATTGTCATCGTGTTCTGAGCTATTCTAAAAGTTTCAAATGTTTAGCTACTCGGGAAGTTAGTTAAAAATCGATTGCAAGATTTGTACTGGACAAACAAACAAGAAAGCAAGCTAATAAAAACTTAGTAAAATAATATTTTTTATGTTTTTTAGAGTTTTTGGGGAGTAGCACCCCTCAATTTGGAGCTAAAAGTCATATCTTGTTTTTGTTTCAGGGTATGATTTTTCTGAACATGTTTCCAAATTTCATCAAAATCGGCCCTGTAGTTTAGGCTCCACGTGTCTTCACAGAGGAAAGACGACAGACAGACATTTTTTAAAAACCACTTTTTTGGACTCAGGGGACCTCAAAGAGTGTAAATCATAATCTAATTTTCGTGCCATCACAATACTTTCTCTTTTTATGAGAAAGTAAAAGCGGAAGCAAGGCACCTGGGTTTAGTTTGGTATGGAAAAGACCAAACTAAACCTATAAATAATAACATATTTTTTGATTATGTGAATTATAATTTTGTTTGTCCTTTCCAATATGAAAATCAAAAGTCGATATTGTCAAAATAGGGGCAGATATTAGGATATAATATGAAGGACTTATTTACCTCATAGAAAGGTATCATTGGTGCGATTTTCAGCTCAATCAGCGAAATAGTTTAGCAGTAATTTAGCGTTAAAGTTTCAAACTAAACAAGTTATTTTCAAAATGGCGCCAGATGTCAAAACAAAATTGAGATGTTGGCCTTAAAAAGGTAGTATCTCAGCGCAATCGAAAAATTTTCTATTTTGTACGAATTTTTTAAATATTTGCTGACTCAGCAAAATTATTTTCTATGCAGCACAACTTCATTTAAGGACTGATTTTTTTATTAATTTTCAACTCTCTAGCTTAAAAACTGTGAGAGTTATGCGTGACGCAGACAGACATCCAGCTAAAAAACACTCAAAATCATCTTAAGAACTGTGAGAGTTATGCGTGACACGGACAGCCTGACATCCAGCTAAAAAACACTTAAAATCATCTTAAGAATGTGAGACTTATGCGTGACACAGACAGACACCCAGCTAAAAAACACTCAAAATCATCTTAAGAACTGTGAGAGTTATGCGTGACACAGACAGACACCCAGCTAAAAAACACTCAAAATCATCTTAAGAACTGTGAGAGTTATGCGTGACACAGACAGACAGACACCCAGCTAAAAACCGCTTTAATCATCTTAAAAACTGAGAGTTATGCGTGACACAGACAGACAGACATCCAGCTAATAACCGCTTTAATCATCTTAAGAACTGTGAGAGTTATGCGTGACACAGACAGACACCCAGCAAAAAACACTCAAAATCATCTTAAGAACTGTGAGAGTTATGCTTGACACAGACAGACACCCAGCTAAAAACACTCAAAATCATCTTAAGAACTGTGAGAGTTATGCGTGACACAGACAGACAGACACCCAGCTAAAAACCACTCAAAATCATCTTAAAAACTGTGAACGTTATGCGTGACACAGACAGACAGACACCCAGCTAAAAACTACTCAAATTCATCTTAATAACTGTGGAAGTTATGCGTGACTTAGACAAACAGGCATCCAGCTAAAAACCACTCAAAATCATCTTAAGAACTGTGAGAGTTATGCGTGACACAGACAGACACCCAGCTAAAAAACACTCAAAATCATCTTAAAAACTGTGAGAGTTATGCGTGACACAGACAGACAGACACCCAGCTAAAAACCACTCAAAATCATCTTAAAAACTGTGAACGTTATGCGTGACACAGATAGACAGACACCCAGCTAAAAACTACTCAAATTCATCTTAATAACTGTGGAAGTTATGCGTGACTTAGACAAACAGACATCCAGCTAAAAACCACTCAAAATCATCTTAAAAACTGTGATAGTTATGCGTGACTTAGACAGACAGACATCCAGCTAAAAACTACTCAAAATCATCTTAAAAACGTTGAGAGTTATGCGTGACACAGACAGACAGACATCCAGCTAAAAACTACTCAAATTCATCTTAATAACTGTGGAAGTTATGCGTGACTTAGACAAACAGGCATCCAGCTAAGAACCACTCAAAATCATCTTAAGAACTGTGAGAGTTATGCGTGACACAGACAGACACCCAGCTAAAAAACACTCAAAATCATCTTAAAAACTGTGAGAGTTATGCGTGACACAGACAGACAGACACGCAGCTAAAAACCACTCAAAATCATCTTAAAAACTGTGAACGTTATGCGTGACACAGATAGACAGACACCCAGCTAAAAACTACTCAAATTCATCTTAATAACTGTGGAAGTTATGCGTGACTTAGACAAACAGACATCCAGCTAAAAACCACTCAAAATCATCTTAAAAACTGTGAGAGTTATGCGTGACTTAGACAGACAGACATCCAGCTAAAAACTACTCAAAATCATCTTAAAAACGTTGAGAGTTATGCGTGACACAGAGAGACAGACACCTCGCTAAAAACCACTTAAATTCATCTTAACAACTGTGGAAGTTATGCGTGACTCAGACAGACAGACATTTAGCTAATAACCGCTTTAATCATCTTAAAAACTGTGAGAGTTATGCGTGACACAGACAGACAGACATCCAGCTAATAACCGCTTTAATCATCTTAAAAACTGTGAGAGTTATGCGTGACACAGACAGACAGACATCCAGCTAAAGACCACTCAAATCATCTTAAAATCACTCACCATAAATAATTCCATTAATATCTAGATTTCGGAATTTATTTTGGTTGAAAACAATACTACTTTTCCATTTAAGGGAAGGAAAATTAAAAATCTTTTTTTTTAAGAATTTTTTTTGTTTATAGTCCAGGACATAGCGTGCATAAAAGTGACTGACAAACATCAAGCTAGAATTTTGAGTTACAAGTAAATTTCTTGGTGCCTTTTAAGAATATATGGTCGGCTAAGTTGCTCTGCGGAACATAGCTTGGCAATAGGCATTTGAAAAAAAAAAAGTGGTGGAGAGCGGCCATGTCCCGCCCTTTTTAGTGGACAATGTGATTTTCATGATCCTGAGTACAAAATTAGTTAGTAGACCAAAAATCAAGTTGATACTAGTTTGGTCACTTAATATGGGACTATGTACTTTGATTTGGAGAAATATTTGAATGACAAACATACATCAACTACCATCACCTTAATTTTTGGTCTACTAACTAATTTTTTAATAAGGATCATGAAAATCACATTGTCCACCATAAAGGGAGGGCCACTCTCCACCGGTGTTTTTTTTCAAAGGCCTATTGTCAAGCTATGTCCCGCAGAGGATCTTAGCTGACCACATATTCTTAAAAGGCACCAAAAGAAAACTTATACACAAAATTCTTGCTTGATGTTAGTCAGGCACTTTTTTGCACGCTATCTCCTCGACTATTAATATGTTTTGTATTTTAATATTGTATTTGATTAAATATTTAAATAATAGTACAACTGCCCATGAAAGAATTAGGTCTGCCAAAAGTTTAATATTGTTTAAAAAAAACTTACGTCTAATGGTGAACAAAGTAAACGAAATATTCTGAAATCCTCTTCAGTATCTGTATGAATTGAAGCCATGTGACACTTTAAATCTTAATCTAAACAAATGTTTACTAAGTTTTAAGCATATTATTTATTAAGTACTTTTCTTTACTTGATTTTAACATTAAGTAATTAAGTATGTGTAATATACTTATAATTTATTAGTTATTGAATTATTAAGTTGTAATTATAAGGTATTTGAAGTAAGAAGTATAATTTGATATTGTTGATAGTGTAAGTTTTGAAGTTGGACTAAGGTCTACAAGAGACTGAAGTATATCGACCCAGGTAGGGTAAGTCGAGGTTTTATATCCCGTGCTTACTCTGTGTATCAATCCATTCAGTTGACTACTGACTACTCAGTCACGAAATCAAATCCACTGCTTTTCTCATTGTAGGATTAAGTCCTAATATTATCTATATAGTAAAGTACTAAAGATATATTATACAGCGTGTACCCGGATCGACGTATGAACAGGTGAAAAAGATCAACATTTTTTTTAATTGAAATTTCATATTCTGGAGTACAGCCCTGCTTGAATGGAAACTAATATATGCCATAATTTTAGTTTCTAATAATTACAAGATAAAAAGAAATTTTTATATACTACGTTTTTAAATTTTCTGTTGAATCATATTATGTAATGTTGATAATATATTTGTCATTGTTATACACAGTGTTAGTGAAAATAATAATATAATAAATAGTTCCGAATTTATTTACTTCACATAAATAACAACAATCTAGAGTCTAGAGAGCTGATCTTAAACCTATAAAAGGACGAATCTTTGTATAACGGATCTCCCCAACACCAAATCTAAACCGTGCCATTGATATGCCTCCGTGTAGGGACAGTAAGAGAATAAAAATGTGTACAAGTAAAGAAGTACAGGTGCAGAAAAATTGATCTGATACCTAGGACACAAGTGTAAACAAACCTGGTTGTCATAAGTCAATTAATTTATTTCTTTGTTTACTTTTCCTTTTTTGCTGCCATTCAATGTTTATCTCTTAATAAAAAATCACAAATTTAAAACCCGTCAAAATTAATAATATAAATATGGGACATGTCAAAACAAATAAAATAACTTGCGGTTTTTTCCGAACTAACTTTCCATACAGCAAAATATGCTGAAAACTATTTAAATTCTGCTGAAAGATGGCTAAAAGTTTTAAAATAATGGATTGTCATCGTGTTCTGAGCTATTCTAAAAGTTTCAAATGTCAAGCTACTCGGGAAGTTAGTTAAAAATCGATTGCAAGATTTGTACTGGACAAACAAACAAACAAGAAAGCAAGCTAATAAAAACGTAGTAAAAAATCAAGTATGTCTAAGAAATTTACAAAACAAAAAATCGTAGTAAAGTGCTTTTTCTCCAGGAAAAACTTAAGAAGAATACAAAATTTTAAAACCCTACGCCTACTTTGATATTTTGTATTCTTCCATTCCATAATTTTACCTAATGTGCTGTTAAAAATAGTTAAAATTCATTATTTTAGTAGTGTTTTCTGTGTCATAAAATAGATTTCATACTTCGAAAATACCACTGTAAATTGTGAATATTGTTATGTTAGTATGAAATTAAATTTAATTGTAAATTATTGGGGAACTGAAAACTGCACCATTTTTTTTTTTTTCAACGAAGTAAATCAATGCACCACTCCTGTTTAAAACTATGTAAATTGCACAACTCCAATTTAAAACGAAGTAAGTCAAACCATGTAAATTGCACCACTACCTCTTGAAACGAAGTAAATAAAATAGTGCGTAAATTGCACTACTAAATCTCCCTTTGTCTAACTTAATGATTGGACTAATGGATTTTGTCACTTTCTGTTACATAAGTGTGATGTTCCTTTGTCCCAAAATACAATTGAAAAAATGTCCCTTTGTCTTATTTGATTGTTAGGCTTACAGATATTGTCACTTTCAAATACAGAAGTGTGATATTCCTTTGTTCCAATGTACTTGACAATCTTCTCACAAATAACATATGCAACAAAAAAAATAAAATAAAAATAAATAAAAATATAAATTAATAAATAGTAACATGATATAAACTTAAACAACTTTTCACACTAACAACAACAAAATAGTAACATAAAAATAAAATTTAAATATTAAAATAGTAATATGATTAGATAGTAATTAAAATGAATTTGGAACTATGTAGTTGTAGGAAAAATATGTAGTTATGTTATATTATTATTATTTATTAATTATGCATATTATATTATTGTATTCTAATATATTTTTTGTTTTTACTTAGCGTATCAACTATTATAAGTTTCTGTAGATACTGATGAACTCCTCCTCCAAGCTCAAGCTTCCAGCTTTTTTGGAGGAGTAATTCTGAAAACTCATGTATTACTTTATTGTATTATTTTTTTTTTTTTTTTTATCTGAATAATAAAATTAAAAAAAAAAAAAAAAAAAAAAAAAAAAAAAAAAAAACTTTGTACGATGGAACCATTGAAGAGGTTGAAAGGAATTGAAAGGAAGGTGCAATTTACATAGTTTGACCTACCTCGTTCTGGAAGAAAGTGGTGCAATTTACACTATTTTCCTTACCTCGTTCTGGAAGAAAGTGGTGCAATTTACACTATTTTCCTTACCTCGTTCTGAGAAGTAGTGGTGCAATTTACACTATTTTCCTTACCTCGTTCTGAGAAGTAGTGGTGCAATTTACACTATTTTCCTTACCTCGTTTTGAGAAGTAGTGGTGCAATTTACACTATTTTCCTTACCTCGTTCTGAGAAGTAGTGGTGCAATTTACACTGTTTTTCTTACTTCGTAAAACATTCTTTTTTATTGCTGCTAAAAAAATGATACAATATACATATACCCGAATTATTTGTGATTTGTTATTTTTATTGTTTTTAATTTTTATAATAATTATCTGAATGTCTAAACAGACGAATGAGAGTAAACTAAAACTTTTTTGCATTTGCATAATTTATCAATCTACAACTTTTCCTAACGAAATTATTCGTTCAAAATGTTTTAAGGGTTTTAAAATGTTGTATTCTTAATCAGTACTTCTTTTTTAACAACTTTTTTCAATAAAATTTTGTCGCATGTCCTGGAGAAAAAATCACTTTACTATAGTGAGAAAAATATTTTTTTTGTAAATTTCCAAGACAAACTTGATTTTTCGAAACATAAACTATGACATAAATTAGTTTCAAGCAGAACCGAACCCCAGAAGATGAGATTTCAAATCAAAATATTTTAGGAAGCTATGTGATCGTTCTAAAGAACGAAAATATTAGGTAATAGAAGCTATGTGATCGTTCTAAAGAACGAAAATATTAGGTAATGGAAGCTATGTGATCGTTCTAAAGAACGAAAATATTAGGTAATGGAAGCTATGTGATCGTTCCGAAGAACGAAAATATTAGGTAATGGAAGCTATGTGATCGTTCTAAAGAACGAAAATATTAGGTAATGGAAGCTATGTGATCGTTCTAAAGAACGAAAATATTAGGTAATGGAAGCTATGTGATCGTTCCGAAGAACGAAAATATTACGTAATGGAAGCTATGTGATTCCGAAGAACGAAAATATTTTAGGTCTCCGATTTAAAAAATTCCAAGACAGAAATCCGTTTAAGACAAAAGGGAACATGTTTGGTTCCGTATCTAACTGTCTAACACTCAATTTTTGCGAACAAACATACCTTTAAAGCTACGCGTCCAATTTTAATGAAATTTGTATGGAAGGTTATAATTAGCTCATTATTGGTCCCATATAAGTTTCAACTTTTTATTTGTTTCTCTTCCACATGCGCACAAACATATATTTACACCTACAGCTTCAAAAATACTTATCTGATTTGAAAGAAACTTTTATACTTTATCGAAAGTAGTGCAGATAGCCCCATATTAGTTTGATCAGTCTGCGCTCTTTAACTTTTGCTAAATTGTTACTTTAATTCATGTAACAATTCAATATATTTTGACATATTAAAAAAACAATTAAATAAATTAGACAATAATGGCTTGTAAAAGCATGAGATCACTAAACACTAAAGTACTTAATAGAATGTAACGAAGCTATGTGCCACAATAATTAGCAGTCTATTTTACATGAATAATCAATTATCAATTTATCAATACTTAAAATGCGCAGGCGGCTGAAATTAATCTGGGTCAATCTACGGGCTACTTTCAACAAACCATCCAAATTTCATAATAATCAGATAAGTATTTTTAAAGATATAGCTTTAAATAAATGAATGTTTGTGTGCATGTGGAAGAGGATCATTCGAGCGCAGAAAGTTGAAACTTATACAAGACTAACAATGGGCTAATTATAATCTACCATCCTAATTTCATTAAAATCCGACAAGTAAATTTTAAAATATGTTGGATTGCAAAAATGTTCCCTAATGTCTGAAACGGATTGTCTTAATTTTTTTTTTTAAATTCGAGACAAAATGTTTTTGTTCTTCAGAACTATTTTAAGCCTGGTTTACACGATGCCGATTGGCGAGACAACTGGCGGGGCCAATTGGCCTCACGGATTGGGGGACAATCGCTGACCATTCTAGTTGAATAAAATACCGTTTACATGTGGTTTTGAATTGTCCCGGCAGTAGAGGTCGAGAAATGGACGAGTACGCATCTTCTACGATGTCCTATAAGAGTTGTATTTAATTCGGAATGATCGTTGTCGGGAATTCATTTTACGCTTTACGCTGAGTCGTGTAAAGTTCTAACGGACGAGGTAGAAAAGAAGCGGGAGTGGACTAGGAAATGGCTTTTAAAAGACTTCAGGGTGGGTACGAAAACCTCCGCTGATACGTAACCAGATTTTGCACTTTTTTGTTGTTTTGAAAGTTCAATATTAAAAGTGCCTCGAAAGGATTTAATTTTAGCCTTTACCTCATCGACACTAAAACTTTCATTATTCATTTGTCGGCTATATCCAAGAGTGCCGTTTGGCGGGCGTTTTTTAACATTATATAGATCGTCGTGCATATCCCACAGAATCGATGGCGTATAGTTCAACAAATTGTAAATTTGTTTCGTCGTTCCTTTTTGGAGCCATTCTCACAGAGTAAATTTAAAAAAAAGAGCTACGATAAAACACAGATTTAATTTTAGAGAAAAATGATAATAATTAGGAAAGAGAATCACAAGGTAAGAAACTTTCTCTTTGATTGGCACGACGCAACTGTCCTATATCATTCACACGGTGCCAATTGTGGCGACAATACCGAGATCCGAGAGGGGGGAGCACCCCCACCTCTCGGATATCGTAGCTGGGCCCAGTTGATTGTCCTCAACCTACTCCTCGAGACAATAGCTGGCCAGTTCAATTGACGGGACAATTGGCAAGCTAATTGGCCTAAAACGTTTACACGAAGCCAGTAATTTTATGCCAGTCGGCTTCTTTCAATTGTCTTGCCAATTGGCATCGTGTAAACCAGGCTTCACATAGCTTTTGTTACATTCGGTAAACTCAGAAGCAATAAGTTTCATAAATAAAAGTAGCACAGTCTCAATCTACAATTATTTTCCAAATACATCTTCAAATATTACCCAAATACAAATAAACAAGTGGAGGTTATTCTTGAGATGCGTTTGTAAAAAAAAACCCTTAAAACTTAATACTAAATTTAGAGTAACAGATCTTAAATCTTCATACTAAATATAGAGTAACAAATCGTGTTGAATATTAGACTAGGCATCGCGTGGCTCTATCATTGAAGCGAGCGTATTGCAATGAAATACTGAATATTGAAATTTATTAATCATGATGAATGTCATAGTTGAAGATAAGTGGAAGAGGGTAGTGTAGGGAAGAGTGGGGGTACTCGGTACAAAGCTTTACTTCCTAAACAAACCATACACTATACGACTATAACAATCTTCACCACCCGCGGTAGCTTTTAAACAATTATTATAAATGTATCTCGTCACTACGCAAAGAATTTTGCTTGTATCAAGTTGAAATTTTGCATACCTGTTTCAATTGTGCATTAGATGGTGTATATGAAGTTTTATTAAAATCGTTTCGTTAGAACGTAAGATATCGGTAAAAAGGTTGTTTTCTCTATTATAAACGTTTAGGTCCGCTTTAATAGTTTTAGCGATCTTTATTAAGTCATAGCGGTGTCGCTGTTGGTTTTAGTAAAAAATGATATTTGAAAAAAAATGTTCGTCTCATCGAGTAGATGATGAGAGAATCTTTTCCCTTCCTGAAATTCCAATTTAATTTTTGTACCTCTCGTTTACGCGAGCGTTGCGCGCGAACTCATGGACGGATCACGCTGTCCAACGAACTTAGCCTGAGTATTAGTAAGAGGAACATGTATACCAAATTTCAACTAAATCGGTCAACTTTTACTCAAGTTATCGTCACACGCGTAAACGTTACTGACAGACAGACAAACAGACAGACACGGAGCATATTTCGTTGAATGTAGGAAGCTCTCTACGCTCGCTTCAATTAGGAGTTACAAATTTTCTAGCTTCGAGTGACGTGTTTACTAAATGTTCGCTAAACATTCACAAGCAACAGTTTCACAGCTGTTCGCAGCAATAAATGCGCCAACAAGAAATGCATTAAGCTATTTTAATAATTTAACAGTTCGAGTAGGAAACAAAGATGACGTAATTAATGAAAAAAATATCAATTGTTATCGATAGGAACTAAACCAGAAGGTTGTACGAGAGCAACAGTTCTTTATTTAGTTTTAATGATTCCACCTGTAAGATAACCTAGATGCGTGGCTACACTGAAAACGATGCCAATATTACCAAGTAACCCTTTTAAAAAAGATCCTACAATAATTTTCTTTTATTAGGCTCTTGTTTAGGTCACTAGGGTTTCACTATACTTTTAACGCTTAAAAAAGTATTTCAATCAGTTTTAAGGGGGTCAAACTGGTCAAGCTGGAAGAACAAAGTCTGTTGTTATTAATATTAATGTATACATTTGTTTTACAATAATACACAGTCTGACCTCTTTATAACAAACTTATATACAACGAAATTCTCTATATAACGTTTTTTAGGGTTTTGTAGATTCTTCTCAAAACCCTTATGCCGAGGGTGATGTGTCCGTCTGTCCGTCGCTCTTTGGTTCATAGTGCCCGAACCGTTTAAGCTAAAGAGCTGAAATTTGAAATACTGGTGTAACTTTTTGACCCAACCACAGGAAAAATATACAGAAGTTCAAAATTAAATATGCGCATGCGCAATTCGCAAAAATGTTGTAAACTCAAAAATTTATATTTTTTTTAATTTTCGAGTGGGGTATCAAATGAAAGCTGCTGCAGAGTAGGACGCAAATATATATAAGCTTTTGTAAATTTTGCATTCCTTATTGGGGAAAAATCAAAATATACCCCAAAAAAATCCCCCCGCCCCTCCCAACCACTATACTTCGGCTTGTCCTAAAATTTCGAAATAATTCATGCTAATGCGTTATTGTGGGGCGATGAAAATTCCGGGAGTTCATCCCCAATTTTAAAAATTGCCAATTTTGGGCGCGAAAATTTGAAGTGCGTCAAAAATTTTATTTTTTTAAAATTTTGAGTTGGGTATCATATAAAAGCTGGTGAAGAGTAGGATTCAAATATATATTTGCTTTTTTAAATGTTTCATTCTTTATTAATTTTATAAGTCAAAATATACCCCCAAAAATTTCCCCCCTCCCCAACCACTATATAACGGGTGGTCCTAAAATTTCGAAATAATTCATGGTTATACCTTATGGTGAAGCGATGGAAATGGTTTGAAAAAATGAATTTTTCTAGTCGTTATTACCGATGAAAAACATTGTGACCCCCCGGGGGATCGAACCCGGACCCTTGAGATCTAAGAATAAAATCATAATTACATAACGGGCATGCTTAATCTTCTACAAACCCCAAAAAACCCTAAAAAGTACTTGGACGCAAGTACTTCCCTGTTATTTTTTTTGCGTATTCTTCATCCATTAGTTAAAGTGGAATTAGAATCATCTTTACACAGTATAGAGAACCCTCTTGCTCTCAGTTCAGACGTTTATAATACCTATACTCTCACCTTTAAACAGCGTAATTTACTCACTGTACTCACAGATGTCTAGAATTAAATGACTCTCAGAAAAATTTAATGTATTCCTATGCGTAGATGAAGGAATAAAGAACAAAGAAGTATCCAGTAGGGGAGACCGGGTACGGTTGAAACAACCCAATTAATGGGTGGAAAAATTAGCGATATTTGGGAACAACCAAGGAAAAGGGACGCGGCTTCCGTGGCGGAATCTGAATCTTTTGTGTTTGGTGTCGTTTCGAGTTTATCATAAGTTAAGTCTGAGAGGGGGTATTGTGTTTTCGTGTCCAAAATTAAGTATTTTTGTTGCTACTCTTTTGCTTTTTTATCCAAAACTAAAATAGTTGTGGATATGATAGATTTTAACGTGAGAACTTTGGTTATGGAAGTTCAACAGGTGTAATTCTTTTATATCTAAATTGTTTATTTCGTAGGTTATGACGACAACTTTTTTAAAACATGTTCTTGGTACGGTTGTAACAATGTTTACAATTAAGTTACCAGCTGACTATATAAACTATGAAATTTTCAAATACACTTTAAGCTTCATTTAAATAATTCAAATTAAATCTTTTTTTTTTAACTTTCGTCAAATTTAATTAGTTTTAATGTTAGTTAACCTTGAACTACAAAATATATGATACAAATTACATTTAGAATATTTATTATTGTTTCATTTATCTTAAACACCTATTATTCTGCGTATGACCAATTATTCAATTATTTTGCTTCATGTTCTGTGATTTTGACTCGATAAATAGGTATTTCTAATATAATTATCTTTATTCTGTTAGTGTTACAACTAACCCCAATAACTGTTACAACCGCCCTGGTATGGGGTCGGTTGAAACCTTTTTCCTGAATTTTTAAAATGCCTATAAATATTCTTGTAATGCAGATAATCTTACTATAACCTCATCCATTTCTAGTCTGATATCTAAAGTTCAATTAAGGCCCACTGTCAAATACATTGAGGTTAAAATGTTTTTGCAGGAAGCGATTTTGTAAAAAATATTTCAACCGTCCCCGGTCTCCCCTAAATATGAAATCGCTCTGAGTTCAGTCTCTACAATTTTGAAAAAAAAAAAACCGGGATTTAATAATCAAACAATACTAAACAATCAATAACTTGGCTTTCCTCCGTGTCACGAAGGTTTTAAAGTCCGACGTTTCGCTTCCACTACTGGAAGCATCTTCAGGGGGGGGGGGGCACAAACAGCGCTCACATCGCACTTTACAGATTCACTATGATCTATACCAACAATTCGATAAATTCATCAATTTAAATATATAGATCAAAGTTTGGATATATTTTAAAAGTAAAGAGTCGGACACCTGCACACAGTGATTATAATTCGATTGATTTGTTTACTGTTAGAATAAACAAATCAAACAATTGTGGGAACTAGTAAAACATTTGTCTCTGCGAGCATGCTCAATTTGAAATGCGCCTGCGCACCTCAAAACATTCATGCGCATACACCAATGTTCTGCTTGTTGCTCGCTTCGTATTCATCAATCTGGACATTGCTTTAGTGTTAAAGTTTGCATGAAGTCAGATAATTTGAAAAAAAAAATCTTGGTGAGATAGAAAATCGATAATGTTATTACTGGATGTTTTTATGGCTAACGCAACGAATGGAAGGGGTCAAGTTATAAGGGAGCCAACTCCCCTTAGCTTAATCTATAGTGCGTGAGCGATGTTCGAGATGTGGTCAGCCCTGGGCTACTAAATTATTGATTCCTATTGGTTAATTATACTGCCTTCCTTATAAAAACCTTTTTCGGTTAAGGCAGAATGTTTTTAAAACTGTTAGTGTCTTTTAAATGAGGAATATCTTACAAAATGTTGGTTCATTATTCATTATAGAGGAATCAAATTAAACCTTTTTTTACTTTCTTATATACGTAGATTATATAAAAGAGAAAGTACTGGTATGTTGGGAATATGGTGAATTTACATATTTTAAGGTCCTCATTGGTCCCAAGAAGTGTTTATTTAAAAAAAAAAAAAAAAAAAAAAAAAGAGTCTGTCTGTGAACCCTAAACTACTGGGCAAATTTCAATTAAATTTTGCGAGCTAGAAGCTAGAGCTAAACAAGTAAGGCACGCTTCCGCTCGCGTACGTGAGGCGATAATCGCCGGTTTCTGTTCGATTAAGTTAAAATTATTAAGTGTAAAATGTTTAATAGTTGCATACTCTTTTTCTACACTTCAAGACCTTTAAATTAATGTATAACATGTAAAAACCTTTTATCTACGATTGATACGAAATATAAACATTATATCTCTGTTTAGATGCGTAGAAAGTGATTATTTACGTACTTGTATTCATTGCGCATGCACGTCTCATAGTTCTGAATAATTCCTCTTCTTTACCACGCTAGCGCTGTAAAGAAGAGGAATTCTTCAGCTTTACGCACGATTACCGAGTTTACATTTAACAAAACTAATTTGCTGTTCTTTTATTAATGTAACTGTTTATATCGAGTTTTTATTTTTTAATTTAAATCAAATTATTATTATTATTTACTACGGGAAACAGACAGTGAAATAATCCTCCAGAAATAATTAATTCGGCAAAAAATACATCTCAAGAATTAATGCCATCTTTATCAAGAGAGAGATACGAACTTACATACAGCAAGTTTATTTTTTCTATATTTATAATTTAAATCTAACAATCGTAGATAAAGTACGGTACGCAACTCGTGTGAAAACGGCATTTCGCATTGCTCGTGCGGTTTTACTACCCTCGCTGTCGCTTGGGTGCAAACTCCACACTCGCATGCAAAATGCTACTTTCCGCACTCGACGCGTAATGTACTATTTTTAGTCACCCACCATATTGGAAATTGAACATTAATATAAAAAAGAACATTACAAACATTATGTGAAAACTCCAACAAGTGTACAGTTGTCACATATATGCTGTGATTAACCTGTGTGTTAATCACATTTCATGTTTGATGTGAATTTCATGTTTCTAGCTAAAGTAGTTAAGAATTGAAATATGCCAACGGACAGACAGACAGGCAGAGCCGTTATATATATTTCGTACAGAAACCTAAACCTCTATTATGTAGACAATTTTTTTAGCCATTCAGTTCAATTTAAAATAACATACATTTATTTTTAATAATGTAACAGGCGTATATAACTTCTCTTGTCGAATACCCTTGTCTGTGTGTATAAATGTTTAAAATTCGAATAATACTGACTAAATGACTGACTGACTAATCACGTTATCTCTGAAACTACTACAGGACTAATGCCCATGAAAGTTATGTACATAGATTCCTCTTTGTCCCTAGTTATTCCATAATGAATCTTTTTACGATCTGCCATCACTGTATTTTCTTCAATTTGACCTTAAGGGGGGGGGGGGGATTAATTGAGCCCAGACTGTTCTTCCGAAGCAAGAAAGATGTAAGCCTCCATAAATGAAAGATTTTCTATTTTAAATCATAAGGAAGAGGGGGATAAGACACCGGGAAAGTTAAAATTTAAAAATTGTTCTCCAGAAGTCAGAATGTATTGCTAATTAGGAAAATTATATTTGATCTATGGGAGGAGGTAAAGAAATAAAGAGGAGGAAGGTGGGGGGGGGGGGTACTCACTTAGTGAAATAATTTAAATGTTTAAACTCATCAAATTAAAAATAACACTCTCCGTAGTGAATCACAGGATTCTAGCTAGTTAAGTAATAAACGAATAATAAAAATAACAAATATTTCTTTTAAACTTTGAATTCTCCGCCTAATTAGAAATTTTAAATGAAATATAATTAATTATAGGTAGGAGAGACGCTCAGCTGATCACCATATGGTTTTCAATTCTTTCCCTCTGCATATAAAATCTATTTTTGAACTTACCCCCCTCCCCGGCTTGAAATCTCTCCAGACTTTTTCAGCTAACCTCTCTTTTAAACAGTTAAAAATTAATTTTTTTGTGCGTTGTATAAAATTTGATAATATATTTTTCTTAAATATACTTGTATATTATAAATTTCGTTGAAAAGAACAAATTAAAAGAAGATATGGCACAAAGCGGTGTTACTCTTGGATTCAACACACTCAGAAATGTTCTTAAATCACGAGTACGTACCTAGATTTTTATTTTATTTTTTTCCAATTGCAATAAAAAATAATATTATGCATTTTTATTTAAGACATTTTATAGCAATTTAAATAACTGTTATTTCACCAGTTCACTGAGATCATCAGTTCAACTAAATTGATGGTGATAGTTCTGTATTAATATTAGCTACAATATATTTATAATCACAAAATTGATAATTGTTTAAAAATAATTTCATATAATTTTTGAATACACACAAAAAAAAATTATATACCTTTAATCGAATATTTTTAATTAAAAAATTACACATTCTTTATTATTTTCTTTACTGTGTAAAGATGCATTTATAAATAAATATAATAATAATGGTGGCGTAGGCATCCGTAGGTTTTATAACCAAAATTTTATAATATGATTAAGTGATCAATAAAATGTGAATAATATGATAACGTGATTAATAAAATGTGTATGATTGATAACGTAATTAATCAAATTTTATAATATGATAACGTGATTAATAAAATATGTATAATTGATAACGTGATTCATGAAATTTTATAATATGATAACGTGATTCATGAAATTTGTAATAAAATAATTAGTAATAAGTAATAATAAAATTTAAATCATTATAATAATTTGATTATAAAATTGTGTATAGTAATGTGATTAATAAATTTTGTTAAATTTATTATCTTATCTATAAAAACAACATCTTAATTAAATTGTATTAAAAATGTTGTACTATGTAAACTGCACCCAAAAATTACAATTTTCAAAATAGTACCAAGAGTAAAGTGGGGTTATTTTTGATTTTTCAAAAAATTTTACTATTTATAAAAATGTATGTTTGTTCTAAAACGAAGATTAATCGTACAAAAATGTTTGTACCAGGCACTCTGTACCCAATAAGTACAAATCTCTAAATTAATTAATTATTTTTACCTTTTTAATAAAAAAGTTATTCTTAATCTTCTCTGTCTTGTCTAAAATTAATATTCATCTAGTTAAAATAATTGCAACCATGTACTCTACACCTAAAAAGTACAAATCTTTTTTTTACAAAAAAAATGGGGAATGATAACAAAATTACTTTAGGTACTTTTTAGGTACAGAGTACATGGTACAATTTTTTTAACTAGATAAATCTTCATTAAAGACAAGTCAGGAAGAATGATTAAGCATAACTTTTTTCTTAAAAAGTTAAAAATAATTTCATTTATGTCTTGGATAAATTTAGATATTAAATAAATTACGATTAATCTTCGTTTTAGAACAAGCATACATTTTTATAAAGAGTAACTCTTTTTCGAAAAATGATTTTTTTTTTTTTTTTTTTTTTTTTTTCATTTACACCTATAGGCAACTCGAACTGGGGACATACTGTATAGAAAACTAATAATTATTTATGCTGATATTAATTAATAGAACATCTAAGTTGATAAGCTTCTTGTTCTTGATATTTATATTTATTATAGGTAGTGGTCCCCAGTAAGTACTTATGTTGAAAGTGTTGGGTCATTGAGGGGTGAAATAAATGTGTAGAACTACTTCATGAAATTGGCTATATTTCGTTCCTTAAGGAACATCTTCACGCCTGTTATCTACTGGTGTAGTTAAAACATTAAAATATGCATTAAAGCATTTTGAGAAAAAAAATAGACTGCCAATTGGTGTGGCACATAGCTTCCTCGCATCCTATCCACGTACTGTATTAGTATTATGCTTTTTTTTACAAGCCATTATTGTCTATAATTTGTTTAATGGTTTCCCCGTTTTTTAATCAGTCAAAATTGTTTCAATTTTTTACATGAATTAAAGTATCAATTTAGCAAAAGTTAAAGAGTGCAGACGGTTCAGATTTAACTTGGGATATCTGCGGGTTACTTTCGATAAAGTTTCATACAAATCAGATAAGTACTTTTGAAGCTATAGGTGTAAATAGATGTATGTTTGTGCGCATGTGGAAGAGAAACAAATAAGCGCAGAAGGTTGAAACTTATATGGGACCAACAATGGGCTATTTATGACCTACCATGTAAATTTCATTAAAATCGGACGTGTAGTTTTTAAGATATCTTAGTTCGCAAAAATCGAACGACAGACCGACAGACCCCCAGGATAAAAGCGCTCCTAGGCATGATCCTTGGGCTATTCCCTACCTACTGCCAAAATTTCAATTAAATCTATGTAGGACGAAAAAATTGCGAGCCAAAATGCATCTTTTCCTGGACTATTTGGTTAAATTTGTATTTAAAATTATTTTGGTTAATTAAAATCGTCGGAGCCGTATTTCAGAAAATTTTTATTTTTGTAGTATTTTTTTGCGTTTCTTCCGATTTTTTGGGTGTAGTGCCCCCAAATATAAAGAAAATTTTACGATTTCGTATAGGGTTTGATTTTTGAAGTGAAACTTCTTTGGCGGCGGTAGAGTGAATTTTTTCATATAGTGAAATCGTGTAACGAAGTTTGCGATTCGAGACTCGTCCAAGTGTAACATTTTTACAGATTAATTGTATTATATCTATTTAAAGACCAGCAAATCAAAACAAAAATTTATTTTTATTAGAATAAATGTGGTTGCCTTAGCGAAGCAATATTTTTTTTTTTTCAATTAAATTTTCCATAACCATTTCTTAATCCTGAAATAATAAATTCGTCAAAAAATGAAAGAGATTAATGCATTCTAGAACTTAAGTTTCACTTCTAATGCGTGAGAGCCTCACACATATTTTTTTTGAACATAGCTTGCTAATTTCATTGAAATTGGTCGAGTAGATTAGGCCCCACGCGCCTGCATAGGCGACCCCTTCACAGACATTTAAAACAAATTTTTTAGATCCAAGGTACCCCAAATGTGTAAATGTAAAGATAACATTTTTGCGCCTTTCTTATTATATATTGCTTCTTCATAGACATTTGAGAAAGTTAAAAACACGTTTAGCCACGATCCCAACTCTTGCCTATAATTTTAATTAATGTTTGGATCGCTGGTGTAAGAGTATGGACCTCGGTTCTTATGTAGAAAACTTTGATTTCGCTGATGCAGAATAAAGGTTTTAATTATTTTTACAAACTAGAAGAATTTGAATCCCACTTGTACAAAAGACTTAGTCCACAGGCCACCATAAGAAGTGAGTCGCTGATTGATAAAGTTTTCTTACCTTATGGAATCGCTTATTTATGCCGTGTCCACCGATGAATTGGGTATATGGCAACTGGGCACTGGGCCATTTCTTTTTTGTTGACATGCCAAACTTGCCCTTCTGCGGGAACATTGAAAAGAGATAGATAAAGTTTTGATTTTTACAGGATCGTTTAATTAAATTATTTCAAAAACAGTGGTAAAGGTGGCCACCGATACGAGTGGGCCGTTTTCTTTTCAACGTCCCCGCAGAGCGATACGTTTGGGGCGGTGGCCACCCCAAATAAGCACATTATAAGACACGGCATAAATAAGCGATTCCATAAGGTAAGAAAACTTTATCAATCAGCGACTCACTTCTTATGGTGGCCTGTGGACTAACTAGTCATAAAAATATTATAAATGTTTGATTGACTTGCCTCAAAATATATTTTAGTAACTAATTTATTTTATAATGTTGCAGGTTAGGACAATGGTGACCGGTGCCAAAGAAGTGCTCAAACCTCCCAAGCACATTTTGGCGACAATGGGAAAATACCAGGTAAATTACTAAATCCAGACTATGTTTTGATTTTTAGTTCTATAATAAGTTATTTATTTTGATGGTAAATCTGCACTATTTGGCCCACCTATTTCTAATACGTCGCGTCAGAGAGGTTACGTAAAAGTGACAAAGGTTGCTGTGACGTCATGCGCCCTCCACGATTTTTCGTCAGGTTATCTTTTCTGGCTCATAACAAACCATTGTTTACTAGAGTTCTGTAAGCATTTTATAGTTTTTTCCTCTTTTTATTCCAATAAAAGCTTTTTTAACCGTTTTTAACCTTATCATACATCAGTAACATCATTAATAAGCCAATAAATGTATACATTTTAGATGATAAAACAAATAATTCTCACAAATAACTCAAAGAAGATGTAAAATAACTTACTCACAGATGTGCTCTTTTTACTCTATTAAAAGCTTTTTTAACTGTTTTTAACCTTATCATGTATCAGTAACATCATTAATAAGCCAATAAATGTATACATTATAGATGATAAAACAAATAATTGATTAAAAAATAATAATAATATAAAATAGCACTGATAAACCCCAGAATTACATTGTTTGTTATGAGCCAGGGCAGCTTAGCCAACGTAACAACACACACTTTTTTTAAGTAAGTGACGTCACACTTCCCCGGCGTATTGTATTATTTACTTGCAAATCGTTTTTCAAACTCTTCCTTCTTGTAGCATCCGGTTGTAGCATCACGATAAATTCAGTAGTTTATTTAAAAAGAAAAAAAAATACGTAAAGAGTCACTGTCTAAAGGCTGATTTACATGTATTAAGTAATTAAGTAGTTAACTAAATTTTAAGTGACTTAATTTTTAGTAAGCGTTTACACGTTTTCCACTTAATATTTAGTTAAGCTCTTTAGTTCGCTTCGAAACGTTGTCCATTATAACATTTCTTACCCAATTAAACGTTTCTAAATAATATATAAACAAAGATCAACTAATCTATAAGCGAGCCTCCTTCAAACTTGTGCATTTAATTTAATTGCGCATGCTCAGTGATTAGCCACGCCCTATTGAACTTATCGAGATGCTACTACCGGAATCGTTTTAACAAAAGTAAAAAGGGACAGTTTAAAACAAATTATGTTAAATCGGACAATTATAAAAAGGTGGGCCAAATAATGTATCCTTAAAATTTAATTATCAAATCAGCATTCAACCTTCCTAATGCTATTTTATTATTTCTCCTTATTATATATGTAAGGTTCACTCTTTACTATCAAATCAAATAAATAAAACACATCAATTAATTATAGTTTTGAACTCTCTCGTCTTACCTCTCAGTTTACGCTCCAACCACACACTCCCCCACGCTCACGCTATCCCTACTCTCCCTCAATCTCTCTCTCTAACCTAGGGTTGCCAGACGTCCCGGTTTTCCGGGATTGTACCGGTTTTGGACTCAAAGTCCCGGTGTCCCGAAAACACTTTTCGGGACGCCAAAATGTCCCGGTTTTTACTGGAGCCGTAATATAAAAATAATTTAGGTGCAAGAAAAAACTGATAATTTATGTTATAAAATAATTCATAAATGCGAAGTTTTAGAAAGCAAAGGTACAATAGTTTTATAGATAAGAAGTATTTTATAAATCTAAGATTTTTTTTATATGGTACCGATATTGTACTGTATTGAGGATCCATATATATATTATATTGAATCTGAAAGATAAAGAAGCGTACGGCAAAATCTATAGAAGTATTCTACATTTAAATAAAGGAATAGCTAAATAAGCCGTAAGTAAATTGAACAATTAGTGCAGAGTCAAACCTTTAGTTGTAAGCCAAATAGTGCAGATGTATCTACCAATTTTTTTACATTTTATTTATTTATATTTCAGTTTTGCTCGCCTATTTATTGGAAAAAAGATCTAGCGAATGTTTTTGTAAATTAAAATATTAGAACATTATCATTGATATCATAATAAAAATTAATAAATTTAATTAATTTTTCTACTTATTAAGTTTTTGACTGTTTAATAAATTTAATAAAAACTGTTGTATGTATTTACTTTTTCTCAATACAATAGTAAAATTTAACATTAACATTTAACATTTTGTAACGAATTTGATGTTAAAACAAAGTTGTTACAACGATTAGGTGCACAACTTTTATTGAAATACAATTACTATTTTTTTTAATTTTGTATTAAAAGAAAAATGTGTACTTATGTTCATACTTTTTTGCCAACGAACTACACCATAAGTTTACTTTTATGATAAATGACAAAGTATTAAAATCGAATGTAACCTCAGAAATGCATAAAAGCCGCTATTTGAGAGGTCATATTTTCAAAATTTTCCGGGGGAGGGCCCCCGGACCCCCCGGATGGGGGGTCCCGGTTTTTACATTGAGAAATCTGGCAACCCTACTCTAACCCCGATTCAATCACACAAAGCCTTGCAGGCTCTGCATCATATTCCTAACATATGTGAGGAATGGTGGTGTAGCTTGATGGTGTCAAGCTAAAAGGGGGTAACCTACTTCATTACAATTTTTCACTAGAACATTAAATTGCTTTATTTAAACCTGTTTCAATTTTTGAAGTGATTAGTTTTTTGAATAGCCCAAAAGGTTACTATTAAATAAAAATTAATAAGATCAGTGCTGAATTTAATGAAATATCTATTTGCATGAAAATATTAAAGTGATATGTTGGTTATTCCCTTTCAGCAATTCATTTCATAACCCTAATAATGGTTTATTCCCCAAAATCTCACAGTTATTCCCTTCAGTTATTCATTTCAAAGAGGCATTGCTTCATCACTCATGTTGGTTATTACCATTTTGCAAAGCAATATAGGTGACCCATGTTGGTTATTCCCTTAAAAAAATTCAATAATTCTTAATTATTTATCTTAATATTGTGATCTCAGTTATATCCTTTCAGCATTTTATTTTAAATATCCTCTGTTATTATGAGAAGGTAATAAGTGATTTTCCATAAAAATATTGGTTATTCCCTTTTAGCTTCACACCATCGAATTATTATAATATTTTCTTTAAGTCCGGATTGTTCCTAAACAACAAAAGATGTAATAGGTATTGTCAGTGTCACTGAAAAAAATCAGAGTAACATTATTAAGAAGTAAATTATTCAAAAGGTATATGATAATATGTTAACAGTTTTACGTTAACATTACAACATTACATTCGTCTCCGACGAAGACTGAACTTAACTTTCAGTAACCAATTAATTTATTAAAAGGAGCTCCGACAATACCCTAGTAAAGGCTCATAGCTGATTCTCTTATAATGGTTTAAAATATGAAAATATTTAGATATGTCTCATGTTTTCCATCAAGTATTGCTTATCAAAAAACTGAATTTATTTGAGGGTTAAATTGATACATTTTACGGAAAACCCTGTTCCCCTTTTTTTTGGACTGTGAGTTTTAGAACCCCAAATTATTTTCAAAACCCAGCGCCCCGATAGAGATAAATAATAAGCCGAATTCTAAAAGCAGCTATATCCAAAAAATGAAAAAATGAGATATTGGTACCCCTGGATTTGTTTTTTAAAGCTCTACTAGGTTCTGCAGTCAAACAGTTCCAAAAAAATTTATAAACCTATTAAAATCAAGATTGAAATATGCGAGTGCGGTTACAATATCAGCTATATCCCTACTGTACTCGGATTCAAAAGGAGCTATATCCATAACTGATCCAAAAACAGCTATATCCTATGTACACATTGTAGAGTTACTCTGAGTATAAGGCTGCAAAATCATCTATATCCTTCTTTACACATTTATATCTTCTTTTAAACAAAAAAAAAAAAAAAAAATATATGATAGAAGAGAAAAAAAAATTATAGTGGCTACACTATGAATAAATAATAGTTTATAACTGCTTAATTTATATTTATTTGATATAACTGCTTTTGCTGCAGCACACCAATCCAACATGGCGGTGGGTTTGGTTGCAAAAGTAGCTATAAACCAAAAACTGTGACAAAAATGTGTATGTGATTATTTCTTGTTTATTAAAAAGAAAATAATAGCCTGAGATTATAGGGCTTTTGCCCACTAAATGAAATCATTAGTTATTGATTTTTTTTTTTTTTTTTTTTTTTTTTTTTAAATTAACCTGATAATACAATTTATTGAATTGCTAGACGTTTTTCGTGCTTTGCCAAAAACAATTTCAAGTGGATATAGCTGCTTTTGGAATTCAGCTACTCAAATGATGAAATGCTACTTATATTTTAAGTATATATTGATAACTTGTGCTATTTCACCTTTGTTTCTAGGCTGCCGAGGCCACTACGCCTATCCACGTAGTAGAAGGCGCCACTGACCAAATCCTCTTCAGAGGTACATTTGGCGCTTGTATCATGGGTCTGGGTGGTTTTGCAACCCTGATTTACACACTTGGCTTCGCCAAAAAACGCTAGATGCCAGCTTCCTCATAGAAATCACTTCGCGTTAGCATATACGACTTTATGATTATTTGTTACCATTATTAAAGTATATTTGAGTTAAAAATATTGTAAAAAGGTGTAAAAAAATAATAAAGTACTTAACAGCAATGTTTTCTTTAATTCTATTTTTGTCGTAAACAAAATTAATTGTAATTCCTTATCCTACTGCGAATTGACTTTTAACGCATTTAAAAGTATCTAAGATGCCCTATTTTATATCCACGATTTATTGTGATCAACGTATTAAATGTAAGTCAGGTAACGCTAATGTAAAACTACGATCTGTAATGATTCACGAATAAAAACACATTTTATTATAAGTACAAGTGTAAGTTAAGAAGAAGAAAACGGTTTTTGAATTCACAACCTCATTGAAAACGGCAATTTCAAAACGTTTTGAGTTCAAGGTCACAACAATTCAAGGTAAAATTAGGTTTTGTATTCAAACTGTTTTGAAAAAATAAAAAAAGCATGAAAATTGAATTGAAAACAGAATTGAATTGAAAACAGAATTGAGACATGCGCAGTCGCAGTAGGTATGCTATAAGCAGAGATATGATAACCTAACTATAGATTACGATAACATCATAATCTGGGAGTTTATAGTTTTCAAAATTGTTTTGATAACTATTCATGGAAACGGAGTAAATGTTTAGGAACAATGTTCTACAATGTTTTAAAAGTGTTAAGAAACAATGTTGTCGAACAGAAAATCAATGTTTATAAACAAAGTTAATTGTTTCCCGTAGATTGCGGAAAACATAATAAAATTATTAGGAACATTGTGGAAAGATTCCTAAACACAAGTGGTGACACTTTTACGAACATATGTTCCTAAAAATCTCTGCTCAGTTCTGCCAATAATTTTGATTGTGTAGGTGTAGACTATAGCCTTTGTTTTGACAGATCGCAAGTTTTTGAAGTGAAACTTCTTTGGCGGCGGTAGAGTGATTTTTTTCATATAGTGACATCGTGTTAACGAAGTTTGCGATTCGAGACTCATCCAAGTGTAACATTTTTACAGATTAATTGTATTATATCTATTTAAAGACCAGAAAATCAAAACAAACATTTATTTTTATTGGAATAAATGTGGTTGCCATAGCGTAGCAATATTTTTTTTTCAATTAAATTTCCCATAACCATTTCTTAATCCTGAAATAATAAATTCGTCAAAAAATGAAAGAGAGCAATGCATCTAGAACTAAAGTTTCACTTCTAATGCGTGAGAGCCTCACACATACTTTTTTTTGAAGTGAAACTTCTTTGGTGGCGGTAGAGTGAATTTTTTCAAATAGGGACCATCGTGTAACGAAGTTTGCGATTCGAGACTCGTCCAAAGATTCCAACATTTTTACAGATTAATTGTAATGAAATTTGTGTGACGGAAGTAATGAAACGGGATTTGTGTTTCGAGACTAATCCTGGTGAAAGATTTATCTGTAAAAAATCTTTCACTCAGGCGAGATGCGAACCACTGACTTCCGGATCATGAAGCAAACATGCTATCCATTGACCCAATTACATTGCCACTTAGAAGGTACACAAAATTGGTATATAAGCGTAATATTTAATATTAGATGGATTATATGTAATTAGATTATTTATTATAATTAGATTATTTTTTGGGTTCATGGCAACGGGCTTAATTGTATACTTACAAGAAAAAAGTAATAACAAATTAAATTAATTTAAATAAGTTATTATATCTATTTAAAGACCGCAAATCAAAACAAATATTTAATTTTATTTGAATAAATGTGGTTGCCTTATCGTAGTTTTTGTTGGAATAAATGTGGTTGCCTTACCTTATAATAACAAATCATTTCGAGGTGCGTCGGCGTCAGTTCTTAACCGGGGGGCCGCAGCCCCCCAGGGGGGCTCGAAAGGTATTTAGGGTACAATCTGTATATTATATTTGGAGATTTTAAGGGGGCCGTGGTTACCAAAAGGTTAAGAATCACTAGTATAAATGACAAATGACAATATATACACAGATATAATCATTGCTTTAATTATTTTTTCATATAGTGACATCGTGTAACGAAGTTTTATTTTTATTTGAATAAATGTGGTTGCCTTAGCGTAGCAATATTTTTTTTCAATTAAATTTCCCATAACCAATTCTTAATCCTGAAATAATAAATTCGTCAAAAAATGAAAGAGAGCAATGCATTCTAGAACTTAAGTTTCACTTCTAATGCGTGAGAGCCTCACACATATTTTTTTTTTATATCGCATCTCATTAAGTGTCTTTCTTCCCTATTTTGTGGCCAATACTGTTAAATTAAATCAAAAGTACAAACTCTTTAATCCTCATTCGATAAAAATGTTTTAACTCCCGTCGCATTTGAGATCTCCATCTAGACCCACAATATCCTTGCTAAGATGGTTTAACAAGTCACTGCCAAGTACTATCTCGATTATGTCCAGAACCTCGTTGGTCTGCTTAGTCATCCATCTTATACACTTTAACAACACAATCCTTCTACGTCCTACTCAACAGCTATTTTAAGTGTTTGAGTAATAAATAATCATGGACGAGGACAATAAACAATGTCTCATCCCACTTTCTGCTAATAAATATTTCGGGACGTTGTTGCTTGCAAATATTCGTTACCCAAACAAGTATCGGAACATTTTTTTTCTTAAGATGGAAATTGCACAATCGTTAACCTATGCTTTGTATTTTTACTTATAAAGTAAAGTGGGGGCACGTACAATCCGAATTTACCAAGTAAAATAATTGTAGGACATTCAATCGAAAAACACAGAATTGATTCGTTTCTTTAAAGGGTAAACGCGGATTGTACGTGCCACCACTTTGAGGTTAGGTGATAAAAATATTAAATTAAACACCTTAATTTTGTGTACCTTTGAATTTTCAATAGCCGCTCCGCACCGCTTCGCGGTTCTCCGCTCATTTCCTGAAGAAAAACAACCCTCCTGTATATAAACCCGCTAGGGCTAAATCGGATTGTACGTGCCCTGAAAATTTCTTCGAGTTGGACCTCTACCTGGTTTATACACAGGAGGGTTGTTTTTCTTCAGAAAATGAGCGGAGCACCGCGAAGCGGTGCGGAGCGGCTATAGAAAATTCAAGGGTACACAAAATTAAGGTTTTTAATTTAATATGCGAGATTTTATCACCTAACCTCAAAGTGGGGGCACGTACAATCCGATTTTACCCCAGCTAGAGGTCCAACTCGAAGAAATTTCGATGGCACGTACAATCCGATTTAGCACTTTAAAGATTTGTTTAAATAAAGGAAAGAACAATGAAAAGTTTCCTTCAGTAATTGGCAATAAACTAGTATGAACTATTGAGCCCAGAATAATCTCTAGAGCCCCTGAGTCAAAAGTCTGAGTTTTAAGAAAAATTATCAAAAACAGGGAGTTGGCGTTAATAAAACTTTCCGTCTAAATGGAAGGTGCAACACTGCTTTGACATAATTATTGTGGTGGCGGCACTGCATCAATTACGTAGAATCAGCTGTTTATTATAACAATGTATTTTCTCTTTACGTGGACTAAATAATTAACTTTCTGTTTGGAAAATAATCATTGGAATTTTCCTGTATTTTTTTTCTACCGCAATATTGTAGTTCGGATAGAGTGCGTGAGGTGAAATCGGTTATTAAATAGTGTTTTAAATTGTTGGAATGGTGTTTCTGATACGCTGTCACGTCTTGTAATGGGCTGGACTTGTCGATAACGTGTTATTATCTTAGTATAATCGGTCCGAGTGTTGGAATCGTCAGTGTCCATTAGTGAATGGCTTGTGAGATTATGTTGACAGATGACTACGCTAAGACGTCGCCTCGGTTCCGAGACGGAAGGCTCATTTGAGAGCCGATCGTCTTCCTTCATCGTCGAGAGTTCGTCGGAAGGACAGTCCTTGCCCGTCACCAGAGTGGCGATGGCTCGAGACAGGACAGGAGAATTCGCGGCGGCTATACGCTCTCTCCAGGGCAGACACCTGGTGAGAGCCGTGGCCGTCCAGGACCCGCAGAAAGCCAGGAACATACAACACTACGCAGAATTCATGATGATAGCCAAGACTATCGGCAAGAACATCGGAAGCACTTACGCCAAACTAGAGAAACTAACCATACGTAAGCTTCTACCGTAGACAATAATCAACTTAAAACCTTCAAGTGACCCATAAATAATTTTGTGCTAATTAACCCATTTACCGCAACAAGGTTTATCTACTTGGAAATCTTTATATCCTATTATAACTAGATAACTTTTGAGAAGTCTTTACTCTTGCCAACTATCGATATATCATTTTATTATGCAACATGTGCGCAATATATGTAATCCTTATGAGTTATTTAACTCTCAAATAATGCAAGAATTTTATGAGACAAATGATCCAAATCGATTGTAGGATGTGTATTGTTGTCTTTAACTTTTCCTTGTTTATTATTTCATAACATAATCACCACATATTTCCTTGACATAAATTTGTCATTAAACGACCTACTAAATATGATGATAACTTAAGAACCCCCTGACAGTCTTTCTATCTGCTTATTAATTACTGTCAGTGTTCTATATTAGTTTGTAACCCATGTAACACTTTATTGGTTTTATCAAACATTTCACTCAGATTTAAATTAAATCTAAAATTAATACACTTTTGGGACAATATTCCTTTGTCTAAATCAGGGGTTCCCAACGGGGTCCAGGTGGACCCCTTGGGGGTCAATGGAAATTTAAAAGGGGTCTATAGTATTCCAGGGGTCTATTGGGGGTTTTTGATAAATTTAAAATGTTTGAAGATTGATTATTTCAAGAATCTAAAAGAAAAATTTTCGTATCGTTCTACAACGAAAATTAAATAATTTCTTAAGCCGTCAACTTCAGTAAATAATGCTGGTGGATTAGAAGCCTCTTACAATATTTCTTTGTTAATTGCAAAAGCCGGATATCCACAACCCCACTGGTGAAAAATTAATATCGCCCACCAGCAATAAAAAAAGGTAATAAAAACAGTTATGAATATGAACCCTGGACCAATTTTAAAAAGTATTCCGCACTGTAATTACTCCACATAACGTCGTATGAATGAAATGTCAGAAGATACTAAAAAATCCTAAATTTTTTAATTGAAAATTAGTAAATTTTTTGTGCAGTTTGGTTAATCCACTTTTTGTAGAAACAGCATTTTGATGTTATACCTATGTTCGATATTATTAATCCAGATTAAGAGAAATTACAGAAGAATTTATTTCAGCAAACTGTTACAAATGTACACTACAGGTGAACATATATTTGTTTTGATTTTTTTTTTAAATTTACACTGAACACTTAATACAATTAAAAGAGATATGTTATGTTAGCTGTAGTGATTATACGATGATAGGTAATTTCAGGCCAAATGTTAAAAAAAAAAATCAATATATCACACAATGACCACATTAATAAAAATCTAACTATTGTCCAATTACAGTATCTATACATCTGAAATCAAGTTTATATCTGTTATCTGAAATCTTATATAAGCCAATTTATTCTAATTTTTTGTCCAAGTTCTTAGCACAATTGTTATCTTTTAGGATTTTTAATTGCAATATTTAAATTTCTGCTAACGTTTTATGCTGTATATTAATGGAAAAATGCTGGGGGTCTGTGCAATTCTCTTATACAGTCTTATACAATCATTCTGGAAATATTATTAAAAAGAGAAGGGCAGAAAGAAATTTTTACATTAAAACAGAGTTTTCTACAAAATTTTTCCCTCCTTTTATTATTATTAATTTTTTAATAAATTAATTGTATTATTTAATTTTTTAGTTGCAAAGCGTAAACCGTTGTTTAACGATCAGCCTACGGAGATCCAAGAACTGACCTACATCATTAAAGAAGATCTGAATGCACTTAACTCTCAGATCGCTAGGCTTCAGGTAATTAACAATTAATTCATATCATTAATTGAAAGTTAAAACTACTTGAGTAAAGTGGCGTTAATCTGGTTTACACTTGGTAACCCGCTATAAATTACTTTAATGTGAAAATTGCAATGTTTGCCATGAATTTTGGTATTTGCAACCCCGTGGAATCGGTGATTTGGAAGTGTTTTATGTTCAAGGTCACAACGGCAAATTTTTTGTAACTGTCTTTGAAAAAGTAACATGGAAACGGGTATTGAATTGAAAACAGAATTGGGACATGTGCAGTAGGTATGCTATAAGCAGAGATATTATAACATGACTTAACTATAACTAGTCGGAGTTTATAGTTTTTTTAAAATTGTTTTGAAAACTATGCATAAAGAAGAGTTTGCCAAGTTCTTTGGACTAATTATCTCTTTGTATTATTAGATATTAAGACAAAGGCATTCCATGTCAGTGAACACATAGGGTGGGCAAATAATTAAATGTTTGCCTCGTGGCACCTCTTTTACCTGGTTACCCACCTATGGGTACGTCCAGAGTGCACACTGGTTCCAAATCAGTCCTCATGGCACCTCTTTTACCTGGTTACCCACCTATGGGTACATCCAGAGTGCACACTGGTTCCAAATCAGGTTCAGGCTTTTACAACAGGCTCGTGATTGTCAACTTAAGGAAAGCAGGTGATGGCCACAGTGGAGGCAGGTACAAATAAGGGCTGTCATAATGTAACGTAAGCACAACAAGGAGTTGTCATATGAAGTATCGTGCTTTTTAATGGCTTCAGAGAGTGTTCATTTAAAATTAAAACGTGAAAGATCTGTTGTTTATGAAATTACTAAGTTAAGGAGTGCATATGGAGAATACCACCACTTGTTTGGCCAGTTAACAAATTATAGGGGTCAGGAAACGTTTCTTTCTATATGTAGAATGGAAGTGAAGGCATTCCACTATTTTTTAAATATAAGTAATACTTTCGTGATAAGCGTTTTTTTCTTTAATATATTAATATTAAAAAAATAAATTGAATCAAAGAAACCAAACAAGAATCGAAGACAAGAAGTAGGTATTTGTATATAACCAAGAAAAAGGTTTCATGAACTACAAACATCAAAAAATAAACAGTAGTTTGTAGTTACAGTTCAATCCCTGCGTACTGATAGCAGTCAGAATCTGAAACATGAATGAACTAAACATTCCGGTATAGTCTCTGATTCAGAACCTTGTGTGTGCAACCAGTTCCCTGCTTTCACAATGGTCACCCTGCTTTAACTGCACTGTTTAATTCTCACGCTTGTTTACTGAG
This sequence comes from Gerris lacustris, assembly GCA_951217055.1. Taxonomy (NCBI): domain Eukaryota; kingdom Metazoa; phylum Arthropoda; class Insecta; order Hemiptera; family Gerridae; genus Gerris; species Gerris lacustris. The sequence continues at coordinate 5,414,001 of OX578283.1, read as the reverse complement.
TCTGAACCTGATTCGGAACCAGCGTGCACTATGGTCGTACCTTATGGCTGGTCAATCTGTACCCAGGTTTATACGACATGTCATCCCTGTGCCATCCATCGCAATATGCTTGTATAAGATGTTGGGCATGCCCCAGCCGTGTCATCCATTGCTAGTTGCCTGTATAAGATGTTAGGCATGACCCAGCCATGCCATCCATCGCTAGATGCTTGTATAAGATGTTGGGCATGCCCAAGCCGTGTTATCCATTGCTAGATGCTTGTAAAAGATGTTGGGCATGCCCCAGCCATGCCATCCATCGCTAGATGCTTGTATAAGATGTTGGGCATGCCCAAGCCGTGTTATCCATTGCTAGATGCTTGTATAAGATGTTGGGCATGCCCCAGCTGTGCCATCCATCGCTAGATGCTTGTGTAAGATGTTGGGCATGCCCAAGCCATATTATCCATCGCTAGATGCTTGTATAAGATGTTGGGCATGCCCAAGCCATGTTATCCATTGCTAGATGCTTGTATAAGATGTTGGGCATGCCCCAGCTGTCCCATCCATCGCTAGATGCTTGTGTAAGATGTTGGGCATGCCCAAGCCATGCCATCCATCGCTAGATGCTTGTATAAGATGTTGGGCATGCCCCAGCTGTCCCATCCATCGCTAGATGCTTGTGTAAGATGTTGGGCATGCCCAAGCCATGTTATCCATTGCTAGATGCTTGTATAAGATGTTGGGCATGCCCCAGCTGTCCCATCCATCGCTAGATGCTTGTGTAAGATGTTGGGCATGCCCAAGCCATGCCATCCATCGCTAGATGCTTGTATAAGATGTTGGGCATGCCCCAGCTGTCCCATCCATCGCTAGATGCTTGTGTAAGATGTTGGGCATGCCCAAGCCGTGTTATCCATTGCTAGATGCTTGTATAAGATGTTGGGCATGCCCAAGCCATGTCATCCATCGCTAGATGCTTGTATAAGATGTTGGGCATGCCCAAGCCATGTCATCCATCGCTAGATGCTTGTATAAGATGTTGAGCATGCCCAAGCCATTTCATCCATCGCTAGATGCTTGTATAAGATGTTGGGCATGCCCAAGCCATGCCATCCATCGCTAGATGCTTGTATAAGATGTTGGGCCCAAGCCGTTGAAGGACACTCCACATGGACTATTAAAGATTTATTTTCTAACTTATATTGTTTGATGATTACAGGAGGTGATGAAGAGTCAGAAAGCTCAATCGAGAGCAGTTAGTAAGAATAATCATCTGATGTCTCACTCGAGTAGTGTCGTCATCTCACTCCAGTCTAAACTTGCTTCTATGTCATCCCAGTTCAAAGCTGTACTCGAAGTCAGAACTGAGGTAAATTATTTAACCTTTCCTAAATGTTTCCCTATGTTATGACATTATGTTCACTAATTGATTAGGTTTCTCTTCAACTGTCCTTTTACGAGGTTGAGACATAGAAGGTATATATGTGAAGTTCACACTTTTTTGAAACTAAAATAATCACATATATTAGTTTCCATTCGAGCAGGGCTGAACACCAGAAGATAAAATTCAAAATTGAAAAATGTTTAGTATTTCTCATCTCTTCATGTGTCGATCTGGGGACACACTGTATGTAGTTTTCACCCGAAATTCAGGTATAATTTAATGCTAGTGCACATTGTACAAAAGGGGAAAAAACATAATTTTATTTAGATTTAGTATATATTAATTAGTTTTTCAGCTGCACTAAAACAACTTCTTGGAGTCATTTTACTCTTTGGTAATAAAACACTATACAAATAATGCAGGTTGAAAAACAAAAAACGAATCAATTATAAAAGTTGTTATCTAAAACCCAGAACTGATAGATAAACAGTAACTCGAGTAAGAAACTGGAAGCGTTACCAGTCAATTATTTAGCACCAGTACCAATCTAATATTCTAATAAAAATTTAAAGGACATTCTCCTTCAAAATATTCTTATTTTTAAAAGGAATATAGTAATGCATGTGATTACAATAGTTCGTAGAAGACGGACAGGCCTTTGATGACAACATTCAAATAAAAATGGTTCTTGGTAATCAGGTAAAATATTAAAATCAAAGTTTTTTAGTGAATTACTAGAAAAAAAAAAACTTGTTTTAATGATTTTAATAAGAGCAATAATTAATCATTTAATTAAAATAAGTTGAACTATAAAATTATAAAGGTTTTATAGTTCAATGTAAATAAGATTGATAAATTAAACACGCAATAATTATTTAAGCGGTGTCATTTTATTACTTGAGAGTAAAATAAGAAAGGAATTATTAGATAAAATTTGGTGTGAAAAGTAATTTCTTATGATAAAAGAAAAATTTACTTTGATATTTTCATATTTTACGATTTTGGTAGTATTCATACTACAGAAAGATTAAATTTTAATTTAAATCAAATTGTAATTATTATTAACTACGGGTAACAGACAGAGAAAAATAGACTCCAGAGCCGGGATCCCGGCGCTGGAGTCTTATTTTTCTCTGTCTGTTTCCCGTAGTTAATAATAATTATAATTTACTTTGATATTTTCTTACATGTAGACATACGATGTAGCAAATAGTCATATTATAGTTATTTTTTTTAAGTGAAACTTCCTTAGGCCGGGTAGAGTGTATCTCACCTCCGAAGTGAGGAAAAGTTCCAAGGACCCCGTACCCGTTTTTTTCTTTTTTAAATTGCCTATCATATATATATATATATATAATTGTCTTTATTTGTACTATTATCATTAAAGATTTATTTTTAACGATTGTTTCAGAACCTGAGGGATGCGAAGCGACGTAGGGATCAGTTCTCAGTGACAGGTCCCGGAAGTTCAGGTACTGCAGGTCCCTCTGTGCTGTTAGCACATCAAAACCAGCAGGCTCAGGTAGCTATAGACATGGACCAGGCCTCGTCTAGCACACCTCTCCTGCAGCAGCAGCAACTAGTAGCATTCCAGGACGACACTGTAAGTACAAACCTTGAAACATTCAAGTTATACCTCACTCACATATCATATCTGTATTAAGGGTTTAGTGCGACTTTGTTTTTGTTTGATTTCCCTTTTTTTCAATTCTTTTTTTTTATTCCTCATTCTCTTGTGTGTAACCCTTCAGTGCTTGCATGGGGTCATTTTGTATTCCAACCTTTGTATCCAACAAAGAGTTAGAGTTTTGATGGTCTAGGCTGCGTTTTCCAACCCTATGGTCACTACCCTAAATAGGATCGTGCCGGAATTCTTCTGGATCTGGTCTAGGAATTCTCGACTTTAGTCTTATCTTTGTAACCGTCAGGATCTTTCACTTTTTCTGTGTTGTTATCAGTTAATTAGGTATTGTTTATGCTGTCTTAAGTTAAATTATACTGTTGAATGTAATTTAAGTATCTTTATACGTTCTCAGGTTATTCAATCATTTTTAAGTTTTAATTCCCCTCTCTTAAAGTTTAATGAAAGTTTTCTTCCTAAAATTTGAGTTATAACGTAATTTGAAGTTTTTGCTTCCAAGCTTACCGAAGGTAACAGAAGCTATCTGATCGTTATGAAGTACCAAAATATTTTATGACTCCGATTTGAAAAATTCTAAGACGGAAATCCGTTTCAGATATCAGTGAACATTTTTGGTTCTTGGTCTGTCGCTCAATTTTTGCGAACAAACATATCTTAAAAACTACATGTCTGATTTTAATGAAATTTGATTGGTACGTCATAATTAGATCATTGTTGGTCCCATATAAGTTTTAACCTTCTGCGCACATTTGTTTCTCTTCCACTTGCTCACAAACATTTATTTACACCTATAGCTTCAAAAATACATTTGTATCAAACTTTTATAGTTTATCCAAAGTAACCCGCAGATAGCCCCAGATTAATTTGAACCGTCTGCGCTCTTTAACTTTTGCTAAATTAATACTTTAATTTATGTAAAAAATCAAAACAATTTTGATAGATTAAAAAAAACGGGGGAAATAATTAAACAAAATAGACAATAATGGCTTCTAAAAGCATAAAATCAATAAATTACGTGGTAGGATGCGATGAAGCTATGTGCCACCCCAATTGGCAGTCTACTTTTAGAGTTTAATTTACTAAATATGACTCAACCTTTGTAAAATGTTAGCATTTATAACCCAACAGGGTCCACGTCAATCACTGATTAGTTTTTATTTTAATTGCAACAATTTCTCAGCTTGTCTGTAAATTATTTTATCTACGATTGATACGAAATATTTTATTATTGTATTTTATTATCGTATTTTATTATCTATGATTGATACAAAATATTTTAGACTTTTCGTAGTTATATTCATGGCACATGAGCGTTTCATAAAAAAGAATTCCTCACTTTTTCACACGATTAGCATGTTAGTTTACATTTAACAAAAACTAATTTGCTGTTTGTTTAATTAAAGTAACTGTTTTTTCTGTATTTATTTTTAAAATCCAACAATCGTAGATAAAGGCGGTATACAAGTCATGAGAAAACTGCATTTTGCTTTGCTCGTGTGGTTTTACTACAAACTCCACACTTGCATGCAAAATGCTACTTTCCACACTAGACACGTAATGTACTATTATCTATTGTTAAAACACAGTTATACTTAACAATAAATGGATTATTATTATTTTATGTCACCAAATGTTACTTCCCCAATAATCTTTGCTGGATCAACTAATAAAATTTAGTATGTTTAAATTGTATTGAGTATTATTATTATTTTATTTATTTATTTTTATTTTTTTTGCAGGATCAGTACCTTACGAGTAGGGCTGAAACGATGCAGAATATTGAATCTACCATAGTGGAACTTGGCGGGATTTTCCAACAGTTGGCTCACATGGTTAAAGAACAGGAGGAAATGGTCGACAGGTAACTTACATATTTTATATATCCCTGTGGTTTTTATGAAGTCAGTTTTTGAATTTGTAGATTTCATTTGTAGTAGAGTTCAATTCTTGAGTTAGATTAGAGGAATTAGAAGGCTCTCTTTCGCGATATTATAACAGAACAGAATCAGTAACATCTGAAGTAACAAGTTGCCAAGAACTGTTATATGTTATACTAATAACGTTAATAAATTATTCTTCGGTTAATTCCTTAATTTATTCTTTTTCATATTGGGCTCTAGGAATGTGATTATTTGAGTGTTAGGATTGATGGTAGCATTAACTTGTCTTTGTGTTATTAGGGATTAATGCTAATGTTAACTTGTCTTTGTGTTATTAAGGATTGATGCTAATGTTAACTTATCTTTGTGTTATTAAGGATTGATGCTAATGTTAACTTGTCTTTGTGTTATTAAGGATTGATGCTAATGTTAACTTATCTTTGTGTTATTAAGGATTGATGCTAATGTTAACTTATCTTTATGTTATTAGGGATTGATGCTAATGTTAACTTATCTTTGTGTTATTAGGGATTGATGCTAATGTTAACTTATCTTTGTGTTATTAAGGATTGATGCTAATGTTAACTTATCTTTGTGTTATTAAGGATTGATGCTAATGTTAACTTATCTTTATGTTATTAGGGATTGATGCTAATGTTAACTTATCTTTGTGTTATTAGGGATTGATGCTAATGTTAACTTATCTTTGTGTTATTAGGGATTGATGCTAATGTTAACTTATCTTTGTGTTATTAGGGATTGATGCTAATGTTAACTTGTCTTTGTGTTATTAGGGATTGATGCTAATGTTAACTTATCTTTGTGTTATTAGGGATTGATGCTAATGTTAACTTGTCTTTGTGTTATTTGGGATTGATGCTAATGTTAACTTGTCTTTGTGTTTTTAAGGATTGATGCTAATGTTAACTTATCTTTGTGTTATTAGGGATTGATGCTAATGTTAACTTGTCTTTGTGTTTTTAAGGATTGATGCTAATGTTAACTTATCTTTGTGTTATTAGGGATTGATGCTAATGTTAACTTGTCTTTGTGTTTTTAAGGATTGATGCTAATGTTAACTTATCTTTGTGTTATTAGGGATTGATGCTAATGTTAACTTATCTTTGTGTTATTAGGGATTGATGCTAATGTTAACTTGTCTTTGTGTTATTAGGGATTGATGCTAATGTTAACTTATCTTTGTGTTATTAGGGATTGATGCTAATGTTAACTTGTCTTTGTGTTATTTGGGATTGATGCTAATGTTAACTTGTCTTTGTGTTTTTAAGGATTGATGCTAATGTTAACTTATCTTTGTGTTATTAGGGATTGATGCTAATGTTAACTTGTCTTTGTGTTTTTAAGGATTGATGCTAATGTTAACTTATCTTTGTGTTATTAGGGATTGATGCTAATGTTAACTTGTCTTTGTGTTTTTAAGGATTGATGCTAATGTTAACTTATCTTTGTGTTATTAGGGATTGATGCTAATGTTAACTTATCTTTGTGTTATTAGGGATTGATGCTAATGTTAACTTGTCTTTGTGTTATTAGGGATTGATGCTAATGTTAACTTATCTTTGTGTTATTAGGGATTGATGCTAATGTTAACTTGTCTTTGTGTTATTAAGGATTGATGCTAATGTTAACTTATCTTTGTGTTATTAGGGATTGATGCTAATGTTAACTTGTCTTTGTGTTATTAAGGATTGATGCTAATGTTAACTTATCTTTATGTTATTAGGGATTGATGCTAATGTTAACTTGTCTTTGTGTTATTTGGGATTGATGCTAATGTTAACTTATCTTTGTGTTATTAGGGATTGATGCTAATGATAACTTATCTTTGTGTTATTAGGGATTGATGCTAATGTTAACTTATCTTTGTGTTATTAGGGATTGATGCTAATGTTAACTTATCTTTGTGTTATTAGGGATTGATGCTAATGATAACTTATCTTTGTGTTATTAGGGATTGATGCTAATGTTAACTTATCTTTGTGTTATTAGATATTGATGCTAATGTTAACTTATCTTTGTGTTATTAAGGATTGATGCTAATGTTAACTTATCTTTGTGTTATTAAGGATTGATGCTAATGTTAACTTATCTTTGTGGAGGAGTTCCGTTATCAGTGAGTGATAGGAAGCATCGGCTCTTTCTTATAACTACTTTTGTTTTAGTTTTAAATCATATTACTTTTTAAAATTCGGTTTATTTTACTCCTCAAGAAATTTAGTAGCAGGGAGAGTGCTTCTGTGTCAAAGCAACATTTTTAAATATTAATTTTTCATAAAAAACCAAAGTGATAGCGTGGTAGACTGACAATCTACTAGATTTAACTGTGCAAATAAACAAATAACAATTCTAACCGCATACTCTGACATTGGGACTTTCATAAAAGGGAACATTAATAATTGTGAGTACCAATATTGGTTTATGCAGATATTTCATTTATATTAATTAAATTACTGGTAACCTAGACAAGTAATACTAGTGATTTTTATAAGTGGCTGGAAATAGGCTAAGACTCACGGATCGGTATATACAGGTCAAGGTCACATTAATAGCTCAGTCGGTAGAGCGTCGGACAGTAGAGTTACTCCCCGGAGTTGGAGGTTCGATCCCAGCCCGCTACAGTTTATCTTTTTATCTTTATTTTATCTATTTTTTATTCAAAAATATATATATATATATATATAAATATAATCTGTTTAAGTGTATACCATCACATTAGACATAGTAAATACCTACATCAATACAATATGGCAGAATCGATTACTTTAAAAGATTTAATGAACGTTCTAAAGGAAGTTCAGAGAGATGTTAAGAAAAACCACGAAGAGCTGACAGAAGTAAAGCAAGGAGTTGAATCACTAACAAACCAGCTATCAGATATACAGGGCAGAGTCACAAGCCTGGAAAAGCAGCAATCTGAAACCCTAGCCAAAGTCACATCAAACTCTAAAAAAACACTTGAATTCTCTAGGGAGCTTCGAAATAAAAATATTATAATATTTAATATTGAGGAAGCCCCCTCTGAAACCCGATTAGCACTAGAAGAGAAGGTTCAAACCTTACTGTTAGAAAAATTACAGATAGAACTGCGACTAGATGATTTAGATTGGGTCCGCAGACTGGGTAAAAAACATAAAAATAGTCGACCAATACTGGTATCTTTGACTACAATGAGGAAAAAACTCGACATTTTAGCATCGTCAAAGTTACTATTAGGAACTAATATAGGAATATCACAGGATTACCCACAGGAGATTAGGGATATTCGTAAACAGCTGTGGAAGTATAAGAAAGAAGCTCAGGCCAGTGGACAATACGCCCGTATTAAATTCGATAAATTACAAATAAACGATGATTTATACACACTAGAAGAGTTGGACGATGGAAATTTTCAATCGACATCTTCTCATTTGCCATCTACTCAAAAATTAAACTCAGAACCTAGACAAACTGCTAAGGAAAAAAATACTTTAACGGTAAGAACTGACAACTCTAAAAAAAGAAAACTTAACAGTACTCAATCTCACTCTCTTGAGTCTTTTTTAGGGATTCAGAGACCCCGATCCCTCTCAAAATAACAAAAAATATGGAAAAAAGAAAAAACCAGGAAGACAAAATGTTTAGGATTGCTAGCTGGAATGTAGAAGGTTTTAAAAATTTATCGCATCTGGATAATAAAGAAATTAATCTTTTCTGCAAACAAGATATTATATGCTTAGTGGAAACTTTTTTAGCAACCGATCATTTCAACAAGCCAGTTTTTCTGAAGGACTACCAGATTTTCAGTTCAAAGGCAGTTAAAACTAAATCAAGAGGGAGAGCTAGTGGAGGACTAGCCATACTTATAAAGAAAAGCATAAATGCAGAGTTGATTGACTCGACAAATTTATGTATTGTTGTGAAGATTAGAGGACCAGTAGAAACTTGTATTGTTGGTTTGGTTTACTGGAACCAGTCCGTTGCTTCCCAACATTGTATTGAAGAACTGAGAGACATGCTCGAAAAAATTAATAACGGAAGCAAAGATAATAATGTGATACTCTTGGGCGACTGGAATTCAAGAATAGGACAAATGAACCAACTAGATGACGAGATATTTGAAAGTACAAACTTAAATGGATCTAGAATATCAATGGATATCAAAACAGATAGTAGAGGAAAGTTATTAGTAAATTTCATGGAGGAGCTGGGTCTAAGTGTAGTAAATGGGAGGTCTACAAGTGATAAACCAGGTCAATATACTTGTGTCACTTACAATGGTAAAAGTGTCGTAGATTTAGTTTGGATTAGTCTCAGTATGGCACATTGGTTTACTGACATGGTAGTTATTCCAATCTCAGGAGTTTCAAATCACATGGCCTGTTTTACAGAATTAGCTTTTCCAGCCCACAACAACGAGCTCACGTCAGATGCAATACAAACTCTAGACACATCATCAATATACTCTTTAAAATGGCAACCAGAACTCTTAAAGGACTTTCAAAATTATCTATCAACCACTCTCTCTACTAAACACCGATGCGATGCTGAAACCGACATTAACAACACAAGTACCTTTATTGTGTCAAGTGTATTATCAGCAGCAGTAAAAGCTCAAGTGCTTCAAGAAAAATGTAAGTATAAAGGGAAAAATCCTGCTTTTAGAAAAAATCATTGGTTCGACAAGGAATGCTCTCGGGCCAAGAAGAATATCCAAAAATGGGTAAACTTATGTAAGAAATCTGGCTTTAAAGATTCTGATGTTGCTCAATACAACGAGAGCAAGAAAGTTTACAAGAGAATTATCAGAGCAACCAAAGCGCGTTATTATCAACAAATAACACAAAAAATAGGCCAAGTAAAAAACAGCGCTGAATTTTGGTCCGTGGTAAAACAAGCCAGTCCAGGTAAATTTGAGCGGTCATCGTTGTCATTCACCAGAATAGTTGATTTTTATAAATCAGAATATGGAATAAGAAAACTAGATACTACTTTATATACATCGCCTAACAGTTATGAACCCTCAATGGACAGTGAGTTTTCCTCTGAGGAACTATTTAATGCTATTAAACAAGCTAATACGGGTAAAGCACCAGGCTTTGACGAGATGCGTTATGAACTGCTGAAAGTGCTACCACTGGAATGGAGAGATAAATTACAGGATTTTTACAATTTTGCACTGAATTATGAAACTATTCCAACAGATTGGTCAAAAATCAAAGTCATGCTTTTATACAAAAAAGGAGACAAAACAGATCCATCCAACTATAGAGGAATCTCCCTTATAAGTGTCATTGCTAAAATTTTTACTTCCTTGATAAGTACAAGGCTTAATGAATGGGCGGAGAAGAACAATATTCTTCCTGAAGAACAGTCTGGTTTCAGAAAGAACAGAGGCTGCCAAGACAATGTATTCATCCTCTACGCTTTAATAAGCTTACAGCTAAATAAAAAGAACCAACGCTTATTCGCAACATTTGTAGATTTCCGTCGTGCTTTCGATAAAATAACCCACAATCTGCTATGGCAAAAATTATCTTATTTAGGTATAAGTGCCAAAATTATAAGAGTGATTAGAGCGTTCTATCAAACAGCCAGCTTTATTTTCAAAAGCGGGAACGAGTTAAAAGAAATCCCCCTTTCAACAGGAGTCATGCAAGGTGACTCATTAAGCCCACTGCTTTTCTGCCTCTTCATAAGTGACATAGTAAAGTTTTTCAGAGATGTCTGCACAAGGAGTAAGCGTAGGACAACTCAAAGAATTATTAATGCTATTATATGCTGATGACACCACTTTACTGGCACCATCATGGAGAGAAACCCAAAGAATGCTAAACATACTTTACGATTACTGCTGTCAAAATGAACTCGAAGTCAACGTTGAGAAAACCAAAACAGTTGTGTTTCGTAGAAGCCCCAAATTAGGTCACGTGAAAAGCCTTTTTTACAATAGCCTCATTATTGACAAAACCGACCAAATAACTTATTTGGGTGTAAATTTCTATGCTTCTGGCAAATTCAAGCAAACAGTAGACCAGTTCATCAGTAAAGCCAGTATAGCTTCATTTAAAGTCAGAGAAATCCTTAGAAATACTAAATCAGATAGTTTAGAAACTAAAATCAAACTATACAACTCGATGGTTAATGCCACCCTGCTCTATTGCTCCGAAACCTGGGCATTGCGATATGTCAACAGCTTGGAATGTGTTCAAACTAGATTCTATAAGAATATATTTTACTGGCCCAGGTGTACTCCTGACCACTATGTCCGAACAGAAGTAGGAGTTGACTCGGTGATTGTCCAAGTAATTAAGCGAGCCCTTAGATGGTGGATAAAAATCTTAAAAATGGACCAGTCAAGGCTTCCTAAAATCCTTCTCAACTCTCTTACAAAACTGGACATAAAGAATAATAAACCGGAAATACAGTATAATTGGTTCTCACAGTTTAAATTACTACTCTCCAGAGCTAATGCTCTCTACATAACCACACTGAATCAAACAGAAGAAATTGAAAAAGAATCTGAAAACACCGTAGAAAAATTAATAAACTATCACAAAAGTAAAGATATCGAATCCATTTTGTCATCGAAATACAATATTAGGTATAAATATATCAGTTCTCTTGGACTTGGCGAAGAATATCTCCAGTTCAAGTTACCTATTCATCAGCTCAGACTTGTCAGTCAAATTCGAATAGCGAACGAGAAAGTATGTCAACTATACTATAATAAAAAATCGCAAAAAATAGATTCAGAGAATATGTGTCCCTTGTGTAATATGGGTCACCAAGACAACTTAATTCACTTCTTTTTGGAATGCCCCATTTATAAAGAAGCCAGAAAAAAATGGATCAACAGTCATATTCACTCCGATCTCAACAAAGAAAATCAACTTCAAGACCTATTAATTATTGAGGATATCAACAAATTTAAATCCTTATACTGGTTCATCGTTGCAGCGTTAAAAACACGCATCTTTATCATGGAACAATAATTAACGTATTATTTATCTACGAATTTCAAGTATTTTCATTTATTTATTTCCTATTGTATTTTCGTTTTTTTTTTTTTTCTTTTCTTTTTCTTTTTTTTTTTTTTTTTTGAACAGGAAATGACTTTAATTATTTATAATTCATTTTCATTATTAAATCTTGAAAATTTAATTGTTATGAGAACTTTTTTGGTTTATAATCTAGTAATTTATGTTTAATTATCTTGTAAAGTTTTAGGTTAAATTTAAGAAGTTGAAAATAAGACGTTGTGAACTCCATTGTACAAACATTTTTTGTTTATAAACAATAAACGTATATTATTATTATTATTATTATTATAACTTATCTTTGTGTTATTAAGGATTAATGCTAATGTTAACTTATCTTTGTGTTATTAAGGATTGATGCTAATATTAACTTATCTTTGTGTTATTAAGGATTGATGCTAATGTTAACTTATCTTTGTGTTATTAAGGATTGATGCTAATGTTAACTTATCTTTGTGTTATTAAGGATTGATGCTAATATTAACTTATCTTTGTGTTATTAAGGATTGATGCTAATGTTAACTTATCTTTGTGTTATTAAGGATTGATGCTAATGTTAACTTATCTTTGTGTTATTAAGGATTGATGCTAATGTTAACTTATCTTTGTGTTATTAAGGATTGATGCTAATATTAACTTATCTTTGTGTTATTAAGGATTGATGCTAATGTTAACTTATCTTTGTGTTATTAAGGATTGATGCTAATGTTAACTTATCTTTGTGTTATTAAGGATTGATGCTAATATTAACTTATCTTTGTGTTATTAAGGATTGATGCTAATATTAACTTATCTTTGTGTTATTAAGGATTGATGCTAATGTTAACTTATCTTTGTGTTATTAAGGATTGATGCTAATGTTAACGTATCTTTGTGTTATTAAGGATTGATGCTAATATTAACTTATCTTTGTGTTATTAAGGATTGATGTTAATGTTAAACTTATCTTTGTTCATAAGTTATTGGTAGTATATATACTTCGGAACGTTTAAATCAAATGATAATTACTATTTATAAAGGGAGACTTATAGAAAAGTCTAAGACTTGTAGAAACATTTGAAAGCTTAATTCGGGATTAGGTATCGATATCGTCAGAGGAAAGTATTCTTCAGTGTAGCTTAATTGGTTAGAGCTCCCGCACACTGTATATGAGGGGGAGGTCCGTGGTTTGAGTCCCGGCGCTGAAGTATATTTTTCTCTGTCTGTCTCCCTTTATAAATAGTAATTATAATTTGATTTAAATTAAAAATTATCTTTGTGTTATTAGGGATTGATGCTAATGTTAACTTAACTCTGTGTTACAGGATTGATGCTAACGTTAACGATGCGGAGCTAAGTGTAGAAGGAGCACATTCCGAGATACTGAAATACTTTCAGTCGGTGACGTCCAACAGGTGGCTCATGATCAAAGTGTTCGGTGTCCTAATCTTCTTCTTTATGTTCTTCCTTGTTTTCATGGCGTAACATCTCATCAGATAATCTCTTCTCACAGCTACGTACAGACGGCTCAGTCATGTATAAAGTACTATCCTTTCCACTTTCAAACATATTCACCTTAATAAATTATAATTGGCTTTTATTGTCATTGAGTTTCAATAGTATTTTATCCAAAATTTGAAAAGGAATCAAAACATTTTTTAGGGGGTGGGAAAATTATTACGGTGTGGTTATATAAACCTTAACAATAACTAAAATGATTTAATAAAGTTAATGCAACAAAATGTGGAATTCGTGTTGACACGAAAATTAAAGTTTTTTGTTTAAAACATATAATTCAACACTTAAAATCAACTTAAACAAAAAATTTGCAATTCTAAAGAAAAATAATAAAAGAATAAAAAAAAAAAACACTTTAAATTAACTGAAAGTAAACATTACTTTATTGAAAGAAAAAAAATGAAAGCCGAAATATAAAGCGATAAACACTAAATGATTGAAAGTTGAAAAGATCACTTTATAATAACTGACCAAAAACTCTTTTTAAATAAAATCTTCAAATGTTCCAGAAAAAAAAATGAAATGTTTATGATTTGTTAATCCTTAATACAAGTTTTTTTTTTTTTTTTTCAAAAGATTAATACAGTAAAGTTGGAAAGACTGACATTTTTTATACCAATAAAATAAAATATTAAATTCCTCTTTTAAATTTTACTGTTTTGATCTTATCTTATGAATTAATATAATAATTTGTTTGTAATTAAAAACAAAAAAAAATGATAATATCAGTTTTAATTGGTCTAATATAATTTTAAAATAATGTTACCTAATTCTTAATTATAGATTTATATCAATGAAACATTTAATTTACTTAAAATAATAAGTGGTTCTGTTTGGATATTTGGATACACGATGGTTTTTCTCCAATAGAGGACAGTTTTTCTCCAATAGAGGACAATTTTCATCCGATAGAGGACAGTTTTCATCCGATAGAAGGCAGTTTTCATGTATCTTTTGATGCATTTACATTTGGCTTCTCTTTCTTGAGTGTTATTGCAAATGAAGGGTACACGGGAAAAAGGATGAGAGTCACATTTTTATAGAAATTGAGTTAGCAATCTTGTAGCTCAAGGCGTGTACTAACAGTACTACAAACCTCATTTTAAAAAAACTATTAAAACCTGCCCAAATATGGGTTTAAAAATATAGTGTACAGGGGAAGAAAGATGAGGGTCCAAAAAGTACAGGGGAAAAAAGATGAGAGTCCACTACCATGTTCCCCTACCTTGGACTCGCTTCTTAAAGCTACTATACAAATCAAAATGCTCTTTTCTTATAAGATCTATTTGGTGCTTCAAAATAAATTTAGAATCAACAGAGTATATTTTTACTGCAATGCGATTAATGGTCGTTACTCTTTTTGTGTTAATTTTAATGTTCTTAAATTTTTCTTTTTGATTCCTTTTTTTAATGTTTATTTTTTTTTTTAAATAAATAATTAAATGTCAAATAACTATAACAATATAATTATAAAACAATCGCTTTACGAGAGAATAAAAAAAAAAGAAATAAAATAATAATAAGAAGAATAAAAGTTTTTTCCAGTTTCAATAGACTTAATGACCAAACATTCGTGGGGAAAAATGATGAGAGTCCAATGTATTTTAGCTACGTTTGATAATAACTGCTGTCAATTCCAAAATAAGGTCTTTTTCTTAAATTAAATATGATTAAGAATGATTATAATAATAATTTATTTACCTAAAATAATTATAACACCACAAATAGCTTTTCCAGGAGTCTGTAAACTTTGTTTTCCATTTTTCTCGAAATACAAAGAAAGTGACTCTCATCCTTTTTCGTGTGTACCCTTCAAATTATAGTTATGTTGCACGATTATCTATTTATTTTATAGTATTGTTCACAACAATGTCAATTTTAAATTTGCTGTTAAAATTTTACTAATCTATTAAGTGGCTTATTCAAAACAGTTAACTATATGTCATTCTAATTACATTGACATTCAGGAGAATGTAATCAAAGTTCACCACTCTGTTTAAGGTCATTGTAAAGCCAGTTTACCACTCTGACAATCACATAGCAGTTGTAGTTTACCACTTAAATTTTTTGCGAAGAGAAAATGTTACGACACTTTTCTACCAGGTGACATAGTAAAAATAATCTACCACTTAGTCAACCATAGAACAATATATGTTTAACACTTTATCAATCGCATAAAAATAGCAGTTTACCATTTTCTCAATCATCCCTCTTATTAAGTTAATTTTCAATCAAACTTTGACGTAATATTAAAAAGACATTGTCTGTCATATTAAAATAACAATTGAACTTCTTGAGAGAAATTGGTGGAGATGACATTCTACCAAATGGCATTTTTTTTTTTTTAAGAATCAATCATCTTGAGTGGTAGTTTACTATTCTGCTAAGCTTAAATTTTTAATGATTTCATTTTTCCAAATTTATAATTGTTAAAAACTGTTTATAACTTAGATTATTAGATGACAGTAGCTGGTCACTTCTCAATAAAGTTATTTTTAATCAAAGGTTATCACTCTGTTAAAAGACATTGTAAAGGCAGTTTATTTTATTTATTTATTTTTTTTTTCTTTTGGGTTTTAGTCCCGATCAACTGCCAGGGTTATTACAGGACGGGGGTTATCCGGCCACTTTATTATTGAGCAAATCACTTGACTATGGTAGTACTTACTCTTACAGAGCTAATTTTCAGCCAACTCTTTTAAGAGAGTTTTATAAGACACCATTCTGCCGAATGGCATTATAAAGACTGTTTGAAACTATTTCCAATCACACGCCACTTTCAGTTTAATCTTTTGATGTTTTACTTGAAAATGATTGCTATTTGTTGATTGATTGAATTTGAAAAACATCTTAGGCCTCATTCACACTAGAGATTCCGGAATGAGATTCACGAAACGAAGATTCTAATGATACCAGGCGGCCTATGTATTTGGCTTATGTCCATTCAGACTACGATTCCGGTATGCGATTCGTATGAAATTCTCAAATCGAGTATCCCGTCCCCGTGAGCCGCCTCGATTCTTTTTAGAATTTTTCTTAGAAAGCGGCTCATGATACATTGCGCTATACGGGCCCATTCAGACTAGGCGATTCTGAATCGCATTCTCCTTCAATCCTCTTGCTATTTATTTTCTTTAAATAAAATATTTTAATTATAAATTCATAATAATTACTGTAATATCATTAATTATAATATTTTATTATAAATAATTTTATTTACGTTGCATAAAATATTTAATTATATAAATATATTAATAAATCAATGTAATATATTATTTAATATATATATTTTTTTCAATTGTTTTATTTACTTTAAATAAAATAGGTTAATTATGAATATAATAATAAATATAATATAATTAATTATTTAAAAATTAAATACATATATATGTTTGTGTATAATAAAAGTGGGGTCAAAACTAGGAAAAGTGGGGGGAAGAAGCCGCCGAGATACTGAATCTTGATACTTTTTTGAATCTCATACACGAATCGCATTCGAGAATCGCATTCCGGAATCCCAGTGTGAATGAGCCCTTACTGTAATCGATGAAAAATAAGGTTTGGGGGGGGGGGGGGGGAATGAACTTGGTCAAGTATTTACCTCACTTCCATCAAACTGCTGCCCATCACAGACATAGTTGGTTCAAATCTCAAAAAGATGACATATTTTTACACTGATCACAAATCAGATAGATATGCAAAGTGACCACTGTAATGTCCTCTAATGATCAGATTCTTAAAGAAAGAGCAAACAAATAAATTAATAATATCTAAGACAATTTTGTAGATGCATTTCTAATGCATTGCATTCAGATTATAAGCTATTTTTATGTTAGAAAAACAGGGATGATCTTATGAAAAACACCTCTTAAACCTAATTCTCTAACCGCCTCTTAATATTACCTTTAAAAAAAATTGTGTTGTATTTGCGTTAAAAAAGCATTACGGTGAAAATATTTAAATTTGTTAAAAATAAAAACCACTCAAATTAAATTTGTATAGTTCTTTGGATTAATAAGTCTAAAGAACTAATATTATTAACATTTTAATCTCTAAACTTTAGATTTTCGTGTTCAATACTTGAGGAGCCTAGTATCAAAGACGGACATTCAACATTTTTTCCGAATGTCAGTTATCGATTGTTTCTTATAGATTTTTGGCTGCTGCATCAGATTCTGCTATCCATTTGCATCAAAAACGATCAGAAAAGGGGTAAAAATGCAATAATATTTGTAGTTTTGTTTCAAATACAGACAAGTCAACACACGTTTTGCTTCAAAAGTGGACATAACTGAAACAGCCAATCAGGAGGCTGCATTTTACTTACTTGTTCCTTTGATGCACTGTGGGCTTTAGCATCTGAATACCTACTCCTACCATTTTGTCATTCATGTTTAGAAAAATGATACCCCGAGGGGAAATCGAGAAATCAATTTTAGCTCTAGATTGGGGGGCACTACCCCCTAAGAACTCTGAAAAACGTGAAAAAAAAAATTATTTTTCCAATATTATTATTCTAACCATTATTTTCAACGTCATTTTGCTTCAAAAACGGACAAAACCTTGTTTTTGTTTCAAAAGCCACAACTCCTCTTTTTAACTCCATTTAGCAGCTAAAATATCAAAGAAATTCACGTTTTCAGTACTTCTAACTAGTTTTGAGTCTATTAAGAATCTAAAGAAAAAAAATCATTGCTCTAGCACCTGTAGAATTTGAGCTACAGTTTTTCGGCTCTCCTGTAAAATTTTGATATGTGCTCTTGTCTGTCTTTAATACTAAGCTCCTCACTTATTGTTACTTGTTCCGGTGCTAAAACAAGTCCAACATACAAATTAATAATCTTGGTTTTCATTTTCAAAAAAAAAGCGATACTAGTTTCTAACTAATCAAATCTTGAGTGTAAAGTAGTCATTTCTCCGTCTCGATATGTTCATAACAGGAAATGGAAGAATATTGTACAGAAATATCGAGTTCTTAATATGCCATGGCGTCTGATCTGATATCTCAGGTGATATTACCACTTAAGTGCATTCACACACCAAAATAAGTACAACAAATTGAATATAAAAACATTTTGGAACAGTTGAAAAAACTTGATTTTTTTTTTTTTTTTTAATTTTAAAACTCAAGTTCTTTAAAATAATATACCTGTATATTATGTACATTTACATTTCACTAAGACAATTCCTTTAATTTTTTTTTTTTTTTTTCAACCATTAAATTATTATTATTATTGTTTAAAATTTAAGTTTAGTTAAAATTAAAATTATTTGAAAATTTTTAATTATATATAAATTATTATGTGTAGAAAATATATTTAATTACTGTTTTTTGTTTTTTTTTATTATAATGTCAGAATAAAAAATGACAATATAATATATAAATATAATTATATTTTTTATTAAAATAAATTTTACCTATTAAAGTGTTTTTTTTTTTTTTTTACAATTTATTCCTCTTTTTTCTCTCTCTCTCTTAAAAATAGTAATAGTAACTAAACTAACAGAAAAGAGTGTTAAGAGACGTCAAAGTACTGCGATGCCACAGATAATTTCTGCCATATATTGTGCTGAAAAATTATTTTCTCCTTTTTTAGTTTATGTTTTGTAAAAGTACCAAACTGAACTGACTTTGGGAATGCTAGAGAGTTGTGATTTTAAATGAAGCTAGGTTTAAAATTTATCCGAAGTGTCACTTCTCGCTCGACCTTTAAAGACACTAATAAAGGAAGAAAAGATTTATCAAATATCTTAGATTGTGATGACTTAGACATGTGGAGCGAATGGAGGACGGCAGAATGCCAAAAAAGATTCTAAAGCCCATGTCTATGGGGATCAATGAAGAGGAAGACCCTGGTTACATTGCATTGATGAAGTAGAAGAGGATTTCAAAAGGCTACAGAGAAGAGGATGGAGATCAGTAGCAAAGTAAAGGAATGATTGGAGACAAATTATGAGACAAGCCAAAGCCCACACCGGGCTGTAGAGCTATGCTAAGTAAGTAATAAAGGAAAAAAGCTTATTAAATTTAAACTAAATTGGACTACTTTTACTTCAATGATGCAGAAAAATGTTCCCCCAGATAAGTGTGTATTCAGTTGTATGAAAGTATAATATATTAAAAAAAGGGTCATGGACACCTTCCTGGGGCTTTCTCTGAGACATCCGTTTTAGGGGCTTTTTCGGGGGCGTGTATCTTTTTTCCTATTCACTTTAAAAAAAAAAACTATTATTTCCCTTTTTGCGAGACCTACAAAAAAGGTCCTTTGCGTCAGACCGCTGCGGTCGACCGAATTCGAGTTATGCGGAAAAAACCGTTTTTTCCCCCTAAAAACCCGTTTTTTCCGCATAACTCAAATACGGTCGACAGCAGCGGTCCGATGCAAAGGACCTTTTTTGTAGGTCTCGCAAAAAGGGAAATAATAGTTTTTTTTTAAAAAGTGAATAGGAAAAAAGATACACGCCCCCGAAAAAGCCTCTAAAACGGACGTCTAAGAGCGGGCCCCAGGAAGGTGTCCATGACCAAAAAAAGTGGTAAAGTGCCCCAAAATGAGAGTTAATTCTGACAGATCAGGTTAGGTAACCTATGCTAGGTGAAAAATATAGCCATTAGGCTGCTATCTTTACGGCCACGCCCTTCCGCCAGTGAAATTTTTGTTTGCCTAGTTGGCAGTTGGCCCAACCAAACATCAAAATCTCAAGCTCTCGTTGGCTTTCCTTTCTATTTTATTTTATTTTTTATTTTTATTTTTTTTGTTTTTCGATTATTCTGCACTATAAGAATTAAATCTAGTCTTGGACAGACTGTAGAATAAGTATGGGCCTTGTTAGCTGTACATTATTGGGTGGGACACATTTCAGGGGTGGGGGGGGGGGAGGTTGAAAGTGGGGCATATAAGGCAGATTTACCCCCACTCAATAAATAAAATATTTGTATTCATTTGAAAACTGATAACAGGTTTTGGCTACTTGATAACCATCTTCAGATTCTAAATTAGTTGTTCACTGTTCTCAGTAACATGGTATCGAAAGGCAAACATTAGATAATCAATTATTAATGATAAAATAATATATTATGTAGAAAAATAAAAAAGGGTTGGATATTTTAAACTTTATTTAGGTTGAATTCTTTATTACATCTCAAACATTGGGGGGGACGCATCCCCCCGGCGATGACACCCGTGAGAATAACAAATACAATTTAAATTGTATCTCAACTCATTAAAAAAAGTGTCAGTTAAAGCAGATAACCTATTAGGTATAAATTTAAGAAACTTTACACAAAATAATTCAATTAATAAAAATCAAATAATTTATTAGTTTTCTACAAACAAAAAAAGTAAACACAGCCGTGGAATTTAAAATTTTAAAAACCACTTTAAATTAAATTTAAATTTAAATTAAATGTAGGAGTTGCATGCCAGAGTTCAAACCTTACACATCGGCTCTCACTTCAACTATTATTTTATCCCAGTTTTAGCTTACAGTTCTTTTTCATTTTTTTACCAAGTGGTGTAGTTTATTATTTTCTATTTTTTCTCAAAGTTTTATTTTAATCGGAAGTCTTTCAATTATTATTTTCAATATTTCTAGTTTAGCTATTTTTTATAAAATAGAAGAAGCTGTTTCGACGGAGCGTGATAGGAAGGCCTCTTATCACCAAGGTCACACGGCAACCTCCAAAAGGTAAACAAATAGTTTTATCAATCAATAACATGAATAAGACTGTGGGTCAAAGGAAGAGACGGCGCAGATCAAAAACAAAGTCGCCTAAACCAAAGAGGGCCGTAACTGACAGCTCCCTCGAAGGTCGCGCTCCCTCCCCTTCTACCTCTGGTTCAAGACCGAACAGTCCAGACCCGCTCAACACCACTGTGCTAGGCTCCCTTCATGGAGGCCAGCCAACTAAACCTGTACAACAGACCCGCAATGAAGGGCAGCCATCAACGTCAAATGTTCAAGTTAATTTCACTACACCAAACCCTTACGGTGTTTTATCCCAACAACGGGATGAAAATGACGTCAAAGATAATCCGCAGGCAAATGACCCTAAGCCACCACCCATTTTTGTAAAAAATGTTACAGACTTCTCCAAATTTGTCCAAGGGCTTAGAAGCTTACTGGGAAATGACGGCTTTACCTGTAAAGCTAGATCCAACGATGTCGCAATCCTGTGCAAATCCATCGATGGTTACAAAAGTGCCGTTCGTTCTTTTCGCGCTGAAAATGTAACTTTCCACACTTATCAGTCGAAAGAGGAAAAGGCCTACCGAGTGGTAATTCGACACCTCCACCACTCAACCCCCCCTAACGCAATAAAGGAAGAACTTGAAGCACTTGGCTTCAAAGTGCGAAATGTAACCAACGTGATAAAAGGAAATTCTGCCCTTTCTTTATTCTTCGTTGAATTGGAGCCGAACCCTATAAATAAAGATATTTTTGAAGTAAGAACCATCTTCCACTGTAGAATTAAAGTGGAAGAACCCTACAAGCGCCGTGACATTGTTCAATGTACTCGATGTCAATCATTTTTACACACAAAAACATACTGTAATCATGCACCCAAGTGTGTTAAATGTGCAGGGTCACATTTGACCGAACACTGCACTAAAAGACCTGAAGACCAGCCCAAATGTGTTCTATGTAACGGAGCCCACCCAGCAAACTATAGGGGTTGTATAGTCCACAAAGAACTCCAAAAAAAATTTAGAAAAACATCTCCAGTTATTGAAAAAGTCAACAAGTCCGACCATCAAACTGTAGAAACATCTACCTACCAAGCTCCTACACGTCTATTAATCTCCAAAGAGACCACAAAAGAAACAACGCCAATCTTAGAACAGCAATCCAGCCAACCAAATGAAACCAACCATGTAGTCACCGGAATTACATACGCCACTGCCGCCTCAGGTGCGACATCTCGACCACGCCTTCCAGTCCACATTCCACCACCAACTCCATCATCCACTGATATATCAGCAACCCTTCAAAAATTCCTTCATGATCTTCACGCCATTATTAATCCTCTCCTCACAGCTCTCACAACTTTCACTACCTTTATCCAAACTCTGCTTCCTGATTCTCAACATCATCAGTGAATACTCCAACTCAGCGATCCCTGACTATCCTGCTTTGGAATGCTAATGGTGCTACCCTTCACGGGCAGGAACTAGACATTTTGCTTCAAGACAGAAGGATCGACATTGCCCTCATCACAGAAACACATTTCACTACTCGATCGCATTTTTACATACAAAATTACACAACACACAGAACAGATCACCCAGATAACACTGCACACGGGGGTAGTGCGATCCTAATACGGAATTCCATATCTCACTATCCTTTACCACCTACTTGCACGGACTCAATTCAATGTACATCCATATCTATAAACTCCTTACCATTTAATTTCACGATTTCCTCAATATATTGCCCTCCAAACCATCCTATTTCCCAACAAGATTTCCATTCCTTATTCCGATCCTTAGGTCCTAAATTCATTGCAGGCGGAGATTATAATGCTAAACATCCTCAGTGGGGATGTCGAGCTCGTAATCCCCGTGGTGTCACTCTCCTAAACGCCTTATCCTCAACAAACTACGACATCCTTTCTCCTAGCCAATTCACTTATTTCCCTTCTGATCCAAATAAACTTCCAGATATTCTAGACTACTTTGTTTCAACACCCATACCTCACCTACACCCTATTACTTCTGTTCTTGACGATCTCTCCTCAGACCATAGCCCTGTCCTCCTCGTCCTAGACATTAATCCTCCTACATGCCCTATGAAACCTCGACTGATTAACGGACGAGTTGACTGGGACTCTTTTCAAACGCTAGTAGACCATAGACTAGACCTACAAATTTCACTTAAAACACCAAGTGACATCGACGAAGCAGTACAAGTACTGACTAAAACAATACAGACTTCAATTTGGGACTCAACTCAACCAGTTACTAACAGACAAAACTATAGATCTAATTTACCAATTGACATACGTACATTAATTAACGAAAAAAGACGAGCTAGGGCCAACTGGAAACAAACTAGGTACCCATCAGACAAACGGACTTACAACATTGCTAGTAGAAAACTGACTAACTTACTGAGACTTTATAAAGAAGACAAATTTAAGACTTATACTTCACAACTAACAAACAAAGATAAATCACTTTGGAACGCGACCAGACGAATCCTTTCACAAAAATCAATCCCTTCTCCTATTCTAAATCCTGATAACTCCTGGGCAAAGTCTGAAACTGAAAAGGTTGAAGTCTTTGCCCAACATCTTACTAACCTTTTCTCCCCACATCCTGACATAATTGATCACGATCACGAAAACCTTGTTAACCAAGATCTCCTATCTCCCCTACAATTATCTCCGCCACCCAAAGCCTTTAATCCCTCTGATATCCTTTACTGTATTAATCACCTTTCACCACGAAAAGCTCCCGGTTACGACCTTATTACCTCCGAAATCCTAAAACACCTCCCTAAAAAAGGCATCCTTTTCCTTACTTACATATTCAACTCTGTCCTTAAAACAACTCACTTTCCAACCCTGTGGAAATTCGCCACTATAATAATGATTCCTAAACCATCCAAGCCTCCTCATCTGCCATCATCCTATCGACCTATAAGCTTACTCCCAGTAATGGGGAAAGTCCTAGAAAAGCTCCTTTTACGTAGACTCCTTCCCATACTTAAACCATTCATTCCTGACCATCAGTTTGGTTTCCGTGCTCACCATTCCACCATCCAACAGTGTCATCGCATTGTCGATGTCATTGCCTCCACCCTTGAGAAGAAAAAGTTTTGCTCAGCTGTCTTCTTGGACGAGGCGCAAGCCTTTGACCGAGTTTGGCATGCTGGGCTTCTTTGGAAACTCAAGGGCATCCTTCCATTTACCTACTACCTTATCCTCAAGTCCTTTCTAACCGATAGATCGTTCTGTGCAAGCTTAGGAACCACTTCCTCCCCCATCTGCCCTGTTAGAGCAGGAGTACCTCAGGGTAGTATTCTTGGACCCCTCCTATATTCCATCTACACATATGATATCCCTCAACACCCTTCCTCAGTCCTTGCCACCTTCGCAGACGATAAGGCAATTCTATCAGTCCACCAAGACCCTCAAATTGCATCCAATAACACCCAAAGTCACCTTCTCCTTCTCGAACCTTGGTTAAAAAAATGGAGGATCCGGATTAACGAACAGAAAAGTGCACATGTCACTTTTACTCTTCGACATAGTACCTGTCCTCCAGTCATTCTTAACCAAGTCCTTATTCCTCAATCTAGCACTGTCCGTTACCTTGGCCTTCACCTTGATCGACGACTCACCTGGCAACACCACACTAAGACTAAACGTACTGACATCTCAAGACGCTACAAGTTGCTGCTTCGTCTTTTAGATCGTAGGTCCAAGATTACACTAAGTAATAAACTTCTTATCTACAACACAGTCTTAAAACCGGCTTGGACCTACGGTTTGGAGGTTTGGGGTAGCACCAAGCCTTCCAACTCCCGCCGACTACAAACTCTTCAATCAAAGATCCTTCGTAAAATCACCGATGCTCCTTTTTACGTATCCAACCTCACCCTCCATAATGACCTCAATATTCCTTTTGTCCGTGACCTATCTATATCCAGATACCATAAATTCCACGAGTCCTTATTAAATCACCCCAATCCTTTAGTAGAACTTCTTTCTTCCCAATCCATCCCTGATAATCCTCCTCGTCGCCTGAGAAGACAGTGGCCCCGAGATCTATTAAATATGGAATTCCATATTAACAATTAATTATTATTAACTCACACTTACATTAACTCATACTTATCATTCCTTACAACAAACATTTATTTTCTTTTTTTTAATTAGTGCTTCTTTTCTCACTCACTTGTTTTTATTGTTATATTTGTTCATATTCTGAATGATTCACGCCAAAAGGAGTAATCAATGGATTATTACCTTTAGCATGCAATTCAACGTCCAAAAAACATTGTTATCAGTATCACTTATAACATTAACAAATTATGTAGTTGTGATAATCAATAAAGAGAAAAAAAAAAAAAAAAAAAAAAAAAATTAAATTAAAGATAATAAAACCTATAATTTACTCTTCCAGTTCCTTTTGTTTTACAAGTTTTTAATTAACTTATTACTTTATTACATAAAATAAATTCATAATTTTTAATTTATAAACAAAAAAAAGTACATATTTAATTTTCTGGAGGAGTTAAGTCTATTAAGGAATTAAAAAGTTCATTTTTGCAATATTTCGACCCCTGCTTGGGTCATTCTCAAGCTGATTGACTAGAACTTATCTTACGTTTTATTCTTAAAATTTTTAATTTGAATCTTTCCAATTCTCGTAATTTCTCCAGAAGTTAGAGATGCAGTAAGTTATTGCTTAAATATTTCAAATTTTTTACTCTCTGCTATCATTACAATCTTTTGTACTTGACTTTCTATGTTAAACGTCATTTATATCAAAAGTGAAATGATCATTACCTGAATTCTGGAGAAATGATTTGAATCAGAAAGATTCGAATTAAAAAAATTAAAGAATATAACCAGTAAATGTAATATAATTTATTTCTAGACAATCAGTTTGAGAATGACCCAAGGAGGGGTCGAAATATTGCAAAAGTGAACTGTTTAATTCCTTAATAAACCCAACTACTCTATACTCTATAATTAAAAACTGCAAGGAAAAACTTCTAATTAATTTCATTTCCATTATATATATATATTTACAACTTTTCATTATTCATTTATGTTATGTTAAGTTTGACATAAAATAAGTATTACATAATTTAACAATTTGTTTTAAAAAAAGTAGTACTTTACTTTATCCATTAACTTAAAACAACCAAAAAAAGAAAAAAAAAAAGATTTTTATAATCAAATTTAGTTTTATTTATAGCTGGTGAGAAAAATGTATAAAATAAAAATTACTTAAATTAAAATTATACGTGGGGAAGCAATTTAATTTATAATCTTTTTCTTTATGACGATTTCCAGTAATGTTTCTATTTCTGAAGTTTGTAAGTAAAGAATATTGGTTACAAAATATAACAAACAGATCTTTATTTAGACTTTTTCACGTATTTTTCTAAACATCTTTTTTTAAGTCCTAATTAACGCATTAGGTTTATACATGACCAAGGGATCAATTACTTAATACATCTAATAAAGTCAGGTCAAACAAAGAGTTAACTCTGACAGGGTGGGGAAATAATAAAATTTAAAAAAAAACTAGGGAAGGGAGCCAATGAGAATTTAAGATTTTGATTTCTAGAGTCAGGTGTCAAAACCTTGAGCTCTGATTGGTCCTCTCTTTGACTTTCTCAGCTGTCAGAGATAACTATCATCTTGATCCGACTATAGATGTGATCATCAAGATGAAACATGTATCTCACCGATCTTGCATTTAAAACCATCAAAGAGCCAAATAATTATTGAAACTCTGTAAAAATAAATAAATGAATGAATCAATTAGATTTAATAAAATTTAAAAAAAGAAGTATTTTTTTTAACAAAACTGCACCCATCTACCCTGCAAAATCCACACTCATGAAATAATTAGTGGCCTCCTAAAAACATCTACTGTTATGATATCTGTTAAGTTTAACCATGAGAAAAAAAAAATTAAAAGCTTTATGGAATTTTAAATTTTATATAATAAATTTTTTAAAATATTAATTAAAAATTAAAAATAATAATAATGCTTTGATTATTTTTATAACAATTGCACTTAATGATATTTATATATTACATAAAAACATGTTTTTTTACATGTAAAACCTGCTAATGTGAACCCCCATGTACGGTGAACCTAGTCAAGCAGACCACTTTTCTACGGTTCTTGTCAAAAAGTGCCTTATTTCCCCATTTAGATGCAACCTAGGATAAGGTGACCACTTTTGGTTGGTCCCTATAGTGGTCACTTTATAGAGGTTATTCTGTACTTGCTTAAACAACTCTCTTTTATGTAAATTTTCATGTGTTTTTGATTAATTTTGCACTGTCAATCAGAAATACATAGTCTGTGAAAGTTTCAGCTATCTAGATAGTCAGAAATACATAGTCTGTGAAAGTTTCAGCTATCTAGGTAGTCATAAATACATAGTCTGTGAAAGTTTCAGCTATCTAGGTAGTCATAAATACATAATCTGTGAAAGTTTCAGTTATCTAGGTAGTCAGAAATACATAGTCTGTGAAAGTTTCAGCTATCTAGGTAGTCAGAAATACATAGTCTGTGAAAGTTTCAGCTATCCAGGTAGTCGGAAATACATAGTCTGTGAAAGTTTCAGCTATCCAGGTAGTCGGAAATACATAGTCTGTGAAAGTTTCAGCTATCTAGGTAGTCAGAAATACATAGTCTGTGAAAGTTTCAGCTATCCAGGTAGTCGGAAATACATAGTCTGTGAAAGTTTCAGCTATCCAGGTAGTCGGAAATACATAGTCTGTGAAAGTTTCAGCTATCTAGGTAGTCAGAAATACATAGTCTGTGAAAGTTTAAGCTTTCTAGGCAGCCAGAAATTGGGTTAAAAAAGAATTTAAAAATAATTACACCTCTGAAAAAATTGAAGTTAAATGAAAAAATCTTTTAACAATTTTTCATATTATATATATTAATATACTTAAAAATAATGATAAAATAAAATCTTTCAAGACTTAACTCATTAAATGCGTAATCCAATTTATGAACCTACCTTAGTGACTGAATAAAATTTACACAATTTTAAAAGTTAATTAAAAAAAAAAAAATAAATGTTTGGATCCACTGTGGATACAAACGTGAGCGGGCCTGACGGAGCCTTGCAAGATGGTTCTACTCGAATAGAGAATAGAGCTACTGAGGGCTGAACTGAAAGGGAGGGCTTGGATCCACTGTGGAGCTACCCACCAGGTGTGTTAGCACGGCATGGATCCACCCGCATTGAATGGATTAACTACTTAAGAATTGAAAATGACAAGGATTTTTTTTTTTTTATAATTTATATTTTTTAAACAACTTTAAATATTACATGCCAAAAATTAAAAAAAAAAAAAATGTACAAAAATAAATTAAAATAATAATAGATACATAATAATAATATAAACATATATATATATAGGTATGGAATAAAACATACAATCCCAGTCAAATGTATTCTCTTGGGTATTGCCGTCAAAATAACCAGACCATTTTGTAGAAAATTATAAAAAATTAGTAATTGGCCAACAATTTTTTGGTTTAAACATTGTATGGTAAGGCTATTCTTCCATTAGGCACCTCATACGTAGAATGTGGTTTTTGAAAAAGTCCCCTTGAAACTCTAAAAGCTAGATGGAACGAGGAGTTTTAAAATGTTTTTTTTTTTTGAACTGAATAAATGTCGATAAATTGTTTTTAGTCGTTACGATAGCTAAGCTGAATGAGATACGATGACCCACGATATGAAAAAGTAGAAGAGGAATATTGGGTAGAGCGCCAGACCTTTCTTCCCCGGAGGTTGACTGTCTCCAAGGAACACCGTTGACGCTGTAAACAATGTTCAAATTTAGTCACAAATGGTTAAAAAGTCAGTATAGTTTTATAAAGGAAGAGGTGTAGTTCAATAACCAAACAACGTCTTCACACAAAAATTGAAATTTGAACAATTGACCGGTTTCGGCTGTTCTAAAGCAGCCTTCTTCAGATAATCTTGAGGTTACTGGATTGACTTCACGAGTGCAAGTCAAATCACTTGTACTCCTGAAGTCAATCCAGTAACCTCGAGATTATCTGAAGAAGGCTGCTTTAGAACAGCCGAAACCGGTCAATTGTTCAAATTACAATTTTTGTGTGAAGACGTTGTTTGGTTATTGAACTACACCTCTTTCATGATGAGTCGCTATCACACATTGGAGAAAAACACAGTCGAGGATTTTATAAAGGTATATCGCTCTTGTGTTTTACTGCCGTCAAAAGTTAAAAGGCCCTACCTCCAACATTTTTCTAAATGCATTTTCTTAGCGTTTCCGAATCGGTCTAAAAAAATACACATATTTATTTAAATCAAATTATAATTATTATTAACAACAGGAGTTAGACAGAGAAAAATAGACTCCAGCACTGGGACTCGAACCACAGGCCTCTATATTTCCAGTATAGCGCTGTTACCAACTGAGCTACACTGGAGAATAATTTCCTCTGTCAGTAATGATACCTAATCCCGAATTGAGCTTTCAATTTTCTACAAGTCTAGGATTTACGACAAAAGAACTCCCATTAAAAAAAAAAACATCTATGTGCTTTACAGATGTCTTCTAAAGATATCAATCAAAGAAATCAATAAAAAATCATTACCCAATACTGCCATTGAAATTATGTTTTATGCAAAGAACTTTATAAAGGAATACTCATGAACTATAGTGCTGTAAATTGTAAATTGAACTGTTAAAAAGTTTATTGTTAAATCAGGAGAAAACTTTGAACAGTGAATATATTTTCCTTCAGAACAGATAAACAGACGATTCGGCTTTGTTTATTTTATAACTAGAATGAACCGAGTTTAGCGAGGGAAAAACAGTGACGATGTCTCCACAGCTTCATGAAAATATTCTTATATATATATAGCACAATACGTGTGTTGATATACCATCTTAAGCCCTCCTTGGGCTTTTGAACCACAAATTATTTACTGTTTTCTTCATCCTAGAATAATTTACACATTTAAAAATAATTTCGGACCTTAGTGGTGTTAAAGTAATAAATGGTTACCATAAGTAGCCCAGAAGAAGCCGGCAGTGGTAGCTGAGAGCCTAAGAATGAAGGTGATATTACTCCAGTAAGAACTGAACATGAGGAATAGATTACAAGCAAGTAGAGAGAATAGTGGAGGCAGCATACAGTAACCTAGTACACACACTGACTGGAACACCGACCTAAAACACAAATAAATATACAAACAACACATCATTTCTAGAGTTACCTTCCTAGTGATTAGGTGCAAGTCAATTTTTACACTTAAAGTATAAACGCAGTGGAGCCTAGCTGGTTGCTTACAGGCAGGAAAAATTGACCTGTGGTTCTTTAAGGGCATGAACATAGTGGGGCATGGCAGATTACCTGGGCATAGCAGCAAACTTGAACAATTCCTACCTCGATTGTTACATAGCTCAGTACGAAATATATTTATATATATTATAATTCAGCAATGTAATACCGTGTTTTTGCACGCTGCAATAAGGTACAAAATTTGTGCTAGTGAGAGACACCAAGGGATGTGCCACACAAGCGTGACACATAGGAACTGTTACAACATTAGACTATACGTCACAAAGATGTTGGCTCGGTATTACGCCATGTCCTGCATTGTTTCGTCGCGTCCGACTCTTCAGGGGCCCGACGATGCCTATCCAACTCTGGACCTTTACCAAATCAAGAAGATCAGATATAGGGCTTTGTCAGAGACGAGTATTGGTATAGGATACTCAGGCATAGTAAATTGGTATAGGTTCAGAGTTGGGTGGGCAACGTCGGCCCCCTGATGAGTCGGACGCAACGAAACGATGCAGGACATGGCGTAATGCCGAGCCAACATCTTTGTGACATATAGTCATTACCAATTTAATAAGTCTAGTTTCTGAGGTATATAACTGAAAAAGATAAAATTTAAAATGTAAACCAAAATTTAAAAAAGCACTGGAAGGAAAAAATAAAAACCTATATTATCACAGGGCCTGTTAGTAAGACACATGCTTTAAAACCACAAAATATTTTACTAATTACATATTAGTATAATTTCAGTTCCATTAGATTAATCGTCCTATGGTGTAATCTTTTGTTTTGTAATACAAAAACATGCATTGAAACTAAGTGCAGTTTAGTTGATGTTAATGTTTAAAACGGATTGTATTTGAAAATATGGAAGACTATCCAGTACAATACAAGTTGTAAAAAGATGGTTATACAGTAGAGGTTTGAAACAGACTGGATGGAAGTTTGAACTTATTGAGAGGTCCACCAAGTCAGGCTTTGGAAAAGGAATAAAATACACATTTTTCATCTAGTCTTTATGACTGTATCGCGAGTCACTATTACAAACACCATAACAACACCTCGGCATCCTATCAAAACCACTATAACTATCCACAGCAATTAGCTGATTTAGAAATAATTGGAAATTTATAAAACTAAATACTATTGAAACAAATTGATATATATTTCTAATAAATGGTTATTAATTTATTTATAACACTATAAATCACTTTTCAACACTTCTTATTTTAATAATAAATAAAAACGAGGCACATACTTGAAAACAAATCATAACACAACTCAATTTTTGTTAAACATATCTCGAACTTGCTATTTATGTTACTAGATAGTATATATAAAAATAACTTAATCCTGCTTAATAGCATTTAAATTTGTGCCAATTACTTTGTTAATTAATAATATTATAAGAAAAGATACTGACAATATCAATGTAAATAAATAAAAGCAAGATTCTAAAATTTCTTCTATCCTTCCAATGAAAAATAAGAGTTTGTTTGTTGTTTTAGTTCTTTGAAACTGCCTGTTGATAGGTGAGCGAGCCACCATCGATTTTCTATGGGAATTCGTCCATTATAGTTAAGAGTGACAACACATGATACAATGAAAACAAGACACAAGCTAAGCATATGTTGTTTTCATTGTGATTTCCCCTCAGCTATGTACATGTAATGAAACTTACATATGACCACCAAGTAGTTTAGAGTTGAGTGCTACGATCA
Organism: Gerris lacustris; assembly: GCA_951217055.1. Classification (NCBI taxonomy): domain Eukaryota; kingdom Metazoa; phylum Arthropoda; class Insecta; order Hemiptera; family Gerridae; genus Gerris; species Gerris lacustris. The sequence continues at coordinate 5,381,822 of OX578283.1, read as the reverse complement.
TAGAGCCGAACCACAGCAGAGAGAACATCTCGGCAAACTCAGGATCTCTCTTACCTCCTTGAAGTAATCTACAACAAACAAATTATCAACGTTTTTTTTCAAAGAAATATAAATAGACTGCCAATTAGTGTGGCACATAGCTTCCTCGCATCCTATCACGTACTTAATTGAATTTACAAGCCATTATTGTCTAATTTATTTAATTGTTTCCTCAGTTTTTTTTAAAATGTCACAATTGTTTTGATTTTTTTTATGAATTAAAGTATCAATTAAGCAAAAGTTAAAGAGCGCAGACAGTTGAAATGAATCTTGTGCTATCTGTGGTCTAATTTCGACAAACCATTCAAATTTCATAAAAATCAGATGAGTACTTTTGAAATGTATGTTTGTGCACCTGTTGAAGATAAAAAAAATAGGCGGAGAAGGATGAAACTTATATGGAACCAACAATGGGCTAATTATGACCTACCATACAAATTTAATTAAAATCGAACATGTAGTTTTTTAGATTTGTTGGATCGCAAAAATTGAGCGACAGACAGACACGGAACCAAAAATATTCCCTGATGTCTGAAACGGATTTCTGTCCTGGAATTTACACAGTTTCAGTAACTGTGGTGACAGCTGACAAGAGTGACAGAAATAATTGATGTTAATTTATTTTATAAAATATATTAGTGTTCTTTTGATAGGCAATAGTGTTTCCACAAGCTCATATAGAAGCTTGAAATTGGTTCAATTATATTATGAAAAACTACTATTGTTAGGGTTACAATACGTCCAGATTTCGTCCGGATTTGAAACATCTGTCCGGTTTTGCGTCCGGACTTGAGAAATGTCCGGATTTTACTAATTTTACTGAGTCATGAGCAGAGACCTTCAAAATGTAGCATTTATTTTTATGAAATGTGGCACTAAAAAATGTGGCAATATGGCACTTATTTTGGCCAAATGTGGCATTTATTTTAGCTAATGTGGCATTTATTTTTCAACTTTCCAACCCCCCCCCCCTCCCCTTTCCATTGTAAAAGGGATATTAAATCGTGCAACTTGAGTCCTATTAACTACATTATTACTAGGGTTAGGAATTATATGCTCTAAAAAGCCTAAATACATTCTCTCTGCATGCCCGAAATATTCTTTTATATTCTCTATCAATTATTTAGGCCAACCGGGGGGGGGGGGGGGATTTGAAAAAACACATTTTCTACTTAATTAAATTTATTAGAATTTGTGCATATACATACTTATATGTATATAAGATGAAGAAGGTTTCTTACTTATACACTTCTTTTTATGTAGCAATAAGCTTTGTAAACAAATTTCAAATTAAAATTATTATACTTTAATTAAACTCTAAACCTTAACTCTAAGCTATAATTTAACTCTAATTACTTCTATACTTTAATTCAAATTATTATACTGTACAATAATTAGCTTTTCAATATTTTCTGTGGTCAATTTCTAGCGATTGTTTGCTAGTATATTTTTTAATTTCAAAAATGACCTTTCCACGTTGGTAGAAACAATTGGCATATACATACTTCAATATAAAGCAGTCTTTAAAACTTGATACTGCGTCTCCGCCTTGCATTATTTTAACCCTTAAGCGCCCAGGATAACATTAACTATTTCATTCCAATCTGGATTTACATTTAAAGCAGCTTCCAGTATTTTTCGGGCTTGCTCTCCTTTTTGGCCCGGCAACTCCATCGCAGCTTTTTGGAGCTCCAAGACAACTTTAGCAGCTAAAGTGCCTTGCACCTCTTCTTCTTTCATCTGTGGCAACTTAAAAAAATGAGCTCGTATAAAATTTAGCTGCGTCAAAGTTTGAACGTTTCCCAGTGCCTGCTTGGCTATTTTAATTGCCATGTTATCCTCTTCGTCGAATTCTTATAATAGAACTTTCACTTTTTCTCCATGTTCTGCGTAATAAAGGGCCGCTCTTATTTAAGTTTCCCATCATGTTAGGATAGGCTCTGAAGGAAGAGGGGTCCCTGGTAGCATTTCCTTGAAGATTGGCACTCGGCTTAGAGCTTTAATAAAAATTTGTTTACCCGCTGAAATTAAGTCATTTACAGCTGGTGAAAAACAACATAGGCCAAGCAGGTTACATGGAACATTTTAGGGAACACACTTTTAAACACACCCCCGCTTTCAGTATGTATGCAGCGCTGTCAGAGCAGGGCAGTTCGGTTACTTCTATTCTTTGGCATGGTCAAAAAATGTAATACACAAACAAAGTTTAAAATCACTGGGAAAGTTCGAAGACTATAAGAATACAATAACTGTCAACAACCAGAGAGGTGGAATGATATTGGTCAAGTATCTGACTCAGGTACACCTGAGACTGGAAGTGGCACCGTTAGCAAAAAACCCAAAATTTAACACTTTGTTTCTAAAGGAGGAGTTAATCCCTAAACCATTCAATATTACTACGAATGTGAATGTGCCAATGGTTATTCTCTAAGTATGCTACTTATACCTTTTAAGGGTAATTGGTATTGAACACGACAACACTACCTGCGTCTTTCCCCAGATTATTTGCTACACGCGGCTTTAAACTTGATTTTTTTAACCTTAGAACTTCTACCCGAGACGAAGTGTGTCACTACCCTAAGTAGGAATCCACGTCACTTGGGGAATCCTCAGCACCTTGGAATCGGCGTATCTTACCTGCTTTTATGGGTTGTAGCAGAACCCCTTAGAATATTTCAATTTTTTTTCTCAGAACTTAGCCCAAATAAGGCAAAATGTGGCACAAAGTGTGGCATTTTACCGAAAATCGGCAAAATGTGGCTTTTTACCGAAAAATAGGCAAAATGTGGCATTTTAGTATGGCGCCATGGCAAAATGGCATTTGAAGGTCTCTGGTCATGAGAAATGGAAAGCAATATTTTCTAGGAGAAACGTCTCCTTTTTTGAATATACATATTTAAATTAGTAGAATTCGCACTGTGTCTGCCTGGTACTTCGGCTCCCGAACGTATTTTTCCAATGATGGATCTCAATGGAGATGATTTATCTCTGTAAGTTGTAAAAGAGCTTCTTAAAATTAAGCAATTCTATTATGGCATGCTCAGAATTCCACGACCGAAAATCAAAAATTACTACAAGCCTTTTCTAAGGAAGATTAATTCATCTAAAAAGTATGATGGATCCAGCAGACACTAGCAAAAGTTGACTATACATTCATAAATAAATATTAACAAATATTATAATAATAAATATATAACTACAATTTTAAGTTTTTGGTAGTTTTCATACTACGGAAAGTTTAAATTTTAATTTAAATCAAATTATAATTATTATTTACTACGGGAAACAGACAGTGAAAAATACACTCCCGGCGCGGGAGTGTATAATTCATAAATTATGGTAACCCTAACTATTGTGCAAGTTTATAATTACGTAGAACTACAGTTGTAGATGCTTATTAGTATTTAAAACTACTGTAGATTTATTTTGCATATTTATTGTAAAATAAATGATATAAATTGCATAATTTGTTGTATGTGTAAATGTGTAAGAACTAAGCACTAAGTTTGCAAGAATAAGACGAGAGAACAAATGATAACCTTGAAAAGAAAAACAATTACCTTGACAACAAAAAATAAATAAACAAAAATAATACAATTAAATAAATACCCCCAAATCCAACAGTATGTTTTATGGAATACTAAATATTTCTTTATATAAATAATATCTTTCTTTTATTTTTTCAATGAGAATTGGAAGCTAAATGTTTAATAAGTTGAGGATAGGGTGGAAGGAGCTGTGAATCACAGGTATGGAGATATAAGTTTTGAGAATCACAGAAGTTGAGAATAAAATTAATTTAAATAAATTCTACGAGATGATCATCGTTGCTTCAATAGAAATTAGTACGATTTGTTTCCTTGTATATAATTCTTATTGATAGTAGGGTCTAAAAGAAAAAAAAAAATGCTCAATTTTGCAATATTTGGACCCCTCTTTGGGTCGTCTTCAAGCTGAAAACCACGTTTATTGTCAGTAACTCCTCAAGCATCACCCTTACCTTCTACCAGAGCTAGAGGAGCAGATTATTAAAAATGTTAACGTTGTAACGGTACAGTGAGGTAGGCATAACTATGAAGCGCCCAAGCCCGAACGCCGTGGTAAACGGAACAGATGCGCATGCTCCGGAATCGAGATAAGCTAGGCAACTCCTTCCAGAGAGCAGAATAAAAAGGCAGTTGCGAAAGTCAAGTGACCTATACCACATGTGCGGATATAATTTAAACCACATCGGAAAGAGGTCTAAGATTTAACAACTCAACCAACGAATTTAATTGACACTAGTGTACCATCTACGATCCGGCACCTTCCAGGATAACGATCCAGCAACCAGGAAGGACCTACGGTGTGACTGGTATTTTTCTACAGAAGGACAGTTAGTTTTATTATTATTATTTTATTAAATAAAGATCATATGTTTTAAAATATTCAGTTAGAAATTATTAATTGCAACAGCCTAGAACCTACGTACGCTCTGGTAACAATAAAACATAGTCTAGAGCGTTTCAACGTCATGCTACGCTCCGAGCTGTACAAAACTTTTGAGATTGTCTCCAACAGCAGGCTTTTGCTGCCACCATCTTAACCACATTATTTTTCAATCTTGATTATTAAAAAATAGTTTTTACTGCTGAACTCAAAAAAAAAAAAAAAAAAAAAATCTCTATATACCTTTGTTCATTTTTTAGAACCCCTCACTTCAGCCGCACACTACAGTATTATAATGATGTAATTTGTAAAACGTCTAATAAATTTTAAAACTAATGGAGTCATTTATAATTCTATTGTTTTTTTTCACTCTTGTTATATTAATTTAAAATGTTCTATTGTGTTTCCATCACATTTCTTTATAGCAACCAATTAATTATATTACTTTTGTTTTGACTTTAATTTTTCTTTAATTTCTAAAAGCAATAAAGTTTGTTTTTGATTATTAGGTCAGTGTATAATTAGACTAGTTAAAATTATTAATGTGTTAGTATGTCTTTAATATTCTTGTCGAGAGAGAGAAAAAAAAAAAAAGAAGTTTGCATTTATAGTTGTTTATCCGATTAAAGATTTGTAAAGCGTTAGTCGTAGCAAACTGTGATTTGTTATTTATTATTAAAAGAAAGGTCCTTGAAGATGGTGTTGTGAAACTAGTGTTGAGTTAGGCTCGGGAGACCCAGTATGATGAAGACCTTGTCTAGAGTCAGAAGGAAGTCGAGTTAAGAGTCAATCGTCTGACGCTTGACCTATTTCTTAACTTCGCTTCCTTATTCGTTCCAATCAATCATTTCTTTCACAATCCTCAATCGTTTCCTCCTACAGCCAATTTTATGAATTAAAAACTTGTAAATTTGCAAGTCTCCGGTCTAGAAATATAACCGACCAATGTAAATGAACTCACTTCATTATTATTTTTTTCTTTTTTTTTAAACCTACCAATACCCTCTTTGTGTTCCCACTTAAAGAATTCTATTAATAGTTCTAAAAATACACTCCTTAAATCATATATGTACCTGAATCGATCTATATTTAGATATGTTTATTTTTTATTCTACTTCTCTGTTTTAAATGTTAGAATAGGAAGAAGAAATTAATCGATACATTTTTTTCCCTACAGTTGACCGATAAAGTGGTTATTATCGCACTCAAAATAGTACGTAAAACAGCACATTCCTCCACTTACTACTTTACCGCACTCGTTTTACTTTACCGCACTCATTTTACTTTACCACACTCCAGTATTCCAACTTACGAACATAAAGAACTTAAATCTAAATAAAGATTAAATAATCCAAATTATAATAATAATAACAATGACAACTAATTATTATTTTTTAACTAACTACATGATTTAAACACTATATATCAAATTTAAAAATATAAAAAAGTAAAGATAGAAAATCTAAAAAAAACAATAAAATGTGATGAGTAAGTGTTATGATGAAAAATAATAACAGCGCTTGGTCAGGTGCTGAATCAGGCAAAAAAAAAGGCAACACTGGCTATAAACAGAACAGCTGGTTTAGTTGATATTGTAACAACTTTTTACATGTTGATGAAAACTGTATTACTTTTATATTTTATTTACAGATTAAAAACTAACTGTAGGAAAAATTTAATGTGCAACTCGAGCTTAAAATGTCTTTGCTGCACTCGAGAAACCTTACCGCCCTCGACTGCGGATCGTGCATAAATATTTCTCTCGAGTGCAGCAAAGTGCCACTTTGCGCACTAGTTGGACAAATAACTATTATTCTTTTGGATTAGTACCTGTAGTTTTAATGTCCGTTGGACTGAATATTTTTATCGGAACATCTGTTCTTTTTATCAGCTTTATAACAGAAGATCCTGATCAGAAAAGAGGTGTAAATTTAGTACCACACCATTTTTCTTAATTTCCCGTGATTTCAACGCACTATAACTCAGTTGACACTAACTGTAGTTCAATAACCAAACAATCTTCCCAACACATAGAAATGATTATTATTCACGTAAAATGATTATTATTTTATTCTTAATACAAAATTATTATGTATTAAGATAATGGTAGATGATGTTTTCTTACAATTGTGTCTTCAGGTGTGTTCAGGGTGTGAAAAAAACAAACTGTTTTTTGCTTTTTTTATTCCCCAATTTGGGACATTTTCAAGCCTGCAATTTTTAATTTTAATTTTCAATATATGAGGAGCTGAGTATCAAAGACGGACAAGAGCACATTTCAAAATTTTACAGGAGAGCCAAAAAACTGTAGCTCAAATTCTACAGGTGCTAGAGCTATGATTTTCTTTCTGTAGATTCTTAATAGACTCAAAACTAGTTAGAAGTACTGAAAACGTGAATTTCTTTGATATTTTAGCTGCTAAATGGAGTTAAAATGTGGAGTTGTCCGCTTTTGAAACAAAAACAAGGTTTTGTCTGTTTTTGAAGCAAAATGACGTTGAAAATAATGGTTAGAATAATAATATTGGAGAACATTTTTTTTTTTTTTTTTTTTCACATTTTTCAGAGTTCTTAGGGGGTAGTGCCCCCAAATTTAGAGCTAAAATTGATTTCTCGATTTCCCCTCGGGGTATCATTTTTCTAAACATGTATGACAAAATGGTAGGAGTAGGTATTCAGATGCTAAAGCCCGCAGTGCATCATAGGAACGAGTTAGTAAAATGTAGCCTCCTGATTGGCTGTTTCAGTTATGTCCACTTTTGAAGCAAAACGTGTGTTGACTTGTCCGTATTTGAAACAGAACTACAAATATTATTGCATTTTTACCTCTTTTCTGGTCGTCTTTGTTGCAAAAAGATAGCAGAAGCTGATGCAGCAGCCAAAAATCTATAAGAAACAATCGGTAACTGAAATTCGGAAAAAATGTTGAATGTCCGTCTTTGATACTAGGCTCCTCATATATTTTTAATACAGTTATCTAACATAGAATTGACTTGATTGAATTAATAATATATAAATTCAATAATAATTTTGAATATACTTTATTTGGTTGATTTATTAATTTAATAAATTTATTTCTAATTTATATTATGGATTTTACAGTAAGTTTTTTAACATTTATGAATTACCTTTGAACATTTACCTATCATATAAAACATTTAAATTCTGGGGCCATAATAATTATTATTTCATTTTTAAAACTGACAAAATTAAGAAGAGCTTTTTAAAAAATTATACGCTTCAAAATTGATAAGCAGACTAATTTTATTAAATTAATAAACCAACCAAATTAAGTACAGTGGAACCTCGATAATTTGGACTAATTGGGACCAGACACTGTCCAAATTACCGATTTGTCCAAATTTTCGAATATGCTGTAAAGCAATGCAGCAATACTATTACACTCGTTGCGCGATTTTACAGGATCATTGTTTTTGTATAAGGGAATCTTAGATATTATTTATTAAAACTCAGCTTTTGATTACCAAAACATCTTTTTATTTGCATAATCTAAAAAACCAATGAAATACTATCTCTGTCAGTCATTAAATTTTTCAGTAGGCAGTCCGGATTTTTGAGGCTCCGGATTTTAGAGGTCCGAATTATCGAGGTTCAACTGTACATGTATTGTTAGTATGAACCTTAAGTATATTTTTTCCTTCATTGTTTTTACACCAAATGATTATTCAATTTATATATTATTAATTTAATCAAGTCAATTTTAAGTTAGATAAACGATTTAAGTTATATAATATGTAAAAGATCTTGGTCTAATCTAAAATTAAAAATTTCAGGCTTGAAAATGTCCAAAATTGGGGGATGAAATATTGCAAAAACTTAGTGTTTTTTTTTAAACACCCCTGAAGACTCAATTGTAAGAAAACTGAAAATTAGAAGGGGACAGCAACGAAATATGGCAACAATTATTAAGATTATACTCACATAGACAGTAGGAAGCATATAATAAACGGGCCCCAAAGATCCCCTGCAATCAAAGATAGCAAAATATTAACATTCAATTTTAAATAAAATAATATTAGTGAAAGAGATATTACAATTAAAATTAAGATATTAAAATGTTCTCCCTGTAATATCCCTATACTAATATTAAAATTAGTATTTACTCTTACAGCACCAATGAGAAAGCTCGAGCTTTTGAAATACAGCCTTGTAAAGACAAAATCTCAAGCTGTGATTGGCTCTCCTTCGATTTTCCCACACTGTAACATTAAATACTAATTGTAGTATTAGTATAGGTTGCTGAGAGGTAAATAGTCTTTATTAATTTAAGTCACAAATTCAAACATCAGTGGAGATCATCACAATGGATTTTAAGAAATCATTTCTTCAAGTAAAATTGCATTTAAAAAAAAAAAAAAAAAAAATTAGTTGTTTTTATTGTGATTTTGTCTCCCCTCCCCTCCCTAGCACAACTTCAGCAATCCAATAAAAAAAACTTTATTCGTTTTGGAGCTGACTTTGGTTTCTCCTCCAAAATATTAATCTTACTTGAAGTAGAGTTCTATCAAGCAACCATATACATTTTTAGGGTTACGTAGATCCTTCTCAAAACCCTTATGCCGAGGGTGATGTGTCTGTCTGTCCGTCGTTCTTTGGTTCATATCTCCCAAAGACAAACATTTATTAAGAGCATGAGCAATGCGCAAAAATATGCTAAGCTCAATCTTTCTTTTTTATTTAATTTTTGAGAGGGTATCAAATAAAAGCTCCTGAAGAGTAAGTTACAAGTGTATTTTATTGGTTAAATGAGTTAAAATATACCCCACTCCAAAAAAAAAAAAAAAAAAAATCCCCCCCCCCCCCAACCGCTCTATAAAAGCTAGTTCTAATATTTTATAATTTAAGCAAATACCTACCTTATTATGGGGTGATGAAAATTTAATGTACCTTGTTGTCATTACTGATAAAAAAAACATTGTGACCCCCCGGGGGATCAAACCAGGGACCCTTTAAACTTTTTGCTTGATTTTTGGGGCCTTCCGCCTATATTTGATATATTTTTTAAATTTCAGAACATGATGGAGAAATGAAAAACGTATATGCTTAATAATCTAGTAGTAGTAGTAGTAGTAGTATAGTACTTCCTACTAGAACGGGTAGGACAAACCACTTGTTCGAACCTTGCAATTAGGCCATCACTTAGGCCCTTTTTACGCCCCGTGGTGGAGAGTTCCAGCTACTTCACACATCATACATTTGTACATTGTACCGCCGAAGCGAGTATGGTGTGGTCATTAGTAAGCTATATAAGCGTGCGTCCAAAGCATGGGGGAAGGGTCCCCATAAAGGGTGTCCCTCGCCCTGCTCCGTCCTCGAACCATTGATACAAATTACATCGTCATGACACGGATCGGACCCACACCAAAGAGTGGGGTAAGAGTCCCCATAAAGGGTGTCCCTCACCCTGCACCGTCCGCGAATCATTGATGCAATTCAGAGTATCATGGCACTTGATCGAACCCACGACCTTGAGTTGCCTCAACTTATTGATAGCTGAGCGAACGCCCTAACACGCTCGGCTACCCTGGCTCCCTGCTTAATAATCTAAGAAAACCCTAAAAAGTTGTAGGATACGAGTACTTCCCTGTGATTTCTTCAATATTTCAATTACTGAAATTTATGATTTGCCTTAATTTATCGTTGTTTTTCTGTAAATTTATATCTATTAATAATAAATTTAGATCTTGCTAAAGATGTGATTCCTAACATTTTTAACCCGTGACAGGGATCATTTTTAGGGTTTCGTTGGTAAAACCAAAAAAAGAAACCCCTATGGTTCCGTTCTAGTGTCTGTCTGTCACTCTGTACGGTTATTTCTGCTGTTACTAAAAATATGCAAAATGTGCGGTCTGCTGGGCCATATTCTTAGTGATGTGATATGAATTCGACAGGGTCTCCCCTGGATGATCTAGATTTATTAAACTCTGATCACAGTAATCTATGATATAGAATTGATATATACGAAGCTAATTTGGAATATAGAAACATCAGCGATCCCATGTTTAATTGACACTTATCCAATATTACTTACATTCTTTTAGAAGATTTTGGCTCTTCTCGTTTCTAGGGTACAAGACGTACTGCAGTTTCACACTAACAGCCCTCACATCTCTCATCTAGGAAACAAACCAACAAATAATCTACAATTGAAAAAAAGGCATTAAGATAAAAAGATATTTATAAAAATCTTGGGAGAATTTTAAATTCTAAGAGAAAATTTCCTCCATATAAAAGTTGAACACTTCAAACTCGAAATATCAAATTAAAAAATGTGTCCGAGACAACTCAGACAAACTTTCTCATACACAAGTTTATAATTACTTAGCCCAGTGTTTTCAGTTTATTAGTTTTCGTAGGTACATTTAATTTATTATTGAACTTTTCATCAAAATTTATCATCAACTAGATTTTTCCCGAGAAAACGAACTACATTTTAGAACTTTTTTAATCAAAATTGTCAGAGAGTTTTTGGAGGGGTAGCTCCCCCAAATTTAGAGCAAACATTGATTTCTCGAATTTCACTGTGGGATATGATTTTTCTGAACATGTATGCCAAATTTAGACAAAATCGGCCCAGTAGTTTAGGCTCCAGGTGTCTGCGCAGACAGACTTTTATAAAAACCACTTTTTTGGACTCCGGGGGGGTTCGGAACGTGTAAATCCATCAAAATCTCAAAATCAAATTTCCATGCCATCACAATACTTTCTCTTTATATGAGAAAGTAGAAAGAATTTAAACATGAATTTATAAATCTAAGTTATATCTTTACCCTAGTTAAAATAAACTCATCAGACTTATGTCTAACATCTCTTTCCAGGACGGCACAGATACCTGATAGATACTGAAAACTGACCCAAAAGAGCCACAACCAAAAAAAAATTACCTACTTATTATTAATTATTATTCTCTTTGATCCGCACAGTCTTTGTGAGAATAAAACTTATGCCACCTTTTAAGGGAAGGTGTTATTTGCAAAAGTTTATTTTTAAACAAGGCATTTTACTACCCACCAATCAAGTCACCGTTTCCAAAATTTAGTGTTTATTAGAATAAGTCCACCTGATAATGATAGTATTGTTGATTACATTCTTAGGAAAAACTAACTGTAAGAAAAATAGTTACATTACACAGACGAAGGAGCAGTGGTTCCTAAATCCAGTGGATAATGCTCTTACAAATGCCTCTGTCAAACAGTAGAATATACTCTTATTTAAACGAATCTGCGCTTGACAATGACATAGAAAATCAACTCGCGACCTAACACAGTCAATCAGATGTCTACATCTGAATGCAAGAAAATAGGTCAGTCAAACATCAATAACAAGTAGCTTAATAACAACTGTGAAAGCAAGAGAATATAGCGAGACAAACCACAGTGTCCATAACTGGCTCGTCCAGAGTGTTGTACTCCGGCAGCTTGGCTTCGGCCGGCTCATCCTGCGGGCCGTCTCCAATCTAAAACAACAAATTCAAATTAACAAAATCATTACAAACCGCAAATAAAAATATTATTTTAAAAAACAAACAAATAAAACAATGTCGAAAGATAACAATCCAAGTATAAAACAGTGCAATCGATCTTACATTTATATTATACGATGAAGTTTTAGATTCCATTATTTCACTTTAATAAATATATTATTAACAAATTATAAACAAATATTCAAAATAATATTGCTAACTAATAATACACACAACTTGAGATTAAACCGAATAAAAAAATTAAATAAAAACGACACGTAAACAATAATATTAAAATTTCGCTGATAACAAAAAGTACAAAAACTGATAACAATTTTCCACAACTTAAAAAAAAAAACAATTTTTTAAAAAATAATTTCGTTGTTAAACTCTTATTGTAAATTATTTTAATAAATGTTTAATATAATTATTATTCAACTTTAAAATTTTAATTAACGAATGTTTTAATAATAACAGAAAATAACTTATAGTTTAATTTAATTAAAAAATGGCAACACTGAATTCAATAGTTTTTATTCTTTATAATGTTATACATTTTCGATTTAAAAATGATTGTCTACGAATGCATCTCAATAGTTTTTCTTTGTTCCAGTTTTTTATGTCATGAAAAAAGCTTCTTGTTTACGAATTTAATTGTTAAATAACCAGGAAGTAACGCTGAAGTGGAACGTAATTGAAAGCTGCGAACGGATATATAAGGGTGTTTTACGTCTGCTTTATTTTCAAACGTGGTCTGAGAATTGTGAGTGTCTATCAGCTGTTTTCGTCGTGTGACAGTGACGTCTTTTTCTTCTTCGGGTGTTCGAATTAATTATTTCTCGCTTCTCCCACCTCAGTCGTGTCGGTTTTTTTAAAAAAAGGTTGTTGGTGGGATTACGTTATCGTGTATTATATAAGGAAAGGGTGGGAGAAGGCACCAAGGTTTCCTGGGTGAAAGTTAGTCGGGACGAGTTTTTTTCAGTCAGTCCGGCCCGCGGTGTCCTGATAGTATCATCGTCCTCGACTTTCCCCTTCTTCGGACCAACCTCGCTTTCATGGAAAACTCGTGAAAATTAAAATTACCTTAATTCCGGAAAATCTTTTTTTTTTATTAAAAAAAAAAAAATAGTTATGTGGGATAAGTTTGTGGATCGGACTAGATATAACTAAATAATCTCATCCTGTCATCACACAACTCGAAAAGAGAGATTTTTTTCTACGTTTCGTTGACTCGAAAACCTTAAAGAAGAAAATTTACTAAAAAGGTACACACGTTATTTATTACTTTACTGATCTGTACAACTCGAATTAGATTTACAGTGGAGATCACGTCCAAGTGTAATCTGTAAACGAACTGAAGACTAATACATTTCATATTGGAACAAATTCGGATGATGAAATAACCCTTGCTGAACAAACAGTAATTATATGATAAGAAACGAGTGAGATTCATTTGATAGACTTACATTTTTATATATTTTCCTAAGATTTCTCAGCGTTTCTTTTAACATTGTGAAAATTACTGTTACTTAATTTATTATTATCCTTATTAAGTTCGATATCGATATCGGTCGATACTTAAAGATGATGCAAAGGATATTCAGAGCCCACGGTGAGCTGTGCGCCCATCACCCATGGGAAGTCATCGTCATCATGGTAACTATGACTACATGTCTGGTCACCATGGAAGGTACGAAGGAACCTCTGAGTAAGGACCCTCTCTACTCGTGTCAGGGTCAGGCTTGCCACCTTTACAAGTTGATCGACGCTATCGTTATGACCGCTATTAGATGCATAGCCGTACTTTACAGTTACTACCAGCTTAGAAAATTATACAAACTCGGATCTAAGTATCTTCTTATAATAGCCGGTTTGTTTACTGTATTTTCCAGTTTCATCTTCTGTTCAAGCATCATCAAGTGTTTGGGAGGTGACGCGAGCGATTTGAAAGACGCTTTATTCTTTCTGCTCCTTCTCGTAGACGTGAGTAAAGCGGCTCTGTTAGTGAGACTCGCGGTAGGACCCGGAGAGGAAGCTCTCCCCGAAGAGAAGATAGCTAAAGGGCTTCAACTTATCGGCCCTTCCCTGACTCTGGACACGGTGGTCGAGACTCTAGTCATTTCGATAGGGACGCTGTCCGGGATAAGACGTCTAGAAATATTATCTTACTACGGGTGTCTCGCGGTCTTGATTAATTTTGTGGTGTTGATGACATTCTACCCTGCTTGCTTGAGGTTAGTCATCGACCTGTCGACACCCGGTTGGAGAGAGGCTCTCTCCTCGCTCAGCTGCCCTGTGGATAAAAGGAACCCTGTTACAGAACGTGTCAAAGTCATCATGTCTGCAGGCTTGGTTGTCGTCCACGCTGCAAGTCGTTGGTCGTCGGTCAGAGGATCTTCGTCGAATAATTCCAACCCTCTTCTCTCACCTTCGGAAATGCATCTTCTACCGGAAGATCCTGATTTTATCGATTCGATGACAAAATTAATCGATCTCTCAGCCGAACACATTCTGCTGTTGATCATAGTCCTTTCTCTCACGGTTAAATTCCTTTTCTTTGAGAAATCGGTTTCTTTTGAGAACGAAGTAAAGGACTCCTCGAAAAATGTCGTAGAAAACGGCCCTAAGAAGTGCGAGGACTGCTTTAAGAAATTAGACGACGAAGACGAGAATGCTACTCAGCGACCTGTCGACGAATGTTTAAAACTTTATAAAGAAAATAACAGTTTGGAAGGATTGAACGACAAGGAGGTGGCTTCTCTGGTCAAAGAGAAACACGTAGCGGGTTACCAACTAGAAAGGGTTTTGGGAGGACAGCGAGGAGTCTGCGTCAGAAGAAAAGCTTTAGGCTACGAGAAAGCTTTGAGCACCGTCCCTTGGAGAACCTACGATTACAGTAAGGTAGTCGGAGTTTGCTGTGAGAATGTAGTCGGCTACGTACCGATTCCGTTAGGAGTGGCCGGACCACTTGTACTCGACGGAAAAATTTTACACATACCCATGGCTACTACAGAAGGTTGTTTAGTCGCCTCGACAAACAGAGGATGTAGAGCCCTTGTGAAGGGAGTCACGTCCCACGTAGAAGACGTAGGGATGACTCGAGGACCTGTCCTGCGTTTCCCTTCGTTAGAGGTGGCATCCAAAGCACAGACATTCCTAAAATCTAAAGAGGGCTTTGAAATCGTCAAAAAAGATTTCGACTCTACAAGTCGTTTCGCACGTCTTTTGAGACTGGATACTCGTCTGTGTGGAAGACTGCTTTACGTGCGATTTGTTTCTCTGACAGGTGACGCTATGGGTATGAACATGGTTTCTAAAGGGACGGAAGCAGGTCTGAGAGTCTTGATACAACACTTCCCCGATACCGAAGTGATCAGTATCAGCGGTAATTACTGTTCGGATAAGAAAGCGGCCGCTGTCAACTGGATCCAAGGACGAGGCAAGTCCGTAGTCTGCGAGGCAATCGTACCCGGTGCGATCGTCCGGAGTGTTCTTAAAACTACCGTCTCGGGAATCGTCGATGTGAATACCACTAAGAATTTAGTTGGTTCGGCGGCAGCAGGAACTTTAGGCGGATTTAATGCTCACGCTGCTAATATTGTAACCGCTATGTTCATCGCTACAGGACAAGACGTGGCACAGAATATTTCAAGTTCACATTGTCTGACTCTTATGGAAGAATCGGGAGAGGATCTTTATATCAGCTGTAGTATGCCGTCTCTAGAAGTGGGCACTGTCGGAGGTGGAACGGCCCTCGGCCCACAGTCCGGGTGCCTGGAGATGCTGGGAGTGGCCGGACCCGCAGCGTCTCCCGGTGCCAACGCTTGTGCGCTAGCCCGAGCGATCTGTGCGACGGTACTAGCAGGGGAACTGTCCCTGATGGCAGCACTCTCGGCAGGCCATCTGGTGCAAAGCCATATGAAGCACAACCGATGTCAACCTCAGTAACATATCCATTTCACTTACAGTGTGTTCTTGTCACTTACTTTCAAATTAAGTTTTATTGGTGTGGGGGAATGCATAATACCTTACTGTACAGACTGTGTATTCCCTCACTAACCCTCTAATTACAATGAAACAATTAAAAGTAGTGCTAAATATATTTCTCAAACAAACTATACAATCCTGTATTGGAAATAATAATAAATGTATATATTTTGATAGATAATTTAATTAAATCAATAATGACGTTTCATGAAGATCATTTTATAACTTTAATATACTTTCCAAAATCTCTTCAATAGTAATTTAAAAGTTTTTTTGCAATACTGTTAATATTCTACTCTAGATAAAAGGGGGGAAAAAATAGAATGAAAATTAATACTAATAAAAAAAAAAAAAAAAATTAATTAGAGTAATGCTTCTTTTTTTAAAAAAAATAATAAATAAATAAATAAAATAAAATAAGTTGACAAGAATACACTAATTATATCTTATGTGCTGCTTATCTTCCAAAAAATCCTAGGTAAAGAATATTATTTATTTATTTAATTCTTATTTATTATTATTTTTATATTTTTATGTTTTTGTTACTTAATAAGCCAAAACTAATCTGAAACTATTTTGTAACAAAATTAATTTTGTTTTTTATTATTTGCAAAAATTATTAAGACAATAATAATGTGTTTAAAAATATATAAAGTTCTTTTATATTATTATTATGATTACAAATACTTAAATCTTTTAGATTATATTATATATTTCCAGGCCTAAGTCTTCCAGAGGCTGTTACTTTACTTATTATTATTATTATAAATCTTATGAAAATTGTTAGAAACGGCTTTTTAAAAAAAAAAAAAGTTAGATTTTTTTGGGCCTCCTAATGCCTTAAGAGTGTGTATAACATTTAGTTAATTGTTTTAGACCAGATTGTGTAGAAAGTAATAATGTTAATTATTTATTTAAAAGTTTTATCAAATTTTAAATTTAATGATGAGTGAAGGAGTTAAAAATCAATGTATCTACAATTAAATTTATCTTTATTGTATTAATTTAGCTTTCTATTGAAAGCCTCTCGGGTAAAGTAATTTTATTGTATTAAGTCAGCTTTCAACCACTAGAGGTTTTCTTATCTTCAGTGGCCTAAAATGATAATTTGTTGGATAAAATCAGCTTTCAACCACTAGAGTTTATCTTCAGTGGCATAAAGTGATAATTTGTTGGATAAAATCAGCTTTCAACCACTAGAGTTTATCTTCAGTGGCATAAAGTGATAATTTGTTGGATAAAATCAGCTTTCAACCACTAGAGTTTATCTTCAGTGGTGTAAAGTAATTTTATTGTATAAAGTCATCTTTCAACCACTAGAGGTTATCTTCAGTGGTATAAAGTAATTTTATTTAATAAAGTCAGCTTTCAACTACTAGAGGTTATCTTCAGTGGTGTAAAGTAATTTTATTTAATAAAGTCAGCTTTCAACCACTAGAGGTTATCTTCAGTGGTGTAAAGTAATTTTATTTAATAAAGTCAGCTTTCAACCACTAGAGGTTATCTTCAGTGGTGTAAAGTAATTTTATTGTATAAAGTCATCTTTCAACCACTAGAGGTTATCTTCAGTGGTGTAAAGTAATTTTATTGTATAAAGTCATCCTTCAACCACTAGAGGTTATCTTCAGTGGTGTAAAGTAATTTTATTGTATAAAGTCATCTTTCAACCACTAGAGGTTATCTTCAGTGGTGTAAAGTAATTTTATTGTATAAAGTCATCTTTCAACCACTAGAGGTTATCTTCAGTGGTGTAAAGTAATTTTATTTAATAAAGTCAGCTTTCAACCACTAGAGGTTATCTTCAGTGGTGTAAAGTAATTTTATTGTATTAAGTCATCTTTCAACCACTAGAGGTTATCTTCAGAGTAAAGTAGTTTTATTTTATAAAATATGCTTTCAACCACTAAGTTAGTGATAGAGTTGTGGCAAATTTAAATTAACATTTTTCAATTTACAAAAAAAAATTAAAAATTATTCTTTATTTTTATTTTTTTATTTTTATAGCAAATGGACTAAATTTAAAATTTACAAAAAAAAGTGTAAAATTACTATTTAAAGTTTCAAACTCAAGAACATTTACATCTTTCAGAAGAGACATCAGTCATACCTCACTTTTTAAAAAAAATGTGATCTTTTTTCTTTTTACTTACTAAAAGATCTTACCCCAATTAAAACTAAAAATATTTTCTTCTGTGGTTTACATTAAAGTATATACATAAAAAGAACAACGTTTATTTATAACTATATTGCTAAACAAATTAGAGCTATTATAGTAAGTAGAGTAGATAGATTCCTTGTAATTAAATCAAATAAGAGCTCTTAATGAGTAAAAATGTTAAATTTCTTGATCACTGACCGCCAGGGTTTCAAGTCAGTTAGTTTTACTCCTAAAGTTCATTTTATTTATGAATAACTACTAAATTTAGTTTAAACCGACTAACTTTGTTTAATTTTTTTACTTTATTTGTTGCTCCTCTTCTTTCATTTATTATAAAGGATGACACAAATTATAGTTAAATTCCTAGTTTATATCTTAATAATTTTTACTCATTGCAAATTCATTTATGAATAAGTTCTACTAATTATTTAGTTGAAACCGAGTAACTTTGTTCAATTTTTTACTTACTTGATCCAATCCTCTTCAGCCATTTGGTCAAGAGAATGCCCCAAGAACATTTCAAAGCATGTCTGTCTATCCTTGGACATTGTTCTTTCAAGGGGCATTCCTCTCTCAGCTTGGATGGATGAATTTGTTCAATTAATTTAATTGAAGAGAGAAGAAATTAATAAATTCGAACATATAACACTTTTAAATGTGAAAGTGGAGTTTATGTCAATAGAATAATAAATATGTCAGCCACAAAATTAGGGTTATTTTTTTTAATTTTGTGATGTGTTCGCTTTTATTATTCTATATAATTATTACTTTAACTGTACTTAATGCCTTTTATTACTTCTACTTATAGTTTTAAAATTTATTTGTATCATTATTTCATTTAAGTTTATTATTATTATTTATTATTTTTTTTTTTTATTATTGTGGCCTCTTAGTTATCCACGTAGCCCTTATACTGTCCGCCCAGGGATATGTCAGTAAAACAGGGGTGATTTTATTTATTATTATTTCAGTCTTAGACTTACCAAAGTATTAAACTTAAATTTAAATTTAATTTTTTTTTGTACAAATCATTCAATAAATAATTATTTTTATTTTTATTAATTACTCCCAAATTCAAATTTGTGTAAGTTTATTTTAGTTTTTACATATTATATATGTATATATATATATATATATTATTGATTACTTGTTAATTTATTTATCTGTAATATAAAAAGGAAAGTGTCATTGGTTAAGGAATAGGTCAAGGATGCTTAGGTAATATTTTTATCTCGGTTTTTTTACATAAATTTTAATTTTAAATTTAGATTTAATAAGATGCATGTTTAAATTTCTTATGAAACTTATTTTTTTATGAATTAAATTCTATATATATCATAAAATCATTTTTTCTTTATCATTATTATTATTATTATCACCGCATGCTTGTATTTGACTTATTTGTGAAGTACAAATTTCATAATCCAGTTTTTTTAACTCACTTTCTGACTACCTAAAAAGTTGAATGTTTTACAGATTACTTATGCATTTCTGAGTACTGTGCAAAGTGCTCAAAAACACGATAATTTACATCAAAACAGTTTTTTTTTTTTTAAATAAAAATATATTGTTTTTTTATGTAAAAAATTAAAAAATATTTTATCTATATATATATATATATATATATATATATATATATATATATATATATATATATATATATATATATAATATATATATTTAGAATTTAGCGCATGTGCTGTGTATGGTTTAAGTATAATAGACTATAATTGTGACTATGGTTGACTTATAAATATATTTAAAATCTTTAAAAAAAATTAATCTTTTGTTGCCAAATTTGAAATTAAGAAAAAAAAACAACTTTACTTATCTTTGCACTTTTTTGGGGTTTTGCTGCTTCGGTGTATATATATATATATATATATATATATATATATATATATATATATATATATATATATATATATATATATATTGTATATATAATTTAAATATACACACAAATACTTACTTAAATAATGTAAAAAATAATTTGTTTTACTTCCTTTTATTACTTAAATTTTAGTGCTTTAACTTTTATATTTCACCTATTCCTAATTCCATTTGGTACTTAAAAGTAAACATTAAATAAATATATTTTTGTTAATACATCTATTAAGCTAGAAAATGTTTAATATTATTAAAATCTAGGAGACTTTTATTTACTGTATTTTTTTCTATCGTAATATAATAAATTCTTGTACATTAAATTTAATTAATTAATTAATAATTATTCTTATTGTTTCATTAAGTAAGTTTAAGTTACTGACAATCAATGTTGAGATTTAAATCATTTTTGTTTTTTAAGAAAGAAAAAATTTCTAATAAAAAAATCCCTCCATCCGCCTGGAATCGAACGCGGATCTCTATTTCGTAAAATAATTTAAAAAAAATGAAAATACCCTAACGACGTTTAAATTAATGGCTATCTATTCTAGTACACGCAAATCATTAATATTAATAAAGAGAAAGGGAGAATTACAGATAAAAAAATATAACTCTTGACGGGGATTCGAATCACAGACCTCTTCTCTTGGTCATTTCCTAATAGAGTTTTACTTTGATCTATAGCACAATAAAGCCCTACAATTCTCATATTCGTTTGTTAATTATAACTCTTATCTTAAATCAAATTTATCTCTTTTGTCGATGGTCAGCTGATAAAATGCCGACAGCTGATTTGAAAAAAAAAGAAAAAGTTATTTCACGTGGATGACAGCTGATTTGATTTAAAAATAGAGAATAAAAAGCGTCCTTTTATGTGGAAATAGTTCATTTAAATTCAGTAAAAATTAAAATTATTTTTTAAAAGCTCATGATTTGAGCACTTAACGTAATTATAACCTCATTTAATTTGACTTAAACATAACCTTACTTAATTTGATGCAAACGTAAACGTAGAGATCCGTGGCTGAATATTCTACAAATGGGGGTGACTTTTACTTTCTTTCTTATCTGAAGCCTCGTTCAAACTGCCGAATCACGAACAGAGGAAACGAGTAAAGCATTGGTCTCTGCGCATGCCCAGTCTAAAGTCTGCCTGAGCGTCATAGACTGGGCATGCGCAGAGACTAATGCTTTGCTCGTTTCTTCTGTTCATTTTGGGTAGTATGGACGACGCTTAGCCTCGACCAGATTGACGAACTCGCACATGCGCACCTCATACTAGGCATGCGCAGGGGCCTATGCTCAGCTCGAGAAGACAGTCTGGACGTGGCTTTATTGATAATAATCGTTGTAATAAGTTTTTTTTTTTTTTTTTTTTTTTTTACAACTTTTTTTTTTATAATAATTTCTAATGTAAATATGGATTGTGAATTAAATTAAAACACCAAAAACTTTTACTAAAATGTTAAAATTTACGGCAAAACAAATTAAAATTTCATGCACGTACACAAATGTATATTTAAACGATTGTCATTTTTATTATTGATATAATTAAAAGAAAATATTAAAAAAATTACTTTATGAAATTATTTTTTTTATAAACATATTTGTATTCATTGTAGATAATATTTATTATTATATTTTTATTGTTGGACTAATTATTTATACAAGAAGTATCGGTTTTTGTTAACATTAATTTTTTTTAAATAAAATAAATAATTTAGTCTAATAATGTAATGGAGATAGCTTAGGTTTTAGCATATTTCGCCACTTACTCGCCTTTGATTATAATTTTGGGCGTTTTTGCCTGGAACTATACTCGAAGTACCATTATTGACTTGGATAGTTCGAAACCTGTAATGTTCACATTTCATTTTTTTTTATTTGAATCCTTGTATCAAAACACAAAAATTAGTGTTATGGGCCTTAACTGAATTATTTAAGAAATGTTACTAATACCTCGAGAAATGGGCACTTCTTTAGATTGTTACTCCCCTATGTTGTTTAAGAATATAAATGAGTTTGACTAAATAACTATAAAGAAAAAGGGATGTTTAGGGCAATGTATTTTTGGACAAAGGAATATCACACTTCTTTTTTTACAAGTGGAGTAACAGTCTGAAGAAGAACATCCCGTACGCCTTCTTTAGATTGTTACTCCCCTCTATTTTTTTAATAAGGGGAGTAACAATCTAAAGAAGTGCCGAGAAATGTTTTACTCTCATATATCCACATCGGTTAGGTGTGAAAAATGGCTGATACATTCTCCTTTATTAACTTAATGTTTTGAAATAATTATTAATAATAGTTTAAAATAATATATATATATGTAATCCCAGCTATCTTCATGTATAAATAAATTATTCTTTAATTCTATTTTTTTTTTTTTTTTTTATGTTTAAATGTTGGTAAATAGTGTAAAATGTAAATGAACAATTGTGAATTTTTGTACATAATATTTTTTTTTTCTTTTAATTTAATTTTTATTTTATTATGAAAAAAAAAATTGTAATTAATTTTATTGCGTGTAAATACAGATGATTTTTTATATACCAAAATCGGTGCTAATGTACGGTGAAGATGAATCAGGATAAACAAATATTAAATAGAATGTATTATAAATTATATTATAATATAATTATAAAAAAAATCCAAAAGATAACTTTAAAAAAAAAATAACTTATTTGAAAAATAAAAAACATATTTGAACAAATTGTTGTTATATTTTTGTATATATATGTTACCTTTGAACTAAAGAGCTAAGAAAGAAAGTGAAAAGAAAAACCATGAGTACAAAGAAGTGGCTCAACAATTGGATAATGCAGGTGCTGCTAGCAGTGGGTAGTTGGAGAAATGTCAACTAAGTTTATGGTTTATCATACTTTTGTTATCATAAGTTTATTTCACTGGTGAATGAGATACACATTATTTCTACGTTCCAAACCGTTATATGAAACATATAATAAACATTGCATCGCGTGGCTCTATTATCGAAATATTGTATATTAATACAATAGTTTATAGTTAAAGAGGATGATTGGAGTACACCGCAATGGAGTGGGGGAGCCGGGCCTTCCTACCTCTTTCCACGAACTCACACGTCCCGGACATATCCTTTTCAACTACAGTTATTATAAAATATATCACTTCATGACACAAAAAATGTGCGCTTGTATCAAGTTGAAATTTTAAGTGTATGTTTCAATAGTACATTAGTTGATTTGTA
Organism: Gerris lacustris; assembly: GCA_951217055.1. NCBI lineage: Eukaryota > Metazoa > Arthropoda > Insecta > Hemiptera > Gerridae > Gerris > Gerris lacustris. The sequence goes on along the minus strand of OX578283.1, from coordinate 5,358,614 downwards.
TAAAGTTTAATTAAAATCGATACATAAGAACGTAACATATTTTTTTAATTTTTTTTTCTATTTAGACGTTTAAATATGATGTATAGGATTCAGCGATCATTATCACTGTTTAGTGGTGTCGCTGTTGATTTTACTAAAACATATAGACTGCCATTTAGTGTGGCACAGCTTCCTCGCATGTACTTTATTGATTTATGCTTTATTATTATTTCCCCCGTTTTTTTAATGGAACCCTCGGCATAAGGGTTTTGAGAAGTATCTACAAAACCCTAAAAAGCTCCAATTCTTTAAAAATATCTTTAACAACTCAAAATAACATTATGGCTCCAGTGTACACGGGCAGTTAAATCTGTGGGAACGGGCTTAACGGCCCGTTTATACTTAGATAAGAAAGTAGAATTAAGTAAATTAATTTAGATACGTTATAGTTATTATATCTATTTGAAGACCAACAAATCAAAACAAACATTTATTTGTAAAAGAATAAATGTGGTTGCCTTACTTAGCAATAACAAATTATTTTGAGATGAGTCGTCGCCGTAATCGAGAAACTACTCGATTTTATCAATGGTTTAATTATGATATTGATAATTCTTACAATCTACATTATAAGAAAGCACAAAATGTAACTTCTACATAAAGAAAGAATTAGAGATTCCAACAATAGAATGATCACGTAAACAAAGAAAATAGCAGACAAATATTTTTCTTCCAAGAAAATAGAACGATATTGCTCAACATTTTTAACAAAGAAAATGGAAATAAACATCCGTTCAATCCGTTCAACCGATTGGAAATTTAAACCAGTTTCCTTCTTTATACGAAGATGTTGTTTTGACATTTACAATTACCATTCACATTTTCACATCTCAATTTTTTTATTCGTTTATTCTCTCTTTCAGCGCCTTTTAAGAATATGTGGTCGGCTAAGTTCGTCTGCGGGACATAGCTTGGCAATAGGCATTTGAAAAAAACAAAATGGTGGAGAGCGGCCATGTCCCGCCAATTATGGTGGACAGTATGATTTTCATGATCCTGAGTACAGAATTAGTAAGTAGACCAAAAATCAAGTCGATGTTATTTTCACACTTGATAGGTTAGTTATTCAAATATTACTAAAAATCAACGTGGTCACCTGTCAAGGGACAAATTAACATCAACTTGATTTTTGGTCTACTAACTAATTCTATACTCACGATCATGAAAATCACATTGTCCACCATAATTGGTGAGACATGGTCGCTCTCCACCATTTTGTTTTTTTCAAATGCCTATTGCCAAGCTATGTCCCGCATAGCAGACGAACTTAGCCGACCACATATTCTTAAAAGGCGCTAAAAGATTGACTTGTATACAAAATTCTAGCTTGATGTTAGTCAGACACTTTTTTGCACGCTATCTCCTGGACTATTATATATTTATGGTGTAAGGTTGAACTATTCATTTTCAGTTGCCACAAATCGGAAATAACTCATAGCTGAGTGGATAGAGTGATAGACTGACACTCAGGAGGTACCGTGTTCAAATCTTGCAAGGATATCATACAACTTCTAGTACTTAATCTTAATTCTAAGAATTAACATAATGCGCTGTAACTGATAATCCATATGGCAGGTGTTACAAATCTTCATTATTTTAAAAATTTACATTTTAAGCATCCAGGATATGTCCCAAATCGGCGATATAGGTCCGAAATTATTTAGAGTTAAATATTTTCGAAATAGCGTCAGTTAGCAAAACGAAATTCATTGGCAATGTTTGTCATACAGAGCACAAATTTTAGCGCAATCGGAAAATATTTAGATTTTTAAGGAATTATTTCTGAAATTTTTGCTGATTATAAAATGGATAACTGAGGTCACAGATGATTTTCCGGGCTACTCTAACTACCTACATTTAAGGGTATATTTTTGTCCCAATTTGAAACTCTATGACTTAAAAACTGTGGGAGTAATGCATAAACAGACAGATATCCAGCTAAAAACCTCTCAAGTGATCTTAATAACTCCCAAAATGGATAATTCCGTTGAAATAACGGTTATTTTTTTTTTGGGGAGAAAACAATACTTTTTACTTTCTCATATAAAGAGAAAGTATTGTGATGGCGCGAAAATTCGATTTTGAGATTTTGATGGATTTACACGTTTTGAGGTCCCCTGAGTCCAAAAAAGTGGTTTTTAAATAATGCCTGTCTGTCGTCTGTCGTCTGTGCAGACGCCTGGAGCCGAAACTACTTGGCCGATTGTCTCGAAATTTGGCATTCATGTTCAGAAAAATCATACCCCGAGGCGAAATCGAGAAATGAATTTTAGCTTCAAATTTGGGGGCGTTACCCCCCAAAAACTCTGAAAAAACGTGAATAAAAATTATTTCTCGTAAACGGTTCCGACGATTTTGAATAAAAAATTCTAAAATGTAGCCCATTTAAATACGGATCTAACGATATAAGCCGTTTTCCCGGGAAAAATCTAGTTCCTGAGAAAATAGCTTATAACGCGGACGGAGAGAGCCCGGGTTCGATTCCCCGCGCAGGGGAAGTTATTTTTATGGTAAATATTCATGAAATGTTCAATAATAATTAAATGTGCATACAAAACTAATAAATTGGAAACACTGAGCTAAGTAATTATGAACTTTTATATGAGAAAGTTTGTCTGAGTTGTCTCGGACCGATTTTTTATTTATAGGTAAGTAAAAGTAAAATAACAAATATAACAATGGACGACAATAATCAAATTAAGAGAGGGGAACAGAAAACATTGAATGGATTGTTTCAAAATAAAATTAAAAAGAAAAATGTATTCTTGTGTATTACAAATACTTTAAAACCCCAGGTAATATTTCATTTTAAACTCGTTCGAACAAGACAAGAAATTTCGTCAACATTATAATTTAAATGGATTGGCACAACAGTATGATTGATTACTCCATGTTTTTAAAAGTCAGACCAGGCTATTGTTACGTATTTAGTCCGCAACTCATATGAAGTTGCGAGGCGAGAATTCTTTCAAAATGCAAATTGCCCACTTGTCTTTGTTATATAATGGAGAAGAAACCATAACTAGTTTTACTTTAATCACTGCACTTAGTTTTTATCCATATTAATAATTAATAATAAATATTAATATAAATTAGTAGCTTTTTCCTTGTAGGGACAGGGAAAATCAGCTCTATTGTCCTTTATGTAGTAGACCAGTGGTTCCCAACCAGAGGGCGATCGCCTTCAAGTGGGCGATTAGGGTTTTCAGGGGGGCAATAAATAAGTGGAGGGGCGATTTGGGGGCGATGAATATTCAAAGGGGGAAAAATATTACTGTACTGTAAAAGTTGTCAACTTTCTTAATATTTCCAGATTCCAATTTAAAAATGAAAACATATTATACTCATGTTAGCGAATTTTCAAAAAAAATTAAGCTATTGCAATGGCTTCAAAATTTTTGAACATTTTCTCCATGGAAATCCGTTTAAGCCTATTCTTAATCGAATCCTGAAATGTAACACTTTTTTAGCGAATTTTCGAAGAAAATTAAGCTATTGCAATGGCTTCAAAATTTTTTTAATGCGAATTTTTGAAAATTGTTATTTACATGTGTCACTCCAGAAGATATCTCCCCTTAGGATGCGCACTTAAAAATTTCATGCAAATTTTAAAATGTCAATAATATCAATAGAAATGATGAGTTCGTTGGCCAGAATTTTTTGAGTTCATTTAGGGGTCAAATTTTTACAATTTAGGGTCAAAAATAGCATAAAAACGTGGTTTTTCTATTTTACCCCCCTCTTATATGAAAGTATAACAAAAGTTACATAAAACAATTAATGTACTCTTAAAGAGCTTCCTAACGACATGCATCTTGAAGGGTATATATATTATTTTGACTTTTGTACCCCGTACCCCTGAGTACCATTTTTTTTTTTTTTTTTTTACCCATCCAAATTTATAACCAAAATTTTCGTATGTTATCATAAGCCAATAATACGCAAATTTCTTTGAAAATTCGCTCATTTTATTTCACTTCTTAGTTCTTTAAAAGAAGTCTGTAAAAAATGTAAATTTGATTTGTTTTTTTTTTTCTATTTTATTTAAGAATGGCCGGATGAAACTACTTCATTATTTAAACTTTACTTCAAACTAAAATTTAGGCATACAATGAAAATGACAAGGGGGGTGACAGGTGTTAGACAACCTCTAGAAAGGGGTGATGGCCCATAAAAGGTAGGGAACCACTGTTGTAGACCCTGTACTGTTCAGAGAATTTGCATTATTTTCTAGCCAAATGCACCAGCAGCCAGCTAAGAAATCAGCATCTCGGAAAACCCGAATTAAACTTGGAGGAAGCATAAAATTAGTTAAAAGGATCTGACTGGAGGAGCTCTAGAGTAAGTTACACGAATGCCGCCTTGAGCTATACAGAGGCATAAAATCAAATATCTCTTAATGACTGGTGCGAAGGCTTCCGCGGGTAGATTCGTCATAAACAGCTTGCTTTCCGGTTCCTGTATATCCTGTGTTTGCTTCAAGTAAACATCACGATGCACCACACCCCTGAAGATGCTTCCAGTAGTGGAAGCGAAACGTCGGACTTCAACCCCTTCGTGACGCGGATTTCACCGGAAACCCGCAAGCTGTTTACTATCTCTTAAAGACGTCTATTTGTCAGCTTAATTTGTAATTACCCTCATATTATACTTTCAATTACATATTGAATTCCTCTTGAGTGTGTAATTATAAACTCAATTATAAACACAAGTGTGATATTTCTTTGTCCCAAGATACATTAGAATAAATATCCCTTCGTCTTAATAGTTATCTAGAATGTAGACTAAGGAATATATGCTACTCTGTATAATTTTCCTTTGGCTTAATAACTATTAACACAAAGGGATATAAGGGGGTGCTAAAGTAAAAAATACCTTCAAGTACTTGCCAGCAAGTTACTAAAAGGGTTTCTTCTTTCATCAGTCATAAGAATTCATAAGTACATTATTATTATTATTTTTTTTTTTTTTTACAAAAATATGTATAAAAATTCAATTTTGAAACAAGGTGTGCATATATTATCCATTACTACCTTCGGTATTCGGCCCCCTAAAATTTCAACTCCAGGAAATTTCACTGGACCACAGATATATATATATATATATATATATATATATATATATATATATATATATATATATATATATATATATATATATATATATATATATATATATATATATATATGTATTTTTGCCCTTTTTTAGGACCTATCCTACTATCCTAATGGGGCAGTGCAGGGGGGGGGGGGACTACCTTTTGGGTTTGTCTTAATTTTTTGGGGATAAAATGCCCGCCATTTTGGAAACGTGATATATATTTGTAATCTTTGAAATGATACTGAACTTGAAAATTACAAAAAAGATAAAATATTGTGTGCAATTGATCGCGGATCGCAGAAATTTGGAGTGTGTAAGTCCGCAATAGTTTTTCTGTTTTTGGGCAAAACGGTTTAACTTGTATACCAAATTTCAAGTCTATAGCTTCAGCAGGTCGGGAGATATACTCCAAGATGCGACGGACGGACGGACGAACTGCCAAAAGCATAAGGGTTTCTCGGACGACCTCGAAACCCTAAAAAGTATCATTACAGGCAACTTTTTTGATTTTCGTAACTTTTTTTGCTCTTTTTACTTTCCATATAAAGAGAAAGTATTAGTAATGGCGCGAAAATTCGATTTTAATGAATTTACTCGTTTTGAGGTCCCCTGAGTCCAATGAAGTAGTTTTTAAAAAATTTCTGTCTGTGCAGACGCCTGGAGCCTAAATTACTGGGCCGAATTAATTTTACCTTCAAATTTGGGGGCGCTACTCCTTAAAACCTATGAAATAACGTGAAAAAAGTATTTTTCGAAAACGGTTCTGACGATTTTGATTAAAATATTTTAAAATGAAATCCATTTAAATACGAATTTAATTATTATTATTTTTTTTTTTTTTTTATCATAAAATAATGTTTTTATTACAAATCTTAAAAGTGTCTTGAAAAATGAGGTGACAAAAATATTTGGACATCTTGGAGGGGGGGGGGGGGCTAAAAAAAAATCTTGCACACGGGCCTCAGAAGGTCTAGTCCCGTCTCTGCCCTCCACATATCTTTCTCATTTCTTCGTCCCACCTGGTAGTGGGTCTCCCCCTTCCTCTCTTTTTGTCCCTTGGTTACCACTGCATTATTCTTTTGGTACATCTGTTATCATTACTCCATACAATATGTCCAACCCATTTCCATTTCCTTAAACTTACTATTCTTCCTATGTCGTCCATCTTTGTTTGTGATCTTATCCAGTTATTCGAACGCTTATGCTTTATTGTGATGTTTAACATGCTTCTCTCTATTTTACGCTGCATCACTCTCAATTTCCCGATTAATTCATCGGTAAATGTCCAAGTTTCACATCCGTAACTTATCATACTGGTAGAACACACAACGTCGTGACAACGTCGTGAAGGTTATGTGTTAAGATGACATTATAGATTTAGACATTAAACAATAGTTAATAAATGAAATGTGTATTAGCGCCAAGCTTATTTATTTGTGCTTATCACTTGGGCAACACTGGAGGGAATCATGAGAGTTCATGATTCCCTCCTTTCTCATTACTCCCTGTTGAGCCCGACCGGGTGGAATGAGCTACTTTCCTCCCTGTAAACTAGGGAGGAAAGTTCCCTTTTTCTCCCCGCTGGAGGTAAAATTAATTTACGTGTGACACCCAAGTTTGTTTACACTTGTGTCCTAGGTTTAATTTTTCTGCATCTGTACTTCTTTACTTGTACACATTTATCTTCTCGTACTGTCCCTACACAGGGGCATATCAATGGCACGGTTTAGATTCGGTGTTGGTGAGATCCGTTGTACAAAGATTAGTCCTTACATAGGTTTAAGTTAAGAATTAGTACTTTGATGGAGGAAATATAGAAGAAAGAAAATATAACAAATAAACCAATTTAATTTTATGACTTGACAGAATGAATTATAATTCAGATTAATATCATATAAGATTGTGTAGTTGTCACGTGTTTCTTAATAATTAATAAGTAATTTGATAATTATAAATATTAATTAATAAAAAGTAAAATTAGTTATATGCATTTAAAACTATTAATGTTAGTAAAACACTAGTATACAATTATTAAAATAAAATACACTAATTTACGTTGAAATTTATTGTTAAACTTAGGCATAAATCCTTCCCAGTCCTATTCTTATTCAGAAATTAATTACTAGTGAGTATACCAAACTAATAGAATATGTATTTTAGTATGTAAATTTATTTAATTATTTGTAAATGACGTAAATTAAAAATAAATTAGAGAAATTATGATGAAGCATTAGGCCGGGCGCATATACACTCGATTTTACCACGACTAAACTATTGAGTCGAAATCGATGAACTCCTGGATTTCCCCTCGACTAACTGTTTAGTTGATGGAAGTGCGCATACAAGCAATCAGTTGCCATTGAGATCCCTCAGCATTCGTGAGCTATGCTGTACAAAATTAAAACAGAAAACCACTCGCTTGCGCTTTCCTTTATATGAAACACAAAGAAAAAAAGGAAAAGACGGCACTGTGTACTCTCCGTAGTAAGCGAAAGATTATTAAATGGAAAATTTCATACATTTCATTCTAATCTGAAGAAATATCCAGAAAACTTTTTTACGTTTTATAGAATGAGTGAACAGAGTTTTAATGAAAAAATTAAACTGATTGTCCATATATAAACATCGTGACACAACATGGGGGCGCTCTATATCGCCATTAGAAAGATTAAGGGTTACTTAGGTAAGAAAAATTCATTTTGAAGGGTCGCTGATCGACTGTTTAGTTGAGTGTATGCACACTCCAATACATGACAATGTACATAGTGCTGTCGACGATAGTTGTTCAACTAAATAGTCAAAAGACGATCGATGAAGTTTTATGACTTTTTAATCGAGCAACTATCGTGTCGATAGTCTGCGCACTCCCATAAGGTCCAATAGCTTTTTGACGTACAACTAAATAGTCGAGCGATTAAAAATTGTATGTATGCGCCTGGCCTTAGGTTGTTACTATACAAATTTCATTAAAATCATATGTGTAGTTTTTAAGATATATTGGTTCGCAAAAATTGAGCGTCAGACATGGAATCAATAAGTTCCCTGATGTCTGAAATGAAACGGATTTCTTTCATGGATTATTTTGAGATCGGAGTTATTATATTTTTGTTCTTCAGAACGATCACGTACCTTCGGTAAGCTTGGAAGCAAAAAAAAACGTAACTAATATAATAAACATAAATAAATAAATAATATAAAGGTTATTCATATAAAAAATGCTGCCAAGTAAATATTTGTGAAGCTTCTAAAAACAAAGGTACTTTATTCTTAACAATTTTTGAAAGCTCATCGTAACAACACAGGGTGTGCATTAATTAATTGGACTAATTTTTTCAACTTGTTAGTTTAGATCAACAATCACAGCAGTAAATTAATTAACTAATGTTAATGAACAAGCGTAGTGAGTTCTTCATTTCAGAGACTTGTGCTTTGAAAAGTTTGTTTGTTTGTTTGTTTGTCTAACGATAACTGGAGTAAAAATTGATCAATTACAGCGAAATTTGGCACATAGATGCATATCAGCATTTTTGAGAACTGTTTAGTTTTTGAAAATTCCTCACTAAACATTTCCAATATGGCGGACGACTAAAAATAAAGTTTTAGCCAGCATACTGTGTTATACATTGTTTTAAAGGTCTTTAAGAGAAGGAAAATAAAATGTAACTAATAAAATATCACAGTTAATATTTTCAAGATGGCGGCCAATATGGCCAACGACTAAAAAAAGTTTTAGCCAGCATAATGTGTTATACATCGTTTTAAAGGCCTTAAAGAGGAGGAAAATAATATTTAACTGATAAAATTTCACACTTCATACCTTCAAGATGGCGGCCAATATAGTGGATAACTAAACAAAAAGGTATGACATGTTATACATCAATTTAAAGGTCTTGAAGTTTAGGAAAGGAATATCTAAGTATTAAAAATTTCACACATAATATTTTCAATAGGGAGGACTATTAAAAAAAAAAGTTTAATCTGCTTGGCATGTAATACATTAATATAAAGGTCTTAAAAGTAGGAAAAGAGTCAATAACCTTTTCATATTTCATAATTTATATTTTCAAGATGGCGGCCAATAAGGCGAATGACAAAACGTTTTTCGTCAGTATGACATGTTATATATCATTTTAAAGGGTTTAGAAGAAAGAAAAGAGTAAATAACTATTAAAATGTCAACTATTTTTTTTTTTATAAAGTTGATGGATAAATCAGGTGTAATAATAATACTTTTTAATTAAGTATCATAAGACGTTTCGACCCTACTAGGGTCGAAGAAAAGAGTAAATAACTATTAAAATTTCACTCTATATATTTTCAACCAATTGTACTTAATTATTGCATTCTAAGCAGTTTAAACAGGAAATTTAGTTTAACGTTATTTAATAGAGGTATTGCAGGCTCGCTATGATCGCACGTTTATACAGGCGTTGTAATAATGTTATTGTTGGCTCGCTGCGCTCGCCTGTATAGACAGCATTTAAAATTAGTTTTCATTTAACTGATTTACTGAAGGTTCGCTGCGCGGATAATGTTATGCCGTATAAACTTGCGAGCTTAGCAAGCCAGCATTAATTATATTAAATAATGATTACGTACACATACTTTATAAACAGGCGAGCGTAGCGAGCATACAATAACTTTATTTAATAAATATTTACTTCAAATTCTGAATCAAACAGGCGAGCGTAGCGAGCCTTCTTTAATTTGATTAAATAATTACTAGTAGTTCTGTGAACAGTTAGACCTCGCGAAAGTTAGAAAAATTTTTAAACGCGGACAGAGGGTCCATTTAAATACGAATCTAAAGGTATAAGTCGTTTTCCCGGGAAAAATCTAGCTTCTGAGAAAATAATTTTAAACGCGGACAGAGAGAGGTGGCGCACAGTGGTGCCAAATTGCCATTATCGCGAAAACACCTCATTTTTGGAAAAATTTATTATTTTGTTTGCCAAAAACGGTGCAATTAATTACAAATCACAATTTACCATAAAAATAATTCCTTCCCAGCAGAGAATTGAACCCGAACTCTTATGAAATTACAGTTATTTTTTTAGAAAACTAGATTTTTCCCGAGGAAATTGCACATATGGTTTGATTCGTATTAAAATGGGCTACATTTTTTTTTTTTTTTTTTTTTTTTAAGGGTTTCGTTGACAAAACCAAAAAAAGAAACCCTTATAGTTTCGTTCATGTGTCTGTCTGTCTGTCTATCACTCTGTACGGTTCCAATAACTTTTGAATAAAAAGAGATAGAAACATGAAACTTTCCAATATTAAAGATCGTTTTGACGCGCACACAGGAAAAATATAGCGAACTCAAAAGTATCAGCTGTTCAAATCCAAAATGGCGGATAACTCACATCATTCGAATTTTATTATTTTTTTTTAAATTTTGAGTGGGGTATCAAATGAAAGGTATTGAAGAGTAGATTACAAAAATATATACCACTTAGGGAAAGTGTTCAATTTTCGGCGCTTCAATTTTGTCATAAAACATCGAAATTTTTGCTTTTTGGTTGTTATAGAATCCCAAATTCGGACTAGATTTTTCCCGAGAAAATTACTCATATAATTGCATTCGTATACAAATGAACTAGTTTTTTCTTTTTTTTTTTTTTAATCGAATCGTTGAACTGTTTTCAGAAAAATAGGTTTTTAGCGAATTTCCATTGGAAAAAATTCGCTAATAGAGCCACTGGCATGGTGGGAGTTTTAACCGGGATTGTGGCCAAAATACGTTTCATGGGTCCCTGATCACGAAAAAATAGGTTTTACAAAACTTTATATATATATGTATATATATATATATATAGGTATATGTATTTCTAGCGGATTTCTTGTGAGCACGATAGCTCTCGAACGAATTGACGTATCAAAATAAAACGTAACCGAAAAATCAAGCTCGTTGAGATGAGGATCCCCTAAAAAAATGAGATCTTTATGACGTCATTAACCCCTCCTGATGAGTCAGCAAAGATGAAAAAAAAATCAAGTGAGGTATCGCTTCATATGTTTTTTAAGATCCTGAATCCAAAAAATGAGTTACCATAGCGATTCGAATAATAATTTTATAATAATAATAATAATAGTAATAACAACAATTTCTAGCGGATTTCTTGTGAGCACGATAGCTCTCGAAAGAATTGACGTATCAAAATAAAACTTGCACCGAAAAATCAAGCTCGTTGAGATGAGGATCCCTATTGAAAATGGGATCTTTATGACGTCATTAACCCCTCCTCAAGCCACATAGTCTTTCCTGAAAAACAAAAGTTTTCCGAAATAACTACACACACAGATGGATAATTTAAAAAAATAAAATGTTCCAAGTTTTCTTGAGACTCTAACTAACAATCTTAATAGTTTACATTAAAATTTAAAGTTACTGAATTTAAACTGAGTGAGTTTACCAAGATTTCCCAAAATATCTTGTGACGTCAGATGTGCCGATTGTTTGCATCGCTGAATGCAGGGGAAGCCCCCCCCCCCCCCCCCCCCCCCCGAACCTTGGTCTCAACATTACACACTACAGTAACACCTTCTAATTTTAACTTCTAACATAAATAAGTGTGTTGTTCGAGTATTGATTGAGGAAAACATTTTTTTAAAATTACACATTGTCTTTGATTCAACCTCTGCAACATTTTATAGAAAATTTTGGCATCGAATAAAATTAAAATAAGTTATCGTTGTTACAGTAAATTAAATGTAGGTATACCATCAAAATATTAAAACTAAATGCTAGTTTCATGAACTATTATTCTCACTGCAAATGAACAAGGAAAAATATAGCAAAATTAAAATTATCAGCTGTTCAAATCCAAAATGGCAGATAATTTACGTAACGCAAAAAAAAAAAATTAAATTTTGAGCGGGGTATCAAAAAAGGTATTGAAGAGTAGATTACAAAAATATATAACACTCGTGGACAGCGTTTAAGTTTCCATGCTATTTTGTCAAAAAACATCAAACATTTGATCCCCCCCCCCCCCTTAAACTATATTTCTGCTTTTACTAAAAATATAAAAAATGTGCGGTCTGATGGGCAAAAGAAAAAATTAGAATAGCAACTTGATCGGATTAATTGGAATTCAAATGGCGGCTAATTCCTGTCACGGGAATTTTTTTTTTTTAAATTTTGAGTGGGATATCAAATGAAAGGTATTGAAGAGTAGATTAAAAAATATATATATAACACTTGTGTAAATTGTTTAATTTTTCATGCCATTTTGTCGAAACACAAAAACTTTATGTTTTGCGCCCCCCCCCCCCCCCCCCCCCTTATACTAATTTCATTTTCACAATACCAAAGAAACTCTTTTTAAGTGAGACTTCACGCACAATCAATTTATCTTGTATATATTTTAAATACGGTTCTTAAATACGTAATTCAATAAGTTCCGAGGATTGTTCCAAACACTTAACATGTTCATAAGTGAAAACAAAAAAATACAATGACTTCACTGATGATATAATAGTGTAATGTGTTGTTATTTTTATTTTTGAAATAGAAAAAAAATAAATAAATAATGAAGGAGCTAAGACTCGAAGCGTGTATAGATTGGCTGAGAAGCGAAGGACATATTAAGTGCGGCACTTGGTACTATGTGCGACGCGACGTTCTTTGAATATCTTAATGAATCTACGCATTCCATCAATCTGACACCCGGACGCCATGCGACTATACTTGTCTAGGTAAATACAACACCTGACAATACAACTGGAATCGACTAGTTTCAAATTCACTGCCCAAACTCTTAATTTCGTTTTGGTATTCGTGTTTAGAACTGTGAAAAAACAATAAATAAGGACTTGGGCCAATTTGCACGTTGGAGTTCTAGAGACATGTTGGGAATCCATAGTGTCATAGATCTTCTAAATAGACCAAGTACTTACCATGTCATTTAGTTTTGTTTAACACAAACTAACGACAAATAAATTGTATTCACATATTTGGAAATTCATGGAATATTTTGCTTTTCACACAGTAGTTTGCCTAAATACGAGAACCCTACAAATTTTAGATTTTTAATCATTTTCACCTCGAAACCCGTTTTAAAAAAAAAAATCGGGTACGGGGTACCTCGGAACATTTCCTCCATCAGAGGCCAATACAGTGGCGTGATCAGTACTTGGTCACCCATCCAAGTCACAACCCTAAAAATTTAGATTTTTTAATAAATTTCACCTCGAAACCCGTTTAAAAAAAAATCGGGTACGGGTACCTCGGAACTTTTTCTCCCTTCGGAGGCCAATACAGTGGCGTAATCAGCAGTACTTAATCATCCAAGTCACTGATTGTTTTCAAAAAAAAATTAAACATTATTTTTATTTCATTTATTTACTGGTATTTTGTCAGATGTAAGTATCGCACTATTAGTCCAGGAGATAGCGTGCAAAAAAGTGTCTGACTAACATCAAGCTAGAATTTTGTATACAAGTCAATCTTTTAGCGCCTTTTAAGAATATGTGGTCGGCTAGATTCGTCTGCGGGACATAGCTTGGCAATAGGCATTTGAAAAAAACAAAATGGTGGAGAGCGGCCATATCCCGCCAATTATGGTGGACAGTATGATTTTCATGATCCTGAGTACAGTATTAGTTAGTAGACCAAAAATCAAGTCGACATTATTTTCACACTTGATAGGTTAGTTATTCAAATATTACTAAAATTCAACGTTGTCACCTGTCAAGGGATAAACTAACATCAACTTGATTTTCGGTCTACTAACTAATTCTGTACTCAGGATCATGAAAATCACATTGTCCACCATAATTGGTGAGACATGGCCGCTCTCCACCGGTTTGTTTTTTTCAAACGCCTATTGCCTAGCTATGTCCCGCAGGCGAACTTAGCCGGCCAAATATTCTTAAAAGGAGCTACAAGATTGACTTGTATACAAAATTCTAGCTTGATGTTAGTCAGACACTTTTTTGCACGCTATCTCCTGGACTATATGTAATTAATAAATTTGTTCGCTTATAACTTTTAAACTAATTACATAATGGAATTTCAACGGGTTTTTCTTACATTTGCTCCTTATTTTTTACCGGTTTCACGATATGCTATACGTCAAAAAAAGTATTGATATACTTTCGGTATTATTAACCGTTAAAGTTTCAACATTAAAAATCGATAACTTCAAAATGGCGGCCAATATCAAAATTAAATTTGGTGGAGTTGTTTGTCATACAGAGAGGTAAATCCGTGTCAAATTTCAACTCGATCGAACTACTTTTCGATTTTTCTATATTTTTGCTGACTCAGCAAATTGGGTTCAAGATGGCGGAAAATGTTGATTTTTCTGGTGGCACAACTATAAGTAAGAACTGATTTTTCTGCAAAGTTTCAACTCTCTAAGTTAAATAGCCTTGGTGCTACGGAGATAACACTCATACAGACGTCATACGGAAACCACTCAGGAGGTCTTAAAAACATCAAAAACGGATAATTCAGTTGAAATTCGAAAAAAAAAAATTTTAAAAATTGGTGAATACAAAATCCTATTTTCACCTCATTAAGGCTTTGTTCGCATAGGTAATTTTTCGACCGCTTTAAAATGTCGGGTGGGCGCACTAGCGCTTAACTTCTGAGCTTCTTCAACCCCAACCTGCACAGTCGGCCAATCACAACTGCCTTGTCCATGGATAAAGTGGATTTCGCAGAAAAAGTTGCTAAATGTCCTTTAATGGCTGAGAAAGCGTTAACAACAGGGTTGTGTGGATCCATTATTAAGTCGACGATTTTAGAAGAATAATCATAATTCTACAAATTATTTTAACGATTTATGTGACCATCCTAGGAAATTCTTTGGATATTTTAGAATGTGCAGGAATTCAGTAGATGAATTAATTAATTAATTTTTAATGCTCTATTGTGATTACTACAGATAAATAAAAAAATGCCCAACTCAGACGGTACGGGTCGGAGTAGTGATAGATATAAGTGCCACCCTGTTCTGAAAAAATAAAAGAAAGGAGGGGGAGCAAGAAAGAAATAAGACAAACGTAACACACCTGTATATTTTAAAACGGCTACAAAGGAAGGAAGGAAAGAGAGGAAACTGGGAACAGGGAAGACCAGCAGAGAAATAGAACTAGACGACACCAGACAAAATAACTTTTTACAATACAGTAATGGCATCTAGTGGCCAGAAAATTTAATTTAGAAAAGATGTCAAGTATGTACGAAAGTAAAACAATAATTTTGAAAATGAAAGTTATATTAAAAAAATATGTGTAAGGTAAGTATGTATAGACAAATGACCAGCGGTATGCTGATCGGTCCCCCAAAAAATACTTACTCACCAGCACAAAATAAAGAATACAAAAAAGCCATAGAATTAATAAAACATATAAGTTGGATACTAATAATTATGTACATAATTGTAAGGTACCTTGGGGCCCCATCACGTTTTATCCTATAAGAGTTGTCGTTCACTCGACTGATTATGAAGCTGGGCCCAAAAGAAAATGATTACAGAAAACAATTATTACTTTTAAAAGAAAAAAAGAAAAATGTTACTATGGTGTGTCCAGGGGGGGGGGAGAAGTCTCGAGGGGGGGAGGTGAGATCCAGCCCTTCGTGAATTTGCCCCGTCTATTATCTTTTGGGGAGTTGGGAGAGGATTGGCCTAACCTTGTCTGATGAAGTGTGCAGGTCTGCAGATGGTGATTTATGTACTTACTTAAGAAGTTTTAATGGCCCGCGCCTCTACGACTCTACGTGGACGCCGATCTAGGTGACTTAGCCAAACCAAATCTTGGAATACGCCGGAAGAAAACATTAGTCTCCTCAATCCATCGACGTGACTAAACTCCAATAATCCACATACAACGTGAAAACTGGTATGATGTACAGGTACGATGTACAGGTACGATGTACAGGTATGATGTACAATGTACAGGTACGATGTACAGGTATGATGTACAGTGTACAGGTACGATGTACAGGTATGACAGACTAAACTCCAATAATCCACATTCTAACATGGAAATTGGTATGATGTACAGGTACGATGTACAGGTATGATGTACAGGTACGATGTACAGGTACGATGTACAGGTATGATGTATAGGTACGATGTAAAGGTATGATGTGGGAAGTGGTTGGAACTCTCCACCACGGGGTTAAGGCTCGGCAACACATAAAGCTACGCGACGCGAGTTAGCCATGCTACGTCTGTGAGGTATGAGAGCTACGCTAGCTATGTTTAGGTGGGGTGGCCATACAGAAAGCGATGTTTTTAAGCGATACTTTTTTGTCTCGTTCGTCATGTTAAGTAGGAAGGACCATGTTATGTAGAAGTAGCTCTGATGAAGTGCTATATTGCTTTTATTAACATTCAGGGCCGTCCCTAGGGGTTTAGGCTCCCGGGTCAAAAACACATGTGGCGCCCCCCTTTATTTCCAAATTCACCTAATATTTTAAGACGGGGGCCTGGCGACGCCCCCCTAGACGTGGCGCCCGGGTCAGCTTGACCCGGTTGACCCCCCCCCCCCCCCCCCCCCCCCTAGGGACGGCCCTGTTAACATTATGTGAGCAGAAAAAAAAAATAAAATGAGTGCATGCATTGAACGGTAAAAGAAACCAATTTGGGGAATTCCATCACTTGATGGAGAATCTTAAACAGGAGAAGTTCAAAGAATACTTTAGAATGACATCAAGTGACTTTAAATTTCTTATCCATCTTCTTAAAGTGATATAGAAAAAAATAAACTGAACTACAGAGCGACTATATCACCTGAAGAACGCCTTGCTGTATGTTTGAGGTAAGTAAACTTTATGTTCGTTGTTTTTGGTAGAGTGGCAGGGGGTAGTAGCAGTTTCGCAAGAAGATTCGAAGAAGAAGTAGCAGTTTCATCGCCGAGAGATCCTTTCAAATGGAACTGCCAAAACATAGCTAAGATGCGTCACCGATGTAACGTAGCTAGCTAGCATAGCGTCGCTTTCAGTGTAGCCATCTGCTTCTGTGTGGCCGGGCCTTTAGTAAAATGGGCCCAATGTGGCCTGATTGCTAGGTTCCAAAAAGTGGTTCGTCCTTATATCGTTAGATCTGTATTTAAATGGACTACATTTTAGAATAACTTAATCAAAATCGGCGGAACCGTTTTTGAGGAGTAATTTGTTCCCTTTTTTTAAGAGCATTTGGAAAGTAGCGCCCCAAATTTGGAGCTAAAAATTCATTTCTGGATTTCGCCTCGGGGTATGATTTTTCTTAACATGTATGCCATAGTTTCTCTTAACAGGCCCAGTAGTTTCTCCATAGGTTCTCCATAGTTTCTCCATAGGTTCTCCATAGTTTCTCCATAGGTTCTCCATAGTTTCTCCAGTAGTTCGCTCATGCTCCACGCGTCTGCACAGACGACAAAAAGACTTTTTAAAAAACCACTTTCTTGGACTCAGGGGACCCCAAAACGAGTAAATCCATTCAAATCTCAAAATCTAATTTTTACGGCATCACAATACTCTCATCAGCTGATGAAGCGAACACTAACACCGTGTAATCCATGACATGTATCTAGTTGTAACCCTTTTTACAGGATTAGGTCCTCCACTGGCTGTTTTGCAACACAGTCAATTAATTAGTAACTAAAGGCAGCAAAAACATTTCTGCCTCGTTCTCCTGCGTTTGCCTGCCTCGGCATTGCCTGCCTCGGCGTCACCTCGGCATTTAATTTTTGTAACCTGTCCTAGCCTCTGGCTTGGAGGCTAACTTAATCACTTGACAGTAAAATTCCATTTTGCTGCCTATAGTTACATAAATAACTATTAATTTTTACATTTAATATAGTTTTTATTATTCATCATAATAAGCAAGTTATTACCTCTTTTAAAAATATAGTGAATCATAGTAGAGTGATAAAATTGTTATGTTTAACCTTTCCGGTGGTTAAGAAAACAAACATGAGATGTTTGAACAGAGTGTTCGTGGGACTATTAGCGCTCTGGTATTACCAAAACAAAGCAAATAAAATTCTACCTAACAAACTCGTTGTTTCAATGTCAACCTAAAGTGCTCTCGGAATTTAACAAATCACACTTTAAGGCTCCCGATACTTATTGCTATCGGAACGAACCAAGGATCTTATAAAATAGGGATGGAGAAATAAGCGAAAAAATCGGTCCGAGACAACTCAGACAAACTTTCTCATATGCAAGTTCATAATTACTTAGCCAATATTTTCCATTTATTAGTTTTTGTAAGTTCGTTTAATTATTATTGAAAATTATATCAAAATTTACCATAAAAATAACTTCTCCAGGGCGGGGAATCGAACCCGGGATATCTCCGTCCACGTTTTAAGCTATTTCCTCAGGAACTAGATTTTTCCCGGGAAAACTGCTTGTATCGTTGGATCCGTATTTAAATGGACTACATTTTAGAATTTTTTAATCAAAATCGTCGGAACCGTTTTCGAGAAATTTTTTTTTTTTTCAGAGCTTTTGGGGGGTAGTGCCCCCAAATTTGAAGCTAAAATTCATTTCTCGATTTCGCCTCGGGATATGATTTTTCTGAACATGTATGTCAAATTTCGTCAAAATCGGCCCAGTAGTTTAGGCTCCAGGCGTCTGCACAGACAGACGACAGACAGACATTTTTTAAAAATAACTTTTTTTTTACTCAGGGGACCTCAAAACGTGTAAATCCATCAAAATCTCAAAATCGAATTTTCGCGCCATCACAATACTTTCTCTTTATATAAGAAAGTAAAAAGTGTCGCCACGAACTTGGAAAATCTCAAGGATCTTATATAAAGGGGGTGGATTTTTTCAGATCAGACACAGGAGAAGGATCGGTTCACACATGGGAAATTCAGATCAGATCAGATAAAGGAGGATCAGATCATACACGGGAGATTCAGATCAGACAAGGGAGGATTAGATCAGACACGGAAGGATCAGATCAGACAAGGGAGGATCGAATTAGAAATGTTTTACTCAATTTCCCCGTCTAATGATCCTACGGCGAAATAATATTTTGTTTTCTCGCTGGTTTTCACAAACCTGCATTGGGCCCTTCATTAAATAATTACGTAAAACATGTACAAACAATAAAACAATAAAGCAATTATTCAACATCACTAACTTACGTTAATGTCCAAGACGTAATTCCACTAATGAGGAAATTTGGAAGCAATTCAATATTTAATAATTCCTCAAAATACATGAATTTAAAAATATGAGCAGAAACACTACTGTGAAGTGACACGCTCAAAACATTGCGTCTACCCATAGTTGCCACACTAATAAAAATAAAACACAAGAAAACCTTTGTTATAATATGTGATAATAAGTTTTTGTGTGAAAATTAACAAAATTAATTGTAATTTGGTTTTAATTTACATTTAAATTTGACAATTAAAATCATTTTGTCATTAAAACAATAGGCATTTATTTTATAGTGAATTTTAATTTCATGTTTAGTATTAGTATTATAATTATTGCATTATCATTTTAAATTTTAGTAATGTGCAATTTTAGTTATTTAATTGAAGTGTTTTTAGAATCAGTGTCCATTTGATATTTGAACGAGTTGGCTGCCTTCGTAAGTGTTCTGCATGCTCGAGGTCTCCTACGACAACTTATAGTCCAGTTAAGTCCTCGTTATTGATGTAATATATTTTATCTACGATTGATACGAAATATAAACATTATATCTCTGTTTAGATGCGTAGAAAGTGATTATTTACGTACTTGTATTCATTGCGCATGCGCGTCTCATGGTTCTGAAGAATTCCTCTTCTTTACCGCGCTAGCGTGGTAAAGAAGAGGAATTCTTCAGCTTTACGCACTATTAGCAAGTTTGTTTACATTTAACAAAACTAATTTGCTATTCTTTTATTAAAGTAGCTGTTTATATCGAGTTTTTAGGGAAAAACAATGAGTGAATTAAGTGACTTTGACGAAAATGTGGAGAATAATACTCCTCCAGAAATAATTAATTCGGCAAAAAATACAACTCACGATTAATGCCATCTTTTTTAAGAGAAGAGATACGAACATACATACAGCAAGTTATTTTTTTCTGTATTTATTATTTAAATTTAACAATCGTAGATAAAGTACGGTACGCAACTCGTGCGAAAACGGCATTTTGCATTGCTCGTGTGGTTTTACTACCCTCGCTGTCGCTCGGGTGCAAACTCCACACTCGCATGCAAAATGCTACTTTCCGCACTCGACGCGTAATGTACTATTACATGTTGATGAACACTCTATTATTTTATATTTTATTTACAGATTAAAAACTAACTGTAGGAAAAATTTAAAGTGCAACTCGAGCTTAAACACTAACTTAATGTGCATTTGAGAAATCTTTCCGCCCTCGCCTGCGGCTCGTGCGTAAATATTTCTCTCGAGTGCAGCAAAGTACCACTTTGCGCACTATTTCTCAGTATCGCTTATTTTATAGGCCAAAATAAAAAGCCTAAATAGGGGCAAATAAAATAAATAGAATATTAAATAAAATAAACAGGTCAAGTGTGTGCTATTCAGCACACAGCGAGGGTCCGTAGGCCACACTATATAGTGCTTAACTGTAAAGAGTATAAACAGTGTTTTTTTAAAATGCTAAAAAGATTACTTTGAACCATTTTAAGGGTCTGATAATATGTTCAAAACACACTCTGATAAAGTATTTTTTCCGTGGTAGGCTGTGAAATAGTAACTTTAGAGGCTAAAAGACATAGCTAAAATCCATTTTTTCATTACTTGGACTTAAAAAATCTTTTCATTACTCCTAGCTGTAAAGAAATAGTTATTTATGTAACTAGGCAGCAAAATGGAATTTTACTGACGAGTGATTAGATTAGCCTCCGAGCCGAAGGCGAGGACAGGCTATGATAATTAACTGCCGAGGCGAAGCCGAGGCAGGTAATTTACCTATTTGACTGCCGAGGCGAAGCCAAGGCAGGCAATGAATAAACGAGGCAGAAATGTTTCCTTTGCTGCCTTGTTGCATACAATATTTTATCTACTTGCGGAAGAAAAATGAAGCTGTTAAAATGTTATCTTTATTAATATAACATAGTTAATAACTATGTGTCATATTAATAAAGATAATACCATATGTATTAACTAAAATTAATGTTCAAATAAGAAACGGGAATAATAACAATAAGTGAAAAGCAAACTCAATCTATAACAACATAAACAAAACACACGTTTATAACACACATAACTTCTGAATGAATAATGCACGCAATATAAAATATTTATTTATATTTTTACTAAAAAATTAATAAAAGTGTTAAAGATATCTTCTATTGCTTAAAAGAAAAGAAGTAACTAGGATACATCAAGAAAAGTAGCTAGTCTAATCTAGAATGACTTCAATAATAAAAATAATTATGGATGTTCAATGTTTACATGACGCTACAGTATTGTCAGTGACTCTACTATTTTTTTAATTAAAGATCTACTAATCATTGAACTTATTTAACAGAATTAACAAATATAAACAAATAATTTTATTATTAAAACGTTTATTTATTAAATATTACTTATTTAACTAAAATATATAATGTTATAAGATAGAGATAATAGTATAAACTGTTCTTGCCAAAATAAGAGATGACACGCAGTGGTAAACACTGTTACTTTCTCTGCCTAGGCAGGAAAATATTTCCCTGCCTAGGCAGAGAAAGTATTTTCCTGACTGTTTTAACTACTTTCCTGCCTGTTTTAAATATTTTAATGACAAATCAGGGAAATAGTACTTTCCAGCCTAAAAACAGTTAAGTAATGTTTCATTTTGCTGCCGCGAGTAGATAAAAATCTTTTATGTCCTAGGAACTAAAAGATTTTTTATATCCGGCTGGTAGTTGTCAAAACTTCCGTTAGTACCGCTGCAGTCTTTGTAGAAATGCTTCTAGTACGATTAAAATCCGCTAGATGTCAATGCGTTTTATTTACCTTTTCTTATAGTGTAACCTCTTTTTAAGGTTTCTTTTTTTAAGTCTTAAGTATGTACTAATATTTGTTATTATTATATATTGATTAGTGATTAATATTTAATGTTTTTTCATTGTCTGCTACCTCGGAAAAAATAGCATATGCTACGCGACTGTGAAGTGTTTTTTCTTTACCTTGGCAATATTTACCCGTAATTGCCGCGGTAAAGAAAATCACTTCACAGCCTAGTAACATAATATACTATTTTTGCCACTGAACCGGACTACAACCATATAAATACATCGGAAAGACCATAATTATAAAAAACGTATTTTGTCAATAAAAATTAAAATAATATTTTTTTCGAAATTTCCAAAAAGTGGTATCTTTACTTTTGGTCGAAGAATGTTCAGGAATCTTTTCAGATTTTTTGCACTTCACATAAGCGAGATAGAAGGGGGGGACACGTTTCACACCCACTTCAAACTTACCTACGCTCGCCCTATCAAAGTTATATCTAAAGAATTATAAATTTTTCTAATCAACTTGACGTACCCTTTCATATGATACCCCTCACGGTGTCGAAAAAAAATATAAAAATATTAACCCTTAAGTTTTTTTACCCTAATTTTTTTGAAAAATATTTTTTTATGTCGCTATATTTTTAAAATATGTGGGCAGGTACAAGACACATACATGCCAAATTTCAAAGTGATCGGACGAACGGTGTAGCCGTGAGAGCACGCGAGAGGACGGACGGACAGACACACGCATGAAAATATAAGGGTCCTTGGTTTTGCCTACGGACCCTAATAAATAGGGCCAAAGTTCAATTTTAAATGTTGATGGATTTACGTTTTGAGGTCCCCTAAGTCCAAAAAAATGTTGTTTTTTTTAAAAAATTTCTTTACCTCGTCTGTCGTCTGCCATCTGTCTGTGCAGAAGCTTAAAGCCTAAACTAGTCGGCCGATTTTGACGAAATTTGGCCAACATGTTCAGACAAATTATACCCCAAGGCAAAATCGAGAAATGAATTTTAGCTCCAAATTTATGGGCGCTCCGACGACGGTTCTGACAATTTTGTTTAAAAAATTCTAAAATTTAGTCCATTTAAATACAAATCTAACGATAAAAACCATTTTTCCCGGGACAAATCTAGTGTCCGAGATATTGATGAAAATAAATCTGATTTCGTTGAAAATCGAAAACAAAAAGTTAACAACATGGATACACTTTAAATAATATAAATCAAGTTATAATTATTATTTACTATGGGAAACAGACAGTGAAAAATACATTCCAGCGCCGGGATTTGAACCACGGATCTCCTGTATTTCCAGTACAGATGCTCTTGCTAACTAAGCTACGCAGGAGAATGATTTTTCACTGCCGTAATCGATAACTAGTCCCGAATTCAAGCTTTCAATATTCATATACATTTAGACAGTCAATATTTATGACATTAGAACTAAACCGAGAATTAACGCTTATAATTATAAAGTACTCAATTAGTACCTGTACCTTGTAAAATCAATTCGAAATTCAATTTTTTAAGTATTTGGTAGTTTTCATACTACGGAAAGTTTAAATTTTAATTTAAATCAAATTATAATTATTATTTACTACAGTAAATAATAATTATAATTTGATTATATATTATTACATAATTTTAATTATATATTATTTGATTATATATTATTACATAATTTTTAATATATTATTACTTAGTAAATAATAATTATAATTTGATTTAAATTAAAATTTAAACTTTTCGTAGTATGAAAACTACCAAAAACTTAAAAAATTGAATTTAAATAATATATTAAAAATATAACAAGATTATACAGGCAAGATGATAAAAGAGGTGGTGGAGTTGAAATTTTAGTAAAATCAACACTGTATTTGGCAACCTTCCTCCTATCGAAACGGCTCATTTTGCCTTACAAATAAAATATAAAAACACAAATATAATTTCAATATAAATATCTCCAGTAACTTGAATGCTGTAACTTGCTGAAAAACACTTTCACCAGTAGCATAATCTAATAAAAACTATAAAACTACCGGTGATTTATCTATATGTTATATGAATTTGTACAGAATAAATGAAAATACAACTCCCATTCTATTGAAATGTCCCAAGTATAAATCCAATTAAACCAAAACTTACAATCCAAGAAAGTCAAGATGAAATAAAAAGAATCAAGACCACTTATTTCATAAAATTTAAAAATATTACTCTCGCAATATAATTCGTAATAGTATATTACGCGTCTAGTGCGGAAAGTAGCATTTTGCATGCGAGTGTAGAGTTTGCACCTGAGCTATAGCGAGGGTAGTAAAACCACACGAGCAAAGCAAAATGCAGTTTTCGCATGAGCGTACCGTACTTTATCTAAGATTGTTGGATTTTAATAATAAACAAGGAAAAAAATATTTAATAAACTTCCTGCATGAAAGTTCGTATTTCTCTTTTGATAAAGATGACATTAATTCATTAGTTTTATTTTGTGCCGAATTAGTTATTTCAGGAGACGTATTATTTTCCTCATTTTCGTCATAATGACATAAATCAATCATTGTTTTTCACTAAAAACTCGATATAAACAGTTACTTTAATTAAACAAACAGAAAATTAGTTTTGTTAAATACAAACAAACTCTCTAATAGTGCGTTAAGGTGAAGAACTCTTCTTTTTTACCGCACTAGGGCGGAAACAGAGGAATTATGAGACGCGCATGAGCAATGAATACAAGTACGTAAAGAATCACTTTCTACGCATCTAAACAAAGATATAATGTTTATATTTCGTATCAATCGTAGATAAAATAAATTAATTACTCTCCTTAGCCTCAAATTAAAAATATCAGGTGACCACTCACCAACAGAAACCCACAAACGAAAACCATAACTGCCAATAGAAAAACTTTTATTGAAAGGACTCGTGTCGGCCCAATCTGATAAAGGTTTCTTGTGGTTCCCCTAAATTTATTAGGCAAATGCCAGGTTGGTGCCCTCTCAAGCCACTTCACAGACCGCCTATGATACCCGTTTGAACACCTGCAAACAAAATCCCATCAAAAATTCCCATTTAAAAATATAAAGTTAAAAATAATTATCTGGCATAAAAATAATAAAAAAGTTTTATATTTAATAATTACAAGATTAAAAGAAATTTTTATATACTACGTTTTTAAATTTTCTGTTGAATCGTATGTAATGACGATAATATAATTGTTATTGTTATATAATATATAATGTTAGTGAAAAAAAAAAGTTCCAAATTTATTTACTTCACATAAATGACAACCATCCAGAGAGCTGATCTTATACCTATAAAAGGATAAATCTTTGTACAACGGATCTCCCCAACACCAAATCTAAAGCATGCCATCGATGTATTTGAAATAATATAATCGATAAATAATATAATCGATATTTCCTGTTTTGCTGTCATTCGATGTTTATCTATCACAAATTTGAGACCCGTCAAAATGAAGATTGCGTAAATATTGGATATGGCAAAACAAATAAAATAACTTGCGGATTTTTTCCGAACTAACTTTCCGCACAGCAAAATTTGCTGAAAACTAATTAAATTCTGCTGAAAGATGGCTAAATGTATTAAAATAATGCATTGTCGTCGTGTTCTGAGCTATGCTAAAAGTTTCAAATGACTAGCTATTCGGGAAGTTAGTTAGAAATCGATTGCCAGATTTGTACCGGACAAACAAACAAAGAAACAAACAAAAATGCAAGCTAATAAAAACGTAGTAAAAATGTCTCTGACCCTCAAACTTAAAAATTCATTTTTTTGTTGTTTTATTTTTCAGGTTTTTGAATATGAGTTGAAAAAAATGTCGGATACTGTCTTAAGTTAGTTGAAATTGTTGAAGCCACACTTATTCAATTCTCGTTCAATAACGGTTTAGAAGGAGTGAATGAGTTGCAAGAGACGAGATGCTGCCGACAGATCTGGACGAGAGGAAGCAGAAGTTGGATTTGCCGATGTACGAGGTGCATCACAAGGTGTCGCCGCACTACGAAGCGGTCCTGCCCAGGATCAGGCAAGACTGCATCCAGTACAACTTTAAATTGACCCCCCAGGACTTTGTCCGCTTCTGTGCCTATTCGTTTCCACTTCTAAACTCGGAAGATTTCTACGTGGCCGCGTCGCTGAACTTATTCCTGTGGGAATCGGACGACTGTTTAGACAATCCACGTGTGAAAACCGAGCTTAAAAGTAACATGCTCCGTAGTTTGTACGCTGCCACGTCGTCAAAACTCGAACCATACACTTCTTGCGGCGATTATTTCCTCCACTTCGTCGATAAGATCCGATGCCGCAGTCTCAGAGACAAGCTGCTGCACGAATACAGGCTTTATCTCGACAACGTTAAAAAGTACTTGGGTGACTTAAACCGTGTCTTGGATCCCGACGAATACGCCGAATTCAGGAGGGTCGACACCTGCTGCTCTTTTTCATTTTTACTCATGTTCCTAGACGTGGACGACTTCCGACCTCACCTTGATTACTTGGAAACGAAAACAGGCGGTAGAATGTGGTCTTTAGCTATCGAAAACTGTGCAATCGTCAACGACGTGTTATCGGTGAAGAAAGACAAAAATATTGGGAGTAAATTGAACTACGTGTTCAGCTGGATGGAGGGCTTCGATCTTACGGAAGACGAAGCCGTGGACGAGCTGTTGGGAAGAGCCCGACATTGCTTGGACGAGCTGATCGAGTTGAAGAATCAAGACCTCGGTCCTGTAGGCACTGTTATACTCGACAGACTCGTGATGTGGGTCTGTGGGCACGTCGTCTCCACCATTAGCATCCCAAGGTACGACTGAATTATGCCCAGCTGTCCTTCATAGTCTCTTTTATGATGTGAATTTCATTTTCTTAGTATGTGCAATATTATTGTAGGCACAGAACTGCTATAACTCCGGGTAGTTTGCCTCATCTTTACTTATACGTTTAATATGGACTATAGAAATTATAACCAGTGGGATTTTCATATCTGTCCATGTTCTTCACATTGTTTAACTTCTAAGTCTGCTTTCCCTTTTATCCTATGCTTATGCTTAGTTCCTTATGTCCTATATACTTAGATCTTTATATCCTACTATCAGTTCCTTATATCCTACACTTACTTCCTAGTTTGAAATAACCTTAATTAATGATTTTTAACGAACAAAAATAATTTTGGTTTATATGTATGTAAACATGTACTTATCATTATTTTGTAAATGTCACTTTTTAGATTGCTAACATTGCAACATCGTAGAAACAGCTGTAAATAGGTCATTTACTTTACTTACGCACATAAACTCGAAAAACGACACCAAAAAGCGTTACATAAAAATGTCTCACAGTCTTGCAGACTCGTATGCAAGCAATTATTGTATTTGTTTTTTTTTTCAGTATTAATTAAATCTAAGTAATAACAATCTTTTTTTGTTTTCTTTATCTTGGAACCAACAAACCCTCATTTCAATGAACATAGTAGTATATAAGTGGAGCAATTTGACTCGTTATAATATGAGTAACATTGAGTTACGTGCTTCTTCGATATAAACTCGATATAATACTTATATAATTATAATTATTAGGGTTTTGTAGATTCTTCTCAAAACCCTTATGCCGAGGGTGATGTGTCCGTCTGTCCGTCGCTCTTTGGTTCATAGGGCCCGAACCGTTTAAGCTAAAGAGCTGAAATTTGAAATACTGGTGCAACTTTTTGACCCAACCACAGGAAAAATATACAGAAGTTCAAAATTAAATATGCGCATGCGCAATTCGCAAAAATGTTGTAAACTCAAACATTTATATTTTTTTAAAAATTTTGAGTTGGGTATCAAATAAAAGCTGCTGAAGAGTAGGACGCAAAGATATATATATTTTTAAATTTTGCATTCCTTATTGGGTAAAAAAATCAAAATATACCCCAAAAAAAATTCCCCCCCCCCCCCAACCACTATACTTCAGCTGGACCTAAAATTTCGAAATAATTCATGCTAATGCCTTATTGTGGGGCGATGAAAATTCCGGGAGTTCATCCCAAATTTTAAAAAATTTCCAATTTTGGGTGCGAAAATTTGAAGTGCGACAAAAATTTTATTTTTTTAAAATTTTGAGTTGGGTATCATATGAAAGCTGTAGAAGAGTAGGATTCAAATATATATTTGCTTTTTTAAATTTTTCAATCTTTATTAATTTTATAAGTCAAAATATACCCCCAAAAATTTCTCCCTCCCCCCAACCACTATATAACGGGTGGTCCTAAAATTTCGAAATAATTCATGGTTATACCTTATGGTGAAGCGATGAAAATGGTCTGAAAAAATGAATTTTTCTAGTCGTTATTACCGATGAAAAACATTGTGACCCCCCGGGGGATCGAACCCGGACCCTTGAGATCGAAGAATAAAATCATAATTACATAACGGGTATGCTTAATCTTCTACAAAACCCTAAAAAGTACTGGGACGCAAGTACTTCCCTGTGATTTTATTATATTAATTTGCAGGAGGGAACATAAAATCAACAGTTTCTAGAACTTTAAGATTCACTTCTAATGCGTGAGAGTCTCACACATATTTTTTTTTTAACAAAAAATTGTGTTAATTTCTATTCTCATTTCTAGTCATAATTATGAAGTCGAACCACAATATCTTAGTCAAAACAATCAATTACCAGTAATTTATTTATTCATTTTTTCTCGTTAAATCATTTAAATTTATTTATTAAGTAAATTGATTTATCTATTATATTTCATTTTATCACACTTTTATACTGTTTTGAGGTTAAAAAGTAGAATAATAATTAAATATATAAGAGACAAACATATGAATATTTAAAAAATATTAAAATTTTTAATAACAAGCATAACTACATATTTATATTTTTGAAAGGGTTTTTTTAAGTAAAATTTAAGTAAAATTCAGTAATTAAAAGTTGATTATTATTATAAAAGTAAAAATATTTTAAATAAATTTACAAAAATTACAATTTAAAATCTATATACTTGAGGAGAAGAATATTTATAGGTAGTCGGCTTTTTTTAACTCTTATTTTAAAAAAAAATTGAAATCAAATTATAATTATTATTAACTACGGGAAACAAACAGAGAAAAATTGACTCCAATATGAACCACCCTCTATATATACCAAAATCGTAAAATATGAATTTCTAATTGATTGTACGAGGTACAGGTACTAATTGGGCACTTAATAATTATAAGCGTTATTTCTCGGTCTAGTTCTTTGTCATTAATGTTGACTTCTCAGACTTGAGGAAAAATTGAAAGCTTTAAATTCGGGTCAAGGTATCATTAACGTCAGAGAAATGCATTCTCCTGCGTAGCTTAGTTGGTTAGAGCGCTATACTGGAAATATAGAGGCCGGTGGTTCAAATCCCCGCTCTGGAGTCTATTTTTCTCTGTCTGTTTCCCGTAGTTAATTATAATTATAATTTTATTTAAATTAAAATTTAATCGTTCCGTAGTATGAATACTACCAAAATCGTAAAATAGGAAAAAAATTGAAGGAACCAAAAATATTTGGCTTATGGTTATAAAGAAAGTAGGGTGTATACAAATCAGATAAAGGAAATTCCCAGCCATGCATTGATGTGGATTTTAGTTAATTATTTTTACTTATGAATTACCAAATTTAATTTAATCAATATCTCGGAAACTGACTTGATGAAAATAAATATGATTTTGTAGAAAATCAAAAACAAAAAGTAAACAACCACTTGTTGAACACATTTTAAATAATATAAATTTACTGAGCATCGCGTATGTTGTAGGTTTATCATTGAAGCGAGCTTAATGCAATGTATATTTAATATTATCTTCATGTTTTCTGGGAGCTGGGATCAAAATTATATGAGAAAGTTAGTCTGAGTTGTCTCGGACCGATTTTTTTATCTTTAGCTGAACTATTGAAAAAGAGAGTAAATTTTTAAACTTTGAGTGTACGCCATTTTGGTACGGGAGTAGATAGAAAGCGGGGGTTGCGGAAGAAATGTTTTTTTTAAGACCTTTTCAAAAATTGATCACTTTATGGGTTTCCCAATTTAAAATTTCAAAGTTGAATCAAATATGGTGGCAACCAATGTGGTGGAAAAAATTATTGCCCACCAAAAAAGTAGTTTTTTATAAATGATAAAGATACCTGCAAACCGGAACTTAATATCTCAATTATAACCGGAGATATTAAACCGTTTCCAAACTTTTGTATCACCTTGTATATATGCAATTTTGCAAGTCTTGGCTGGCCTGCGGCCGTCTAGCTGTCTTATACATAAATGTCAGGTAATTGATAAATGCTGGTACTCGTATAGGACATGGTACAATTATTAAACAGGTTATTTTATATTAGCTATATATATTAATTGGGTAGGATTACCAGGCTATGCATACATGCTTACTTTTAATATTATTTGTTACATAGTATGCATAATTAGGTACTTCTTTAGATTGTTACTCCCTTGTTATTTAAAAACATAAATGAATTTAATTATTTATACATTCCTTTTAGTCCAGTCGACAACCCTATACTTTCCGAAATATATAGAGCTTCAAAGATGCAATATTTTTTTTTAAATATCAAAAATTACATTTTTTCTGTAGACGACATGGGTCTATTTTTGCTGGTTCCGAAAACAGATGTACAAAAAATAAAAAATAAAAATTGCATCTTTGAAGCTCTAATTTCGAAAAGTATAGGGTTTAGGCTCCAATATAAAATTAGAACAGTCATAGAAAGAATAGAAGTAAAACGTGGAATTAGACAGGGAGACGTACCGTCCGCTAAACTTTTCACCAATGTCCTTCAGAAAGCAGATAGAAAATTGGAATGGGAGGGAAAGGGTATCAAAGTAGATGGTAGAAGGCTCAACAGACTGGCATTTGCAGACGACCAATGTATAATAGCATCAAGCATCAAGGATGCCGAAGAAATGCTAAAAGACTTAAAAGAAGAATCGCAGAAAGTAGGATTAGAAATAAACTATGGGAAAACCAAATTAATGTGCATAAATGTTGAGAATGAAAACTTAAGATCGGAAGGAAATGTCATAGAAAGTGTAGACAATTTCATATATCTGGGACACAAAATAAGCAAAGAAGAAGAAGGAAAGGAAATAGAAAGAAGAATTGCATTGTCCTGGAATGCTTACAACAAATACAGCCATCTATTTCGAGCAGACCTAGATATAAAGATAAAAACAAAATTGTGGAAAAGCTGTGTCCTTCCCGTCATGATATACGCCTGCGAAACCTGGACTCTCCCTAAGAAAGTAATTCATAAATTAAGAGTATGCCAAAGGAGTATGGAGAGAAGAATGCTGGGGATATCAAGAAAAGAAAGAAAATGCAATTCATGGATTAGAGAGAGAACTGGTTTAGAAGACATAGCATCAACCATTATAAAAAGAAAATGGAACTGGACAGGCCATATCTTAAGAACAAAGGACAACCGATGGAGTAAGGTTATGATGTACTGGTGCCCAATGGAAGAGAAAAGAAAGGTGGGAAGACCTCCACATAGTTGGGACCACGAGATGACTATAAGTTGTGGAGGGAAGGCATGGCAGAGGATGGCATGGTACAGAATGGATTGGAACAGAATGAGAGACATTTATATTGACGAATGGTTAGATAAAAAAGATGATCAATAATTAAATCAAATGTATGTATGTATGAGTGTGTATGTATATGTATGTATGTGTATAAATATGCATGTATGCGTGTTAAAAATATATTTATTTATATATAACAAAAAGAAAATTTTTAAAATGAGTTGAGCAACTCAGAAACCCTCCAAGGGTACCACGGCTAAGTGCCGATTTGTAAAATTACAGCCAATGTTATCTTTATTATTTAAAAAAAGTATGATTTCTGTATTTATTTGTAATTTACAATAAATGGTTATTATTATTATTATTATTATTATAGGGTTTAGGAAAAAATGTTTTTTTTTTTTTTTAAATTTATTTGAATATTGCAACTACATTACCACATGTTATAAGCAATAAAGATGACATTAGTTTGAGATTGGCTTGTTACACATGATGTGAGAAACTGTCCATTGACAGTACTCACGGTGAGACATGAATATTACATTTTATTAATTGACGTTATTAATAGGTCACGAGGCCACTGTCTTTTAGGCGTCGAGGAGGGTTACCAGGCATGAATGGTGATGTTAGGTTTTGGATTAAAGGATTAGGATGATGGGAAATTGAGTCATGGACAGATTTGTATCGGGATGTGGCTAGGTCCCGAACAAAGGGAACTTTGAGGTCGTTGTGAAGGGTAAAGTTGGAAACATAGAAAGGAGCGTTTGTTGTTTAAGGAAAAAATGTGGTGTATAAAAATTGTTGCAAATTTAGTGCTCTACAAGAAAGACAGGAACACTTTTTTTCCAGGACATATAGGTAAAGAGTTATAAAGAAAAAACTAAAAAAAAAGCACTAAAATTTCGCGTATTTTGGCCCCCCTCTGGGTTAGCACAGGGTCTAGGAGGTCGAAAACTTGGGTTTTTAACTAATGGGTAGGTACATACAATAAAAAAAAAGAAAAAAAGTTTATACGATCTTTTGCAAGGTAGCCCCTTATTTTTAAAACCTGTCGACTGGACTATTTGTCTATATAAGTTTTAAGACAAAGGGATTGTCCAATTTACTTTGAGACAAAGGAATATCACACTTCTCAAGATATTACAATCTTAAAAATTACATAAGAATGTCCGCCATTTGGAATTAAAATGGCGGCACTTTTTTTTCTTTAGCAGCACCCCCCTTGGTTCTAAACAATAGTCTGCCCTATAAAAGTCTCAAAGGTTGTCAATGTCTCAAAGACATTGAGACTCCTGGGAAAGTTTTATATTTAATATTCCTTTATCATAGTTGTAGGGATATGATCACAATTATATAAAGTGTGATATTCCTTTGTCCCAAGGCACATTGAAATAAATATCCCTTCGTCTTAATAATAATTTAGACGAAGGAATATATATACATACTACTCTGTATAATGTTCCTTTGTCTAAATGACTTTATTAACACATAGGGATATAGGGGGTGCTAAAGTAAAAAAGTACCAAAATGGCGGACCACATAAATCTTCACTTAGCGTAAGTCTAATATCCAATAAACGAAGTACGTTATCAAGTTTGGCTATTGTAGCGTTTACGGTTTCAGAGATTTGATGATAAATATATGAATAAGGTTACTTGCGGCTTCACCGGCTGACACAGGGATGAGTCCTCAAGAAGGAGGGGGGTGATGTGTAATGTGTCAGTAATATGTCATAGCTGACATATAAATATGTCTTATTTTAATATGATATTGTATACGTCTCTGAGTTATTTTTGACAAATAAAATTGTGTCTTAAAACATAAAATATCTTTTATTTTTAAAAAATTAATCTAAGTTTATCAAGTTCTTATAATATAATATTAGGTTTAAAATTTAAATTGGCCTTAAATTGAAAATAATTTTATTTATCAAAAACTTTTATCATAAAAAAATAACAGTCATTATGTTTAATTAATATTAGTTTAATAAGGCAATGAAACTACCGCTAGTAAAGTAGTTTAATACCAGGGGGGCTCTAATCTCTAATCGTAATTATACTTCAAGGTGTTTCAAAATTGGAAGATTTAACGCAATTTGTCTAATTTGGCAATATTTGATAATCTGTTGCTTTATCAAAAATGAAATAGCGATATTTATAGTGAAAAAAAAAAAATATATATATATTTAACATGAAATTGTTTAAACATAAATTAATGAGTCATAAATAAACTAGTTATCTATATCAAATCAGCCAAAACATAGGCGCCCATATGAATTTTTGTAGGGGGGGCCACCGCCACTGGGGAAGGGGGGATAAGTATCTTGTAAGTAATAAGTATCTTGATAAGTATCTTTGGGGGATAAGTATCTTGAAAGCAAAACACATGACTTGAATACGGTAATATATATTTTTCCTCTTTTCCTGAGAGCTCAGACAATCATCAGACATGCGCCCATGTCTGATGATGACCATATAACTGATCATTTCACTGATGATTACCATCAACAAATCAGCTCACTGATGGTAATCATGAATAGTCAGGTCGCTGATGATTACCATCAACAATTCAGCTTACTGATAGTGATCATGAATATGTCAGGTCGCTGATGATTACCATCAACAAATCAGCTCACTGATGGTGATCATGAATATGTCAGGTCGCTGATTATTACCTTAATCTGATTTGATCACTGATGATTATCTTGATCTTATCAGCTCATTGATAGTGATCATAAATAGATTAATTCACTGGTGATGTTCCTAAAATAATTAAATCACTGATGATTAAGATGAATTGTTCAGATCAGTTCTGATCAGTTCACTAATAATGAACAAGAACTTATCAGTTCACTGATGATGACCATGAATTCATCAGTTCGCTTGATAATGACTACCTGCGATCTAATATTAAACATATACTACAATTGTAATTTTTTAACAATAATAATTATTATTAGTAACTTATTCATTAGTAACATATAATTTTTTAGCATTTAACTTCTGATAATAAATTTATTTATAACTAATTTAATCAAATTCAAGTTACTAGTCTTCCTAGGGACTGCCTGCCTTCTAAAAAAAAGGAATTCGTCAATAGAAAATAGAAATGATTACAAAGAAAAAGAGTAGGGTTCAATTCTTTGCTGAGCTGGATTATTTTATACACTGGACGTAATAATTATCATAATGAAAAAGTTTACAACAAGTAACATACTTCCACGTCTCTTTATTTTCTCTTATACGTTGTATGCATGGAAAGAAAGTATTGAGAAGATCCATAAAAATATTTTGATGGATTTTTCACGTTTTAAGCTCTACTGAGTCCAAAAAAATGGTCTTTTCAAATTGACTGTCTATCGTCTTTAGTCGGTAGTAAGTGGAGACCCTTAGAG
The DNA here is from genome assembly GCA_951217055.1 of Gerris lacustris. NCBI lineage: Eukaryota > Metazoa > Arthropoda > Insecta > Hemiptera > Gerridae > Gerris > Gerris lacustris. The sequence goes on along the minus strand of OX578283.1, from coordinate 5,323,588 downwards.
TCTAAACTAGACCGTTTTCGATGAAATTTTGCACGCGTGTTCAGAAACATCATACTCGTACACTGAGACGGAATCGAGAAATGAATGTCAGCTCTAAATTTGGAGGCAGTACCACATAAAAACTTTAAAAAAATTAATTTAATTTTGGGATCTGGGACCGAGAATTATATGCGAGAAAGTTAGTCTGAATTGCCTCAAGATCGATTTTTTACTTATTTCTACAGAGAGAAAGTATTGTGTTGGCCAGAATATTGTAAACAGCTTGGTTTTCCGGTGAAATCAGCGTCACGAAGGGGTTGAAGTCCTTGGTTTCGCTTCCACTACTGAAAGCATCTTCAGGGATGTGGTGCATCGTGATGCTGACACGAAGCAACAACAAGATATACTCCAAGTAAACATCACGATGCACCACACCCTTGAAGATGCTTTCAGTAGTGGAAGCGAAACCAAGGACTTCAACCCCTTCGTGACGCGGATTTCACCGGAAAACCAAGCTGTTTAGAATATTCTGGCCAACACAATACTTTCTCTTTGTACAAATAAGTAAAAAATCGGTCTTGAGGCAACTCAGACCAACTCATATATAATCTTGGTCCCAGATCCAAATAAGAAATTCGATTTTTATTAAGTTTTTATATGGTACTGCCTCCAAATTTAGAGCTGACATTCATTTCTCGATTCCGTCTTTATTAAGAGTCTACCCGCGGAAGCCTACGTACCAATTCAGAATATTCTTTATTGAATTTCTGATGCATTTACACATTTTGGGGTCCCCATTGTCCAAAAAGTGTTTTTGGAACGAAGTTCCTTATGACACGTTCTGGAGCCCGGGAGTAAATCCGAAAAAAAACAACCTAAATCACCGTCACAAAATCACCGTCACGCAAAATCCGTCACGAAATCTACCGATGACAATAACTTGAGTAAAAGATCACCGAGTTAGTTGAAATTTGGTACACATTTTCATTTTACAAATGCCCAGGCTAAGTTCGTTGGACAACGTTAACCGCCCAAGCGTTCACGCGCAACGCTCGTGTGAACGTAATCTTCAAATTTAAAATTGGATTTTTTGGACGGGAAAAAATTCTAACTTCATCTATTTAATGAGACAAACAACTTTTTAAAATACTTTTTTTTAGTAAAACGAACACCGAAACTGATATGAAGTGAAATAGATCGCTCAATTTATTCAAGTGGACCTAAACGTTTTAAATAAAGAAAACAACGTTTCTACCGTTATCTTACGTTCTAACGTAACGATTTCAATAAAACTTCATACACATCGTCTAAAGTACAATTGAAACAGGCATGTAAAATTTCAACCTGATACAAGCAGAAGTTTTTCAGTGTTGGTGATTTATATTTTTTATTATAATATTTTAAATGGAGATTCGCCGACGGAGGTCTGATGGGACCGTTCTTTTCTTCTCTACTACCATCTGCTTTAACTATAAACTAATCAAAATTAACTTTTTTCTCAATTTACAATACATCATTTATTGTAAGACGCTCTTTTCAAAGATAATAAAAAGTTTTTCTTTTAATATTGCCTTAATTCCGCTAGTACAAATAGTTACTTTTAATTTTGTCTCTTATTCTAACTCCGCCTTGTATAAGTAGTTAGCATCATATACTTAGCACTGTAATTATATTATATTTATATTTAATATAAAGCGTAAGGAACTTCGTTCCTACCGGGTGTCCCACGACACCATACTTATTTTTATTTTAAAAATGTCTGTATGAAAATATAGAAATAACATTATTTTATTTCTACTCCTAATAATACTACTATAATGTGAACAATTTACAAGCTAAAAATAATTTTTAAATATTCGAGACTCGAACACGGAAACTAAACTTAAGCGTATTCTTTTCTTAATTATCCTTAACTTGTTTCAAAATAGACTTGAAGCAATTTTGTTTTTTTTAAATACATAGTTTCGTATTTTTTTACATTGTACTTTATTTTTATCATACAAATAAAATCTAAAAATATAATTTACATATGATTTTAAAAAATAAAAAATTGACGTAAGATAATTATAGGAGATGGTGTTGTAACTCTTCCAAGGTCATTTAAGAATATTGTTAAAGTGAATAATGATTACTAAAGACATACAACAAAAAAAAATGGATACACACAATTCCTATGTATTAGAAAAAGAAGAAAATGCTAATAATTACAGAAGATAACGGGTAATGCAATGATTACCTGCACGGACTATTACCTGCAGTAATAGAATCCACCTTCAACCTAACTATTAACCTAGTAACATAGTAAACAACTAAACTTAATTCTAAAATTAAATAATTATTACTTGCAATGTTTAACTCTTGAGTAGTTACATCAAATTAAAGTAAAGTATATTTTGCCAATTAGTGTGGCACATAGCTTCCTCGAGTTCGATAACGTGAACTTAAATGATATCATGATTTTGCTAACCATTATCCTTTAATTAGTTTATTTTTTTCTTTCCTTTTATTTTAAATATTTTAAATTTTGATTTTGAAGATGAGATTTTGCTTTCGATCTTACTTTGATGTATTGTATTTTAAATGCTGACATTCATCCTCTATACTCTGGCATTCATCCTTCATCCTCTATCCTCTGACATTCATCCTCTATACTTTGGCATTCATCCTCCATCCTCTATCCTCTGACATTCATCCTCTATATGTTGGCATTCATCCTCCATCCTCTATCCTCTGACATTCATCCTCTATATTTTGGCATTCATCCTCCATCCTCTATCCTCTGACATTCATCCTCTATACTTTGGCATTCATCCTCCATCCTCTATCCTCTGACATTCAATATTCTATACTCTGACATTCATCCCCTATCTTCTATCCTCTGATATTCATCCTCTATCCTCTGACGTTCATTCTCTATTATCTAGCATTCGATAGTATTCCTCCACTTGAATATTTATATTGAATGAATATTTATATATAGGTTATTTTGAATAACCTCCACTTATTTTGATTCTTTTTTTTTAATAGAAAATTCATAGCCTTGGGATTTTTAGAGTCTAGCCCAAACCGTTTCCAAGGTTATACATTTATAGTTGATTTGAGTTATACATTGATAGTTAAAGAGGATGATGGTTGTAGTAGAGCAGGGAACAGGACTATTCCTTAACCCTCACGCCTACTCCATTTAAAATATTATAAAATATATCACTTCACTAAACAAAAACTTCTGCTTGTATCAGGTTAAAATTTTACATGCCTGATTCAATTGTACTTTAGACTTTAGACGACATATATGAAGTTTTTTTAAAAACGTTTCGATAGAAAGTAAAATATCGGTAAAAACATTGTTTTCTCTATTTTGAAGGTGTAGGACTGTAGGTCCGCTTTAACGTTTTCAGTGATCTTTAACACTTCATGGCGTTGTCAGTTTTGGTTTTACTTCCCGCCCTAATAAGCCAATTTTAAATTTGAAGCTAAAGTTTACGCAAGCGTTGCGCGCGAACGCTTGGGCGGATTACGTTGTCCAACGAGCTCGTTTTTAACATTGGTAAAATTAACATGTGTATCAAATTTCAACTAAATTGGTCAACTTTTACTCAGGTTATCGTCATCGGTCGATTTCGTGACGGTCGTTTTTATTCGAATCCATTCCCGGGCTCCAGAGGCTGTAACGTGCCATAAGGGAACTTCGTTCCAAAGATTAGTTTTAATTAGTGATAATGAATACAATTAGTAAAATATAAAAGTGGATGATAAAATGATTGAGAATATTCTAAGAATTAGAGAGAATTAAAGACAGAGTTGCGAGCAGCTGATACTAATCAGGATTAAAGAGAAAGTTAGTTCTCTTCTATCATTATACACAGGAATGATACAGAGCACAATTCTTTTAGACAGATTCTACAACAAAACAGCATTTTCGAAAGCACGTCTTCTATTTTAAAACTAATACATTCTTAACTGGGTGAAAGGCTCAACATAAAAGAGATCTTTGCAAGCACCAAAAAAAGACCAGTCATGCACCATGCCTTAATGAGCGAATTTACAAAGAAATCTCCGTATTATTGGCTTATGATTATACAGGGTGGTCCAAAAGTCTCCCCCCCCCCCCCCCCTCTTAACTTTTGAACGGTTTGAAATAAATTAATAAAACTTGGGGGATCTCTACCATGCAAAGGGAAGTTTGTTTTCATGCAATCACCCACTAGGGGCAACCACCCACTTTGCCCCCAGGCCACCCAACTTCAGAATTTCAAATTGGAATGTATATTTTTGATAGCATATTTGGATTCTAATGTGAAAAATAATAAACTTTTACTTAAAACTATTTTTTCTATCTCCAATATTTTGCCCCCTACAGGGGAGCAAAGATAGCAAAATAACCCTCCCGAAATAGTAAAAAAAGAAATAGTATTAAAATAACACTTAGATCGTTATAAAATCTAAACGGTTTGAAATAAAGTAATGGAACTTAGGGGATCTGTACCATGTAAAGGGAAGTGTGTAATCATCCACTCGCGTACTAGGGGCAACCACCATTTTGCCCCCAGGCGCTGAAATCTACCATTTTTATACCTTTGCCCCCCTATAGGGGGCAAAATATTGGAGATAGAAAAAAAAGTTTGAAGTAAAATATTTTTTATTTTTTACCGTAGAATCTAAATCTGCTATCAAAAATATACATTCCAGGTTAAAATTTTGAAGTTGGGTGGTCTGGGGCAAAATGGGAGGTTGCCCCTACTGTGCGATTGCATGAAAACAAACTTCCCTTTACATGGTAAAGATCCCCTAGGTTTCATCAATTCATTTCTAACCGTTTAGATTTTACAACGTATTATCAGAAGGGTTATTTTGCTATCTTTGCTCCCCTGCAGGGGGCAAAATATTGGAGATAGAAAAAATAGTTTTAAGTAAAAGTTTATTATTTTTCACTGTAGAATCCAAATATGCTATCAAAAATATACACTCCAATTTGAAATTTTGAAGTTGGGTGGCCTGGGGGCAAAGTGGGTGGTTGCCCCTAGTGGGCGATTGCATGAAAACAAACTTCCCTTTGCATGGTAGAGATCCCCCAAGTTTCATTAATTTATCTCAAACCGTTCATAAGTTAAGAGGGGGGGGGGGGAGAGACTTTTGGACCACCCTGTATAGGATAATTTTGGTTTAGAATTTAGATGAGTGAAAAAAAAAATTTGGTACACAGGGGTAAGGAGTGCAATAGTCAAAATAGTATTTACCCTTTAAGGCTCTACTGCTCTTTGAGGTTAGAAAAATCATTAAATTGAAAATTTTATTGGTTCTAAGCAAGATATCAAAAATCTAATCACAGGCTTCATTCCTAATTTTAATTCTGCACAATTTGAGCCCTATTTCAACTTTCTATGATAAATAGTACAGGCGCCATTTCAATACAACGACAACGATAAAACTCGTTGTAAAATGGCGCCTGTACTATTTATCATAGGAAGTTGAAATAGGGCTCAAATTGTGCAGAATTAAAATTTGGAATGAAGCCTGTGATTAGATTTTTGATATCTTGCTTAGAACCAGTATAATTTTAATTTTACTGTTTTTCCTAACCTCAAAGGGCGGCAGAGCCTTAAGATGCATGTCGTTAGAAAGCTCTTTAAGAGTACAGAAATTGTTGTTATGTACACTTTTGTCATATTTTCATATAAGAGGGGGGGGGGATGGAAAAACACATTTTTATGCTATTTTAGACCTTAAATTGTCAAAGTTTGACCCCTAAATGGACTTCAAAAATTCTGTCCAACGAACTCATCCTTTCTTTTGATGTTATTGACATTTTAAAATTTGTTTGGTTTTTTTAGATTATCCTAGTGTGAGTTATCGTCTGGAGTGACACATACATATATATATAATATATGCATACATACACACATAAAAAAGTGTTAAATTTCAGGATTAGATTAAGAATAGTCAAAAACGGATTTCCATAGAGAAAATTTTCAAAAATGTTGAAGTCATTGCAATAGCTTAATTTTCATCGAAAATTCGCTAAATGAATGATCCCAGAAATAAATAAGAGAGAATAAGCCCTAAATTTAAATTGCTATGTGTATTTTCATTGAGATTTAATTAATAAGCCATAACTTGCTACGTGTATTTTCATTGAGATTTAATTAATAAGCCCTAAAGTGCTATGTAAATATTCATTGAGATTTAATTAATAAGCCATAACTTGCTACGTGTATTTTCATTGAGAAAATCAATAAGCTCTAAATTGCTATGTGTATTTTCATTGAGATTTAATTAATAAGCCCTAAAGTGCTATGTAAATATTCATTGAGATTTAATTAATAAGCCATAACTTGCTACGTGTATTTTCATTGAGATTTAATTAATAAGCCCTAAATTGCTATGTGTATTTTCATTGAGATTTAATTAATAAGCCCTAAATTGCTATGTGCATTTTCATTGAGATTTAATTAATAAGCCCTAAATTGCTATGTGTATTTTCATTGAGATTTAATTAATAAGCCCTAAATTGCTATGTGAATTTTCATTGAGATTTAATTAATAAGCCCTAAATTGCTACGTGTATTTTCATTGAGATTAAATTAATAAGCCCTAAAGTGCTATGTAAATATTCATTGAGATTTAATTAATAAGCCCTAAATTGCTATGTGTATTTTCATTGAGATTTAATTAATAAGCTCTAAATTGCTATGTGTATTTTCATTGAGATTTAATTAATAAGCCCTAAATTGCTATGTGTATTTTCATTGAGATTTAATTAATAAGCCCTAAATTGCTATGTGAATTTTCATTGAGATTTAATTAATCAAGATATAATGATCAAGTTTTTGGGGGATAGAGCCCCCAAATTTAGTGCAAAAATTAATTTCTCGATTTCCCCCCAAGGGGTATGATTTTTCTGAACATGCATGCCAAATTTCTTCGATATCGGCCCTGTAGTTTAGCCTCCACACATAGGAGAGATGATGCTACACACGCGAGATATGATGCTATCTGACGCCACATGCCTTATGACGCGTGGGAGGGATATCTAAACTTCCAGATATTTCTTCAGTCGTGGAAAGGCATCAGAAGAGTCAGGTGCTATATTTTACTACTCTCTGTACATTTTTTACATACCGTTTTTTAGTGATTTTTTTTTTGAAGATGGAAGAAGACATGTTAATTGAATATGTTCAGGCGAATCCGGTGTTATACGACCCTACACACCGGGAATATAGAAATCAAAATTCACGCTACTTCTATAAGTTGTGGCATTAAATTATAAAACTCCCCGAATTCTTCTCGCTCTGCATTGATTGGATGTATCCATTCTCTAGAAGAAGAAATGGCTGCAGTACACAGAGCAGCCATTTCTTCTTCTTCTTCATCCAGCATGTCAAAAACATGGAGAACATTCATGGTTGAAGGCCATAAACCAACTGAAGGGAGAAGCAACAAGTGCGAAGTGTGTTGTTTCATGTGTCTGACGTCAGAACAATGTGAACACCGCCTCATGTCTGACGTGGTCCCATGTTATCTGACGTGACGTGAGAACACGTCACGTCAGAGTAATCTGTACTTAGCTTAAGACAGACAACTCACAACAGACCGACAGACTTTTTTTAAACAATTTTTTGAATCAAAACACCTTCAAACGTATATAAATCAAAATTTGGTTCTTCTAACTAATATTGTACTAAGGATCATGAGAATTACTTTGTTCCCTCCAAAATGGACATGGATCAGTGGCTATTCTAGGACAAAAGTTCTGGGGGGACTTAAGCCCCCAATGTTTTGTAGGTTTAGTATAAATTTTCATGTATCAGGAAGCAAATCATTTGTATATTATATATGTTGTTGCAGTCCTTCCCAGTGGCAATCCTGTGCTATTTGTTCGCTCAGGTTAACCAATTAAATTCATACAAGAATTTTATAATTGCCATTTAACTGGATCTGGGAAGCTCTATTGTAAGTATAATTGAAGCTTATTTAAACAGTCCCCTATGATACTTACCATATCATCACAAATGAAAGTATACGTCTTTAAATAATGATAATTTTAGCTTGAGTATAACATTATACCTTGTAAATTTGTAATAGAATTTAAGAATTGTGATGACAAACTATTGGGGCTAATTTGATTTATGGGGGGCTTAAGTCCCTTAGACCCCCCCCCCCCCCAGGATCGCCACTGATATGGATGCGACATGGCCGGTCTCCATCGATCATTTTGACAACCCATGGCCAAGTTCATAACAATAATATTAAAGTATGTAATGTTGTACGTATAATGCCACTTCATGGTATATCGAAGGTCAGAGAAAAAGTAAAAAATAAAAATTAGTCAATTATCGACGTTTCGGACTATTTCGTTCCCTTCATCAGGCTATATAAATAAATGCGGTAAAATAAATAAAGTTACCTCACTGATATATCTTAAATTAGTGATAATGTCTTTATTCAAGTTCTATATGGACCAAGGTCATTTTTTCAGATTAAGGTCAATGACGAAAATATTATTTCATTGCCTTGTTTTGATTTAATTTAATATTTTTATCCGAGTTTGCCGAAGGCAATGCGGAACCATTTTGATAATTCTGAAAAATGAACATATTTTTTGTCTCAACATTCAATATTACCTTGACAGACGCTTTAGACTTCAGCGACAATTTTTATTACGTGTCTGTCTGTCTGTCCGTCGACATATTTGCAATGCAAACCACTATATTTACTACGTCTCCATGTGCTTAAATACGAATTGAATCCTGATTTGGGAGTACACAAGCTAGGTGTTCCAAGAGTAGTATTGAATCCGTATTCAATACGAAATAAAAAAAAAAAACTTTTTCTTGGTTACTTCTGGTAAAGGTTATAAATCATTTTGTAACCTTCACCTTTTATAACCATGTTTTTTATTGCGTATTTTTACAGATTTGACTACAGTTTTTACAGATATACGCTAGGTGCACTCACACCCACACTCTGCGCATGTCAGGATCGAGTTCAGGTGTTTCCATGCAACTCGATCCAGATACGATCCCAGATTTCAGTGTATCGTATCGGTATCGGTATCGTATTTACTCCGTATTGAATCTAGGTTTCCATGGACACTTTGGATCCAAAAACTGGAAACAAAAAATGGAAACGCAGTAAATACCTTATCTACTTATCCGATTTAAGTAAAATTTTGAGGGTAGGTAAAATTTAGATTAAATTGTTTGGTCGAACTCATATTGATTTCAACCCTTTGCGCCCATCGCTACCAATCTCTCCTTTTTTACTTTTCCTCACTACCTAGAGTAGGAAAAGTACTGTTTTCACCAAAAAATGTTTTTCGAGATTTCAACGGAATTATCCGTTTTGGGTGTTTTTAAGACCTCCTAAGTGGTTTTCAGCATGACGTCTGTATGTATGTATGTGTGTGTGTATGTGTGTATGTATGTGTGTGTGTGTTATCATCGTAGCGCCCAAGGTATTTAACCTAGAGAGTTGAAACTAGGCAGAAACATCAGTCCTTACCTGTAGTGGTGCAGCCCGGAAAATCAAATTTTTCCGCCATCTTGAACCCAGTTTGTTGAGTCAGAAAAAAATCGTATAAATCGACAATGATCCTGATCGGGTTGAAATTTGTCACGAATATACCTCTCTGTATGACAAACAAGCCCATTAAATTTCATTTTGATATTGGCCGCCATTTTGAAGTTATCAATTTTTGATTTTTTAAACTTTGAGGGTTAATAATACCGAAAGTATAAATAGGTTTTTGACGTATAGAGTATCGTTGGAACCGGAAAAAATTAAGGAACAAATATAAAAAACCCCGATGAAATTCCATTAACTAGTTTAAAAGTTATAAGCGAATATAATTATTTATTAGTGCGATAATTTTGATGACGTCAAAGTTTGTTTACATCTGTCAAAATACCGCCAAACTTCAAATAATTAAATAAAATATAGGTATTACAAATAAGGTTTTTTTGGAGAATGATAATAATAGTTTGTTCAGAACGATCACCCATCCAAGTACTGACCACGTCCAATACTGCTTCCTCCTGCTGCGAAGCAGTAGGAGAGGCCACTTTAGTGGCCTCTGAAAAGAAGTTCCGAGGTACCCTGCACCCGATTTTTTGTTTTTAATACTAGAAGGATAGGGTTCACAATTTGTCGGCGGAGAGTATTTTTATGATCTCCTTCTATAATTTTAACTGATATTGACTGAACTTATATTTCTGAAAGTTATTGACTACGCATTTAGACAAGTCAATAGAATGTAAAGATGATACAGACTGACCCCGTGTACGTGTACGGTACGTGTCTGCCCACACGGTGTCTACGAATGACCCCATGTAGAGTTTCATATTACTACGTCGAACTAATAAGTCCAAACAGGTTTTTTAGGTTTCATGTTCTCTAAGTTGAATTCTTTAACTGGTATTGCTTAATACTGACTTTCAGGTTGAACTTAGTTGATCCAGCCATGTAATTATGACTATTATTTTATTATATTCTTAGTTCTTACATAATTACTTACAACTTTATTATAGAGTGTGTCCACGGATTGAGTGCACGTGGCGTGTAAATCCCCAGTGGCGTAGCTAGGGCATTCCCCCCCCCCCCGCAAGAACTTTTTTGGGGCCCACCCCAAACAAAATTGATGAGCAAAATAAAAAAAACCCTCTTGCGTTTAAAACTGGGGCCCCCTGACGTTGGGGACCCTCCCGCAATGCGGGCCCATAGTTGCGCCACTGTAAATGCCGAAAATATCGAGTTGAAATTTAAGCCTCCGGGCATCAGTCCTGCTTGGACTTAAACTAACAAGTTGAAAAAAAAAATAATTTTATTAACTAGTGTATACAGGGTGTTGTTGATGAATTTTTTAAATATTGTCAGGAATAAAGTACCTTTGTTATTAAAAATATCAAAAATATTTACTTGAAAAATACGCCCTGAAATATGTGTAATTGTTGGTGGCATCACAATTGAATAACCTTTTTCATTATTTGTATGTTTATGTTTATTTAGTTAGTTATATATTTATACTTTCTCATATGAAGAGAAAGTATTGTGGTGGCGCGAAAATTCAATTTTGAGATTTTGATGGATTTTCACGTTTTTAGATCCCATGAGTCGAAAAAAGTGGTTTTTTAAAAAGTCTGTCTGTGCAGACTTGAGCTGTTTAGGCTGGAAGTTTTTGCCATACATTTTCAGAAAAATCATCCCTCGGGGGTAAAATTGAGAAATAATTTTAGCTCCAAATTTGGGGGCTCTAACCTCCTAAAATAACGTAAAAAAATTATTTTTCGAAAACGGCTCAGACGATTTTGATAAAAAAAAAAATCTCTAAGAAAATAGCTTTAAACGCTGATGGAGAGAGGCCGGTTTCGATTCCCCACCGAGAAGAAGTTATTTTTATGACACATTTTGATAAAATGTTTAATAATAATAAAATGTACCAACGAAAATTAATACATATAAAACACTGTGCTAAGTAATTATGAACTCGTATAGAAATGTTTGTCTGAGTTGTCTATTAAAGTACGTGATAGGAAGCTATGTGCCAATTTTGTCTGCCAAAATTGGCAGACTATTCACATAATAAAAGTATTAATTCAGCAAAAGTGAATGAGCGCGGACTGTTTGAAGTTATTGTGAGGCTATCTTTGAGCTGCATTCGTCACTCAAATTTCCTAATTATTGGATTAGTACATTAGATTAGTTGAGAGTAGTACTAATGATTTCGGTCTAAACAAAGAAAACATTGTGCGCATGTGGAAATGAAACCCATGTCAGAATGTGAAGGTTGAAACGCATATATGGGTCCAACGATGGACTATCTGTGACGTCCAATCCAAATTTCATCAAAATAGGTCAAATAGTGTTTAAGATATGGTCATTAACAAAAACGACAGACTGACAGACAGACCGACACAAGACCAGAAATGTTCCGTGGTTTCCCTGACGGATTTCTGTCTCGGAATTTTTAAATTCAGAGACAAAAAAATGCGTTCTGCACAACGATTTCAGTGCTTCCTTTACCCTCGGTAAATTCAGAAGCAATATTAAATTGTTTTGTGTAAATAAATAGGTTAAAATCAATAAATAATTACTATTTATTTGTTCTAGTAGTTTTATTATTTATTTTATTGTGGCCTGTATAATATGGGGTTTTATAATATGCCCGATATAACAGTAAAATACATTTTTTTTTCTACGCAAATTCTACATGCACCACACTATTTGTTAACATCTGACATTTGATTAAAGAGGTAGGAAGAAAGGAAAATAAAAATAAACCCAGCTGACTGGAAATCCAACACAGATGTTTGTTTAATCAGCTGTCAATGAATGAATTCATTTCTTTGAATGAGTTTAGAAAGTAATTTAACACCTGATAATTGCTATTTAAATCATTTTAATTGTAATGAACGAATGTATCATTAGTTAAATGAAGATTCGTGAATCTACCTATAGTTATTACTTTTTTTAATTTTATTTAATATAAATCACGTTTGAGTTTTTTTTTTTAATTGTAACGTAATATTTAGAAGTATTTCAAGAATGTTACTGTTTATTGTTTTTAATTGATTCATTTTACTTTCTCATATAAAGAGAAAGTATTGTGGTGGCGTGAAAATTCGATTTTGAGATTTTGATGGATTTACACGTTTTGAGGTCCCCTCAAGCCAAAAAACTAGTCCAATCCAAACTCGCGTTCTTAGAATGCGTACAAGAGTACAAGGCAATAATCATTACCTACCAAAAAGACCATTCATTTGCTACACAACAAGACATATGACACAAAAATAATTGTAGAATACAAAAACTTTTGTATTCTCGTTAATTTGTGACAGCCATTTTGAAAAAATGTCATAATTTGGATAATTTATTTGTAACTTAACTTAGTCGGATCTTTTAAATAATATGTAAAAGCTACTTTATTTATTTATTTATTTATTTTTTATTATTATTATTATTTTTTTTTTTTTTTTTGTAATACATAATAGTTTCATATTCATTTCCTATTCTTAAAGACCTTTAACATTGGAAGTCTATATATACGTTTACGTGAGAGTTGCGCGAACGCTTGGGTGGATAGCGTTTTCCTACGAAATTGTCCTGGGCGTAGGTAAAATGAACATGTGTACCAAATTTCAACTAAATCGGTCATCATTTACTCAAGTTGATTTTGTGACGGTGGTTTTTTTTCGGATTCACTCCCGGGCTTCATAAGCTGTAACGAGTTAGAAGGAGATTCGTTCCAAAAAATAAATAATGCATTAAAACACTCTCAGTGGCGAAGCAGTAGAATCCAGCTAGAAATGTATAACCTGCAGTTAAAGACTTATTGAGTTGTTCACCTTGATTGGTGTGAATTGTATTTGACGGTACTCTCTGATAGTACGCTGTTTACGGTGTTTATAAGTACAAGCTGTTTGTATTGGAAGCCTTGACCGGTAGTTAGACGGGACAATCATTGACGGCACGACGACTCACCGCTGTGTTTACTCCGGATCACCTTGGAACAGCTTCCACTCATTAACAGGAGAACCCAATGGAAAATCATTGCCATCTAAATCCATCCCACATAAATAAACATCTTGTAAATATTCCATACTTAACTTTACAAGGAAAACCTCTTTTTTTGGGTATCAGGTTTCATTTATAATTTTTAAATCAAACCAATTCAAAAGAGAGAATTTGGTTTCAAACACCTATAATTTTGTCTGAAAAGGAATTATTAAATTTAAATAAAAATAAAAACAATTCCAATTATAGTTCATTTAAATTATACATGGTTAATGGTTACCTGCAAAAGAGCGGGTATCTATTATTTTCGATGGCTTTTAGGTACGAAGGTCATTACTAAAAAGCCCAAATATGCGGAAACGAAAGTCCTGTACAAGCAGATGTTATGTTGAAAAAGTCCCTACAATTTTGACTATTTTTGACTATCTTCTTTTTATCTCTGTTTCTATGCATCGGAGAGCAATATAGTTATCAATATTGTAGAAGACAACATTTTCTACATATTTTGTATTTATAATTTTTGCTACCAAGTTCCTTATGGCACATTTCGGCGTCTGGAGCACTAGAGTGAATCCGAAAAAAAAGACCGTCACAAAATCGACCGATGACGAAAACTTGAGTTTCATGAAGTTTTGGAACGAAGTTCCTTCTGGCACGTTCTGGAGCCCGGGAGTGAATCCGAAAAAAACGACCAAAATCACCGTCACAAAATAACCGTCACGCAAAATCCGTCACGAAATCTACAGATGACGATAACTTGAGTAAAAGATCACCGAGTTAGATGAAATTTGGTACACATGTTCATTTTACCAATGCCCAGGCTGAGTTCGTCGGAAAACGTTATCCGCCCAAGCGTTCACGCGCAACGCTCGCGTAAACGTAAGCTTCAAAAGACGGGAAAAAGTGTTATTAAGGATGCCTGTTACTTGACTTGTTTTGATTATTTTTGTTATATATGTCAAAAATGTCACTTTGTTTTGTAAATAAATATAATATAATCATGTAAAATTTCACCCTGATACAAGTAGAAGCTGTAGAGTAGGGAAGAGATATATTTTATAATATTTTAAATTAATTGGCCGCGGGTAGGTAGAAAACAGTCCTATTTCAATCCAAACTCCTTTAACAAACATACTCTTTCACTATAAACTCATCATGATCAATTTTTTTCTTATATTCAATATATATTTATAGTAAGACGCTTGCTTTAATTATACAAATAATGATTTTCTTTTAATTTTGCCTTAACTCTGCTAGGTACAAACAGTTCGTTACTTTTAAGTTTGTCTCTTTTCTAACTCCGTCATGTTATAAGTAGTTTGCAATGTATACGTACTTAGCAGTGTGATTTTATAATTTATATTTAATGAAAAGTATAAGGAACTTCGTTCCTACCGGGTGTCCCGCGACACCACACGTATTTTTTATTATTTTTTCTTTTCACCTCGTTTCAATAATTACTTACTACTACTCAATAATTCAAATAATTACTTTTAAATTAAAAGAATTGGTATAAAATAAAAACAGAAAAAATAAAAAAGGACTTAAAGTGAAGGTTTCATACAGGTTTTGAAGCGGATCCGCAAAAAAGTTGGTTTTAAACCAACTTTTTGCGTATCCGCTATAAAGAAGGCCATAGATAAATCTGTACGCGCCGAGATCCGCTACCTGTGAACCCACCTTAACTCTTGTTCTTTCGTTCGGACGAACAATGAGATTATAGATTATTCTATCAACAAGCTTATCTGATTAAAAATTCTAAAAGAAATTGTTAAGCATTTGTTAAAAATAGTTTTAAAAATATTTTAAACTATTCATCGTCTTTCTATTCTTTTGGTAATCTACATTATTTAAATAAGTGTATTTCTTTTTTGATTATCTAAAAATAAAAAATCAGATAAAACCTAAAAGGGTTACAAAATGTTTCAAGGATTTTTCACCTGAACAAAACTATTAAATATTTATTATGTTAATAAGTTTTTTTTTTTGTGAAGTCAAAAATAATTAAATTTTTATAAACTACACAAGTTTTTTTTATTTTAATTTTATTCAAATAATTATAGATAAAATATATTTATACAATAATAATATAAGCGTGCCCCCCCCCCCCCCCCCCGTGTATAGCGTACCGAAAAAGAAAATGTTTATCTAAATTTATAATAACATTTTTATAAATACTCCTGCTTGGTCTTACGCCTCTAAATTTTTTAAGATCGGTTCGAGACAACTCAGATAAACTTTCTCATATAATTAAAGTTCATAATTAATTACCTACGTGTTTTCATAGGTACATTTAATTATATTATTAAATATTTTATCAAAATATTTCATAAAAATAACTTCTCCTTGGCGGGGAATTATTGATCCCGGGCTCTCTACGTCCAATCGTAGATACAAATCTCTACTATCAATCGTAGATAAATAGTTATTTATGTAACTAGGCAGCAAAATGGAATTTTTCTGACGAATGATTAAAAGTTAGGCTCCGAGCCGGAGGCGAGGACAGGCTATGGAAATTAACTGCCGAGGCGAAGCCGAGGCAGGTAATTTATTCGATTGACTGCCGAGGCGAAGCCGAGGCAGGCAATATGTATATCAATGAGGCAGAAATGTTTCCTTGCTGCCTTGTTGCATACAATATTTTTCCTACTGGCGGCAGAAAAATGTTTCCTATAAATAATATTTATTTCATAATACTTACTTACTTATCAAATACTCTTATTGAACTATTTAAATTTAAAATAAAAACAAGCTACAATGTCAAATGTTACAGTTATAAATAATGAATTGACAGAAATACAGTGAAAACAAACAAAATGATGATAATAGACGAGCTGCAGTGTTGCCACTAATTTAATTTTTTATGATTATTTTAAGACCTACAATTTTCTGCAATATTTTAATGTCTTTTTTATCTTTTTACTCCATTCTATTTTAAAAATATAATCTATTATAAGTATTTATAAACCTTTTTTTATAAACGCGTAATATTTTTAAGGTAAATTGTCAAATAATTTAGGTTAAAGATTACATAAAACAAAAGGTTGTTTGTTTATTTATTTGTAGCAGGGAATGTGGGCGTGGCTTAGCCTGGAAAAATCCTCAGCAAAATACAATTTTGCCGCCTAGGCAGCAAAATCGTATTTTGCTGCGTATTGTAAAGTTTTCTTGAAACCTCAGAGAAATTAAATTTTCATGCCTAAAAACAGTTCAATAATGCGTCATTTTGCTGCCGCTAGTAGGAAAAATAATTTAGCGGACAACTCGACTTTTGAACTTCATTTTGCGTCTAAAATATCAAATAAATTCATGTTTTCAGAACTTCTAACTAGTTCTGAGTCTATTAAGAATGTACAGGGAAAAATCATAGTTCTAGCCTCTGTAGAATTTGAACTAGTTTTTCGGCTCTCCAGTAAAACTTTGAAAGGTGCTCTTGTCCGTTTGTGATACTAAGCTCCTCAAACATGAGTTTGTGTAATTTAAAACATGATGACGCTACTATTACTTGCCAAGCAGCTAGCAGTGATGATGAAGAAGAAATAATTATGAGAAATGACCATGAATTGGATTCCAAGATTGACGTAAGTAATTTGAATAATAAATAATATTATGTATATATAATTAATAATTATAATTGAGTAACTCGTAAACAATGGAATGGGAAAGTTGGTTGTCACGGGTACTCCAATAAGTAATTTGTTTTTGTTTTTGATTTTTTTATATTATAAAAATGTTAATAGTTCTGGATAATTCAATTCAAGTCCTGAAGATGCTCAGGTATGGGCGAAATATAGTCTTTAATATGAATTAAAATAAAATATTTGTTTATTTTTTTCATTCCTAAAGACCAACTATTAGAAAAGAAAATAAATTATAATTATATATATATAAATTATAATTATATATATATAAATTATAATTATAATAATTATAGGCGACATAGGCGGCCGACGATAAACAGAAAAATTGAACCTATTTTCTAAAATGGTGGTCGTACACTCCTCTCAGGAACTTCTGGACCATTGATATATTCATTTACAAACATCAATGAATAACTATGCCAACCATCCATATTTTCGATTTAGTTCAACATGCCCAAATCATAGCTTCGTATTCGTTTCAGGGAGCCAGGAAAGAAAAAATATTTAATAATTTTTTTTTTTATAAATAAAATATTAGCAAGTCCTAATTTCTTAAAATTGCCACAAAGGAGCCCCCTAAATATTTGGTCAAAGCTAAAAGCTGGGGGAGGGGGGCCCGCACCACATCATCTGCCTAGGGGCCCACTTACTTTAGATCCGGCCCTGGATCATAGTAATAGTTATTTACGCACCAAGGGAGTAAAGTGATTGCCAACCATCGCCATTAACCATTTTCAATCATTTAACAAAAATTTAATCTTTTTTTTTAATTTAATATATCAGATAATAGGATCGATTTTAATTTAGGTTTCTGTACGAAGTACGAAAAGGAACCTTATTTAACGGCTCTGTCTGTCTGTCTGTCTGTCCGTTGGCATGTTTCAATTCATAAACTACTATAGCTAGGAACATGATCGTCGGCACACATCAGGTGCGTCTCGGCATTTTTGGAGTTTTCACACTTAATATTTTAAAGATGGCGGCGGTTTTGGCGGGTGACTAAAAAAAAGTTTTTAGTCACCATGACAATGTTAAACATCAATTTAAAGATCTTTAAGTGTAGAATAAGAAATTGAATTGTAAAGTATTAAGGTGTGAGTGAATATTTCGTAAATCACACAAAATTTTAACTCAAATGGGTAAAAACAGCGGCAAAAGAAGTTTAATATTTAACTGCATAATGTCGGCTTTTATTCGATGATAACTTACTTTACGACACGGAAACAGTCTTTAATCAAGTTTCATGAAATTACGGTAATAATACCCAGGACATATGAGACATATGTGTCACCCATAAGTAACATTAATACGATAAAATTTTATTGAACATTTTTAGTATCAAATGTTGCAATTTTACATAAAGAAAACGATCGTACAGAAACCGGCGATTATCGCCTCGCGTACTTACGTGAAGCACGCCTTACTTCTAGTTTATTTCTTCTCCACTTAAAAATAAGAACCTGGTGCTCATAAAAATAATATATTTTTTTATTTATTTTGTATATTAATTATTTTTCACTTTATTTTTAATAGTACCTACAACCCACCTCTAACTACTAACTGAGTTGGACACCTTATTTAATGTGCTTGTCACTGTCACGACACTGTTGACCAATTATGTGGTAATTACACGGTCGCAAAGGGTTCAAGAAGACGCCAGATGACAATATTTTAAGCTTTGATAAATGTTGCAGGTAAAAATACAGTGGAACCATCTTATAACGAACTTCTATATACAAAGAAAATCTTAGTTAAACGATTTTTTTATGTCCCATGAATTCTGTATTCGAATCCGTATTCGAATTCTGTATTCAGGGTGATACAAAAGTTTGGAAACTGGAAACTTAATACCTTCGGTTGTAATTGAGATATTAAGTTGCGGTTTGCGGGTATCTTTGTCATTTATATAATAAATAACTTGAAATAATAAATTTTATATTAATAAATTTTTAAATAAATTTTACTTTTCCTCACTACTAAACTAATAGTAGGAAAAGTATTGTTTTCAACAAAAAATTTTTTTTTTCGAGATTTCAACGGAATTATCCGTTTTAGGTGTTTTTAAGACCTCCTGAGTGGTTTTCAGCATGACGTCTGTATGTATGTATGTGTGCTATCATCGTAGTGCCCAAGGTATTTAACCTAGAGAGTTTAAACTTGGTAGAAAAATCAGTCCTAACCTTTAGTTGTGCCGCCTGGAAAATCAATTTTTTCCGCCATCTTGAACCCAGTTTGCTGAGTCAGCAAAAATTTAAAAAAATCGTAATAAATCGAAAATGGTCCTGATCGAGTTGAAATTTGGCTAGAATGTACCTCTCTGTATGACAAACAAGCCCACTAAATTTCATTTTGATTTTGGCCGCCATTTTGAAGTTTTAAATGTTTGAATTTTTAGACTTTGACGGTTAATAATACTGAAATTACATATAGGTTTTTGACTTATAGCATATCGTTGGAACCGGAAAAAATTAAGGAACAAATATAAAATAAAAACCGATGAAATTCCATTAATTAGTTTTAAAGTTATAAGCGAATACATAATTATTTATTAGTGCGATAATTTTGATGACGTCAAAGTTTGTTTACATCTGTCAAAATACCGCCAAACTTCAAATAATTAAATAAAATATAGGTATTAAAAATAAGGGTTTTTTTTTTTGTAAAAATGATAATAAATCAGTTAGTTCAGAACGGTCACCCATCCAAGTACTGACCACGTCCAATGCTGCTTCCTCCTGCTGCGAAGCAGCAGGAGAGGCCACTTTACTGGCCTCTGAAGTGAGGAAAAGTTCCGAGGTATCCCGTACCCGATTTTTTTTCTTATTTTCAATAGTTTAGTTAGATATAAAAAATCGGTCCGAGACAACTCAGACTAACTTTCAGACTAAAAACCCACAGAACATAGTTATCAAGTCATAGTCTCCGAGATATTGATGAAAATAAAAAGTGATTTGTTGTAAATCATTTATCTGATTTTGTTGAAAATCAAAAACAAAAAGTAAACAACCACCTGTTGAACACATTTTAAACAATAAAAATTAACTAAGCATCACGTAGGTTTATCATTAAAGCGAGCTTAATAAAATAGACTGCCAACTGGTATTGGACATAGCTTCCTCGCATTCTATCACGTACATTATTAATTTTGTTTTATGCATTTACAAGCCATTATTGTTTAATTGTTTCCTCCGTTTTTTTAATCTGTCAAAATTGTTTTGAATTTTTTACTTGAATTAAAGTATCAATTAAGCAAAAGTTACGGTTCAAAGTAATCTGGGGCTATCTGCGGGCTACTTTTGATAAACTATAAAAGTTTCATACAAATCAGATAAGTACTTTTGAAGCTATAGGTGTATATTAATGAATGTTTGTGCGCATGTGGAAGAGAAACAAATGAGCGTAGAAAGTTGAAACTTATATGGGACCAACAATGGGCTACTCATGACCAACCACCCAAATTTCACTAAAATTGGACGAGTAATTTTTAAGATACGTTGGTTCGCAAAAATTGAACGACAGACCGACAGACAGACAGACAGACCGACAGACCGACAGACCGACAGACCTGCAGACAGACACGGAACCAAAAATGATCCCTGATGCCTTAAACTGATTTCTGTCTTGGAATTTTTGAAATCGGAGACCTAAACATTTTTCGTTCTTCAGAACGATCACAAAGCTTCCGTTACCTTCTTCGGTAAGCTCGGAAGCAAAAATAAAATCAAACAAATCGGGTACGGGGTACCTCAGAACTTTTCCTCACTTCAGAGGCCAGTAAAGTGGCCTCTCCTACTGCTTCGCAGCAGGAGGAAGCAGCATTGCACATGGCCAGTACTTGGATGGGTAACCGTTCTGAACTAACTGATTTATTATCATTCTTCAAAAAAACCTTATTTTCAATACCTATATTTTATTTAATTATTTGAAGTTTGGCGGTATTTTGACAGATGTAAACAAACTTTGACGTCATCAATATTATCGCACTAATAAATAATTATATTCGCTTATAACTTTTAAACTAATAAATGGAATTTCATCAGGTTTTTTTTTATATTTGTTCCTTAATTTTTTCCGGTTCCAACGATATGCTATATGTACAAAACCTATTTATACATTCGGTATTATTAACCGTCAAAGTTTCAAAATTCAAAAATTGATAACTTCAAAATGGCGGCCAATATCAAAATTAAATTTGGTAGGCGTGTTAGTCATCCAGAGAGGTAAATGCGTGCCAAATTTCAACTCAATAAGGACCATTTTCGATTTATTAAGATTTTTTTAAATTTTTGCTGACTCGCCAAACTGGGTTCAAGATGGCGGAAAAAGTTGATTTTCCGGGTGGCATCACTACAGGTAAGGACTGATTTTTCTGCCAAGTTTCAACTCTCTAGGTTAAATACCTTGGGCGCTACGATGATAACACACATACACACACATACATACACACATACATACATACAGACGTCATGCTGAAAACCAATCTTAAGGAGGTCTTAAAAACACCCAAAACGGATAATTCCGTTGAAATCTCGAAAAAAAATGTTTTGGTGAAAACAGTACTTTTCCTACTATAGGTAGTGATGAAAAGTAATTAGAAACGAATGGAGATTTAAAAAAGATCAAGAGATTCTAAGTATGAAGACATAGATGATTTGATAAGATAATTTGTCTTACCTATAGGATATTAGTGGCACTCTATCTACCATCTCCATACGTCAATTTCTCTCAAAAAGATTTTTTTATCTTTTCGGCAGCAAATTTAATGCTATTTTCAGCATTTTCCCTCTATATTTAGAAGCTATTTTCTTTTTCACAGAGATAATTAAATCCGTATTCCGTCATTCTTTTTCTTGTCTTTCCAAATATTGACGGACAATATACATAATATAAATATTATTGAAATATAACTTTCCCACCATTTCGCTATACGGCATCCTAATAAGGCTTAAAATATAATAATTACCAAGCAAAGATTATAATAATTATATACAACATTTTAGAGAGACTTGCATTTTAAATGAGTTTTCTCTCTTCTATATGTTTATATATAGTTATAACAATAAAAAAACATTAATATATACATGCCTAAGAGAGTAAATTGATATTTTTCACACAGAGTGTATTCACTAATAACCAGAGACCTTCAAATGCCTTTTTGCCATGGCGCCATACTAAAATGCCACATTTTGCCTATTTTTCGGTAAAAAGCCACATTTTGCCGATTTTCGGTAAAATGCCACACTTTGTGCCACATTTTGCCTTATTTGGGCTAAGTTCTGAGAAAAAAAAAGAAGAAATATTCTAATATTCTAAGGGGTTCTGCTGCAACCCATAAAACCAGGTAAGATACGCCTTGCAGGGCAGGATTCCAAGGTGCTGAGGATTCCCCAAGTGACGTGGATTCCTATCTTAGGGTAGTGACACACGTCTCGGGTAGAAGTTCTAAGGTTAGAAAAATCAAGTTTAAAGCCACGTGTAGCAAATAATCTGGGGAAAGACGCAGGTAGTGTTGTCGTGTTCAATACCAATTACCCTTAAAAGATATAAGTAGCATACTTAGAGGATAACCATTGGCACATTCGTAGTAATATTGAATGGTTTAGGGATTAACTCCTCCTTTAGAAACATAGTGTTATATTTTGGGTTTTTTGCTAACGGTGCCTCTTCCAGTCTCAGGTGTACCTGAGTCAGATACTTGACCAATATCATTCCACCTCTCTGGTTGTTGACAGTTATTGTATTCTTTTAGTCTTCGAACTTTCCCAGTGATTTTAAACTTTGTTTGTGTATTACATTTTTTGACCATGCCAAAGAATAGAAGTAACCGAACTACCCTGCTCTGACAGCGCTGCATACATACTGACAGCGGGGGTGTGTTTAAAAGTGTGTTCCCTAAAATGGTCCATGTAACCTGCTTGGCCCATGCTGTTTTTCACCAGCTGTAAATGACTTAATTTCAGCGGGTAAACAAATTTTTATTAAAGCTTTAAGCCGAGTGCCAATCTTCAAGGAAATGCTACCAGGGACCCCTCTTCCTTCAGAGCCTATCCTAACAAGATGGGGAACTTGGATAAGAGCGGCCCTTCAGAACATGGAGAAAAAGTGAAAGTTCTATTATAAGAATTCGACGAAGAGGATAACATGGCAATTAAAATAGCCAAGCAGGCACTGGGAAACGTTCAAACTTTGACACAGCTAAATTTTATACGAGCTCATTTTTTTAAGTTGCCACAGATGAAAGAAGAAGAGGTGCAAGGCACTTCGTTGACTTCAGCTGCTAAAGTTGTCTTGGAGCTCCAAAAAGCTGCGATGGAGTTGCCGGGCCAAAAAGGAGAGCAAGCCCGAAAAATACTGGAAGCTGCTTTAAATGTAAATCCAGATTGGAATGAAATAGTTAATGTTATCCTGGGCGCTTAAGGGTTAAAATAATGCAAGGCGGAGACGCAGTATCAAGTTTTAAAGACCGCTTTATATTGAGCTATGTATATGCCAATTGTTTCTACCAACGTGGAAAGGTCATTTTTGAAATTAAAAAATATACTAGCAAACAATCGCTAGAAATTGACCACAGAAAATATTGAAAAGATAATTATTGTACAGTATAATAATTTGAATTAAAGTATAGAAGTTTAATTAAAGTATAATAATTTTAATTTGAAATTTCTTTACAAAGCAAATTGCAACATAAAAAGAAGTGTATAAGTAAGAAACCTTCTTCATCTTATATACATATAAGTATGTATATGCACAAATTCTAATAAATTTAATTAAGTAATTAAGTAGTAAATGTGTTTTTTCAAATCCCCCCCCCCCCCCCCCCCGGTTTGCCTAAATAATTGATAGAGAATATAAAAGAATATTTCGGGCATGCAGAGAGAATGTATTTAGGCTTTTTAGAGCAAATAATTCCTAACCCTAGTAATAATGTAGTTAATAGGACTCATGTTGCACGATTTAATATCCCTTTTACAATGGAAAGGGGAGGGGGGGGGGGGGGGGTTGGAAAGTTGAAAAATAAATGCCACATTAGCTAAAATAAATGCCACATTTGACCAAAATAAGTGCCATATTGCCACATTTTTTAGTGCCACATTTCATAAAAATAAATGCTACATTTTGAAGGTCTCTGCTAATAACGTTAAAAACTATGTGGCCCATGGGGGGATCGAACCCACGACCTTCGCGTTATTAGCACGACGCTCTAACCAACTGAGCTAATGGGCCAGTTGCAGTGACATTGGAGACTTTTTATATTTAAACATTTTTTGAAGTATTAAAGGATAATATTATTTTACCACGTTATTATATTGCTTAGGTATAAAAAAGTTTCATATTTGGCTTCCGAGCTTCCGAAAATAACGGAAAGCTATGTGATCGTTCTGAAGAACAAAAAATGTTTATGTCTCCAATTTAAAAAAAATTTAACAAACAATTTAAAAGACAAAGACAGAAATCCGTTTCAGTCATCAGTTCAGTCGTGTCTGTCAGTCTGTCACTCAATTTTTGCAAATGCAAACCAATATTTCTTGTAGACTCTGAAACTAGTAAAACATAAATTTGTTTTTATGTTGATTCAAGCTGTATGTAACCCAATAGACCTTATTATATAATATCTACTTATGTTGGTTCGCAAAAAATTGTTCTGATTTATAACCCAAATAATAATAGAAGGGGTAAAAAAAATCTGTGTGGTGTCGCGGGACACCCGGTAGGAACCAAGTTCCTTACATTTTTCATTAAATATAAATTATAAAATCACACTGGTAAGTACGTAAACATAGCTAACTACTAGTACTTAGTACTTATACATGGCGGAGTTAGAAAAGAGACAAAATTAAAAGTAACGAACTGTTTGTACCTAGCAGAGTTAAGGCAAAATTAAAAGAAAATCATTATTTGTATAATTAAAGCAAGCGTCTTACTATAAATATATATTGAATATAAGAAAAAAATTGATCATGATGAGTTTATAGTGAAAGAGTATGTTTGTTAAAGGAGTTTGGATTGAAATAGGACTGTTTTCTACCTACCCGGCCAATTAATTTAAAATTTTATAAAATATATCTCTTCCCTACTCTACAGCTTCTGCTTGTATCAGGGTGAAATTTTTACAGCATTATATTTTATTTATTTACAAAACATAGTGATATTTTTTACATATATAACAAAAATAATCAAAACAAGTCAAGTAACAGGCTTGCTTAATAACACTTTTTCCCGTCTTTTGAAGCTTACGATTACGCGAGCGTTGCGCGTGAACGCTTGAGCGGATAACGTTTTCCGACGAACTCAGCCTGGGCATTGGTAAAATGAACATGTGTACCAAATTTCATCTAACTCGGTGATCCTTTAATCAAGTTATCTTCATCTGTAGATTTCGTGACGGTGATTTTGTGACGGTGATTTTGGTCGTTTTTTTCGGATTCACTCCCGGGCTCCAGAACGTGCTATGAGGAACTTCGTTCCAAAAATAAATAAGCTATGGTTAAAATAAGTATAAAAAGTACAGAAATTCTCAACCAAGACATAATATAACTGGATATTAGTTTAGCTACTAAACCAGACGTACATTCATGTATTGCAGGCACATTCAGAATCCAGAAGGACATCTCTAATAAAAACTAACTTGATAGGTACCTATCACTTACACCCACTATTTATTATCTTTTGATAAATAATTTTAACGATATTCATTCTTTATTGAAATTCTGTAAAATAATAAAAGTAGGAGAAAGGTAAATATTAATTTGTCTATTGTTGTTGCCAGTTTGGTAATTATAGTTGATAACTCTCTTTATTATGTTAATAGCAGTGGCGTAAATAGCGCCCCCGCCAACCCCGCGGCGCGGGGGGGCGCCTGCTCTAGGGGGCGCCGAAAAATGAATAAACAATAATATTTATATTTAATAATACAAATTTTTAGAAACTCTATGTGGGCGGAATTATTTTTGGGAGATGAAAATAAATGAGAGATAAACAAATAATAAAATTTAAACAGAGTGAGAATGATATGAAATGTTATGGTTTGGAGCTTATTGCTCAGTTTTGTTTTCCAGTTAAGTGTCACTATAACTATAATAATATGGGTAAGTATATCGGGCTCCCTTCTTCATTTTCGACTGGCAGGAGATCAAAGTGTTTATTACAACTAAAAGTTATCTTATCTAATCCGGTTTTAGCTGTACTGATAAGGAAATCTGTTCCAAACTTTAACAAGTTATACTTCCATCTCTTTCTCTACCGCTTGTCTTTGCTATATAATATGTATTTCTCTTTCTTTCTTAACCCCCCTTACTTCTTCTAAATTCGGATGGGGGGTCATGACGTCATGATTAACTTACTGTTGGTCCCATATAAGTTGAAATCGTGAGCGCCTATTTCTTTCTCTTTCACATTCGCACAAACATACATTAATTTACACCTATAATATCTTTAAAAGTGTGAACTTATTTGATTTTTATTAAATTTGGATAGTTTGTCGAAAGTAGCCCGCATATAATCCTAGATTAATTTCAACCGTTAGCACTCATTAAATTTTGCTAAATTGGTACTTTATTTCATGTTAAATTAATCAAAACAATTTTGAGTAATTTAAAATCAATAGGGGGAAAAATGAAATAAATTCAACAATAATAAGTTTTAAAAGCATAAAATCATTAAAGAATACAAAATAAGACGCGAGGAAGCTATATGTGCTACATTAATTGTCAGATTGTGTTGTATGTGTATAGTTGTATAATATTGTATTTTAGTTTCTTAATTAGGTATTCAGTGGCTTTATGTGCATCTGTATATTATTTGAATAAGATATTCCAGTTCAAGTCTTCAAGGAAGAAGCAAGAAATTAAATAAATTGCTAAATAAATTATTTTTACAAAAAGAAGTAGGGGGGGGGGGGGATGGTAAATTTTGTTAGCTATTGGAGGCGCATTTTCAAAGGCTGCGGGGGGGCGCCGGATTTCTTAGTTACGCCACTGGTTAATAGTCACTTGATTTATTAGTTTAATAGAGTTTAATTAAAAGAAACATTACTTTAGATCTTATTCCGACAGTATTTCACCTCCATTTAAGGCATTTTCAGGCTATAAAGACATATGTTGTCGCGCCCATGTGCTGCTCAGTGGCGTAGATAACTAGGTAGGGCATTGGGGGCCCCCCGCTAGAACTCTTTGGGGCCCCTCGTAATAAAAAATGATGAGCAAAAAAAAAAAAAGGATTGGCATTCAGGATGGAAAAAAAAGGAATGGGGCCCCCCTTAAAATGGTATAGAAGTATGATTACAAGGTCCTTAGATTATTTTATTATGCTCTAATGGGGATGGGGGCCCCATCGACATTGGTACATTGGATTTGTGGGGCCCCCTAGTACCGGGGGCCCACCCGCTATGCAGGCCCGTGGTTACGTCACTGGGGGTGCTTCATTACTAGCATAAAAAATCGGTCCGAGACAACTCAGACTAACTTTTTCACATACGAATTCATAATTACTTAGCCCAGTGTTTTCCATTTATTAGTTTTCGTAGGTACATTAAATTATTATTGAACATTTTATTAAAATGTATCATGAACATAATTTCTCCTCATTGGGGAATCGAACGCGGCCTCTCACTGTCCGCGTTTAAATCTATTTTCTCAGGAACTAGATTTTTTCAGGGAAAACGGCTTATATCGTTAGATTTGTATTTAAATGGACTACATTTTAGAATTTTTAGGGTCCGTAGGCAAAACCAAGGACCCTTATATTTTCCTGCGTGTGTCTGTCCGTCCGTCCTCTCACGTGCTCTCACGGCTACACCTTTCGTCCGATCACTTTGAAATTTGGCATGTATGTGTCTTGTACCTGCCCACATATTTTAAAAATATAGCGACTTAAAAAAAATATTTTTCAAAAAAATTAGGGTAAAAAAACTTAAGGGTTAATTTTTTTTTTTTTTTTTTTTCGACACCGTGAGGGGTATCATATGAAAGGGTACGTCAAGCTGATTACAAAAATATATAATTATTTGGTTATAACTTTGATAGGGCGAGCGTAGGCAAGTTTGAAGCGGGTGTGAAACGTGCCCCCCCCCCCCTTCTATCTCGCTTATGTGAAGTGCAAAAAATCTGAAAAAATTCCTGAACATTCTTAGACCAAAAGTAAAGATACCACTTTTTGGAAATTTCGAAAAAAATATTATTTTATTTTTTATTGACAAAATACGTTTTTTTAAAATTATGGTCTTTTCGATGTATTTATATGGTTGTAGTCCGGTTCAGTGGCAAAAAAATACTTTATCAGAGTGTGTTTTGAGAATATCAGACCCTTAGAATGGTTTAAAGTAAGCTTTTTAGCATTTTAAAAAACCACTGTTTATACACTTTACAGTTAAACACTATATAGTGTGGCCTACGGACCCTCCCTGTGTGCTGACTAGCACACACTTGACCTGTTTATTTAAATTAAAATCGTCAGAACCTTTTTCGAGAAGAAAAAATTGTTTTCACGTTTTCTTAAAGTTTTTGAGGGGGTAGCGCCCCCAAATTTGGAGCTAAAATTAATTTCTCGATTTGGCCTCAGGGTATTTTTCTAAACAAGTATGCCAAATTTCGTCAAAATTGGCCCAGTAGTTTAGGCTCCAGGCGTCTGCACAGACAGACGATTGACGATAGACAGAAATTTTTTAAAATCCACTTTTTTAGACTCAGGGGTCCTCAAAAGGTGCAAATCCTTCAAATTTTTATACTTTCTCTTTATATGAGAAAGTAATTAATTAAATTAAATATTCCCATTTAATTTGCTGGTGTACAGAGAGAATATATACACAGAAAGTATGGTGTTGTGTTAGCGCAAAAATTTGGCTTTAATGGATTTACACTGGATGGACTTTTATGGTTTTGAGGTCCCCTGAATCTAAAAAAGTGGTTTTTAAAAAATGTATGACTTGAAAACATTTAGTCTGTCCAGACACGTGGAAACTACAAAGAGCATTTCGATTAAATTTGGCATACGTGTTATCATGACAGTTTTTCCACGTTGTGAAATCGAGAAATGAATTGTCGAAATATATTTGGGAGCGCTGGTCCCCAAAATTCTAAAAAAAATCTCAAAAATAGCTCCGACGATATTTATTAAAAATATACTAAAATGTAGTCCATTTAAAGACGAATTTTACCATATAAGTCGTTCTCCCAGGAAAAATCTAATTTACGAGACGATGATGAAAATAATCACTTGTTGAATATGTAGTTAATAATAATATATTTAAATAGGCATTATGGGATTTAAATTTTATCATATAATAATATTTATTATTTATTTTAAAATACATCCCCCCCTTTGCGGAGATGCTGAGCCAACCTCGTGAAAAATGAATTCCTACTCCACTGTCAATTACATCAATTCATAAAATTATATCTTGGGACATAAAAAACCAATGTAAAGAAAATCAGACGAGCCAACATACTCCTTTTATAACAAACAACATAATAGCGATACAAAGCCCATTTATGATTGTCGATGTCATGGTCATGATAATATGAAGACCATAAAAATACGACAATGATCTATTTATGATGATCTATCTCAATGATCTATCTCCCCCCAATTTTTAAGTTTCTTATATTACTTGAATTTCCGTTCCCCTAAGAGGGAGGAAATGGTCCAAATATATCAAAATGAGAAACAAGATTAAAGATTATCCATCCCAATGTTAACAATTAATTTCCATGCGTTTAAATACGGATTGAATTTAGGGTTGGAACATCGATTCCCATATATCGAACCAAAAATATCGAAATTTTATATCGATATTGATCTTTGGATACATCGGCAACATCGATATTACTAGAATATCGAAACTAGAAAATATCAAAAAAATATCAAATACTAGAATATATCGAAAATCGGAAGCCGGTGACCTTTTTTTTTCTTTTTTGCACAACAGAGGAGAAAACTTGCCCCGACGACTCGACGACCTTTTTTTTTGGAAAACTGGGTAGTTGAGAAGGTTCTCGATATATCGGGAATATCGATAATTTCTTTCGATATTTTGACTAATATCGATGTTCATCCATTCGATGTCGATATATCGAAAATATCGATATTTTCTTTCGATATCCCAACCCTACAGATTGAATCCTGATTTTGATTTTGGATTTAACCCAAGTTAGGTGTTTCCATGAGTAGTAATCCGTATTCAATACGAAATAAAATAAAAAAACTTTTTCTTGGTTACTTTTGGTAAAGGAATAATTTTGTAACCTTCACCTTTTATAACCATGGTTTTTATTACGTATTTTGGCAGATTTGACTTTACATAATAAGTTCCTACAGAAATACGCTAAGGTCTGTACGTCTGTACCAAAGTAGAATTAGTGCGTTGACAGCGCGGGAAATCAAGTGACACACAGATTGGCCAACCTCTCTGAAAGAAATAATTAAAGCCACTAGGTCTGTGGTTAGGGTGCCTCTCCCCTCCACTAGAGACATTTATCGTTGCCTAGTTGGCCCAACCTTTTGTCCGGGAAAATCTCGAGCTCTCATTGGCTCCCTACCCCATTTGCTAGTTTTTTTTTTAGGTGCGCTCAAACCCACGCTCTGCGCATGTCAGGATCGAGTTCAGGTGTTTCCATGCAACTCGATCCAGAATCCAGATTCTAGATACGATTTTACGATCCCAGAATAAAGTATTTAGTGTATCGGTATTTCGGTATCGTATTTAATCCGTATTGAATCTAGGTTTCCATGGAAACTTTGGATCCAAAAACTGTATTCAATCCGTATTTAAACATCATGGAAACGTAAAAATATTCCTATTCCTTTCTCCAGATTTGTTGTTGTTTGTGGTTTGTTTTCATCTTTATGTGCATTTTCATATTATTTCCATCTAGGTCTACTTAAGTTCCTACTTTGCTTCTGTTATAGTGACTGAAAACGGTTCTAGTGAGTTATATTCTATTAAAACTAGTTAGTTTATACTGGTAAGATGGAAAAGTCTATGAACGCGGGTGTCAAGAGTTCTGATACAGCTGCCTTTATAAACAGCTCCGTCTCTTCCCATGTTGCTCCAGGTAACTTTAATCTCTAATTTAACTTTGCCACATCTAGACTTCAATAGACCTTATTAGAATTAGGATAAAACTGAAGATTATGAGACGGTTTATAGAAAAGTGGGCAGCACCTCACTTCAAATTATTTTTTGACAGGGATATAAATTTTTCTATGAACAAATCATTCATATACAGTAGAACCTCGATAAGAAGTGTCTCAAGGGGATTAGGGAAACAGTCTTGTTATCGAGGTGCTCTTTTTGTTGAGGGTCGTGTTATCAAGGTTATTTTGGCTATCAGTCGTGTTATCGAGGTTGAGGGCAGGGTTTTCAAGTCCAGACTTGTTCATGGTCGACCCATTCCTGTATAGAGACGTGTTATAGAGGTTGACTTCTCAAAACGACTTGTTATAGAGGTTCTGAGTTGCGTTGTGAATTAGAAAAAATCCGTGTTATTGAGGTTGTTTTGATAATAATAGTCGCGATATAGAGGTGAATTTAACATTATGTGTTATAGTGATCTCAAGGGGATTTGAAAATTGCACTTGTAATTGAGGGTCGTGTAAGTGAGGTTCTACTGTATAATTTTTCAAATGTTTAAATCATACAAATATACTGTTTGACAAAGGTATGTTATCTCTCAAGTGTATAAATCAAGCAAAATTGTGTCGCCAAGCGTCTCTCAACAGTTTTATCTCCTTCAGTTCATCCAAAACTAGTAAGTCGGGAGACTTACTTTAATCTCTCATTGATTAACTTATCTTTAATGGGAATTAAAGATGAGAGAAAGTGTAGGTAAGTAAGACTAGACTAAACTCCTCAACTGTATGAAAATACCACATTCCATATTTACAAACCCTAAATCAGCTAGTATTCTATCAAATTTAAGCATATCTGGGTGCAGAGTCCGATATTAATGAGAAGAGCTCACCATTAGCACATTTAAAGTCTAGGTGGACAATAGTACATTACGCGCCTAGTGCGGAAAGTAGCATTTTAAAAGCATGTGTGGAGTTTAGTAAAACCATACGAGCAAAGCAAAATGCAGTTTTCGCACTAGTTGCATACCGTACTTTATCTACGATTGTTGAATTTTAATAATAAATACAAAAAATCATTAAATATATTATACACCAAAAACTTGATAAAAACAGTTACTTCAATCAAACAAACAGCAAATTAGTTTTGGTAAATTAAAGCCTAAGGGCGGAAATAAAGAAGAATTCTTCACCTTATCGCACAATTGTGAAATGCGCATGTGCAATGAATATAACTATGAAAAGAATCACTTTCTACGCATCTAAACAGAGATAAAATGTTTATATTTTGTATCAATCGTAGATAAAGTGATATTTTTACTATAAAGGGGTCGCTCCTTTAAAAGGTTTGAAATCTGCTGGGCTAGTTTATCCAAGGGTTCTGAAACACACTCTTTCTCTTGCCCACCCTTGTGTTGATGTTTCAACAATGTTTTTGGTTGGAACATGTTAGCGGTTACAAGTGGGAAGAACATATTATCGACTCACTGGTTTCTGCGCTACTTACCAAATTCATAGCATTAGCTCTTTATTTTCTTCTAATCTAATGACAAGTTTAGCAGAAACCAGGCCATAATGGTCTCCTGATCAAACATCGACTCTAAACCCATCTTCAGTTAATCAATCTAAATGTTGTTGTTGTATAATGTTGTAGGTTTACCTCAGAGTAGGCAGGAGTGGTTTGTAAAAGCTGAGCCTGCTTCACCTGTCAGGGATACCACAGATGTAGAAA
Source organism: Gerris lacustris (assembly GCA_951217055.1). Classification (NCBI taxonomy): domain Eukaryota; kingdom Metazoa; phylum Arthropoda; class Insecta; order Hemiptera; family Gerridae; genus Gerris; species Gerris lacustris. Next base: position 5,290,663 of record OX578283.1, on the reverse strand, counting down.
CAATACCAGGTAACTCAGTATCATTATTATATACGTTTTTACAGTAAAGTTTCCTTTAAGTTCATTTGCAACTTTTTATGAGAGGAAGAATATATTTACTCGCAACTTTTTTTTTTACGCACTCAGTTTAATTCTTTAAAATCTTTGCACATATGAAATTTTAAATGGTTATTTACCTTTTCTATTAAAAATGTAGTTGTAATTTTTCCGATGTAGAAAAGTTGTGTAATAATTAGTGATGTAAAATCCTGGGTATTTAAAACTGTGGGTAAATATCCGGGTATTTAAAACTGTGGGTAAATATCCGGGTATTTAAAACTGTGGGTAAATACCCGGGTATTTAAAACTGAGGGTAAATATCCGGGTATTTATGATCATTTTAAAAGTTACAACTGATATGAGTTTAGTTTCAAACTTATTTATTGTAAATAAATATATAATGAAAGTTCAAGAAGTTATTACGTGATATTACATCTCAATAATATTATTGAATGGATATTAATAAGTTAATTTTGAATAATATTAATAAACCTAAATAGAAACCTTCATACGAGTTTAAATCATGGTACTTAGGCCGTTAGGCGTAGGCCTTAACTCTTTACACATGATATTTCAGATTGTCAGATATGTATAGCAATTGCCTATACATAGGGTTACCATACGTACGGACTGTCCGGATTTGAAATATCTGTCTGGTTTTGCTTCCGGATTTTAAGAAAAATCAGAAAGCTAAATGGGCTTCCCTACCAAAAGAAGAAACCCCAAAAACTCATGAGAAATGGAAATAAATATTTGAAGCATTTTCTAGAAGAAACGTCTGTTTTTTTAATATGTTTAAAATAGTATAATTCACCATGTGTCTGCCTGGTACTTATAGGCCCCGCTGAACGTATTTTTTCAATGATGGGGTCTATATTTGGACGCCTGAAAGAGAAAGATTATCTCTGTCAGTTGTAAAAGAGCTTCTTAATATTAAAGCAAATTCTATTATCATTATGGAAATAAATATTTGAAGCATTTTCTAGAAGAAACGTCTCTTTTTTTAATATGTTTAAAATAGTAGAATTCGCCATGTGTCTGCCTGGTACTTCTAGGCCCCGCTGAACGTATTTTTTCAATGATGGGGGTCTATATTTGGACGCCTGAAAGAGGAAGATTATCTCTGTCAGTTGTAAAAGAACTTCTTAATATTAAAGCAAATTCTATTATCACATGCTCAGAATTCCACGACAAAATCAAAAATGACAAGCCTCTTCTAAGGAAAATTAGTTCATCTGAAAATTATGATGGTCCCAGCAGATATTAGCTAAAGTTGAATATGATATTAAGAAATAAATATTAATAAGTAAATATTAATGAATAAATATTATCAAATATTGTATTAATAAATTTATATATAACTTAATCATATATTTGTAACTTATTTATTTTCCCAATTTCACAAATAAAAAATGTATAGCTATCTTTTTTCTTTATTTTGCCATTTTTCCTCTTACCTAGTGCAATTTTTCCTAGACCCTGAAATAGTGGTGTTTTCATTGCAAAGACCTTCAAAATAAGCATTCTGTTTGAAATCATTGAATCTGTATAACTAATATTAATATACTTAAAAATAATAAACAGCTTGGTTTTCCGGTGAAATCCGCCTCACGAAGGGGAAGAAGTCCTTGGTTTCGATTTCACTACTGGAAGCATCTTCAGGGGTGTGGTGCATCGTGATGTTTACTTGAAGCAACAACAAGACACCTAGTAAATATCACGATGCACCACACCCCTGAAGATGCTTCCAGTAGTGGAAGCGAAACCAAGGACTTCAACCCCTTCGTGACACGGATTTCTCCAGAAAACCAAGCAGTTTATTACGAGTCTACTCGCGGAAGCCTACGCACCAAGTTTACTTAGAAATAATAAATACCTGTAGGCTGGGCATTTTTGTAGGCTATTTTTTAGGAATTAAGTGAGCTTAACACATCCTATACTCTCTAAATGACATTTATTATAGCCCATTAGAGTATGGAAATTGCTCAGAACCTCTTAAAACACTATTTAAATCTTTATTTGTCATAAATACCCTCATTTGGGTATTTACCCTGTCCTCGGGTAAATACCCATTTTTATTTACCCTACTCACTGGGTATATCCCCAGCCCACATCACTAGTTATAATTTAAATACTGTAATTAACTTTCTTGTTATTATTATTAATAGTGCATAGAATAATTATGCTTTTTGTTGTTATTCCAGTCGAGCAGATAAAATGTGAGCCGAGTCTGGAAATGTTCCTTAATAGAGATGATACGAGTACTTCACCTGCCCGGCATTCAACACAAGTAGAGGCGTGTTCCATCAGTCTTCCAGGTAACACACTAAAATCATTCCCTAAAGCTAGGTTTACACGGCGCCTATTGGCGAGACAATTGTCCTCCCGGATTGCAGGACAATCACTGGCTAGTCCAGTTGAAAAAATAACCATTTACACGTGGATATGAATTGTCCTGGCAGTAGAGGTCGAGAAATGGACAAGATTTAGCTCTTTTTTTGTTGCTTTGCAAGTTCTATATTAAAAGTGCCTCGAAAGGACTTAATTTTAGCCTTCAGCTTATCCACACTAAATCCTTCGATTTTTAATTTATTGCCAATCTCCACGAGTGCAGTTTGACGGGCGTTTTTATGTTTATAAAGAGCATTATGCACGTCCCACAAACATCTATGTTCATCATATAGCTCAACAAATTTTAAATTAGGTTTATCGTTCTACTTCGGAGCCATTCTACGCCTAAACCCAGATTAAACTTAAAATAAGAGCTTAGAAAAAACACAGATTAAATTGAGAAAGAAAAGATAATAATTAGAATACAGAGTAATAGCAAAGGAAGAAACTATCTCTGATTGGCACGACGCAACTGTCCTATATCGTTCACACAGCGCCAATTGAATTGTCGCGGCAATACCGAGATCCAGTAGTGGAGGAGCACCCCCCCCTCCCGGATCTCGTAGCTGGGCCCAGTTGATTGTCCTCAACCTACTCCTCGAGACAATAGCTTGCCAGTCCAATTGTCGGGACAATTGGCCTAAAGTGTTTACATGAAGCCAATAATTTCATGCCAGTCAACTGTCTTCTCTCGATTGTCTTGCCAATTGGCATTGTGTAAGCCAGGCTTAACAGCCTAGTTTTAATATAAATCCACCATAGTGTGAGCAAATATTGTTTTGCAATGATGGCAACACTACAGGTTGCCTTTTTGACTTATACTTAATCTGCTACTAATTTACCGTTCTTTTTAGTATGTAAACTTAATTACTTTTTGAATCCTTTATATTAGCTTTGCTTTTGTTTGTGGAGAGCATTGTCCCTCTTGCAGTCAAGCTGAAACTTGGCACATCGACTCTGTATCAATACAGAACCATTCTATTAAGTTTTAGGGTCGAGCACACTAACACACTCTCTAATTAACGAAATTGCTTGTAAAAACTGAAAGTACTTATCAGTTAGGAGCCCTCCCTAAAGTAACCTACCCACCCCGTCTAATGTACATTGTAGTCTAGGAGATAGGGTGCAAACAAATACGAGAAAAAATTACAAAAGATAGTTGATCTTTTGTGTGATATATTAGGTTTGTTCCAACCACACCTCAAACTAGTTTCAAACTGTACGACGCATGTGCATTAGCAAAAAACGTTCAAATGTGGTCCGATGTGCATGCGTCGGACAGTTCCAAACCAGTTTGAAGTGTGGTTGGAACCAACCTATTACAACACAAAATTTTGTTTGATATTTTCGTCAGGTTACGTGTTAGTATTTCAAATTGAAGTCGAAATCCAAAACAAAGTGACGCCATTATTTTTTTCATATTTTCATTTTCATGCAGAATTTTAGGACTACGTTTGTGTTGTGTAAGGAGTTTTATATTTCTATTCGGGCTGTTTTATTGTGTTTTATTTTTCTTTTTGTATTATTACTTTAAAGGTAAGTGCAATTTTAAATGTGCTTTATTTCTATTGAAGTATATCCCTAATGCAGTGTTATATCTGCAATATGGATATAAATACTGCAGATATAACACTGAATTAGGGACACGCATGAAAATTAAACAAAAATAATAATTATCTTATTTTTCAATAAAAATTAATTATTATTCTAATTTTCACTCAATATAACAATTATTAGAATAATTAAAAAAGAACACAACTCAATAAAACAGTACAAATAGAAATATAATACTAGATAAAACTCCTTTCATAACTGAAAGGTATTTCAGTAATAAAAAACAAAAATTACAAAAAAAAAAAATTGGCTTCACCCTGTTTTAGATTTTGATTTATGTATTACCCAAAAATTTGTTTCTATGTATCACACACAATGTATAAACTTTTTGTAATTTTACTATAAACAAAGTACAAATTCACATCAACAGATTGCGTGCGCACCTTCATAACAAAATTTTATATATACTACTTTTCCATGATGTTTCAGTACAGTTTTTGGATCCAAAGTGTCCATAGAAACCTAGATTCAATACGGATTGAATTCAATTTAGATCCAGATACGATACAATAAAATCTGGGGTCATATCTGGATCTAGTTTCATGGAAATACCTGATTTGGAAACTGACATGCTTAGAGTGTGGGTGTGAATGCTCCTAGCATGTTTCTGTAGAAACTATTCGAATTTGAATCTGTCAAATTACTAATATCTACTTAAACATAAATAGTAAGCTTAAACGTTGTAAACTTTAAGTTTCAGTTTTTATTATTTTAAATTTGTTTGTTTGTTGGATGTAGAAAGAAGAAACTTTTGGAGCGATGAAGAAACTGACGTAATGCTCGACATATTCATCGACAAGCAAATCGCAGGGTTATTTGACGGTAAAAGGTATAAAAACTCCCAAATTTATAAAATCGTACACCGAGAAATGGTGAAGCAGAGGGTTTTTACGAAAAACCCTGTACAAATTCAAAATAAGTGGAAAGCTCTGAAGAGCAATTACACAAAAATAATTAAACAAAACAAAACTAGAAAGGAAGCCAGAGCGGAGTGCGATTTTTACGATAAGCTCGATCTAATATTGGGAGGAACAAGGCCGTCCTCAATTATCGAGGGGAACTTATCAATGGATTCCTTACCTGTCGACAGGGAGATGTCGAACTCCGTAGAAGAAGTTATCGTTACTGAAGAGATCAACGGTCATATATCTCCTGAAAGTTCCTCTAGCATTCATGATTTCGGCGATCAAGAAGAGGCGGCTGGTAATCCCCATGCCGAAATCACTTCTGCTCCTGGCCCTTCGCGAAAGCGGAAACTACAGAGAACTACAGTGGGAGCTTCCCTACGTAAAAGGGATGAAGAGTTTTACAGACATAGTGAGAGGATGATGAAGATGTTCATAGATTACCAAAGAGAGCAGGACGAAATAGAAACCAAACGCAGGAAGGACAATCTTGACGAAATGATGGCCTGTTTTAGTTCGAACATTGACAAGTTGATCTCATCACAATCGTCACCAGTATTAGGGATGCACCCGCCCAACATGCCTGCAATGTATTACCATCCTTCTTACCAGGCCCCATCTCATCCAAATCAAAGTACTCCGCATCAGCCCTCTTCCCGTGCCCCAACGCATCCCAATAAAGCAACCTCAAACAATTCTGTTGCAGGCCGATCGTCAGAAGAAAATTTAGAAAACTGAGCTCCAAATCCTTTTTTTTTTTTTTTTTTTTTAAAAAAGTCTATTAGTTTTGTTTTGTTTTTGTTTGTCTGTGGCTGTCTTTCCTAGAGATGTAAAAAAACGTTTTTTTTTTTTCTAATTTAAAATATTTTTTTTTTTATTTCCACGAACATATTTTCTTCACCAAGGCTAAATAAAGGTGTGATTTTAACACAAAACGCAGTTGCTCATCTTCACAGCACCTTTAATTAATATTTTACTTTAAAAATACAATGTAAAAATATGTTGTATAGATGTTTTTTTTAACATTCAACATAAATAAAAAATATTTTTTTTACAATACAATATTTTATTTGATAATAAGATTATATATTGTATAATAAATCATATTACGTAATTCTATTTGAACGCATTAAACAAACTGGACTTCAAATTATTGTTTTTTTAAATAATAGTTAGTTTGACCCTGGCCATCATTGGATGAACTGATTAGACTGTCTAACCATTTTAAAAATAAATCATTTAATTCCTATTAACCGGAGCCAATATCCGAGGACATTATAATTCCAAGATATTCTGCAAGTGTGTAAACGTACTTTATAGAATTTTGTTTCTTATCAGAGTTAAATAACCATTCTCAATAGTTAAGCTCTTAATATAATACAAATTAGTTTCCCGATAACTTTCGGTGATTAAAACAATACCTCTATCCTCTATGACAAAATTAAATCAAATAATGCTACTATCCTTATCCTACCCGTTACCAAGAAATAAAAACGTATGGAGGGGGAGGATACGTAAAAGATGCTTCTAGAACAGTAGCAGGGAGCCGGTAAGGGGCGTTCAGATGATAGCCAGTGTCACACTGAGCATTGTTGCTTATCTAGACAAAGACCTAGAGGGTACTGAAACGTATTACACGAAACAAAAATCGCTTTATAAAAAGATTTCACTTTTCAGAACAAACAAATGTAACTTATTTAAGTTGGCAAGAAAATAGAGTGACACCAGTCTCTGTTTAACTCTGAGACTATCTCTATCTTCTCTTAATAACCGACTTTTTTCTCTTAATAGGAATTATGCTTGCATTTTATAAGAATTGTATATTTTATCAGTTAGTTTTCAACATTTTTTATTAAAATAAAAAATCACGATTTTTGATTTTTTTAAATAAAAATCAAATTTTACCCAACCCTGGTTGTTATGTATATTCTCTACTTCACAATGTCAGTATTAAACAAATATGATTCAGAAAGTGAACATTCAGGCTGAAAAGAAAGATCTTAAAGTAGTGCGAGTTCAAGTAATAATTCTGCCAATTCAGGTATTATGGCACATCAAACTCCTATTTTTTATTGTAGGCACAATAATTGGCCAGTTTTCAAGGCTCAATTAACACAGTTTTTTCTGGCAAATAATGTAACTCCACTGATAAAAAAAAAAACCATATTGCTCACAGCATTTCATGAATAAACTTATATCTTAGCCAAAAATATCTGCATGCCAAATGAGCCTTAAGACAAGAATTTTAATGGCGGCTTAATTATTAGATACTCACTTTAGACCCGTTGTTTCCACATTTGATAAATCTGGGCGTTTATAAATTTTTTATCATTAAATAATCTGACAATTTGCTTGTCTATGTATGATGTCAATTTCTTTATTAGTCCAGAAATATTTAATAATACTATGAAGGTAATTTTTAGCATGGAACATGCTTTAGCCTTGACCTAACTACCAAAAAGTGTCATGTTTTAGGGGAACGCGGATGCAATGGTTAAAAAACAATATTCACAAAAAGATATTACTATGTATCAACCTGTAAATATATACATGTATATTAATACTTCAGATTTTTATTTAAATCCACCCGTACTTCGCTATGGAGTGTGTTATTTTTAAATTGATGGGTTTATAAACTGCCATCAAGACATACTACAAAAAAACATTTAGGTTTTTTTTTCTAATCGAGAACATCTAAATTCTATCCCTCCCCCTTATTTCTATACCCTGTCCCCTTTGATAAGATAATTTGCAAATATCCCAAATTACTAATTAATTCAATTCCGACTATTGATGAAAAATTCTTAAATGTTAACTTTCTCGGAAAAGCAGCGGTATTTCCCTTCTGTATCCCCCCGTATCTTTTCACATCCCTGGGTTGAAACTGGAATTATCTTATATTAATATATTACATGCCTACATCCAAAATAGGAGCCCTTTCTCAAGTATCAACTTCCTAACTTTAGGAGATCGGTCTGGGCTCAATTACCCTTCTTTTCTTACTTTTTCCCTATGTTCCCCTTTGGGATAAGATTTTATAAAATCCCTATTGGCAGATATCAATATAATTTTGGAATTATTATACTACCTATACACTCTTAGATTTTATCTCTCTTAAAGAAGTGGTGATAATTATTACGTTAGTAAGGTTTACCCAAGGTAAGATGTGATTTATAAAAAAATTGTCTTCTTGATGATTTATAAACTATTTAAATAATATAATGTGTGACATTTGTTTAAAGAATAAATCGAAATATCTTTTGACAGAGATTGAACAGTTCTTCCTACAGAATTTTTTCCAAAACATAAAATATTGTCTAAAGCTTTTTCTACAACTTTGGTTAAATACAATAAAAATAAAATTATAATTTTTAAATCTATTTAGAAGCCCTGTTCTCCTCCTTATATTGAACTACCAAAATGTTTTATAGCTTATATCAACCACAGAAAAAAAGCTTAACATTGTACCGAAAAACCAATAAAATCTGTTCAGCCATTTGGACATGGTTGACGCTCAGACAAAATTTTCTAAACTTAAATTCGTTATCAGGATTACTCATTTTGTGGAAATACAAAATTTTAGCCCAATTGTATCGTGGTACAGACACCACTCCAATCTTATATATATAGGATTGGATTAAGATAAATTAATTAGGATATATAGGATTTTTTTTAATATGTTGTTTAATTAAAAATAATATAAAAAAAAAAAATTATTGTCAATATTCACAAAAACACTTTGTATAATATGTATAATACTTTGTATAAAACTGAAAATTGTGTAATATATTTATACTTAAAATTTTTATTTAAATAATACATAGGATTTTTTTAATGTCTTTAATTAAGTATAATATAATTAAGTATAATATAATTTTTTTTCTAGTCAATATTCACAAAAAAACATTGTATATAAACTGAAAACTAACTAATGTAAAAAGCTAATGTAACTATGTATAAAACTGAAAATTGTAATACATACATATATATATGTATATAAATATTTATACTTCAAATTTGTAATTAAAATATATAAAAGATTTTTTTTTTAATTTTAATTACAGTAGAGTCTCGCTTATCCGGACCCCGCTAGTCCGGACATCCGTGTAATCCGGACGGGCCAAAACTATGTACAAATTGGAACCAGGGCCTGTTCAGATTTATGAATAATTAAGATAATTGGAGTTTCTACTTTTATTGTCTATTAAAAATGTATAAAATTGTTCCTAGTATAGTTTACAGGTGTATATTCCAACGTTCTAACACGAGGAATACCCGGTATTTTTGTTAAAAGTAAACAGATTTAGAATAATTAGGAATAAGTAAGAACAACGATAAATCGGTTTCGGTTCCATAGAAATGTTAGGGGTGGAAGATATAAAGGTAGTAAGGTAGTGTATTCCAATAAATACAATTTTATGTGACTGAGATGGGGAGAGGGTTTTAAGAAACATGTAGCGGCGGCTCAACGTAGTTCCAAGAAATTTCGCCAAGCCGCCAATGTCTAATGTCTCAACATTTTGTGAAATGATTATCGTTCCTCGAATTTCATATCGGAACACAGGAAGTTCTTCTCAGGAAGTCCCTTTAATACCTGCCACCTGCGTAATAGATTGTCGTTTTATTTTAATTCATTTGATATTCGGACTGGTGACAGAACAGCTCTTAACTTAAATAGTGGACATACTTTGTACAAGCATGTTTTGGACACTAATAATAAAAGTAATTTTTACGATAAAAACATCGATTTTAATAGTTTTACCCTACTAAAATTTGTTGTCCGACATTTTAAAACTGATTCCGTTTAATCCGGACTTTCGGTAATCCGGGCTGGGTCCGGTCCCGTCAATCCCGGATTAGCGAGACTCTACTGTAGTATAAATTTTTTTTGTAATGTATTAGTATAGGTGGATCCTCTTAAGGGTAAAATTCAAATAAACCATCACATTTTTTTTTTTTTTTCTTGATCAATATTCACAAAAACATATTACAGTAGAACCTGGTTAATCCAAACCTCAGTAATCTGAACGTTTGGTAAAACAAACCTCAGCCATTTTTACTTTTATTTAGCCATCTGCTCTGAGAGACGACATACGACAGACAAACATTTTTTAAAAACCACTTTTTTGTACTAAGGGGACCTCAAAATCCAACAAAATCAAATTTTTGCGCCATCACAATACTTTTTCTTTTTATATGAGAAAGTAAAAATACACTCCTCCAATCCCTTAATATCATGAAGAAAAAAATAATGCCTACACATACAAATTTTTAAAGTATTAATTTTTTCCCCTAATATTTTTTAACAAAAAACCAATAATTGATTAACCCTAGAATACTACCGTTAAATATTAATATGTTGTTACTACCGATACGTCACTGTGACTATCATTGGATCTTATTTAAATTAAACTATTTTTTTAGTCTCAAAATATAGTGTTACTTAAAAATGCATTATTAGTTAGGTTTATAATAAATAAATAGGCAATTCATGAATATTTCTTTAAAAAAAGTAGGTACACATTTCTGTATTAATAAGAAGAGGAACACAATTTTCTATCAGGTAACATCTATTCACAGTAATGTTTTCGTCTGTTTCAGTCAAACTTCTTACAACTAAGCGTTAAAAAAATTATTATTATAAAAAATATTAAACAGGGTAGGCATACAGGGACGTTGGGAACCATTGGACGTAGTGGGGGCGACTGGCAGCCATTTTTATCAATTCAATACGTCACTTTGACGCATAGGTAGTGTTCTAGGGTTAAAACAATTGTAAATAATCTCTCACACAAGGTTGGACTTCCTCAGTGGGAATTTTAACATGAAGTTTTTCAAGGTGTCCCTTATTACAGCGGCGTCAAAATCATCATTCTCTCGGGTCACTGTCACTGCAGGCTGCAGAATAATAACTTCTGCTTCTTTTGTATTGTTCAGCCATTCGTTCAGAAAAACTTCTTTACGAGTTTCAACTATGTTGTGGAGGATCGTACACGCTTCAACTACCGTAGGGACAAACTTGTAATCTAGATCGATTCGTTTCGAGAGACATCTGAACCTGGCTTTGAGCCGGCCAATAGCATTTTGTACAACTTCACGGCCCTTGCTATGGTAAATATTGTATGACTCCTCCTCAGGAGTTATAACTCCCTCGTAGCCTTTCTGAAGCCATGGTAGTTGTGGGTAGGCAGGGTCTCCTATTAGAAAGTATGGTATTTCTACGCCATTAATAATAGTAGTGTGTCGGGGTATATACTTAGAACTATGTTTGAACAAATCGCTGTCTTTTAAAACCTGGGCATCAAGGTTTGACCCTGGGTGATTACAAGCTACGTACCTGAATCTGAAAACATAAGAATTTCAATTATTATTTACATCTTATCTAGATAAAAAAAAATATATACAAGTATAATATATTGAGTCCCCGGATTGACGCATGAATAGGTGAAAAAGACTTCGAAAACTCTCTTGGAAATTAACAGAATGTCTTGGAAATTTACAAACAAGTTATTTTTCTCACTAGTAAAGTGGATTTTCTCTTGGAGATACAACAAAACATTTGAGGAGCTTAGTATCAAAGACGGACAAGAGCACATTTCTAAATTTTACAGGAGAGCCGAAAAACTGTAGCTAAAATTCTACAGGTGCTAGAGCAATGGTTTTTTTTCTGTAGATTCTTAATAGACTCAAAACTAGTTAGAAGTACTGAAAACATTAATTTCTTTGATATGTTAGCTGCTAAATGGAGTTAAAAAGTGGAGTTGTCCGCTTTTAACAAAAATTAAGGTATTGTCCGTATTTGAAGCAAAATGACGTTGAAAATAATGGTTAGAATAATAATATTGGAGAAATAATTTTTTTTTCACATTTTTAGAAGTTCTTATGGGGTAGTGCCCCCAAATTTAGAGCTAAAATTGATTTCTCAATTTCCCCTTAGGCCTCGGGGTATCATTTTTCTAAAAATAAATGACAAAATGGTAGGAGTAGGTATTAAGATGCTAAAGCCCGCAGTGCAACATGAGAACGAGTTAGTAAAATGCAGCCTCCTGATTGGCTGTTTCGGTTATGTCCACTTTTGAATCAAAACGTGTGTTGACTTGTCCGTATTTGAAACAAAACTACAAATATTATTGCATTTTTACCCCTTTTCTGGTCGTTTTTTATGCAAATGGATAACAGAATCTGATGCCACAGGAAAAAATCTATAAGAAACAATCGATAACTGAAATTCGGAAAAAATGTCGAATGTCCGTCTTTGATACTAGGCTCCTCATTTGTACTTATTTTTACAGGGTTTTTTTCTGAACAACTTTTTTTAATAACATATTTATAAATTATGACATAAATTAGTTTCCATTCGCAAGAAGGGCTGAAACCCTGAAGATGAAATTTAACTAAAAACAATTCTAGTATTTTTCACCTATTCATGCGTCAATCTGAGGGCACCCTGTATATTTATACACTAGGTGTGCGATGCAGTTGTCTGCTTGCAATATTGAGCTGAGCGTGCATCTTAAACAATATTTTCATTTATAAATGGCTGAAATTGGATCAAAAATAGTAATATTTTTAATTAAAAAGAAGTTTTTCTATTTTACCCCCCTCTTAAATGAAAATATGAACTGTCCTCTTAAACAGCTTTCCAACGACATGCATTATGAAGGGCATATACTATTTTAGCTTTTGTACCCCGTACCCCTGTGTGCCAATTTGGACCATTTTAGATTTATACCTTCCTGCGGTTGGTCACTATGATCGTGCCGAATTTTGTGCGGATCGGTTAAGCCATTCAGGAGGAGTATATGTCCACACAAATGCAAAGTGTAGTATAAGAGCTTTGCTTCGCTCGGCTCAGTAAATATGAATATTAATTGAAATGTCAGTGAAGAATATGGATATTATATAACTACTGACCTAGAGTTGCAATCTACTACAGCCATGATATTGTAGGACGGCCATCCTTTACAGTTGATAAAATCATAATACCCTTCTTTTGGTAGTAGAATAGGTATGTGAGACCCACCTATCGCACCAATAATGCAAGGGATCCCACACGCTTTTTCAAAATCAGCTGAAATTTCTTGACAGGCTACTGCATCAGGCATACATAGATATTCGTCCTTAAATTCCTTGATTATTGCAGCAACCACGGCATACACACACTTATGAACTACACTTTTATTAGTTGCGAATTGGTTTGCAACAACTCTGTACTCGGCACATGATGCTAACTTGTATAAAGCAATAGCAACCTTTTTTTCAACCGACATAGGTCTTCTTACGGGGTTGGGCGACGGTTTGAGATGAGGGTGTAAACGTGAACAAATCATCTGGAACGTTGATTTCGTCATTCTAAAATTTTCTAGCCAATCTTGGTCCAAGAAGTCTTCTTGTACAGTTGTGTCCCACCAGTAACAACATCTTCTTTTCACCCAAAACCTAGGTGGCAATCGACCTCTCGTTTGTAAATAGTGCCTCTCAAACGACATTCGGTGCAGCCTCATGAACGCAATCGTATTTCTCCTTCGTCTTCGGTTGTAGGCTTCGGCTTCCGAATTTAAATAGTCTAAGCCGATAAAAAATTGTTCCATAAGAAGCAACATCTTCGATTTAAATGTTGTTTCTAAACTCATTTTTGTAAGACTCACACTAACTGAGCTCTTTACTGAAGTTTTTTAAAAATTAAAATACTTATCCTTTTTTTAAGCAATCAAAACAAAGATATCAAATCTGGTTATAAAAACCGAAGGTTATAAGTACAAAATCAAATAATAACCTTCATAAAAGAAACCTACAAAAAGGGTTTTTTTTATCAGCTGATAGGAGTATTGAATATGGATTCAATACTACTCATCTACTCATGGAAACACCTAGCTTGTTAAATCCCAAATTCGGATTCAAAACGTGTTGAAACATTAATGGAAAACGTAACGTAGTAATAAGGTAATAATCACACTAGGGTTGGGACGTCGATATTTTCATTTTCGATACATCGACATCGAACAGTCAAACATCGATGTTAATCAAAACATCGAAATGTTCGATACATCGACATCGCCCTCCTCCTCAACTCCCAACCCTAATTGACGAGCAAAGAAAAAAACCTGTCGGCAAAAAAAGGAAAAAGCCAATTGCTTTCAAATCCTGGTGAGAAAAAAAAGTCGACGATTTCCGATGTTTATCGATGTCGTCCGATACATCGAAAGGTCAACGTCGATGTTCTTTGGTCCGATACATCGACATCGATGTCCAACCCAGCCCTGTCCGACTCCCTCGGGTGGGGGTTTGCCCGATGGCAACGCTCCATCCCGCGGTCACGGAATAAAGTGGAACTATAGAGGAAAAAAAGCCAAGCGGACTGATTCACCGGCCATCTTGTTTTACTCTTGTGAACGAGACATACGAAACATATCTGTTTTTGCTCTTGTGTCTTTCACACGGTGATTTGAGTTCTTTCTCTTAAAGTTTATCATTAACTTTCTTTTCTTCTTAACGTTTGTGGATTTTGCTTCTGTGAGAATGGTCAGGGGTACCAGGTCTTGTGATGTTTTTGGGTGTTCAAGTAAAACACCTCTTGTGAAATGCTTTGAATGGCCTAAGGATGAAAGAAGGTTCGTTAAATTTTTATATAATATTTTAACTTTAAAAATATTTATAATGTATCACCCTTTCGGTTGAACTGAGATAAACGGAGCGGTCGAGAATCGCTTGGCAGCAAGAGATTATATCCCTTTGTCAAACAGTACATTTGAGTGATTATATTTAATATGCATGATTTGTACCTAGGAAAGTTGATATCCCTTTGTCAAAATAATACATTCCAGTGAGGCCGGCACACTTTTCTAACCTCTTCCCCTCACAGCACCGTATTTCTCTGTTTTACCAATCTTTCTTATTGTTATAACTTTGGTAAATCTAAGTTAATGCTACGACTCGATGTATTTTTTGACAAAGGGATACCTATTAATTCTCCTATGTACAAATCACTCTTGTAGTATTTCTTTGATACATACATCTCACAAATGTAGTGTTTCACTAGGTGTTACAAAAATAAAGTATTATACTTGTAAGTTGAATCTAAAGGAAAAAATTAAAGCTCACTTTTGCGATATTTCGACCCCTCTTTGGGTCATCTTCAGGCTGAAAACCACATTCATTATCAGTAACTCTTATACAGTTGCTGTATTTCGTAACATAATACACAATTAAAAAAGCTTTCTATATCTACCTGACTAGAAGATTACTATTTCATCCTTTAGATTTTATATTGTAAATTTTCTTCTAACCTAGGTGGCTATTGTCAATATGAAATAATTTATCTCTGTTATAGTTGGCTCATGTTAAGTATAATTCAGGTTCTTTTATATTTTAATTATTTTATATTCCATAGATATCCCATGGAACACTAGATATCCTACAATCATAGGATATCTATGGAATTTTAAGGAAAATAGTAAGTACAATATATCAAAATAGTAAGTACAAAATAATTAATATATAAAAGAACCTGAATTATATTTAACATGAGCCAACTATAACACAGATAAATTATTTCAGATTGACAATAGCAACCTAGGTTAGAAGAAAATTAACATTATAAAAACTAAAGGATGAAATAGAAATCTTCTAGTCAGGTAGATATAGAAAGCTTTTTTAATTATGTATTATGTTACAAAATACAGCAACTATATATGAGTTACTGTCAATAAATGTGGTTTACAGCCTGAAGATGACACAAAGAGGGGTCGAAATATCGCAAAAGTGAGCTTTTTTTCCTTTAGACCCTACTTACCTATAAGAATCATTTATAAGGAAACAAACCAAAGTATTATAGTGTATTACTTAATACTAGTTAATTCTCAACTGTAGCATTAACTTAATATTATTCATGTACTTAAAATCTTTCAAATGTATGTATAAATTTACACACAAATGTACTGCCACATTGGGTAAATTCTGATTGTACGTGCCCCCACTTTGAGGTTAGGTGATAAAATCCCGCATATTAAATTAAAAACCTTAATTTTGTGTACCCATGAATTTTCAATAGCCGCTCCGCTCATTTCCTGAAGAAAAACAACTCTCCTTTATATAAATCTGGTAAAGGACCAACTCGAAAAAATTTCAGGGGCACGTACAATCCGAATTAGTCCCAAATCGTGCCGCTAAATAATTTTCGGCCACATCATCTCCCATGTATATTATATGATAACCATCATATCATGTTAAAACTATTAATAGTTTTTACAAAATAATCAATATAACAATAAAGTAATATAACAATAATTGTTATAGTACATGATAGGATGCGAGGAAGCTATGTGCCACACTAATTGGCAATTTTTTTTTTTTTTTTTCAGATGGATGTTTGAACCTACGGCAGAGGAGCTTCAAACCCTGTAATTTTTCCCACATGTAATCAGTCGACCCTCACAACATATAAAACTCATTGTTAAAAACCCTTCCATATAAAAAAAGAAATAAGACAAATATTCACTAAACTACATTCACTAACCTTAAATTTCTGTAAATTAACATTAGTTTGCATGATAAGGGTATTTTTTTAATGTTTAACTATGTATTAAAACATTGTATTTAACCTTATTGTACTTTTTATGTGAATAAAACAGGCTTTTTATTTAATTCTGTTTCTATAACGTTTATATTAAATATTTCAACCCTTCCTAATATTGTTAATAAGATTTATTTTAAGAAGTTGTTTGTTCTTCTATTTAATATAGAGAGAATGTATGAAATCCGTAACATCATAATATTATGGGATAATGAAACCTCATTTTTGAACAAAGGAAAATTTACACTTGTGTAAATTATTTTAAAATTTGATTTACTGAATTCATAATTATTATTATCTAATTATCCAAGTTCATTATGTAATCTAATTAATATTTCAAGGCACTGAAATATTTACATTAAATATCTTTTAAGAAGTGGATAAAAAAAGAAATGTATATTTCAATTTTGAAAAGTAAGGAGGAAAGAAATTAGCTTATATGTTTGGATTTGAAATTCCCGGCTTTTTTGGCGGGCATTAGTTCCTGCGTTTTCTCCGGTGCGAGTGGCAGCGCTACTGTACTCAATCTTGTCAAAACTTTCTAAAGAGGGGAGTCGACTATCTCTACTATTAGATATCGATGGTCCAACCCTACATCACTCGAAAAGGGAGGTTTCAAAGTTACAGACTCGACCCCCTGGCCCTATTAGTGCAGTTAAAATAGGCCAATAAACAGCCGAACCTCGAAAAAATTAGTACAAGCAAGGAATAAGGAACTTGGTGGAGATGTTGTATTCAGCTTCCTGTTGATTATACTAAAAGTCCCCTAAAATCGAAGTTGTGCTACGGCCGCCATATTGAAAAATGGCGGCCCATTTTAGGATTTGCTTGTAATTCCTTAAATATTGCACATAGAAAAGAAAGTTTCAAATAACAAATGTAGAGGACTGTAAAATAAACAAATTTTGTTCTTATAACTTTTTCTCTAAACCTACCTGGGAGAAACTCCTAAACCTTACCTGGGAGAATTCATGTTAGTTCTGGCAATGGGCTAATTTATGGTTTTTTGGGGTTGCTAAATACGAATTATTAACTTCCATCCCGAAAATTCCCCCTTCCCCCCGCAACCTCAAAATTTTTAAATGGTCTCCCCCAAAAATAGTGTTTTTTCAATATAAAAATATATAAGTGCTTGTTTTTTGGGGGAGAAAAATATATATTCAAAAAGAAGATAAAATTTGCAACAAAAACTATTCTTTGGCATTTTTGCGTAGGACGAACAGGGTGGCGCTGGCGTGACTCCGAAAATGAGCCTCGGTGCGGCGGCGCTGCTTATAGTACGCGACTCTCCATAAGCCCGCACATAGTTTACATTCGCTCTCCTGTCTTTAGGAGCACAGAGGCTCATTTTCGGAGACGCGCCAGCGCCATCCCGTTCATCCTACGCAAATGCCATAGAATAGTTTTTGTTGCAAAATTTATCTTCTTTTTGAATATATATTTTTCTCCCCTTAAAAACAAGTACTTATATATTTTTTATTTAAAAAAAAAAACTATTTTTGGGGGAGTTCCATTTCAAAATTTGGAGGTTGCGGGGGGATTTTCGGGATGGAAGTTAATAATTCGTATTTATAGCAACCCCAAAAAACCACAAATTAGCCCATTGCCAGAACTACCATGAATTCTCCCAGGTAAGGACCCCCATATGGTTTATTTTGCATGGACTAATAAGACTAAAACTAAATCGTTAATAACGCAAAACCTGTTAGGTTCAGAGAAAAAGTTATAAGAACAAAATTTGTTTATTTTATAGTCCTCTACATTTATTATTTGAAACTTTCTTCTCTATCTTCAATATTTAAGGAATCACAAGCAAATAAACAAGTCAAGTGTGTGCTAGTCAGCACACTGCGAGGGTCCGTAGGCCACACTGTAAAGTGTATAACATAGTAATGCTGTTATTTCAAAATTTAGCAGTGCTTTTTAAGTTTTTCAAAGATCTAAAACAAAATATTGGTCATTCTCAACACTGTCCAAACGCCCTTAAAATATAGGGACAATCAACATTTTGAACCAAGCACTATATCAAATTAATACAATGAACACCATTGGATATACAAACGCATTATAAGTTTCATGTTAAGCTGTTCAAAGTTATGAAAAGTCTGATAGAATTGAGAGATTATATAGGGATTCTTTTAGGAGACTATGGACCAAAAACGGCATTAAAAGAAATGACCATTACTGTCATTACTTTAGAATTATAGTATTTATTTTAGGTTAATTGGTAATAGGGACAGTGTCATATTCTAATTTAAATATTGGCGGGAATCGGCAAGCTAGGCACAGCTAGCCAATGAGAGGTAAGGTGGGCGTGGCTTCAGCGGAACCTGTTTGTGTTTTGGGTTTGGAATTTCGAAAGTTCTTATTTATTTATGGAAAGTTCCTTACAAGAGTAGAGAGTTCCGTAGCAAGGATTCAGGATATTGTTAGGTTATCGGTTATCGTAGTAATAGTATTGTTATGTGAATGGAATAATATTTTTGTTTCAAAATCAAAAAAATATTATTTTATACTTAAATTCTATTTATTACCCATTATTTAAACTCTTTAACAAATATATATGTACTACAGCCGACACGCAACGTATATAAGTTATTGACATTGACAATAGACTACGGAGTAGAGAGTATAGCATAACCTTCTTATTCCCAAGTATTGTGTTTTCAGTTTAGATTAGTTCAGCGTGTGTGTACTAATTAGTTTATACAACAGTGAGATGGAGATGCGGGAGTATGAGGAATATAAGTGTTTCGATGAAACAGCTTCATTTATCTACGGCTCTGTCTCTTCGACTCTAACTCCAGGTAACTTTGCACCTATTTTAACATTTCTTTGTCTAAATTACTTACTATAAATAAGAGGGGTCTTGATCTCCTCGTTGTATTTTAATGTGGGCATGTAGCCTCATGTATCTGATTACAATCTGTACCAGATGTTGGGAAATTATACCAGTGTATAGTCGTGACTGTCTTAACATTCTCTTCATGTGTTGACACTGTGCGAGTATGAGGTGTGGGCTGAACTGAATGAGATGATACGGTCGAGAATTGCTTGGCGGCACAACTTTGCTTAATTTATACACTCGAGAGATAATATTCCTTTGTCAAACAGTACATTTGTATGGTTTAAACATATGAGAAACTATATATGTATGATTTGTTCATAGGAGGGTTTATATCCCTTTGTCAAAAAAATACGTTAAGAGTCAAAATACATTAGAGTCCGCCATCTTTTCTGTAAACCGTATCATATTCTTCAGTTTTACCGAGGTGTGTGCAGCACGTGCTCACAAGACAGTGAAAAGACTACTACTAGTCAACTCGCATCGTGCAGACACTGCTGGTGGCTTTCACACTGCGCACGAGACCGAGCGAGGCTATTTCCGCTTGAGAAACAAATACATGCATCAGCATGGGGCTATTGACATTAAATACCAAGTGGGAAAGAGCCGACCTGGGCGATTTGTTTCAAGCGTTTTTGTTAGCCGAAAGCGTTAGCGGTTTGCCGAAAACGCTTGTAAACAGTTGTATGTGGACTGGTAGATGATTGGCGTCCGTCTCGCTCACAGTATGAATACAAAAACGCCCGGCTCAGCCTCGCTTGGTCTCGCCTGCAGTGTGAAAGCCGCCTAAAACTGGGTTCATAGCTTGGGTTAAAGGGCTTTAGAATAATCTATGGCTGTCATAAAATTACACAAAAAAATTTGCTTCAAAACTGACTTTCTCGTGTTTATGGCAACCTAAATTGAAACCTTTCCGTCCTCTTCTCTCTTGTTTTTATATTTGTTTTCATATTTTGAGTATATATTAATTTTTAACTTTAACTGAACACTGCGTAAGGAAGGAAGGGTGGCGAAAACACTCAGTGACGTCACCACGGCTTCATAAATATCATGAACCCACCTTAAGTTTAATTCTACTTGCCAACCTGCCAAGAACACGTAAAGAGAGCAAGGCCATACCAAAACTCTTTACTATCAATTTACTGACCACATTCATCGTAGTAGCAATATTTAGATATACCATTATACTGGTATAATATGTGATGGAAAGATTAAAACAAAAATAGACTATATAAAATGAATTATATTGACAGAATGTGTAAATATTTGATATATAATAAATATTTAGCAGTAACTAGATCAGTGTTTGTTAAGTCTGCACTTTTTGGCCCTCCTATTTCTAATTGTCTGATTTACTTCCGTTGTAGATTTACCCAAAGAACCATGTGAATTAGTTAACAAGACATGGTTTGTCAAAACTGAAGCTACTTCACCTGTCAGGGATACAACAGAAGTGGACCAGAATTCAGGTAACTCTAAATCAGTATTATCTGTTTTCCTTCTTTTACATATTATCTTAATGATTTTATTAGCTGCCTTGTTGTAACTACAAATAGTGCAAAAGAATAATTGTGTTTTGTGTTGTTTCAGCAGGTAATCAGTCAGAATGTGAGCCAGAACTGAAGTTATTTAAAACAGAAGTTGCTTCACCTGCCAGGGAACAAGGAGAGGAGTATTCAATATGTCCATCAGGTAACACTCTAAACATATACACACCAAGGCTACTCACCTTGCAACCTAAAGCTCATTAGATATAGTCATTTTTGGTCTATTGATTTTTAAAATAATTTCAAAATTATATTCTCTGATTATGGTGTAGGTTTACCCAAAGAACCTTGTGAAGTAGATAGCAAGGGATGGTTTGTAAAATCTGAACCTGCTTCACCAGCCAGGGATACAGCAGAAATCAACCAGGATCCAGGTAACTCTAAATTATTATTTTCTCCGTTTGGTATCTTAATTTAAAATATCAATGGTTTTATTAACGACTTGTTATTTCTACAAATAGTGTAAAGAATAATTATGTTTTGTGTTAATTCAGCAGGTAAACAGTGGGAATGTGAGCCGAGTCTGAAGATGTTGATTAAAAGAGAAGTAACTTCTCCTGCCAGGGATGCTCAACATGTTGAGGAGAGTCCACCAGGTAACCCTCCAACATTAATCTCTAAACGGCTCCATTCTCCGTCGAACCAACAATCGGCGAGCTGGTGCATAGAAATCCCCCCTCCTCGAGCCCGACTGGCTCGCCATTGCCCTTACGGCGAGCCATTTTAAGTTGTGATTTATGTTATTAAATGACAAATTTATGTTATTAAATCATGGCTCCAAGTAAAATAAAAATTGCTCTGAAGTGAAAAAGAAGAAACTTGAATAGACAAAGTAATGGTTGAGAAATAAATCTAAATATTCACAGTTTAATCTATTACAAACTGTAAAAGTTCAAGAGCACGGAGATTACAGACATTTTTTACGTATTGACGAATATAGTTTTTACAAACTGTTGTAGTTAATATGTCCTAAAATTGAAAAGAAAGAAATGTACATGCGAGAAACTGACACAAATGAGGATAGTTAGTTATATTACGTTTTCAACAGTAGTAACACCTAATTTGATTTTTCTTTAATTGTCTGCAAAAGGATGCTGTCTTGACGTTTTATTTATTTTTTTTTTTATTACATACCTTTTGTCTGCACTTAGATAAACTTAACGATATTTTTTTATAATTGTAATTTGTATCTATGGTTCGAGGACGGAGCAGGGCGAGGGACACCCTTGATGGGGACTCTTCCCCCACGCTTATATAGCTTACTAATGACCATACCATACTCGCTTCGGCAGTACAATGTGCAAATGTATGATGTGTGAAGTGGCTGAAACTCTCTACCGCGGGGTGTAAAAAGGGCCTAAGTGATGGCCTAATTGCAAGGTTCGAACAAGTAGTTCGTCCTACCTTTTCTAGTAGGAAGTACTAGACTACTACTACTACTAACCTCCTTTAGCAAGGTCACTCTCAGTAGAGATTAATAAATTACTCCTAAAAATCTTCTTCTTTTTCCTCTAACATGACGAAATTATATTAAAAATGAACAGAACAAAAACAATTAACTGAACCATTGACTATTGTGGGGTTCGGTCGTTCTAGGGTAGACTTAACCAATCAGTATATAAATAAATTGTTTAGACGTGAAGTCTCACGTAAAAAGGGTTTTGTTGGTATCGTGACTATGAAGTGTTATATATTTTTGTAATCTACTCTTCAATACCTTTCATTTGATACCCCACTCAGAAATTTAAAAAAATATCTTTTTCCCCGTGACAGGAATTAGCCGCCATTTTGGATTCCCAGTTAATCGGATCAAATTGCTATTCTTATTTTTTCATTGGCCTATCAGACCGCACATTTTGCATATTTTTCTATATTTTTAGTAACAGCAGAAATATAGTTTTAGGGGGGGGGGACACGCAAAATTTTGATGTTTTTTGGCAAAATGGCACAGAAAAATAAATATGTTCCCTAAGTGTTATATATATTTGTAATCTACTCTTCAATACCTTTCATTTGATACCCCACAAAAATTTTAAAAAAATATTTTTTTTCGAGTGACATGAATTATCCGCCATCTTGGATTCCCAGTAAATTAGATCATATTGCTAATCTTATTTTTTCTATGGCCCACCAGACCGCACATTTTGCATATTTTTCTATATTTTTAGTAACAGCGGAAATATGATTTTAGGGGGGGGGGGGGGGGGGGGGACACGCAAAATTTCGATGTTTTTTGACAAAATGGCGCCCAAAATTAAACACTTTCCCTAAGTGGTATATATAATTGTAATCTACTCTTCAATACCTTTCATTTGATACCCCACACAAAAAAATATTTTTTCGGGTGACGTGAATTATCCGCCATTTTGAATTTGAACAGCTGATAATTTTGAGTTCGCTATATTTTTCCTGTGTGCGCGTCAAGGCGTTCTTTAATACCTGGAAAGTTTCATGTCTTTATCTCTTTTGATTCAAAAGTTATTGGAACCGTACAGAGTGACAGACAGACAGACACAGGAACGAAACTATAAGGGTTTCTTTTTTTGGTTTTACCAACGAAACCCTAAAAAAGGGACAAAAGAAGAAGAAATTGAACAATTAACGTAAAACAGAAACAAAAATTAACGAGCCTGTTGGAGACTAACCTCACACACATGCCAACCCTACCCTTGAGCCCTACCACGCACACAGGCGAGCCAGCTATGTAACCAATATCATACACAGGCTCAACTAGTTCGACTGGGCCTGGGGCCCTTAAGGCTACGCTCCTTACACCCTGAAGCATTGACCTTTCTGTTGTTGATTTTCATGTTTTGTAATATTGTTTTCTAAATTTTCTTAAATGTTAAGAAACTAAACAAAATGGGTGCAGTACTATTACTCATTATTTGTTTAGATACTACAAAAAAAAAACATTATCTGAACAAAAGGTAAAATTCATTTGAAGACAACTTCATCCAACCCAAATTTTTACTGTGGTGGTCCCCATTCTGCAATATCCTTTCTCATTAACACTTGTTGGGAAAACTGCATGTGTGTAACAATTCTGTACTGAAGAGTATAATGGCGTCAAGTAAAATATTAAACTTCATCCTTATCTAAGATGGCGGTCTTTTATATTCATCACAGTTTCTCTTGAACAGCCATACCTAGAGAGCAGAAATTATGCATGTAGGTTCCTCTTACACCCTAGCATCTTGATAAGGAATCATTTTACAATATGTCATTTTAATTCAAAATGGCAGCCATTAGTACCCATCACTGTATCTCAGAAAACTGTGGCATCTAGATATTCTCCCTAAGTAAAATAATTAACATTTTTCTCATCAGTAATTAGAGAGGGAAAAAAATCATTAAAAAATACACAATCATCAAATAGGCTCTGTTATCAAATTGAAGAAGTATTTTTATTTAATAAAAAATGTATTTATTTATGCACATTATGCAACATATCATGGTAAACAATAGCATGCAATTGCAATCTGGCAATTCTGCATAATTACCAGATCCTATAACAGTACCAGTTCCTATACAAGTACCAGCTTCTTTACAATTACCTGGCAGCAAGACAGCCGATACTGGCGAGTAATAAATAATTAATTCTAATGTATTGTTGGCTTGAGATCATTCAATTTCATGTCAAATAATAAAGGAGCAGCTACATGAAAATAACCAGCAGTCTCTCTTAAATGATTTATCAATAGATTCAGCTGTGTATCTCTTGCCTGTCTTTGTTCCTTTCTTAATTAAGAACTATAAAAAATCTATAAAACACCAGTTTCATCTGTAAGGTTAAAGTAATCAGCCATAGAAGAATAGTTATCTGAATGATTTTTTTTTTTTTATAATTAATTTAGATTATAATTAATTTATAGGACATTTAGAGTCTAATACTCTAAAACAAACAGGGTGGTAAATGTTGAGCTTTTCAATGGTATGTTTGTACCATTAAAAAGACTCATGTCTCTAAATCATAACTAAGTCCTTGATAAATGATTAGTTGGTTTGACTGAGATTTTGTGGTACCATTTCATAATTATGACTAGAGAGGTTAATAAAAAGTAAAACTACAATATTGTCAACATCATTTTATATTACTCAACACTTGCGTTCCACTGTTTATATTATCTTCAGTGTTAGTGTTAACATAGTGAGTGAAAGACTACTAAGTCCTTCACCTTGGTCCAACCCTTCAGTGTTAGTGTTAGCATAGTGAGTGAAAGACTACTAAGTCCTTCACCTTGGTCCAACCCTTCAGTGTTAGTGTTAACATAGTGAGTGAAAGACTACTAAGTCCTTCACCTTGGCCCAACCCGTTAGTGTTAGCATAGTGAGTGAAAGACTGCTAAGTCCTTCACCTTGGTCCAACCCTTCAGTGTTAGTGTTAGCATAGTGAGTGAAAGACTACTAAGTCCTTCACCTTGGCCCAACTCTTCAGTGTTAGTGTTAGCATAGTGAGTGAAAGACTACTAAGTCCTTCACCTTGGCCCAACTCTTCAGTGTTAGTGTTAGCATAGTGAGTGAAAGACTACTAAGTCCTTCACCTTGGCCCAACTCTTCAGTGTTAGTGTTAGCATAGTGAGTGAAAGACTACTAAGTCCTTCACCTTGGCCCAACCCTTCAGTGTTAGTGTTAGCATAGTGAGTGAAAGACTACTAAGTCCTTCACCTTGGTCCAACCCTTCAGTGTTAGTGTTAGCATAGTGAGTGAAAGACTACTAAGTCCTTCACCTTGGTCTAACCCTTCAGTGTTAGTGTTAGCATAGTGAATGAAAGACTACTAAGTCCTTCACTCTCAATCTCTATAATACAGGTCGTATCAAATTCATCCATTGTTAAAAATTGTATAATTTGTTTATAATTATTTTTATTTTACCATATCATTTGATTAAACTTGTGTTATTTTTAGATCTGGCTAATATACTGGCAGCAGGAAGTGACAGGAGTTTGCAGAGCTCTTACAGTCCACATACTGCACAACTACAGTCTGATCTACAGATCCATGTCCACTCTGTACACAAGAAATTAAATCCTACTCAGTGCCCACACTGTGAGTATAAAAGCAACCGGAGGAGTAACCTGAAACAACATATGAACATCAGACATAATGAAATTGTGGCATTTCAGTGCCCTCATTGTGAGTACAAAACCAACCTGAAGAGTTCTTTGACAAAGCATATTGATTCTGTTCATATGAAAATAAAGGCATTTCAGTGCCCTCAATGTGAGTACAAAACTAACTGGAGTAGTGACCTGAAAAAGCATATTGATTCAATTCATAAGAAAATAAGGGCATATCAGTGCCCTCACTGTGAGCATAAAACCAACCAGTCGAGTAGTCTGAAAACTCATATTGACTCGGTTCATAAGAAAATAAGGGCTTTTCAGTGCCCTCACTGCGAGTACAAAACCAATAGTACAAGTCATCTGAAAAGGCATATCGACTCTGTTCATATGAAAATAATGGCATTTCAGTGCCCTCAATGTGAGTACAAAACCAACCAGAGGTGTGACCTGAAAAATCATATTGACTGCATTCATAATAAAATAAGGGCATTTCAGTGCCCTCACTGTGAGTATAAAACCAACAGTAAGGTTAATTTAAACAGACATATTGACTCAGTACATTTAAAAATAAGTGCATTTCAATGCCCTTACTGTGACTACAAAAGCAACCAGAAGTGTTCTCTGAAAAAGCATATTGACTCGGTTCATAAGAAAATAAAGGCATTTCAATGCCCTCACTGTGAGCATAAAACAAACTGGAGGACTGACCTGAAAAAGCATATTGATTGGGTTCATAAAAAAATAAGGGCATTTCAGTGCTCTCACTGTGAGCATAAAACCATTGGGACGAGTCAATTGAAAAGGCATATTGACTCAGTTCATAAGAAAATAAGGGCATTTCAGTGCCCTCACTGTGAGTATAAAACCAACGGGATGAGTCATCTGAAAAGGCATATTGACGCGGTTCATAATAAAATAAGTGCATTTCAGTGCCCTCATTGTGAGTTTAAAACTAACCGAGCCACTCATCTGAAAAGTCATATTGACTTGGCCCATAAGTAAATTGGGATTTTTTAGATCCCTCACTGTGAGTGGAATACCACAAGGAAAGGCAGTCTAATCAGGCATTGTTAATTTTTGTAATGTAATATTCTTTTACATTTTGGTATATGGAATAAATAACACATAATTTAACAGATGGCAATGGATATAAAATACTTGTACTGAGAAGTAAACAGGACGCTACAAGAACATACGACACAGTGGGCCAATTTATAAAGAACACATATACAACTAACGCTACTGGCGGATATTATATCAAACATACACAGAGGGAAAATTCAAATCAAAATATTTAGAATTACTCATAGAAATCACTTTTCTCAACATACCCCCTTAATTTTAACAATTTTGATTTTAAAATGTCGTTACTATTTAAATAAAAAAAATCAAAGAAACAATTAACTTATATTACACTATTCATTATTTTAATTTTATGTCTCTCAAATTTAACTTTGTCTAACGGCTTTGTAAACATATCACCAACTTGCTCATCGGTTGGGCAATACTTTAATTGTATAAGTCTTTCTGACACCTTTTCATTTATATAGTTATAGCGCACATCAATGTGTTTGCTCCGCTTCCCGAAATTTCCATTTTCAATCAGATGAATAGAACTTTGATTGTCCAACATTAAAATAGTATTTACATTTTCGAAAATCAACTCTTCCAGTAGTCCTTTCAAAAACATCAGTCCTTTTGAACACTCAGCAGCAGCAATGTATTCAGCTTCGGTGGTCGTAAGAGACACTATTGGCTGTTTTCTAGAACACCAAGCCACTGGTCCGCCTGCAAAATATATAACAGATCCAGTAGTACTCCTTCTGCTTTCGGTATCACCTGCATAATCAGAGTCGCTAAATCCAATAAGTTCCATACTATAATTTCTTTTGTAGCTTATCCCTTCGTGTTTATGAGTTCCCAGGTACTTTAGATTCCTTTTTACATTGCTTATGTCGTGTCTTGACGGTTTCTCTAAATGACGACTTGCATATGCAACTGCATAGGACACATCTGGTCTGGATCTGTTGCTTAAGTATAATAGAGCGCCAACTGCTTCTCTATACGGAAAATTTATGCATTCTTCTTCAGTATTTTTATCATCACTTCCTTTCAGCATAGGAGTATGTATCGATCTAGTTTGAGTCATACCATATGTTTTTAGAATTGAGTCTGTATATTTTACTTGAGTGATGTTGATGACTTTTTCATTATTTTTGCTCACTTCAATACCGACAAAAGTAGTAGGTAAATCTCTCGAGGTTAATGGAAATTCTTTTTCTAGACATGACAGTAATTCATTTATTTCATTTTCTTCTTTCCCAATTATTATGCCATCATCTACATGGATACCAAGGAAAATGGTGCCTTTCTTATTCTTATAAATACAGTTGTCTGTGGTCAGTTGTTGTAAACCCTTCTCTTTTAAGAAAGCAGTTAGCTTTTGGTTCCACACGGCTGGAGACTGTTTTAAACCATATAGAGCTGTTTGCAAAATACACACTTTATTATTTTTACTGTAGCCTTCAGGTAGCTCCATAACTACTTGTTCTTGCAAATTTCCATGTAGAAATGCATTTTTTATGTCGAAAAATTTAAACGAATAATTTCTTTGGGCGCCAAGAGCAATAAGTAGTCTTAGAGAACTGATATTAATAACAGGACTGAATGTTTTATCAAAATCAATCCCCTCTTTCTGCTCACAACCACGGACTACTAACCTTGCTCGGTATCGTCCATCATCCTTTATCTTAAAAACCCATCTATTTGAAATCACCTTACAATCTCTAACTTGGTCTTTATCGACAACCTTCCATGTATTATTTTCTTCCAGCGCCTGTATTTCTTCATTAATGGCTTCTCTCCTCTTATCCCTGTCAGGTCCTTGTGTTGCTTCATAATAAGTCAACATAATGTAGTCATTTAGTTTTACTGGTAATTTAGCTTTTCTTTTCCTTCTTCGGTCTTGTTTTCTCTGAATATTTTCATCAGGTTCCTCATCTGATTTATCTATTTGAGTGCCCTCACTGTGAGTGGAATACCACAAGGAAAGGTAGTCTAATCAGGCATATCAAAGCTGTACATAGGAGAGGGTGACTGTTTTGTATATTAAGTAATTATTAATAAGAAATTCTTTTTGTGGTTGATCATTGGTTGTAATGTTTATTTTACCAATGCCCTGGACATGTGTTAGACAATATTATCTGCCCTAAGCGTTTGTTAGCAACACTTGCGCAAACAATTATAAATTTGATTTTTAAGACAGGGAAACATTCTAAAATCACCTATTTGATGAGACTAACATTTGTTACTAATAACTTGTAGTATCCCAGATTATAAGCCCTGAGCTACTACATATTTATGTACTGATTTTAATTAAGATGACTAATGAGAATATTAATTATCTACAAATATAGTAGTTTGATTTTAATAAAAAACTTTATTGTGAATACAACAGAAAATGATACATTTTTTAAACATTATATGTTAATTAATTAACTCACGTAATTTTTTTGATAGGTTTTATTAGGTTATTAGTCCAATGTTCAAGTTGAAGTTTCAATGATGTTCTAGTTGCTTCTTCAGGCACTTATATAAAACTTTAAATGAAGAATATTATGTTAAATGTCCATGTTATTTAAATTAAACTATTGTAAAACTTTTTTTTGTTTGAATCCTTAGATTTGTATCAGAAAGTTAGGGTAACTTGTAATTAAAAAATTAAATTGTTAATATCATGATAGCAGTTATGATTTTAGAGATTAGGATCACTATATAAGCATTTTGCATACTAAATGAGGTGTGAGTCTTCAGCGCCAGTCTACGTAGTATGATGTCACCCATCGAGAGATGTAAATTCGTATGTCAGCCATTTTGGCAAGTGCTATGTTAATGAAGTAATTAATTTAAATTCATTTTTCTCTTCCATGGAAGATTTGCTGTTGCCGTTGAAACGTAAGTTGCTATCTGATATCGTTTGAAAGTAATTAAATTAAAATGTAATTAGCAGTTGGCTAATAAGTTAATTTTTATGTTAAGGGCCTTAGTTGCGTAGCGTGGGTTTGCAACGTAGCTTGGATACATAATTAGCTGTAATTTCACAAAGGTAAAATTTCTTCACAAGGGAGGAGCAGACGATACTTGAATTCGTATCTCACTAAAGATTATTTGAGAGCACTTCAGCTCTACTTTTCTACAAGAAGAAAATTAAAAAAAAAAAAAAGAATTTTTATATAAAAAATTTTATTAAGAAAATTATGTTAGAAAACCACATGGTACTAAGAACTTAAAGAAAGTAATAACGTATGTAAAAATTTTACATGAAAGAATTTAATTTAAAATTTTTAAACAAGTTTTCTTTTCTCTCTTTGAGAATAAAAAAAAAAAAAATTATTAAGAATTTTTTTTTACTATTAATTAGTAAAACTTACTTAGACCACTACGCATGAGGTGAACCTGATTTGACTATTTCATTTTTAATTAAAATTAATTAATTAATTTTATGATATTTCATTTCTTTAAAAAGTATCTGCTGTAAATCCAAGGTAAATTAGGAAAAAGGATTCATTTAACATTTTAACAATTCAATTTTTAAGTTTTTGGTAGTTTTCATACTACGGAAAGTTAAATTTTAATTTAAATCAAATTATAATTATTATTAACTACGGGAAACAGACAGTGAAAAATACACTCCTGTGCCGGGATTTGAACCACGGGCCTCTATATAGAGGCCCGTGGTTCAAATCCCGGCACAGGAGTGTATTTTTCACTGTCTGTTTCCCGTAGTTAATAATAATTATAATTTGATTTAAATTAACATTTTAACAATTTAATATTTAATATTTTATTTTACATGGACTTTTTTTTTGAAATTGTTTTAAAAACCACATTTTTATTGTAATTTATTTTATTAATGAAAAGCCTAATGCATCTAAATAAAAAAGGATAAGAAAAGTTATATGTTAATTTTTTTTTATGACTTCTCCTTTCGTAAATTTAATTTTAATTATTTTGAGCTACCCTACGGACTTGATATAGAGGATACCATAAACTGTAATGTTATTTTAGATTTCTTGTGATTTCATTATATATATGTTATAATTGTACAATTGTTTAATAAATGTATATTTTTGTAGTAACTCAAGAGTGAGAATTATTATAAATACAATAACAACTGAGATTTTTATAAATTAATATCATATATTGACTTTACGAGGCAATTATATCCTAATTTAAAAATAACGAATTCTAGAAAACCTTCTAGAAGTCTAATTTATCTTAAGATAAATTAGACGAAGCGCTTTTCCTATGGTTTTCTCAAGAAGAAAGGAATCCCTATCACTGGCCCTCTAATCCAAGAAAAATCCACCTTATCCTGTTCGGATTAGCGGGGTTTGGATTAGCGGGACTCTACTGTATTTGTTACTTTTTAATTTCTTGACTTGTGATATTTATAGACTTGTGTCTGTTATTCTAAGTATTAAAATGAATAAATAGATAACAGATGTTATTTATCAAAATACAAATTATTATGTACCAAGAACATTATGTTATTTTTGTCCCTCTGTCAATGTTCAGTATAAATGCATATTTTTATTAAAATACAAGATTAATTTTTAAATATCTAAGAAACATCATTATTTAAAACATTGTTTAAGTTATGAGTTTCCCTGGTAGGTACTGCTCCTTGTGGTAGGATGCAGAACTAATCTCAGACAGGCTTTGGAACTTATGCGGCCCACACACTGTCAGTTTTAACTGCACAGTTAAACTGTATAAAAGAAACTGTAAAACTAAACTTAAAGTATGTGTAATATGTGTTTATTGTACAGTTTTTGCTCAGTCTTGTCAGTTTTGATGACTTGTAAGTATACATTTTATCTTTATAAATGAGCAGAAAAAGAAAAGCTGTTGTGTGTTGCCTAATTTCTAGTTTAGTTTTGCTTGATGAAGAATCTCAATGATGAAAGCTGCGGAAACATTGATGTTTGGGCAACGTTATTTTCTATATTTATTTTTTATTAATTTAAACAAACCTGGTTTATAAATTGACATTGTTGACAAATAAAAAAGAAAGTCTTGTCTTGTTTACGGAAGACGAAAAATATTTGTTCTTTTTCCATTGTGAGATATCTTAAGTTGTTTTATCTTTGTATCTCAATAGTTCTCTGATTCAGTTCGACAAGAGACGCGTACATTTAGTGGTCCTTTGGAAATCTAACGAATTAGCTCTATGGACAAAAGAGAAAAACGATCGAATTTCGGAAAACCTCCTGACAGATATTCACCGTCCGATTACGACAAGGTAAGAGAAAATTCCGTTATTCCTTTAGCAGATAAGATGGGAGACGACTCATCAAAGCAGGGAAAGGCAGACAGCCAAACAGGAAAATCTCGTAAATCTCAGAGATCGGGGGTTAGTTTGACATCATCGCAGAGACGAGAAACTGAAATAAAATATATGAGAGCTTTAGCTGAATTAGAACGGGAGAAAGAACAGAAAAGACTGATGTTTGAAGAAGAAGAAACAAAATTAAAAATTAAAAAACAACAAGAGGAAGCGGAACGTAGACGCCACATCGATGAAGAGGAAGTGGAACGTAGACGCCACATCGATGAAGAGGAAGCGGAACGTAGACGCCGACTAATGGAGGCTGAAGAGCGCTATCTAGATCGACTTATCGCTATAAAAGAGAAGGAAGTGGGGCTAGCCATGTCTTGCTCAGGCTCTCGAGCGTCAATAAGTCTTGCTCCACTATAGGTGAGTATATTAAAACTAATAATTTATATATACGGGAGGGGGCTGAAGTAAACGGACCGGTCCATGATCTGAACCGGCCAAATGAACGGCCTACCGACCAAAGACGCATAATTACTCGAAAGGAAAATCAAGAAAGACCCAAATCCGGGGACGGGGAGGCCCGACAAGATGTAGATAATACATCTGGATGTCGTAGCAACGGTTGTCAAAATAAACATTATTGTGACACACCTAAAAACTCTAATCGGAAAAATCAACGAAATGAACCTAACATTTCAAAATTAATGATCCGACAATCTATTGGGAGGGATTTGCCTACATTTGATGGACAACCAAATGACTGGTTGATGTTTTTCAGTCAATACAGTCGTACTACCAATATATGTGGATTTTCAGACGAAGAGAACATAAGCCGACTTCAGAAAGCCTTAAAAGGTGACGCTGCTGACGCAGTGAAAGCTTTGTTTGTTTCTCCGGATAATTTACCAACAATAATAAAAACCCTTCAGATGAGATTTGGAAGACCGGAATTAGTTATAGAGAGTTTATTGAAAACAGTTGAGAGGTTGCCGAATGTTGCTGAAAATCGTACAGATCTACTTCTAAAATTAGCGACTGACGTACAAAATCTGACAGTTACCATTCAGGCACTGAAAAGACCCGAATATTTACAAAACCCTATAATGGTAAGAAATATTATTAAACGTCTACCACCGTACTTACAACATCAGTGGGGAAAACACTCGTTTACTCAGTGCGCTGGTATGCCTGACCTATACGATTTATCTACCTGGTTACAAGAAGAAGCAGCTTCAGCAAGTCTAAACTTTATACCTGATGACAAAGCAACTGTCAAACATGAAGAGCGATCGAACACAAAATCTGACTTTAGACGCAAACCAGCTACTGTTTATGCCACAGATAAAGCTTCGACGAGTCGAGGAGAGAGAAGAACTTGCGCTTACTGTGACAACAAAGAAGGACACACCATCGAAAAGTGCTACGCTTTTGCTAGGAAAGCGGTAGACGAACGTTGGGAGTGGGTGACGAAGAATAAATTATGTTTTGCCTGTCTGACGCCAGGATGTCGACTAACAACTTGTAACTCCCGCAAGACATGCGGTATAGACAAATGTGACCTCAAACACCACCCTCTTCTTCATAATACCTTCAAGCCAAAAAGAAGTGACTCTACAAAGGTGTAGTAGCTAGTGTTGCTCCAACCATCTGCCAGGGAGACGTCCTTTTTAAAATTGTTCCAGTCAAGCTCCAAGGACCTGAAAAGTCAATTCTTACCCATGCTTTCCTAGACGAAGGATCATCTGTAACTCTTTTAGACGCGGGGACAGCGAAAGAGCTAGGGCTTAGAGGCACAAAAGGCTCCACAAAACTCCAGTGGCTACAAGCTGATAGTCACCTAACTAAGGAAACAGAAATAGTAAGTGTGATCTTATCTCCAACGACAAGTAAGAACGAATTTACATTGAAAGGAGTACGAACTATTGAGAATCTGTCTCTACCTTCTCAGGACGTAAGCCACCGGCTGAAGAATAGGTGGAAACATCTCGAACATGTGACCACGAGTAGTAATGCAAAACCGAAGATCTTAATAGGGTCAGACAACGCGGACCTTATCGTGTCAAGAAAAGTTGTTAAAGGACCTCCAAACGCACCGATAGTCTCGCAAACCAAGTTGGGTTGGGTAGTTCTTGGACCGTTATCTTCCATGCCTCAGAGAATGGACAATGTCTTAATAGTAAAATCCATACCCATTGAAGGCCAAGATGAACATCTAGACAGACATTTTGGAACGTCGCTAGATATTGAAGAATGGAGAATAAAAGACCAAGTGGAGAAACCCAGATCGCGAGAGGATCGAAGAAGTGAAGAAATATTAGTTACTACCGCCAAACGTATTCCAAGCGGAGAAAGAGTTGAGACAGGATTGCTGTATAAATATGATGAGTCACATAAATTACCGGACAGGGACAGCAAAGTAGTGGCTCAAAGAAGATTAGAATCTGTTGAAAGGCAGATGAAGAAAGATCAATCATTTTGAGATGATATCAGTCGTATCCAACAATATACTCGTATATCCAAAACAGCCAGGAAACTGAAACACGAAGAGGCAACCAACCGAACCTGGTACTTACCACACCTTGCTGTGTTTAACCCAAATAAGAAGAAATTTCGACTCGTTTTCGACGCTGCCGTTAAGGCTAAGGCTAATGGGACTTCGCTGAATAACAACCTAGTGCCTGGACCTGACCTCCTACAACCCTTGCCAGGAGTACTAATTAAGTCCTGGGATCCAGGTGAGGGTAGCGGACGTACCACCGGCCTCAGGAGCCATATATCGACGACCAGTCACCAGACTATGCCACCTAACTTAGCTGGGCCCCGGAGGATGTTTGGGCAACGTTATTTTCTATATTTATTTTTTATTAATATAAACAAACCTGGTTTATAAATTGACATTGTTGACAAATAAAAAAGAAAGTCTTGTCTTGTTTACGGAAGACGAAAAATATTTGTTCTTTTTCCATTGTGAGATATCTTAAGTTGTTTTATCTTTGTATCTCAATAGTTCTCTGATTCAGTTCGACAAGAGACGCGTACAATTGGAGTAAAGAGTGGTTTCCTAAAAGAGGTGTTTTATCAAATAATTGCAATCTGCTGAAATAGTTGCATCAAGGAGAAAAAGTTAATGATTATAAAATTATTTTAGAATGGAAAGAAGTACATTTCAATTGTTACTAAGAAAAATAACTCCAATGATCGAAAAACAGAGCACACGATTAGGAGAGCCTATATCACCTGAAGCCAGGCTTACTGCCACATTACGCTTCTTAGCGACCCCAAGATGTTTTGAAGATTTTAAATTTTCTATGAGGATTTCTCCTCAATCACTTGGACAGATAATTATAAAGATATGTAAAGCAAAGTGCTGAAAAATTATATTCAGGTAAATAAACAATCATTAAAAATATATATTGTAAAAAAAATATTATTTTTGGTTATTATATTATTATTTTTTTTTTTTTTTGCTTCCGAGCTTACCGAAGGTAACGGAAGCTATGTGATCGTTTCGAAGAACGAAAAATTTTTAGGTCTCCGATTTTAAAAATTCCAAGACAGAAATCCGTTTCAGACATCAGGGAACATTTTTGGTTCCGTGTCTGTCTGTCGGTCTGTCGTTCAATTTTTGCGAACCAACATATCTTAAAAACTACAGGTTCAATTTTTATGAAATTTGGGTGGTTGGTCATAATTAGCCCATTGTTGGTCCCATATAAGTTTCTACCTTCTGCGCCAATTTGTTTTTCTTCCACATGCGCACAAACATACATTTATTTACACCTATAGCATCAAAAGTACTTATCTGATTTGAATGAAACTTTTATAGTTTATCGAAAGTAACCTGCAGATGACCACAGATTAATTTGAACAGTCTACGCTCTTTAACTTTTGCTAAATTGATACTTTAATTCGTGTAAAAAATCTAAACAATTTTGACAGATTAAAAAATACGGGGGAAACAACTAAACCAATTTGACAATAATGACTTTTAAAAGCATAAAATCAATAAAGTTCGTGGATGGGATGCGAGGAAGCTAAGTGCCACATCAATTGGCAGTCTATTTTTTATATATATATATATATATATATATATATATATATTATTATTATTAATTATAATTGATCGTAAGAAAAGTTTTCAAGATAATGTTTTGCATTTCTTTGTTCTCCACATGATGATGCGAGGATGACCACATTTTAAAAGGTCACCATGTGCTTAATACTAGAGCTAGGATATTGAAATGAACCAAATTTTCAGTACCGAAGTGACACACAATGGATAATCAATTATTAATGATAAAATATATTTTAAACTTTTTTAGGTTAAATTCTTTGTTACATATAAAATAAACTTAAATATTAGGGGGGGGGCGCGTCCCTTCCCCTAACGACGACGCCCGTGGCCCGTGAAGTAAATAATAGAAGATCTTTTCGCCCATTCGCCTCCTCTACCCCCCCCCCCCCCCCCTTTAGCACTGCACACAAGCTAAGTACATACCTAGGTAATTAGGTAGTTTATAGATAATAATAATGTTTCTCTATTGAATAGTCGTCTCACATAAAATTAATTAATAAATCTATAATTAGAAAAAGAATGTCGACAATCATTTACAAAGATAATAAAGGCAACACTGACACTGATTAGCGTAACTACAAAGGATAGAGATGATTAGTGTGACGTCACTAAAGTTTTCGAAAATTTACTCAGTGTTTGTTGTGTTCCATTACCTTATCACCTCTTATCAAACCCATGTAAAATGAATGGGAGAATTTTCTCTACTTTTTGATTAATTAATTATAAAATTACTATTGATATATAAGACTTTTCACCCTTTGAACATTATTGTACCGAGTCTATTTTAAGGAGTGGAACAAAGAAAACATTAAAAACTTTCGTTTCAGTTATTTAAAACAAGTATTTGTGTGAAGGGTCATATCATCGAAACAGCTATTTGGTGTTTTCATCATTTTACTTAATTTTTCGTATCTCCTGTTTTAACGTTGCCTCAACCTAACCACCGAACTGAGTAAGTACACCTTATATCTTAGAATAAGAATAATATAATTAAGTATTTACATAATTTTACATATATATGTTACATCGTCTTAATACAAAAATATTTTATCAACACAAATCGAACTTCAACAAACACAAATCACCATTCAGACATTTATCTATACTATAGTACACATTAATATTAGTGAGAATACATATTTTAATCTTTTTTAGTGGTAAGGATTTAGTATTGGGAGTTTATTAAACAATTTACTCCCAATGTAAACAATACTTCTTTCTTGTCTTCTATGAACTCTTCCTTATTGCTGAGATCTTTAGGGATAAAGATATATGTCCATAAAGATCTCAGCAATAAAGAAAATGTTATTTTTATCTCTAGCTCTGGTTTCATAATTATGAACTATTTTCTCATGGTTTGGGTTGAACCCTCCTTGTAAATGAAGTAATTTTCTTAAAGACTGA
This sequence comes from Gerris lacustris, assembly GCA_951217055.1. Lineage (NCBI taxonomy): Eukaryota > Metazoa > Arthropoda > Insecta > Hemiptera > Gerridae > Gerris > Gerris lacustris. The sequence goes on along the minus strand of OX578283.1, from coordinate 5,252,865 downwards.
CTAAAATTATTAATAGCTCTTTCCTCTTTGTTTTAATGATTTTTGGCTTAATACTATTAAGTGAAAACTGTAGCTGTGAAGTTGGTATTATGATGAAAATTACTTCTGGGTATTTTCCTCGCAATCAGGGCACACCGACACAGGTCTAGAGGTGTACCTAATTAATTATTTTTTGATATTATTGGGATTGTGGTTGGGATAAGGGCGAACAAGTCTATATATCTAACTTCTAATTTAACTTTACATTTTTTACCAACTTAACTGTTGTTTTATTTAATTTATTTACTGTATTATTATTTTTATTTTTTTTTAGCAATATGGTTTTGTGCTTTGTACCCCAGTGTAATCACTACAGCCATAAAGAAAAATGCAGGTTTATTTCATTTCCAAAGGACCCACACCAAGTGAAAAGATGGACACATCTAATAAGGTTGGTCTTTTCTTTCCTAATCTGTTATAGGTAGGTAGTTGGGCATAATACATTTCATGACTATATTTAATTTAATGAGACATTTATTGTCCAATCACTTAATTTCTGAGCACTAAAAAAGACTGAAAAACACATATTGGAAAAATGTTTTCTTGTGGAAAAATGGCTGCAACTTGTTTTTTCTTTTTTTTTGTTATTGAAACTTCCTCACCTGAAGCAATGACATAATAGTATTATTATCCTAGAGAGAGAGTAAGGTCATATCAAAAACATAACCTAACAAGCAGCTGAACAATTAATAAGGATCTTACAACATTGTTTATTAGCAGCACTTGTTAATAAGGGGTTATGTTATTGAAAATAATAAGCAATTGAAAATTCTTTCAATCAGTGTGTGGTTTCATTCATCAGGTTCTTACCTGATAGATAGAATTTATCTGATGCCTGCTTATTCATCATGGTCACAACCTGATGAGACCTAATTTCTCAGCGGTAGGAAAAATAACTTATTACCTTGCCGAGCTGATGACTTACCTGATGGCCTTATCAAAACCTAGAATTTAGGTACCTTCTTTGGTTTTCAAAAACATTTTTGTTAATATATTTTTAGCTAAAAGTTATTTGTGTAAAACTTAAAATTAATGAAATAACTACTAATTTTTTAACAAACTAAATTCATTGTGATGAGGTGTGGTTTTATTAATCAGATAAAATGATTCCTAATTTTACCCCCACTAATCATCAGTTAAAACATTGAGCATCTCATCTGACAGTTTGACCTGCTGAATAAAACCACACCCCGAATGTGATATGGGTCTCTGCACACTCTCCCCATCACCAAAACGTTATTAGATTATATTCTGAACAAGCAATATTAGTGTCTATGAACAAGTAGACAAAGAATATGTAAATATTTTTTTGAAATTTTGTTTCTGGTCACAATGATGTTAAATATAAAAAAATAAGTTATCATGAAAAAAGTGCATAAAAAAATTATTGCATAAATACTAAAAAGGTGTTACCTACTTTTGTTAATAAATGTGCAGAGTACTTTTGTAAACTACAGCAGGTTATTATTAAATTATTCACTTTATTTCATTACAGAAGAGGGGATACAACTCCATCAGTGCATGCTCGTGTTTGCTCCTGCCATTTTAAGGATGGTAAAAGATAAAATGGACCTACAATATTTACTTGGAATAAAAGTAAAACATTTGAATTTCATTCACCTGAAAAAAGGATTAGATTAGGGTGAGTTTTTGGTCATGTTTTTATCTCAGGAGACAAATGTATGTTTATAGATTTTTAATACAAACATAACTATTCCATATTCTGAGACTGAAAATCAGAAGTTCATAGGAAACTTTTTTTTGGGGGATTTACAAGGCAGTTTGTATTACTGATCGAACACAACAATTAATAGCTAAGAAGTAATTATTAACTTAATAATATGAATAAATACACCGTTTCGTTACCACATGCTCATTCCTGAATATTTACCAATCCGTCTATTCACTGTTCTGTAATTTATTTTTTTGTTGCAGACCAGTAAGAAGACAGTTGGATTTAGGTAGCCCTGATGATCCATCAGCTAATTTAGAACCTACTGTGACACAGCAAATTGTATCATGTCAAAAGGAACCAGTTTCTGAAAATGAGGCCTCTGGTTCATATCCTAATGAATCAGTTTCTGAAGACGTAGCCACTAGTTCATATAATTACGAATTAGTTTCTGAAGACGTAGCCACTAGTTCATATCATAAGGAATCAGTTTCTGAAGACGTAGCCACTAGTTCATATAATTATGAATTAGTTTCTGAAGACGTAGCCACTAGTTCATATCATAAGGAATCTGTACCTGAAGACATGGCCATTGTTTCATATCATAATTCAGATTCTTGTGAATGCAGTCACACTTTGCCAGCTAGTGTTGAGGCAGAACTTTATTTTCTGCGTCAAGAAGTAGAAGATTTAAAAAAAAAATTAAAAGGAGCAGAACAAAAATTTTCTCTAAATTTAGTTATGGAGAATGATAAAAAAGTTAAAATGTATACAGGCTTACCTTCAGCAAGCACACTGAAAACCATTTTTTATCTGCTAGAAGAAGTGGAAGTAACCTATTGCAGAGGGTTGAATGTCACTAAATATACTAGAGAGGAACAAATATTTATAACTTTAATGAAGCTTAAGATGAATTTGCCGCATTACGACCTTGCCATAAGATGGAACTGTAGTGAGGCTATGATATCAAACATTTTCTTGACTTGGTTAAACATTCTGCACTGTGTAATTTACAAGCAAATAATGGGGACTGTTCCAACTCAAAGGAAAAACCAGTCTTGTTTACCGGCTTGCTTCGTTCCATTTACTGCTTGCAGAATGATTTTGGACTGTACTGAAATGTCACGTGAGGAACCTGGAGAATTAGAAAGAAGTCTTTCAGTCAATATAAAAAAAAGAGCACACTCAAAGGATTGGTTGGTGTGGCTCCTAATGGCGTTGTGACATTCCTCAGTGGTCTTTACCCAGGCTCAACATCAGACAAGCAAATTGTCCAAAACAGTTCTGTAATAAATGTTTTCGAGCCGGGGGACCTAATTTTGGCTGATAAAGGGTTCTTGATAAGAGACCTTTTGCCACAAGGAGTATCAGTTAACATTCCCCCTTTTCTTACGACCCCACAATTTACTCCAGAGCAAGTAAAAAAAACTAAAACCATAGCCCGTGCTAGAGTTCATGTTGAAAGAGCTATAGGAAGGATAAAAATGTATAAAATCTTAGATCTGATTCCTGCAACACTAGCACCTTTCTCATCTAAAGTTTGGCAAGTTTGTGGCGCCCTTACAAATTTTCATAACCCTCTTATAAAAGAAGTTGAGGGAAGTATGGATTGTGAGGGGAACAGTGGTTCAGATTCTGAAGATAACCGCTCATGGCATGAATCAGATGAAGAGGAAATTTAGAACTATCCCGTTTCTTTTTTATTAATTGTATTATTTAATTACTTACATAATTATTTAAAAGTAAATTATAATTAATGTAAAACATTACAAAAAGATATAATACTTGTATTGTTAATTATATTTTTTATGAGAATATTGTTAATTCCCTCTACCTAACTTTAATATAAAATATTGATACACTAATATAAAAATACGGATACTAATTACAAATTTTTTTCCTTCAGACTCGCTTTACTCACACTAGTTAGGGTTTTGTAGATACTTCTCAAAACCCTTATACCGAGGGTGATGTGACCATCTATCCATCACTCTTTGGTTCATAGGTACAAATTTGAAACACTTGTGCAACTATTTGACCCAACCACAGTAAAAATATACGGAAGTTAAAAATTAAATATGTGCATGGGCAATTCATAAAAATGTGGTAAACACAAAAATTTATATATACTTTTTTTTTTAATTTATGAATAGTAGATTGCAAATACATTTATGAGTTCCTGAGGTAGCTCAAATAAAATTAAATATATAAGTATAAAAAAAAGGAGAAATATTAAAAAAACAAACTTTTTTTTATAAAATTCAGTGTATATATTTTCTTTAAATAAATATTTAACAATTAACAATATACTCTAAAAAATTCTGGTAGAACATTAATTTATATGTGGTAGAACATTAGGTTAATTTTTTTTTTTAAATTATTAAAGTACTAATCATAAAATAAAATAAAATAAATGCGGTTCATAGCTTTTTAAACAGTTCAAAAAGTTTCAACCATTTAATATCTAAATTAAATAAAATATTTTTAAAAAATTGAATAAATGAATCCTTTATTCCTAATACCTTTGGATTTACAAAAAAAAAAAAAAAAAAAAAAAAAAAATGAGTTCCTTAGAAAACTTACAAAAAAAATGAATATTTTAACCATTTTTATTCCAACAAATGGTTTATAGTTTAACTATGCCAATAGGGGTAACATGTAAGCCATAAATTTAATTTATTTAAATTTTTCTTTAATGATTTTTTTTTTTTTCACAATAAGCTTTCACAAAAAAAAAAAAAATTAAAAGACTTGAATTCTTTTCATGTAACTTAGTTACAAACGTTATTCTTTCTTTCAAACCATGTGGTGTTTATAAGTGTCGAAGAAAAAACAAAATATTTCTAATAAAATATATATTTTTTTTTAAACTAAACCTTCTCGTAGAAATGCAGAGCTGCAATGCTCTCTAATTGCTGGTACAAGATACAAAAGATTAAGTATCGTCTCTACAAACAATCCACAAAATTCATTATTTATTTCTGTCTATTTTTTTACCTCAAAATTACCCCTGTGAGACCCAACCCATCTACCCATGTAAGTATTTTTTTATAACTCGTAACAACGTTTTTTTTTTATATATATTCGTTAATTACTCTCTAGGTTTTAGAAGGAAAGCTAAAGAATATTGGGGAATTTTTTTAGAATTACTGGGAAAAAAATTCTTTGGATTAAAGCTGTGCCTTCCAAAGCTCAAGACCCTAATAAAGGGGGGGGGGATATTCAATTTGCACTGACCGCAAATCTTGTTGTTCTTGCAAAAAGTGCAATATATATATATATATATATATATATATATATATATATGCTTAGAGAATTCGCAATTTATGTGCCAAGACTGTGAAATTCAATTTTTTTTATCGTATTAAGTTCCTACATTGGCAAATGAAACTTATTTTTTAAATATTCTTTTAATTTTTTTTTAATATATTTTTTTCATGTTGGGTAGTAAAAATTAAAAAATTAACAGTCATAAAAAAAAGATGTTTTTTTTTTTCTAATGTAATTTTATTGATATATTGCAAACTATATTTTTTTACTAATAAATAAATATTATTTCTATACTAAAAAAAAAATATATATTTAAATAATAAACAATCTTCATTTTTTTTAAAAATATTGGGTCTGATAGACGCATCCCGTGCACTGGTGTGATTTTTTTCACCCGTGCACTGCAGGGTTAAATAATTTAAAATCTAGACATTTCTCAAATCCGGACAGATGTTTTAAAAATAATTTATTTATTGATTCTTAATTTATTATAAATTTAGTATGTAAATTTAATTTCTTAAGTTTGTTGACTTGATAGTCAACATACCCTTCAATAAGGGAGACGATAATAAAAATATTCTGTATCCTGTCAAATCCGGACATATGGTAACCCTATTTATAGGTCTATAAATGTTTTTTCCTTTCTTTTTTTTAAGTTTATATAATAAAGCAATAGCTATAGCTTTAATATGCAACATAAAGAACTACGTCTTTTAAAAATGTGGAAGTTCTATAAAATAAGAAGTGAAACAAAATATTTTTGGTTAATGTTTTTATTTTCATCTTTTACAATTTAAATAAGAAAAAAATAAAGTCTTAAGTATGTATATTTTCCATGTATTAATATACAAGAAACATCGGGCACAGGGTACCTCGGAACTTTTCCTCACTTCAGAGGCCACTAAAGTGGCTTCCCCTGCTGCTTCACCGTATTATTAACCGTTTTAAAGTTTCAAAATTCAACTCAATTTTTGATTTTTTACAATTTCTTAAAAATAATTGCTGACTCAGCAAAAAGGGTTCAAGATGGTGGAAAAAGTTGATTTTCCAGGTGGCACCACTACAGGTAAGGACCGATTTTTATGCCAAGTTTTAACTCTCTAGGTTAAATACCTTGGGCGCTACGATGATAACACACACATACACGTACAGACACTATACCGAAAACCACTTAGGAGGTCTTAAAAAAACCCAAAACGGATAATTCAGTTAAACCCTTCTTTTTAAATTAATAGAATTAAAATAGAGATAAAATCATAGAGATTCGAATGGTTCACAGGTACCAATAAAGTGGTAGTCAGTTTTGTCTTTCTGCTCACAGCTTATGGCTTATAGGATCTATTTAATTTGAATAGCACGAAGGTGTTTTTGGAGCCAACAGCGCCCAGTTGAAAGACCTACCATGCAACACAGTCCCTATCCTGCAAACTCTCTTCTTCTAAGTTATAGGTCATTATGGTTTTATGCGACAGTGGATTAATTCCATAAGATATTTTGCTAGCTTGCCAAGTTGCAGGCTAGTTTGAATTTTGCATGGTTTGTTAAATTATATACTTCAGCAATTAAGTAATGGGAAATAGCGTTACCTGCAGGGAAGATCTGTAACAGAAATGTTGTGATGGGCATAACAGAGGAGTGCTGCCATGTGGTGGCACTTAACTTGACCACGAGGACAAGTACACTGGCTAGACTTAATGCTATCATTCCTTAGTTCAATCTGCAATAAAATAAATTTAAAAAAAAGGTAATAAAAAAGTCTACTGATATCAATATAATATATACAAATGGATGTCTTGTCTGTTTGTGATTTATAGACTTTGACAATGTTTGACCGATCGCCATAAAAGTTTGCACATATATGTATTTTTTCATGGAGAAGGATTATATTATTTCAAATTTAAAATTTTGGTACACAGGGGTAAAGGGTTCGGGGTACAAAAGTCAAAATAGTATATACCCTGCATGATGCATGTCATTGGAAAGTTCTTTAAGAGTGAAGTAATGGTTGTTATGTACACTTTGGTCATATTTTCACATAAGAGGGGAGTAAAAAGAAAAGGCAGCGGAAAAATGTTGTTTAATTAAAAATAATAATCCATGTTTTTTTTTTGCATGATCAACTATATGTTGCTTGCTCAAGAGGAGGCACTCAACACAAAATTAGAAAAAAAAAATTGTTTATCTACTCGTATTTTGCTAATAATTAGCTTAGTTCAATTTATTTTAAGTTTAATTATATAGTGAATGGAATAGTAATTATTATTTATTTATTCACGTGAATTATTAATAAAAAATGTTTATTGATCATTATCTATTTATACCAATAAAAATTATAGAATTTCATCAGTATAAGTCATCCTTCATTATTCTACAACTAATATTCGAGTAGATTCTAGATTACATTCACATCATCCATGTTTAAATGTACATACAGAGATAATATAAACAGGCAGGACAAAGTCTTCCGGGTTTTGCTAGTACAATATATTTACGAAGTCAGCTTTCAGCATTAGTTAGAAAACTTATTGATTCCCCTTACTGTTTTATTGGTACTAATGATGATCTGTATAGACTGAAAGCTGGCTTTGTAAATTTAAATATTATAACAGTAAAGAGACAGATTTCATGTTTAGTGTTCATGTATTGTGGAACTCCTCGGCTCATTTTATTATTTAATTAAACTTGAAATTAAACTGAATTTTTAAATTGACACATTCCTGAAAAAGTTCCAATGTCTTACACAAGTAGGGTATGGCTTGTTGAGCAACAAAGAAAGCTTCTATGATTGAAAGGAAAGTATTCAATTGTAACAATAAATTGGCCATTGTATTAACCCCATTGCTAGAATAATGTTAACAATTTTATTATTCAAAGATGGAGTGGCAAGTAAGGCATATTAACGACCTTTGGTTGTTCATAACTTACTTGTTTTCCAAGTAGAACTAAAACAGAGGTGATGTTATAAATGTATTATACAATGAAAATTATGAAAGAAAAATGTATGAGATCTTCTAGCTAGCAAACCTTTACAGAATATGTTTGATTTTTATAACTGGCTTGGACTTCTCCATCCAAATAACCGTCTGCTAAGGCACCATTTTTCACCCTACCAGCTTCAAATGCATTTTCACCTGGAAATGAATAAAAACTGTCATAAATATTTGATGCTTACTATGTTTTCATGATAAAAAACATCAGGGTCAAACCTAGGTTCAACCCAATAATAGGACAAAATATTTCAAGAAAGCTATGGTCGAACCTGGGTCGAGATTTTGATGCAACCTAGCTTCAGGGCCGGGTTAGGTCCAAATTGAAGGAGAAAATAAGGATTAAAACCGGGTTCGACTCAACCCAGGGTAAAACTGAACAATATGATACGGTTTATAGAAAAGATGGCGGACTCTAACGTATTTTGACTCTTAACGTATTTTTTTGACAAAGGGATATAAACCCTCCTATGAACAAATCATACATATATAATTTCTCGTATGTTTAAATCATACAAATGTACTGTTTGACAAAGGAATATAATCTCTCAAGTGTATAAATTAAGCAAAGTTGTGCCGCCAAGCGATTCTCGACCGTATCATCTCCTTCAGTTCAGCCCAACCCAGATCCGGTTATGTTACAACAAATTGCGATTAAATTTTTATTTTGAGAAACCTAATGGAAGGTCATACATATTTGACCCAGACTTTTTCAACATTAAAACACTTCAAGGTTAAAATTGTTAGATTCGGTTGAACCTAGGTTCGACCCGGATATTTTTAAGCAAAAAAATATAGTAGTAAAAAATAAAAAATATTTAGTAAAACAGTTTACATAACAGTAAAGTATTAAAGAAATTTTCCTCTAGCTTTGAAACTCAATGAAGTATCCTTAGAATCAAAGACTTGAAGATAAAGATACTTTAATCTGCAAGGTAATAAAAGATTATTTACTTATGAGATTTTGTTCCGGGTTAGGGGCAATGTGCCTATTCCACCCATGTTGGTACATCTATACTACACAACAATCACTGACTATCCTAGGAACAAGGCGTTAATGACGAGACCAAGACCTTTTTTATTTATAATAACGAGTATAATAATATATATGATAAGAGTACGTCGTATGTATACTTGTTTAAGATTTCGAACAAAAGTAATTGCATACGTCAACTTAATATTACTGAGTAATCTGACATACCTTTACGAAGAATAGTGTTATCCTCCGAAAAAAAATCCAGTATAGATGCAATTTTAATAACACTCGATGAGGTGGAAGTCATAATATACAAACTAAAATAGAAAAACCATTTCAAAAATAAGAACAGACAAAGACGCTATCAACACCAAAAACATACTCAAAAAAACACTTATTTTTAACTACCAGAACAGCAATTTTTAATATTTTCTTACCTCACCTTGTTAAATAGACTTGGTACAATAATGTTCAAAGGGTGAAAAGTCTTATATATCAATAATAATTTTATAATTAATTAATCAAAAAGTAGAGAAAATTCTCCCATTCATTTTACATGGGTTTGATAAGAGGTGATAAGGTAATGGAACATAACAAACACTGAGTAAATTTTCGAAAACTTTAGTGACGTCATTACTAATCATCTCTATACTTACTACGTTCACACATCGTTTTGGAAACGGTTTTGAAAACGATCCGCTAGTTCAAAACGCTGTACGAACGGAGATCGACGGATCGTATCGGTTTAGATCCGATCCACCAAAAATACGTGATCGAAACGGGGGATCGAATTCAAAACGCTCGTGTGAACAGGTCGTGGAGGGGATCGAGGGTTCAGGTTATTTTACTCTTAACCACTTTTTAAGTTCTTTGTTTTCGTGAGCTTCCGTTTCTTTTTTTTTTAACTGCAAAAACGTTTTTAAACAAAAGTTAAAACTATAAAGAACCTGTAAAAACTTTTAATAACTTGTAAATAAAATGTAAAAATTCGCGGACATATTGGGTAACAAGAAAGAAGGTTTTACTCGTGACGTCACCGTTACGAGATTTCGAAAACAAATATTTCGATCACCTGTATTTTTTGTTGTAAGAACGCGTATCGTTTTGAAAACGAATTGGATCCGAAACGCTTTCAAAACGATGTGTGAACGTAGTAATTGTTAGGTTATAGTATTAGTAAGTATATGGTGTACAGAGTAATAATTTTGTTTTATGAAATCCAGAAATATTATTTTATATTCAAACAATATTACTAATTATTTAAACTCTATCAACAAATATATATGTAATACAGACGACAAGCAACGTATACAAGTGATTAGCAATGGACTACGGAGTAGAGAGTATAGCATAACCTTCTTATTCCCAAGTATTGTTTTTAGTTTAGATTGATTTAGCGTGTGTGTACAAGTTAGTTTATACAACAGTGAGATGGAGGTACCAGAGTACGAGGAATATAAGTGCTTCGATGAAACAGCTTCCTTTATCTACAGCTCCTTCTCTTCATCTCTAACTCCAGGTAACTTTGCAACTATTAAATCATTTCTTTGTCTTGATCTCCTCGTTGTATTTGAATGTGGGCGTGTAGCCTCATTATCTGATTTCAATCGGTACCAGATGTTAGGTTTCTAGACCAGTGTATAGTCGAATTATTACTCGACTAGTTCGCTCTGACAGCGTCAGTAAATTGAAGGAAGGGCTCTTGATGTTGACATCTTGAAGGTCAGATGTCAAAATCTCAACCTCTCCTTGGCTCTCCCCTACACGTCGACAATAGGCAGGAGTGTCAACTCTCATGCTAGTTAATATTTTAAACTGGTTTTGATAATGAGGACAGTTGGCTTAAAACAGTTCTTTCTTAGCACTAGAACAGTAAAAAGTTGGAAGACAACCGAGTCCATTTGCTCCAGTCAGCTGACTGTCTTAACATTCTCTGCACAAGACAGTGTACGCTACTACTAGTCAACTCTCATCGTGCAAACGCTGCTTTAGGTGCCCACAGACGTCGTTCTTTTTCGGCAGTTTTAACCGTGCGGGTAAAACTGTACGGGTAATCAGGAAGAACGAAGGTATCCACAGACGTCGTTCTTTTTCGGCAGTTTTAACCGTGCGGGTAAAACTGTATGGTTAAACAGGAAGAACGAAGGTATCCACAGACGTCGTTCTTTTTTGGCAGTTTTAAGGGTAAAACTGTACGAAGTCGACACTGATAAAAACCGTCCTTTTTGTATTTGTCGTCCCACACACGAGCCGACTTGAAGAACTCGTTCAAAACGGACGGTTAAAATCAACCCGTCCTTTTTGACTGCGTCGTCCCACACAAGAGCCGATTTGAACAACATGTTCAAAACGGACGGTTACATCAAGCTGCAGCAGATATTATTGAACGCCGGCAAGGAGGACGGTTTTTAGCCACACACCGACCGTTTTACCCGTACAGTTAAAACTGCCATAAAAGAACGACGTCTGTGGCCGCCTTTAAAGCTGGGCTCATAGCAGTGTTTTTGAAGTGCTTTAGAATAATCTCTATGGCAATCATAAAATGACACAGAAAATGACACTTCTAAACCAACATTCTGGTGCTTATGCCAACCTGAATTAAAACCTTCCTGTCGTCTTCTCCTTGTTTATATTTTTATTTTTTATTTCCAAACCATACTTTTAGAAAGAGTATTGTAATTTAATAATATATTTGTTTATAACGTGAATGGAACTGTGTGTAAGTGGACAAGGAAGGAAGGTTGGGGAAAGCACTCTGTGATGTCTTCACTGCTTCATGAATATAGTGTTATCTGTATCTGTATAGCCCAAACATGCATAAAAACGCATGCTGTAAACCTCTAAAGTGTAATTCTACTGTACTTCCTAACCAGGCCTAAAACACCAAAAGAGAACAAGGCCAGACTAAAGCACTTTCCACAAGACTAGTGTTCCCTAGAAGGCTAAAAAAACTCAATACTAAAACTCAAACACTTTAGAGAACATATCTTGAAAAACTATATATTTATACACTCGAATTATTATAATCAACTCAACTCTGTTTCGACTTGACAACGTAAACATAAACATCAAAACTAATAAATCCAGGTTCTGTCACTCGCATCGCAACAACTAGTTTCAGCTTAAAAACAATACTTAGATATACCATTGCGCTGGTATGATGTGTGATGGAAAGATTAAATCAATAAAACTCAATAAAATTAATTGTCTTGACAGAATGTGTAAATACATAATAGTGCAGATTTACCCCGTGATCTACTGATCTAACATTGATATAAACCCCTTCTTAAATTATTTAATTCAATGCTTGAAATATATTAATTTTCTACTCTTATTGTGTTGTAGATTTACCCAAAGAACCATGTGAAATAGTTGACAAGACATGGTTTGTCAAAATTGAAGCTACTTCACCTGTCAGGAATACAACAGAAGTGGATCAGAATTCAGGTAACTCTAAATCAGTATTGTCTGTTTTCCTTCTTTTATCATATGATATTAGTGATTTTATTAACTGCCTTGTTATAACTACAAATAAATAAATAAATAACCATTTATTAGAAATAAGTTCACAATTTGTTTCAATATATTCAGTAATTTTCAGATTATTTCCAAATCAGCTGATTGCAGTGGTTAGTTTTTAGAATGTATGTTTTCCATTCTCCAACGTGCATTCAAATACACTGACAATAATAGACTTCTTTTTATCATAACAACATAGTATTATATATTAACATCTCATAATACAATACGGTTTAATTAATTAATTAACTTTTTTTATCAAATTTACTTATAGCAACATAATATACACATAGTAGAGTTGTAACTTAAGATAATTTAATTTCATTGGTTGCCATCCATCCATTTCTCACAATATACTTCTCCCATCCTTCTCCACTCTTTTCTATCTTAAGCTCCTCCTCCAGGTGCTTCTTCCGCAGCAGGTCCTTATTCCTTATCCCATCATTGAGTTCTTGGTCTTCCTCCTTTTTCTTTTATACTCAATTAGTGTCCCCTGTAAATAGTGCAAAGAATAATTGTGTTTTGTGTTGTTTCAGCAGGTAATCAGTTGGAATGTGAGCCAGAACTGAAGTTATTTAAAACAGAAGTTGCTTCACCTGCCAGGGAGCAAGTAGAGGAGTATTCACTATGTCCTTCAGGTAACACACTAAACATGTACACCCCTAGGCTACTCACCTTGCAACTTTAAGCTCATTAGATATAGTCATGTTTAATCTATCCATTATTGAATTAATTTCAAAATTATATTCTCTGATTATGTTGTAGAATTACCCAAAGAACCTTGTGAAGTAGATAGCAAGGGATGGTTTGTAAAATCTGAACCTGCTTCACCAGTCAGGGATACTACAGAAATCAACCAGGATCCAGGTAACTCTAAATTATTATTTTCTCTGTTTAGTATCTTAATTTAAATGTCAATGCTTTTATTAATGACTTGTTGTTATTACAAATAGTGTAAAGAATAATTGTGTTTGTGTTAATTCAGCAGGTAAACAGTGGGAATGTGAGCCGAGTCTGAAGATGTTGATTAAAAGAGAAGTAACTTCACCTGCCAGGGATGCTCAACATGTTCAGGAGAGTCCACCAGGTAACCCTCCAACATTAATCTCTAAGGCTACGCTCCTTGCTACCTAAAGCATTGACCTTTCTCTTGTTGATTGTCATGTTTTGTATTATTGTTTTCTAAATATTAGTAAATGTTAGGAAACTAAACAAAATGGGTGCAGTACTATTACTCATTATTTGTTTAGGTACTACAAAAAAAACATTATCTGAACAATAGGTAAAATTCATTTGAAGACTAACTTCATTCAACCCAAATTTTTACTGTGGTGGTCTCCATTTTCACAGTATCCTTTCCCATTAACACTTAATGGGAAAACAGCATGAAAATAATAAATTGTATATAAATAGTAAAATATTATACTTCATCCTTATTTAAGATGGCGGTCTTTTATATTCTTCATAGTTTCTCTAGAACACCAATACCTAGAGAGCTGAAATTATGCATGGAGGTTGCTCTTACACCCTAGGATCTTGATAAGAAATCATCTTACAATAAGCTAATTAATTCAAAATGGCGGCCATTAGTACAAATCACTGTAACTCAGGAAACTCTGTGGCATCTAGGTATTCTCCCTTAGTAAAATAATTAAAATATTACTCCTCGGTAAATATAAAGGGGGGGGGGGCATTAAAAATTACACACTTATGAAATAGGCTATAACAAATATATATATAATACTGACGACAAGCAACATATACAAGTGATTAACAACAGACTACGGAGTAGAGAGTATAGCATAACCTTCTTATTCCCAAGTATTGTGATTTCAGTTTAGATTAATTCAGTGTGTGTGTACTAGTTAGTTTATACAACAGTGTGTTGCAGACGCCAGAGTACGAGGAATTTAAGTGTTTCGATGAAACATCTTCCTTTATTTATAGCTCTGTCTCTTCAATTGTAACTCCAGGTAACTTTGCAACTAAACATTCCTTTGTCTTTATCTCCTCGTTGTATTTTAATGTGGGCGTGTAGCCTCGTGTATCTGATTTCGATCTGTACCTGATGTTAGGTTATTAGACCAGTGTATAGTCGTATTACTACACGACTAGTTCACTCTGACAGCGTCAGAAAATTGAAGGAAGAGCTCTTGATGTTGACATCTTGAAGGTCAGATGTCAAAATCTCAACCCCTCCTTGGCTCTGCCCTCCATTTTATCGATAATCCCAAATCTCTCGCTATCAGTATAAACTCTAAAGGTGTATCTAATCTTTAAGTGAGATATACATACTTTGATGACAAATAACCTAGTAGTAACATCAGAAGAATCTGAAATTGAGGTAACATTAATCCACCAGGTCCCAGGCCAAAAGCTCTAGGCCCATTGCCCCTTACCCCTAGGCCTTTTGCCCCTTACCCCAGGCCAATTTTCTTAGGCTACAGGCTCATTCTACGACCAATTAATTCCCTACGTCTATTACTAAATGTTAGTCGAATCGACGAAGTAGATTTGACGGGAATTTGCCAGAAAATGAGTGTATGCTCAAAAGGACTGCTACCGCTACACTAGCAGGTGTGTTACTAACCAGTGCAAGCATACAAGTGTAAAAGGTTAAGGTTCAAACTGTGCTCGTCGATTCGACTAACATTAGCATTCCAGGGTTAACATTCTCTGCACAAGACAGTGTACTCTACTACTAGTCAACTATCATCGTGCAGACGCTGCTTAAAGCTGGGCTCATAGCAGTGTTTTTGAAGTGCTTTAGAATAATCTTTATGGCAATCTAAAAATGACACAGAAGATGTCACTTCTAAACCAAAATGCTGGTGTTGATACCAACCTGAATTAAAACCTTCCCGTCCTCTTCTCCTTGTTTATATTTTTGTTTTTTATTTTTAAGTCAAAATTTACATTGTAATTATTGAATTCACATTTGTTTTTTATTTCCAAACCATCCTTTTAGAAAGAGTATTGTAATTTAATAATATATTTGTGTATAACGTCAATGGTACGCTGTGTAAGTGGACAAGGAAGGAAGGTTGGGCAAAGCACTCTGTGATGTCTTCACTGCTTCATGAATATAGTGTTATCTGTATCTGTATAGCCCAAACATGCATAAAAACACATGCTATGAACCTCTAAAGTGTAATTCTACTGTACTTTTTTACCAGGCCTAAAACACCAAAATAGAACAAGGCCAGACCAAAATACTTCACTATCAACTTAAAGACCAGTTTCAGCTTAGTAACAATATTTATATACAGTGTGTCCCAAGGTAGAGTATCTGAGAGAAAATTTTTTCTTATTTTTGGGTTTTCGAAAAAAAAATCATTCTTTATAAAAACTTCTGCTTGTTCTTAAACCTCTTAAAATGCTAAAATTTTCATGATTTTGTGTACAGGGTGTTCTGTTTTTTGAAAACTTTAAAATATGACCAAGAGTAAACTACCAGTAGTAAATTAATAATTAATCATTTTAATCTTAACATCTATTTTAGTATCACAAAAAAACAACAGAGTTGAAAAAAAAGAAATAATGAAAAAGATGATCATTCAAATGTATTGCCACCTACTTATACGCAAATTTCGATTCAATTTACGAATTCTATACAAGCCTTGTGAACATGCTCAAGTGAAATAGTGGCTGTGGCCTGTTTAATTCCTTCCTTTAACTTTTCCAAGCTATTATCCACTATCTTGTATCGCTAAACGTTTATTTTCAATAACGGGTTGATACTGTTGGTAATTTGTTTTACATCCGTTAAGTACTTTGTCTATATTCGTGCCTGTAATTTTCTTTTCAACTAACACCAAAACTTTCATATTTTTTATTAATACTTTCCGAATTCCCTAACTCTTCTTGTGAAAACTCCTTTAATAAATTCTTAATTATGGCTAGAGAGGTTAATAAAAGTAACACTACAATATTGTCACCACAATTTTATATATATATATATATATCAGCAGAGTAATACCGTGTTTTTGCACACTGCAATAGGCTACACAATTTGCGAGAGACACCAAGGAGACACGCAAGCGTGACACATAGGAACTGTTCCAACATCAGACATAACGTCATTAAGATGTTGGCTCGGCATTATGCCATGTCCTACATCATTTCGTCGCGTCCGACTCATCAGGGGCCCGACGATGCCCACCCAACTCTGGACCTATATTACATCAAGAAGATCAGATATAGGACTTATCAGAGACGAGGGTGCTCTCATACCGCCATTCATGCTTGGCTGGCAAAACACATCAGCAGAGTAATACCGTGTTTTTGCACACTGCAATAGGCTATACAATTTGCGAGAGACACCAAGGGATGTGCCACGCAAGCGTGACACATAGGAACTGTTCCAACATCAGACATAACGTCATTAAGATGTTGGCTCGGCATTATGCCATGTCCTGCATTGTTTCGTCGCGTCCGACTCATCAGGGGCCCGACGATGCCCACCCAACTCTGGACCTATATTACATCAAGAAGATCAGATATAGGACTTATCAGAGACGAGGGTGCTCTCATACCGCCATTCATGCTTGGCTGGCAAAACACATCAGCAGAGTAATACCGTGTTTTTGCACACTGCAATATATATATATATATATATATATATATATATATATATATATATATATATATATATATATATATATATATATATTTTTTTTTTTTTTTTTTAGCATAGTGAGTGAAAGACTACTAAGTCCTTCACCTTGGCCCAACCCTTCAGTGTTAGTGTTAGCATAGTGAGTGAAAGACTACTAAGTCCTTGACCTTGGTCCAACCCTTCAGTGTTAGTGTTAGCATAGTGAGTGAAAGACTACTAAGTCCTTCACCTTGGCCCAACCCTTCAGTGTTAGTGTTAGCATAGTGAGTGAAAGACTACTAAGTCCTTCACCTTGGCCCAACCCTTCAGTGTTAGTGTTAGCATAGTGAATGAAAGACTACTAAGTCCTTCACCTTGGCCCAACCCTTCAGTGTTAGTGTTAGCATAGTGAGTGAAAGACTACTAAGTCCTTCACCTTGGCCCAACCCTTCAGTGTTAGTGTTAGCATAGTGAGTGAAAGACTACTAAGTCCTTCACGTTGGCCCAACCCTTCAGTGTTAGTGTTAGCATAGTGAGTGAAAGACTACTAAGTCCTTCACCTTGGTCCAACCCTTCAGTGTTAGTGTTAGCATAGTGAGTGAAAGACTTTACCTTGGTCCAACCCTTCAGTGTTAGTGTTAGCATAGTGAGTGAAAGACTACTAAGTCCTTCACCTTGGCCCAACCCTTCAGTGTTAGTGTTAGCATAGTGAGTGAAGGACTACTAAGTCCTTCACCTTGGTCCAATTCTTCAGTGTTAGTGTTAGCATAGTGAGTGAAAGACTTTACCTTGGTCCAACCCTTCAGTTTTAGTGTTAGCATAGTGAGTGAAAGACTACTAAGTCCTTCACCTTGACCCAACCCTTCAGTGTTAGTGTTAGCATAGTGAGTGAAAGACTACTAAGTCCTTCACCTTGGTCCAACCCTTCAGTGTTAGTGTTAGCATAGTGAGTGAAAGACTTTACCTTGGTCCAACCCTTCAGTGTTAGCATAGTGAGTGAAAGACTACTAAGTCCTTCACCTTGGTCCAACCCTTCAGTGTTAGTGTTAGCATAGTGAGTGAAAGACTAATAAGCCCTTCACCTTGGTCCAACCCTTCAGTGTTAGTGTTAGCATAGTGAGTGAAAGACTACTAAGTCCTTCACCTTGGTCCAACCCTTCAGTGTTAGTGTTAGCATAGTGAGTGAAAGACTACTAAGTCCTTCACCTTGGCCCAACCCTTCAGTGTTAGTGTTAGCATAGTGAGTGAAAGACTACTAAGTCCTTCACCTTGGCCCAACTCTTCAGTGTTTGGTATAATACAGGTCGCATCAAATTCATCCTTTGGGTAAAATTGTGTAATTTGTTTATAATTATTTTAATTTTAACGTATCATTTAATTAAACTTGTGTTATTTTTAGATCTGGCTAATATACAGGCAGCAGGAAGTGACAGGAGTTTGCAGAGCTCTTACAGTCCACATACTGCACAACTACAGTCTGATCTACAGATCCATGTCCACTCTGTACACAAGAAATTAAATGCTACTCAGTGTCCACACCGTAAGTTTAAAACCAACCAAAGGGGTAACCTGAAACAACATATTGACTCGGTTCATAAAAAAATAAAGGCATTTCAGTGCTCACACTGTGAGTATAAAACCAACCGGAGGACTGACCTGAATAGGCATATTAACTCAGTTCATAAGAAGATAAGGGCATTTCAGTGCCCTCTCTGTGAGTACAAAAGCAACCAGAAGATTCATCTGAAAAAACATATTGACTCGGTTCATGAGAACACAAGGAGATTTCAGTGCCATCACTGTGAGCACAAAACAAACCTGAAGGTTAACCTGAAAAAGCATATTGACTCGGTTCATAATAACATAAGGGCATTTCAGTGCCCTCACTGTGAGTTCATAACTAATTGGAGGACAGACCTGAAAAAGCATATTGACTCGGTTCATAATAACATTAGGGCATTTCAGTGCCCTCACTGTGAGTATAAAACCAACCGGAGGAGTGACCTGAATAGGCATATTAACTCAGTTCATAAGAAGATAAGGGCATTTCAGTGCCCTCTCTGTGAGTACAAAACGAACTGGAGTAGTGACCTGAAAAAGCATATTGACTCCGTTCATATGAAAATAAGGGCATTTCAGTGCCCTCAATGTGAGTACAAAACGAACTGGAGTAGTGACCTGAAAAAGCATATTGACTCTGTTCATATGAAAATAAGGGCATTTCAGTGCCCTCACTGTGAGCATAAAACCAACCAGTCGAGTAGTCTGAAAATTCATATTGACTCGGTTCATAAGAAAATAAGGGCTTTTCAGTGCCCTCACTGCGAGTACAAAACCATTACTACAAGTCATCTGAAAAGGCATATCAACTCTGTTCATATGAAAATAATGGCATTTCAGTGCCCTCAATGTGAGTACAAAACCAACCAGAGGAGTGACCTGAAAAATCATATTGACTGCATTCATAATAAAATAAGGGCATTTCAGTGCCCTCACTGTGAGTATAAAACCAACAGTAAGGTTAATTTAAACAGACATATTGACGCAGTACATTTAAAAATACGTGCATTTCAATGCTCTTACTGTGACTACAATAGCAACCGGAAGTGTTCTCTGATAAAGCATATTGACTCGGTTCATAAGAAAATAAAGGCATTTCAATGCCCTCACTGTGAGCACAAAACAAACTGGAGGACTGACCTGAAAAAGCATATTGATTGGGTTCATAAAAAAATAAGGGCATTTCAGTGCCCTCACTGTGAGCATAAAACCAACGGGATGAGTCATTTGAAAAGGCATATTGACTCAGTTCATAAGAAAATAAGGGCATTTCAGTGCCCTCACTGTGAGCATAAAACCAACGGGATGAGTCATTTGAAAAGGCATATTGACTCAGTTCATAAGAAAATAAGGGCATTTCAGTGCCCTCACTGTGAGCATAAAACCAACGGGATGAGTAATTTGAAAAGGCATATTGACTCAGTTCATAAGAAAATAAGGGCATTTCAGTGCCCTCACTGTGAGCATAAAACCAACGGGATGAGTAATTTGAAAAGGCATATTGACTCAGTTCATAAGAAAATAAGGGCATTTCAGTGCCCTCACTGTGAGCATAAAACCAACGGGATGAGTCATTTGAAAAGGCATATTGACTCAGTTCATAAGAAAATAAGGGCATTTCAGTGCCCTCACTGTGAGCATAAAACCAACGGGATGAGTAATTTGAAAAGGCATATTGACTCGGTTCATAATAAAATAAGTGCATTTCAGTGCCCTCATTGTGAGTTTAAAACTAACCGAGCCACTCATCTGAAAAGTCATATTGAATTGGTCCATAAGTAAATTGGGATTTTTTAGACCCCTCACTGTGAGGGGAATACCACAAGGAAAGGCAGTCTAATCAGACATATCAAAGCTGTACATAAGAGAGAGACTGTATTGTAGAAGTAGAAGTATTTTAGACCCCTCACTGTGAGTGGAATACCACAAGGAAAGGCAGTCTAATCAGACATATCAAAGCTGTACATAAGAGAGAGACTGTATTGTAGAAGTAGAAGTATTTTAGACCCCTCACTGTGAGTGGAATACCACAAGGAAAGGTAGTCTAATCAGACATATCAAAGCTGTACATAAGAGAGAGACTGTATTGTAGAAGTAGAAGTATTTTAGACCCCTCACTGTGAGTGGAATACCACAAGGAAAGGCAGTCTAATCAGGCATATCAAAGCTGTACATAAGAGAGAGACTGTATTGTAGAAGTAGAAGTATTTTAGACCCCTCACTGTGAGTGGAATACCACAAGGAAAGGCAGTCTAATCAGGCATATCAAAGCTGTACATAAGAGAGACTGTATTGTAGAAGTAGAAGTATTTTAGACCCCTCACTGTGAGTGGAATACCACAAGGAAAGTCAGTCTAATCAGGCATATCAAAGCTGTACATAAGAGAGAGAATGTATTGTAGAAGTAGAAGTATTTTAGACCCCTCACTGTGAGTGGAATACCACAAGGAAAGTCAGTCTAATCAGGCATATCAAAGCTGTACATAAGAGAGAGAATGTATTGTAGAAGTAGAAGAATTTTAGACCCCTCACTGTGAGTGGAATACCACAAGGAAAGTCAGTCTAATCAGGCATATCAAAGCTGTACATAAGAGAGAGACTGTTTTGTAGAAGTATTTGTGTGCCCTCACTGTGAGTGGAATACCACAAGGAAAGTCAGTCTAATCAGGCATATCAAAGCTGTACATAAGAGAGAGACTGTTTTGTAGAAGTATTTGAGTGCCCTCACTGTGAGTGGAATACCACAAGGAAAGGTAGTCTAATCAGGCATATCAAAGCTGTACATAAGAGAGACTGTTCTGTAGAAGTAGAAGTATTTTAGACCCCTCACTGTGAGTGGAATACCACAAGGAAAGTCAGTCTATTCAGACATATAAAAGCTGTACATAAGAGAGAGACTGTATTGTAGAAGTAGAAGTATTTTAGACCCCTCACTGTGAGTGGAATACCACAAGGAAAGGTAGTCTAATCAGACATATCAAAGCTGTACATAAGAGAGAGACTGTATTGTAGAAGTAGAAGTATTTTAGACCCCTCACTGTGAGTGGAATACCACAAGGAAAGGTAGTCTAATCAGGCATATCAAAGCTGTACATAAGAGAGAGACTGTTTTGTAGAAGTATTTGAGTGCCCTCACTGTGAGTGGAATACCACAAGGAAAGGTAGTCAAATCAGACATATCAAAGCTGTACATAAGAGAGAGACTGTATTGTAGAAGTAGAAGTATTTTAGACCCCTCACTGTGAGGGGAATACCACAAGGAAAGGTAGTCTAATCAGACATATCAAAGCTGTACATAAGAGAGAGACTGTATTGTAGAAGTTGAAGTATTTGAGTGCCCTCACTGTGAGTGGAATACCACAAGGAAAGGTAGTCTAATCAGACATATCAAAGCTGTACATAAGAGAGAGACTGTATTGTAGAAGTAGAAGTATTTGAGTGCCCTCACTGTGAGTGGAATACCACAAGGAAAGGTAGTCTAATCAGACATATCAAAGCTGTACATAAAAGAGAGAATGTATTGTAGAAGTAGAAGTATTTTAGACCCCTCACTGTGAGTGGAATACCACAAGGAAAGTCAGTCTAATCAGGCATATCAAAGCTGTACATAAGAGAGAGACTGTTTTGTAGAAGTATTTGAGTGCCCTCACTGTGAGTGGAATACCACAAGGAAAGTCAGTCTAATCAGACATATCAAAGCTGTACATAAGAGAGAGACTGTATTGTAGAAGTAGAAGTATTTTAGACCCCTCACTGTGAGTGGAATACCACAAAGAAAGGTAGTCTAATCAGGCATATCAAAGCTGTACATAAGAGAGAGAGACTGTTTTGTAGAAGTATTTGAGTGCCCTCACTGTGAGTGGAATACCACAAGGAAAGGTAGTCTAATCAGACATATCAAAGCTGTACATAAGAGAGAGACTGTATTGTAGAAGTAGAAGTATTTGAGTGCCCTCACTGTGAGTGGAATACCACAAGGAAAGGTAGTCTAATCAGACATATCAAAGCTGTACATAAGAGGGAGACTGTTTTGTAGAAGTATTTGAGTGCCCTCACTGTGAGTGGAATACCACAAGGAAAGGTAGTCTAATCAGGCATATCAAAGCTGTACATAAGAGAGACTGTTCTGTAGAAGTATTTGAGTGCCCTCACTGTGAGTGGAATACCACAAGGAAAGGTAGTCTAATCAGACATATCAAAGCTGTACATAAGAGAGAGACTGTATTGTAGAAGTAGAAGTATTTGAGTGCCCTCACTGTGAGTGGAATACCACAAGGAAAGGTAGTCTAATCAGACATATCAAAGCTGTACATAAGGGAGAGACAGTATTGTAGAAGTATTCGAGTGCCCTCACTGTGAGTGGAATGCCACAAGGAAAGGTAGTCTAATCAGGCATATCAAAGCTGTACATAAGAGAGAGACTGTATTGTAGAAGTAATTTTAGACCCCTCACTGTGAGTGGAATACCACAAGGAAAGGTAGTCTAATCAGGCATATCAAAGCTGTACATAAGAGAGAGACTGTATTGTAGAAGTAGAAGTATTTTAGACCCCTCACTGTGAGTGGAATACCACAAGGAAAGGCAGTCTAATCAGACATATCAAAGCTGTACATAAGAGAGAGACTGTATTGTAGAAGTAGAAGTATTTTAGACCCCTCACTGTGAGTGGAATACCACAAGGAAAGGTAGTCTAATCAGACATATCAAAGCTGTACATAAGAGAGAGACTGTATTGTAGAAGTAGAAGTATTTTAGACCCCTCACTGTGAGTGGAATACCACAAGGAAAGGCAGTCTAATCAGGCATATCAAAGCTGTACATAAGAGAGAGACTGTATTGTAGAAGTAGAAGTATTTTAGACCCCTCACTGTGAGTGGAATACCACAAGGAAAGGCAGTCTAATCAGGCATATCAAAGCTGTACATAAGAGAGACTGTATTGTAGAAGTAGAAGTATTTTAGACCCCTCACTGTGAGTGGAATACCACAAGGAAAGTCAGTCTAATCAGGCATATCAAAGCTGTACATAAGAGAGAGAATGTATTGTAGAAGTAGAAGTATTTTAGACCCCTCACTGTGAGTGGAATACCACAAGGAAAGTCAGTCTAATCAGGCATATCAAAGCTGTACATAAGAGAGAGAATGTATTGTAGAAGTAGAAGAATTTTAGACCCCTCACTGTGAGTGGAATACCACAAGGAAAGTCAGTCTAATCAGGCATATCAAAGCTGTACATAAGAGAGAGACTGTTTTGTAGAAGTATTTGTGTGCCCTCACTGTGAGTGGAATACCACAAGGAAAGTCAGTCTAATCAGGCATATCAAAGCTGTACATAAGAGAGAGACTGTTTTGTAGAAGTATTTGAGTGCCCTCACTGTGAGTGGAATACCACAAGGAAAGGTAGTCTAATCAGGCATATCAAAGCTGTACATAAGAGAGACTGTTCTGTAGAAGTAGAAGAGTTTTAGACCCCTCACTGTGAGTGGAATACCACAAGGAAAGTCAGTCTATTCAGACATATAAAAGCTGTACATAAGAGAGAGACTGTATTGTAGAAGTAGAAGTATTTTAGACCCCTCACTGTGAGTGGAATACCACAAGGAAAGGTAGTCTAATCAGACATATCAAAGCTGTACATAAGAGAGAGACTGTATTGTAGAAGTAGAAGTATTTTAGACCCCTCACTGTGAGTGGAATACCACAAGGAAAGGTAGTCTAATCAGGCATATCAAAGCTGTACATAAGAGAGAGACTGTTTTGTAGAAGTATTTGAGTGCCCTCACTGTGAGTGGAATACCACAAGGAAAGGTAGTCAAATCAGACATATCAAAGCTGTACATAAGAGAGAGACTGTATTGTAGAAGTAGAAGTATTTTAGACCCCTCACTGTGAGGGGAATACCACAAGGAAAGGTAGTCTAATCAGACATATCAAAGCTGTACATAAGAGAGAGACTGTATTGTAGAAGTTGAAGTATTTGAGTGCCCTCACTGTGAGTGGAATACCACAAGGAAAGGTAGTCTAATCAGACATATCAAAGCTGTACATAAGAGAGAGACTGTATTGTAGAAGTAGAAGTATTTGAGTGCCCTCACTGTGAGTGGAATACCACAAGGAAAGGTAGTCTAATCAGACATATCAAAGCTGTACATAAAAGAGAGAATGTATTGTAGAAGTAGAAGTATTTTAGACCCCTCACTGTGAGTGGAATACCACAAGGAAAGTCAGTCTAATCAGGCATATCAAAGCTGTACATAAGAGAGAGACTGTATTGTAGAAGTAGAAGTATTTTAGACCCCTCACTGTGAGTGGAATACCACAAAGAAAGGTAGTCTAATCAGGCATATCAAAGCTGTACATAAGAGAGAGAGACTGTTTTGTAGAAGTATTTGAGTGCCCTCACTGTGAGTGGAATACCACAAGGAAAGGTAGTCTAATCAGACATATCAAAGCTGTACATAAGAGAGAGACTGTATTGTAGAAGTAGAAGTATTTGAGTGCCCTCACTGTGAGTGGAATACCACAAGGAAAGGTAGTCTAATCAGACATATCAAAGCTGTACATAAGAGGGAGACTGTTTTGTAGAAGTATTTGAGTGCCCTCACTGTGAGTGGAATACCACAAGGAAAGGTAGTCTAATCAGGCATATCAAAGCTGTACATAAGAGAGACTGTTCTGTAGAAGTATTTGAGTGCCCTCACTGTGAGTGGAATACCACAAGGAAAGGTAGTCTAATCAGACATATCAAAGCTGTACATAAGAGAGAGACTGTATTGTAGAAGTAGAAGTATTTGAGTGCCCTCACTGTGAGTGGAATACCACAAGGAAAGGTAGTCTAATCAGACATATCAAAGCTGTACATAAGGGAGAGACAGTATTGTAGAAGTATTTGAGTGCCCTCACTGTGAGTGGAATACCACAAGGAAAGGTAGTCTAATCAGGCATATCAAAGCTGTACATAAGAGAGAGACTGTATTGTAGAAGTAGAAGTATTTTAGACCCCTCACTGTGAGTGGAATACCACAAGGAAAGGTAGTCTAATCAGGCATATCAAAGCTGTACATAAGAGAGAGACTGTATTGTAGAAGTAGAAGTATTTTAGACCCCTCACTGTGAGTGGAATACCACAAGGAAAGGTAGTCTAATCAGTCATATCAAAGCTGTACATAAGAGAGACTGTATTGTAGAAGTATTTGAGTGCCCTCACTGTGAGTGGAATACCACAAGGAAAGGTAGTCTAATCAGGCATATCAAAGCTGTACATAAGAGAGAGACTGTATTGTAGAAGTAGAAGTATTTTAGACCCCTCACTGTGAGTTGAATACCACAAGGAAAGGTAGTCTAATCAGGCATATCAAAGCTGTACATAAGAGAGAGAGACTGTTTTGTAGAAGTATTTGAGTGCCCTCACTGTGAGTGGAATACCACAAGGAAAGGTAGTCTAATCAGGCATATCAAAGCTGTACATAAGAGAGACTGTTCTGTAGAAGTATTTGAGTGCCCTCACTGTGAGTGGAATACCACAAGGAAAGGTAGTGTAATCAGGCATATCAAAGCTGTACATAAGAGAGAGACTGTTTTGTAGAAGTATTTGAGTGCCCTCACTGTGAGTGGAATACTACAAGGAAAGGTAGTCTAATCAGGCATATCAAAGCTGTACATAAGAGAGAGACTGTTTTGTAGAAGTATTTGAGTGCCCTCACTGTGAGTGGAATACCACAAGGAAAGGTAGTCTAATCAGGCATATCAAAGCTGTACATAAGAGAGACTGTTCTGTAGAAGTATTTGAGTGCCCTCACTGTGAGTGGAATACCACAAGGAATGGTAGTCTAATCAGGCATATCAAAGCTGTACATAAGAGAGAGACTGTTTTGTAGAAGTATTTGAGTGCCCTCACTGTGAGTGGAATAACACAAGGAAAGGTAGTCTAATCAGGCATATCAAAGCTGTACATAAGAGAGACTGTTCTGTAGAAGTATTTGAGTGCCCTCACTGTGAGTGGAATACCACAAGGAAAGGTAGTCTAATCAGACACATCAAAGCTGTACATAAGAGAGAGACTGTATTGTAGAAGTATTTGAGTGCCCTCACTGTGAGTGGAATACCACAAGGAAAGGTAGTCTAATCAGGCATATCAAAGCTGTACATAAGAGAGACTGTTCTGTAGAAGTATTTGAGTGCCCTCACTGTGAGTGGAATACCACAAGGAAAGGTAGTCTAATCAGACATATCAAAGCTGTACATAAGAGAGAGACTGTATTGTAGAAGTATTTGAGTGCCCTCACTGTGAGTGGAATACCACAAGGAAAGGTAGTCTAATCAGACATATCAAAGCTGTACATAAGAGAGACTGTTCTGTAGAAGTATTTGAGTGCCCTCACTGTGAGTGGAATACCACAAGGAAAGGTAGTCTAATCAGACATATCAAAGCTGTACATAAGAGAGAGACTGTTCTGTAGAAGTATTTGAGTGCCCTCACTGTGAGTGGAATACCACAAGGAAAGGTAGTCTAATCAGACATATCAAAGCTGTACATAAGAGAGAGACTGTATTGTAGAAGTATTTGAGTGCCCTCACTGTGAGTGGAATACCACAAGGAAAGGTAGTCTAATCAGACATATCAAAGCTGTACATAAGAGAGACTGTTCTGTAGAAGTATTTGAGTGCCCTTACTGTGAGTGGAATACCACAAGGAAAGGTAGTCTAATCAGACATATCAAAGCTGTGCATAAGAGAGAGACTGTATTGTAGAAGTATTTGAGTGCCCTCACTGTGAGTGGAATACCACAAGGAAAGGTAGTCTAATCAGGCATATCAAAGCTGTACATAAGAGGGAGACTGTATTGTAGAAGTATTTGAGTTCCCTTACTGTGAGTGGAATACCACAAGGAAAGGTAGTCTAATCAGGCATATCAAACCTGTACATAAGAGGGAGACTGTATTGTAGAAGTATTTGAGTTCCCTTACTGTGAGTGGAATACCACAAGGAAAGGTAGTCTAATCAGGCATATCAAAGCTGTACAGAAGAGGGAGACTGTATTGTAGAAGTATTTGAGTGCCCTCACTGTGAGTGGTATACCACAAGGAAAGGTAGTCTAATCAGGCATATCAAAGCTGTACATAAGAGAGAGACTGTTCTGTAGAAGTATTTGAGTGCCCTCACTGTGAGTGGAATACCACAAGGAAAGGTAGTCTAATCAGGCATATCAAAGCTGTACATAAGAGAGAGACTGTTCTGTAGAAGTATTTGAGTGCCCTCACTGTGAGTGGAATACCACAAGGAAAGGTAGTCTAATCAGGCATATCAAAGCTGTACATAGGAGGGTGACTGTTTTTGTATATTAAGTAATTATTAATAAGAAATTCTTTTTGTGGTTGAACATTGGTTGTAATGTTTATTTTACCAATGCCCTGGACATGTGTTAGACAATATTATCTGCCCTAAGCGTTTGTTAGCAACACTTGCGCAAACAATTATAAATTTGAGTTTTAAGGCTCTACCGCTCTTTGAGGTTAGGAAAAACAGTAAAATTAAAAGTATACTGTTTCTAAGCAAGATATCAAAAATCTAATCACAGGCTTCATTTCTAATTTTAATTCTGCACAATTTGAGCCCTATTTCAACTTCCTATGATAAA
Source organism: Gerris lacustris (assembly GCA_951217055.1). Taxonomy (NCBI): domain Eukaryota; kingdom Metazoa; phylum Arthropoda; class Insecta; order Hemiptera; family Gerridae; genus Gerris; species Gerris lacustris. Next base: position 5,224,607 of record OX578283.1, on the reverse strand, counting down.
TAGTACAGGCGCCATTTCAATACGACGATAAAACTCGTATTAAAATGGCGCCTGTACTATTTATCATAGGAAGTTGAAATAGGGCTCAAATTGTGCAGAATTAAAATTAGGAATGAAGCCTGTGATTAGATTTTTGATATCTTGCTTAGAACCAGTATAATTTTGATTTTACTGTTTTTCCTAACCTCAAAGGGCGGTAGAGCCTTAAGACAAGGAAAAATTCTAAAATCACCTATTTGATGAGACTAACATTTGTTACCATTAACTGTAATGTTATTTTAGATTTCTTGTGATTTCATTATATATATGTTATAATTGTACAATTGTTTAAAATATGTATATTTTTGTAGTAACTCAAGAGTGTGAATTATTATAATTACAATAACAACTGAGATTTTACTTGACAGCTTAAAAATAATAATTAACAAAAGAAAAATTATAGTTCACTAAACAGTTTGGTCTGTTATTTTGGTTATTATTTAAAATATACAAAGTTTTGTTTGTGATTTTTATTTTGGAAGTACAGTAGAGTCCCGCTAATCTGAACTAATTGGGACTGAACCCAGTTCGGATTAGCGAAAATTCAGATTAGGCAGATTTTTATAAATTAATGTCATATATTGACTTTACGAGGCAATAATATCCTAATTTAAAAATAAAGAATTCTAGAAAAACTTCTAGAAGTCTAATTTATCTTACGATAAATTAGACGAAGCGCTTTTCCTATGGTTTTCTCAAGAAGAAAGGAATCCCTATCACTGGCCCTCTAATCCAAGAAAAATCCACCTTATCCTGTTCGGATTAGCGGGGTTTGGATTAGCGGGACTCTACTGTATTTGTTACTTTTTAATTTCTTGACTTGTGATATTTATAGACTTGTGTCTGTTATTCTAAGTATAAAAATGAATAAATAGATAACAGGTGTTATTTATCAAAATACAAATTATTATGTGCCAAGAACATTATGTTATTTTTGTCCCTCTGTCAATGTTCAGTATAAATGCATATTTTTATTAAAATACAAGATTAATATTTAAATATCTAAGAAACATCATTATTTAAAACATTGTTTAAGTTATGAGTTTCCCTGGTAGGTACTGCTCCTTGTGGTAGGATGCAGAACTAATCTCAGACAGGCTTGGGAACTTATGCGGCCCACACACTGTCAGTTTTAACTGCACAGTTAAACTGTATAAAGAAACTGTAAAACTAAACTTAAAGTATGTGTAATATGTAAGACATCTAATGTAAGTAAAATTTTCTCTAAAGTTATCAGAGACAGAATACGTCCAACTATCCATCTAAATCAAGATCTATCACAAGCTGGGTTCAGGAGTGGTTTCTCCACGATTGACCACTTACATGCTATTAACCAACTTATCCAAAAAAGCAATGAATTCAATATCCAAATTTATATTGGTTTAATTGATTACATGAAGGCCTTTGACTTGCTAAAGCATAAATTTCTATATGAGACAATGGAAGAAGATGGTATTGAAGAACAAGTGAGAGGAGAAATTAAAACCATATATGACAAGAGCAGGGCTAGGATAGTGATGGATCAAACAGGACCTGATTTCCTCCTAAACTGTGGCGTTAAGCAGGGAGAAGTACTTTCCCCAGACCTCTTTAATGAAGCTACTGCTAGAATCTTTAGAAATCTCAATTGGGTGAACAAAGGCGTTTTAATTGATGGCAAAAAATTAAGCAACCTAAGATTTGCTGATGACACTATCATCATTGCTTCGACTATACAAGAGCTTCGGAGTATGTTTGAAGAGATAAATAGGAGCAGCAAAGATGCAGGATTAAGGATCAACCCGTCTAAAACTTTCCTAATGACAAATGGGACAGAAGAAGAAATAATTCTTGAAGGTAGAAAGTTAAAATGGGTTAAAGAAACAGTCTACTTAGGGCAAATAATTAGTATCCATGGAGGAAGTGTAAAGGAAATTGATAGACGCATTTCTCTTGCCTGGTCAAAATACTGGTCTATGAAATTCATCTTCAAGAGCCAAATTGCAATAGAATTAAAAAGGTCAGTTTATAATGCTACTGTCCTCCCATGTCTTACTTATGGAGCCCAAACCTGGGCAATAACCAAAAGGCAGACCCAAAGACTGCAGGCTACGCAACATGCCATGGAACGTAGTATGTTAGGGGTGAGGAAAAAAGAAAAAATAAGAAATGAAGTTATAAGAAGCAGATCTAGGGTTGAAGATGTAATGGTAAAAATTAGGAAAGCTAAGTGGCAGTGGGCTGGCCATGTAGCAAGATGTACAGACGACCGCTGGACCAAGAAGCTGACAGACTGGTACCCTTATGATGGTGCAAGGAGGAGAGGAAGACCAAAGATGAGGTGGGAAGATGATATAGTACAAGAGGTGGGACACCAATGGCAGAGACTTGCTCAAGACAGACAAAATTGGATTAGTCTGATGGAGGCCTATGCCCAGAAATGGGCCTGATTCTACAAATTCGAAATTGTACAGAATTAATAGTAAAGGTAATTATGTATGTGTGTAGATGTATGTATGTGTGTAGGTGGTGTATGGGTGTGTATGTATGTGTGTAATTGTGTACATATCTATAATCTATAATTAGATAAATAAATTTTTGAATAATCTAAATTTAAAAAAAAAAAAAAAAAAATGTAAGTAAAGGAAATATTTTTGTTTAGACTTTTTAGTTTGAAAATTTACTCAGCTGTTTGTATAATGTGGAATCTATTAAAGGCTTTATTATTATTATAATATGTAAGTTTATTGTACAGTTTTTGCTCAGTCTTGTCAGTTTTGTTGACTTGTAAGTATACATTTTATCTTTATAAATGAGCAGAAAAAGAAAAGCTGTTGAGTGTAGCCTAATTTCTAGTTTAGTTTTGCTTGATGAAGAATCTCAATGATGAAAGCTGCGGAAACATTGATGTTTGGGCAACGTTATTTTCTATATTTATTTTTTATTAATTTAAACAAACCTGGTTTATAAATTGACATTGTTGACAAATAAAAAAGAAAGTCTTGTCTTGTTTACGGAAGACGAAAAATATTTGTTCTTTTTCCATTGTGAGATATCTTAAGTTGTTTTATCTTTGTATCTCAATAGTTCTCTGATTCAGTTCGACAAGAGACGCGTACATTTAGTGGTCCTTTGGAAATCTAACGAATTAGCTCTATGGACAAAAGAGAAAAACGATCGAATTTCGGAAAACCTCCTGACAGATATTCACCGTCCGATTACGACAAGGTAAGAGAAAATTCCGTTATTCCTTTAGCAGATAAGATGGGAGACGACTCATCAAAGCAGGGAAAGGCAGACAGCCAAACAGGAAAATCTCGTAAATCTCAGAGATCGGGGGTTAGTTTGACATCATCGCAGAGACGAGAAACTGAAATAAAATATATGAGAGCTTTAGCTGAATTAGAACGGGAGAAAGAACAGAAAAGACTGATGTTTGAAGAAGAAGAAACAAAATTAAAAATTAAAAAACAACAAGAGGAAGCGGAACGTAGACGCCACATCGATGAAGAGGAAGCGGAACGTAGACGCCGACTAATGGAGGCTGAAGAGCGCTATCTAGATCGACTTATCGCTATAAAAGAGAAGGAAGTGGGGCTAGCCATGTCTTGCTCAGGCTCTCGAGCGTCAAAGAAGTCTTGCTCCACTATAGGTGAGTATATTAAAACTAATAATTTATATATACGGGAGGGGGCTGAAGTAAACGGACCGGTCCATGATCTGAACCGGCCAAATGAACGGCCTACCGACCAAAGACGCATAATTACTCGAAAGGAAAATCAAGAAAGACCCAAATCCGGGGACGGGGAGGCCCGACAAGATGTAGATAATACATCTGGATGTCGTAGCAACGGTTGTCAAAATAAACATTATTGTGACACACCTAAAAACTCTAATCGGAAAAATCAACGAAATGAACCTAACATTTCAAAATTAATGATCCGACAATCTATTGGGAGGGATTTGCCTACATTTGATGGACAACCAAATGACTGGTTGATGTTTTTCAGTCAATACAGTCGTACTACCAATATAGGTGGATTTTCAGACGAAGAGAACATAAGCCGACTTCAGAAAGCCTTAAAAGGTGACGCTGCTGACGCAGTGAAAGCTTTGTTTGTTTCTCCGGATAATTTACCAACAATAATAAAAACCCTTCAGATGAGATTTGGAAGACCGGAATTAGTTATAGAGAGTTTATTGAAAACAGTTGAGAGGTTGCCAAATGTTGCTGAAAATCGTACAGATCTACTTCTAAAATTAGCGACTGACGTACAAAATCTGACAGTTACCATTCAGGCACTGAAAAGACCCGAATATTTACAAAACCCTATAATGGTAAGAAATATTATTAAACGTCTACCACCGTACTTACAACATCAGTGGGGAAAACACTCGTTTACTCAGTGCGCTGGTATGCCTGACCTATACGATTTATCTACCTGGTTACAAGAAGAAGCAGCTTCAGCAAGTCTAAACTTTATACCTGATGACAAAGCAACTGTCAAACATGAAGAGCGATCGAACACAAAATCTGACTTTAGACGCAAACCAGCTACTGTTTATGCCACAGATAAAGCTTCGACGAGTCGAGGAGAGAGAAGAACTTGCGCTTACTGTGACAACAAAGAAGGACACACCATCGAAAAGTGCTACGCTTTTGCTAGGAAAGCGGTAGACGAACGTTGGGAGTGGGTGACGAAGAATAAATTATGTTTTGCCTGTCTGACGCCAGGATGTCGACTAACAACTTGTAACTCCCGCAAGACATGCGGTATAGACAAATGTGACCTCAAACACCACCCTCTTCTTCATAATACCTTCAAGCCAAAAAGAAGTGACTCTACAAAGGTGTAGTAGCTAGTGTTGCTCCAACCATCTGCCAGGGAGACGTCCTTTTTAAAATTGTTCCAGTCAAGCTCCAAGGACCTGAAAAGTCAATTCTTACCCATGCTTTCCTAGACGAAGGATCATCTGTAACTCTTTTAGACGCGGGGACAGCGAAAGAGCTAGGGCTTAGAGGCACAAAAGGCTCCACAAAACTCCAGTGGCTACAAGCTGATAGTCACCTAACTAAGGAAACAGAAATAGTAAGTGTGATCTTATCTCCAACGACAAGTAAGAACGAATTTACATTGAAAGGAGTACGAACTATTGAGAATCTGTCTCTACCTTCTCAGGACGTAAGCCACCGGCTGAAGAATAGGTGGAAACATCTCGAACATGTGACCACGAGTAGTAATGCAAAACCGAAGATCTTAATAGGGTCAGACAACGCGGACCTTATCGTGTCAAGAAAAGTTGTTAAAGGACCTCCAAACGCACCGATAGTCTCGCAAACCAAGTTGGGTTGGGTAGTTCTTGGACCGTTATCTTCCATGCCTCAGAGAATGGACAATGTCTTAATAGTAAAATCCATATCCATTGAAGGCCAAGATGAACATCTAGACAGAAATTTTGGAACGTCGCTAGATATTGAAGAATGGAGAATAAAAGACCAAGTGGAGAAACCCAGATCGCGAGAGGATCGAAGAAGTGAAGAAATATTAGTTACTACCGCCAAACGTATTCCAAGCGGAGAAAGAGTTGAGACAGGATTGCTGTATAAATATGATGAGTCACATAAATTACCGGACAGGGACAGCAAAGTAGTGGCTCAAAGAAGATTAGAATCTGTTGAAAGGCAGATGAAGAAAGATCAATCATTTTGAGATGATATCAGTTGTATCCAACAATATACTCGTATATCCAAAACAGCCAGGAAACTGAAACACGAAGAGGCAACCAACCGAACCTGGTACTTACCACACCTTGCTGTGTTTAACCCAAATAAGAAGAAATTTCGACTCGTTTTCGACGCTGCCGTTAAGGCTAAGGCTAATGGGACTTCGCTGAATAACAACCTAGTGCCTGGACCTGACCTCCTACAACCCTTGCCAGGAGTACTAATTAAGTCCTGGGATCCAGGTGAGGGTAGCGGACGTACCACCGGCCTCAGGAGCCATATATCGACGACCAGTCACCAGACTATGCCACCTAACTTAGCTGGGCCCCGGAGGATGTTTGGGCAACGTTATTTTCTATATTTATTTTTTATTAATATAAACAAACCTGGATTATAAATTGACATTGTTGACAAATAAAAAAGAAAGTCTTGTCTTGTTTACGGAAGACGAAAAATATTTGTTCTTTTTCCATTGTGAGATATCTTAAGTTGTTTTATCTTTGTATCTCAACAGTTCTCTGATTCAGTTCGACAAGAGACGCGTACAATTGGAGTAAAGAGTGGTTTCCTAAAAGAGGTGTTTTATCAAATAATTGCAATCTGCTGAAATAGTTGCATCAAGGAGAAAAAGTTAATGATTATAAAATTATTTTAGAATGGAAAGAAGTACATTTCAATTGTTACTAAGAAAAATAACTCCAATGATCGAAAAACAGAGCACACGATTAGGAGAGCCTATATCACCTGAAGCCAGGCTTACTGCCACATTACGCTTCTTAGCGACCCCAAGATGTTTTGAAGATTTTAAATTTTCTATGAGGATTTCTCCTCAATCACTTGGACAGATAATTATAAAGATATGTAAAGCAAAGTGCTGAAAAATTATATTCAGGTAAATAAACAATCATTAAAAATATATATTGTAAAAAAAATATTATTTTTGGTTATTATATTATTATTATTTTTTTTTTTTTTGCTTCCGAGCTTACCGAAGGTAACGGAAGCTATGTGATCGTTTCGAAGAACGAAAAATTTTTAGGTCTCCGATTTTAAAAATTCCAAGACAGAAATCCGTTTCAGACATCAGGGAACATTTTTGGTTCCGTGTCTGTCTGTCGGTCTGTCGTTCAATTTTTGCGAACCAACATATCTTAAAAACTACAGGTTCAATTTTTATGAAATTTGGGTGGTTGGTCATAATTAGCCCATTGTTGGTCCCATATAAGTTTCAACCTTCTGCGCCAATTTGTTTTTCTTCCACATGCGCACAAACATACATTTATTTACACCTATAGCATCAAAAGTACTTATCTGATTTGAATGAAACTTTTATAGTTTATCGAAAGTAACCTGCAGATGGCCACAGATTAATTTGAACAGTCTACGCTCTTTAACTTTTGCTAAATTGATACTTTAATTCGTGTAAAAAATCTAAACAATTTTGACAGATTAAAAAATACGGGGGAAACAATTAAACCAATTTGACAATAATGACTTTTAAAAGCATAAAATCAATAAAGTTCGTGGATGGGATGCGAGGAAGCTAAGTGCCACATCAATTGGCAGTCTATTTTATATATATATATATATATATATATATATATATATATATATATATATATATATATATATATATATATATATATATATATGTGGGATTGGCGAAGAGGAAGGAGAAGGCCGTAGCCGGGAGGAGGGGGTGGCTAGGGAGAAGGGCGAGGAAGTGGCGCTATCTGTGGAGGCGGGCAAGGAAGGAGAGGGTCGAGGTCGAGACGTGATAGAGGAAAGAAGCAAGACGTAGTATGACGAAAGACGCACCTGTACTTACTTTTTATTTCTTTTGTTTAATTGTGTTTTTGTGAAGAACTTATTTTGTTTAATATAAAGACTTTTTAAAGATTTACGTTCTTTTAACCATCAACACCCTGATATCCCACATATATTATTATTAATTATAATTGATCGTAAGAAAAGTTTTCAAGATAATGTTTTGCATTTCTTTGTTCTCCACATGATGATGCGAGGATGACCACATTTTAAAAGGTCACCATGTGCTTAATACTAGAGCTAGGATATTGAAATGAACCAAATTTTCAGTACCGAAGTGACACACAATGGATAATCAATTATTAATGATAAAATATATTTTAAACTTTTTTAGGTTAAATTCTTTATTACATATAAAATAAACTTAAATATTAGGGGGGGGGGGGCGCCCCCTCCCTTCCCCTAACGACGACGCCCGTGAAGTAAATAATAGAAGATCTTTTCGCCCATTCGCCTCCTCTACCCCCCCCCCCCCCCCCCCATTTAGCACTGCACACAAGCTAAGTACATACCTAGGTAATTAGGTAGTTTATAGATAATAATAATGTTTCTCTATTGAATAGTCGTCTCACATAAAATTAATTAATAAATCTATAATTAGAAAAAGAATGTCGACAATCATTTACAAAGATAATAAAGGCAACACTGACACTGATTAGCGTAACTACAAAGGATATTGTTAGGTTATAGTATTAGTAAGTATATGGTGTACAGAGTAATAATTTTGTTTTATGAAATCCAGAAATATTATTTTATATTCAAACAATATTACTAATTATTTAAACTCTATCAACAAATATATATGTAATACAGACGACAAGCAACGTATACAAGTGATTAGCAATGGACTACGGAGTAGAGAGTATAGCATAACCTTCTTATTCCCAAGTATTGTTTTTAGTTTAGATTAATTTAGCGTGTGTGTACAAGTTAGTTTATACAACAGTGAGATGGAGGTACCAGAGTACGAGGAATATAAGTGCTTCGATGAAACAGCTTCCTTTATCTACAGCTCCTTCTCTTCATCTCTAACTCCAGGTAACTTTGCAACTATTAAATCATTTCTTTGTCTTGATCTCCTCGTTGTATTTGAATGTGGGCGTGTAGCCTCATTATCTGATTTCAATCGGTACCAGATGTTAGGTTTCTAGACCAGTGTATAGTCGAATTATTACTCGACTAGTTCGCTCTGACAGCGTCAGTAAATTGAAGGAAGGGCTCTTGATGTTGACATCTTGAAGGTCAGATGTCAAAATCTCAACCTCTCCTTGGCTCTCCCCTACACGTCGACAATAGGCAGGAGTGTCAACTCTCATGCTAGTTAATATTTTAAACTGGTTTTGATAATGAGGACAGTTGGCTTAAAACAGTTCTTTCTTAGCACTAGAACAGTAAAAAGTTGGAAGACAACCGAGTCCATTTGCTCCAGTCAGCTGACTGTCTTAACATTCTCTGCACAAGACAGTGTACGCTACTACTAGTCAACTCTCATCGTGCAAACGCTGCTTTAGGTGCCCACAGACGTCGTTCTTTTTCGGCAGTTTTAACCGTGCGGGTAAAACTGTACGGGTAATCAGGAAGAACGAAGGTATCCACAGACGTCGTTCTTTTTCGGCAGTTTTAACCGTGCGGGTAAAACTGTATGGTTAAACAGGAAGAACGAAGGTATCCACAGACGTCGTTCTTTTTTGGCAGTTTTAAGGGTAAAACTGTACGAAGTCGACACTGATAAAAACCGTCCTTTTTGTATTTGTCGTCCCACACACGAGCCGACTTGAACAACTCGTTCAAAACGGACGGTTAAAATCAACCCGTCCTTTTTGACTGCGTCGTCCCACACAAGAGCCGATTTGAACAACATGTTCAAAACGGACGGTTACATCAAGCTGCAGCAGATATTATTGAACGCCGGCAAGGAGGACGGTTTTTAGCCACACACCGACCGTTTTACCCGTACAGTTAAAACTGCCATAAAAGAACGACGTCTGTGGCCGCCTTTAAAGCTGGGCTCATAGCAGTGTTTTTGAAGTGCTTTAGAATAATCTCTATGGCAATCATAAAATGACACAGAAAATGACACTTCTAAACCAACATTCTGGTGCTTATGCCAACCTGAATTAAAACCTTCCCGTCCTCTTCTCCTTGTTTATATTTTTATTTTTTATTTCCAAACCATACTTTTAGAAAGAGTATTGTAATTTAATAATATATTTGTTTATAACGTGAATGGAACTGTGTGTAAGTGGACAAGGAAGGAAGGTTAAGGAAAGCACTCTGTGATGTCTTCACTGCTTCATGAATATAGTGTTATCTGTATCTGTATAGCCCAAACATGCATAAAAACGCATGCTGTAAACCTCAAAAGTGTAATTCTACTGTACTTCCTTACCAGGCCTAAAACACCAAAAGAGAACAAGGCCAGACTAAAGCACTTTCCACAAGACTAGTTTCAGCTTAAAAACAATACTTAGATATACCATTGCGCTGGTATGATGTGTGATGGAAAGATTAAATCAATAAAACTCAATAAAATTAATTATCTTGACAGAATGTGTAAATACATAATAGTGCAGATTTACCCCGTGATCTACTGATCTAACATTGATATAAACCCCTTCTTAAATTATTTAATTCAATGCTTGAAATATATTAATTTTCTACTCTTATTGTGTTGTAGATTTACCCAAAGAACCATGTGAAATAGTTGACAAGACATGGTTTGTCAAAATTGAAGCTACTTCACCTGTCAGGAATACAACAGAAGTGGATCAGAATTCAGGTAACTCTAAATCAGTATTGTCTGTTTTCCTTCTTTTATCATATGATATTAGTGATTTTATTAACTGCCTTGTTATAACTACAAATAAATAAATAAATAACCATTTATTAGAAATAAGTTCACAATTTGTTTCAATATATTCAGTAATTTTCAGATTATTTTCAAATCAGCTGATTGCAGTGGTTAGTTTTTAGAATGTATGTTTTCCATTCTCCAACGTGCATTCAAATACTCTGACAATAATAGACTTCTTTTTATCATAACAACGTAGTATTATATATTAACATCTCATAATACAATACAGTTTAATTAATTAATTAACTTTTTTTATCAAATTTACTTATAGCAACATAATATACACATAGTAGAGTTATAACTTAAGATAATTTAATTTCATTGGTTGCCATCCATCCATTTCTCACAATATACTTCTCCCATCCTTCTCCACTCTTTTCTATCTTAAGCTCCTCCTCCAGGTGCTTCTTCCGCAGCAGGTCCTTATTCCTTATCCCATCATTGAGTTCTTGGTCTTCCTCCTTTTTCTTTTATACTCAATTAGTGTCCCCTGTAAATAGTGCAAAGAATAATTGTGTTTTGTGTTGTTTCAGCAGGTAATCAGTTGGAATGTGAGCCAGAACTGAAGTTATTTAAAACAGAAGTTGCTTCACCTGCCAGGGAGCAAGTAGAGGAGTATTCACTATGTCCTTCAGGTAACACACTAAACATGTACACCCCTAGGCTACTCACCTTGCAACTTTAAGCTCATTAGATATAGTAATGTTTAATCTATCCATTATTGAATTAATTTCAAAATTATATTCTCTGATTATGTTGTAGAATTACCCAAAGAACCTTGTGAAGTAGATAGCAAGGGATGGTTTGTAAAATCTGAACCTGCTTCTCCAGTCAGGGATACAACAGAAATCAACCAGGATCCAGGTAACTCTAAATTATTATTTTCTCTGTTTAGTATCTTAATTTAAAATGTCAATGCTTTTATTAATGACTTGTTATTTCCACAACTAGTGCAAAGAATAATTGTGTTTGTGTTAATTCAGCAGGTAAACAGTGGGAATGTGAGCCGAGTCTGAAGATGTTGATTAAAAGAGAATTAACTTCACCTGCCAGGGATGCTCAACATGTTGAGGAGAGTCCACCAGGTAACCCTCCAACATTAATCTCTAAGGCTACGCTCCTTGCTACCTAAAGCATTGACCTTTCTCTTGTTGATTGTCATGTTTTGTATTATTGTTTTCTAAATATTAGTAAATGTTAGGAAACTAAACAAAATGGGTGCAGTACTATTACTCATTATTTGTTTAGGTTCTACAAAGAGAACATAATCTGAACCAAAGGTAAAATTCATTTGAAGACTAACTTCATTCAACCCAAATTTTTACTGTGGTGGTCTCCATTTTCACAGTATCCTTTCCCATTAACACTTAATGGGAAAACAGCATGAAAATAATAAATTGTATATAAATAGTAAAATATTAAACTTCATCCTTATTTAAGATGGCGGTCTTTTATATTCTTCATAGTTTCTCTAGAACACCAATACCTAGAGAGCTGAAATTATGCATGGAGGTTGCTCTTACACCCTAGGATCTTGATAAGAAATCATCTTACAATAAGCTAATTAATTCAAAATGGCGGCCATTAGTACAAATCACTGTAACTCAGGAAACTCTGTGGCATCTAGGTATTCTCCCTTAGTAAAATAATTAAAATATTACTCCTCGGTAAATATAAAGGGGGGGGGGGGGCATTAAAAATTACACACTTATGAAATAGGCTATAACAAATATATATATAATACTGACGACAAGCAACATATACAAGTGATTAACAACAGACTACGGAGTAGAGAGTATAGCATAACCTTCTTATTCCCAAGTATTGTGATTTCAGTTTAGATTAATTCAGTGTGTGTGTACTAGTTAGTTTATACAACAGTGTGATGCAGACGCCAGAGTACGAGGAATTTAAGTGTTTCGATGAAACATCTTCCTTTATTTATAGCTCTGTCTCTTCAATTGTAACTCCAGGTAACTTTGCAACTAAACATTCCTTTGTCTTTATCTCCTCGTTGTATTTTAATGTGGGCGTGTAGCCTCGTGTATCTGATTTCGATCTGTACCTGATGTTAGGTTATTAGACCAGTGTATAGTCGTATTACTACACGACTAGTTCACTCTGACAGCGTCAGAAAATTGAAGGAAGAGCTCTTGATGTTGACATCTTGAAGGTCAGATGTCAAAATCTCAACCCCTCCTTGGCTCTGCCCTCCTATCGATAATCCCAAATCTCTCGCTATCAGTATAAACTCTAAAGGTGTATCTAATCTTTAAGTGAGATATACATACTTTTGATGACAAATAACCTAGTAGTAACATCAGAAGAATCTGAAATTGAGGTAACATTAATCCACCAGGTCCCAGGCCAAAAGCCCTAGGCCCTTCGCTAAGTGCTCCAGGCCCCAGATTATAGGCCATTGGTCTCTGGCCCAAGGCCAATTACCCTAGGCCCATTGCCCCTTACCCCTAGGCCTATTGCCCCTTACCCCAGGCCAATTTTCTTAGGCTATAGGCTCATTCTACGACCAATTAATTCCCTACGTCTATTACTAAATGTTAGTCGAATCGACGAAGTAGATTTGACGGGAATTTGCCAGAAAATGAGTGTATGCTCTAAATGAGGACTGCTACCGCTATACTAGCAGGTGTGTTACTAACCAGTGCAAGCATACAAGTGTAAAAGGTTAAGGTTCAAACTGTGCTCGTCGATTCGACTAACATTAGCATTCCAGGCAGTAGCGTACACAGAAAATTTTTTCGGGGGGGGGGCCCAACCTAATTTAACTTATATGCGGGTTTAGCATGCCCCATAATTTATTATAATTGTAATTTCTCCCCCTTTTCAACACTCTAATTTCAATTTCTAACCTCATATTTAATTAAATTAAAATCCTATGAGGTAACACCTCACTATGTGATGTGATCGTTCTAAAGAACGATTATGTCTCCGATTCCAATAATTCCAAGACAGAAATCTGTTCCAGTTATCAGACATTTTTGATCCCGTTTCTGGCTGTTAGTCTCTCGCTCAATCATGGCGAACAATTCTTAAAAACTACTCTTTCGATTTTAATGAAATTCGGATGGCAGTTAATTAGCATATAAAAAGTCCATTGTTGGTCCTATATAAGGTCCAATCTTCTGGTCCCATTTCCCTCCACCACATTTCTCCACCTGCCACCATTTCTCTTCCACATGTGCACACACATACATTTATTTACACCTTATCTTTATTCATCTGATTTTATAAAACTTATCTGATAGAAGCTCACAGATTACTTTTAACTGTCTGCGCTGTTTAAATTTTGGTAAATTGATACTTTAAATCATGTAAAAATCAAAACAATTTTGACTAATTTAAAAAGGGAAAATGGAGTAAATTTAACATGAATAAAGTATCAATATAGCAATATTTTAAGAGCGCAGACGGTTGAAATTATTCTTGGGTTATCTGCGGGCTACTTTAAACAAACCATTAAAATTTCATAAAAATCAGATGAGTACTTTTGAAGATATAGGTGTAAATAAATGTATGTCTGTGCGAATGTGGAAGAGAAATAAATAGGTGCAGAAGATTGAAACTTATACGGGACCAGCAATGTTATAACCTGGCTAATTATGACCTACCATCAAAATTTCAATAAAATTGGACGAATAGCTTTTAAGATATGTTGGTTCGCAAAAATTGAAGGACAGGCGGACACGGGACCCAAACTGTACCCTGATGTTGAACAGATTTCTGTCTAGGAATTTTTGAAATCGGAGACATAAAAATTGTTCGTTCTTCAGAACTGTCACATATCTGCCGTTTCCTTTGGTAAGCTCGGAAGCAAAACGTGATCCATACTGCAAAAGCAAACGTGGATTTGGAGCACATACGAATTTCATATTTTTATCTAGAAGAGAATTTTCTCTAAGAAAATTAAATACCTATTGCAAAACAAAAGAATCATTCGCTCATTCGCTGGGTAATTACATGGGACATTTAACATCAAATGTTTTCTGAACGCTTTTTGAGTTCTTAGATTTAAATTTACTATTACTATGTAATATGAATCAGTTTTTTCACAAAATGATAAACCGATTTATTTATATTGCCTCTGTTTTCCCACTACATGTCGACGAACACTAGTCCGACCTGAGTCAGCAAGAGGGGAATGCCGCATAGACAAGAGGACCCACGTAGCGTTCTACACACAATCCTGGTCCAAAACAAAAATTTGCTACTGAAATCCACAACCATCATATTCCCGTTTAAGCCAGTCTAGTGTGCATATTTTAATTCAATTAATTTAATTCCATCGGCAAAAGTTCGAGTGGACTCGAGCCTCATTTAATTTAATGTGCTTAACACCTAGGCCGAGCCGGCAATCGGGTCTATTATTGAACGCATCCCAATTTTTTTTTATGCATAATTTCCATCGACAAAATCGGGCCTACTAGCAATCAGGCTGATTCATTGTACTCATCCTAATCAATTCAATGCACTTAATTCTATAGCAAAAAATCCGGGCCTAGCTGTTTAATTTAATCCAAATTAAATTCATTGCATTAGGATTCGTAATGAATTGAAGCTGTCCTATAGTGCAACCTATGCTATTGAACTGGACTAAAACCACAAAAAAATCATTGAATTAAATTGGCGAAAAATCGGGCCCAGCCGAAATCGGGTCGATCAAGTTTAATGTTTTTAGTTCCACTGGCAAAAATCAAGGCCTAGTCGGCAAATGAGCCGATTTATTTCATGCATCCTAATTTAATTCAATGAATCTAATTCCATCAGCAAAAATCTCGGTCCAGCCAAAATCGGGCCGCTATAGTGTTTATTAGTTTTAGTTTCATCGGCCAAAATCCGGGCCTAGCCGACAGTCGGGCCGGTATAGTGTTTAATAAATTTAATTCCATCGGAAAAATCCGGGCCCAGCCGACAGTCGGGCCGGTATTGTGTTAAATAAATTTAATTCCATCGGCAAACTCCGGGCCCGGCCGACAGTCGGGCCGGTATAGTGTTTAATAAACTTAATTCCATCGGCAAAATCCGGACCCAGCCGACAGTCGGGCCGGTATAGTGTTTAATAAATTTAATTCCATCGGAAAAATCCGGGCCCAGCCGACAGTCGGGCCGGTATAGTGTTTAATAAATTTAATTCCACCGGCAAAATCCGGGCCCAGCCGACAGTCGGGCCAGTATAGTGTTTAATAAATTTAATTCCATCGGCAAAATCCGGGCCCAGCCAACAGTCGGGCCGGTATAGTGTTTAATAAATTCAATTCCATCGGCAAAATCAGGGCCCAGCCGACAATAGGGCCGGTATAGTGTTGAATGAATTTAAGTCTATCGGCAAATCCGGGCCGAGCTTAATTGGGGTGATTAAGTGTATACACACCATAAGATAATAATTAATTCCTTTTATTGGAAAATATTTACAGCCAATTCGAATGCATCTGTCATTGCTGTTTTTTTGGTTTTAAGTGTATGGCGGGTCTTAGGTATGTAATCATTTCGGGGGGGGCCAGGGCCCCTTCGGCCCCCCCCCCTGTGTACGCCACTGATTCCAGGGTTAACATTCTCTGCACAAGACAGTGTACTCTACTACTAGTCAACTCTCATCGTGCAGACGCTGCTTAAAGCTGGGCTCATAGCAGTGTTTTTGAAGTGCTTTAGAATAATCTTTATGGCAATCTAAAAATGACACAGAAGATGTCACTTCTAAACCAAAATGCTGGTGTTGATACCAACCTGAATTAAAACCTTCCCGTCCTCTTCTCCTTGTTTATATTTTTGTTTTTTATTTTTAAGTCAAAATTTACATTGTAATTATTGAATTCACATTTGTTTTTTATTTCCAAACCATCCTTTTAGAAAGAGTATTGTAATTTAATAATATATTTGTGTATAACGTCAATGGTACGCTGTGTAAGTGGACAAGGAAGGAAGGTTGGGCAAAGCACTCTGTGATGTCTTCACTGCTTCATGAATATAGTGTTATCTGTATCTGTATAGCCCAAACATGCATAAAAACACATGCTATGAACCTCTAAAGTGTAATTCTACTGTACTTTTTTACCAGGCCTAAAACACCAAAATAGAACAAGGCCAGACCAAAATACTTCACTATCAACTTAAAGACCAGTTTCAGCTTAGTAACAATATTTATATACAGTGTGTCCCAAGGTAGAGTATCTGAGAGGAAAATTTTTCTTATTTTTGGGTTTTCGAAAAAAAATCATTCTTTATAAAAACTTCTGCTTGATCTTAAACCTCTTAAAATGCTAAAATTTTCATGATTTTGTGTACAGGGTGTTCTGTTTTTTGAAAACTTTAAAATATGACCAAGAGTAAACTACCAGTAGTAAATTAATAATTAATCATTTTAATCTTAACATCTATTTTAGTATCACAAAAAAACAACAGAGTTGAAAAAAAAGAAATAATGAAAAAGATGATCATTCAAATGTATTGCCACCTACTTATACGCAAATTTCGATTCAATTTACGAATTCTATACAAGCCTTGTGAACATGCTCAAGTAAAATAGTGGCTGTGGCCTGTTTAATTCCTTCCTTTAACTTTTCCAAGCTATTATCCACTATCTTGTATCGCTAAACGTTTATTTTCAATAACGGGTTGATACTGTTGGTAATTTGTTTTACATCCGTTAAGTACTTTGTCTATATTCGTGCCTGTAATTTTCTTTTCAACTAACACCAAAACTTTCATATTTTTTATTAATACTTTCCCTAATTTACCTTTTCCTAATTAATAATTCCCTAACTCTTCTTGTGAAAACTCCTTTAATAAATTCTTAATTATGGCTAGAGAGGTTAATAAAAGTAACACTACAATATTGTCACCACAATTTTATATATATATATATATATATATATATATATATATATATATATATATATTTTTTTAGCATAGTGAGTGAAAGACTACTAAGTCCTTCACCTTGGCCCAACCCTTCAGTGTTAGTGTTAGCATAGTGAGTGAAAGACTACTAAGTCCTTCACCTTGGTCCAACCCTTCAGTGTTAGTGTTAGCATAGTGAGTGAAAGACTACTAAGTCCTTCACCTTGGCCCAACTCTTCAGTGTTAGTGTTAGCATAGTGAGTGAAAGACTACTAAGTCCTTCACCTTGGTCCAACCCTTCAGTGTTAGTGTTAGCATAGTGAGTGAATGACTACTAAGTCCTTCACCTTGGCCCAACTCTTCAGTGTTAGTGTTATCATAGTGAGTGAAAGACTACTAAGTCCTTCACCTTGGTCCAACCCTTCAGTGTTAGTGTTAGCATAGTGAGTGAAAGACTACTAAGTCCTTCACCTTGGTCCAACCCTTCAGTGTTAGTGTTAGCATAGTGAGTGAAAGACTACTAAGTCCTTCACCTTGGCCCAACTCTTCAGTGTTAGTGTTAGCATAGTGAGTGAAAGACTACTAAGTCCTTCACCTTGGTCCAACCCTTCAGTGTTAGTGTTAGCATAGTGAGTGAATGACTACTAAGTCCTTCACCTTGGCCCAACTCTTCAGTGTTAGTGTTATCATAGTGAGTGAAAGACTACTAAGTCCTTCACCTTGGCCCAACTCTTCAGTGTTAGTGTTAGCATAGTGAGTGAAAGACTACTAAGTCCTTCACCTTGGCCCAACTCTTCAGTGTTAGTGTTAGCATGTGAGTGAAAGACTACTAAGTCCTTCACCTTGGTCCAACCCTTCAGTGTTAGTGTTAGCATAGTGAGTGAAAGACTACTAAGTCCTTCACCTTGGCCCAACCCTTCAGTGTTAGTGTTAGCATAGTGAGTGAAAGACTACTAAGTCCTTCACCTTGGCCCAACTCTTCAGTGTTAGTGTTAGCATAGTGAGTGAAAGACTACTAAGTCCTTCACCTTGGTCCAACCCTTCAGTGTTAGTGTTAGCATAGTGAGTGAAAGACTACTAAGTCCTTCACCTTGGTCCAACCCTTCAGTGTTAGTGTTAGCATAGTGAGTGAAAGACTACTAAGTCCTTCACCTTGGTCCAACCCTTCAGTGTTAGTGTTAGCATAGTGAGTGAAAGACTACTAAGTCCTTCACCTTGGCCCAACCCTTCAGTGTTAGTGTTAGCATAGTGAGTGAAAGACTACTAAGTCCTTCACCTTGGCCCAACCCTTCAGTGTTAGTGTTAGCATAGTGAGTGAAAGACTACTAAGTCCTTCACCTTGGCCCAACTCTTCAGTGTTAGTGTTAGCATAGTGAGTGAAAGACTACTAAGTCCTTCACCTTGGCCCAATCCTTCAACACTTTTCAATCTTGACTATAATACAGGTCGCATCAAATTCATTCTTTGTTAAAAACTGTGTAATTTGTTTATATTATATTCATTTTAACATACTATTTGATTAAACTTTTGTTATTTTTAGATTTGGCTAATATACAGGCAGCAGGAAGTGACAGGAGTTTGCAGAGCTCTTACAGTCCACATACTGCACAACTACAGTCTGATCTACAGATCCATGTCCACTCTGTACACAAGAAATTAAATGCTACTCAGTGCCCACACTGTGAGTATAAAACCAACCAAAGGGGTAACCTGAAACAACATATTGACTCGGTTCATAAGAAAATAAAGGCATTTCAGTGCTCACACTGTGAGTATAAAACCAACCGGAGGACTGACCTAAATAGGCATATTTACTCAGTTCATAAGAAAATAAGGGCATTTCAATGCTCTCACTGTGAGCACAAAACCAACCAGAAGTGTCTTCTGAAAAAACATATTGATTCTGTTCATAAAAAATTAAAGGCATTTCAGTGCCTTTATTGTGAGTATAAAGCCAACTGGACGAATAGTCTGAAAAATCATATTGACTCGGTTCATAAGAAAATAAGGGCATTTCAGTGCCCTCACTGTGAGCACAAAACTAACTGGAAGAATGATCTGAAAATGCATGTTGACTCGGTTCATAAGAAAATAGCATTTCAGTGCCCTCACTGTGAGCACAAAACTAACTGGAAGAAGAACCTGAAAAAGCATGTTGACTTGATTCATAAGAAAATAAGGGCATTTCAGTGCCCTCACTGTGAGTACAAAGCCAACCAGAAGTGTCTTCTGAAAAAACATATTGACTCTGTTCATTATAAAGTAAAGGCATTTCAGTGCCATTATTGTGAGTATAAAGCCAACTGGACGTATAGTCTGAAAAAGCATATTGACTCGTTTCATAAGAAAATAAGGGCATTTCAGTGCCCTCACTGTGAGTACAAAGCCAACCAGAACTGTCTTCTGAAAAACCATATTGACTCGGTTCATAAGAAAATAGGGGCATATCAGTGTCCTCATTGTGAGTACAAAACTAACTGGACAAATAATCTGAAAAAGCATATTGCCTCAGTTCATAAAAAAATGTGGGTTTTTCAGTGCACTCACTGTGATTACAAAACGAACTGGAGTAGAGATCTAAAAAGGCATATTGACTCAGTTCATAAGAACGTAAGGGCATTTCAGTGCTTTTACTGTAACTATGAAACCAACCGGAGGAGTGACCTGAAAAATCATATCAACTTGTGTGTGAGCAATTTGAATAAAAAATAATATGATTGAAAAGGATAGGTCGAAACGTCGCCACCATAACTTGTTGAAAATTATGATTATTTTATCTGAAGTGGATCCATTTATATATGTAAAAAATAAAATTATTTTTCACTGACCTGCTTGGTCTCTTATCTTATTCCCTAGATGTAAGTACAACACTGATTCAGCAACTGTCAAGCTGCTATGTAACAATGTATTCTAGTTTACTCTATTTTAATTGTTTGGGTCTGGGTAGAGTTTATTTTTTATTTTAATGAAGAAAATCACTTCATTTGATTAAAATATTAATTTATTATTTAAAATGTACATAGTTTTGTTTTAGTGATTTTTATTTTGGAAGTATTTATTACTTTTTTATTTTCTCGACTTGAGATAGACTTGTGTCTCTTATATTATTCTACATAGAAATTCAATTTTTATAAGTTTTTGGTAGTATTCATACTACGGAACATTTATATGAGGGGGAGGTCCGTGGTTCGAGTCCCGACACTGAAGTCTATTTTTCTCTGTCTGTCTTCCTTTGTAAACAGTAATTATAATTTGATTTAAATTAAAATTTAAATTGTCCGTTGTATGAATACTACCAAAAACTTATAAAAATTTAATTTCTAATTGATTGTACTATTATAATTTATAATTGAGTACTTTATAATTACAAGCGTATTTCTCGGTCTAGTTTTATTGTCGTTTGTTGACTTCTAAGACTTGTAGAATAAATTTGAAAGCTTAATTCGGGATTAGGTATCGATATCATCAGAGGAAATTATTCTTCAGTGTAGCTTAATTGGTTAGAGCTCCCGCACACTGGAAATGAGGGGGAGGTCCGTGGTTCGAGTCCCGGCACTGAAGTCTATTTTTCTCTGTCTGTCTTCCTTTGTAAATAGTAATTATAATTTGATTTAAATTATTCTAAATAGTAAAATGAAAAAATAGTTAACAGGTGTTATTTATTAAAATACAGATTATTATGTGCCAAGAACATAATGTTATTTTTGTCCCTCTGTCAATGATCAGTAAAGATGGATATTTATATTAAAATAAAAGTTTAATTTTTTTCAAAATCTAAGAAACATAATTATTTAAAACATGTTTAAGTCATGTTAGGATGCAGAACTAATCTCACGGTGGGTTCACAGCTAGCGTAACCGTGGGAGCAGTAGGCTATATAGATAATAATATATATTCAAGGAGCTGCCGTGACAGAGGATCGAGTCGCTATTCCCTCCCCCTTGAGTTTCACTCGGTCAGGTTATAAACAAAGCCAATTATTGTTTCCAAATTGAATTTAGTTCTCTCGCTTAAAAAAACTTATATAATAAAATTATGTATAAAAACTTTTATTATACAGTAGAACCTCGATAAGAAGTGTCTCAAGGGGATCAGGGAAACAGTCTTGTTATAGAGGTGTTCTTTTTGTTGAGGGTCGTGTTTTCAAGGTTATTTTGGCTAGCAGTCGTGTTATCGTTATCGAGGTTCTAGGTCAGGGTTTTCAAGTCTAGACTTGTTCAAGGTCGACCCATTCCTGCATAGAGACGCGTTATATAGGTTGACTTCTCAAAACGACTTGTTATAGAGGTTGACTTCTCAAAATGACTTATTATAGAGGTTCTGAGTGACATTGTGAATTAGAAAAATCCGTGTTATAGAGGTTGTTTGGATAATAATAGTCGCATTATAGAGGTTAATTTAAAATTGTGTGTTATGGCAATCTCAAGGGGATTTGAAAATTGCACTTGTAATTGAGGTTGTCATGTTATTGAGGGTCGTGTAACTGAGGTTCTACTGTATATAAATAAGAAATAGGTATGTAATAAAAATAATGTTGGAACAGATATAATACACATTCAACATGTACTAATATATTATAATAAAACAATTTAAATTGCAGTGTTATCCTTAGAGGGGTATTTAATAAATTTAATTTTATGGACGTAAGATGAAGTTGGAATGTATTGTAGTTTATTTTTGTGATTTGATTAATTTATATAAGAAACATAAGTTTTAGCAAAGAGTTTGAAAATATTTAAATTTGAAATGATATATATATATATATATATATATATATATATATATATATATATATATATATATATATATATATATATATATATATATATATATATATATATATATATATATATATATATGTCAAATCGATTGGTGGACCTTTTGATGACGTCACAAAATATGTATATTAATTAATTAAAAATGGAAATTTATTGATTGTAAGAATTTTTAGAAATTTAAACTGAGGAAGAAAATTATAATTCCTGGAATCCTAAAAAGTGTTGGTAAATTCAAAGAAAAATTGTATAATGAAAATGTATTAATTATTAATATTTGGATGTGTAAAGTTAAACATCCTGAGATAAGGTAGAAGCCATTTTTTCTTAGAACACGAGGAAGCATACGTTGCTGAACCTTTGGAGATGTAGGTACGTTATCCCCATCAAGCAGGGTTATGCTCTGGACGACATCCATTTAAAAAAAAAATGTATGTAATTTTAGTTAATGAATTTTCTCAATTGAGAAAAGTTTTAATTATTGTCAGGATGTTTAAATCCAAGTAAATTCAACTTATTCAAATTTCTTCAGAAAATCTTCACAAAGCTGCTGAATTTTCGTAAATTAAAAACTTTGTAAAAAAAATGTTATAAAAATAATTTTATTATATGTAAAGTCTAGCTTAAAGCTAATCACATGATTATATTATATTATAGGGCTTTTAATGGTTATACGTTACGGTATCCTGGTTAATCCCTGGGTTAAACTCCTTTTTTTATACTATTCATTTAAATTAAAATTAATATAGTGAAGGGTAAAAACATATTAAATAAAATTAATAAAAAAAAAAAAATACAAGCAAAATTTTCAAATAAATAATTTAGCTTTTTATTTAAAATTTTAGTATTAATAAAATTCCTTTTTTTTATACATTAAAGATTTTACATAGTGCAGTAGAGAAATCATTAGGCTTTTTATTTCTTTTCATATATATCAAAATTGAGTCTAAGCTCATAATCATGTGACAAAGTTTATATTTCTTTATTACAAAATTTTATTTTGAAATACACAAAACTTTATGTGAACCTTTTACATACTTCTTAACATCCTATATCCCATTGTACATGTCTATTTGTTTTAATAAAATAAGATTTCTACTAAGAATTACCATGTGGTAGAGACTCTCAAAATTGAACTTTGATAGTTGTTCAAAATGGCGAAAATTAACCAAACTAATGGAAATAATTAAATTTTAAATCTAAAATTTTCTGAAAATCGAAGATAGTTGGTTTAATTGGAGAAACTCATATATTCGTCGAAGTAAACTGAGCTGAGTAGAGAAATGATCTCCTTAGATCAAAATTTCAAAAATTAGCACAGATGTGGTAATTTAGTGGTGAGACTCGTGTCATGAAGATTTGTGCCAGGAAGATTTGGCTCTACAAAATTAAATGACCAAAAATTAGTTTTCTTTAATTTACATTCTCAAACTGCTTTAAAAAAATCTCTACTTAAAATTAATTACAAAAAAAATTGAATGAAATTAAATTTTTATATTTTAATACTTACGATAAAAATCAGCAAGATGTGGCTCTAATGGTAAAAAAGTTGTTTTGAATAAAATTAAAATTGTACGATACTTGCACACTTAACAAGACTTGAATAAACAAGTACATCTTGTTCAAACTAAAATTACATAAATGGCGACTAAAAAGGTATTTATCGTCTCTCCAGACGGACTTCCCAGGTGCCCTCTCGCCAACAAGACCAGCCGGATCAGTGAAGTTCCCTATGATTCTCACATGGTACCTAGGCTTCTTCCCCTTCCCTAAGATGACGTCAGAACGCGTACTATTGCCAAACTCATAAACTGACTAAATACAGAGTTACAATCACAAATTTTCAAATCTGGGGCAAAATTTACACTGTCCCCCTAAAAAAAAATCACAACAATGGAAAAAACAATGGAATTAACTATAAAGGTCCATTTACACACATCAGTGACAGTGACAGTGACGGCACAGTGCCGTGACCGGCCCGTGATCCCACAGACGAATTTAAAATATTCTTTTAGGGATTTGTAACGGTGTTGTTTACACTCACCCGGCACGTGTCAGTGACAGTGAAAAAAATACTGTCGCCGACACTATACAGTGAAATTTCTGTTATTTTATGTTGACGATATTTTTCTAAAGTGAAAAATAAAAAATAATTATAAAATAAAATAAACATTTTTTAACAAAAAGAAGTTATAGTTTTTGGTATTGTTTTGTTAAAGACGCGAATGACAAAAAATTAATAGTGTTAGTGATCAACTATCCCGTGTGTTTGATCTCTGGCATGCAAAATTCATGGACACAGAGTTCACAAATGCTATCTGTAGTAAAATAGGAATAGAAATGTAAAAAATTGTTTAGACAATGAGTATTTTACTCATAGAGAAATATACACGACTTTGCCTATATATTTCTCCTTTTTTGTGCAATATTGAATTACGTTAATTATACCAAACAATTTCATATATGAAGGGATTTGATAACCAAGAGAGAGACCAGGTCTCTTGCACGAAATACATTCCTTGCAAATAGTCCGTGATCCCCTCTGATCAAATCCAATCGCTGAATAACCTAATTATGAGTACATATTGCTATCGTATTTTTGTAAATAAAAGTATGGTGTAAGTAAGTGGCCATAATTATGTAATTTACGTTTTCTGATGTCCTCCTCGCAGGACATCACCATCACCAATAGTTGAAGTTACGCTTACATCATCCGATTTATATTTATTAAGGTCTCATAAAGTTCGGTTTTTTGAGGAAATGTCTTGTCCGCAGCAATAAGGTATGGAACGTGAATGCCCGTGTTGGGTAAGGTAGAATTTGCTGGTATATTCAAAAAGCCTTGTAGAAGTACATTTCCTAAATTTGAATTGGCAAAAATTCCCCTATCACAGTTTTGGAACAAAGTTCTTTATGGCGTTCAGCGCCTGGGAGTGAATCAGAAAAAAATAGACCGTCACAAAATCTTCCAATGACGATAACTTGAGTAAAAGCTGACCGAATTTTGTTGAAATTTGGTACACATGTTCATTTTACCAATGCCCAGGACGAGTCTTTGGACAACGTTAATCGCCTATGTGCTTGCGCGCAACGCTCGCATAAACGTAAACTATTAAAATGTAAAATTAGAATTTTAGGAGGGGAAACAATGTTAACTTCATTAATTCAATGAGACAAACAACTTTTTAAACAATGTTTTTACTGATATCTTACGTTATAAAGTAACGTTTTTTAAAAAATGCCATACACTTTGAATTGAAACAGGCATGAAAAATTTCAACCTGACACAAGCAGTAGGTTTTGGGTAGGGAAGTGATATGTTTAAAATATTTTAAATTGAGTATAGGCTGGAACAGGACTGTTCCTTACCTACTACTTTTTACCTTACCTACTTTTTTTGTATTTATGGAATAATATACTTGGTGTTTGGAAGAGCCTGGATAGTATCGTATTTTCCATCCAAAGCTCCTACGCAGTTAGGAAAATTCCATATTTCTTAAAAATCATTTGCGATGTTCTTCCTCTGTTAGGCATCAATTGGTCAATCAGATTTTCAGTAATTATTTTGCAGGTTTCTCGTAAGATCTTATAAATTGTGCAGTGGGCAGTGTCCTATCCACTATAGTGCACAGCCACACAACGGACGAAACCCTTCAAATAGAAAACAATATTGGATCACTGCACTGCGCCGTCACTGTCACGTCACTGATGAGTGTAAACAACTTCACGGTGGGGAAATCACGGGCCGGTCACGGCACTGTGCCGTCACTGTCACTGTCACTGATGTGTGTAAATGGACCTTAATTAAAAGGTTTAATTAATATTTCAGGTTCATCATATTTCTTATAACTAAGTGAGATACCACAACGTAGGAAACTTTTCCTATAGTATAAAGATTGTCGGGGTCATGAGCAGCTAATAGAGATGAATGCAGATCTACAAGAATAAAATTCAAGCTAAAATCATCATAGAGCGTTCCGGTCAAGTATTTCCTGGAAGTTTATAGTCTACAGCTAAGCGAGTACATTCTGAGAATTGGTCACCTTGGAGTTAGACGCTAGGCAAGGAAGCTACGCAGTACTGAAAGCGTGGCAACTTAAATCCACTTTTCAGCTTTGTACTTTTTCTGCAGCTAGGACTTCATGAACGCAAGTAGTAAAATAAAAAATTGTAATTTATAAAAGACTTTAAGTCATTCAAGAAAATGAGATATTAAAGACAATTTGTCTTCAAGTTACATAAAAAATGTACAAGTAGGAATTGAGGTTAGAATCTCATGTATGCAATTTTAACAGTAGAGTCTTAGAAAATCATTCACAGTATCTATACCATTTAAGGTATTAGATTTAACAAAGGATAAAAGGATTCATAAAATATAAGAATTAAATTTTAACAAATTTATTTTATTTAAAGGTTAATCTTTGAGAATTATACTTCGATAAGTTTAGTACAAAATTTCAAACTCCATTTTATTAAACATGTTATTTAATATGTAAATTATAAAGTAAGTCCTAATGCTTATAACTATTTGAGAAGGTGTACTCAAATAATTCCCCAACACACCCCCACTTGCACTTAAAAATTTTAAACAAATTTTAATATGTCAATAATATCAAAAGAAAGGATGAGTTCGTTGGCCAGAATTATTGAAGTCCATTTAGGGGTCAAATTTTGACCATTTAGGGTCAAAAATAGCATAAAAACAATCCATATTTTGTTGCTGTCCCCTTTAAATTCTACTGATGATTTTTAAAAAAGGGTCTTCAGGGGAGTTTTAAAAAATAAAAAACACTAAGTTTTTTGCAATATTTTGTCCCTCTTTTGGGACATTTTCAAGCAATATACTTGGTGTGGTTGATTTTATCAATATGAAACAGTCTACATCAATTAGAGAAGTGTAATTTTTATAAAAATAAAAATATTTATTTAAAAAAAAACTAATTCTGCATATATAACAGGTTATATGATTTTACATCTCGTCGATGGACTCCCTTCTGAAGCAGTTTCCCTGTCTGAAGACGCCGGTCAAGTGAAGCTTTAACATGGCGACCACGGAGTCCTAAGATAACGGCAAAAAGAGGAACTAAAAATGGGATACACCCACATTCTGACGTCACACCAAAAGTTACGCCTAATTCCAATGTTACATGACAAAAACAAAAAAGAAACACGTCTAAACGAAGACTTTGAAATTTTAAGTGGTTCATTTACTAAAATTTTGTATATAATTATTATTATATTAAATATTATATATGTGGTATAATACTGGGTTACCACAATACATTTTTTAAAATTTTTAACAATTATAACATACATGTAATGTAATCACAAGGAATCTAAAACAACATGACAGTTATCGATTAAATGAAGTTAGAATTTTAAATTTAAAATGGTCTTTGTCCAACGAATAACGTCTTGGGCATTGGTAAAATGAAAATGTAAACCAATATTCAACTACAAACAAATTTTCTTATTAATAATAACTTAACCTTCGAGCGCTCACACCTTTAGTCCATACAAGAACACTCGCTTGGTGGCATTTACACCGCCGCCATCTCGCTTGGTGGCATTTACACCGCCACCATCTCGCTTGGTGGCATTTACACCACCGCCATCTCGTGTGGCGGCATTTACACCACCGCCATCTCGCTTGGTGGCATTTACACCGCCGCCATCTCGTGTGGCGGCATTTACACCACCGCCATCTCGCTTGGCGGCATTTACACCGCCGCCATCTCGCATGGCGGCATTTACACCACCGCCATCTCGCTTGGTGGCATTTACACCGCCGCCATCTCGTGTGGCGGCATTTACACCACCGCCATCTCGCTTGGCGGCATTTACACCGCCGCCATCTCGCGTGGCGGCATTTACACCACCGCCATCTCGCTTGGTGGCATTTACACCACCATCAGTTTTTTAATATTGTTACAGTCTTCTGCATTGCTATTAAGGGGTAAATTAATCAAAACCTAATTAAAAAATTAAGATATAATTATTAAAAAATAAACTGTCGACATTTTTGACATTAATTAAAATTTATTTTTATTATTTATATGAATTATAATTTTCAATAATTTATTATTTATTATAATCAAAAATAAAATAATTATACATTAAACAATTAAAAATGAAATTAAAATAATAATAATAATAATAATGTAGCTTATAATAAACACCGAAAAATGATCTGACCTTGATTACGTGTTCTTTGACACTGCCTAGATAAGGCCAGGTACCTCCGGGGTAAAACATAATACCGAAATCTTTTGTCAAAATAACCAACTAAGGAATACTTAAAGGTTTGGTAAACTGAAGATTCACACATATGATAAGATAGCAATGATTTCAAAAAGGCCGTGTAAACGCCGCCCACGCGAGCGCTCGAAGGTTAATATAAAAAACAAAGAAATACTTCTACTTCTACAAAACAGTCTCCCTCTTATGTACAGCTTTGATATGCCTGATGAGACTACCTTTCCTTGTGTTGTTCAAGTCACAGTGAGGGCACACAAATACTTCTACAAAACAGTCTCCCTCTTATGTACAGCTTTGATATGCCTGATTAGACTACCTTTCCTTGTGGTATTCCACTCACAGTGAGGGCACACAAATACTTCTACAAAACAGTCTCCCTCTTATGTACAGCTTTGATATGCCTGATGAGACTACCTTTCCTTGTGGTGTTCAAGTCACAGTGAGGGCACACAAATACTTCTACAAAACAGTCTCCCTCTTATGTACAGCTTTGATATGCCTGATGAGACTACCTTTCCTTGTGGTGTTCAAGTCACAGTGAGGGCACACAAATGCTCTTATTTGTAAATGCACTGAGTCAATATGCCTTTTTAGATGATTTTTCCTGTTGGTTTTATGCTCACAGTGAGGGCACTGAAAAGCCTTTATTTTTTTATGAACTGAGTCAATATGATTTTTCAGAAAACTCTGTCTGTTGGTTTTACACTCACAGTGAGGGCACTGAAATGCCCTTATTTTCTTATGAACCGAGTCAATATGCTTTTTTAGGTCCGTCCTCCAATTCGTTTTGAACTCACAGTGAGGGCACTGAAATGCCCTAATGTTATTATGAACCGAGTCAATATGCTTTTTCAGGTTACTCTTCAGGTTTGTTTTGTGCTCACAGTGATGGCACTGAAATGTCCTTGTGTTCTCATGAACCGAGTCAATATGTTTTTTCAGATGAATCTTCTGGTTGCTTTTGTACTCACAGAGAGGGCACTGAAATGCCCTTATCTTCTTATGAACTGAGTTAATATGCCTATTCAGATCACTCCTCCGGTTGGTTTTATACTCACAGTGTGGGCACTGAGTAGCATTTAATTTCTCGTGTACCGAGTGGACATGGATCTGTAGATCAGACTGTAGTTGTGCAGTATGTGGACTGTAAGAGCTCTGCAAACTCCTGTCACTTCCTGCTGCCTGTATATTAGCCAGATCTAAAAATAACACAAGTTTAATTAAATGATATGTTGTTTTTTGTTTTGTTTTTTTATAATTTTTATTCGATAACACAACTACAAATTTAAATTGTAACAAGTGATAATGATAACATAGGTTATGTCGCGGGAAAGACATGAAGAAGAAGTAGTCCAGTGACTACACTTCCTTAGCAGTAAGAATAGTAAAATAATTATAATACAAGATAACTTTTGATAATAAAATAATGATAAAGTAGATTAATATTACTTATTTTACACGTTTAGGACTAGTCAATAATAACTGGTTTTTTGGTTTTTTAAAAAAAGAAAGTACAGTAATAATAATATTAAAATGAGGTAACATAATTTAAGGGAAAAAGATATTTTAAGGTAGGAGATCTCTAGGCCACCTCCTCTTCAAACGTCTTGGTGGGTTGCTTGGGATGAAAAGAGAGGACAAGAGTTGTACAAGAGGATTTGGATGGTGGGATATGGATTCATGGAATTTTTTATATCGGGATATGGTTAGATTTCGGACAAAGGGCACATTCAAATCTTCGAGGAGAGTAAGGTTAGAAACATAGAAAGGAGCATTGGTTATTTTTCTAAGGATTTTTGACTGCAGGATTTGGAGACGATGGGAATTGGAAGGCTTGGTGCTACCCCACACTTCCAGAAATGATATGTTAAAATAAAAATAATTATAAACAAATTACACAATTTTAAACAAAGGATGAATTTGATGCGACCTGTATTATACCAAAAACTTAAGGGTGGGGCCAAGGTGAAGGACTTAGTAGTCTTTCACTCACTATGCTAACACTAACACTGAAGGGTTGGGCCAAGGTGAAGGACTTAATAGTCTTTCACTCACTATGCTAACACTAACGGGTTGGACCAAGGTGAAGGACTTAGTAGCAGGGCCGTAACTACCACCGGGGCAACCGGGGCAGTGCCCCGGGGCCCCCGGCCGTGGGGGCCTATTGAATTTCAATGGGCAAAACGGAATAATGTGAATTTTAAAAGCCGTTTATCAAAGAAATTCGTTTCAGGAAAGAATAATTATGGACTATTATTAAAAGGTTCTTTTGAAACTAGGGGGCCCCTAGACATTTACAGAAAAATATTCAATATTTTCACGCACCAGAGGCCCCATGACAAACGTAGTTCCCCAGTAAGTTTTTTAAGGACTATTACACAGTGAACTGACAAAAAACTCTGACGCTTACTCAATATAATGTTCACCTTTATCAGAGTTTTTTCCTTAAACTGTTACGAAGAGATCGTCTAAGTTATATATGTATTTAAGTAGTATCCTAACTAAATTAACCAGGAGGTAGGTGAGGATTTAGCTATAGAATAGAGGCTAAATTAGACATTTTCGATTTTGGGTCATGTGCAAAATAAAATACTATAGATGTGGGTAAATTTGACCTCTAGAATGCATTAAAACACGTTTTAGGGTGTTATTTTTCAAAAAATTTTCTGGTAATTATAAAGAATTGCAAGATTGTACTTTCATGCTTATGTTTAACATGATATGTTGAATATCTGTTCTGAAAAAAAAGCTTCAGAATGAAAATGCCCTTTTCTGGAGTATTTTTGTGTTTAAAATCTGACAAAATGTTTCCTATAAACACAGTTTTTCCGGAAAATGGCACCTCAAATTATTGCTAACAATGCCCTGCTACTTATATTGGAGAAACGTCACAACTGTTCAAGAATTGATTTCACCAACATTTATCAGAACACGCCCATAACACCAAACACACATTAGACATAGATAAATATAATATTTCACACACTGAGAAACACTACAATAAACGCCTTACTCTTGCATAAAATCAAACAGGAACAATATCAACACTAAACAAGACACTAATAATCTAAGTAACATATATACTAATATTATCTCCAATACGAACAAATTAACTTTTATATTTTTTTATAACCAAACGTCAAACCTATAGTCATGGTTTTTATAATTTTAAGGTTGGACATTGCATAGAACTCTGAATTTATTACTTTATTTTTTCTTCATGTAGATCCCTTAAAAAATCCCCACCACATGTTCTTGCCTTAGTTGTCTTATGTCTTTCATTTCCACTCCCATACCTTGTCCACTACACATTTTTTCCTGACAAACATGTTAAGGTAGATAAAAACATGAAAAATTAATTCTCTTCTCGATCATACTATAATGTGTAAAAGTTTGTCTTAAATATATTTTTGTTTAATTAAGTTTATATTATGGTTTGGTGTTAGCATCTAAACTGAAGCCCCATTTAAGCGGTGATAGTTCTACCCAGATAGAACTATCATGTTAATCTATGTCATAGAACTATCACGGAGGTGTAAGGCGAGAGTTAACAAACGTCAAAACTAGTTGTCTTGTACTTTGTACTCAAAGTTATTTCTATATCCTACGTTTCTGACTTGGATACAGAAATAGAGAATTAAATATATTATAATACATATACAGCAAAAGGAATATTTATATTGTCGAAAACAACAAAATTCTATATCAAATATGAAGCAAGTATCACGTTATATAAAAGTATAAACAAACAATAAGCCAATCAGCATCCAGTATCTAACGTGGTAGTTATTTTATCTGGCGAGTGAATAATGTGAGTACTGTGATAGAAGACTCAACTATCTCGTCAGACAACATAGTGTGATGGTTGATAGTTCTATCACGACAGAATCTATCACATTATCATGCCTGTAACTATTGTGTCAACTATCACCGTGCAAAAACGGGGCTTAAATACAATATGGATTCCTGGTTTTCTAAACCTTCTTTAGTTAATAATTGCGCAGCCTTAGGAAGTAATTGTAGTGAGTTACCTGGTGGACTGATTGAGCTCTCCTCTACTTGTTGGGAATGCCCGGCAGGTGAAGTATCTTCTGTATTAAAGAACATTTCCAGACTCGGCTCACATTTTATCTGCTCAACTGCATTAACAATACAAAGCATAAATTATTCTATGCACTATTAATAATAATAATAAGAAATTAATTTAATTAATCACGGTTAACAAGTTTTTAGAAGCAATGTTGTTAATTAGAGTGTGTTAGTGTGAGTGACCCTAAAATTTGATAGAATGTTTTTGTATTGGTATAGAGTATATGTGCCAAGTTACATCTTGATTGAATGAGTGGAAGAGGTTTAGGCACTTAGGGTCTGTAGGCAAAACCAAGGACCCTTATATTTTCCTGGGTGTGTCTGTCCATCCGTCAGTCTGTCCCCTGCTCTCACGGCTACACCTTTCGTCCAATTACTTTGAAATTTGGCATATATGTGTAAAGAACCTACCCACACATTTTAAAAATATAGTGATTAAAAAAAAAAAAAAGAAGAAATTAGGGTAAAAAAAGGGTTCAATTTTTTTTTTTTTTTTTTAAATCATGTGGGGTATCATATGAAAGGGTACGTTGAGCTGATTACAAAAATATATAATTTTTGGTTATAAGCTTTGACAGGACAAACGTAGGCGAGTTTGAAGTGGGTGGGAAAAGTGCCCCCCCCCCCCCCCCCCCAATCTATCTCGCTTATGTGAAATGCAAAAAATCTAAAATAAATCCTGAACATTCTTCGACCAAAAGTAAAGATACCACTTTTTGGAATTTTCAAAACAATTTTTTTTTTTTATTGACAAAATACGTTTTTTTTTTATAACTAAGCTCTTTTCGGTGTATTTATATGTTTATAGACCGGTTCACTGACAAAATATACTTTATCAGAAGTTTGTTTATGTGTTTTGAGAATATCAGACCCATAGGATAGTTGAAAGTAGGCTTTTTAGCATTTTAAAAAGCACCATCAATAGGTTCTATTTAAACAATACAGGGTTGCCTGCGGACCCTCGGTGAGTGCTGACTAACACACACTTGACCTGTTTATTACTTTCTCATATAAAGAGAAAGTATTGTGATGGCGCGAAAATTCGATTTTGAGATTTTGATGGATTTACACGTTTTGAGGTCCCCTGAGTCCAAAAAAGTGGTTTTTAAAAAATGTCTGTCTGTCGTCTGTGCAGACGCCTGGAGCCCAAACTACTGGGCCGATTTTGACGAAATTTGGCATACATGTTCAGAAAAATCATACCCCGAGGCGAAATCGAGAAATGAATTTTAGCTCTAAATTTGGGGGCGCTACCCCCCAAAAACTCTGAAAAAACATGAAAAAAAATTATTTCTCGAAAACGGTTCCGACGATTTTGATTAAAAAATTCTAAAATGTAGTCCATTTGAATACGAATCCAACGATATAAGCCGTTTTCCCGGGAAAAATCTAGTTCCTGAGATATTAGCTTAAAACGCAGACGGAGAGAGCCCGGGTTCGATTCCCCGACCAGGAGAAGTTATTTTTATGATAAATTTTGATGAAATGTTCAATAATATTTAAATGTACATTTGAAAACTAATAAATGGAAACACTGGGCTAAGTAATTATAAACTCATATATGAGAAAGTTTGTCTGAGTTGTCTCGGACCGATTTTTTACTTTGTTACCTTCCCTCAGGTGGGTAACAAAGTAAATTAGATCGGATGTGGCAAGATTTCCTTGGTTACCCTCCCCGTTTGTTTACATTAATGCGTTTGACTTTTTTAAAAAAATTAATTGACAATCTTAACTGGGGAATGTTCAAATATTCCTTTGGGACAAAGGAATATCACACTTCTGTAAATGAAAATGACAATATTCGTTATTCTAACTATCT
Source organism: Gerris lacustris (assembly GCA_951217055.1). NCBI lineage: Eukaryota > Metazoa > Arthropoda > Insecta > Hemiptera > Gerridae > Gerris > Gerris lacustris. The sequence goes on along the minus strand of OX578283.1, from coordinate 5,190,387 downwards.
AGTAAGGCAAAGTAACCTTTAATCTAATAAATTTTGAACAAAAGAATAGTTCACTTGGATTTAATAATAAATAAATGCATTTGGGTGGGTAACAAAGTAAAAGAGTGCCAAAGTTTAATTAGCCCGACAATGATTGTGACAACAGCCAACCACAAACACACAAAAGCAAAACTATTATAAAGAATTTGAAAGTTAATAAAGAGCACATATTGAAAAGAATATTGTTTAATCTGTAACAGAGTAAGTAAAAAGTTGAAAAGGTTATCCACAGTGTTGCTATCGTAATGTTTCCTCACCAATACTATGGTGGATTTATGTGTGAAAACTAGACTACTGCTTCTTTAATTAAAAGTTGCGCACCCTTAAGCCTCGATTACACGGGGCGAGTTTACTCGCTGCGAGTAAGCTTGTTCCATCTAATATTGCTGGCTAGTAAACTCGCTCAACATGAGCGAGTTAAGTTGAATGCTGGGCTACTTTACTCGCTACTCGCTGGCGAGTTAGCTCACAGCGAGTAAACTCGCTCTCGTGATAATCGAGGCTTTAGGGAATAATATTAGTGTGTTACCTGGCGGACTGATTGATCTCTCCTCTACTTGTTGGGAATGCCCGGCAGGTGAAGTATCTTCTGTATTAAAGAACATTTCCAGACTTGGCTCACATTTTATCTGCTCAACTGGAATAACTACACAAAGCATAATTTATTCTTTGCACTATTAATAATAATAAGAAGAAATTTACTTAAAGCATTGATACTGTAACATCTTTTCTACAACGGTAAATTACTAGTGTAGTATTTTTAGGAAAGGCAAATTAACCATTTATACGGGGTGGAGCGCGGCAGACGTATGAATTTGAAGACGGGATTGCTCCCTTCCTATTGGTCCTAGACGGTTGAGAGTAGGGTCGTTTGAAAGAGGGGGACGGGAAGTTTATGTTCCACGTGGGTTCAGTCACTATAATGGAGTAGTCCGTTTAAACTTTTTGCAAGACAGATTTCCCGGGCGTCTCATCTCTTTAAGAGGCGATTTAAACTGGCCAGCAAGATCGCCTGATTTGGCTCCTTGTGATTTTTTTCTGTGGGGATACCTTAAATCCTTGGTGTGCAGCGATCGTCCGAGAACCCCGGTGGTCCCAGCGATCGTCCTGGAAGCCCTCAAGAACAACATTCGAGCCAAAATTGCCGAAATTCCTGTGGAAATGTTCGAAAGAGTGCACAAAAACTTCGAAAAAAGGCTTAATCAGTGTTTGGAGTGTGAGGGGAACCACTTATCCGATACTTGGTTTAAATCTAGGTAAATTTAAATTTCCCATGTTATTTAATCAGGAAACAATTTTAAAAAAAATTATTTTGTAACATTCTGTGTTTTATTACATTTTCAAATTCATACGTTTGCCGTGCTCCACCCTGTACTTGCAAGTATAAAAGAGTGCATAAAAAAAAGACTGACAATTAGTGTGGCATATAGCTTCCACTCAACCTTTCACGTACATTATTGATTTTATGCTTTTACAAGTCAAAATTGTCTAATTTATTTAATGGTTTCCCCTGTTTTTTTTTAATATGTACGTTAAAAATGTTTTGATTTTTTACATGAAATAAAGTAAGTGTCAATTAAGCAAAAATTAAAGAGTGCAGACTACTTTCGACAAACCACCCAAATTTCATAAAAATAAGATGAGATGCCCATTGTTGGTCCCATATATCTTTTGGAGATATAGGTGTAAAAAAAATGTATGTTAGTGTGCAATTGAAGAGAAACAAATGGGTATAAAAAGTTGATACTTACAGGACTTATGGGATCAACCAACCAATGGGCTAATTATGACCTACCACCTACCATGCAAATCAGGGGCACGTGCCCCCCCCCCCCCCCCCCCCAGACCCAATAGAGTATAAAAGAAAAATACCGCCGTATTTTTTTCATTCACCACATATTCAATTTCACCTCAGAAATGCATAAAAGCGCTGTTTTGAGAGGTCATATTTTCAAAATTTTCCCGGACCCCCCGCCATAACCCATCCCCCCAATAATTAATTGCAGACGACGCCCATGACTTACAGTGAGATATTGCACTGCAGTAAGCATCAGAATAACATTTTCTAACGAATACATTCTAAAACAGTTCTTGTTACTTGGGGGCGGATATTTTTTTTATGTTGTTCATTTTTTCTTGGGGGGGGGGGGCACGTAAATGTATGTTTGTGGGCATGTTGAAGAGAATCAAACGGGCACAGAAGGTTGAAACTTATATGGGACCAACAATGGGCTGATTATGATCTACCATCAAAATTTTATTAAAATTGGACAAATAGTTTTTAGGATATGTTGGTTCGCAAAAATTGAAGACAGGCACAGAACCAAATTTTTTTGGTTCCGTGTCTGTCTGTCGCTCAATTTTTGCAAACCAACATATCTTAAAAACTACATGTCTGATTTTAATGAAATTTGCATGGTAGGTGGTAGGTCATAATTAGCCCATTGGTTGGTTGATCCCATAAGTCCTGTAAGTATCAACTTTTTATACCCATTTGTTTCTCTTATATTGCACACTAACATACATTTTTTTTTACACCTATATCTCCAAAAGATATATGGGACCAACAATGGGCATCTCATCTTATTTTTATGAAATTTGGATGGTGTGTCGAAAGTAGTCTGCACTCTTTAATTTTTGCTTAATTGAAACTTTATTTCATGTAAAAAATCAATAAATTTTTAACGTACATATTATTAAAAAAACAGGGGACACAATTAAATAAATTAGACAATTTTGACTTGTAAAAGCGTAAAATCAATAATGGGGGGGGGGGGGGGGGGGGAGGCACACATTCAAGGGGCGGCTGCTTTCTTGAATATGTAGTTCCATTTTCTTGTTACCTCTACAAATATCCCCCCCCCCCCCCTAATCTAAACTGACTTAGAATGTGCCCCCCCCCCCCAGACTTAGTCGCTGGATACGCCACTGATTCTAACGCCTCACATTCGATCCCTCCTTGGATAATTCTCAAGCTGACTGACTAGCTGATGACATTGCCATAGTTATTGTTTTATATAAAAATGTTAGAAGTACTTATTTGAATCTTACAGATTCTCGTCAATTAACCTGAAATCAGGTACTCTTACTACTCCTAGGGAGTAGTTAAGGTCAAATATATGGAAGTTTTAAGTTCAAGTAGGTAGTAGTTGTTTTTTGTAGTTTCGTATATTTCGATGACTGAGATATTGTTAAATAATATTGTATTTGACAGTACTTGATTTCAGGTGAATTGAGAATCTGTCAGATTCAAATAAGTACTTTCAAAATGTTTATAGAAATCAATAACTTGATAATGTAATCAGCAGTTCAGTCAGCTTGAGACTGATCCAAGGAGGGATCGAAATATCGCAAATAAGAGGAGTTTGAATTTTCTTTAAAAGACACAACTAATCAAGAATTTATACTACAAGGAACAATCAACAAATTTACTGCCAACTTTGCTGCTGGAAACACAGATAATACTGCTGTTGAGTTACCTGGTATTGTTACTACATCTGTGGTATCCCTGACAGGTGAAGCAGGCTCAGCTTTTACAAACCACTCCTGTCTACTCTGAGCTAAACCTACAACATTATACAACAACAACATTTAGATTGATTAACTGAAGAAGGGTTTAGAGTCGATGTTTGATCAGGAGACCATTATGGCCTGGTTTCAGCTAAAAGTGTCATTAGAGCAGAAGAAAATACATAAGGAGAGCAGCACAGAGATCAGAGTAAACCAGTGAGATGATAAATATGTTCTTCCCACTTATAACCACTAGTGAAAACATTGTTGAAACATCAACACAATGGTAGGGAAAGAAAAATTTCCTTAAAGAAATGAAAGACGGGGGAGAAAGACGGGGCTTCTAAATCCTTAGATATTCTAGCCCAGCAGTTTACAAACCTTACAAAAGAGTGACCCCTTAGCCCTCTTCAGTGAAAAAAAAAAAAATCACTTCTAAGAGACCCCTTACCCTTCTTATGTGTTAAAGGTGTGCGCTTCTCAGATTAGCGGAGATTTACCCCAACAGGTATATTTTATAGATAACTAAGAGTGCGTTTGGAAACACTAACCAGGTCGACCGAGAAGTAACCGGTGTCCGGAAACACCAGCCTAACCAGCCGACCCGACCACGTTCGTAAACCTCTGGTCGTTTTAGCGGTCGACCTTGGTCGCGACTGCTTCGACCGAAATCAAAATACAGTTAGTCTGGCTAGTAATCATAATGTTACCTTTTTTGACGGAATGACATTGTTCTTTTATAAACATTTGATTACGTTTTATAAACATTGAATATATTGTCATAGTTTTTTTTTGCTAATCTTTAAAATTATTTTTTAAATTTAGTTTTTGTGAAACATGGAACTTTATCGGCACTCTTTTACTTCGTTATTTTCCTATTTTGTTTTAAAATTAAAATGAATTTGGTGGGTAATTTTGTTACTAATAATAACAATATATCAAAACTGAAAGATAAAAAGTGTGATATTGCTTTGTAGCACATTTCATTGTAGACTAATAGTTACCTATTTACTTTTATTTCCAATTCTACTTTTCAAGATTTTATGGATACCGATATAGTTGTTCTAAAATAGAACCCCTGGCTGAATTGAAGGAGACTGAGCGGTCGAGGATCGCTTGGTGGCATAATTTTGCTTGATTTATACATGATAGATTATATCCATTTGTTAAACTGTACATTTGTATATTTTATACATTTAAGAGATTATAAATGTATCATTTGTACACAGAAGAGTTGATATTATCAATGTGAACAGTGCAGTGCAAGGTTCAGGAGGAAGATGCTGCTGAACGTCGTGTAATCTGAGTTTTTAGTTGAAGGAAAAAGGAAAGGGATGATAGCTATATACATATTTATCCTAAAGGGGTGCCGCTGCAATAGTTTATTCACTTGAGGAATCGTCACAGCTTCACTTCTATCTCACACCAAACAAAAAATAATTTATATTTGTAACCTCTCTTTGTTTATAACCTTTTCGGTCGACCGCTGCCTTCAACCGTCCCGTTTGGAAACAAAAATTAATTTAAGCCACCATGACACTAACCACAACAAACCACCGGTCGACCGATAGGTTGACCGGTTAGTGTTTCCAAACGCACCCTAAGTGTATGTGTAAATATGATATGTGGTATATATGCATGTAGTTCCGGAGGTTTAGTTCAGTCTTGCTTACCTACTCTATCTCTCATCCTTAATTGGAAACTTTATAGTTTTATTATAGAATTTTAATGGTCAAGAAAAGTGTGTCGGTAAATCTGCACTATTTGGCCCACTAACTTCTAATTGTCCGATTTACTTGCAATTTTTTTTAAACTGTTCCTTTTTTCATATTAAAAACGATTCCGGTTGTACCATCTCGTTAAATTCAATAGTTTTTTCGTAAAAATACGTAAAAGTGAAGTGTTCAGTGCTGTTTAGAGAAACGAATTATTTTTAACGGCCGCTCCGCACCGCTTCGCGGTGCTCCGCTCATTTTCTGAAGAAAAACAACCCTGCTGCATATAGACCAGGTAGATGTCCAAATCGAAGTATAAAATTCGCTAAATTATCACTTTAACTTTAGCCAAAAAAATACGTAAAAAGTCACTTCCTAAGAAAAATACGGGAAGGTTATAGTTAGTTTAGGTTAAGATTAGTACTTTTCGCCATAACCTTCCTCATTTCCCTAAGAAAGTGACGCTTTTACGTATTTTTTTACGAAAAAACTATTGAATTTAACGAGATGGTACAACCGGAATCGTTTTTAATATGAAAAAAGGAACAGTTTAAAAAAAATTGCAAGTAAATCGGACAATTAGAAGTTAGTGGGCCAAATAGTGCAGATTTACCAAAGTGTCCATTGAAATCGACATGAGGCAAGTTTGATTAGAGATTATATAAAGTTACCTGGAGCATCACGTGAAGAGACGGAGGTGTTTATAAAGGAAGCTGTATCGACACACTTAATATCCTCGTTCACTGAGTTCGCCATCTCTCACCAGTATCAACTATAGAACTAGTTTTACTACAAACTATATACTATGTAGTTAGGTACATAGTATGTAGGCTATAACTCACTACAACTGTCTTTCAGCCACCATAACAGACGCAAAGTAAGAAACTTAGGGACAATAATAAATGAAAACCTGTGTTAAGAGGAGAAAACAGGCCACAAACAACAAATCTGGAGAATAAGTAGCACCTCAAGACACTCAACTGACATTAATCTTAACAAAACAAAATCCATAGACAAAATCTACACTGAAACACTACAATACAAAACAAACACAAATACTTGGAAGGTTATGCTACTATACTAGGGATGTCGGTAGATCAATAGCACCATCGAATAGCACTATCACTATCGAAAGTTAATGCTATCGATAGGCACTATCGATAGTGCAATCGTAATAATACGCTATCAATTCCCCCCCCCCCCCCCCAGTCTGTTATGTATTTAAGTTAAACCTGTATTACTCATATAAGATAATTGAACCCGCACTACATATGTTCAACTAACCCTGGATCTTGTATTTCTGTATTGTGTGATTGTTGTGATTAAAGTGGAAGGATTATGTTCAACACGTGGTATCAACTTCTTTTTCCTGTTATTTTCTATAATTAGTCAAGTATATTAAACCCCCTCTCTTTACTTCTCTATCTCTTATCGTATCTCTTGTTTTCATCTTCATCTTCTAATCTTCTCATTCTCATCTAGGGTTGGGATATCGAAAGAAAATATCGATATTTTCGATATATCGACATCGAGTGGTTCAACATCGATATTAGTGAAAATATCGAAAGACAATATCGATTTTTCCGATATATCGAGAACCTCGATATAACGGTTTTTTTCTACTGATGAGCAAAAAGAAAAAAGATTTTCGATATTTTAAAAAAATATCGATGTTGCCGATATATCGAAATATCAATATCGATATAAAATATCGATATTTTTGGTCCAATATATCGATATTTTCGATATATTGGAATCGAAGTCCCAACCATCGATATCTAATAGTAGAGATCAGGGGTATCCAACTCCAGTATTCTCGAGGTGTCAGACCACTAGCGCTGCACGAGAATTTGCGGATAAAATTGTAAACAACTTATGATCTTTTGACATTCCTCGAATTCTAAAATATTAAGAAATACTGGTTGTCAGACTTTTGTAAATAAAAAAAATAGAATATTGTTTACACCTCAATTTCATTATTTAACGAGAGTTGAATTATTTTTGTATAATCATTTTTTATAAAGATAATTTCAACTTTGCGGAATTTCTTTTCTTAACTTTTTAAACCTTTTTTAGGGTCCGTAGGCAAAACCAAGGACCCTTATATTTTCCTGCGTGTGTCTGTCCGTCCGTCCTCTCGCCTGCTCTCACGGCTACACCTTTCGTCCGATCACTTTGAAATTTGGCATGTATGTGTCTTGTACCTGCCCATATATTTTAAAAATATAGCGACTTAAAAAAAAATATTTTTAAAAAAAATTAGGGTAAAAAAACTTGAGGGTTAAAATTTTTTTATTTTTTTTTTTTCGACATCGTGAGGGGTATCGTATGAAAGGGTGCGTCGAGCTGATTAAAAAAATATATAATTATTTGGTTATAACTTTTATAGGGCGAGCGTAGGTAAGTTTGAAGTGGGTGTGAAACGTGTCTCCCCCTTTTATCTCGCTTATGTGAAGTGCAAAAAATCTGAAAACATTCCTGAACATTCTTCGACCAAAAGTAAAGATACCACTTTTTGGAAATTTTGAAAAAAATATTATTTACTTTTTTATTGACAAAATACGTTTTTTTATAACTATGGTCTTTTCGATGTGTTTATATGGTTGTAGTCTGGTTCAGTGGCAAAAAAATACTTTATCAGAAGTTTGTTTATGTGTTTTGAGAATATCAGACCCATAGGATAGTTCAAAGTAAGCTTTTTAGCATTTTAAAAGACACCATCAATAGGGTACTACCTAAACTATACAAAGTTGCCTACGGACCCTCGCTGTGTGCTGACCAGCACACACTTGACCTGTTTATTTTATACTATAATCCTAAAATTTAAACCTACCTTTTCCTTGAATCCTTTTTAAATTACTTTTTTCCATTAGTTCTTATATATTTTTACATTATAGAATACATTGAATTCTATTTACTTAGTTTTTAATAACTCCTATATGTTTGACTTTTTGTCCGCGATGAATAGATGTTCTGTACTTGGTTGTAGTAATACAACCCTTAAAGCTAAAATGTTTAAATTTCCAAATGATGAAAAAAGGTAGTTAATTTTTCATTCAATTTTTGGATCTTTTCCGTAAATACGTATACCACTGCTTAAGATCCTTGTTATTGGTATACGAATAACGGAAACGATCTCTATTTTTAATTTGTTATTATGTTATATGTTATACCAATAAAGAACTTATAATTTCCATCAGGTAACTTGTAATTTAACTTTGGACTTTGTTGGTTATCAGGCGGCCGTGCGACAACTCCAACTATAATTAGACTTTTTTTAGGTAATAGAGGGTGTCACAAATAAAATATTGGTCCAAGCAGCGGCAAATGTATGCACAACCAAACTAATATACAGTTATATAAAACATTGTAGTAGTATGTATTCCTCGTTTCTCTACGACGGATCTGAAAAATCATACATTTTTTAAAAAATCGGTCCGAGACAACTCAGTCAAACTTTCTCATATACGAGTTCATAATTACTTAGCCAAGAGTTTTCCATTTATTAGTATTTGTATGTACATTTAATTATTACTGAACATTTCATCAAAATTTACCATAAAAATAACTTCTCCTTGGCGGGGAATCGAACCCGGGCTCTCCCTGTCCGCGTTTTAAGCTATTTTCTCTGGAACTAGATTTTTTCCCGGGAAAACGGGTTATATCGTTACATTCGTATTTAAATGGACTATATTTTAAAAATTTTTAATCAAAATCGTCGGAACCGTTTTCGAGAGATAATTTTTTTTCACGTTTTGTTCAGAGTTTTTGGGGGGTAGCGCCCCCAAATTATGAGCTAAAATTCATTTCTCGATTTCGCCTCGGGGTATGATTTTTCTGAACATGTATGCCAAATTTCGTCAATATCGGCCCAGTAGTTTAGGCTCCAGGCGTCTGCACAGACGACAGACGACAGACAGACATTTTTTAAAAACCACTTTTTTGGACTCAGGGGACCTCAAAACGTGTAAATCCATCAAAATCTCAAAATCGAATTTTCGCGCCATCACAATACTTTCTCTTTACATGAGAAAGTAATAATTAAAAAGTGTTTAAATAAAATGGAAAGAGGTTCTATTTACATAAAATTCTGTTTTCTAGATATTACTCACAATTCTCGTGTAATATAAAAAAAAACTACATTCTAACTACATTCTTGTGACAAGAATGTATAGAAAACTAATTGTATGAATTTAAAATTTTAGGTTCGAAATATGGGCTCAATTTACTATGAATAGTAATTTAGACAAAAATCCGAAAATGTGTGCGGTCCATATTGAGCTGAAGTACTTCTTTGGGTGTAACAGAAATGAAAATCTTATTAGAAGCGCAAAAGCTGTACCTACTTTGAATGCTCCTGATAAAAATAGTAATAACGATATTGGTCAATCTATCAAAATTTAGAGCCAAAACGGCTGATGACTGGACTAATTTTATTATACTATATTATATTAATATATTAAATATAACCATAAGTTATACATGCGAGCGAAGTGAAGTGCTGTAAGAATAATAGTTATCAACTTTTTACTATTTATGAAAAGCTATTCCCATATCTTATATTCCCACTATCTTATTTTTTCAAATCTAATTTTTATTTTACTTCAGTAATACAATTAACGGTAAAACAATAAAACTTTTAACTATAGTACATGTTAGTGTATATTAGTTGTACATAATATTTTACAAAATATGTCCTTGTAAAAGAGTGCTCGAGAATTTTCCTACACAAGATGATTAACAATATAAACGTTATCTATAATATTTAATTTAATATAATAATAATATCTTATTATAAAACAAAATCATAATAAGGCGGGCTGTGTTTACAATTTTTAGCGGTGTCCGACAAGCGCTAATGGTCAAGTAGAATAAAGCAAACTTTTAATATTAAAGATCGAGATGACATTTTCTCAAGCGTCGGTGGCTGTATGAGATGCACGGTGGCTCCCAATGCGAAAGTTCCCGGGTTCGAATCCAGGAAAGTGACATATTAATTTATTTCTTTGAATTAAGAAGCTCGAAATCTTTTGAATGGTGTAAAAGATTTAGTTACAATATTAACCGCAAATTCCCGTGGAGCGATAGTAGTCTAACACAGGTAGATAAAGAGGGGAGTTGGAAATCTTTCCGTTTAAGGATTCTATGATCGCTGGTAGAGATAGTCGACTCCCCTCTTAAGAAAGTTTTGACAAGGTTAGAGTGGGGAAACTATACAGTAGCGCTTCTCACGTTCAAGGGAAAACGCAGTACTAAATGCCCGCCAAAAACCTGGGAATTTCAAATTCAAACATAAGCTAATTTCTTTTCCTCCTTACTTTTAAAAATTGAAATATTAATTTCTCTTTTTTATCCACTTCTTAAAAAATATACATATTTCAGTGCCTTGAAATATTAATTATATTACCTACATAACGAACCTGGATAATTAGATAATAATAATTATGAATTCAGCAAATCAAATTTTAAAATAATTTACACAAGTGTAAATTTTCCTATTGCTCAAAAATGAAAAAATCATTTTCCATAATATTATAATGTTAAGGATTTCATAAATTCCCTCTGCATTGAAAAGAAGAACAATCAACTTCTAAAATAAATCTTATTAAAAATATTTGGAAGGGTTGAAATATAAGCATTATAGAAACAGAATTAAATAAAAAGCCTGTTTTATTCACATAAAAGGTACAATAAGGTTAAATACAATGTTTTAATACATAGTTAAGCAATAAAAAATACCCTTATGCAAACTAAAGTTAATTTACAGCAATTTAAGTGAATTTAAGGTTAGTGAATAATTGCCTTTATTTTATTTTTTTTTTATAAGGAAGGGTTTTTAAGCATATGTTAGGCAAATCGACGAGCACAGTTTGAACCTTAACCATTTACTGTGGTATGGTGATGGGTATCCCATCCTTCTGCAGTGCTTGTACTGGTTAGTAATACACCTGCTAGTGTAGCGGTAGTAGTCCTTTTGAGCATACACTCGTTTTCTGGCAAATTCCCGTCAAAGCTACTACAGGGTTAAGGGTGATATGAAAAAAACCTCTCAATTAGGTGGCAACGTTACGGTCCGACAAGCTTTTTTCTGCATGTAAGTTAGTGAGGGTCATAATGTTTGTGACTAATAAGGTTGTATATAATCCATGGAACAAAACATCGTTCCTTCGTCAAAAATAATTGTATAGTTAAACTTCTCCTCACTCGCAGTCTGAACAAGTGTGCACATAATACAAATACAGTAAACTTAATAATTAAAATTGAAAATGGCTAGTATAAACAGAAATAACATTAACATTAAGTAATTAAGTTTAATAAAAGCTAAGTGTACCCTGTAGAACAGTGGTTCTTAACCGGGGGGCCGCGGCCCCCCAGGGGGCCTCGAAAGGTATTTAGGTACTATATATATTATATTTGGAGATTTTAAGGGGGCCGTGGTTACCAAAAGGTTAAGAACCACTGCTGTAGAATGATTATAATTAGAAGTTTGGATCCTTGAAGGGTAAGAAGAAGAAGACTAGTACTGTTTCATGCTAGGTGGCAACGTTTCGGCTACTCGAGCCATTTTCGAGCCTAAAAATAATATTTATTTATTGTAACATGACCAGTGGCGTAGCTAGACCATTGGAGGCCCCCCCCCCCCGCAAGAAATTTTTGGGTGCCCCTCGCCAAAAAAATTCGATGAGCAAAAAAAATCCCACTTTAGTTGTCCCACTAGTTAAGTCTTAAACCATTTACTTAAGAACACCCTTAAGGATTTTAAACCCACTATTATTACCAAATATATTATAGATGACCTTTTTTTAATAGTTAAGAAAAGTGAAGTAGACGCTATCTGTTAAAATTAATATAAATTTTAATTAAACCGGTAACATCAAAATCGCCATGGCATCCGCACCGACGCTTCTCTGCTAGCCTCCAAACTCCAAGCCGCCACCATCTGAAGCCTTACTACCAACAGGTTATACAGTTGCAAGCTATCTTTTATCTATCTTATATATGTATTTTTTACTATACAAAATAACATCTATTTCATTCTAAGTTCACCATATTTTCCCCGCCTATTTGTAAAGCGTGCTCTATTGGCAGGCAAAATTCTAACAATTAGGATTGCCCCAATTATCCACTATCCTTAATAATTTAATTTTTAAGTTTTGGGTAGTTTTCATACTACGGAAAGTTAAATTTTAATTTAAATCAAATTATAATTATTATTAACTACGGGAAACAGACAGTGAAAAATACACTCCAGCGCCGGGATTTGAACCACGGGCCTCTATATTTCCAGTATAGCGCTCTTCCATCTAAGCTACGCAGGAGAATGATTTTTCACTACCGTAATCGATAACTAGTCCCGAATCCAAGCTTTCAATATTCATATACATTTAGACAGTCAATATTTTTGACATTAGAACTAAACCAAGAATTAACGCTTATAATTATTAAGTACTCAATTAGTACCTGTACCTTGTACAATCAATTCGAAATTCAATTTTTAAGTTTTTGGTAGTTTTCATACTACGGAAAGTTAAATTTTAATTTAAATCAAATTATAATTATTATTAACTACGGGAAACAAACAGTGAAAAATACACTCCAGCGCCGGGATTTGAACCACGGGCCTCTATATTTCCAGTATAGCGCTCTTCCATCTAAGCTACGCAGGAGAATGATTTTTCACTACCGTAATCTATAACTAGTCCCGAATCCAAGCTTTCAATATTCATATACATTTAGACAGTCAATATTTTTGACATTAGAACTAAACCAAGAATTAACGCTTATAATTATAAAGTACTCAATTAGTACCTGTACCTTGTACAATATAGAGGCCCGTGGTTCAAATCCCGGCGCTGGAGTGTATTTTTCACTGTCTGTTTCCCGTAGTTAATAATAATTATAATTTGATTTAAATTAATAATTTAAACAAATTCCACCACCGGCTACAATTCACTGTTGAAACCAAAAAGGAAAGGTGGTATTAACTACTTAGATTTGACCGTTTTTAGAGACAAAGTAGGTAACATCACCACTGCATGGTACGAAAAAGATATCAAAAGCAACCGATTCATCAACTACAGATCATGCCACCCATCCCACCAAATAATTAATAGTGCCAACAACCTGATTAAAAAAGTCCTGTCTTTTACTGATAAATGTCATATTAACAACACCCGAACCAAGGTCTTCAATAAATTGAAAGCTAAACTCTTCCCTGGTCACATCATCAGATTAATCTCTTATGTTTTAATACCTTTCTCGTCTATTTCTCATAACTGACTACCACATTACAAGTACTGTGTATTATTGATTATAGTAAATAGGAAATTGACGTGGTGAACTAAAAGTTCCCCAATATTACCCTTTTTTCTGCTTGAGAATAGATTTTTAATGTTTTTAGGATAGAGGTAATTACTAAATTATTTCCAATATGTCATCTATTATGATTAGTCTTATGTAAGTCATGTTACAATAAATAAATATTATTTTTAGGCTCGAAAATGGCTCGAGTAGCCGAAACGTTGCCACCTAGCATGAAACAGTACTAGTCTTCTTCTTCTTCTTACCCTTTAGGGATCCAATATTCTGATTATTAAGTTTACTGTATTTGTATTATGTGCACACCTGTTCAGACTGCGAGTGAGGAGAAGTTTAACTATTTTTGACGAAGGAACGATGTTTTGTTCCATGGAGTATATGTAACCTTATTAGTCACAACCATTATGACCCTCACTAACTTACATGCAGAAAATGGCTTGTCGGGCCGAAACGTTGCCACCTAATTGAGAGGTTTTTTTTTCATATCACCCTTAAGGATCCACACTTCACACTATAGGAATTTATGTTTTTATGTGAGGCTGTTACTACATTATATGTATTAATATATCCATTTATGTTTATATGTAAGGCATTTGTATGTCTATTAATTTTATTTCTTCATTTTAGATTTGTGGACAAAAGGAGAAGAATATCTGTAATCAATCCAGCCAGTGTGGAGCCAACAATGGAAGGTGATAAAGAAAACCCCACAGCGTTAGAGCTTCCTTCTCCATCATTCAGCTGTGATATTAATAACCCATCAACAACAGTAGGTTTAGAGCCTATTAACGAGTTAACATTATCAGCTGGTTTGGAGACCATTAAATTGCCATCCACATCAATTTGTTGTGGGCCCTCCACCTCAACCCTAGCTGCAGAGAAGGTGTATATTGTCAGAGGAGTAGAGCCGATGGCAATAGATAGCCCCAGGAAAGCCACATTACTTGATGTAATCAGGAAAGGAAAGAGAAAATGTGTTAGGAACCAATTAAAATTAAGGTTCCTTAAGAGGAAATCTATTACTTTAAAGAAAAGGTTATCTAATTTAAAAGTAATCAATAAAGATTTGAGAGAAAAATTGAATATGTCACTAGATACCTCCCAAATGATCGAAGTAATTTTTGAAACTTCCTCTTTCTTGCACAAGAGACAAATGAATAAAGTATGCCGTAAGAAGTTGAGTAAAGTTTAATACGCCAGATTAAAAGCCTTTGCATTGACACTTCATTTCTTGTCGCCTCGGGCTTATAAATATGTAAGGGAGACATTTGACACCTACCTTCCTCATTCAAAGTCCCTGTCAAGATAGTACAGGTCTGCTGACGTGCAACCTGGTTTTAATGAAGAGGCACTTTCAACTCTACCAGCCGAGACAACAAATTGATTATAGCATTGATGATAGATGCAATGTCCATTAGACAAGATGGAATTGTCATTATTCTAAAGTTAAGATTTGTATTGATTGTAATAATACAATTATTCCGGACCATTATATTATACAACAGTGAAATTAAATATCAAACATATAAAGTACTTCCCTTAGATTCATTTAGAACTCGGTTTGACCTACTAGTAGTACCCTGCTACCATTGTGAAGCAGATATTGTTCTTCGGTGTTAATCAGAGGATTGTGATCATTGCACTAATATTCATAAGTAGTTTGTTGTCCCTATTTCTTCAATACTTTTTTCTTCTGTTGGGTCAATTAGGGGACCCTAATTGACCCAACAGAAGAAAAAAGTATTGCACTAATAGTTTGCTACGACCCTTTTTGATTATTGTGAATATCGCAATATAACAATTAAGACCCAATTCCGCTAATTATTCACTTTTTTTTTCCATATATTATGTCTGTAAACAGTTTAGAAGAGGTTGTGTCATATTTTTCTTATTTACTGTATTACTAAAAAAAACTAAAAGTGTGTACTTGTGTTATGTTACCACTGTAAAAGGATCACAATTATTATTATTTGTAATACCACTTTAATATACATATTTGACTTCAATTATAATTAATAAAAAAAAGTAGTATTTTTATATTTATTATAATAAGCTATTTTTAAATTATATTTTCCGTATTTATATGTGTGTATATATATATGTATATATATATATATATATTGGGGGGGGGGGGGTCTCTTTTTGAGTGACCCCTCCCCCTCCCATTAAATCTGTTATATGTTCGATAGTTGGGACCAATAGGATCGGAGCTATCGATAGTTTCAACTATCGAAATCCCTACTATTAGTACTACATTTCATACTCCATCAGTGTTGCCTTTAGGCTACGGCCACACCGGAGCTACCTCGCTTGGAGCCTAGTGGCTTGGTGAGTCTCTGGTGAGTGGATGAGGCCATGTAGAACAGCATGGACTGTTCGTCTAGCGACTCGCCTAGTAACCAAGCGCACGGTGTGGCCGGTCTCGTATGTTCTAAAAGGTTGGTTCACATGGATTACGTGCCTGGGGACTCACCAAGCCACTAGGCTCCAAGCGAGGTAGCTTTGGTGTGGCCGCAGCCTTATTGTCTCTGTGGGTGGTTGTCAGTATTTTTTATCTTATTATAGATTTAATTATTAATTTTATGCGAGACAACTATTTTAGTGTTAGATAAACTAAATATCTTAACTTTTTACAACTTATATATTTATCATTGTTTGAAATATATTAAAACCAATATTAATACATTTATTACTAATAAAGATGTACATAATTATAATACTAGGAATAAAGATATGTTGGTACTTACCTCATGTCGGTTAAATAAGTCAATTTCAGGTTACCAGAATCTCGGAATGAAGTTTTTTAATAATTTAAGTACAGTTACCAAAGAGCTATCGTATTCAGAGTATTGCTCTAGAGTGAAAACATTTTTATTAGCCAATCCGTGTTATAGTTTACAAGAATTTTTAAATTTGGAAATTATTTGTTAGCCTGTGGTTAGTTACTGTGTTCCGTGTTTAATTTTTTTTTTTTTTTTTAAATGATTATTTTGTCTATTTATTGTATTTATAGTCCTTTTATTTTTTATAAAAAGGGTTTTATTTATTATTCTAGTTTATTGTTATTTGTATTGTTCTATTTCATCGTTATTCTACTATTTAGTGTTTGTTATTCTACTATTTAGTCAAGTACCAGTTATATGTGATTAGTGATTAGATTAGTTTGACAATTTGTATACATAATTATTATGTCTCAACAATAAAGAAATATTATTATTATTATTATAGATAGGAGGGGGGGGGGGGGGGGGGGGGGTAGACAGCCCCAGGCGCCGGGTTAGTGGAAGCGCCAAGTCGGCGAAATGTTTGTATTTTTTAAATATAACTGTATTAAGCTTATTGGTGTAACAGTTTGCAAAGTGTGCAACGAGATACCTTAGGGAGCTGGAAGTTTCTCACAGGAACACTGAAAATATTACAAATAGTTAATAATATTTTTTTATTTTCAATTTATTGAGGCAGGTTATTTTTGAAAAGATAAAAAGATGTCAGACGAGGTAATGTGGTAGTTCTATTGCGTCTAGACACTGACAGTTGCTATCATGCTTATGATAGCAAATATTGCTCTCAAATGTTATGAATTTATCTTGCTCCTGCGAAAAGAAATCGCTTCCCTAAACACCCAAAGTAGCACAACTGACAAAGCTGACTTTTAACTTTGTCCAAGTATTCTTGGATCTTGTAAACAAGGCTTTCAAAGTCGACGGAAAGAATTTGAAATAAGGAAGAACTGCCAATAGATTTTCTAGTTTTAGAATATTTTATTGGAAGGCCCAGGTCCACCCAACCTAATTGAGGTTTTCTGTGGTTTCCCTCATTTTATTCGGTGAATAGGTACATTTTCAATGCAACATGTAAACGTTAGCTAGTAATTTTCAGTTTTGATTTCCATACTTATATTTATTGACAATAAATTTGGCATATATAATTTATGTTTCATAAATGTAATTTACAATATAAATTAAGTAAATAATAGAACCTTTTTTTTTTTTTTTTTTAGCAATTGACACACATTAGATTATCAATTAAAAAAAAAAAAACAACAAGAGGAAAAAAATGTCATAGTTGTCCAAAAATAAAATAAAACAATAGATAGATTGATATTAGATACATCAATTTAATATAATCACAATAATTTTAAAATGACATAACAGTGATAGTAACATGACACTATCAATATCTCATAATTAATTAATGTATTAATTATATTATAACTAATAACTGAATAGAGAAAACAAAAATACTTGTACTTCTACAAAACAGTCTCCCTCTGATGTACTACAGCTTTGATATGCCTGATTAGACTACCTTTCCTTGTGGTATTCCACTCACAGTGAGGGCACTCAAATACTTCTACAAAACAGTCTCTCTCTTATGTACAGCTTTGATATGCCTGATTAGACTACCTTTCCTTGTGGTATTCCACTCACAGTGAGGGCACTCAAATACTTCTACAAAACAGTCTCTCTCTTATTTACAGCTTTGATATGCCTGATTAGACTACCTTTCCTTGTGGTATTCCACTCACAGTGAGGCACTCAAATACTTCTACAAAACAGTCTCTCTCTTATGTACAGCTTTGACATGCCTGATTAGACTACCTTTCCTTGTGGTATTCCACTCACAGTGAGGGCACACAAATACTTCTACAAAACAGTCTCTCTCTTATGTACAGCTTTGATATGCCTGATTAGACTACCTTTCCTTGTGGTATTCAACTCACAGTGAGGCACTCAAATACTTCTACAAAACAGTCTCTCTCTTATGTACAGCTTTGATATGCCTGATTAGACTACCTTTCCTTGTGGTATTCCACTCACAGTGAGGGCACTCAAATACTTCTACAAAACAGTCTCTCTCTTATGTACAGCTTTGATATGCCTGATTAGACTACCTTTCCTTGTGGTATTCCACTCACAGTGAGGGCACTCAAATACTTCTACAAAACAGTCTCTCTCTTATGTACAGCTTTGATATGCCTGATTAGACTACCTTTCCTTGTGGTATTCCACTCACAGTGAGGCACTCAAATACTTCTACAAAACAGTCTCTCTCTTATGTACAGCTTTGACATGCCTGATTAGACTACCTTTCCTTGTGGTATTCCACTCACAGTGAGGGCACACAAATACTTCTACAAAACAGTCTCTCTCTTATGTACAGCTTTGATATGCCTGATTAGACTACCTTTCCTTGTGGTATTCAACTCACAGTGAGGCACTCAAATACTTCTACAAAACAGTCTCTCTCTTATGTACAGCTTTGATATGCCTGATTAGACTACCTTTCCTTGTGGTATTCCACTCACAGTGAGGGCACTCAAATACTTCTACAAAACAGTCTCTCTCTTATGTACAGCTTTGATATGCCTGATTAGACTACCTTTCCTTGTGGTATTCCACTCACAGTGAGGGCACTCAAATACTTCTACAAAACAGTCTCTCTCTTATGTACAGCTTTGATATGCCTGATTAGACTACCTTTCCTTGTGGTATTCCACTCACAGTGAGGCACTCAAATACTTCTACAAAACAGTCTCTCTCTTATGTACAGCTTTGACATGCCTGATTAGACTACCTTTCCTTGTGGTATTCCACTCACAGTGAGGGCACACAAATACTTCTACAAAACAGTCTCTCTCTTATGTACAGCTTTGATATGGACTACCTTTCCTTGTGGTATTCCACTCACAGTGAGGGCACACAAATACTTCTACAAAACAGTCTCTCTCTAATGTACAGCTTTGATATGCCTGATTAGACTACCTTTCCTTGTGGTATTCCACTCACAGTGAGGGCACTCAAATACTTCTACAAAACAGTCTCTCTCTTATGTACAGCTTTGATATGCCTGATTAGATTACCTTTCCTTGTGGTATTCCACTCACAGTGAGGGCACACAAATACTTCTACATAACAGTCTCTCTCTTATGTACAGCTTTGAAATGCGTGATTAGACTACCTTTCCTTGTGGTATTCCACTCACAGTGAGGCACTCAAATACTTCTACAAAACAGTCTCTCTCTTATGTACAGCTTTGACATGCCTGATTAGACTACCTTTCCTTGTGGTATTCCACTCACAGTGAGGGCACACAAATACTTCTACAAAACAGTCTCTCTCTTATGTACAGCTTTGATATGCCTGATTAGACTACCTTTCCTTGTGGTATTCCACTCACAGTGAGGGCACACAAATACTTTTACAAAACAGTCTCTCTCTTATGTACAGCTTTGATATGCCTGATTAGACTACCTTTCCTTGTGGTATTCCACTCACAGTGAGGGCACTCAAATACTTCTACAATACAGTCTCCCTCTTATGTACAGCTTTGATATGCCTGATTAGACTGACTTTCCTTGTGGTATTCCACTCACAGTGAGGGCACTCAAATACTTCTACAATACAGTCTCCCTCTTATGTACAGCTTTGATATGCCTGATTAGACTACCTTTCCTTGTGGTATTCCACTCACAGTGAGGGCACACAAATACTTCTACAAAACAGTCTCTCTCTTATGTACAGCTTTGATATGCCTGATTAGACTACCTTTCCTTGTGGTATTCCACTCACAGTGAGGGCACTCAAATACTTCTACAGAACAGTCTCTCTCTTATGTACAGCTTTGATATGCCTGATTAGACTGACTTTCCTTGTGGTATTCCACTCACAGTGAGGGCACTCAAATACTTCTACAATACAGTCTCCCTCTTATGTACAGCTTTGATATGCCTGATTAGACTACCTTTCCTTGTGGTATTCCACTCACAGTGAGGGCACACAAATACTTCTACAAAACAGTCTCTCTCTTATGTACAGCTTTGATATGCCTGATTAGACTACCTTTCCTTGTGGTGTTCAAGCTCTTATTTGTAAATGCACTGAGTCAATATGCCTTTTCAGAGAACTCTTCAGTTTGGTTTTACACTCACAGAGAGGACACTGAAATGCCCCTATTTTCTTATGAACAGTGTCAATATGAATTTTCAAAGAACTCATCCAGTTGGTTTTATGCTCACAGTGAGGGCACTGAAATACCCTTACTTTCTTATGAACTGAGTCAATATGATTTTTAAGATCACTCATCTGGTTGGATTTATACGCACAGTGGGGGCACTGAAATGCTCTTATTTTCTTATGAACTGAGTCAGTATGTCTATTCAGATTACTCATCTTATTGGTTTTATGCTCACAGTGAGGACACTGAAATACCCTTACTTTCTTATGAACTGAGTCAATATGATTTTTAAGGTCACTCATCTGGTTGGTTTTATACTCACAGTGTGAGCACTGAAATGCCCTTATTTTCTTATGAACCGAGTCAGTATGTCTATTCAGATTACTCATCTTATTGGTCTTATACTCACAGAGAAGGCACTGATGTGCCCCTATTTTCTTATGAACTGTGTGAATATGATTTTTCAGGTAACTCTTCTGGATGGTTTTGTACTCACAATGGGCACACTGAAATGCCCTTATCTTCTTATGAACCGAGTCAATATGCAACTTCAGAGAACTCATCCAGTTGGTTTTGAGATCACAGTGAGGGCACTGAAATGCCTTTATTTTATTATGAACTGAGTCAATATGATTTTTAAGGTCACTCGTCTGGTTGGTTTTATACTCACAGTGAGGGCACTGAAATGCCCTTATTTTCTTATGAACCGAGTCAATATGCCTATTCAGATTACTCATCTTATTGGTATTATACTCACAGTGAGGGCACTGATGTGCCCCTATTTTCTTATGAACCGTTTCAATATGATTTTTCAGGTAACTCTTTTGGATGGTGATGTACTCACAGTGAGGGCACTGAGATGCCCTTATCTTCTTATGAACTGAGTAAATATGCCTATTCAGGTCACTCCTCCGGTTGGTTTTATACTCACAGTGTGCACACTGAGTAGGATTTAATTTCTTGTGTACAGAGTGGACATGGATCTGTAGATCAGACTGTAGTTGTGCAGTATGTGGACTGTAAGAGCTCTGCAAACTCCTGTCACTTCCTGCTGCCTTTATATTAGCCAAATCTAAAAATAACACAAGTTTAATCAAATTATATGTTAAATACAAATAATTATAAACAAATTACACAATTTTTAAGAAAGGATAAATTTGATGTGACCTGTATTATAGCCAAGATTGAAAAGTGCTGAAGGGTTGGGCCAAGGTGAAGGACTTAGTAGTCTTTCACTCACTATGTTAATACTAACACTGAAGGGTTGGACCAAGGTGAAGGACTTAGTAGTCTTTCACTCACTATGCTAATACTAACACTGAAGGGTTGGGCCAAGGTGAAGGACTTAGTAGTCTTTCACTCACTATGCTAACACTAACACTGAAGGGTTGGGCCAAGGTGAAGGACTTAGTAGTCTTTCACTCACTATGCTAACACTAACACTGAAGGGTTGGGCCAAGGTGAAGGACTTAGTAGTCTTTCACTCACTATGCTAACATTAACACTGAAGGGTTGGACCAAGGTGAAGGACTTAGTAGTCTTTCACTCACTATGCTAACACTAACACTGAAGGGTTGGGCCAAGGTGAAGGACTTAGTAGTCTTTCACTCACTATGTTAATACTAACACTGAAGGGTTGGACCAAGGTGAAGGACTTAGTAGTCTTTCACTCACTATGCTAATACTAACACTGAAGGGTTGGGCCAAGGTGAAGGACTTAGTAGTCTTTCACTCACTATGCTAATACTAACACTGAAGGGTTGGGCCAAGGTGAAGGACTTAGTAGTCTTTCACTCACTATGCTAACATTAACACTGAAGGGTTGGACCAAGGTGAAGGACTTAGTAGTCTTTCACTCACTATGCTAACACTAACACTGAAGGGTTGGACCAAGGTGAAGGACTTAGTAGTCTTTCACTTACTATGCTAACACTAACACTCAAGATGATATAAATGTTGCAACGCAAGTGTTGAGTAATATAAAAGTATGATGACATTATTGTTGTGTTACTTTTTATTAACCTCTCTAGTCATGATTATGAAATGGTACCACAATATCTTAGTTAAAACAACCAATAACTTGTGAAGGACTTAGTTTGATGATAGAACTATGAGTCCTGTTAGGGTTTTCATGGGTCCAGTGGTGACACACCCTCATACGTGAAAGTTGATTCATCTGTCCACACAGGACCACCTAACAGGACTCATATGCCACGAGTTTTTTTTCCTTTAGGTTGGTGTTATGTAATTCATCATTCCAAACTAGATTCACAGTCAACATATGGGCGGGTGTATTGGTAATATTGTGATCGGGCCTTTCATGGGTACGTAAAAGTTGATTCATCTGTCCACAGAATTTTTCTTAGAAAAAAAAAAAAAAAAAAAAAGTTTTTTGAAATGATACTGTTCCATATCGGTATTTACACTGCAAAATTCGATACGTTGTGCAGGATCATTTTCCTCCAAACCTTGTACAGCTTTGAAGTAATAGGGATGCAATCCATCATTATTTAAAGTAACACTCCGCGATATTTTTTTTCTATGCGTGTGATGGTTGGGTCGGTAGTGAGTAAAAAAGGGCAAGAGCCTGCATTCGCAACGGAGGAAACCACTTTGAGCACACAATTTAAAACATAAACTTTGAGCTTAACTTTTCGTATCCAAGGTTTTTTTTTAGACTTATAATCTAAATGTCTCAATCTAATTGTTCGTATCCAAAAGTGGTTTTCTATTGAAATGTTTTGTGAAATAAATTTCCATTTGAAAAAATTGCTGTGGAGTTTTCTTTTTCCATCCAAGCATTTTGGTACGTACCGCACCTGCTAAAAGTTTTGTAGGTGACTTTTTTTTGCATTCAAACTTGAATTTCTCCATGAAATTGATACGGAATCGCTATGTTATTTATACAGTTCGAAAGAGTATTAGATGAGGAAGTTTTTGTGAGATTTGACAGTCTTCAAGAGTTTTTCTAGGAAAATAGTGAGCGTTCAAAGAATTTCAGAATTTTATTTTTTTGAATGTTTGGACTGTTATTTTGGTGTTTAGTTAATAATTTTCAAAATTAAAAATCCTCTAGTTTTATAGGAAATTTAACGCTAATTTCGAAAATATGGTCAAAAATTAATAAAATATTAAGGTGAAGTGGAGAAATTGCAGTTTTATTAGCGAAAAACGTGTTTTTAAAAAATAAACTTTAAAAAAATTGTATCTCGGCAACGGATTGAGATAGAAAAGTGTGCTTGGTGACGTTTTGCTCCATTTTGGATCTAGTTTGCTCAATCCCT
The DNA here is from genome assembly GCA_951217055.1 of Gerris lacustris. Classification (NCBI taxonomy): domain Eukaryota; kingdom Metazoa; phylum Arthropoda; class Insecta; order Hemiptera; family Gerridae; genus Gerris; species Gerris lacustris. The sequence continues at coordinate 5,166,563 of OX578283.1, read as the reverse complement.
ATTTTTTAAGATCCTTGATAATTTCAGCTCTCTAGATATGGCTGTTCAAGACAAACTGTAATGAATATGAAAGACTGCCATCTTAAATAAGGATGAAAGTTTAATATTTTACTTGATGCCATTATACTCTTCAGTACAGAATTGTTAGAAACATGCAGTTTTCCCAACAAGTGTTAATGGGAAAGGGTATTGCAGAATGGGGACCACAATAAAAATTTGGGTCGGATGAAGTTTGTCTTCAAATGAATTTTACCTTTTGTTCAGATTATGTATTTTTGGTAGTTTCTAAACAAATAATGAGTAATAGTACTGCACCCATTTTGTCTAGTTTCCCACCATTTATCAATATATCAGAAAACAATATTACATAACATGAAAATCGACAAGAGAAAGGTCAATGCTTTAGGCAGCAAGGAGCGTAGCCTTAGAGATTAATGTTGGAGGGTTACCTGGTGGACTCTCCTCAACATGTTGAGCATCCCTGGCAGGTGAAGTTAATTCTCTTTTAATCAACATCTTCAGACTCGGCTCACATTCCCACTGTTTACCTGCTGAATTAACACAAAACATAATTATTCTTTGCACTAGTTTTATTAACAACAAGTCGTTAATAAAAGAATTGACATTTTAAATTGACATACAACATAATAATTTAAAGTTACCTTGATCCTGGTCAATTTCTGCTATATCCCTGATTGGTGAAGCAGGTTCAGATTTTACAAACCATCCCTTGCTATCTACTTCACAAGGTTCTTTGGGTGAATCTACAACATAATCAGAGAATATAATTTTGAAATTAATTCAATAATGGATAGATTAAACATGACTATATCTAATGAGCTTTAGGTTGCAAGGTGAGTAGCCTAGGTGTGTATATGTTTAGAGTGTTACCTGAAGGACATATTGAATACTCCTCTACTTGCTCCCTGGCAGGTGAAGCAACTTCTGTTTTAAATAACTTCAGTTCTGGCTCACATTCCGACTGATTACCTGCTGAAACAACACAAAACAATTATTCTTTGCACTATTTACAGTGGACACCAATTGAGTATAAAAGAAAAAGGAGGAAGACAAGAACTCAATGGGATAAGGAATGAGGACCTGCTGCAGAGGAACTCCAGGAGGAGGGTAGCTTAAGATAGAAAAGAGTGGAGAAGGATGGGAGAAGTATATTGTAAGGAATGGATGGATGGCAACCAATGGCATGAAATTATCTTAAGTTGCAATTCTATTTGTATATTATGTTGCTATAAGTAAAGTTGATAAGAAAAGTAAATAAATCAAATTAAACCATGTTTATATAAATTATTATGAGATGTTTAAATGTTATATTACGTATCATGATAAAAAAAAGTCTATTATTGTCAGAGTATTTGAATGCATATTGGTGAATGGAACATGAATATGCATATTGTGAATGGAATGAAACATGCATTCTAAAATTTAACCCCAGCAATCAGCTGATTTGGAAATAATCTGAAAATGATTGAGTATTGAAACAAATTGTGTACTCGTTTCTAATAAATTGTTATTTATTTGTAGTTATAACAAGGCAGTTAATATAATTATTAAGATTACATGATAAAAGAAGGAGAACAGACAATACTGATTTAGAGTTACCTGAATTCAGGTCCACTTCTGTTGTATCCCTGACAGGTGAAGTAGCTTCAGTTTTGACAAACCATGCTTTGTTAACTAATTCACATGGTTCCTTGGGTAAATCTACAACACAATAAGAGTAGGAAATAAAATTTTTTCAAGCATTGAATTAATTCATTTAAGAAGGTTTATATCAATGTTAGATCAGGATATCACTGGGTAAATCTGCACTATATGACCCACCTATTTATAATTGTCCAAAAATAATAACTTGACCAAAAAAACAATAATTCAATTTATAAAGATGCTACAAACGGAATCATTTTTATAATGCAAAAGAAACTAAAAAAAAAAGAAAAACCCAAAGTAATCAGACAATTAGAAATAGTTGGGCCAAATAGTGAAGATTTAACAATCACTGTTCCAGTTACTTACTTTTATTATCTATCAAATATTTACACATTCTGTCAAGATATTTCATTTTATTGAGCCTGGTATTCCATCACACATCATACCAGCGTAACGGTATATCTAAATATATTGTTGCTAAGCTGAAACTGGTCTGTAAATTGATAGTAAAGTGTTGTAGTCTGGCCTTGTTCTCTTTTAATGTTTTAGACCTTCAGTAGAATTACACTTTAAAGGTTCATAGTTTGCATTTTTTATTAATGTTTGGGCTATATAGACAGGGACAGATGGGGGCACCGGGAATACCAGAAATTTCCTGAAGCGCTGCTAAGATGATTATAAAAAAATCCCGTCAAGTACTTGCCAGCAAGTTACTAAAAGGGTTTCTTTATTATTTAAAAAAAAATGGACTACAGAGGTATGTATTTATTTGAGATGTATATTTTTGTATTTTTGCCTTATTTATTGTAGGACCTTTCCTAATGAGGTTGAAGAGGGGGGGGGGACATTTTTTTTTTTTTCGTTTTGTTTTAATATTTTCAAGGGTAAAATGGCCGCCATTTTGGAAACACAATATATTTTTTTGAACTAAATTCCAATACCTTAAAAATGATACCCAACTTAAAAAATATAAAATATTGTGATCAGTTTGCAATTGATCACTGATTGCAGAAGTTTTGAGAGGTTTTTTGGGCAACAAAGTTGAACTTGTATACCGAATTTCAAATCTGTAGCTTCAGTAGGTCTTGAGATATACTCCAAGTTGCAAAGGACGGACGGATGGACGAACTAACAAAAGCATAAGGGTTTCCAGGATGACCTCAAAACCCTAAAAAGAAAAATTGTTCTAACAGTTCACCCAAAACTTTCTCATATCAATAGGCTATTTCATCGAATGGAGTCAGTGATGCAACAGCTCAATTTTTACTTCCTATAAAATGTGTGACGTTTAAGACAGCAATAGATGGTTCATAAAGACAAAAAGTATCAAACCCCTCTATGCTATAATTCAGGGTACACACTTAAATTTTGATTTTCCTACGTTGATCATTGTTTTGTATTATTTCTTGATAAATTAACGTTTTTTTATGGAAATATGTATTTCCAGATAGCCTCTAAGGATGTGTAGGAGGATAGCCTCTAAACATGTATTACAGGCTATCCTCGGATAGCCAATACCACGGTTCAGCCGGAATGATTTGACTTTCTTTAGTAGTTGAAGGGAGGCCGCGGGCTCGCTGGGGTACGAGCAGACCCCGGCCTAGGCTCCCCTCCAGCGCCACTGGAGGGGAGCCAAGTGGGTGGACCTACTCCCTCCCATACCTCTGGGGAGCCTGGTGGGGAGAGAGGCTATGTATCCAGGTCGGAGCTCTGATTCAGTGCCTCTTGCTCCGGAGCCTCCGGCTTGACCACTTCTCCTCTCTCTCTCTCTCTCCCTTCCCTTTAGGCTAGGTACTTCCCTTGTCGTGCTTTGTATTTATATAATATGTATTCTAGTTCTTATTATTTCGTGAATATACAGGTTAATATGGAGTAGTGTTTTTCTTTCAGGACCCGTCTTCCTATCACGACCAAACCTTTCTTCCGTGAGGGAATGTATACCCATGGGACCCTTTGATGCACGTCCAGCTATGGGTGGTCACTGTACCCCGGCTTTCTGTCTGCAGCCAGTCAGGATGTCACTTTCTGGCCTCTCTCTTCTTTTACCTCCAGTATGTCGTGGTCAGACGTAGCCCGGTCTAAGCTTTCCCTTAACTGCTAGCAGGGTGTCACTGTTAGCCCTCCTTCCGTATTCCGCTGGTAGGGCTGTCACTTCCAGCGCCCCCTAGAATTTTCAATCGCCGCTTACACATTTTTTGAAGAAAAAAAAACCCTCCTGCATACAGATTAGGTTGAGTTTCAAATCGAAGTACACATATGATATATAAATTCTTGAAAAAGGTCAATAGAAAGATAAAGTGTTATTAGAAGGGGCTCCATATACTGTGGCTCAGCCGACCCTTCTTTTCATAGTAATTTACACAAAGAAATGTTATAATAGGAGCAAAGTTACCTGGAGTTAGAGTCGAAGAGACGGAGCTGTAGATAAAGGAAGTATTTTCATCAAAACACTTATATTCCTCATACTCCGGCGTCTCCATCACACTGTTGAATAAACTAGCTGGTACACACACGCTGAATTAATCTAAACTGAATGCACAGTACTTGGGAATAAGAAGGTTATGCTATACTCTCTATTTTTTGTAGTCTATTGTCAAACACTTATGTTGCTTGTCGTCTGTATTATGAAAATGAGAGCTGAATATTTTTGTTATACCATTTAAATATTGTTTGAATATAAAAAAATTGTTTTATTTCGAAAATAAAACTATTTACTTACTACTACAATGCTAACCTTATCATGCTATGCACTATGCACGTGCACAAAATACAGAACATGCCGCTTTCAAGATAAAGATAAAGATAACACAGGTAACTAACGATACTCACGCCATTATAGTTTGTTATTCTGACAGCGCGGGAAAATCGAAATAAAACGGGGGGGGAGCAAATGAGAGCTCGACATTTTTGCGGGAGGTAGGTCAGGGGGTCAGGGCAACTAGGGCAAACAAAAATATCACTGGATAACCTCAAGATAACCGCCTAGTATTTTTATTTTTTTCCCTAGCATAGGTTTGCCAATCTGAGCTCTCAGATTTACTGTAGGTAGGGTTGGGACTCGATGGTTGGGACATCGATAGCTAAACATTGATGTTTTCGATACATCGACATCGAAAGAACAAACATCGAAAGAAAACATCGGTGTTTTCGATACATCGACATCGGTCCTCCGAGCAAAAAAAGGTCACCGGTTCGAGATATTCGATGTCGACGTTGGGGTCTGATAAATCGATCTTTTCGATGTGTCAGGAAAACATCGATGTTGTCCGATACATCGAAAGAAAAAGATCGATGTTGGACATAAATGTTTTTAAGTCCGATACATCGATGTTTTCGATACATCGACATCGATGTCCCAACCCTAATTTACTGTATAGAGATGATTAGTAATGACGTCACAAGATGGCGTAAGCATTCGATAATTTATTCGATTCGGTTTGTTAGGTTCCTTTTCCTTATCACCTGTTATCAATCCCATGTAAAATGAATGGGAGAATTTTCTCAACTTTTTAAATAATTAATTATTAAATTATTATTAATATATAAGACTTTTCAACCTTTGAACGTTATTATACTAAGTCTATTTTAACAATGTAAGATAAGAAAACATTAAAAATTGCCGTTCTAGTGGTTTAAAAAAGTATTATTGTGAGTGTGTTTTATTGTGGTGATACCGTCCGGGTCCGTTCTTATTTATTGTTTATTTTTTAGATCGTTTTTCTATTTTAGTTTGTATATTATGTCTTCCACCTTCTCGAGCGTTATGAAAATTTCATCTATACTTCATTTTTTTCGGAGGACAAAGCTATTCTTCGTAAAAGTATGTCAGAGTACTTAAGTAATATTAAATTAATGTATTAAATTAGTTTTTTGATCAAAATTTTAAACAAGTATACATGCGAGGCACTCATATCTTATATTATTGTACTCGTTAATATAGATCACAAAAAATACACAAATAATAATAGTAATAACAGTCTGCTCTTTGTCTCGTCATCAACGTCTTTTTCCTAGGCTGATCAGTGATATATTGTATAGTATATAATTATGTTCCAACATCGGTTAAATATAATGCACATTGTAAGTAACCAGGAACAAAATATTATTAGCAAATAATCTTTTATTACCTGGCAGATTAAGTATCACTTTCTTTCTACAAGTCCTGTACCCTGAGTATACTTCATTGAGTTTCAAAACTTTTATTTATTTTTTAATTTAAATCAAATTATACTTATTATTAACTACGGGAAACAGACAGTGAAAAATACACTCCTGTGCCGGGATCTCCTGTGCCGGGAGTGTATTTTTCACTGTCTGTTTCCCGTAGTTAATAATAATTATAATTTGATTTAAATTAAAATTTAACTTTCCGTAGTAAGAAAACTACCAAAAACTTAAAAAATTGAACTTTTATTTATTTATTTTCGGACACACAATATGAACACGAACACACCCTGTGAATTTTTATGGCAACAGGAAATACAAAAAATCAAGTATAAAGATTAATAACTCAAATAGCTTTTTCGATGATATGACCCTTCACACAAATACTCATTTTAAATAACTGAAACGAAAGTTTTTAATGTTTTCTTTGTTACACTCGTTAAAAAAGACTTGGTACAACAATGTTCAAAGGGTGAAAACTCTTATAAATCAATAATAATTTAATAATTAATTATATAAAAAGTTGAGAAAATTCTCCCATTCATTTTACATGGGTTTGATAAGAGGTGATAAGAAAAAGGAACATAACAAACACTGAGTTAAATTTTCGAAAGCTTTTGTGACGTCACACTAATCATCTCAATTGTATGATATGAATGAATAGATTTTATAGCCGGAACTGAATTACTGCCGTAATCTGAATTATTATAAAAATATGCACTGGCCAAATTGTATTCCCTAATGGAGTTTACTTCTTTAACATTTATTATTTTTCTCCATGTACTATTGTAAAACAAAATATAAGTATATTGCATATGCTATAAGTAGCAGCTGCGGCGTAACTATGGGCCCGTATCGCCGGCGGGCCCCCGGTGCCAGAGACCCCCCAAATCCAAAAAAAGAAATAATACCCAATTTTTTTTGCCCGTCACAATTTTCTTTACCGAGGACCCAAAAGAGTTCTTGCGGAGGGGCCCCCAATGCCCTAGCTAAGCAAATGAGTAGCAGGTCTATTATACACTCTCTAAATATTACATATATCAAGGACAAAATCAAAATAACGAATATGTCATTAGATTTTCCGCAATCCTCAATAAAGTTGAATTTTGAATTGAAAATTGAAACACTTTTGTGATCTTCTTCTTTGGAGCTGAGTTTTGGAACGAAACATGTGATAGAAATAAAAGGGGGAACGGAAGAAGTTTATTTTACGGTTATATATTTTGATAACAAATATTGCATGGGATTTTAGTCGTATCTGGTTAATTTTGTCGCTATGTCTAAAGCTATGAAAGGTATGAGGAACGCGAGAAAGGTAGTGGAAAAAGTGAACCATGGAAATCGAATAAAGACGAATATTCCGGCGGGAATGGCCGCGCCCGGGCCCCCCCTCGGACCCATGCTCGGACAGGTAACTTCACTATTTCACATTAATATACTAATTCAGATGAATTTATTTAATTGGTGACGGAATTATAATGAAATATAAGAGGTGATCTTTGACTGAATTTTACTACAATCTCTTTACGAAAGGTTCGTCATTCAGAAAATAATAAATGGGAGCCGGTATTTGGCTACCGTGTTACTTGTATGACTTGTTCAAAGCAAAACTACCTAGAATAACTTGAGGGTTATAGTTCAGTATGCGATGTCAATCAATAGGTTTGTGACGTTCCCGTGGACGGTACACTGCTCGCTTGGAACAAACCTAATGTGTTCGACAGATGTTTTATCGTTCAACAGAGGTTTAGTTATCGTTGTTGTTCACTTAACATTTGGACAGGTTGTTTAAAGTTAACAATTGCCAATCAGTCAATTGTAAACAGGCAATTGCCAGGAATGGTGGATTTACCCGCTGGGGCAAACTTGTTACACGTTATGAACCTTCTTACTCAGTCAGTATTGAAACCTGTAATTTTAATATAACCTGGCTGAGGCTTTTTAACAACCTAGAGTGTACATCAGTGTGTTTTCTCTTTCTTTTCATCCTTGTACAGAAGCTAACCAGATGAGCTTCGACATTTCTTTAATTATAAAAACGGAACCTCTCCTGCTCTTGCGAAAGAGTCCAGTTAATATCTCACTGATGTTCGATGACTAATAGAGTCACGTGAGTGGCTCAAAAGGTTCGTTTCAACAGGCAATTTGAGAATGGTTCTTGACCAGTTCAGGATTAGTTAAATGAGCATGTGTCTATGAGGACTCCTTTTTTTTAATTCTACTCTATTCTGAGTAACTTTGTTATTTATAGATTAGGAGTTAATAATGAGCAATCTTATTATTCAGATAAAGGCCTGATAATACTTAGGAATGGATGAAAATGTGCACCAATTACCTATTTTGTTTTTGGGGTCCGCAGGCAAAACTAAGGACCCTTATATTTTCCTTCGTGTGTCTGTCTGTCTGTCCGTCCGTCTGTCTGTCGTCTACTCTCACGGCTACACCTTTCGTCCAATCACTTTGAAATTTGGAATATATATGTGTTTAGTACCTACTCACACATTTTTAAAATATAGCGACTTAAAAAAAAATGAGGGTAAAAATACTTAAGGGTTAAAAATTTTTTTTTTTTTGGATACCATGTGAGGAATCATTTGTAAGGGTATGTATAGCTGATTACAAAAATGTATAATTTTTGGTTATAAGCTTTGATAGGGCGAGGAGTTTGAAGTGGGTGGGAACAGTGTCCCCCCCCCCCCTTATCTCGCTTGTGTGAAGTGCAAAAAATCTGAAAAGATTCTTGAACATTCTTTGACTAAAAGTGAAGATACCACTTTTTGGAAATTTTGAAAAAAAAAACAGTTTTTTTTTATTGACAAAATACTTTTTTTTAATTGTCAAAATACTTATTTTGGTACTTCTTTAGATTGTTACTCCCCTATGTTTTTTTTAGAATATAAATGGATTTGACTAAATAAATATAAAGACAAAGGGTTGTTTAGTCCAATGTACTTTGGGACAAAGAAATATCACACTTCTGTTTCTATAAGGGGAGTAACAATCTAAAAAAGAACATTCCGTCACCTTCTTTAGATTGTTACTCCCCTCTGTTTTAGTTATTAGGGGAGTAACCATCTAAAGAAGTGCCCATATTTTTAATTGACAAATTACTTTTTTTTAATTGACAAAATACTTTTTTTTAATTGACAAAATACTTTTTTTTTAATTGACAAAATACTTTTTTTTAATTGACAAAATACTTTTTTTTTAATTGACAAAATACTTTTTTCTTTTTAAATTATGCTCTTTTCGATGTATTTATATGTTTATAGTTTGGATCAGTGGCAAAGAAATACTTTATCAGAAGTTTGTTTATGTATTTTGTGAATATCAGACCCATAGGATAGTTCAAAGTAGGCTTTTTAGCATTTTAAAAAGCACCACCAATAGGGAACTACTTAAACAATACAGTGTGGCCTACGAACCCCCGTAGTGTGCTCATTAGCACACACTTGACCTCTTTATTTAAAATAAAAAAATAGAAATGTTTTTTAATGACCATCCCAAGAGCCCATTAAGAAAACAATTATTTGTCTGATTTTGTTTATCGTTTCTCACTATAAGATGTAAACAAACTTATTTGTTTGGGTTTAAAGTGTTGTTTTTGTTGGTTTGTGTTTTGGTAGCATGGATTGAACATAGCACAGTTCTGTAGAGACTTCAATGAGAAGACCAAGGACATGAAGGAAGGAATCCCCCTGCCGACCAGGATCCATGTCAATGCTGACCGTTCCTACTCCATAGTTGTACACAAACCTCCCACCGTTTACTTCCTCAAGCAAGCTGCCGGCATTCAAAGAGCCTCTATGGAACCAGGTAACAATTTCACTGTTTCTCTTCTTTAGCGATACAATATTATTTTAATTTAAATCAAATTATAATTATTATTAACTACGAGAAACAGACAGTGAAAAATACACTCCAGCACCGGGATTTGAACCACGGGTCTCCTGTACTTCCTGTGGTTCAAATCCTGGTACTGGAGTGTATTTTTCACTGTCTGTTTCCCGTAGTTAATAATAATTATAATTTGATTTAAATTAAAATTTAAACTTTCCATAGTATGAAAACTACCAAAAACTTAAAAATTGAATTACAATATTATTTAAAACTACTGTGGAGAAGATTCTATTAGTGTCTGTACAGTTACTTGCTTCGAGTTAAACTGACTGGTCGACATATTCTGTTGAAATTTGCTACCTTTAATAAAGAAGAAGAGAAAAATATTGATAAAGATGTCCGGGGAATTTAATAGAAAGTAATTTAATCCTTGTGATCCTTAAGAGTGAAGGTGTTAACAATAGTACATTATGCGTCGAGTGCGGAAAGTAGCAATTTGCATGCGAGCATGGAGTTTGCACCCGAGCGATAGCGAGGGTGGTAAAACCACACGAGCAATGCAAAATGCCGTTTTCGCACGAGTTGCGTATCGTACTTTATCTACGATTGTTAGATTTAAATAATAAATACAGAAACTAATAAACTTGCTGTATGTAAGTTCATATCTCTCTCTTGATAAAGATAGCATTAATTCATTACTTGTATTTTTTGCCGAATTAATTATTTCTGGAGGATTATTATTCTCCACATTTTCGTCAAAGTCACTTGATTCACTCATTGTTTTTCACTAAAAACTCGATATAAACAGTTACTTTAATAAAAGAACACCAAATTAGTTTTGTTAAATGTAAACAAACTCACTTATCGTGCGTAAAGCTGAAGAATTCCTCTTCTTTACCGCACTAGCGTGGTAAAGAAGAGGAATTATTCAGAACTATGAGACACGCATGCGCAATGAATACAAGTACGTAAATAATCACTTTCTACACATCTAAACAAAGATATAATGTTTATATTTCGTATCAATCGTAGATAAAATTATTTGATTTAAAGGCCCTACACACTCCTCTCTTTAAGTGGAGGGAAGTTTGGTCGTGTCGGGTTGAGGAGTCAGCCGACAGCGCTACACATGAACCGACCCGACAGGGATCCTAGGGTGGGGGGCTCCTGACAGTCGGGTCCGGCAGTTTTAGTCCGCCGACAAGCCTACACACGCTCCAACTGTTGCGGCCAACCCCTTTAACCCTGTTAGTCGGGTGGTCGTGTGTAGGGCCTTTTATCTACAACTTGAACGTAACTAACTTTAAATAGTGTGCCAATTTGTGTGGCACATTCCTTTCTCCCGTCCAATTGTGCATATTGTAATGATGTTATGCTTTCATTACCTATTATTGTCTAATCTATTTAATTTTTCCCTCTTTTTATTTTAAATCTGTCAATTTTTTTTTTTATTTTTTACATGAATTAAAGTATCAATTTAGCAAAATTTAATGAGCGGTTGAAATTATTATGGGACCATCTGGAGCCTACATTCTTCTAGAAACCGTGCAAATTCCTTAAAAATCAAATGAGTACTTTTAAAGATATAGGTGTTCATAGAAATAAAAAGTTTATTGTATTGGCTGAGATTTTGTGGTAGTCAAACATAATGAATCGTTTATATCATTTGTTTAAAAGAAATAAAAAACTGTGATTATGAAATATAAATTTACTAGCCGTTAAGCCTGTGGCAATGGGCAGAATAAATATGGTTGAAAAAAAGAGCTGAGAGATAATTAGATATATTTAAAATAAATGAGTCTCGCACTGTCCAGTTATACTTAAACAGAAAGAGCCACGTGATGTCTAGTTATTTCTAATAAATTGCATTAAAAGAAAAGAGCTGAGATAATTAGTTATATTTAATTTAAAATGAATGAGTCTTGTGCTGTCCAGTTGTACTTTATATAGATAAATAGATATATACTGTTTAAATAGAAATTTTTAGGCAGTGAGATTCATTACGAACGGATAGCTCTGTGGTATAGCACCTGCTTCATGTGCTGGAAGTATGACAGTATCTTCAGTGACTTATATTTCTAGATGAAGGTAAGGTGGCAAGGGTATAGGATGTAAGGTCGGGTGGGGAATTCGTGGAGTAGCGGGCATGAAGGGTTTACATCGGATTAAGAGCTAGCCTTGCCACCCACCTTACCTTCTCGTAAGTCTAGAAATGAAGAGCTTAGTATCAAAGACGGACAAGAGCACATTTCAAAATTTTACAGGAGAGCCGAAAAACTGTAGCTCAAATTCTACAGGTGCTAGAGCAATGATTTTTTTGTGTAGATTCTTAATAGACTCAAAACTAGTTAGAAGAACTGAAAACGTGAATATCTTTGATATTTTAGCTGCTAAATAGAGTTAAAAAGTGGAGTTGTCCGCTTTTGAAACAAAAACCAGGTTTTGTCCGTTTTTGAAGCAAAATGTCGTTGAAAATAATGGTTAGAATAATAATATTGGAGAAATATATTTTTTTTTTCACGTTTTTCAGAGTTCTTAGGGTGTAGTGCCCCCAGATTTAGAGCTACAATTAATTTCTCGATTTCCCCTCGGGGTATCATTTTTCTAAACATGTATGCAAAATATGGTGGGAGTAGATATTTAGATGTTAAAGGCCGCAGTGCATCATGTGAACTAGTAAGTAAAATGCAGCCTCCTGATTGGCTGTTTATGTCCACTTTTGAAGCAAAACGTGTGTTGACTTGTCCGTATTTGAAACAAAACTACAAATATTATTGCATTTTTACCCCTTCTCTGGTCGTTTTTGATGCAAATGGATAGCAGAATTTGATGCAGCAGCCAAAAATCTAAAGGAAACAGTCGATAACTGAAATTCGGAAAAAAATGTCGAATGTCCGTCTTTGATACTAGGCTCCTCAAATATAAGTCACTGAAGATAACCGTAATACTTTTATATTTTTATAAATTGTTATATTTTAGAGGCTAAAACCGGTGATTTGTATAAATTAAAATTGTGGTTTAGACCAATAAACTTATATAATTCTCCCTTTGTCTTTACATTAGAGAGGTGTTTCACAATTTTCCACACAATTCCTTAACTAAATTGATTTAATTAAATTATAGTGGTTACCCCCTACCAGAATATTCCTTTTTCATTCAGGAGTACCAAACTATAAGAGGCCTCCTATACGCTCTCTTTGGTACTCCTCTACTAGATTATTCCTTTTTCTTAGGGGGGTATCAAACTTAAAGAGGTGTATAGGTATAAGGGTGGCTCTTTTAGTACCCCGTATCTTTTTTCTTCTCTTTCTTTCCCCTCTCTCAACCCCACACAAAAGCCCCACTGCTTTTGAACATTCTCCTATTAATATTGTTAATTTTTAGGGTCCATAGGCAAAACCTAGGACCCTTATATTTTTCTGCGTGTGTCCGTCTGTCTATCACCTGCTCTCACAGCTACACCTTTCGTCCGATCACTTTGAAATTTGGCATATATGTGTATAGTAGTTTAAATTCAACTGATTTAAATTTATTTCTATTTTTATTTTAGGCACTTAAACTACTTGATGATTTTGCAACATTGATAAATATGTAGAAACATATTTATCAATATGTATGTTAATAAAATGTTAAAAATATTTATAAATATGTAGAAACATATTTATTGAGCTATTTTTAGTTGAAATTTGTTTAATGAGGTTATGCTGCTTAATTAATTAATTATTAATTTTGTTAATTTGTAGGCCGTGAAGTAAGCGGTAAGATCACGTTAAAACATCTTTACGAGATCGCGAAAATCAAGTCTGAAGATCCGGTGATGGAAGGTTTGAGCATGGAGGAGATCTGTCGGAGGTTTGTGGGTGTAGCTCGATCCTGCGGTATCGAGGTGGTTCGAGACTTGGACCCCACGGAGTACTCCCAATTCCTCGAGGAGAGAACGAGGATAGTCGAGGAGCAGAAGAGAGCTCTGCAGGAGAAGAAAGAAGCAAAACTACTCAGAACTTAGTCAAAATTCGTCCTCATTTGTTATCAGTTTTTTTGCTTTTGTTATATATTTTTTATTGTAAATAATTACCATAGTGAATATCATAAAATTATAGTCTTGTTTTTTTGTAAAGTATTAACAATGATATTTATTTTACAAAAACCTTATAGCTCCTTTAATTTATTAGGCTCTTTTTATCCTGTTATCGTTGTTATATCAACTAAATTTGCATAAAATTATACTAAATCAAATTATAATTATTATTAACAACAGGAGACAACAGAGAAAAATAGACTCTAGCACCGGGATTTGAACCACGGGCCTCCTGTATTTCCAGTACAGATGTTCTAACCAACTAAGGTATACTGGAGAATAACTTCCTCTGTTGTTAACTTAATTAATTTGTTAGAATGTTTTTGTACTGATATTGGTAGAGAGTCTATGTGCCAAATTTCAGCTCGATTGGATGACTGGAAGAGGGTTAACTAGCCTTCCAAAGATTTTGACGTCAGGCACCCAGGCACAAAGTTAATATAAAGGATTTAAAAAAACAACAACAAATAAATGTTTTAAAACAATAAACAAATAAAATAATTTAATTTTAATCAACTAATTAACAATCATAGATATAATTTTTATTAATCATATACACAATTTAATTTAATTGTAATAAATATATTAATATATTAAATATATTAATATATTTTTTTAATTATCATATATTACAATTTTTTTTTCTTTAATATATGTTTATTTATATGCACATATGCAAACAAACATTTTTACAGTAATTTTGTTGTTAATGAAACATTTAGTTTTTAAAGTTAGTTATTTTTGATAGATCCAAAATAACTATAAAAGCTTCAAAAGTGAAAGACTAAAAAAAAATAATATATTACTTTTAAGATAATACCACGATTAAGTTCAAAGAAAATCAAAATAATTTTATTTACAAACAAAATTATAAGCTGGTCAGATAGAACCCGGGCTTTTGGACTACAATCCTTTTTTTTTTTTTTTTTTTTTTGAGAATCAGGTTCATTTTTAGTTTTGATTCTTTTAATGCAAGATGATGTTTGCCTTATTGAAGTATGTATCGACCAATAAAAGTTCATTAGTTTGCCGTATTGAAGTATCGACCAATAAAAGTGTTTGCCGTATTGAAATATCGACCAATAAAAGTTCATTAGTTTGCCGTATTGAAGTATCGACCAATAAAAGTGTTTGCCGTATTGAAATATCGACCAATAAAAGTTCATTACTCAGAGATAGAACTATTATGATAATGTGAGCTTTTATCTATCATAATAAATTATTAAAACTATTAGTCTAGGAGATAACGCGCATAAAGTGACTTAATCAAGGTAGAATTTTGTGTGAAGTTATATTTGGGTTTCCTACAAGAATATATGATTGGCAGTTTGTCTGTGGAACACAGTTCGGTGGAAAATGTGATTTAGGTAACCACTTGAGACACATAAATATTTGATTAACTAACTTATAGTCTGCAGTCGCCTGGAGCCTAAACTATAGGGATGATTTTGACGAACATTGGCATGCATGTACATTTGGCATGATGTGTCAGAAAAATCATACCCTGAGGTAAAATTGAGAAATGAATTTTGGCTCCAAATTTGGGGCTGCTAACCCCCCAAAAACTCCGAAATAAACGTGCAAAAAAATTATTTCTCAAAAACTGTTTTGACGATTTTAATTAAACAATTTTAAAATGTAGTCCATTTAAATATGAATTTAACGATATAAGTTGTTGCCCCGGGAAAAATCTAGCTCCTGAGAAAATAGCTTTAAACACGGACGGAGAGAGTCCAGGTTCAATTCCCTACCGAGAAGTTATTTTGATGATAAATTTTGATGAAATGTTCAATAATGATTAAATGTTCTTATGAAAACTAATAAATGGAAAACACTGGGCTAAGTAATTATGATCTCGTATATGAGAAAGTTTGTCTGAGTTGTCTCGGACCTATATATTTTAACAGTTTCTTACTAAACTAAGTCCTGTAGATGAACTTAGTTGATAACATATTCCTAGAAGACAACCAAAATATTACTTCATACATGAAATTTTAGCTTGATATTAGTAATTTTTATGCACTCTATCTCGTGGACTATATTTTAGTATTTTTTTTTAAATTCATTTCACATCTTCTTAATTCTAGCTTTGAAAAGTTATTGTTTGAAAGAAATTGCTCATTTATTAGTCTTTTCTAGACAGGTCTACTATTGAAGCTGTTTAAAATAAGACATAATATGACTTATCTATTCTAACTAACAATGTACTATTATTATGTACAATTACCAGTTTATAGACTAAATAGTCTCTGTTTATGTATTTTTCGTCTGGAATTGAATTCAAATTCTTTTGTACTATAACCATATACCTACAGTATTTTTTATATCCATTACACTAAAACACAACATCTTTCAGCCTAATAAGGACTTACATCCATGTATTTGGCTCGAAGTCAGAACACATCGTTATATTCTTTATTTTAATTACAAATTTACGTACTAATAAGTTTTTTTTATTTTTTTAAATTGATTTTGTAAATATTTTTAGCTGATCTTAAACCATGCATATTTTGTACACTCTTAACCACTTCCTCATTGCCCATAAACTTCATAAATTTCCAGCAATTGAATCATAACAAGCAAAGAATGGTAATCAGTAAAATAATAAATTACCATTTTCCATTGTGATAATAACACAGTCTAAGAAATGCTTTCAAAACGTTTCAATATTTGACATCACTTATCCAAGCATAATTTATTTTATTTTACCAAAATTGTAAATTAAATTTAATTATTTTTGTAACTTTTATCTCTTTTATTAACATGAGATTAGTCCATTACGTTTGGAAAAACAATTTTTTTTTCCCAACAATATTTTTTTTTAAAAAAAAATCAAAAAACATTGATTAAACTTGATTTAACTAAACGTAATCAAGTAATGTTCAAAATTTTCTTCATATCAAATATTCATTTTATTTAAAAAAAAGCAAAATAAATAATTAGCATGATAGCTAAAATATATTATAATAATAAATAAAATTCTCAAACCTAAAACTTAATCTAAGTAGGTATCTTATCATTGAGATATTAAAACTACCTTTTTTATTTTTAGATCCTTTAAGTAATGTCTAAAGACATTTTTAATTATTTAAATTTATTTTTCAAGTGATTCTATTAGACAATATATATATAAATAGATGTACTGCCTTTCTTACAGATAATTTCTATTTTAAAAAATATGATTAAGACAAAGTGTGTACGTATGTACACTATTATATTTTGGATATTAATTATTTGATAAATTAACAATAATCGATATTTTCTCTTTAATTCCTTATGTTTGGTTTAATCACTTTTTTTTAATTAAATTAAACAACATTATTAATAATAATTAAAAAAAAAGACGACAATAATACTTTCTCTTTGTATATACTGTGTATATAAGAAAGTTGGAACAAATCTATTTCATGATACACATTTATTTATATATTTGCAATTTTTAATACGATATCTCTACAGTTTATTAACACGATGAGTGCTATAAAGTATATGAACATGACAAAAAAGGCACTCTAATATGTGTGCTATACAGTGTATAAACACAACAAGAGAGGCACTCTAATATGTATGAGTGCTCTACAGTGTATAAACACGATAAGAGGGACACTCTAACAAATAGAGCATGATTGCTCCAATTTATATTTTTAACTTTCTTTGTTTTGTTAAAAATTTGTTTAATTGTTTATTGATGTTGGCATTTTGACTCCTGCGGTCACATATGCCCTGAACTGTGTAAGGTTCTTTTTTTTTGTGTGTGTGTATATATTTATATATACCTAGTTGTAGTAATGTTTGTTAAGGTGGGGTTTCAGAAGTCGGAGAACTGTTGAGCCGTAGGGAGGGTAGAGAAGGTTATAGGTTTGTAGACGTTCATGTTGGACTTCCATCCCCTCGGAGCAGTGTTGAAGTTGTTAACATTTGAAAGATCCACGTGGATGTTGCTAGGAGTGGAACTTGAGTTCTGCTGTGGAGTAGTCGGCACCTGGATCCAGTCCTTATTCACTGGAGGAGGCTGGCTGTTAGTATTACCACCTAAGCAAAAACAATCCAAACTTGATTAAGATAATAAGAAATGAGTATAGCTAGTTCCTGCCATCCTATCTGCACTTTCAAAGATACCACAAACACTCCCAAAGATGGGAAGGTTCCTACACCCATTAAGATGAGTAGAAATGAGTAAAGCTAGTTCCTGCCATCCTATCTGCCCTTTTAAAGATACCACAAACTCTCCCAAAGATGGGAAGGTTCCTGCACCCATTGAGAAGATTAGAAATGGGTAAAGCTGGTTCCTGCCATCTTATCTGCCCTTTTAAAGATGCCACAAACTCTCCCAAAGATAAGAAGGTTCCTACACCTATTAAGAAGATTAGAAATGAGTGAAGTTAGTTCCTGCCATCTTATCTGCCCTTTTAAAGATACCACAAACTCTTCCAAAGATGAGAAGGTTCCTACACCCATTAAGATGTGTGAAGTTAGTTCCTGCCATCGTATCTGCCCTTTTACAGATACCACAAACTCTTCCAAAGATGAGAAGGTTCCTACACCCATTGAGGTGATTAGAAATGGGTAAAGCTAGTTCCTGCCATCATATGTGCCCTTTTAAAGGTACCACAAACTCTCCCAAAGATGGGAAGGTTCCTACACCCATTAAGATGTGTGAAGTTAGTTCCTGCCATCATATCTGCCCTTTTAAAGATACCACAAACTCTCCCAAAGATGGGAAGGTCCCTACACCCATTAAGATGTGTGAAGTTAGTTCCTGCCATCGTATCTGCCCTTTTAAAGATACCACTAACTCTCCCAAAGATGGGAAGGTCCCTACACCCATTAAGATGTGTGAAGTTAGTTCCTGCCATCGTATCTGCCCTTTTAAAGATACCACAACTCTCCCAAAGATGGGAAGGTCCCTACACCCATTAAGATGTGTGAAGTTAGTTTCTGCCATCGTATCTGCCCTTTTAAAGATACCACAAACTCTCCCAAAGATGGGAAGGTCCCTACACCCATTAAGATGTGTGAAGTTAGTTCCTGCCATCGTATCTGCCCATAAGATACCACAAACTCTCCCAAAGATGAGAAGGTTCCTACACCCATTAAGATGATAAGAAATGAGTACAGCTAGTTCCTGCCGTCATATCTGCCCATAAGATACCAGAAACTCTTCCGGAGATGGAATGATTCCTACACTCTCATTGAGAAGATTAGAAATGATTGAAGCTAGTTCCTGCCATCCTATCTGCCCTTATGGGAAGTTTATGCAAATAAAAAAATAATTATACAAGTCTATTGTATAATTATTTATTTTTATTTAGAATAGAAATTCCCCAGTGGAAATGATCACCACATAAAAAGTATTCTACCATTAAAAATGTATTCTTAATTGCAAACATTGTAGAAAACAATGTTTAAAAATTAACAACAAATCTTATTATGTTAGATTATAATAAAACACAAAGACCATAATATCTATTAAGATTAGTAGAAATGAGTAAAGCTAGTTCCTGCCATAATATCTGCCCTTTTAAAGATACTACAATCTCTCCCAAAGATGAGAACGTTCCTACAACCATTAATATGAGTAGAAATGAGTAAAGGCGGAAATACACATGCTAGTAAAAAAGCATGCCAGGAGCGAGTTACTAGCATGTCAGTAGCTGGCATGCTGCAGACGCTGTGTACATTTACCAGTGAAACAGCATGCTAGTATTATCCGGATGATCGGTCTTGTGCGAGCTACTAGCACATGACAATACATATTCCAGTCACAGTTCTAGTTTTGAAACAGGCAATCGTTTCTTGCCTCTTTTTAGCCGGAATAAACTATAAAATAATTGTATTTGATTTAATTAATTTTGATAGTTTTATTAATTGTTTTAATGTACCTTATGAATGTATCGGTGCGGAATGAAAGTAACCAGATTGTTCTGTTACTTGCAAAGAACTATGTTTTAAAACATTTGAAAAATAATAAAAAGAGACGAAGAGTGTGGGTAAAGATTGGATAGCTAGAAGGGAATTAGGTACATGGAGCGAGGAGCGAGTCAGTGCCTACTAAATGAAATGCGGTTCGGGGACGTCAATGGTTTTAGGAATCAATTGCGAATGCTTCCGGCGAAAGTTGATGAGTAGTTGTCAGATACCCGCGAAAAGAAGGAACCTAACTGAAGACCGAAGGGCTGAAGGGACACTCGTGCTAGCTACTAGCAACCTTGGGCTGGCAGGCCTGTTTACACATGCCTTATCAGTTCCCCCACCCCTTGACTCGTGCCACTGGCAAGACAAAAATCAAACCCCCTGCGATTTACTCGCATGCTTTTCACTCGCATGCTATTTGATATATACATATGCCAGTAGCACTCCTCTGCGAGCTACTCGTACATTTTTGTGCGACTAACTAGCATGTGTATTTCCGCCATAAAGCTAGTTCCTGCCATCATATCTGCCCTTTTAAAGATACCACAAACTCTCCAAAAGATGAGAAGGTTCCTACACCCAATGAGATAATTAGAAATGGGCAAAGCTAGTTCCTGCCATCATATCTGCCATTTAAAGATACCACTAACTCTCCCAAAGATGAGAAGGTTCCTACAGCCATTAAGATAATAAGAAATGAGTAAAGCTAGTTCCTGCCATCTTATCTGCCCTTTTAAAGATACCACAAACTCTCCCAAAGATGGGAAGGTCCCTACACCCATTAAGATGTGTGAAGTTAGTTCCTGCCATCATATCTGCCCTTTTAAAGATACCACAAACTCTTCCAAAGATGAGAAGGTTCCTACACCCATTGAGTTGATTAGAAATGGGTAAAGCTAGTTCCTGCCATCATATCTGCCCTTTTAAAGATATTACAAACTCTTCCAAAGATGAGAAGGTTCCTACACCCATTGAGTTGATTAGAAATAGGTAAAGCTAGTTCCTGCCATCATATCTGCCCTTTTAAAGATACCACAAACTCTCCCAAAGATGAGAAGGTTCCTACAGCCATTAAGATAATAAGAAATAAGTAAAGCTAGTTCCTGCCATCATATCTGCCCTTTTAAAGATACCACAAACTCTCCCAAAGATGAGAAGGTTCCTACACCCATTGAGATAATTAGAAATGGGCAAAGCTAGTTCCTGCGATCATATCTGCCATTTAAAGATACCACAAACTCTCCCAAAGATGAGAAGGTTCCTACAGCCATTAAGATAATAAGAAATGAGTAAAGCTAGTTCCTGCCATCCTATTTGCCCTTTTAAAGATACCACAAACAATCCCAAAGATGAGAAGGTTCCTACACACATTGAGAAGATTTGAAATGAGTAATACTAGTTCCTGCCATCCTATCTGCCCTTTTAAAGATACCACAAACTCTCCCAAAGATGGGAAGGTCCCAACACCCATTAAGATGTGTGAAGTTAGTTCCTCATCCATAAGATACCAGAAACCCTTCCGAAGATGGAATGGTTCCTACACTCCCATTGAGAAGATGCCCTTTTAAAGATACCACAAACAATCCCAAAGATGAGAAGGTTCCTACACACATTGTGAAGATTAGAAATGGGTAAAGCTAGTTCCTGCCATCATATCTGCCCTTTTAAAGATACCACAAACTCTCCCAAAGATGGGAAGGTTCCTACACGCATTGAGAAGATTAGAAATTGACAAAGCTAGTTCCCTCCATCATATCTGCCCTTTTAAAGATACCACAAACTCTCCCAAAGATGGGAAGGTCCCTACACCCATTAAGAGTAGTGAAGTTAGTTCCGGCATCCTATCTGCCCTGATGGGAAGATTATTCAAATAATTATACAATCAGTCTATTGTATAATTATTTATTTTTATTTAGAATAGAAATTTCCCAGTGTAAATGATCACTACTTAAAAATTATTCTACCATGAAAAATGTATTCTTATTTGCAAACATTGTTTAAAACAATATTTAAAAATTAGCAACAAATCTTATGTTAGATTATAATAAAAATAATTGGTTAATTACATATAAATTTAAAAAAAAAAAAAAAAAAAATGTTTTTAACTTGGGTGATTAAATTTAACAAAAATAACAAAAAACATACATAAAAAATATCAAATACACAAAACAATAAAAGTAATAATAAAATAAACCAAAACTAGTTGAGTGTTGTATTCATTTATTTTCTCCTTTAAATCCTGATCTACCGTAGGTTATTTATAAAAGGACTAATGAGGGATCAGACACAAAAAATCTATGCTTGGAGGAACTTGATTATTGTTTATGTTTAAATCTGGTTCCAGTCCCGGGAGAGCAAATTAACTCTCTTGGGTATGGTCTTCTTTATGTTCGTATATTAAATGATCGAATAAACAAGCATTTAAAATAAAAAGTAAATATAATGTTTATGGACTAAATCTTTATTCACTTTTCTTTTCTATTCTATTTAAATTTTACTCTCAGCCTAAGTGAATAAACCTAATAAAATTGTTACCCAACCTGTACAATTTTACTAGCATGCGCAATGTGGAATTTTATAGAAACAGGTGAGAAAAGTGATTTTATACTTATAACTGTCAATTCATATTGTCAGTTGTGGGCACAATACCCAAGAGGAGGAAAATGAAATTTCATTGTCGATGGCGATATATATATGTATATATATAAATATGTGTGTGTGTGTGTACTTACCTATGTATGGATTGAGGAAGTAGTTTGGTTGAGGTTATGATTTTTTAGAATATCACTTGAAAGTGAGAATTTAGAAGATGATTGCGTTGTTTGTTCGACCGATACTTACTCTAGTATTAGTGGTAAGGGGGTGGGGAGGCCAAACCTAGCAATTAACCACATTTGGGGCCTTTTTGCCAACCCTGAATCACACGCCCGTCAAACCATCGCAGTCTTACTCTCAAATCTCCTAGTTTGGGTAATAAAGTAGAGAGTCTTGCCACTTTAGTGTAACAAGCTCCTCTTCCCTGATTTCTCTCGTTCGTGATGAGTGAAAGTGTAGTCTCCCATATCCTTCACGATAATTAAATTAAGTGCATACTTAAATTCAATTGACAATAATAAAATATGACGGAAAATTAAGGTAACGAATGAATTATTATTTGCTTGTTAGTATTATTACAACATGCAACAGATCCATGCAAAATGTGCAGAACAAGAACTAGTTATTAATGAGAGATGGTGTCATGCAGTCATATTTGTGCTCCTTCCCAATGTAGAGTAGTGACGACTTGTCACTTTAAGTGTTTTAATTTCTCCAACATTGACGGTTTCTTTACGACTGTATTGTTTTGTTTTGTTTTCTCTGTACATAAAGACGGGCGTCAGGAGAGTCTTCCTTGTTTGATCTCGTGTGTCTTATAATGATTGGGAATCTTCCACTGTCATGCGTTTCGTTTTGGTTTGGTTAAACAAGAGGTTAGTGGGGAAGATGTGGAGATCCAGCCGTGACTCTTTACCTGGGAAGCTTGGAATGTCTGAAGGGAAGGTCTCGTACAGCGAGGTACGGAGAGTGCTCTGATTCTGCTCCTGGTGCAGCAGGGAGCTCTGTGGGACGCATTGCTGTTGCCTCGTGCTTGTCTCTGGTTCCTTAGTCTTGTACTTCATGAAGGGTCGAGTGCTTTCTTCGAAAGTCTTGATCAGGTTCTTGACTGGGATCTTCTCGTACTCCTCGCCCTCAGAGGGTCCTAGGTGCAGTTCGACAGCTTCTCCGAATAGCGCCCTTGCTCCCGGTACCATGGAAGCGGGTTTCTTGTAGGTCTTTTTCAATGGTTCGACGACGGCTCCGTTTTGGTTTTCGATACGGACTGGTGGCTGAGTCATGGGTTTCGGTTCGAATTTGGCCACAGGAGTGAATGGGGTGAAATCGTTGCCCGTCGGGAAAACTTTGACGGCACCCGGGAGCACTGCGGCCGGCTTCTTTATGTTGAGCTTGTTCACCTTTTCATATTGCATGCTGGCTTGATTGAATTCCCTCTCGCAGAGGTCTTGAACTTCTTCGTCTGTTGTGGACAAGACACTTAAGGAAACACGGTTAGACGCCGTCTCAGAGAGTTGGCTCTCCTGCTGCATCGATTTGAATTCGGATTTACCGAACGAGTTATACAACTGGGACGCGTTGAAACTTGGCAGACCGCTCATACTGGAGAACCCATCGGACTTGACGCCGTTCACTGTTTGGCTTCCAAATAACTGGCTGCTTTTGTTTGAGCTCGACACGCTTTCCTGGATTTGTTTTTGTCCGAAAACACTTTGAGTGCTGGACGTTTGACTTTGCATCGTCGTCTGCTGCTCGCTAATTGAAGAAATCTCTTCTTTTTTAAAAGTGACTTCCGACGAGCTGTGGGAACTCTGAAGGATTTCCTCTGATTTCTGAACGGTACTTTGTGACGACTCATTGACTGAAGTAAATCCGTTAATTGCAGTTTTAACCGGTTCTACAAAATCTAACGTTACTCCATTTTCTGTGACGGTAGCCTGTGATTCAGCAACCAATTTCTCAAAAGATAAAACCTCTTCTTTTTCTCCAGAAGCAGTAACTTCTGCAGGCTGTTCCTTTGGAATTTCTATTACTTTTGAGGAGACTTCCACTTTTTCGGATACCTCGGAACCTTCTGTCTGGGTCTTAGATTCGACGAATCCTTGAATTACTTCTTTATTTTGAATGAGTACTTCCTCGATTTTTTGACTTTCGATCGCATTTGATTGAACCAAAACTGGTTCAGGTGGGAACTTTTCAGCTGCGAGAGTCTCCGATAATTCTTGGGTTTTAGTTTGAGTAGTTAACTCATTTAGGATTGACTGAGGGACCTCAGTTAGAACCTGCTGTGTGGTGACTGCGGCAGTAGCTGATTCATTATAACTTGTGGCTTCTGTTGAAGTTCTTAGGACATCAGACTTCTGGGTCCTTTCAAATGTTGAAACATCACTTTGTGAATCTACTTGTTCGGATTCTCGTTTAATCGATTGCGACTCTTGTGCTACTATGATTTCTTGGTGTGACGACTGTAAACTTTCCGTCTTCAGGGTTTCTGAAGATTCGACAGTTGTAAAATTCTGACAAGCTTGGGTCATGGCAGTCTGGATTTCGCTGAGAGAGTGCTGGAGGGAGCTCTTCATCGACTGCTCTTCATTCTCTTCGGTCGACATCGAAGCAATGTTCGACAGTTGTGGCGACCATGCAACTCGCTTCTGCACTTGTGAAGGAACGAATACTGCGGCTTTCTGCGGTGTCGGGATCTGTTGAGTCGATATTTTCGGTTGTGGCGCAGGGATCAGTTGAGGAGTCTGCTGGAGAAAGGACGGTGTCGTCGATGTTGGCTGAGGAATATACGGTGCATCGAAGGAAAGCTGAGCCGCTGTCGGAGCGACGTCTTCTTGGACCTGCTGAGGAGGCCATTGCACTTTTTGTTGTGACGGAGACTGTGTTTCTTGAGGAGGTTCAGGGGGCCACTTGACTTCCGGCTGAGATTTGGACCAGTTAGTGGCGCTCGCCGACCAAATAACCGATCCTACCATGTCTTGTTCTTGAGTAGTGGGCGGCCATTTCATCCCAGCCGGTGACGCACATGGACTCGCGGGCTTGACGTCGGCCAGTATCTGGTCGGTTCTTCTGGTTTTCTGTTCGACCAGTATGGACGGATCGATGATTTCGTAATCGAAGAGTTTGGCGGCGATGGACGGAACGTTCTCTACCACAACGGGTTCGGAGCTAATAGTGTTAGTATCGGCGTGGTAGGCTAAGCTAACGGGCGACTTTGGAGAGCCCGCGAATATCTGTTCCAGCTTCACCGAACCTGTTAGCAAAGCCAAGCTTCTGTCAGCTCAAGGATTCATACCAACGTAAAAAAAGGGCCGGGTTTTAACTCGAATAAATGAAACAAATAATTCTCGAGGAATAAATAAATTAGATTAAATGCGTTAGAAAACGTTTTTGGTTAGAGCAGCTTAACCAACCTAAGCTATTTACCAACATTAACTATTTTAGTTATTACCATGATCTTTACTTCAAAACTTTAATTTCTATGTAATACATAGATTTATTAGCACCTAGATTTTCCTCTATTTGTTGCAGTTAGCCTTGGATTATGAGCTTTGATAGCTTGAGAAACGTTAAAATTACAGTACGGGTAAAATAGCGGATTGAAAAAAAAAATGAAATTCCGTCCATTCGTGAAACTTGCGGTTTATGACTTCGTCTTGGCAGAAGAATTGAATATCTAAAGGGTCCTCAATATTTTAGGGGGAGGCCATTAACCCCTTACCCTAAAAATCATTGATTCATCCCCTAAAATTTTGGGGACGCCAAAGTTTCATGAATGGACGAATTCTGCCTTTTTGGCACTAATTCTGATCTATTTTAGCCGTACTAAAGACTTTTCGAAAATCCGAAATCAAAACAGATGGAGCAAGTAATATTGATCAATAAAATATTAATTAACATAATATTGATCAATGAAATATTAACTAACATAATATTGATCAATAAAATATTAATCATTATGATATTGATAATTGGGGAGAATAGTTTCATAGCAAAAATCAACAAACATTTTCTAACACTTTGAATTTATTTAATTATTTAAAAATCGAGTTTATTTCATAATTAATATAATAGAAATAGTAAAATTAATTATTCCGCAGCACCCTTTAATTACAGAGATACAAATATTATTTGCATTGAAAATTAAACAAAAAATAGGACAAGCAACTCTACTCTAGTATATTTAATTAATTCTAAATTCTAATGGAAAAAAAACATTCAAGCTTAATTATTAATGTAATTTGTTTGATAATTAATTTTGCTACTTCATTGTTATTGCAAAAAAATTAAAACCTCATAAAACTGTTTACAGACTAATTAAAATTAATTTTTCAATTCAATATCATAAACTAAACAAATAAAGCCAAAAAAAAATTAGAATAAAACAGTTAATTTTCACGAACGCTTTCTTTTTAGATGAAAAATGTTAAAAGTTTGTCACACGTTAATGGGATTAATGATGATACAAACACATTTTCCTTTCAACTTTTCAGTAGTTTATTTTAATTTTTAAAAAAATGATAATGTCAGCTATAAACAATGTTGTATATATTTATTTATAAACGGGTATGAAAACGACAGTTAATTTTTAATTTTTTTAAAAAATATACTTCCAGAAACAGTTTTAATGAGATTTTTGTAAAATGAGTTTTTTATTTAAAACCAAATTTATTTTTAATTAAAAAAATAAATAATACTTAAATTTGAATTATTGTAAATTGTTAAAAAAAAACCTGTATTATTATTATTTTTTTTTTAATTTTGAAGCCAGTCTTAGAATTGATTTTTTTAACAGCGTGGGGGAAAATCGAAAAATTAGGGTGGGGGGCCAATAAGAGGGAAATATCAACATCTCGACCTCTGATTGACTTTCCCTTAATTTTCCCACTCAAGAATAGTTTAGTTAACATGTGAGCAGAGTCGAACAATTGTCAGTGTTACCAATATACAAGCTTACTAAAATGTACAACCTGATATATAAATGTATATCCTTTAGTATATATTTTTTAAAATGATAAATTCTAAAGCGATGAATATGATGACAATACCCAACTCGATCATTTTGTAGATGATAACTGAAGATGCTTATTTTAAATAATTTACAAATTATCATCACAAAGAGTTCTTGCTGCTATGAAATTGCAAAATGTAATCAATAAAATAACGTCAAGGTGAAATGATATATCAATCAAAATTTGTTTGACATTGTTCTCTTTAGAAGATCTAATCGTTATAATGTACAGAAGCAGATTACATAGTAACAAATTAGTCGAAATAGAATTTTCAGAATTGACCTGCTATGCGCTATATACTATAAAGAAATTTGGTGGTAAAATTGGTAAAAGAAAATCTCTTGGAATTTACCTGTGACTTTAATTTCTTAGAATCCTTTTTTTTGCTTCTTAATCTCTTAGGAAGGTATCCTTTAAGGCTAGCATCTTAGGCAGGTATTATTTGGCTACTTTAGTATCTTAGAAAGGTATCCTTTAAGGCTAGCATCTATATTCTGCTATAGAAGAAACAATTACTTTCCGCCAAAGTTTCTATAGGGTGTTCCAATAGTTGCGCCGAATTTCAAGTTTTCACTATGGTTTCCTGTGAAGGTTGGTAGCCATGGTTTTATCATTTTTGTTATCTATAATCATTCCGATTTGTGTTACCGCCCCGTTCGTTGCTTAGTTTGTGTTGTTTATGCGATTTTGTAACCATGGAACAACTCTCTGCAGAACACCGAATTTTGGTGTTTAAAACTTTTTGCAGCACGGTCCTGCGACTTGACCCCACTCGATTTTTTCTTGTGGGGGTTCATAAAGTCAAAGGTTTACGCAAACAAACCTTTTTTACCATTTATCCGGAGACCTGAAGGCGAGTGATCGAAAATTTTAATGACCGGTTGATTACCAGTGTAGGGGAAGTGTGGGTGGACATATGCCCGAAGTTCTTTTACACACTTAAATCGGAGTGCATGTACAACGATTTTCAATGAATTTTTTTTCAAATTGAGCGGAAATTGAATTGAAATTGGAGTGAAATTTTGGAACACCCTATATCTGCTTAGAGAAGAAACAATTACTTTCCGCTAAAGTTTCTGTCTGCTATAGAAGGTCACATCTTGACTTAATTCTCTTTCTACTGATTTGTAACTGTGACTTATAATTATTATGCATCTAATCCTCTTCATTATGATAGCGGATTAGTTGATATCAATGATGTGTAATTATGCTTTAATGTCAGAGTAGAAATGATCAAATCAAATAATCAGTTCTCAATAAAAGAATTTATTGAATATAATAGCGTGAGGGTCGGATACTGACTGAATTGTTTTCCAGTAGGCTGAGGATGCCAAGCTTTAGGTGGTTTGGAGGTGTACAAGTCTTGGGGCGGTACATAGGGTTGCGGGGGTGGAGGAGTGGCCATCTTGTTGAAAGAAGAAGGCAGAGGGGCGATCAAGACTTGACCTCTAGGGGTGGGACTTGGGGCTGCTGTAGCTTTGTTTTCAAGGAAGGCTGAGTCGACGCTTCCTTCCAGAGCTGCTTCCCAGGGTGACTTGATCAGCCGAACTTTCGGCTGAGTGTACTTGTCCTGAAACAAAAACGGTTATTTAGTAGACTCTAAATTAGGATGGCATAAAATCAATAGACAATAACGGTGAAATTGTGAGGCAGTTAGAGATAGGTGACTGTTGTTAGTCAATC
Source organism: Gerris lacustris (assembly GCA_951217055.1). Classification (NCBI taxonomy): domain Eukaryota; kingdom Metazoa; phylum Arthropoda; class Insecta; order Hemiptera; family Gerridae; genus Gerris; species Gerris lacustris. The sequence goes on along the minus strand of OX578283.1, from coordinate 5,137,610 downwards.
GAGTTATTGTGATAATTAGAAACTATAACTAGGCATCGCGTGGCTCTATCATTGAAGCGAGCGTATAGTAATTAATATGGATTGAATATTGAAAAAATAGATAATCATGAATCATGATGAGTTGATAGATAATGGGTATAGTAGTAGTACAGCGGCTAGTAGTAAGGGAACCACCCCGCATTCTTACTATTCCTCTTACCACACTTCTCCTTTTCAATTATTATAAAATGTATTATCACTTTGCTACAAAAAAACTACTGCATGCATAAAATTGAAATTTTGCATGCCTGTTTCACTTGTGCATTAGTTGGTGTATATGAAGTTTTATTAAAATCGTTACGTAAGAACGTAAGATATCGGTAAAAAGGTTGTTTTCTCTATTATAAACGTTTAGGTTCGCTTTAATAGTTTTAGCAATCTATATTAATTCATAGCGGTGTCGCTGTTGGTTTTACTAAAAAATGTTATTTTAAAAAAATGTTCGTCTCATCGAATAGATGATGATAGAATCTTTCCCGTCCTGAAATTCCAATTTAATTTTTGAACCTCTCGTTTAAGCGAGCGTTGCGCGTGAACTCTTGGACGGATCACGCTGTCCAACGAACTTAGCCTGAGTATTAGTAAGAGGAACATGTATACTAAATTTCAACTAAATCGGTCAACTTTTACTCAAGTTATCGTCACACGCGTAAACGTTACTGACAGACAGACAGACAAGATGCATAGTTTGTTGAATCTAAGAAGCTCGTTTACGCTCGCTTCAATAATAGTGAAGGGAGTCCTTTAGTCTTTAGGGTGAGCGGTGGTACTCCAATCAATAAGGTAAGTAGCATCGGACGTGGTCACTTCTTAGATGGGTGACCATAGATCTGGGCTCAATTCCTTCACCAGGCCCTTCCCGCTCGGTTTCTACCCAATATTGCTATATACATGGGCAGCTGCTTATGAGAAGTGGCAGCTAACTGGGTGCAAATGCCAATTATGAAGTTAAGCAGCTGATGACACTAGCCTCGTTTCATCCTTAATTTCTAACATTCGACAAACTATGCAACCAGTCTGTCTGTCAGTAACGTTTACGTGTCCGTCGATAACTTGACTAAACATCCCTTTGTAAATAACTACTAGACATCGCGTCGCTCTTTCATTCAAACGAGCTTAATAAAATAAATATTAAATATGTAGTAAGAAAATAGAATCATGATAAGTTGATAGATAAAGAGGATGATTGTAGCAAAGAGCCATGTAGTGAGGAAACAGGACTATTCCTTAACCTTCACGCCTCAGCCATCTCCATTTAAAATATTACAAAATGTATCGCTTCACAAATCAAAAACTTCTGCTTTTATTAGGTTGAAATTTTACATGCATGTTTCAATAGTACATCAGATGATTTAAGTGGAGTTTGGTGAAAACGTTTTCTTTATTTTAAGCGTTATGTGATCTTTAAGACTTCATATATAACCGTGACAGATTTAAAAATGAAGAGAGAAAATAATTTTTTAATTAATTAGACAATAATGGGTTTAAAAGATAAAGATTTAAGTTCGTGATAGAGCGCGATGATGCCATGTGCCACATTGCTGATTGACTGACAATTTTTAAAGGAAAACGTAAATTTAAATTAAATTTAAAATAGCAAAGTGTAAAAGTAACTTACAGCGAACATTATTTCGGATGGACTTGGTAACTTCGTACTTATTGCACTTTTTTACACTAGATCTCACTTGTTTAACTTATTTTACGTTATATTTGGAAGAAAAAACGCGTAAATTTTCTTAGTTCGAGTTTGGTCTTGACTATGCGAACCTGATAGTTAAATGTACAAGGTCTAATACAGATATAAGCGAATATTCTGTTTTAATATCGAACCCGATTGGCACAGAGTGGGATCGATGTGCCAAGATGGGTTCGGGTACGGCGGCGTGACCTTACCCCGCCGTGACGGAGCACGTTGGCACAAACAAATCCGTGGCACCGGTCCAGATGTACATTGGACATCCTATAACCCGACACTCATGCATTCAATCCGATCATTGTCAGACCGGAAAATCTGACCGGTAACTCCACATCTAAATCATTTTCACTAACTACAGTTCGAACTAATTGCTATTTGTTTTTCCTTCCTTCATTATTTATAAACTAGCGTCTTTTTCAATGATGTCTAATTCAATCTATGGTCACTTATAGCTTACATTTCCAAGATAACAGTCAATTCCAACATTTTTACTTTTTGCTTCCGAGCATACTTAATGTAACGGAAGGTATATGATCGTCCTGAAGAACGAAACATTTTTAGCTCTCCAATTTCAAAAATTCTATGACAGAAATCAGGGAACATTTTTGTCTGTCGGTCTGTCGCTCATTTTTTGCGAACCAACATCTTAAAAACTACTTGTCCGATTTTATTGAAATTTGGATGGTAGGTCAATTTCATCGCCCAACCATAATAAGGTATTTGCATGAATTATTTAAAAATTTTGGGACAAGCCGTTATAGGCTGGTTGAGAGGGGGACATTTTTTTGGGTGAAATTGTGGAGCTAAAAATGCAATATTGGTGGTAAAAAGCACAATAGTTATAAAATATTGCTAAAGTAAAAAAGTACCGACTTTTGATACAAAAGTCATATATATTTCTATTCTACTCTTCAGTAGCTTTCATTTGATACCCAACTCAGAATTTTATAAAAAATTAAAATTTTTGACTCACTGTACATAGGCTCACACAAAATTTGCAATTTATAAAAATTGGAAATTCCTCCCGTTATTTTCATCACCCACCATAAGGAGGTATTAGCATTATGGTAGGAATTATTTCATAATTTTAGGACTAGCCGTTATAGAATGGTTGGTGGGGGGGAGGGGACACTTTTTTGGGGTGAAATTTTGGCGCTAACCATGCAATATTGTCGGTATAAAACACATCATTAGTCATAAAATGTTTTATATGTTTGTAATCAAATCTTCTGTAGCTTTCACTTGATACCCATTTCAAAAATTATAAAAATTAAAATTTCGAGCTTTGCACATATTTGCACACAACGCATGTTTATATTAAATGTTTAACATCTGTGGGTCAAAAAGTTACACCAGTGTTTCAAATTTCACATCTCTAGCGTGAACGGTTCGGGAAATATGAAATAAAGTACGACGGACAGACAGACACATCACCCTCAGCATAAGGGTTTCGTGGATGATCTACGAAACCCTAGAAAGCTCGAAGGGTGAGTTGTTCTTTTTATGAGAAATTTTGATAAAGTGTTGAATAATAATTGTTAATACCGAAAGAGTGGAGTCAAGGTCATGTTGGATGAGGACCGATTCTGGTGGACTTGTGGAAGCGAACCGGTGCCATCTTGTACAGACCCGCAACTATTACCTAGATGTTCTATATTCTGTCAAATCATTTTTGTTTTGTTTTGACACTTTGATGTGACGTGACAACTTAAAACAAAATTGTTTGAGAACTTCAAGCATGTGGCTTTACATATATATAAAGCCACGTTTACACGATCCAAGTAGCGTCAAAGTAGAATCAAAGCTGACTTGGTCCAAGTACACTTGGATCGTGTAAACAGTGTATCTCTTGAGAGAAACACAGTTTGATCGATAGAACACTTAATATATTATTATAAAACAAAATACATAATTATTATTCTAGGAATGAGAATGAAATTAATACTTCGAATAACATTAAAAAACAATTTTAGTAACCAAGGTGGATGGTGGATATTGAAAAATGACTGGTTAGTCAAAATAAATTACCACGCCTCCTCACATTGGTTTCTGAATTAATGCGTTTGCAATGTGTCAATTCCAAGTTTGGGGGAGTTCCGACTTGTCTTGGTTGGAATTGACACATTGCAAACGCAATGTGTCTACTAGGACCAAGTATACTTTGATCGTGTAAACCTTACCTCAATGTTCCACAAACACTTGGACCAAGAGTGGATTTAATCACAGTTACTTGGACCAAGTGGATTTGATCACAGTTACTTGGACCAAGAGGATTGGATCACAGTTACTTAGACCAAGTGGATTTGATCGCAGTTACTTGGACCAAGAGGATTTGATCACAGTTACTTGGACCAAGAGGATTGGATCATAGTTACTTAGACCAAGTGGATTTGATCACAGTTACTGGGACCAAATATACTTTGATTGTATAAACCTTTCCTCAATGTTCCACAAACAATTGGACCAAGTGGATTTGATCAAAGTTACGTCAGCCCGACAACACCCGCCATTATCTCGAGCTCTATTGGGTCCCCTCCCGTTTTTTGATTTCCCCACTCTATCAGAATAACAAATGGCATGAGAATAGACCAAGTCCCTGATTAGCTTTTTATTCTATTTCTCAATTGATCATTACCTGATAATCCGGTTAACAGTAACTACATTACCTATGGTTTTTGGAAATTATTTTGGTATTTAAAACACCATGGAAACGGTGATTTCAAAACGTGTTGAGTTCAGTTCAGAAACTTTTTGGTTTTGAATCGAAACTGTTTTGAAAAAATATCATGGAAACAGGTATTGAATTATTAAATGAATTAAGACATGCGCAGAAGTTCTGCAAAGCAGAGATATGATGACCTGAATTAACTATATCTACTCTGGTAGATTATAGTTTGCAAAATTGTTGTGAAAACAGTTTTTAATACTCCTCATGGAAACACTGTCGGTTTGATACCAAAACAGTTTTCAAAATGGTTTTGAAATCGTAGTAATTGTATTACTTAGAACCTGTGATGCGATAGATAAAGAACTCACTATATCGGCCATATTTATTTCAATGTGAGCTGATTTTTCCAGGACGAACTTAAATATTCGTAATCGACCTAAAAGAGCTTTTAAAAGCTATATAACATTCTAAATAATTATGACCTTTTCTTTTAACACTCATTTTGACCATATTTGTGTTTACAATGACGGCAAAAAAAACACTATACAAAGCTGTCACTAAAGCTGAGATTCCCCTGGGTGCCGAATTACTCCAGTTACCAAGTGACAAAATCCTGTCTCTTTGATGAAGAACTCACAATCGTTTATTGAAGGACTTCCTTATAATCGTTTATTGAAGAATTAACTTGTAGCCGTTTATTGAAGAACTCACTTATAATCTTTTATTGAAGAACTCACTTTTAACTGTTCATTGAAGAACTCACTTGTAATCGTTTATTGAAGAACTTCCTTATAATCGTTTATTGAAGAATTAACTTATAATCGTTTATTAAAGAACTCACTTATAATCGTTTATTGAAGAACTCACTTATAGTCCTTTATTAAAGAACTCACTTATAATCGTTTATTGAACAAATCACTTTTAATCCTTTATTAAAGAACTCACTTATAATAGTTTATTGAAAAACTCACTTATAATGGTTAAATATTTTAAAGCTCTTTTCAGTCAGATTAAGTACATGTAGGTATTCGCCAAAAATTTTTGTCTTGTAAGCCATATTAAAAATAAGAAAATAAGTATGGCCGATATAAGATATCTACGTGTGCATCAGTAGCTTATAACACATTATAGGCAAGTATATGTCAAACTCGCTGCCCAAGTATTTACGTGGCCCAGTCAACATACGTGTATACTTATCAGTTTTAGGTCTTCCGGCGGTGACCGCATGAAGAAGGGTGTACGTCCAGACGTTTCACTCCTAATTCTAGAAGCATCCTAAGGGGTGTTCAGTGTTCATGGTGTCCTAGGTTTAAGACAGGTGTGAACTCTAAACCTAGGGCACCATGAACACCCCTGAAGATGCTTCTAGCAATAGGGTCGAAATGTTGGGGCGTACACTCTTTGAGACACGGTCCCCACTGGATCACTTAGAACTTAATATACTATCAGGTTTTATATTTTAATAAATTCTAGATTTTAGGGAATAGGTATGACGGTTATATTTGATTTGATGTTTATTTACGAGTCTAAAGTGTTCTATGAGATTGGATACTTACTGGTATTGTGTTTTTAGCAGCTGTGGGGGCGAACCTTGCAGGAATGTCCTTCATGTATGTGAGGGTTGGCAGACTTGACATGTTGGGAGGGAAGGTTGGTGTCGCCAGTTTACCGAGCTGCATCTGACTCATCTGACTCGTCTGACTTGAGTAATTGGACTCGTAGCTAGACATGCTCGTCAACTCGGAGCTCGTCTTCACGTTGGACTCGTCCACAACCCAGCTCTCAGCCTTTTTACGCCTCTTGGCGAATAGTTCAGCACCTGAACATCCACACAATTATTAATTCAAGGAATAGAATTAACAACACTTCAGCACCTGCTTATCCACAAATCTACAAAAACAATTCAAGGAATAGTTTAGCCCCTGAGCATCCACACAATCATTAATTCAGGGAATAGCTCAGCACCTGGATCATTCTCCCAAACATTAATACGAGGAATAGTTTAATACCGGATCATCCACAACAATCATTGTTTCAAGGAATAGAATTAACATTAGTTCAGCACCTGCTTATCCACAAATCTACAAAAACAATTTAAGGAATAGTCAGCCCCTGAGCATTCACCCAAACATTAATCAAGAAATAGTTCAGCACATGATCATCCACACAAACATTAATTCAAGGAGTTTAGCATCTGATCATCCACCTAAACATTAATTCATGGAATAGAATTAACATTAGTTCAGCACCTGCTCATCCACAAAAACAATTAAAGGAATAGTTCAGGCCCTGATCATCCACCCAAACACTAATTTAAGAAATAGTTCAGCACATGATCATCCACACAAACATTAAGTCAAGGAATAGTTCAGCCCCTGATCATCCACCTAAACATTAATTCATGGAATAGAATTAACATTACTCCAGCATCTGCTCATCAACAAAAACAATTTAAGGAATAGTTCAGCACCCGATTATCCCCCCCCCCCAAACACTAATGCAAGGAATAGTTTAGCACCTGATCATCCACCCAAACACTAATGCAAGGAATAATTTAGCCCCTGATCATCCTCAAAAATAATTCAAGGAATAGTGTAGCACCTGATCAACCACAAAAATAATTCAAGGAATAGTTTAGCACCTGATCAACCACAAAAACAATTCAAGGAATAGTTTAGCATCTGATCATCGACCATTAATTTATGGATTAACCATGAGAGGGGAAGGAGGGTGTAGAAATTAGGGGAGAATAGAACTCTGTGGCTCAAATACTTCTTGACGGTAGTTTACAAAATGAACAACACACTTCAAGGTGAAGCACGGGAATGTAACTCACCCTTTCCACAGGGTGAGTTGAGGTCTTTGACCAAGTCGAAGCAAACTTCAGGTGAGGGGGTGGCATCCACTGCTTGACCCCTCAGGGAGTTGAAGTCCTGGACCTGACCACGAGGATTCATAACTAGTTTAAGTATCGGCTTCTCTCCGCCCTGTCAACATAAGTCAAAAATATTATAACTTGTCTAAAAAACCATCAACATCCACAAAATAAACAAGTTTAAAGTTAGTTTATTCCTAAAGCTATTAGCCTTAAAACACCAATATATGCAGAAAGATCAAGTTTCGTAATATATAGTTTCAAAGCTGGGAGAAACTTTCAGCAGAGATAAACTAAAGCAGTTGAGAAAATCTTTGAAGAAAATATTTACTAAACAGCTGTAAGTTTTCTTAACAGCGTTGGATAAGTTTTTACGAGCCGATATGATACTATAACCTAAAGGATCGATAATAAACAAAACAGCCGTGTTGCTCCAGCAGCTCGCTGAGGAGAGCTACTGGCTTGTGTATTAGTCAATATGACAGACCGTCAGACCGAAAGACACACACGGAACCAAAAATGTTCCATAATGTCTTGGAATTTTTGAAATCAGAAACCTAAAAATTTTTCGTTCTCCAGAACGATTTCATTGCTTCCGTTACCTTCGGTAATTTCGGAAGCAAATTTATTGGAAAATAAAAAAATATAAGAAGTACATACCTATCACTAGGAGTTAAAGAGAGTGACTGATTCACAGCATTCGAGGGCTATAAGCCGCAATTGATATGGTTGTAGAGAGAAAAACATTTAAAACAATTTATCTTAACCTCTACCTCATAGCGTATCGAATTTCCATTACTTGGACCAAGTATACTTTGATCGTATAAACCTTACTTCAAAGTTCCACAAACACTTGAACCAAAGGATTTGATCAAGGATATTTGGACCAAGTATACTTGGATCGTGCGAACCCGGCTTTAGACCAATTTACCAGTAGATAAATTAATGTAAAGGCGGAAGTACACATGCTAGTAAAAAAGCATGCCAGTGGCGAGTTACTAGCACGTCAGTAGCTGGCATGCTACAGACACTGTGTACATTTGCCAGTGAAACAGCATGGTAGTATCATCCGGATGATAGGTCTTGTGCGAGCTGCTAGCACATGACAATACACATTCCAGTCACAGTTCTAGTTTTGCAATAGGCAATCGTTTCTTGCCTTCGTTCAGCCGGAATAAATTATGAAATAATTGTATTTGATTTAATTAATTTTGATAGTTTTAATAATAATTGTTTCAATGTACCTTTTGAATGTATCGGTGTGGAATGAAATTAACCAGATTGTTCTGTTACTTGCAAAGAACTGTGTTTTAAAACATTTGAAAAATAATAAAAATACACGAAGAGTGTGGGTAAAGATTGGATAGCTAGAAGGGAATTAGGTACATGGAGCGAGTCAGTGCCTACTTAATGAAATGCGGTTCGGGGACGTTTGGTTTTAGGAATCAATTGTGAATGCTTCCGGAGAAATTTGATGAGTTGTTGTCAGATACGCGAAAGGAAAGAACACAACTGAAGACTGAAGGGCTGAGGGAGACTCGTGCTACTAGCAACCTTGCGCTAGCAGGTCTGTTTACAAGTGCCTTATCAGTTCCTCCTCTCCTTGACTTGTGCCACTGGCAAGACAAAAATCAAACCTCGTGCGATTTACTTGCATGCTTTTTACTCGCATGCTATTTGATGTATACACATGCCAGTAGCTCTCCTCTGCGAGCTAATCGTATGTTTTTGTGTGTACAAATAACTAGCATGTGTATTTCCGCCTTAATGTATATAGTAGCAGGGACTGCTGCAGAAGCTGTGCAGATTTGCCAGTGAGACATTATGCTTGTATCAACTAGATGATCTGTCATGTGCGATGTTGTAGCGGTTTATTTTTATACCGCTGCATTAGAGCCTTTGTTATTGGTTGATGGACGCATCTCCCAATACCTTTGGCTCTGTGAATGTTGACCTCTAGATCTGGGGACGCTTAGATCTAGTGGTAGGAGAAAGTTTATGCCTGTTGTTTATATGGTGATAGTGATAAGGTATGTTTCTTTAGCGTAGTTCAAGGTTGGTGTGGTTGGCACGTGCAGGATCAGTCGGTGTGAGTCGAGTGTTGTGGTAGGTCGCGGGATGTGCCTCGATATAGCTTGATCGAGCCGTCTCCGTGATCATGAAACATTTAGTTTTGTTCGGAGTAAAGTTATGATATAGATTTTTTCTTTTGGTTGTGCATGATTGGCAAACTTTTAGTTTTTTTGGAGTTTAGTTTTTTTATTTAGTTTTTGCTGGAGCATAATTAAATTTATTTATTTTGCGTGGTCGCAACCTTCCTTGCTTTTCTTTTATAAAAGTAGTTTTCTTTTAAATAAAAAGTTTTGTTTCTCACGACGAGGACTTTGGGTTTCGTTATTTCTTCCCAGATTATAAAATAACGTGGCGCTCAAAAATTAATTGTAGCTCCTAGAAACAATAACCCTCTCCCATCTCCACTGAGCTAGGGCAAAAATAAAAATCAATTGTACGCCGAAGATGGTGAGGCGACAATGTGCGAGTAAGTATCTCTAGGCACGAGGCAATATAATGTATACTCCTGTCACTGTCCTACTTTACAGACATACTTTTCTTGCATCCTCTTAGTTGATATGCAATTGTGAGAGAAAATTAATTGTAATAATTCCAGACATTGATTCCCTGCAGTTCAAACAATCAGCCAAAAATACATTCATATCGAATGTATATGCAATTCCATAGATAGTTAATCATATTAATCTTCTTATAATTATAGCGTTAAAAGTTTTACCTTTGAAGTTGGTGGTAAGTTCTCTGAATGTGAGATTTCTGAAAACTCTGATAAACCCAGCTGCTCTTCACCTGAAAATCATAAAAAGAAAAAAAAATAGTTATTTATGTAACTAGGCAGCAAAATGGAATTTATTTAGTTAAAGAGAAAAATTACACAAAATCAATTAAAGCGTGTTAATAAATTATATTTTTTGCTGCCGAGCGTACCGAATTTAACGGAAGCTATGTGATCGTTTTGAACAACGAAAATATTTCCGATTTCAAAATTTCCAAGAAAGAAATCCGTTTTAGACATCAGGGAACATTTTTGGTTCCATGTCTGTTTATCGGTCACTCTGTCGCTCAATTTTTCCGAACCAACATATCTTAAAAACTACCCATACGATTTTAATGAAATTTGGATGGTAGGTCATAATTCGCCCATTGCTGGTCCCATATAAGTTTCAACCTTTTGCGTTTTTTCCTTTCCTCGTGCGCACAAACATACATTTATTCACTCCTATATCTTCAAAAGTACTGATCTGATTTTTATGAAATTTAGATGGTTTGACAAAAGTAGACCGTAGATAGCACCAGATTTTTTCTGCGTTCTTGATACTATTGCTAAATTGATACTTAAATTCATGTTAAAAATCAAATAAATTTTGACACTTCTGAAACATTCAGGGGGAATATTAAATACATTTGATATTAATGGACTGTAAAAGCATAAAATCATTAAAGTATAAAAAATTGTACGCGAGGAAGCTATGTGCCACACAAATTGGCAGAGTATTTTAATGTAGGGGAGACCGGGGACGGTTGAAACATTTTTTACAAAATCGCTTCCTGCAAAAACATTTTAACCTCAATGTATTTGACAGTGGGCCTTAATTGAACTTAAGGAAAAATGTTTCAACCGACCCCATACCAGGGGCGGTTCTAACAGTTATTGGGGTTAGTTGTAACACTAATAGAATTAAGATAATTATGTAAGAAATACTTATTTATCGAGTCAAAATCAAAGAACATCAAGAAAAATAATTTAATAATTGGTCATACGCAGAATAATAGGTGTTTAAGATAAATGAAACAATAATAAATATTCTAAATGTAATTTGTATAATATATTTTGTAGTTCAAGGTTAATTAACATTAAAACTAATAAAATTTGACGAGAGTAAAAAAAAAGATTTAATTTAAATTATTTAAATGAAGCTTAAAGTGTATTTGAAAATTTCATAATTTATAGCCAGCTGGTAACTTAATTGTAAACATTGTTACAACCGTACCCAGAACATGTTTAAAAAAGTTATCGTCATAAACTCCGAAATAAACAATTTAGATAAAAATGAATTACACCTGTTGAACTTCCATAACCAAAGTTCTTACGTTAAAAACTATCATATCCACAACTATTTTAGTTTTGGATAAAAAAGAAAAAGAGTAGCAACAAAAAACTTACTTTTGGACGCGAAAACACAATACCCCCTCTCAGAAACATATGATAAACTCGAAACGACACCTAACACAATAAGTTCAGATTCCACCACGGAAGCCGCGTCCCTTTTCCTTGGTTGTTCCCAAATATCGCTAATTTTTTCACCCATTAATTGGGTTGTTTCAACCGTACCCTGTTTCAACCGTCCCCGGTCTACCCTAATTGTTTAATTGGTTAATAATATAACTTTATTATATTAATAAAGTTATGAATGAAACATTGGTGGCATGCAGAGAGAATTGTTGATATAATATTGACTGTACCTTGGTGTACCCACTTGACGGATCTCTTCTTTCTGTTGACGTACATAGACTGTCCCTTGGACTCTTTGTTAGAGATATCACTTAGTGAACTAGAGATTCTTCTAGCGAGTTCAACCTGCTCCTCCATTGTGGGATGGTTTGGACCGTAGAAACTTGAGCTGGCGAACATCTTCTCTGTCAACATAAATATTATAAATCAGTTAACATTCATTCATTACAAATTCAATCAATAAACATTAATTCATTGAGTATTCAATCAATAGACATTTATTCATTACAAATTCAACCAATAAACGTTAATTCATTGAGCATTCAATCAATAAACAATCATTCAATCAATCTACATATGGTCATTCCAAAAATTCATTTAATAGTGTCCAAAAAATGTTAGTAATGAAGTCAACCATGATAATATGTATTGTCTTAGTTGCTAGGGGGCCGGGGCCACCTTATTTTCTTTCCGCCTGTCTCTATTTACAACCTCATTGGCTTTTTTCTGACTTGTAACCCCATCTTTACCCATTGTATAAAGTCTGATGGCCGTGGTATCTAAGGCGCTTGTTGGAAGATATGGTGGTCACAGATTCGTATCCCGTCTAGGTTGGAGAATTTGTTATAGGTCTTTAAGGTGATAATTACTGAGAGTTGGTGGACTCTTTTGCTCAACCAGAGATAATAAATATAAATAGGGAAGATAGTCAACTTCCCCATAAAGGCCCCCATACGCGATGAAATTTACTTGACTACCTTGGCTTGTCAAGCCAGGTTGACAAGTAATTTGGACCGGGTGTGGGTGAAGATTGAGAGTTTGATGGCTTGATGAAGAGTTTGACACTTTTCTGATTTTGTCAGAAAAGTAGTTTGATGACTGAAGGCTTGTCAAGTAAGTTTGACGGTTTGTGGTTCTATCAAGCCAAACTGACAAACTTTTCGTTCATTTTCCATCTAACTACATTTTTGAAATAAAATTAATATAAGATTTTATAGCTTGAAATAGTTGTTTTTAAAAAAACTTCTATATTAGCTTCACATTCAAGCGTCTCTGGAATAATTCCTTGAGGGAATATAACTGATGAAAACTTCATATCCTCATAATTTCTCTACAGTGGCCAAAAATCTCAAAGTAGCAGTTAATCGTTCATCTGCAGATAAAGCATTTCTCATTACTGTATCTTTTCAATTTTGGGTTACTAGTGATAATATCAAAAGATAACAGTCTAGGACTGACCGTCGTCCAGTAAACATCGCCTTTTACGTGTTTATTTTGTTTATTTGCTATTGACCGTTGATTTACGTTTGTGATTTAGCTATGGGGACTGAAGATAAGGCCTTCACGGCCAACTCCAAGGCCCGCATACTAAGATCAAATACAAGTAAAAAAACTTTTAATTCTTTAACTGACTCGGAATCTATGTGCAGTGCCTGTTCAAAGAAAGTTTTCACCTTAGACAGTGCACTATGTTGTGTAATCTGTAACACCCTACTTCACGCAACCTGTAAAAACATTTCCGAGGATGAATTTAATCTGCTTGCTCCATCCTGGAAATGCGAGGACTGCAAAAAGAAAAAGGGTGACGATGTTGCTGTTACGCCCCGCCGCCAAGGTGAGAGCTCACACTCTAAAAATAAAAATAATTCACTTCCAAATGAATATATTTCTTTGGAAGTATTAAAAAACTCTGCCACTCAAGTGGATTTGCTTCAGTCTTTATGTTCAAAGGTGGACAATCTAACCGTTATTGTAAACCAGCTGGTTAAAGAAAATGCCGATTTGAAACTTAAATTGTCCCTTATGGGAAATACGCGTAAATCGCAAGAAATGCGTAATTACGCCAAAGTGGTTTCTTCGAATTCTTTACCTCTTTCCACCGTAGAACAGGCCTCTCGACCGGACACTGACAGTGAGAGATTAAGGGACCACGACTCTAGACAAGGCCCCGCCCACGCCATTGACCCCTCTCCAACTGCATCCCTTCCTACGGCCTCGCCAGCCTCCGTTCCAGCTCCGCTCCGCAATACTCGTACCGTTATTCCGTCCTCTAGATATGCTCACTCTTTCGCATCTCCTAACACTGAGAATGAGTTTGTTACTGTAACTCGACGTAAAGATCGCATCAAAAGAAACAATATGACAGATAGAAACACAGCCCCACGTCGTCCTCTCATTACTGGATCAAGAAGTAGTAGTGGTACTCTTAAAACAGTAGAGCGTAGATCGGCTCTGTTCCTCTCTAGACTTGCTCCCGAAACGACCGAAGATAACTTAGTGCAATATTTATCTGAGAACGAAGTAGTTGATAATATTAGAAAAATTAAAATTACAAAACTTACCACTAGGCTAAACTACTACTCTTCTTTTCATATAGATGTACCTGATTCTTTGATTGTGAAGCTTAATGTGCCGGAGGTTTGGCCGGAAGGCTCTATATTTAAAATTTTTCGGGGGCCACTTAAGCCAAGTATGTGTTTCGGTGTTAAAATTGAAGAGGAGACATCTGAAAATGTTACAGGCGACGCCACGGAGGAGGCGAGAAATGGCTCAGTCTAATGGGTTTTTTGAAAGCCATATCACAAAATGTCAGAGGTCTGAGAACTAAAGCCGACACATTTTTGTCGTCAATCTCAGGTTCCGATTATGACCTTATTTTCATTTCCGAAACCTGGTTTGACTCAACATCTCTTAACTGCAATTTCTTTCCCTGTAATTATAATGTCGAACGCTGTGACAGGAACCGTATAATCTCCAGATGTTTAGATGGGGGCGGAGTCTGTACAGCGATAAAAAGCTCTTACAGATATAAAAGACGTTTAGACCTTGAGTCAAGTCAAATCGAGTGTGTCTGGATTGAGCTATTTCTGCCAAATACAAAGCCTTTGTTAATCGGTAACCACTACCTTCCGGACCATCTGGACAACAATGAATTACTTGTTTATATACAAAACCTCATAGATTTACTTCCCTGCAACTCTCCAACCCTTTTAGTCGGTGATTTTAATATCCCCAAAATGGATTGGACAAATTTTATCTATAGCGGCCCCTCTTCTAAACTTTCTCGAGCATCACACCTGTCATTGCTGTGTCAATCTCTAAGTTTGCAACAATATAACCTCATTAATAACTCAAATGATGTAACTCTTGATCTCGTCTTTTCAAATTTCCCGTCCCAGGTTACCCGCTGCAGCGAACCATTAGTTCGCGAAGATAGTCACCATCCATCACTTGTTATCACTCTCATTAAAATGTCGGCGTCTTCTTCTAAATTAAAAACCAGCTTCTCTTTCGTCAATTACAAAAAGGGAGATTATGAATCACTTCTAAATTTCTATTCGAGAATCGACTGGTCTCTTGTTGAGAAAGAAATGAATATTGACAGTAAAGTAAAAATCCTAACTGAAATAGTGCAAGAAGGTATAACGCAATTTATTCCGATGGGTGTAGTAAAGCGAAATAAGTACCCTTTGTGGTTCTCTAAGGAGCTCATATACTATATAAGCAAGAAAAATTACTACCGCAGGAAGCATAGCAAAACTAAGAAACATATATATCTTAATCTACACCGGATCTACCAACGCTTATTCAAACAACTTTTCAAATCTGATCTCCGCCGACATAGGCATGAACTCGACCTATCCCTCAGAAAAAATACTAACCTTTTTTGGAGAGAAGTAAAGACGATGCAAGGATCTAATCAACGAACTTCCTTCTGCCTCGCTACCGCCGATGGAATCATATCCGACCCTCCTGCTGTGTCTAAGGCGTTCGCTCAACACTTCGCCTCCGTCTTTCCTCATTCACCGACTATTTCTAAATCAGTTACTGGACCAATATCCCCATTTTCTCTCTCCACAAATCAGGATCCTCAGTATATCCATATTCCCGTCATTACTTCCACACACGTCCTTGAATCTATATCCACCTTAAAATCATCCTATTCTTGTGGCTCTGACAATATTCCAAGTTTTTTAGTAAAAAAGTTCGCATCCGTATTCGCCCCAGTTCTCGCTTCTACATTTAATTGTTGTCTTGGTTCTTCGACTTTTCCTTCCCTCTGGAATCAAGCACTTATTGTCCCGATATTTAAATCAGGTGATCGCTCCGATGTTAAAAACTACAGACCCATATCAATTTGTAATGTTTTTTCTAAAGTCTTCGAACGCACCCTACATTCCTATTTATCCTCCTTAATCTACCCTCTTCTTAATAATCGCCAACATGGCTTTGTTCCAAATAAATCTACTACCAGCAACTTGCTATCTTTCTTATCTTATCTCGGTCCAACTGTTTCTAAAGGTTCCCAGGTAGATGCAGTTTTCTTTGATTTCAGTAAAGCTTTTGACCTTGTTAACCATTCCATCCTTATCAACAAACTTACGTCTCTTTCTTTTCATCCCCAATTAGTATCTTTTTTTAGCAGCTATTTATCAAACAGAACTTGTCAAGTCAAAATAAGCAGCCACCTTTCAAAATCTTACTACGCTTATTCAGGAGTCCATCAAGGATCAATTCTAGGCCCGTTGCTGTTTCTTGTTTTCATTAACGACTTATGCGAAGTGATTAAATGTCCCTTCCTATTGTTTGCGGACGACTTAAAAATATTTTTAAAGGTTGATTCTCTTTCCTCTTGTCAAATTCTTCAGAATGAAATCGATGTCATATCTACGTGGTGTAAATCAAATAAAATGATTATCAATACCGATAAAACATCTTTCATATCGTTCTCACGACGTCGACACCCTTTGCAATACAAATATATTCTTGATGGCACCATTCTCACCCGCTCCGATTCTGTTTGTGATCTTGGTATTATATTAGATTCAAGACTTAAGTTCGATCTGTATATAAACTCAATAGTTACTAAAGCTTCTCAGCGTCTTGGTCTTATCCGTAAAATCAGTTATCATCTTTCACTAGAGTGCTTCCAATGTCTTTATGTTTCTCTTGTCAGGCCTCTCCTTGAATATGCTGTGCCGGTTTGGAATAATCTCGCTTTGATCCGCTCGGATCAAATCGAGAGAGTCCAGCGGCTTTTTGTGCGGATCTGCTATCTTCGATATTTCTTCAGGAGAGTCTACTACTCATATGAGCATTTATCTGAGAGACTTGAACTCTCGCCTTTGCGCCAGAGGAGAAAAGCCTATGAAATATTGTATCTCTCGAAGGCCCTTAATGGTGAGTTGCGCTGTGAGGAAGTTGCCTCTCAAGTTGTGGTTCTACCTGTTGGACGTCGAGCTAGCAGGTTTGCGTATATCAGGCAGATATCTGACATGTGTCCTTTAGTCCGTTCCGTCCATGGTCTGAATTCCCTGTGCCGTACTAACAGTAATGTCCAAGTCTCTACCTTATCTAAACTTAAATCCATTCTATCCCTCCTTTCCCATGGCCAGTAATGTTTACTAATTAAGTAAACTTCTTGAGCGCTTATCTCGTGGCTGTATGGCTGCATAAGGCTCATAAAAAAAAAAAAAAAAAAAAAAAAAAAAAAAAAAAAAAAAAAAACTGTCCTCATAAAATTATACTAGTCTGGAGGCTCACACCTTATTTCCTTTAAAAACATTTACGTGTGAATACTGTGCTTTTTTTAGTAACCATTGCTTGCACCATTTTGATCTAACCACCTCTAACCACCTCTAACCATTGCTTGCACCATTTTGATCGATTCTTTGATTGATAGGTTCGTTTTCTTGTAAGCCAAATAAAAATAAGCTAACTCTTAATAAGCTCTCTCGTCTACAAACACTACTAAAACTTACCGACACTTGTAAGTTTGACAAACTTGCTTGAATAGTGTGTGGGGCAGGCAGAACCTCAAACTTGCTTGAATAGTGTGTGGGGCAGGCAGAACCTCAAACTTGCTTGAATAGTGTGTGGGGCAGGCAGAACCTCAAACTTGCTTGAATAGTGTGTGGGGCAGGCAGAACCTCAAACTTGCTTGAATAGTGTGTGGGGCAGGCAGAACCTCAAACTTGCTTGAATGGTGTGTGGGGCAGGCAGAACCTCAAACTTGCTTGAATAGTGTGTGGGGCAGGCAGAACCTCAAACTTGCTTGAATAGTGTGTGGGGCAGGCAGAACCTCAAACTTGCTTGAATGGTGTGTGGGGCAGGCAGAACCTCAAACTTGCTTGAATAGTGTGTGGGGCAGGCAGAACCTCAAACTTGCTTGAATAGTGTGTGGGGCAGGCAGAACCTCAAACTTGCTTGATCTAATTTTTTTTACAAGTTTTTATTTAACTTAAATTCTTGTTTGGGAGATCCAAATTTTGTTATTAATTTCTAACCCACATTATCCCACCTAGAAAGCTGAAACTTCCATAGGATTATGTATTTACAACGAAAATATAACTTATTATTATTTTAAAGTATACATTTTGTAATCAATTTTAACGTGACAAATAAAGGCGTTTTTAAATTTTAAAAATTAAAAAAGAAGTTATTTCTAATAAAGCTGATTACATATAAACTATTATTTATAATTGTTTTAAAAATGAATTAATAAAGAAAACCTACTTTTACATTTATTCGGGGACTCAATGTTTCCCCTTAAAAGTAATATTAGTGTTTGAAATATAATAATGTTTAATTTTAGGTTGTATAACAATTAAGAGAGGCAATTAACATACGTTTTCTTACGACGACTTTGTAGTTGACCAACTTATAACTAAAAACATTTTAGATTTCTCGGAGCAGCTGTGCACTAATCTTATCACTCCTCAATTATAACACCTGCATAATGATTTTATGATTATTTTAAACAATAACAAACTATTAACCTGTTGAATACGTATTTGCGGATATAAATATGACTAGAGAGAGGTTAATTGCAAATAATACAGCAATATTATCATTACAATTGTATACTAAGTATTTACATATGAGTTTACACATTTCATACCATCTTCAGTGTTATGTGTTATCATAGAAAGTAGAGTGGTGACAATATTGTTGAGTCACTTCCTATTAACCTCTCTCGTCATAGTTATGACCTGGTACCACAAAATCTCATTTAAAACAACCAATCATTTATTTGGATTTAGGGTTGGGATATCGAAAGAAAATATCGATATTTTCGATATATCGACATCGAGTGGTTCAATATTGATATTAGTGAAAATATCGATATTTCCGATACATCGAGAACCTCGATATATCGGAGTTTTTTCTACTGGTGAGCAAAAAAAAAGGTCGCCCGACAATTTTTCCCCTCGTGAGCAATAGAAAAGTACACTCCAGCGCCGGGATTTGAACCACGGGCCTCTATATTTCCAATATAGCGCTCTACCAACTAAGCTACGCAGGAGAATGAGTTTCTCTGACGTTAATGATACCTTGTCCCGAATCTATATAAGCTTTCAATTTTCCACATAAGTCTTAGAAGTTAACATTAATGACATAGAACTAGACCGAGAAATAACGCTTATAATTATAATTATAAAGTACCCAATTAGTACCTGTACCTAGTACAATCAATTAGAAATTCAAATTTTACGATTTTGGTAGTATTCATACCACGGAAAGATTAAATTTTAATTTAAATCAAATTATCTTTCTGTTTCCCGTAGTTAATAATAATTATAATTTTATTTAAATTAAAATTTAATCTTTCCTTAGTATGAATACTACCAAAATTGTAAAATTTGAATTTTTAATAGAAAAGAGAAAAATAGGTCACCGGCTTTCTATTTTCAATATTTTAAAAAAATATTGATGTTGCCGATGTATCGAACGTTCAATATCGATAAATTTTGGCCCGATATATCGATATTTTCGATATATCGGAATCGAAGTCCCAACCCTGATTTGGATATCCACAAACTTAGTACCTGTAGGAACATGAATCATATAGGGAAGTGCCTTGTAGAATTGAAAGTAATTGCATTTCCAAAACAAAAACATTTAATAAAATTTGTAGAGTTTAGTTGTTTGTCGAGATAAGCTTTTTTATTATAACATATGTTTCTTTATCTTCAGTAGGGACGAAAAGTAACTTTTCAGGGGTAGTTTATAGGTTATAATGTTCGTCTTTTCATGCCAGTTCTTAAAATTGGGGATATAATGTAGAAACGGGATTATAATCCACGTTCTCCAATCTAATTATTTTGTGAATAGTAGAGAATGAATGGCAAATGTAGTGAATTTGTTGAAATCAGGTTGGCAACACTGCTTTTAAACTCTCAGCTGTATTGCGAGTTATTCTGCGATGTTTTGTTTACTTTTGTTTGGTTTTCGTTAAACTTTTTTAGGTTTCTATACAAAGTACAAAAAGAAACCTTATATAACGGCTCTGTCTGTCTGTCTGTCTGTCCGTTGGTGTCTGTCCGTTGCTTGCTTCAATTCATAAACTACTATAGTTAGGAACATGAAATTCGGCACACAGGTGCATCTCGGCATTTAAGACAACTGGACACATTTTGGATTTTTCACACTTAATATTTTTAAGATGGCGGCCAATATGGCGGGCTACTAAAAAAAAGTTTTTAGTAACTACGACATGTTATACATCAACTTAAAGGTCTTGAAGTGTAGGAAAAGCATATGCAATTATTAAAATTTTCAATATGGCGGGTGACTAAACATTGTTTTAGTTACCATAACATGTTATACATTAATTTAAAGGTCTTGAAGAGTAGAAAAAGAATATGTATTACTATTAAAATGAGTGTAATTATATTACACTTAATAATTTTAACTTTAATGTACAGAAACCGGCGATTATCGCCCCACGTACTTACGTGAAGCGCGCCTTACTTGATGTATTAATATAAAAGCGTTAATTGTTTTAAATCATTTAAATAATTTATATGATTTTATTTCTGTATTAAATTCATTTAATAAAGAAAAACAAATGTTTTCTTTGTTGAATCTTATATTTTATTTCGCTGTTTCTGGAGATAAAATTTTGTACGTACCTCGAGAATAATGCATTATTATTCCCTTGTTTATTACCTCCCTTGGCTTCACCTCGGGATTTAGTTGCCTCGATTTTTTTGGCTTTGCCTCCGGAATCAACTCAGTCAAGCGGGGAATAACATGTTACACTATTCCCTATAGGTGCATAAATAACTATTATTCAAATATGAGATATTATGTTGGGTTTCTATGTATACTTACTGTTTCTTGGTTGAATTTCGTCGGCATCTGAAGCCGGAGTGAAGAGTTTCTGCAGGTCAATGGGTTTAGGGCCCCCATTTTGAAGCCCGCTCGAACCTTCCTGTATAATCAACAAAATACAACTCTCATTTAGTAACCTTTCAATTTCGTTATCTTACCGAAAGTCTATCAAACCTTTAATAATGAGATTCAATTGGTTTGGGACAAACAAGGGTTTTATTTATTTATTTTTCTTTTGGGTTTTAGTCCCGATCAACTGCCAGGGTTATTACAGGACGGGGGTTATCCAGCCACTTTACTCATCTACTCGATGAGATCATCAGTGTGAAACATGTGTCGCCCCTCTGGGATTTGAACTCACAGCCGGTTTACACCTTGGTTTCAGAGTCGAGTGCGCTAACCCTTCGGCTACACCGGCAACCTACAAGGCTTTTATTAAAAGCGGAAGTATCTAGACATTCAGTCACGTCTTTCTAAGCAGATTTAATTTCATTGAGGGTCGTATTAACTAGTCCGAACCGAATTATGCGGCTCTAGGCCGAAGCACAATTTGAAAATGTGTAAAATATGTTATATAGTAATTTTTATTACACAGGGTGGTCCAAAAGTCTCCCCCCCCCCCTCTTAACTTTTGAATGGTTTGAGATAAATTAATGGAACTTGGGGGATCTGAACCAAGTAAAGAGAAGTGTGTATTCATCCACTCGCGTACTAGGGGCAACCACCTATTTTTCCCCCAGGCGCTGAAATCTACCATTTTCATACTTTTGCCTCAGAAAGGGGAAAAATTTGGGGATAGAAAAAAAAATGTAAAGTAAAATATTCTTATTTTTCACAATCCAAATCAGCTATCAAAATATACATTTCAATTTGAAATTGGGTGACCTAGGAGCAAAATGGGTGGTTGCCCCTACTGCGCATTGGCATGAAAACAAATTTCCCTTCACATGGTACGGATAAAAAACATTGTGACCTCCCGGAGGATCGAACCAGGGATCCTTGAGGTCGAAGAAAAAAATTAGTTATATAACGGGTATGCTTAATAATCTACGAAACCCTAAAAAGTACTTGGGCGCAAGTACTTCCCTGTGAATTTTTACTTATACTAGACTAGTGTTTGTTTACAAAAACATTTATAATTACATATGCAGAAAGATTATATATTAAGCTAGCGTCAAAGATTTTTTTTTGGCATTTGTTTCGAAACATACAACATAATTGGTTTGGTTTTATCTGGATGACTTAACGTTATTAGTTAAAAATATAAATCACAGATAAAAGTAAATAATAGACAATCCTACTACATACAATTAGAATTAGAATACATATTTACATAGATATAATCATAATGATAATACTAAAACAAACATTACTTACATAAAAATAAAGAAAAAAAAAAAACAAATGAAAAAAAGATTATTTAAATCAAATTGACTTGATAATAATCGACATAATGGGTAAACAGAGTTAAAACTTTAACTGTCGCTTTCTCCATAAACTATAAGTAAAGGTTCAATTTAACAAGCTGTTAATTAACTTATAAAAATCTCGATAATAGCTTAAACCTGTTAAATCTTGTTACAATTCAAGATTTATTTTCCATTTTATAACCCGTTGAATGTTAATTTTGATCGAGGAAAAATAAAAGCTTCAACAAGCATTTGTCTGTTTTTTTTTCTTAAAAGAGATCTAATAATCTGTTATTCTTTAAACAGTGTTGGTCTGTTTCCAGGAGGCTGTGTCTGACGTCAGGCAACAGTTGGCAGTATGTTTGTAAAGGCGGGAATGTTTAACTCTGTCTGTCTGTATTAGATCTTGTTTGATTACTTCACTGCTCTGTGTTTTCCAGTTCTCTTGTTTATATATATAATGTTGTAAATGAAAACTAATATATTATAAAGTCGAAATACAAAATAAACATCGAGGACACTGGGTTAGTAGTGCAGTGTTGCCATGGTGTAACGTAGAAACAAATCTAAAATCTTTTTTCTTTTTAAATTCGTATTTTTAGAAAATACGACGAAATAGTTTTGAAATAAGTTATCGTTATCATTGATACGATAAAAAAAAAAAATTGATTTGACAAACTTGAACGAAATTTTCTTAATATACATTAACACTGAATTTAAAACGCAATAGTAAATTAGTTAATCAATTTATTTTTTAACACATTAAAAAAGTGTTAGATACGTTAAAATGGTTTAATTACACTTCGTTTTCAATTTTCAGCAAAATCAGATTCACTTTTATCAATATCTTGGAATCTAATATCTGAAAATATAATTTGACTATAAATTGAGGATTGGAAGGTTCAGTCAAATTTAAAAATCAAGTTTTTCCGTCAAGATTTGCCGACTTTGTTCAAGGTACAAAAAATATTACATTTTTCATGTATTTTTTATTGCTAGAAATGCTTCTTAATACGATTAAAATCCGCTAGATGTCAATGCGTTTTATTCATCTTTTCTTATAGTGTAACCTCTTTTTAAGGTTTCTTTTTTAAATCTTAAGTATGTACTAATATTTGTTATTATTATATTGATTATTGGTATATATTTAATGTTTTTTCATTGTCTGCTACCACGGATAAAATAGCATATGCTACGCGACTGTGAAGTGTTTTTTCTTTACCTTGGCAATATTTACTATCTCGCTTCGCTCGACAGTAAATGTAATAGCCGCAGTAAAGAAAACACTCATTTCACAGCCTAGTAACATAATATACTATATTCGACTTCTGTCCAAAACAATATAATATTGATGAAATATGAGTTGAAATAATATTGAACTTCCGCCTCTATCGTGTCGATCGCAAGGATAAGATCGAACAGGGACATATTTTTGAAGTGCGGGCAGTAGCAAAGTCAAAGCAGCGTCTATTACACTAATAGGTACTAGACGTTTGTTTTTTTTTCCTTAAAACTGTAATGATATAACAATATCTTCATAATATCATATATTTTTAAACAAAGGTACAAAAAATTGTTTATACATGTATAACAATAAATAATGAGGTAATCAACCTTACACGAGGTTTTTTAGCTTTTTGTGTACTAGACAGATGTGGAAAATCTAAATACATACCCCATAAAAGTAACAGGGTTGCACCCTTCATATGCGAAAAAGCGCTTGATAGGAGTGGGGGGGGGGGGGGGGAGGAATAACAGAAAATACCCTTAATTTCTTTTATTAGGAGAGGGAAAAGTTCTTTTCCTTTTTCTTACATTCGACAAAATATGCATCTTGTCAGTTAGTTGGTCTGCCAATAAATTTTACGTGTCTGACGATTACTTGAGTAAATGTAGATTAATTTAGTTGAAATTTGGTCTACACTACATGTTCCTTTAATCAATGCTCAGGCTTAGTTCGTTGGACAGCATTGTTCATCCAACGTTCGAGCGTAACACTCGCGTAAAAGTGAGCTTAAAATTTAAAATTGGAATTATAGGGCAAGAAATAATTCTACCATCATCTATTCAATGAGAACAAACATTTTTTTTTTTTTTTTTTTTCAAATAAATGTTTAGTTGTTATCATAGCTATAAAATACTAAACATCGCTAAATCCTTTACATCTAAACGACCAAACAGAGAAAACAAGGATTTCTCAATATCTTACGTTCTAACGCAACGATTCTAATCTAACTTCAACCTTTTTTTTATTCCGGGGGCTTTTACACCCAAAGACGCAGGCCACTTTGAATTTTGGTGGGCCCGTTGAACAAACCCGGGTTAGGAACCAAAATCTTCACACTTCGTGTGACGATATGGTCGTTAACCATGACACCCCTCCTCCCTCCTGGTTGTATTACAACCAAGTGTCATCATCATGGTTTCCAGGCCGAAACCTGGTGGCGCCACTCTTTCGAGGAGCTTCCCATTTGTTTAAACATTACCAATGCTGGGTGGACATTGAGTGGGGGGCCCGGTCCGGGAATCGAACCTGTGGTCAGAAGCGGTTGCCCATTCATCATCTGACCCTGCTCGAGGCTGCTTTACTTGCCTTATCGCAAGGCGAGTGTTTCTAGCCTCTGAGCCACCCAGGCCCCCTAACTTTAACTCTTAGACCTGCAATCTAATTTAAGGTTTAACATTAACCCTGGTATTTTTTATTACATCATTATCACCTAAAAATATTTAAATTTAAATATCTATTTTATAATGTATATATATAGTATATATATATATATATATATATATATATATATATATATATATATATATATATATATATATATATATATATATATATATATATATATATATATATATATGTGTGTGTGTGTGTGTGTGTGTGTAGAGAGAGAGAGAGAGATACGTATATGAGTTAGTAGTTAAATTAGGCATAACGAAGTCTGTGTTTATTAAATCATTAATATATTTACTGTAGAAAAAAAGGTAAAATATAATTTGACAACCCAAACCAGGCAGGGAAGAAGATCTTTTGATATTTTTGGCATTTTGCTAAGACTAGTCACTAAGACACAGGCATCTGTTAATAATATTTTATACATATATTCATATATTCTTAAAATATCTTAGGGAATCACCCAAATAAATTTAAATTCGGTCCCATTACCTACTGTACAAAACAGTGGCTTTAAACATTAACATTGACTTTTAATGTATCTATAGAATATTTCCTCAAAATCTTAGTATTTCCGAGTAGTAACCAAGTGAAGAATTTCTAATCTCTCGTTCTGGATTTCACCGGAAAACTAAAAGGTTTATAGATTCGAATTTGTATGTAACACTGACTAAGAGGAAGGAACTAAAGGTAAGTTTTCCAAGACGCGACTCCAGCGATAGTCGCTCATTGACTATCGTCGTCGTATGTTAAGAGGCGGTCAGCTAAGAAAACGGTAACATGCAAACTCTGATGAGGAGTCCCCAGCGATAGTCGCCAGCGTCTATCGCTGGGGTCGCTTCTAGGAAAATAAAGCTTAACTTCTACTTCAACGGTCATTTTTAATTTTGCTTCCGAGCTTATCGCAGGTAACGGTAGCTGTGTGATCGCTCTGAAGAAAGCAAATTTTATAGGTCTCCGATTTCGAAAATTCCAAGACAGAAACCGTTTCAGGCTGATGTCCCTGAACATTTTTGTTTCGGAGTAGATCTGTCGCTCAATTTTTGTGAACAAACATCTTATAAACGACTCATCTGACTATTAAAATTAGGTTAGTAGATCATAATTGGCCCAATGTTGGTCCCATATAAGTTTCAACCTTCTGCGCTTATTTGTTTCCCTTCCGCATGAGCACAAACATTCATTTATTTACACCGATAGCTTCAAAAGCAAGCTGTATCTTCACAAATAAAGTGCTTCGAAGTTTCCGCACAATGAGGACTGCATAGCGATTGTCACCGTAGCACTTACCTTTGTAAAATATTAAAACACTGGGAGCACGAATATTTTCAAACTACGTCCAAACAAACTTGAAATGTCCCTCGTAGGTATATAGAATAACGTTTCTCACTGTTGAGCTTCTTTGGGGAAGAGCCAAAGTTATTGGTCGTTATTACGCCTTGTGCGGAAACTTCGGATCCAAACTTTATTATCCAAAGGCTTCGTTTTAAGTAAAAAATGAGCATAACGTTTCTTGTGTAAAATTTTATATTCTTCAAATTTGATCTTATTCTCAATTTGTCTCCTAGCCATATCTTGGCCGTCTTGTAGCCAAGTGGTACGGCGACGGATACTAAATATTCATAGATAGGGTTACCATACGTCCGAATTTCGTCTGGACAGTCCGGATTTGAAACATCTGTCCGGCTTTGCTTCCGGATTTGAGAAATGTACGGATTTTACAATGATGAACTCTTTTCACTTGTCCATGGCTAAATGGGCTTCCCTACAAAAAGAAGAAACCCCAAAAATTAATGAGAAATGGAAAGAAATATTTGAATAATTTTCTAGGAGCAGCGTCTCCTTTTTGAATATATATATAAAATGGTAGAGTTCGCCATGTGTCTGCCTGGTACTTCGGCTCCTTCTGAACGTTTTTTTTTAATGTCTCTGTCAGTTTTAAAAGGGCTTGTTAATATTAAAGCAAATTCTATTATGACATGCTCAGAATTCCACGACAAAATCAAAAATGACAAGCCTAGAAAATTAGTTCATCTGAAAAGTATGAACCAAAAACTAATGAAGAACCCATCCCTGGACCCAGCAGAGATTGGCAAAAGTTGAATATGATAAAATTCAATATATGATAAAATAAATATTAACAATTATTGTATTAATAAATATATAACGTAATTATATATTTGTAACTTATTTATATTCCCAATTTCACAACAACAAAAATGATATAGGGTTGTATACTTCTTTTTTATAATTTTCCCTCCATACAACCCCTCCCCCCCCCCCCCCCCGGAGATTCCTCTGTCCGGATCTGGCCTTCAAAAATTATGGTAACCCTATTCATAGATATTCTTCGCCCTATAATCCGTAAACCGTCCATTTTTCTTTAAAAATTAATTAAACTTTATTTGAGGGAAATTTTGTTGTCTTTAATTTTGATAACCACCTTGATTGGTGTCGGAGCCGCAAAGGAAGCGAGATATTTGCAAAAACCGAATTTGTTGACCTTTTCCCTTGAATGTCTATTAACGCGACCACGATCTCGTTGCCGATTTTTAATATGTTTTTTAGAACGTCAAAATGAAACGATAAAAAAAAAGAAGAAAATTGAAGCTCCGATATTTTTGGAACAGAAAACCTAAAATGACTGGGCTATGTAAAATATGAACCTATTTCCCTTTTGCTTGTATAATAATAGTTTAAATATAAAATTAAGAAATGAAATAATAAATAAATGTGTAAAGATACAAAAAACGGTGTAATTTTTGTTTGGCATCGAGTTATTCTGATGTTTGCAGGACATTGAATTGAAGCCAAGTTATAATTTGAAAATTTCAGATCCGAGTTACAACATTAATAAAACAAACAACAAGAAACCCTGACGAAACCTTGGGGTTTAGTTAAACAAATACAATTATTCTCTTTATACACTTCCTACATCATATTATTATGAAAATTTGGGGGAAAAATTAATAAGGAAACAGGAAACTTTTCAAGATGTTAACGACACAACAAAATATGAACAGGGAAATATAATCAGTTGACACCAAAGTTTAAATATAACCTCTGCCATATGTATTTTTACTTTTTCTTATATGTAGAATGTGCAAAGAGAAAGTATTGTGACGGCGCAAAAATTCGATTTTGAGATTTCACTGGATTTACACGGCTTAAAGTCCTCTTTCTCTAAATTTGCACATTTTAAGAGTTCGTACAAAAATTTTTTTTTAACAAATATGTTGTCTAAAGTCTCAAGTCTGAAGTATAATGTCTGAAGTATAAAGTCTGAAGTATAAAGTCTGAAGTATAATGTCTGAAGTATAAAGTCTGAAGTCTAAAGTCTGTAGCCAGAAGTGTAGTCTGTCGTCTGAGGTGAAATTTGGCATTTTTTAGCTCTAAATTTGAAGGCACTGCTCTCAAAAACGTGAAAATAATTATTTCTCGAATACGGTTCTGACGATTTTGATTAAAAATTTCTAAAATGCAGTCCACATAAATACAAATCCAAACGTATAGGTCTTTTTCCAGGGAAAAATTAAATTATTCTACAAAGACCCCCCCCCCCCCCTTAGAATGCATTTTTCCCAACATTTAGTTATTAATTTTTGAGGTAATGTGGCACATAGCTTCCTCCGTCCTATTTCATATATATTAATGATCTATTGCTGTCTTATTTATTTCCCACCCGTTATGTTAAACCTGTCATAATTTAATCTTTGCTTCCGAGCTTACTGAAGGTAACGGAAGCTATGTGATCGTTCTGTAGACGAAAAATTTTTAGGTCTCCGATTTCAAAAATTCCAAGTGAGGTATCCGTTTCGGACATCAGGAAACATTTTTGGTTCCGTGGCTGTCTGTCGCTCTATTATTGCGAACCATCATATCTTAAAAACTACACGTCCGATTTTAATGAAATTTGGATGGTAGATCATGATTAGCCCATTGTTATTCCTATATAAGTTTCTACCTTATCCGCCCATTTGTTTGTTTTCCACATGCGCACAAATATATATTTATTTACACCCACAGCTTAGCATAAGTACTTATCTTATTTGTATGAAACTTTTATAGTTTATCAAAAGTAACCCGCAGATAGCCCCAGAATAATTTGAACTGTTTTTTTTGAACAATTTTGACAGATTTAAAAAAGCGAGGGAAACAAACAAATTAGAGAATTATGGCTTGTAAAAGCATAAGATCAATAAAGTACGTGATAGGATGTGATAAAGCTATGTGCCACACCAATTGGCAGTCTATTTTTTACATGAATTAAAGTACCAATTGAGCAATATTTAATGATTACAGGTGGTTAAAATTACTTTGGGTTATCTGCAGGCTACTTTCGACAAACTATCAAAATTTCATACAAATCAGATGAGTATTTATTGAAATACAGGTATAAATATATATATGTTTTGTGCGCATGTGGAAGAGAAACAAATGTGCACAGAAGGTTGAAACTTATATGGAATCAACAATGAGCTAATTTTGACCTACCAACCAAATTTCAATAATAACGGATGTATGATGTATAGTTTTTTCGACAGACCGACAGATAGACACGGAATTAAAATGTTCTCTGATGTCTGAAACGGATTTCTGTTTTGGATTTTTTTTTTATATAATTATTTTTTGTTCTTGAGAACGATCACACTTCCGTTACCTTCGGTAAGCTCGGAAGCTGAACTAACTAATTTTGTTTTTGGAAGAAATGTATTTATAACATTGTGGGACAGTGGCGGATTAAGGGGGGGCGACCCCCCCCCCCCCCCCTTGATTATACTTTTTTTCCAACGACTACCAAATTTCATATCAGAAATGCATAAAAGCGCTGTTTTGAAAGGTAATATTTTCAAATTTTTGGGGGGCCGGGGGGACCCCCGGTCCCCGCAATATATCCTCCCCCCTCCCCCCCAATAATAAACTTCTGACGACGCCAGGTGTCCCGGAGTTGTCCCCGTTCTTGGACCCGAAAACACTTTTCGGGTCGAAAAGTACGCGTATTTGCTTTGATTCGATGGTCTTCAAATAGATATATAACTTATCTAAATTAATTTACTTAATTTAACAATTTTTTTCTAAATATAAAATTAGGTCCGTTGTCATGGGCTTAACAGCTCGTAGATGTATAAAACGAAAATATTAAAAATCCCCCTTTAGCTTCCGAGCTTACCGAAGGTAACAAACTGTGATAAATTTTCGTTCTCAAGAACGAAATGATTTTTAGCTATTTTAGACAAAGGAATGATTAGGTGCACAACTTTTATTGTGTTACAATAACTATACTTTTAAGTTCATATTATTTTTTTTTTTTTAAATGTACTTGTGTTCATGTTCATACTTGTTTTCCAACAAACTACACCATATTATTGAGCCAAAAATTACCCTTTTGTGACTAAGTATTAAAATCAAATTTTACCTCAGAAATGCATTTTAGCGCTGTTTTGAGAGGTCATATTTTCAAATTTTTCCCCGGACCCCCTATACTGCTATATGCACCCTACAATAATTAACTGCTAACGACACCTATGACTTACGGTTAAGATATTTTACTACAGTCAGGGGGGGGGGGGGGGAGGAATCCTGAGAACTCCCCCCCCCCTTTTCTTAGGGCTTTCCATACTCCCGAAACCCCTTGGAGGGTCAGATCGCCACCCCCTAGATGACAACCTTAATCCCCCACTGGTGTGGGACGATGTAGTAAAATTAATGTTATTTTTTTGTGGAACAAAAACTGATTTATATTTGATTGTTGATTGACTCAACTTATTGAAGAAAGCTTCGTTCAAGATTGTTACTTTCCTTTGTTTACATTTGCTACGGATTGATTTGGAAAAGTGTTGTTTATCAGTTTATTTCGGTGTTTTTGAAAGACTCGAAATGTTTCCGTTTCAGTATAGTTTGATCGATGTCGTGTTTATTTCCCATCTTATTCTTAGTTCTTTGCTCTAATATACATATATACAACATGATAAACAAATTACACGAGCATAATGATAATGTACAACACGTTATATTTGTGATTTTCGATATTGAAAGCTTGGTGTCTGTTATTTGAGAACGTTTCTCAAGTTAATGCACGACTGAGCTGGAGTGTTGACCTCAAGTTGACTTTGATAAAAAAAGAAAACAATACCATTTTCTTTTTTTAATCTTTTTTTAATTCTGGCGATCTTGACTCTTGAAAAATGTAATCCATTCCACGGTTTGAAATTTCAAATAGTGTTCGGCTGGCCGGGCCTCTGCGTACGGAGCCCGCGGTGTATAAATAAACCGCTGTGAAGGCGTTGCCAGAAAATATCCGCACGCTATTCCTACAGGCAACAGAACGATTAATTGAAATCACATTGGGCCTTTTATAATTAATCCTTCCTTAATTACTTATTCATAGATGAATATCGAAGGTACTGAATACGGTAAT
This sequence comes from Gerris lacustris, assembly GCA_951217055.1. NCBI lineage: Eukaryota > Metazoa > Arthropoda > Insecta > Hemiptera > Gerridae > Gerris > Gerris lacustris. The sequence goes on along the minus strand of OX578283.1, from coordinate 5,106,189 downwards.
ATATCCAACTCGATTAGCTGAACCAATTAATTCTCGAAAACGAAATAAGGTAATGTTTTTTTACTCAGGGGCGTTTTAAACCGATTTAGTCAGCAGTCAGTGATTTAGTCAGCAGTCATAACTAATGAACTGATAACGAGGCTTGATAAGAATAAACCGATAACAACACTGGATTTTTCACTGAAAATTGAATTGAAATTGAGGATAACGAGCATCAGGCAAAAGTAAAAATCAAAGTTTTAGATTTCTGTACAAAGTACAAAAAGAAACCTTATATAACGGCTCTGTCTGTCTGTCTGTCTGTCTGGCCGTCTGTCCGTTGCTTCATTTCATAAACTACTATAGCTAGGAACATGAAATTCGGCACACAGGTGCATCTCGGCATTTGAGACAACTGGACTCATTTTGGATTTTTCACACTTATTATTTCAAAATGGGGGCCAATATGGCGCGTGAATAAAAACAAGTTTTTAGTCACCATCACATGCAATATATCAATTTAAAGGTCTTGAAATTAAGCAAAAAAGAATATGCAACTATTAAAATTTCACACGTAATATTTTAAAGATGGCGGGAAATATGGCGGGTGACTAAGAAAAGTTGTTAGTAACTATGACATGTTATATTATACATCAACTTAAAGGTCTTGAAGTGTAGAAAATGAATATGCAATTATAAAAATTTTCAAGATGGCGGCCAATATGGTGGGTGACTAAACATTGTTTTAGTTACCATAACATGCTATAAATCAATTTAAAGGTCTTGAAGTAGAAAAAGAATATTACTATTAAAATTAGTGTAATTATATTACACTTAATAATTTTAACTTTAATGTACAGAAACCGGTGATTATCGCCCCACGTACTTACGTGAAGCACGCCTTACTTGCTTCATTTTTCGACCATTCGGAAAAATATTCAGCACTTATTTACTTTACCCCCCCCCCTCCCCTTTTGGTTCTGAACAATAGTCTGCCCTGCAAAAGTTTCAAAGGTTTGTGTGTTTGTCTCCCCAAGACATTGAGACTCCTGCAGCAGTTTTATTACGTTATTTTAAAATCGAGTCTTGTCGCGCATAAGACTAAATCTTATACAGATAACTGTCGGACAATGAGTTCTACAGTTTTCTTAGCGAGTATTTAATATTCTTAATAGTTAATTAGACTAAGGGATATTATCACATTTCCAACTACTTACTAAGGATATTATCACAGGTACAATGGACTAAAAATATCCCTTTGTCTTAATAGTAATTTAGACAATAAGGAATAAATACTACTCTGTATATATGTTCCTTTGTCTAAATAACTATTATGAAAAAGGGATATAGGTAAAAAAAGTGCCTAATATTCTTCCTCAAAGTACATATAACACAAGAATCTTGTATTTATTTACAAAATTTGACAATTTTTCTGTAATTTTTATAAAGGTACCCAAGCTCAATTAACACAGGTTTTTTTCTTTTTTTTTTAATTTTCTACAAATGGTAGGTGTTAGTTTCAATACTTGTGACAGGTAGAAGATGATAGGTTTGTTCCAACCACACTTCAAACTAGTTCCAAACTGTACGACTCATGCGCATTAGCGAAAAACGATCATGTGTGGTCCGATGCGCACGCGTCGGACAGTTTCAAACCAGTTTGAAGTGTGGTTGGAACAAACCTGATAATTTACGAATAAAGGTTATAAACAAGTAACACAACTATATTATCACCAATATAGTTTTACATAATATAAATTGAGCACATGTATTATATTATACAAGCCGTATAAGACCGTCGCAACAGGCTTTATTTTATATTTAGAGAAAAGTAAAATTAAATAAATTAATTTAGATATCTATTTAACAGGAAGTTAAAGTAAGTTATTATATCTATTTGAAGACCAACAAATCAAAACAAACATTTATTTTTATTGGAATAAATTTGGTTGCTTTAGCTTATCAATAACAAATCATTTTGAGGTAGGTACTCATCATATTTTGATACTCGAATATATAAGTGATATTGTATTGTCTTATGTACCTACTATACAATTATGACAATATTTCTGTCATTTGTTTATCAACCACTCTACACATAATTATGGGTAGTAGAATAGAAGAATGATTATTTAAGTTCTATGAGTGGGCTACGGAATTAACTTTATATGTTTATGATGGATAGTGTATATCATGAACAGTAAGCCTAGATTTTAAGAAAAACTAGGCCCTAGTGAATTATGGGAAATTTTGTAAGCTTACAAATGCAACAAAATCTCAGTCAAAATTAAAAACAACGATTGAACAGTTAGCTAAGTGTTTAGTGAATTATACTATAGGAACTTTAGTGATTATATTTAGAAAAAAAATAATCATGATGAGTTGATAGTTAAAGAATATGATTTTAGTAGAGTTTAGTAGTGAGGGAGCCACCCTGCATTCTTACTATTCTACTAAACACACATCTCCTATTCAACTATTATAAAATGTATGACTTCACTACGCGAAAACTTCAGCTTGAATCAAGTTGAAATTTTACATGCTTGTTTCAATTGTACTTTAGACGATTGTATATAAAGTTTTATTAAAATCGTTACGTTAGAACGTAAGATATCGATGAAAACGTTGTTTTATCTATTTTAAACGTTCAGGTCTGCTTTCATAGTTTTAACGATCTTTATCACTTTTCATAGCGGTGTTTCTGTTGGTTTTACTAAAAAAAAAAATTAAAAAATAATGTCCATCTTATCGAATAGTTGATAATAGAATCTTTTCCCGTCCTAAAATTCCAATTTTACATTTGAAGCTCACGTTAACGCGAGCGTTGCGTGCTAACTCTTAGACGGATATAGAACTGCCCGACGACCAACGAATTTAGCCTAAGCATTAGTAAATGGAACATTTACCCCAAATTTCAACTAAATCGAGTATCTTTTACTCAAGTTATCGTCGGACACGTACACGCTACTGACAGACATGCAGACAGGATACAATATTTTGTTGAATGTAAGAAGCTCGCTTCAATTAGGTAAGATTTATAGTAGTGTGAAGTGGCTAACCTGATTTAATGAAATATAGATCTAAATCTACTACAGCTATAGATAGATTGCATAACCTGACGGAGTGGAACCTCTACCCCCCCTCTAGTCTGGACTAAGTTATTCTCAGAACAATATTCGTGTTCATATATTCAGCTCTTCACTGCATTAGGAAACCCATTTCACTATCCCATTCTTAAAATTCTCATCCACTTCCACCTCGAGTCCGACATTCATACCAAATATAAATACTCGTAAATACAACAGAACAGAGTGAAATGCTTCCACGGGAAAAACTAATTTTATTTCTATTTGCTTTCTTTATTTAAAAATCAGTCCAAAAAAAAACTCGTACGAAATTTTCTCATTTGGTACAACTGAATTTAAATCTCGTAATATTCAAGTTAATTAATTTATTATTAATAATTAATTGCACACTTATGAAATGTTTAACAAGTGATTGTTTACATTTCGGTTTCGAATACAACAGGGGAAAGAATAATTTTATAATTATCTAGATTTTTTTTTTTTTTCCAGTCAAACCTTCCCTGGGTACCAGGGTAAGTTCTCAAAACAGTCAAACCTTCCCTGGGACCAGGGTAAGTTCTCAAAACAGTCAAACCTTCCCCTGGGTACCAGAAAGCAAGCCCTCAGAAACTGATCCATTCTCAGATCTTAGATGTAGGGGATTGAAATGGATATTAATTTAATTAAATAAAATGAAATTTGAAATTAATTTTTAAGTTTTTGGTAGTATTCATACTACGGAAAGTATACATTTTAATTTAAATCAAATTATAATTATTATTAACAAAGGGAGATAGACAGAGAAAAATAACTCCAGCGCCGGGACTCAAACCACGGGCCTCTATATTTCCAGTATAGCGCTCTAACCAACTGAGCTACACTGAAGAATAATTTCCTCTGTCAATAACGATACCTAATCCCGAATTAAGCTTTCAATTTTCCACAAGTCTAGGAGTCGACATTTACGACAATAGAACTAGACCGAGAAATATGGCTTATAATTATAAAGTACCCAATTGGTACCTGTACCTTGTACAATCAATTAGAAATTCATTTTTAAGTTTTTGGTAGTATTCATACTACGGAAAGTTTAAATTTTAATTTAAATCAAATTATAATTATTATATTAACAAAGGGAGATAGACAGAGAAAAATAGACTCCAGCGCTGGGATTCGAACCACAGGGCCTCTATATTTCAAGTATAGTGCTCCAGTATAACGTGCAGTATAGCGCTCCAGTATAACGTGCAGTATAGTGCTCCAGTATAACGTGCAGTATAGCGCTCATATATAATCCAGTGGTTCGAGTCACAGCGCTGGAGTCTATTTTTCTCTGTCTATCTCCCTTTGTTAAAAATAATTATAATTTTATTAAAATTAAGTCAATAAAATGGCCACCACTCACTCAGAGGGCTACACAAACACACACAAAGAACTGCCTTCGCTTATCTTCTTTTTCATAAATTGGAGGGAAAGCCTATATTCACAGTAGCCAATCATGGCCAGGTGTGTCAACAGTGCTGAGGGAGCTAGGGCCTAAACCGTAAACTTAGAGATTCCTCTAAGATGTTGACAAGGCTTTGATCTTAGCTGTATTTTCTGCAAGAGGTAGGTAGGCAGTTGCCATAAATAAGTGTTTAATAGTGTCTTAAGCACAATAAAACATACAAATTTTGCTTCCGAGCTTACCGATGGTAACGGAAGCTGGGTGATCGTTCTGAAGAACGAAAATATTTTACGTCTCCGATTTCAAAAATTCTAAGACAGAAATCCGTTTCAGATATCAGGGAACATTTTTGGTTCCGTGTCGGTCTGTCGCTCAATGATTGCGAACCGTTTTTATTTTTTTCGGGGGTAAAATGGCTATTTTAGAAACACGATATATAATTGTGTACCAAATTTCAATACTTTTAAAATGATACCAAACTTCGGTTTTTCAAATAATAAATATTTTGGGGCTCCCGAGTTATGGCCCCCTAAAATTTCCAAAATTTGATTTTTTTCAAGTCCCGGAAATATCATTGGACCGCAGAGATTTATATATTTGTATTTTTGCCATATTTTTTGGACCTGTTCTAATGGGGTAGCGGGGGGGGGGGACTTTTTTCCTTTTCATACTTAACCCAATGTTGGTCCCATATAAGTTGCAACCTTCTACGCCGATTTGTTTCGATTCCACATGCACACAAACATACATTTATTTACACCTATATCATGAAAAATGCTCATTTGTTTTTTATAAAAGCTAGATGGTTTGTCAAACGTAGCCCGCAGATTGGCCTATATTTAGTTTAACCATCTGCGCTCTTTTAATTTTGCTAAATTGATCCTTAAATTCTTGTAAAAAAAGTAGATGGAAGATAATTTTTATTCTTATCTCCACACCGGCACTGCCGCGGCTTGATTACAAAATACTGAATTCAAAGACGCCGGCCCGCCTTCTACGAATTGTTAATATGCCTTCATACTAGGTAGGCCGAGAGGGCGGAGAGTTGATGACAACATCCTGTACTTCCCTAACTCCCTGTCACACGTATAAATCTTTTCGACTCTCTTCGGCCCTATGACGTGCGGTGGAGGGCGGCCCAACAGCTGGAGACTGGATTACACACCTCCTATAGCTTTATAACTCCCTGTTATACTTTTCTGAGTTTTTAAGCTAAAAGTAACGTAACGTTTTTGACTTATGTTCCATAGCCTAAACATAAAAATGTCAAAAATCAAAGTTGAACAATTTTGATGTTAAAAAAACAGGGGAAAGAATAAAATAAATTAGACAGTAATGGTTTGTAAAAGTATAAAATTAATAAAGTACATGATAGGATGCGAGGAAGCTATATGCCACATTAATTGGAGTCTATTTTTTGTAAATATATATATATTTTTACGCCGGTACGTTGGCAACTTCGGCCATACGTCTTCTGGCAGCCCAATATAATGCAGCTTTCTTAGATCAGCTGCTGTCGTCTATCTTAATATTAGATCGGTTTTTTTTGGGGGGGGGGGTCACCCCTTACAAATTTATTTATATTTAAATAGAATTTTAGTATTATTGATCAAAATCTTCGAAACCATAATTTGAAAAAAAAAATTGAAAAAAGAAAACTAGAATTAACTTTTCAATTTGGCTTCAAGGTATGCATTTTTTAAACATGTACATATATATTCAATGCCATCGTAACCGAATAAGTTGTTTAGGCTTAGACGTCCTTGATTGTTCCGGTGACTCATTGTATATTATATATATATGCGTGTATATAATATATATATGTCATAATATCCAGTTCATTAGATAAAGAAAAAAATTAAAATAACATTTCTTCTGGCACTAACTCATTCTAAATTGTTGTTTAAATGCCTCAACTGTTAAAACTAATTATGTAAATACATTAAAGTCTGTTTCACACGACAATAAGATCTGTAGTAACTCAGTGTGAAAACACAGGAAAAGTTTTAACTCGAGCTAAATAGAACGCCCGAATATTATGAGTCAGTTGCTTCGTTTTTAGATTTTTTTTTGGACGAAGATTAGTTTCAGTTTATTCCAAGAGAGAAGTGTAGCAAATTGATTTGATTTTTTGTTAAAATATCTGTCATGTTATTAAAAATGATATGTTAGTTTCTACGCTGTATTGTTTCGTTGTTTACTCTTGTACAGATCTTTAAATAACTGAGTATAATTGTTGCCTGCTTATTGAACCAGCGTAGTGAGTTCTTCATTTCAGAGACTCGAAATTTTAAAAATTCGTTTGTTTTCTGTTAAACAATAACTCGTAGAAAAATTGATCGATGTTTACGAAATTCGAGGCACAGGTGCCTCCAACCACCCCACCCTACTAAAATTATGAAATAATTCATGCTAACACCTTATAGTCCAGGAGATGGCGTGCAAAAAAGTGTCTGACTAACATCAAGCTAGAATTTTGTATACAAGTCAATGTTTTGGTGCCTTTTAAGAATATGTGGTCGGCTAAGTTCGTCTGCGGGACATGGCTTGGCAATAGGCATTTGAAAAAACAAACCGGTGGAGAGCGGCCATGTCTCACCAATTATGGTGGACAATGTGATTTTCATGATCCTGTGTACAGAATTAGTTAGTAGACCGAAAATCAAGTTAATGTTAGTTTGTCCGTTGACCGGTGACCACGTTGAATTTTAGTGATATTTGAATAACTAACCTATCAAGTGAGAAAATAATATCGACTTGATTTTTGGTCTACTAACTAATTCTGCACTCAGGATCATGAAAATCATACTGTCCACCATAATTGGCGAGAAATGGCTGCTCTCCACCATTTTGTTTTTTTCAAATGCCTATTGCCAAACTATGTCCCGCAGACGAATCTAGTCGACCACATATTCTTAAAAGGCGCTAAAAGATTGACTTGTATACAAAATTCTAGCTTGATGTTAGTCAGACACTTTTTTGCACGCTATCTCCTGGACTATTATGGGGATCAGACAAAATTATCCGGCACGCATAAAACGAAAAAAGTGTCCGCGTTTAAATATAGTACCAGGAAGTTAGGAGTTAGAAGGAGGTAACTTGGTTTCACTTTAGTACTATATTTCTCTAATAGGAGAGCTAAAGTAAATATTTTCAAATGTCATTTAAAATTATATGTGAAAAATATTATATGTGAAAAAATTTAATTGATGTACTTATTTTTCTTTTTGGTGAAATAAATATTATTATTATTATTATTATATTATTAATTATAACAGAACTCCTAATTAACCAAAATGAAATGTCTTCTACATATTTAGGAAAACCACTGCCTTGAGTAAAGGAGTACCTTCCCTTCTGAACAATTGACTACACTGGTTTCGACACCCAAAAAAATATCCACGATTTAATGTTTTTTAATGAAGTGGAGATTTTTTGTTTTTAATTTTATCTTCCCCCATGATTTGTACGTCTATAGTATCGACAGATACAACATATTATTATAACTCACCAGCAGAATATATATTTCAATGTAGTAGTAGTAGTAAGGGGGCGGGGAGGCCAAGCCTGGCAACTAGACCGCACTCGGGTCCTTTTTGCCAACCCCTGGTTTTTCACGCCCATCGAACCACCTCAGTCTTACCCTCAAGTCTCCTAGTTTGGGTAATAAAGGAGAGGATATCCTGCCACTTAAGTGTGACAAGTTCCTCCTCTCTGATAATCCCTGATCCTAAGGTGTGAAAGCGTAGTCTCCCATGTCCTTCGCAAGCTCCCACCAGGTGGTAGGCTGTTTCCTCTTCTTCACCACATACTGGGCATGTGGGGTCCTCTTCAATCTTTAATAGTGCCAGATGTCTATTTAGTTGACAATGACCTGTTAAGACCCCCACCATTTTTCTTAGGTTGGGTCTACTCAGTCCCATGAGCCATCTGGTTTTCCCTTTATCTAGCTTAGGCAGCATCATCTTAGTCTGCCTGCATCCTTCAGTTCTTGTCCACACCTTCCCTGCTTCCTCCCAGATCCACATTTTGATGGCCGATTTGGTTTGACCTCTGGACCAGTCAATAGCGGGCTCTGGTCCGCAGAATGGCATGGAGGCACCCCTTTTTGCTATTTCATCTGCTTTTTCATTTCCCGGTACTCCTGTGAACCCAAAGCAGAGTAACCTTCTTTAACTCTGCAAGCGTCTCTAAGGCCTCTTGGCATTCTTTGACCAGTGCTGAGTCTGCACTGGGAGCGCAGAGTGCCTTAAGTGCTGCTTGACTATCCGAGCATACTACTACTTTTTTAGTTCTCGCCTCTACCACCTCTTGCCTTCTTGCCACCTCTAGGATGGCGTAGACTTCGGCCTGGAAGACTGTGGTAAATATTCCTAGTGGGAAACTCTCTTGGGTGCCGGACCTTTCTAAGTAAAGTCCCGCACCTGACATACCATTCTCATTCTTTGAGCCGTCCGTGTATGCCACCAGAGTCTCTGTATCAAATTTAATATCTCCTGATTCCCAATCGGCTCTGAGTGGGATTTCTACCTCATATTTCCTTTTCAGCTTAAGCTGATGGTCCACTCCTTTAGTATTTCAATGTAAGTAATCAATTTTTAGTTACTTTAATTTTGTGCTTTGTCTATAAAATAAATAAAAAATAATAACAGACTTCCTAATATTTAAGTAATAAACGTTAGTGTTTTTAATGTATTCAAAAATTAATTAAATGTATATGAGCCCTAGAAAAAGGACGAAAATATACCGTCGAAAATTCATCAGAATCGGATAAATACTTTTTAAAAAAATATTTACTTTTTTATTCATAATTTCCTTCCTTTATCAAATCGAAACTAAGTAATATCGTAATAAATAACAATGCGAAAAAAAGATATAATAAATGAGAAAAAGAACGTTGTCAGACCAATGTTGTAGATATTTTAAAATCAGTCACCGCTGGTGCAGTCAGGTTTTCGATACGACTTACTGTTTATCCACAATAAGCCTCCAAAAAACTTTGTAGTTGCATCCGCCATCTTTTATTGTTTTAAGAGGGGTAAAAATATATTTTTTTTTAATTTTTCGAATTTTTCCAGTCGGTTTTGGCCAATTTCCGACCAAACGCAAAAAACTGTGAGTCTCTAGGTGGTCTAGAAGTATCCAAACATTTTGATTAACGATGGTTAGTCTGTGGGTTTTGGTTATGGTGGGTCAACCTAATCTTGTTTATAAATTTTTGTGTTATAAAATTAATCGATTTGGTTTAGCCAGTTTTGTGCCTATAAAGTAGGACTGGTGGCGACAGACATAAAACATGCATACATACATACATACAGTTAAGACCGTATTCAGTTTTCGGAATGTATGAAATAAAAAAGTAACCAAACAATTTTTATTTCTGACCAATGTACAGACAGAACTTTAATTTTACATGTATAGATTATGAGTGCCTATATCGATATATTTTGAGATAATATGATTCATTAGGAATTGTTGCGATATCAGACTTGGGCTGAGGCAAGCCTACGCTGTTAAATTCTTTAAACATATATCTGAACAATGAGCAATGAAATTTTAAATTTAACAATGTTAATTCTAGTGAGGAGGAATGACTAATGTGCTATCGAGTCTAAGTTGTAACGTCTCGGTAACTAAAGCGTTTTAAATTTGGCTCACTTAATGAAGCAAGCCACGGGGGGTCTCAACCTCCCCCTTACCTCCCCCAACCTGTGCCCCAAACTTTCTACAAACCAAACAAAATTTTATTAAATTTAACTTGTTACAATTTTAAAAAAAGAAGGGAAAAACATTTTCTTAAAAAAAAGACACGAAAAAATTAATAGTAAGATTAAAAATAGACTGGTTTGTAGAATCGACGCCAATATTTAAACATTTATAATAAATTAGATTTATCGTTCTGGATATTAAGTCGGAAAAAACTACAAATATTTATTATATCAGAAATATCGTGGAATACTTTATTCTACGCACAATTGCTTCCGAACTTACCGAAAATCTTCCCAGTTGTCTAAAACATCTTCTTGCAACGATCCGCCAATGTATCAAATGACTTATTCTTACATTCGCTTGTCTTTTTACGTTTAAAGGACAACTTGCGTTCTCCAAAACTATGTTAATTTACCAACTCACAATTTAATTGGAACCTATTTAAATAAGAGCAGTATCCTAATTTTACAAAAATATAGATAAGAATTTTGTATTATGAAAATAAATAAAAACTAAATATTTTTTTCCTGTAGGTACAGGAAATAACGTGAATAAAAGTGAAAAGCTAGAATTGTGAGTATTAGTTCATCTTTTGGTGGCTTTTAAGAGTATGTGGTCAGCTAAGTTCGTCTGCGGGACATAGCTCTGCCTTAGGCAGTTAAAAATACAAACCCTTGGAAAATAGACCGGACAAAATGACCCATCCATTTTATGCGGACAATGTAATTTTCATGATCCTGAGTACAGAATAGTAAGTAGATCTAAAATCAAGTTGATGTTACTTAATAGGTAAATTATTCAAATATTACTTCAAATTAAAGAGGTCACATAGGAAGTAACAAATTTAAATCAACTTGATTTTTGGTTTAATAGCGAATTTTTTTTAAATTAGGATCATGAAAATCAAAATGGATTGGATATAGCTGCTTGTCATTGGTCTATTGTTTTTAATAGTCTATTGCTAAGCTATGTCTCGCAGACGAACTTAGCCAACCACATACTCATAAAGGGCACCAATATATTAACTTAATCACAGAATTCTAGCTCTTGACATTAGTCAGCAACTTTTGTGCACGCTGGCTTGGAAGCAAAACGGGGGAAAACAATTAAATAAATTAAACAATAATGGCTTGTAAAAGCCATTATTGTTTGTTTATTAATTTAAGCCATTATTGTTTGTTTATTAATTTAAGCCATTATTGTTGTTTATTATAATTTTGTAAAAGCATAAAATCAATAAAGTAGGTGATAGGATGCGAGGAAGGTATGTGCCACACTAAATGACAGTCTATTTTCGTTTGGTACTTTTTGAGAGACAGATCCGTTAACGGCAGACAAACAGACAGACACATAAACGCAGGAAATTATAAGAGCCCTAGATTTTTCTACGGAACATAAAAATCAATACTTTATTACAGACTACTTACAGAATAGATAGACATTTAAATTCTTCCTACGGCTGACTTGTGAAATATTGTGTTCTTCATTTAAATATTTATAAAATTGGTTGGTTTGTTTAAAACTATTCGATAAAATTCACTTTAAACTAATCTATCTATTTTTGTTTAGTCGTCTATCTTATTGGCTGCCATCTTGAAAATACGAAGTGTGGAATTTAATTCCTTAAAGACCTTTAAAATGATGATAACACATTATGCTGACTAAAACTTTTTATTTTAGTCGTCCGCCATATTGGCCGCCATCTTGGAAATGTTTAGTGTGGAATTTTCAAAAACTATACAGTTCTCACAAATGCTGAGATGCATCTATGTGCCGAATTTCGTTCAAATCGATCAATTTTTGCGTCAGTTATCGTTGGACAAACAAACACACAAACTTTTCAAAGCCAAAGTCTCTCAAATGAAGAACTCACTGCGCTCGTTCAATGATATAATGCTTTTTTGAGTTTAAGCCTCCTCCCTCAAAGAGTTTGGCGCCACAGAAGTTGGGAAACTGCCAAGCACATTGCAAGAACATCACCAAATCATTATTAATGACGGTCTAGCCTAACGAACAATTTCATATTATAACAGCTACAAAAAAAAAAAAAAAAAAAAAAAAAATGATAACCGAAGCAAAACAACAGATTACAGACAGATCAATTCATTACAGATTAGAGTTTTAGAAAATATTAAATAATTAAAAGAGTTAATATTTGATCAGATGACAAACAAATGTTTAACATAGACCGGTATTAATCAATAAGTATTTTAATGGGAGAAATTTAACGTACATCCTTCTTATCATAGACGAGCCCTCAGGCCCGTGGCAACGGGCTTAATTTTATACAATAGATTCTCGATAAGCCGGATTTTATGGGACCAGGCGCTGTCCGGCGTCCGGATCATTGAAAGTCTAGATTAAACGGAATCAGTTTTAAAATGTCTGTAAAACTAGTTGTAGCTAGGTAAAACTGTAAAAATCAATGTTGTTTTTTAAAACTGTCCACTGTTTAAACTTGAAAATTGATTTAGAATAAAACACTTACCATCCAATTGATACAAATTCAAATTATATTAATTGTATATTACTATAAAATTATTGAGGTCCGTCTGGATTAACCGGACTAGCGGGGGTCTGGATTAGAAAAGTTGTAAAATTAAATAAATTTATTTAGATAGGTAAGTTATTATAGATGTTATTAAATCTATTTAAAGACCAACAAATCAAAAACTTATTTTTATTGGAATATATCGATGGCGTACAAGGAAAACTCACTAAGTCAAATTTACTAATTTTGAGCTAAACTAAATCTAAGTTTTGAAGGATTCTGGAAAATGGATTTTTTTAGAAACCCCCGGTGGTTAAATATTTATAAAGAACAAACTTTTCTCTTATTGATAATAAAGAAATAACAGTCCATAATTATTTTTAAATGCTTTAAATAATTATTTTTGAACATATTGTATGACTTAGTTAGTTTTACTGGTTTTTCGAGTTAAATAAAAATGACTTGGTGACTAGAAAAAAGTTGAAATAAATGGCTAACCTGAGTATATTTGACTTGGTGAGTGTTACCAGTCTATAAATCTGATACCTGTATGTTCGAAAATACCATTAAGTCAAAACTGCAAAAAATTGACTTAGTGAGTTTTCCTTGTACGCCATCGATATATGGTTGCCCTTGCTTAGCAATAACACATCATTTCGAGGTGCGTCGTGGGACACTATTCGATTTTATAAAGGACTAATTATGAACAAAACCATAAAAAAATATAATAATAATAATTACTACACTATATTATATTTATAAATACTTAATCAGCGAATGCTACAATTACATTCTTCTTAATAAGTGATTTTGTAAAAATACTACGTGTACATTATTTCTTTAATTTTAATCAAACATTTTTACGGGTGTACTTATATATCTTTTGTGGTAATCGAACATATTAAAAATTTAACAGCTTATTTTTCCGGTGAAATCCTTATGGCGTTTGTCCGATGCAAATCGGAGCAGTAGAACAGAAGTTATAATTGTGGGGGGGGGGGGGCGCCGCTGGGGCTCGTGGGCGACTACTGGAGTGGTAGCGAGAAGCGAAGAGAGTGAGACGTGGTAGGTAGCCTATCGGGAGGGCAGGGGTGGGTAGGCCCTACCAAGCGTGGTAGTGGGAGACACTATACCTACTGAGAGCGGGCAGACTCGATTGAACACCTCCTATATCTTCCTAACACCCTGTTCCTATATCTTCCCTACTCGTGTATCGCTAGTTTTTGGTAACGCTTTTCGAGGTTATGTGCCTTAGCCAAGACATGAAAAAGTCAAAATAATAAACATTCGAATAAAACACACAGGTTGTTAAAAAATAACATGATAAAATTACATATTATTGTGATATAGTAATCAGACCAGCGTCATTCGATTATTTTCAAAGGCAATTATACGTTGGCTGTCACTGTGAATTGATAATTATCATTATCTTAATTTTAACTTATTTTCTCCTTATCATCCATAGAAAAAAGATGATTACCAAATTCATATTAGGTTTTGCATTTTGTATGAAAAAAATTCACTTCATTCTTGTAATGATAATCTAAAAATAATTACTTATTGTTTAACTTAACCTTAAAGTTACTTCTTTATTGATCTAATCAAGGGGTTTCCAACCTTTTTCCTTCATTGAATCCTTTTTAAAAAAATAATTTTCTTTATCGACCCCCTTGCATTTTTCCATAAATATACAGCAAACAACGTTAACAGAAAACTAATAATTGCACTTAAAAATCTTAAAGATAACAATGTGTGCTAAGAACTTGGACGTAACATTAGAAAAAGTGGTTTATATAAGATTTCAGACGTCAGATATAAACTTGATTTCAGATAAATCGATATTACAAATTGGACAAAAATTCGATTTTTATTAATGAGGTCATTGTGTGTGATAAATTGCTAATTTTTTATTTAATATTTGGCCTGAAATTTATCATCGTATAGTCACTACAGCTGACATAACATATTATCTTCTTTTAATTGTTTTGAGTGTTTAGTGTAAATTTTCTAAAATATTAACAACATATAATATGTCACCAGTAGTGTACATTTGTAGCAGTTCACTGAAAGAAATTCTTCTGTAATTTCTCTTAATCAGGAGCTATAATATCGAACATATAACATCAAAATACTGTATCTACAAAAAGTAGATTCATCCGACTGGACAGAAAATTTACTGTTTTGAAATTCACAAATTAAGGATTAGTTTTAGTATCTTCTAATATTTCATCCATACGACGTTGTATGGAGTAATTATTCTAATATTTCATCCATAAGACGTTGTATGGAGGAATTATTCTAATATTTCATCCATACGACGTTGTATGGAGTAATTATTCTAATATTTCATCCATACGACGTTGTATGGAGTAATTATTCTAATATTTCATCCATAAGACGTTGTATGGAGGAATTATTCTAATATTTCATCCATACGACGTTGTATGGAGTAATTATTCTAATATTTCATCCATACGACGTTGTATGGAGTAATTATTCTAATATTTCATCCATAAGACGTTGTATGGAGGAATTATTCTAATATTTCATCCATACGACGTTGTATGGAGTAATTATTCTAATATTTCATCCATACGACGTTGTATGGAGTAATTATTCTAATATTTCATCCATACGACGTTGTATGGAGTAATTATTCTAATATTTCATCTATACGACGTTGTATGGAGTAATTATTCTAATATTTCATCCATACGACGTTGTATGGAGTAATTATTCTAATATTTCATCCATAAGACGTTGTATGGAGGAATTATTCTAATATTTCATCCATACGACGTTGTATGGAGTAATTATTCTAATATTTCATCCATACGACGTTGTATGGAGTAATTATTCTAATATTTCATCCATACGACGTTGTATGGAGTAATTATTCTAATATTTCATCCATAAGACGTTGTATGGAGTAATTATTCTAATATTTCATCCATACGACGTTGTATGGAGTAATTATTCTAATATTTCATCCATACGACGTTGTATGGAGTAATTATTCTAATATTTCATCCATACGACGTTGTATGGAGTAATTATTCTAATATTTCATCTATACGACGTTGTATGGAGTAATTATTCTAATATTTCATCCATACGACGTTGTATGGAGTAATTATTCTAATATTTCATCTATACGACGTTGTATGGAGTAATTATTCTAATATTTCATCTATACGACGTTGTATGGAGTAATTATTCTAATATTTCATCCATACGACGTTGTATGGAGTAATTATTGTGCGGAATACTTTTTAAAACTGGTTCAGAGTTCCTACCTAAGGTTCAGATTTCCTTTTTTATTTCTGGTGGACGATTATTTTTCACATTATTATTTCACTAGTAGTGTGTGGATATCCGGCTTTTGCAATTAACAAAGAAATACTGTAAGACGCTTCTAATCCACCAGCATTATTTACAGCAGTTGACGGCTTAAGAAATTATTTGCAACGATACGCAAATTTTTCTTTTAGATTTCTTGAAATATTCAATATTCAAACCTTTATAATTTATCAACGACTCCCAATAGACCCCTGGAATACTATAGACCCCGGCACGCATAAAACAAAAAAAGTGTTCTCGTTTAAATATAGTACCAGGAAGTTAGGAGTTAGAAGGAGGTAACTTGGTTTCCCTTTAGTACTATACTTCTCTAATAGGAGAGCTAAAGTAAATATTTTCAAATGTGATTAAAATGATAACAGAACTCCTAATTAACCAAAATGAAATGTCTTCTACATATTTAGGAAAACCACTGCCTTGAGTAAAGGAGTACCTTCACCTTCCCTTCTGAACAATTGACTACACTGGTTTCGACAAAGTTTTATACTGGTTTTAACAAAGAAATACTGTAAGAGGCTTCTAATCCACCAGCATTATTTATAGAAGTTGACGGCTTAAGAAATTATTTGCAACGATACGCAAATTTTTCTTTTAGATTTCTTGAAATATTCAATATTCAAACCTTTATAATTTATCAACGACTCCCAATAGACCCCTGGAATACTATAGACCCCTTTTAAATTTCCATTGACCTAGGTCTATCTGGACCCCGTTGGGAACTCTAGACCTAACCCAAAGAATTACTTCTTTACAATTTTTCCTTAAAAATATCTTAATTATCAGTCATCAAGTATACTCTAATCACTAATAATTCTGTTAACTAAAAATGACAGTATCATGTTTTAACATTCCTGATGCAATACTTAAAATCATTATATTATCTATTTTAAAGAAGTTATCAATGGTTAAATATTTATCTATCCATTATCATCAATTATACTGCAAGTAATTAAACAATGCCTTTCTGCAATATCATATTTAATGACTTCGTAAAGGTTTAAAATAGAAATAAAAATATTTCAAATATGTTTATTAGGACATTACCCATTGTCCAATGTTGTTATCACTATTGTTGCTATTAACAGCTGATTGTTAGATTATAACAATGTAAACAATGGAGCATTTCTAAATAAAGATATTTATCATTAAGTGTAATCACAACACAAGTTCACAGCTGATCAAATTTTAGAAGTTTGTTGACGTAAAATTATGATAAAAGCGAGAAGTATATTCGAATATATATATATAATCACTCGCAAATACATCTGCATTTCAATCTCACCATATTGCGAGGGTTGATGGATTCAGTCATCAATTAGTTGATTATTTTAAAGTCGAAATTCGTCGTTGATTACAGATGAAGCGAGAATTAGATTAAATGTTTTTTTAGTCTATTAATATTGCGTGTGGTCATTAATATAATTTTTAAAACAGGAAATGAAGAAAATACAAATTAAAATCAACCCTGCCGGCGAAAATGGAACCGGATATCTATGAAGAGTGTTATTAAATTTAGTTTTTTGTTATTTTAATTTTTCCTGATGGCATTAAGATAAAGCGAGTATGGAGATGCAGGAATAGCCCCGTCTTACCATGATGTTGCGACCCCAGATCTTAAAGGTCAGATCTTGTAGAATGCGTGTTTTAGAAGGGTCTTTGATATCGGAAGGTCTAAAGCCTCTTGTCGTGATGACTTCACTGCGACACCTGCTCAAGGGAACGGGTTGCGGTGCTGTCGGATTGCCTCCACCCTCGAACAACTGTCGCATACGACTGATGTTGGACGTGCTTCGCGACTGCGACAGGGCTGACATTTCTCTCCGGCCAGACAGTGATAGCGCGACCCGACCGTTACCGTCCTCAGAGCTAGGACTGACTGTTGGAAAGCTTCCCGGAGACTGCCTCCGACCTAGCGCCCCATAAATAGCTCGCGGCCCCTCAAACATCTGCTCCCCGCGTCCATTGTTATTCCTCACCGCCTCCCAGGCTTCGCTCTT
The DNA here is from genome assembly GCA_951217055.1 of Gerris lacustris. Taxonomy (NCBI): domain Eukaryota; kingdom Metazoa; phylum Arthropoda; class Insecta; order Hemiptera; family Gerridae; genus Gerris; species Gerris lacustris. Next base: position 5,088,141 of record OX578283.1, on the reverse strand, counting down.
GATTTATCCCCGGACTAAATTATAAACTTGTTTCTGTACAACCGGAAACCGATGTTTACTCCACCCCCACCTCGTTGGAATATAACAACTGCTGTAATTCTCGTCCAAACTGTTGAGTCATAAAACTGTAAACCCTTGAGATTATGTTAGAACTAACACCAGCACCGATTTACATTAAAATAAACAAACAAGACGGAAAAACAACACATCTATCTTTTAATAGATAGTTTTGGTTGAATGAAAAAATAATTCTCATAAATAACTGAAAAAAAACACAGGAAAGTACTTGCATCTAAGTACTTTTTAGGGTTTCGCAGAATATTCAGCATATAAGTTAATAAAATAAGAAATAACAAATTTTTATTCCCCCATCCTGCTCTATATGAAAATAAACAAGGAAGGCCTCAAAAATTAAAGGGTCCCTGATTCGATCCCGCAGGGGGTCACAATGTTTTTATCGGTGATGACGGCAAGGTAAATTAAATTTTTCGGGAAATTTTCATCGCCCTATAATAAGGTATTTGCATGAATTATTTCAAAATTTTAGGACTAGCTGTTATAGGGTGGTTGGGGAGAAAGAATTTTTTCTTTTTTTAGTATATTTTAACTCATGAAACCAATAAGAAATGCAGAATTTAAAAAAGTATTTACATATATTTGTAACCTATTTTTCAGGGGCATTCATTTGATACCCCACTGAAAATTAAAAAAACAAACAAAAAAAACAAATTTGGCGCACTGCGTATGTGCGCCTAAAATTAAGTTAATTTAGATACTTGAGACGGCCATCACGAGTAACTCATTCAGTGTATTATCCTTTCCACAATAACATTTTTCTCTAGACAAATAACACTGTTCAGCAAAATTTAACGAACTTTCGGGCCCCAAGAAAATTTTATCTGAACAAAATATTATCCGAATCTGAAATCAAAATTTCTCCTATACTTACAGTTTTCCCGGAAAATGCGCCTAAAGTTTGGAAAAATTGTGTTTTTTGGGTTTTTCGCCCAAAAAAAAAAAATTGTAAAAAATAGTATTGGGCGTTTTAATATCTTTAAACCATGAGGAAAAAATAGTTATTTATGCACCTAGGGAGTAAAGTAAGCCATTATTCCCTGAGCGAAAAAGTTGGTTCTTGAGGTGAAGCCGAAGGAACCATGGTCCCTAAATCCCGAGGCGAAGCCGAGGGAATTAGAATTTTTAATTCCCGAGGCGCAGCCGAGGGAATAACTCTTATTAGCTCCCGAGGCGCAGCCGAGGGAGATAATTATCGCGAGGGGAATAATGGCACTTTACTCACGAGGTACATACAATATTTTATCTCCAGTAGAAAAAAGATTCACGTTTTCGTCCATTGCACAGTTTTTATTTAATATTTTAATAAATAACAATAATTATTAGCACTTTTAATAGTAGATATAAGAGATTCAATATTAAAAACAAATAAGAATTGGAATTAAACTCAAATAGAAGGTTATTTAGATGCAGGTTATAATGTTGTAAACAAAGATAAACATGGTCAAAAAAGCGCAGTGCCGCCAACCTGATTTCAACAACTTCATTACATTAGCCATACATTTTCTACTATTTATAAAATAATTAAGTTGCAATCTTTACTTTTTTGCCCTACTTTACTTTTTCGCCCTACTTTTACTTTTTCTCCCTACTTTTTGAGTTAGGGATGAAAATACCTGTTTTAGTCCCTCTAAACTAATTCAAAATCATAACTTTTTTTCCCTGCTGGAGATAAAATCTATTTTTTTCAAATTGACAAATTGACTCTTTGTATTGCTATTGCTTTTCAGCTATACTATAAGAAATGTTTTGTGATTTTTTTCTGACATTATTCTAGAGAATTACAATATATGTGACAGAGGGGGGATACAAGAAACATTGGGGGGAGGGGGGATATTGTATTTTAAGCATTTCATATTTGATTGAATAAAAGTTGTGATTTTGCCCAATTATTGTATTACCCCCTCGAAATACAACGACTATTGAGTCGTTGAATTTCGAGGGGGTAAGAAATCGATTTTTTCTTTCGATAGACTATAAAAGTTTTATACAAATCGGACAAGTACTTTTGAATCTAAAGGTGTAAATAAAGGTATGATTTTGAGCATGTGGAAAAGGAACAAATAGGCGCAGAAGGTTCAAACTTATATAAGACCAACAATAGGCTAATCATGACCTACCATCTAAATTTCATTAAAATCGGACGTGTAGTTTTTAAGGTTATGTTGGTTCGCAAAAATAGAGCGACAGACCCACAGACAGACACGGAACCAAAGATGTTCCTTGATGTCTGAAACGGATTTTGGTTTGGAATTTTTGAAATCGGAGACACAATATTTTCGTTCTTCAGAACGACCACATTGCTTCCGTTACCGTCGATAAGCTCGGAAGCAAAATTGAAAAGATAAAATCGAAAATTCATAGTAACTACTAAGAAAAGCACATTACGTCTGAAATGTTTAAGCAATTTCATCAAATGAATGATTTAATTAATTAATTTGATCCAAGTTAACTTGTCATAGTCATATCGACAGTCGAGTAATGATTAAATCTATATTTCAACATAATAAATCTAAAACTTTGTTTTTCACTTTTGACTAAACCTTGGTATCCTCAAATTATATTTCTAGCATCCTTCAGATTTCCAAATAATCTTAGATAAAGGGTTAGAATAAATTATCTCCCCATGTAAAATACTTGTTTATTGATAAGCAGCTATCATCAGTCTGAATGAAGAAGAAGTTATAATGTAAGAAGTTGGAGACCAGCGTGTCTACTTTACCAAGTAAATAAGTGTACTATGTTCATTTATTATCATGAGTGGCATTCAATTATCTTTTATATAAATAAGAATGAATGTTTTTCTGTCTGTCTGCCTGTCTTGTATGCCTGCCTGAACCGTTCATCCAATTGCGATGAAACTTTGGGGAATGGTTGGACGTATTCCCGGGAAGGTTTCTAAGTAAGTTCAAGTAAATCTATGTTCCGATTTTGGTACACAGCGGTTCGGGGTACAAATGTCAAAGTTGTTATGTACATTTTGTCATATTTTCATTTAGGAGGGGATAAAATGAAAAGTACAGTAAAAATATTTCTATAATCTATATCTACATAAATAAAAATTAATGTTTGTTTATCTGTATGTCTCTTATGTCAATATTATACATTGTACAAGTAGGTATATATTGCAAATTGTAATATACATTTTTCATCTAAGGCAGTGTTTCCCAAACTTTTATCATCTTTGTACCCTTTCTATAATTTTTGTAACACTAAGTACCCCTCGTTAAAAAAAAAATCCATTTATATTTTGGTTGTCTTTTATTGTTTAATTCTTTTTCTTCTAATAGTGTCAATCGGTATTGTTCTTAAAAAAATGAAATCATATAAATATAAACTACTCTCTTTCTATAAAACGGTTATAATTCGTTCCCACTTATATTGGAACATTTTCAACACTTTAGGTTTAATCCTTTTTAAAAATGGAAATTAAAAATTTTCTATTTGTCAAATATTTACAAATTATTACTCTTAAAAAGTAATTTTTCCAAAACTAAATCAAGGAGTAAGGTCTAATAATGTGAGTCACTTCACTCATTGGGATTTGTCCCACAACTCTAGTCGTCATGTAACAAATCTAACAAGAAATAGGATGAATAAATAAAAAAATAAAATATGCGTATACTTCAATAACAAAAAAAAGAAAAAGAAATTAGTACATAAACGAAAACATAAATCAAATTTAAGAAATAAATTAACAGGGAACCAAATTATGATGAACTCTGTTGGCTCAACATAAACAATTTTATCTACGATTGATACGAAATATAAACATTATATCTTTGTTTAGATGCGTAGAAAGTGATTATTTACGTACTTGTATTCATTGCGCATGCGCGTCTCATAGTTCTGAATAATTCTTCTTCTTTACCACACTAGTGCGGTAAAGAAGAGGAATTCTTCAGCTTTACACACGATTAGTGAGTTTGTTTACATTTAACAAAACTAATTTGGTGTTCTTTTATTAAAGTAACTGTTTATATCGGAGTTTTTAGTGAAAAACAATGAGTGAATCAAGTGACTTTGACGAAAATGTGGAGAATAATAATCCTCCAGAAATAATTAATTCGGCAAAAAATACAACTAATGAATTAATGCCATCTTTATCAAGAGAGAGATACGAACTTACATACAGCAAGTTTATTTGTTTCTGTATTTATTATTTAAATCTAACAATCGTAGATAAAGTACGGTACGCAACTCGTGCGAAAACGGCATTTTGCATTGCTCGTGTGGTTTTACTACCCTCGCTGTCGCTCGTGTGCTAACTCCACACTCGCATGCAAAATGCTACTTTCCGCACTCGACGCGTAATGTACTACTATCCTTCTCAGGATAAAATTGACTACGCTGTCAAAGCCCATTGCAGCGCGTACCCCCACCAAACTCTTCCCGTACCCCCAGGGGTACGCGTACCACACTTTGGGAAACACTGATCTAAGGCAACATTAAATTTAACTAAATAAACTATTCTTAATTCAAAAGTAGCAGCTATACATTTTTTTTGTTATTAATGTTTATTAGGCGGTACGAAATTCGCCGGGTCAGCTATTAATTCATAAACGTCAGAGGTTTGTAGAGCTATTGTCGAAGGTCCAGCCTTAATAAGGTGTTCAATAGGCTAACACCACATTACTTAAATGCATTGCGGGCAATACAAATAAACTCAAGCCAGGGGATATTTCAATGTCACACATAATTCTTCTCTAATAAAACAATAAATTGATGTTAAGTATAGGAGCGTCTATGGGGGTCATCTACGTCGATCGGAGATTGACGTAAGACTCACAGTCACAGCGATCGTCAATCTCCGACATGAAGTGGGCTTACCGTTCTTTTCTTTTTTCTCTATTATGTAACTCTATTTTTTCTATATTTTGGCACTGATGATGGCCATATGAAGGCTGAAATCTGCTTGGGCTAATGAAGTTTATTTTACGTGAAGAGACAATTTTATCTTCCTTTAATAAATTGATGGTTTACGACTCGTAATACGATAATTGTTAATTGAGCTGAGCGAAGCGAAGCTCTTATACTACTACACTTTACATTTGTTTGGACGCATACTCCTCCTGAACAGCTGAACCAATCCGCTCAAAATTCGGCACGGTCTAGTGACCAACCGCAGAAAGGTATAAATCTGAAATGGTCCAGATTGGTTCACAGGGGTACGGGGCACAAAAGTTTTCTCCTGAACGGCTGAACCGATCAGCACAAAATTCGGCACGGTCAATGTGACCAACCACAGGAAGGTATAAATCTGAAATGGTCCTAATTGGTACACAGGGGTACGGGGTACGGGGTACAATAGCTTCCTCCTGAAATATTACTATTAGCGAATTTTAGAAGAAAATTAAGCTATTGCAATGGCTTCAAAAATTTTGTAATGCGAATTCTTGAAAATTTTCTCCTTGGAAATCAGTTTTAGACCGTTCTGAATCGATTCCTTAAATTTAACACCTTTTTTATGTATGTATGTATATATTTATATATATATATATATATATATATATATATATATATATATATATATATATATATATATATATATATATATATATATATATATATATATATATATATATATATATATATCAGCAATGTATAATACCGTGTTTTTGCACACTGCAATAAGGTACACAATTTGTGTTAGTGAGAGACACCAAGGGATGTGCCACGCAAGCGTGACACATAGGAACTGTTCCAACATCAGACATTACGTCACAAAGATGTTGGCTTACACCATGTCCTGTATCGTTTCGTCGCGTCCGACTCATCCTGATGTGTATCCTATACATTGCTGATGTGTTTTGCCAGCCAAGCAAGAATGGCGGTGTGAGAGCACGCTCGTCTCTGATAAACCCTATATCTGATCTTCTTGATTTTTGTATAGGTCCAGAGTTGGGTGGGCATCGTCGGGCCCCTGATGAGACATACACAGAGCATAAACTTCATCAACTATTTTTATTAAATTTAAAATGAAATAAAAATAGCATTTATCTCCAGTAGGGGAAAAAGTTATGATTTTGAATTAGTTTAGCGTAGACTAAAACGAAGACCCTTATTATTTCCTGAGTTTTTCTGTCTGTTTGTTAGTCGTTACCGAAGTTGATTTCTGAAAGTGCCCAACCCGACCATTTGAAACTTTGCAGATATGTTATGTGTAATATGCCAAAGATAGTTAAGTCCCCTCTAAAGTTTTATAAATGAACTATCTTGGAAACTGTTTAAGTTCGACATTTCGCAGTGGATTCATTCCGTTTCAAAATACACCTACATTTAAAGGGGTTTGTTTCAGAGAGAAAACACTTTATTTACAAAATAGTCATGTAAAGTAATCATGTTTATTCGAGCCGTTATAAACGGCTCGAAATTCATAGCTAAATAAACTTTCAAATGGCAGCCATCTTGAAATGGCTGGACCGATTATATTGGTTAACAATCTCGTCCGAGATATTCAGATTAGAAACGTCCGAACCAAATTTAATTTAAATTGCCAATGGGCCTTTTGTGTGAGCTAAAAACCCCATCTTGGCATAATTATTTTCTTATATACACGTATATGTTCACAGTCACATAATATGCTCTCTCTTTAGGAATATATAGTTTTATTGTTTAATTAAACAATAAAAGATAATTAATAATAATATACAAAAATTACTTACAGTATCTGATTCTTCTTGTGTGTCTTTCAAAACTTTATTTAATTCACTTGCTATCTGAAACATAAAATAATCAAATAAATATATACAATATATAAATAAACAAATAAACACAGTCATATATTATTATTAGTCAAACATATATTATTAACTAAACATATATATTTTTTTTTTTTTTGTTAAATTATTTTGACTGCCGTTTGTTTAATAGTGGTACTTTGTTATTTATCATAAAAACTTATTTAATCATATTAACTTTGTTATTTATCATATTAATATATTAAGTAGTAAAGTAATGAAATATATATAAAAAAAAAAACCAATGTTTAACAAATATTGGTTTAATGCGATAACAATTAATTGATAGAAAGGAAAGAGCAATTATTTAAATGGTACATGAGTTCAATATTGTAAGTTAAACCTTATTATTAAAGTCATTGAAAATAAATATGAAGGTATTATAAATATATTGCTAAGTTTAAAATAAATAAATATATTTTAGTTAAACTTAGCAATGAACTTTATTTTTTAATTATCATATAATGTTTTGGAATTTATTTATATTTATGTTATGCTGTAAATATTTAGTTTTAAGTTATTTATTTAGAAATAAAATATAGAATAAATATAGAAATAGTAAATTAAAAGCGATTTAAGAGTAAACGAAAATAACAACCCAACTATAGAAAGATAAATAATCAAAAATATAATATATATGGTAAGTCTTGTGCGGAAATCATTTCGTTTGATATTTTGTGAACCGTACAAAATTTGGTGATACACCTAATCTCAAACGAGCTTTGTCCCGGAATATCTAGACTTGGTAAGATTGAAATTTAGCGGGTTCACGCAACGTAAAAAGTAAGTTTTTATTTATTTTTAGATTTTGTTTACATTTAAAAAGAAGAGTAAAAAAAAAATAAAAAAAATGTAAAGTACCGAGGAAGTAGTGAATATGTGGGACTGAGTTGAAGGCTGGCGTTGACTGAGAACAGCGAGGGTTGGGGTAGGGTAGGCCGTGCGCAGGGTTGCCCCAGGGCTAGTCTAAAGGCCCGCTTCTCTTCGTTATATTGATACTCGGTTCTAATGATAGATCTAGCTACTAAATAGACAGGTATGAAAACCAGGGTGCTAATAGAAGAGAGGGGATCTTAACTTCATCTTGTGCCAAATCTTTTGTCTTTCCATTATCTTACCTTCGTTAAATCACTCTCAGAGAAATAACAATCATAATTTTTTTACATTCCAACCTTTCTTTTAATACTCTTTTACTTTTTAATTTTTAATAAGATTTATTTCTGACTTTTCTTTTCCGACCTTGGTATTTTTTCATGTGTTTTGTTTAGTCTGTAGCAATGATAAATTGATTATAAAAAAAAAAAAAAAAAAAAAAAAAAAAATCAATCTGGATAATTTTGAATATTAAAAAAATATTAGGGTTTGAAAAGTTTGTGTTTTTGTTTGTCTAACGATAACTGGAGTAAAATTTGATCATTTTAACGAAATTTGGCACATAGATGCGTCTCAGCATTTGTGACATCTGTATAGTTTTTTGGATATTCCCCACTAAATTATTTCAAGATGGCGGCCAATATGGTGTACGACAAAATAAAATAGTTTTAGTCAGCATAATGTGTTATACATAGTTTTAAAGGCCTTTAAGAGAAGGAAAATAATATTTAACTAATAAACTTTCATATTTTATATGGCAGCCAACGTCTTGACAGGCGACCGAAGCAAGACAGTAATCACTTTACTGGAAAAAAAATTATATACATATGCTGGTATAAACAGGCGACTGCAGCGATCCTGCAAAAACATTAAAATAAAGATGTCTATGAATGCAAGGAAAATATGATAAGGCCAAGCTGTCTTGACAGGCAAGCCTGCAATATCTGAATTAAGTAAAGATTATGTACAAATGCTGTATAAACAGGCAAGCGTAGCGAGCCTGCAGTATTATTTGTAAATATTATCTGTCAATTCCGTATAAACAGGCGAGCGTTTTGACAACTTTAAATTTAAGATGCGGCCGATATTAAAGACGACTAAATGCCATACATTGTTTCAAAGGGCTTGATGAGTAGGAAATGAATATGTAACTATTGTTACAAAAGTTATGCAACAAATGTGGCCGAGATGAGGGCGTTTAAATGTAAGTTCTTACTTGTACGGTGTGTTATGTAATAGGTATTTACGTACCTAAAGCAGTAAGGGCGTTATTACAGGCCGAGGGCGAAGTTTGAAAGCACAAGTGCGTAGCGCGAGTGCATTTAACACCCAAGGCCTGTCATGTCACTTACTGCTTGTGGTGCGTACACTATTTTATCGCCCACCACATGTAAACTAATTGCTAAACATGTAAACTATTTTGCCGTAATCTTCAAAACAATAAATGCATATTAAGGTTACATCAGTACCAAAACAACCGCAGTTATAAAAATATTGATTGTTACTAATTGAACAGCTGACGCTGAGAACTACTAGCGCTTCCTGCACGCCGTGGCCCGGCCAAGAAGCGGCCGCTTCTCAAACTACAAGCGGCTCTGTAAAGATAAAGCATGCATTTTTACAGGCCCCATGGCTGTCAAATAGAACTTTACCGGCCGCTCAGGATAGAAATGGTTAAAGTGGAGGGTGATAAAATAATTTTATCTCCAGTAGGGAGAAAAAGAAATGATTTTTAATTAGTTTAGAGGGACTAAAGTAAGTCTTTTCATCCCTGAAATCAAAAAGTAGGGAGAAAAAGTAAAAGTAGGGCGAAAAAGTAAAGATTGCAACTTAATTATTTTATAAATAGTAGAAAATGAATGGCTAATGTAATAAAGTTGTTGAAATCAGGTTGGCGACACTGCTTTTTCGACCATGTTTATCTTTGTTTATAACCTGCATCTAAATAACCTTCTATTTGAGTTTAATTCCAATTCTTATTTGTTTTTAATATTGAATCTCTTATTTCTGCTATTAATTATTGTTATTTATTAAAATAATAAATAAAAACTGTGCAATGGACGAAAATGTGTTTTTTCTTTCTACTGGAGATAAAATATTGTATGTACCTCGTGAGTAAAGTGCCATTATTCCCCTCGCGATAATTATCTCCCTCGGCTGCGCCTCGGGAATTAAAGTCTAATTCAGTCCAGTCGATTTCTAGTTAGGTCTAGTTTCTTAGATTTAGGGACCATGGTTCCTTCGGCTTCACCTCAAGAACCAACTTTTTCGCTCAGGGAATAATGGCTTACTTTACTCCCTAGGTGCATAAATAACAATTAAAGCTTTTTTTCAGGTTGAATAAGATTATGTCAGGTTTTCACCGAAAAATTATCCAGGTAGCAATATTGAGAACATAGAACGGCTGATATAAGACAACAATTCAACGCGAGTTCTTCATGCACCGCATTACTAGTTATATCAAGAATAAAATATTAGGGGACGGGCGAGGTTTAGTTGCTAGCGTTCTCGCCTCTAAACCTAGGTCTAAACACCGACTTGATCTGGTTCGAACCCTGGAGATGTGAGATATAGGAGTAATACTGATGGTCATATCGAGTAGTTGTGTTGCAGTGATCACCTGTGATGTTTACATTTCACTTGTCCTGTAATAACGCATGTTGATCGGACTGTAAAATTTAATGAATAAAAATTTTAATGAATAAGAGATAAGTAATTGCATATGATTATACAACTGCCCATAAGAAGGGAGGATGCCCATAAGAGCATCCACTTAAGTACAGCTCTTTAATCCATTTAGGGAGGATTAAAGTGTGACACATGGTCATCGCGCGATTCCCATCAACAGCATTTTCTGGTATTTTGAGTGTGACGGAAGCCACTTCTATTTTGTGGGTACCTATTTACTTCCCGGTACCAGAACAACATCGAAAGTGGAATTAAAAACCTAGAATTAGTTTGTTTAATTTAATTTAATCCCTATTTCTTCAGTTAATACTTTTTTATTTTTGCTATATTTTATTTTTTTTTAGATCTTTAGGGATATAAAGGTTCTTTTAAAAAAATATTTTATTTTTAATTATAAATTGACTATATTAGGCCCATACCTCGGAAATCTTCAGGCATAAAATGACAAAAAATATTATAACAATTTATTTGATCTTAAATTTTTTTCCTATTTTATATAAATGTTAACAAATTTTTAATAATTCGTTTTGAGAAAAAATTGAAGAAAAAGGAACATTAAGGAGGGGAAGGGGGACGCGCCCCTCCAAGAGGGGGAAACTTTACTATTTCTTACTACTGGACCCCATAAGAGGGATTTCACAAAGTTTCAAAACTTTATAAATTATTTACCCCATTTGCTGTTTTGGTTTTTTTTTTTTTCTTTTACTAATTTGCCTGGACAATATTGAAATTTAAATAAGACAAGATTACGAAGACTTATAGACAAGATTCTATAAAATATTTGGACTGGCTTGAAGGCTTTTTAAATAGGGGTACGTCTAATAGCGTTAATAATTAAATTTCAGATTTTTTTCCAAAAAAAAGAAGCAGACCTCCTAGTAAAGGAGCAGGCCAGCCCCACCTTATAAAAATGAAAGACGGACGCCCATGGTTTTACTCAACCATGGATTTATGCGAGGTGCCTAGATTCCACCATGACTAAAAATCACTATAAGAATGGGGGAAAGAGGATATAATATCTTGTAGTAGTAGTGGTTAGACAAACCACTTGTTGGAGTGGCTTGTTGGACTGGGCCCATTTTACTAACCCCGTAGTGGAGAGTTGCAGCCACTTCACACATCATACCTGTACATAGTACCACCGAAGCGGGTGTGGATAATTTGTGAGCTAATTAAATCAGAGTATCATGGCATGGGATCGAACCCACGACCTTGATTTGCCGCGATTCATTGATAGCTGGGCGAGTGCCTAGAGTACCTCGACCACACTGGCCCCCCTATATAATATCTAAGTAAGCTTACATATCTGATTTGATTCTTAGAAATGGGAACTTAACTTCAGTTTGGACTTAATTTTGCTTGATGCATCGATTGGTTGTCTCAATCAGTTTACGTGAAAGCAATACGTCGGGAAAGTGTGACGTCACTTACGTAAAAAAAATTGTGTTGTTACGTTGGCTAATCTTGCGCTGGCTCATAACAAACAATATACAAATGGGTTTTATCAGAGCTATTTTATTTTATTATTATTTTTTAATCAATTTTATTACTTTAAGAATTAAAAATGTCTCATTGCTTTGCATTTGGGTCCAACCATAGGGCTTTAAAAGATAAATGTTACTTTTACCGCTTTCCCAAGAAAAAAAATCAATTTTCTGTGTGGCGTAACATCTGTAGGTAAGTTGTCTTATTTATATCTTATTTGTAAGAATTCTTTGTTCTGTCATCTATTAATGTATACATTGATTGGCTTATTAATGATGTGAATGATTATGATTAGGTTAAAAACAGTTATAATAGCTTTTAATAGAATAAAAAGAGGAAAAACTATAAAATGCTCACAGAACACTAGTAAACAATTGTTTGTTATGAGCCAGTAAAAGATAACCTGACAAAAAATCGTGGTGGAGGCCTGACATCACAGCAACCTTCGTCACTTTAAGTAACCTCACTGACGCGAAGTATTGGAGTCCTTATCTACAAACTCCTTATCTTCACTACTTGACTAAATTGTTCCAAATTTGGACATATTTAAAAAATTGCCTATTATTGGGCTGCTTAGTCTTCAGGCAATAGGTCACCTATAGTTATAACTTCACCATATAACAATTACAACACCATAAAATACTATAACAAGAATCACTATACTGAATGTATCATATGTTGTAAAATACGTCTAAAGCGCTGCACACTGCACACGCACACGCCCAATAGTACAATAGTATTGTCAATACACAAAAGAATTGTCAATAATATTGACCGTGTGTGGAGGAATTGGAAGTTGGTATTGATATAATAAAACAGCATTGATGAAAATTTAATTTTTTTGGTTTTCAAACATCAATACTAGAAAGTGGTGGGGATATTGACAATACTATTGATCATGTGTGGTGGTTCAATACTCAGTTCAAATATAAATTTGGTCGAGGTAGGAACTAGAGTTATATTTTTAATTTTAGTGGTTAAATTAACTGAGAGTCGATTCTTTTGCATTTGAACGTAGAACCTGCTTTTAAATTACCTTCTCTCTTGAATTTTCGAGCCTGCCTTTGTTGAGCAAAGTTTTTAACAGTTTTCTGTAATTTTTTACTACGTTTTTATTAGCTTGCTTTCTTGTTTGTTTGTTTGTCCAGTATAAATCTTGTAATCGATGTTTAACTAACATTCCGAGTAGCTAGACATTTGAAACTTTTAGAATAGCTCAGAACACGATGACAATTCATTATTTTAATACATTTAGCCATCTTTCAGCAGAATTTAATTAGTTTTCAGCAAATTTTTCCATATGGAAAGTTAGTTTGGAAAAAATCCTTAAGTTTTTTATTTGTTTTGACATGACCCATATTTACGATCTTCATTTTGACGGGTTTCAAATTTATGATTTTTTTATTTAGTCAACAGAAAATTTAAAGACATAGTAAGTATATAAGAAGTTCTTTTTATCTGGTATTTATGTATATTATTATTATTATTTTGAGAAAAGTATTGAGGAAACAGAAGAAATTGCCAATTTATCTTCCACGCTAATGGCATCTCTCATATTTGTGTTTTGGTGTTTTAAAAGAAGTTCTAGCATTTCTTTGAGGGTATGGAACGTGTGAACGTTCATTCGAAAATAATTGCAATAGTCCGTGGAATCACTTAACGAAATTTCTATACGTGAAAATAATGTTCTCTTCTTTTCATCCAGTCCCTTTCACCCGCACTGTTTACGGTTGATGGAACGTTTGGTTGCATAAAACAATAACAGCGAAATGTACCATTTTTATTTTCTCATATACAGAGAAAGTATTGTGATGGCGCGAAAATTCGATTTTGATGGATTTACACGTTTTGAGGTCCCCTGAAGTGATTTAAAAAATGTCTGTCTACGCAGACGCCTGGAGCCTAAACTACTGGGCCGATTTTGATGAAATTTAGCGTACCTGTTCAGAAAATTCATACCCCGAGGCGATATCGAGAAATACATTTTAGCTCCAAATTTAGGGGTGCTGATACCCCCCAAAAACTCAGATAGATTAAGATTGTGCCCTAATCTTAATCTACATAGAACAGTCTCTTTGTTTTTCCTACTCCATGTTGCTCATTCCGAAATAAAGGGTATTATAAATCGTAATTTGTTGTTAGTTATGTCAGTCCACATTTGTTGCCATTTTTCTTTTAATTTATTCCTAATACTGCTGTTTAGGTCTCTAGCTCTAATAATTAATGTTTTTGTATGAGTACCGTCTGTTATACATGACATTCCGTAGCTGGGCAAGTGCCTAGAGTACCTCGGCCACACTAGCTCCCCTATATAATATCTAAGTAAGCTTACATATCTGATTTGATTCCCAGAAATGGAAACTTATTTTCAATTTGGACTTAATTTTGCTTGATGCATCGATATGTTGTCTGAATCAGTTTGTGTGAAAACCATTGGAGTCCTTATCTGCAAACTGGTTATCTTCACTACTTGACTAAATTGTTCCAAATTTGGACATTGTTCAAGTGGAATGTTACCTTTAAACTCTGCCAGAGACTGGCCAGATCGGAAGGAAGAGATGACGGCCTCTGGGTCGCCTCCCTGCTCAGCACTCTCAGCAGACATTCAGCCGCTGACTCGCGCTGAAAATAAAAACAACATTTATACTCAGTCAGCAACAAAACATAACAACCATTATTTAACAATGCCATTTTTGAGCAGGTATTATAGCAGCTTGCTTAGACAATCTGTTGCGGCATATTTTGAAAACATTACTCATAGAATTAGAAAAATTGATGTATTAAATGTTCTTTTTCCGTGGTAGGCTGTGAAATAGTAACTTTAGAGCCTAAAAAACATAGCTAAAATCAATTTACGTGGACTTAAAAAATCTTTTCATTACTCCTAGCTGTAAAGAAAAAATATTTTACGTCCTAGGACGAAAATGTTTTTCTTTCCTGCTGGTAGTTATCAAAACTTCCGTTTTTAGCGCTTTAATCTTTGTAGAAATGCTTCTTAGTACAATTAAAATCCGCTAGATGTCAATACGTTTTATTTATCTTTTGCTATAGTGTAACCTCTTTTTAAGGTTTCTTTTTTTTAAATCATAAGTATGTTCTAATATTTGTTATTATTATATTGATTATTGATTAATATTTAATGCTTTTCATTGTCTGCTACCTCGAAAAAAATAGCAAATTTTTACTGCTACCTTGGCAATATTCACTGTCTGTAATTACCGCGGTAAAGAAAAAACTCACTTCACAGCCTAGTAACATAATATACTCTTATGTATAAAGATTATTATTCAATTAAGGTATTATAAAAAAAATAATAATTTTTTTTTTTTTCGTAGATCGTCTTGTGAAAGATAGTTTTTGTATATGGTCTACGCCTGCACCTAGATTACAGTACGGTTGTTCTGCGTATGTTATTATTTTTTTTTTATCAATTTAATTAACATAAAATGAACCTGACATGTTTTGATTGATTTATTAATAGCCTTATTGGAAGAGACAAATAATATTAAAAGAAATCTTGTGTTTTGGATTCTTAAGATTTAAGAATACTCCTGCTTCATCAATATAAACGGTGAGCTGAATAGGGACTAAAGTACCAGTAAATTTAACGAAGAATATGTTCATATCCATTTTATTTTTGGCATCGTAAAAATAATTGCTTAAGTGACTAAAGCAGTAGTACAGTCAATCTATTAAGATAAAAGGCTGTCTGCGACAAAAATTCAAGACTACTTTTTTTCATGGATTGCTTAGCTCCAACTTTGCGGGGCTGTCCTGAAGGCGGAAATCTGCGTATTATTGGCTTATGATAATATAGGAAAATTTAGGTTTAGAATTTGGATGGGTGAAAAAAAAGGTACTTTCAAATTCGGGACAAGCTATCATTAACGTCAGAGAAAATCATTCTCCTGCGTAGCTTAGTTGGTAGAGCGCTATACTGGAAATATAGAGGCCCGTGGTTCAAATCCCGGCGCTGGAGTGTTTTTCTCTGTCTGTTTCCCGTAGTTAATAATAATTATAATTTTATTTAAATTAAACATTAATTATGTTTTATCAGTAGCTTGTTGAATAAATCGTTTAATTTCTTTAATGGTGAGTACTTTTGATTTTTTGGGAGTATATCCTTCATTTTTCTGCTTAAGAAAAGCTAGATTAAAATAAATCTAAACACAAACAAAATCAGAGGTTATGACACTCAGTGGTAAACACTGTTACTTTCTCTGCCTAGGCAGAGATAGTATTTTCCTGACTGTTTTAACTACTTTCCTGCCTGTTTTATATAATTTTATGACAAATCAGCGAAATAATACTTTCTAGCCTAAAAGCAGTTAAGTAATGTTTAATTTTGCTGCCGTGAGTAGATAATAGTACATTACGCGTCGAGTGTGGAAAGTAGCATTTTGCATGCGAGTGTGGAGTTTGCACCCGAGCGACAGCCAGGGTAGTAAAACCACACGAGCAATGCAAAATGCCGTTTTCCCACGAGTTGCGTACCGTACTTTATCTACGATTGTTAGATTTAAATAATAAATTCAGAAAAAAATAAACTTGCTGTATGTAAGTTCGTATCTCTTCTTTTGATAAAGATGGCATTAATCTTGAGTTGTATTTTTTGCCGAATTAATTATTTCTGAAGGAGTATTATTCTCTACATACTTTGACGAAGCCACTTGATTCATTCATTGTTTTTCACTAAAAACTCGATATATACAGTTACTTTAATAAAAGAATAGCAAATTAGTTTTGTAAAATGTAAACAAACTCGCTAATCGTGCGTAAAGCTGAAGAATTCCTCTTCTTTACCGCGCAAGCGTGGTAAAGAAGAGGAATTCTTCAGAACCATGAGACGCGCATGCGCAATGAATACAAGTACGTAAATAATCACTTTCTACGCATCAAAACAGAGATATAATGTTTATATTTCGTATCAATCGTAGATAAAAACAATTACTGTACTCTTGAAGAGCTTTCCAACGACATGTATAATGAAGGGTATGTACTATTTTGACATTTGTACCCCATACTTCCGCCTTTCGGACAGTCCCACAAAGTTAGAGTTAAGCTTTTCTTATGTGCTCCAAGCGATTCACAAAAAAAAGTAAAGTCTCGAATTGTTGTCGCACAAATTTACAGATTCACTGCAATACAGTCATGAAATCACTAAAAACTTGTTTATAGCAAATATTTGGAATGTAGCAATGTGTGGACAAGGGAAACAAAAAGTAACAAAATATTGAATAAAGAAAACAAAATATTTTCTACTTTCCTCTGACTTCTCAAAGAACAACAACTGTATTAAAATTAACCGACCAAAACAAGCGTTAGTAACTACAAAAAGATAAAAACCTTTTCTTGAGTTGTTAATACTTACTTTTTTTTGTGAAAAAAGTTTTGGCAAAAACAATTAGTTGAGGAAAATTTATGGAGTCATTGCTATTTATTTTCTTTTTCTACTTGTTTCTATTTTGTGGATCACTGTGTACTTGCTTTGTTACTGTCGGTCAGATGACGTTCAAGTGATAAATTGTAGATTTATAGTGTGTGAGTCGGTGTGTCGGAGTGCCAGGGAATGTGTCAAAATGACTGCAGTGAACACCAGGGTGGAGGCTTCTTAACTCTAGTACAGTTAGTCTGTCTGTATGACTTGTTTGGCACCGAGGTGTCCGTCTGTATGATATGTTTGGCACGACGTACAAGGTAACGACACCTCGGCGCCATGCCCATCTTGATTAAATACTAACTGGATTCCCATACTTCGTTACGGAGTCACTTATTTTTAATTTGATACGTTTATAAATTAGTTGAGAGCCAGCGTGGCCGTGCGGGTTAAACCACGTCTGCTCGGCCATCACTGAATCTTGAGTGGAACGAGACGGGGTTCGATTCCTCGCCGTGACAGTCTGATTTATATGGCTCACTATTGATCACATCATACTCGCTTCGGCGGTACAAATGTACATATGTATGATGTGTGAAGTGGCTGGAACTCTCTACCGCGGGGCGTAAAAAGGGCCTAAGTGATGGCCTAATTGCAAGGTTCGAACAAGTGGTTCGTCCTACCCGTTCTAGTAGGAAGTACTAGACTACTACTACTACTACTACTACTATAAATTACCACCAAGAAAAAGAATTATATGGCTAATTATTATGGCAAGCCACAGCTAATACATGATTTGGTAAGAAGTAGAAGAAAGACAATAAATAATTCATGTAAACGCACTAATAACCAAAATCAGCATTTATTGAATCAATTATAATCAATTACTCTGTCATCTCTTCCGGGTCCTGAGGGTATAAATAAACAAGTAAAGCGAGCTTCACGTAAGTACGTGAGGCGATAATCACCGGTTTCTGTACGATTAAGTTAAAATTATTAAGTGTAAAATTATAATATTTGCATATTCATTTTCTACACTTTAAGACCTTTAAATTGATGTATACCATGTCATGATAACTAAAAACTTCTTTTTTTTAGTCGCCCGCCATATTGGCCGCCATCTTGGAAATAATAAGTGTGAAAACTCCAAAAAGTGTACAGTTGTCCCAAATTCAGAGATCCACCTGTGTGCCGAATTCCATGTTCCTAGCTATAGTAGTTGATGAATTGAAACATGCCAACGGACAGACAGACAGAGCCGTTTTATAAGGTTTCTTTTCGTACATCGTACAGAAACCTAAAACTAAGTTTTTATATCCATATGCGATATTTCAGCCATTATTTGGGCCATTATTAAGCTTAATATAATCTTTAAGAACATCCAAAAAACTACTTATTTTTGGAATAATCCTAAATTATTCAAAACATCACAGTACTACCTTTTTCACTAAAACTTATACATATTTTGTCATAAAAAGTAACAATTCTTTAAAAATACTTTTCTCAAAGAGAAAATCGTGTGTATATTGTGAGTTATCTAATCCATATGACTAGTTAGAATTCCAACATACCCAGTAAGGGCTTTAGTGCATATTAACTTTATCGCAAATTAAAGGATCCGACCATCTTAGAATGTAAAAAGGAAGAAATTAAAAATAACCCCTGACAAAATTTGAGGGGGGAAAAGTCAGTGGATTGGAAACGTCATATTTACCCATAGGCGGCTCTAGAGCGATATATTTGGGGGGGCTAACACCACCGGGGGAGGGGGGGGGTGGAATTCCCTCCCGGGGGGGGGGGGGGGGTCCGGGGGCGGATTATTAGGCCGCCCCCGGCCTAATAGTACCTAATGTAATAGTTTTGAGCAGCAGACGTTTTTAACTGTCACAGAGCATTTATTCAAGCCAACAGACACCAAACACATCCAAGCTATTAACCAAATAATAATTGTAACATTGTGTCAAGATTAAACAACAATTATTTACTTTAGTATCTTTTTTTCATCAATGGCATTTATCAATGATTTATTTTCTGTTTTCAACCGACGAAAACGAAGAAATAGATTATTTTCGGGAACGCCGTTTTCTGGGGTTTTATTTGTTCAAAATTGGTTGAGTTTGCAATTATTTTGGGTTAATTTTCCAAATATTTGTTTACCTAGCTGAAGAAACCAAGAAAACCCATGAAAAACATTTTTTCGACCCTTGCGGCGTTTACTGACAACGCACCGAAAATATCGTTTCCGTGAGATAAAATATATCTTCCAAAAAATCGTTTTTAAAAACGTAATAAAAATAAAAAAGTAATAATTTATCAGAGAGTGATTTTAATTTCTATTGATTAGGTGTTAGAGAGCAAGAAATGTACAATAACAATTTGAGCAAACTAAAAATATATTTATAATTTTACTTATACAAAATATAGCTTGAACTAACGCAAAAATCTAAACCAAATGCAGTTTGCTTGGCTTCATTGCAAATATTCTGACATCATCTTCACTGGATATGGTTTCAGGAAAAAATGCAAAAGTAATGCAACTATTGTATGCAACTAATCTAGAAGTTTACCGATCAGTAATACAACAATGGTATGGCTCGCATTATGTTTATGTATACCTATGTAGCCTTTCCTTTTACAATTTTTTGAACTTCTCAATATTTTTGGGGGGGCTTAGCCCCCCCAAGCCCATACCTTCGGCCGCCTATGTATTTACCAAAAAGGAAAATCTATGTATAAATTGGTTTTATGGATGAAAATTAGGAAATTCTTCTTTTACCAGATAAATCAAGAGAATCCATGATTGAAAAAAGTGCGTAGATGTTACTCATCATAAAGAATTTAGAGAGACTGTCTCTTCACGCTAAATTATATTCTTTATCAAAGTTTCATAAATTATCAATTTATGCTTTTCGACAGATTAAGAATCATGAATAAAGTTTATTAAGCATAATTTAAATTTGGTACTATATTGGAATAAAACGTTAGAGACACTCATATTCGACAAATTATTATACACAGATATAAAAATAAAAACTTAATTTTAGCAAAGAAAAACTAACCACAATTTTTTACAATGTTAGGTCTAAAAATATTATATTTTTTTAAATAAACAAGCTTTAATAATAAAAATTTTAATTAAAAAAAAATAAGCTTTTATTCTTATTCTTCTCAGCAAACCCTTTCGTAACAACAAAATATTTGTGAGATTAGGTAAAACGGAACGATTACCTTGTACTCAAACTTGTAGAACGAATTCATCATATTTTACAAACTGGATACAGAAAAGCAAGGTCTACTCAGTATTAATTTACTTGGTTACTCGCCATAGGGAACCAACTATGTGGCAAAAATTTAATAGGTTACCCACCCTACATTATCCCACCACTTATAAGGAATTATTCTGTCTAAATAACTATTAAGACAAAGGGATATTTAGTCCCAAGAACTTAAAGACGAAGGAACTTCTGTTTATATACGCGATAATATCCCTTGGTCTAATTAACTATTAAAACAAGAAAATATTTATAAATTAATTTGGAAATATTAACCAAGATAATGAGTGCCAGATAAGTCTCATCCAAGCAATGTTACCTCATACATAATAAATATTTGATGAAATGAAATTTAGTGAAATATCGAAGATATCTTTCAGCTTTCTGGAAGATAGTAGGTAGGGATAGTTTACTACAGTGGCGTATCCAGGGGGGCACAGGGGGCACGTGCCCTTTTCTTGTTACCATTACGAATCCCCCCCCCCTAATTTAAACTGACTTAAAATGTGCCCCCTCCTGACCTAGCCGCTGGATACGCCACTGGTTTACTATTAACCCGATGATATAATCATAATCTATGTCTAAAGTACAACTATGCCTTCAATAATATCTATTGGTGTTGAATTTATTTTAAATCTAATCTTTAAAAATATAAGGAAGCCAAATAACTAAAAAAAAAAAAAAGCAAAGAAAAAAAAACAATAGAATCACTCAAATCAAGATAAAAAAATAAGAAACCATTTTATCTGCAATCAATTTTAATTTGAACCGGCTATAAACACCAAGCAGTCATCAGTGTCTGTGAAAGCTTACAGACTGCTACGAAGGTAATCAGAATCGTGCATTTTTTATCCCTTTGCTAAGAATTGAACCCGGCACCTAGATCTCTAGATGATAAATATCTAAATTAATACTACTACTACTACTACTAATCCTTGGTGGTACAAGCCCCGTGATGATTAGATATGTAACTAGCTGAAACACTCGGCGTTGCCCAGGGGACGGAGGATGGGGTTGGGGGAGGAGGGAGGGGGGTGAGCTCGAAATAAAAGTGTAGATTTGCATAAAATACAAATTCTCACACAATTTCTTTATGTGTGTTGAAATGATCTATTATTTTGACCCTATGACTTTATTTCGTATCCCCATCGGTTATAGCTTAGGCATTGCTGACATAGATTTAGTGTAATGTCCATACATGTTTGTACATTGTTTATAAATGTTTATGTTTGTACATGTCATACATGTTTTTTCACACTTTCTTTTAATTTTCTACACTTATAGCGTGACTAGAATTATCAAATTGGGCAAACTTATGGCAGTTATATGTGCCAATATGCCTGCCGAATTTATTGATTAGCATCTTAGTGTGTCAATATTGGTATGATAAGTTAACAAATTACTTAAAATAAAAAAATATATCTGTCTAAGTCAGGGGTGGGCTACCTATTTGCCTACAAGGTCGCACTGCCAGATTAGACAATCGTGAAGGGCGCACGCTCACATGCCGGTGGTTGTTAGTTATTTTGTTAAACCATTGTAAATGAAAGTTGTTTAAGGAAAACAGCCGTCTGATTTTTATTTTTATTTTTATTAAATTTTTATTGGATTAAATATTGTTTTAGATTAGACATTAATTATGTTTATCTCCAGTAGGGAGAAAATCTTATGATTTTGAATTAGTTTAGAGGGACTGAAGTAAGTCTTTTCTTCCCTGAACTCAAAAAGTAGGGAGAAGAAGTAAAAGTAGGGCAAAAAAGTAAGGATTGCCAACTTAATTATTTTATAAATAGTAGAGAATGAAAGGCTAATGTAGTGAGGGTGTAGAAATCTGGTTGGCGACACTGCTTTTTCGACTTTGTTTATCATTGCTGTTAAACCTGCACCTAAATAACCTTCTATTTGAGTTTAACTGCATTTCTTATGTTTGTTTTTAATAAAGAATCTCTTATATCTGCTATTAAAATAATAAATAAAAACTGTGCAATGGATGAAAATGTAGTAAAGTGCTATAATTCCCATCGAGATAACTATCTCCCTTGGCTGCGCCTCGGGAGCTAATTAGCGTTATTCCCTCGGCTGCGCCTCGGGTATTAAAAAGTCTAATACTCTCGGATTCACCTCGGGATTTAGGAACCATGGCTCCTTCGGCTTCGCCTCAATAACCAACTTTTTCGCTCAGATAATAATGGCTAACTTTCCTCTCTAGGTGCATAAATAACTACATATTTATTTTAGTGCTAATTATCATAATATATAGGTTGATAAAACCAATTTTATAACAGAGATTTCCCTAAAAACGGTTTCTTATTTTTATACCTTTTATACAACAAAAAGCATTTGATTAATTAGGCGAAATCGATAGCTGATTTTGACAAATTAAGCAGGGTACTGTAGACAACGCGGGGAGAGAAGCTTCAAGCAAGTCTTGTGCGAATTCTTGGTTTACCTCGAAGTCTTTGAGTTGCTCCTCCAGGGACGTGGTCGATGTTTGTTTATCAGATAAGGATAATCGTTTCCTACTACAGTCTAGACAGTTTGATTTCTCTGCTTGTTTTTCTTTTGGAATGATCTCTTCCACCTTGAAATCCAATAACATCTCTTCATTATTACAGAAGAGCAAGCTCTATGACAAAGAGTGAATTTTGCTTCCGAGCTTACCAAAGGCAACGGAAGCTATGTGATCGTTCTGAAGAACGAAAATATTTTATGTCTCCTCCTAAGATTTTTCTAACCCCACCCCTTACCGTTAAGTTGATATATAACAGTCATAAATAGAACGTTTAAATCAAACTTTCTGGCACCGTTTTTACTTTCTCATATAAAGAGAAAGTATTGTGATGGCGCTAAAATTCGATTTTGAGATTTTGATGGATTTACACGTTTTGAGGTCCCCTAAGTCCAAAAAAGTGGTTTTTAAAAAATGTCTGTCTGTCTTCTATGCAGACGCCTGGAGCCTAAACTACTGAGCCGATTTTGACGAAATTTGGCATACATGTTCACAAAAATCATACCCCGAGGCGAAATCGAGAAATGAATTTTAGCTTCAAATTTGGGGGCGCTACCCCTCAATAACTCTGATAAAACGTGAAAAAAAATATTTCTCGAAAACGGTCCCGACGATTTTGATTAAAAAATTCTAAAATGTAGTCTATTTGAATACGAATCCAACGATATAAGCCGTTTTCCCGGGAAAAATCTAGTTCCTGAGAAAAAAACGCGGACGGAGAGAGCCCGGGTTCGATTCCCCGCCCAGGAAAAGTTATTTTTATGATACATTTTGATGAAATGTATAATAATATTTAAATGTACATTTGAAAACTAATAAATGGAAACACTGGGCTAAGTAATTATAAACTCGTATATGAGAAAGTTTGTCTGAGTTGTCTCGGACCGATTTTTTAAAAATAATTTTGCTTCATGTTAATTTCAATTTTTTTGGGAAACGTGAAAATAACACAAAATCACATTTTTGCGGCATCAATATTTTCTCTATATTCATATACATACGTAAATAAGAAAGTAAAAATGGTTAAATAGTTTTCTGTAGGTTTTATCACCACCTTTTCGTAAGTACAATTGCCCATTGATAAAAATACAATTATGTTATTCCCCTCGTTTGTGGCTATGAATCACAGAAGAATACATCCCTGGGTTTTACACCTGTTTTTTTTTTTTTTTTTTTTTATACCATTGCATTACCTATATTTATTTGAAACCTCGTCTTCCTCCCTTGATATTAGTCAGAATGTTACCTGAACGCCCAACTCCAGCCACCGATTACCCTAAATCGATCATGTGAACTTCTTTCGAAAAAATGTATCTAGACATTTAAGTTCCCAAAGGTTCATTAGCATTAACTTCCATTTTAGTAATAACACTATATAGTCTTATTACTATAATTAAATGGATTTTTTTTTTAAAAATAATTAGCTTTAAGGTATAAAACCAACCCAAATAAAATATGATTAAACATTTATTTTTGAGAGAAGAAATAATCGTCGGTTTCATAAGATGTGAAATAAATGAAAAAAGTCCAGTCATGCACCATGACTTAATGAGCGAATTTTGCAAAGAAATCTGCGTATTATTGGCTTATGATAATATAGAAAAATTATGGTTTAGAATTTGGATGGGTAAAAAAAAAAAAAAAAATGGTACCCAGGGGTACGGGGTACAAAAGTCAAAATAGTATATCCCTTCAAGATGCATGTCGTTGGAAAGCTCTTGAAGAGTACAGTAATTGTTATGTACACTTTTGTCATAGTTTCCTATAACAGGGAGGTAAAATAAAAAAAATCGTTTTTATGCCATTTTTGATCCAAAATTGTCCAAATTTGACCCCTAAATAGACACCAAAAATTCTGGCCAACGAACTCATCCTTTCTTTTGATATTATTGACATTTTAAAACTTGTTTGGATTTTTTAAGTGCATCCTAGCGTGAGATATCGTCTGGAGACACATTCATATAAATACATACATAAATATACATACATAAAAAAAGTGTTAAATTTCAGGAATCGATTAAGGATCTAAAACGGCTTCTATGGAGAAAATTTTCAAAAATTCGCATTACAAAAATTTTGAAGCCATTGCAATAGCTTAATTTTCTTTGAAAATTCGCTAAAGGGGGGTCGGATTGTACTTCGTTTGACAACATTTAGGGACGATTATGATCTGGACTTGTGTGCATAATTATGCTAAATATATGCAACTTTCAAATATCTCTGCAATTAATATCCCAACTCACATTTAGCATTGACGATTTTACTGGTCTTATGTTACTTTGCTTTGTAAGTTTCATTGCACGTTTCCGTTACCCCGATTTTGAACCACTTCCCGTATTTCAATCTTCCCCAAATTTTGCACATGGAAACAACTAAGGTAAAGAATACAGAAACCAAAAAAAATGGCGTCATATTTCTTTGCTTTTTAAGTGTCATCGCACACCTATTACCCCAATTTTGAACCACTTTCCGTCTTTCAATCTTCCCCAAATTTTGCACATGGAAACAACTAAGGTAAAGAATACAGAAACCACAAAAAAAAGTTAAAAATAAGACCAGTTTTCAAAAATGGTATGTTTATATTAATTATTAGTAAAGATGGTAAGAGTATCTTGAAAGAAGATTTTGTCACCTGGTTAATTGTAGCAGAGAAAGAATGTTGCTAAATTAAATATAATAGATTAAACACTGTGCAAAAATAACTTAGCAAGTGAAGTTAGTTTCAGCTGATAAAACAAACTAGAATAAATAATTCTTTCTTATCATGCCATTTTCTTATCATTTCAATAGTATATTACGATTAA
The DNA here is from genome assembly GCA_951217055.1 of Gerris lacustris. Lineage (NCBI taxonomy): Eukaryota > Metazoa > Arthropoda > Insecta > Hemiptera > Gerridae > Gerris > Gerris lacustris. The sequence goes on along the minus strand of OX578283.1, from coordinate 5,062,318 downwards.
TGTCCTAATACATAATAATATGAACAAGTTAATTTTGCTTCCGAGCTCACCGAAGGAAATAGTCCCCAGGCCACCATAAGAAGTGAGTCGCTGATTGATAAAGTTTTCTTACCTTATGGAATCGCTTATTTATGCCTTGTCCACCGATGAATTGGGTATATGGCAACTGGGCGCTGGGCCATTTCTTTTTTATTGACATGCCAAACATGCCCCTCTGCGGGAACATTGAAAAGAGATAGATAAAGTTTTGATTTTCACAGGATCGTTTAATTAAATTGTTTAAAAAAAACAGTGGTACACGTGGCCACCGATAAGAGTGGGTCGTTTGGGGTGTCCACCGCCCCAAACATGTCGCTCTGCGGGGACGCTGAAAAGTAAACGGCCCACTCGTATCGGTGGTCACCTGTACCACTGTTTTCTAAATAATTTAATTAAACGATCCTGTGAAAATCAAAACTTTATCTATCTTTTTTCAGTGTTCCCGCAGAAGGGCTTGTTTGGCATGTCAACAAAAAAGAAATGGCCCAGCACCCAGTTGCCATATACCCAATTCATCGGTGGACAAGGCATAAATAAGCGATTCCATAAGGTAAGAAAACTTCTTATGGTGGCCTGGGGACTATAACGGAAGCTCTGTGATTGTTACATATTCTTTTCCTACTGTTCAAGACCTTTGAAACGATGTAAAACATGTCACGCTGTCTAAAATTATATTCTCAGTGACAGGATCTTAAAAGAATTGAAAATCCACACGGGATCATTCTAAAGCTAAGTAGACAAGTATGATTTGTGTTAGGTTTAAAGATTAATCGAATTAATTAAACATAATTTCCTAAACATGCGCATTAACTATGCATTATAAATATAATTAATCTACTTGATAGAAATACTCTGAAATGCACTTTAAATTTTAGAAAATTTGCCAAATTCTAGAGTGATCTCATGTTAACTAGTCAGACATTTTAAATGTTTTCTTCTTAAGATCTTGCAGTATTTCTCTCTCTTATTCATGTAACATGCAGTGGATACATTAAAATTTAACTTTTTTAAAAATTACGATTATTCTTCTACACTCTTTAATAGCTCAAATTAAAGATAACAAGTTAAAAAAAAAATCTAATGACACTTATTATTTTAATTTTTATTAATATTATGACATAACTACTTTTTTCATTGAGAATTTAAAAAAAAAAAATGGATCATTAAAAATTAAATGAGGACATTTATTAAGTCACCTTAGTAACTTGTCTTTTACTTTCATCAATAAATAAAAATTTGTTTTGAGATCCACTATATTAATAGGTAATTTGTAAATAACATTTATAATTAACTACCAATTAATGTGGAACATAGCTTCCTCGCGTCCGATCACGTACTGAATTTATGTTATGATTTTACACCCCATTATTGTCTAATTAGTTTAATGTTCCCCCCCCCCCTTTTCGCTTCCGAGTTTACCGTTTACCGAAGGTAATAGAAACTATGTGATCGTTCTGACAATGATTTATTTTTATATCATCGATTTCGAAAATTCCAATGAAAATATCATGGAACCTTCTTTACTTTCGACAAAGCATCTACATTTTTTAAAAAATAAATTATATAATTATTTTTGAAGATGTAGGTGCAAATAAATGTAAGTTTGTGGGCATTTGAAAGAGAAACAAATGGGCGTAGAAGGTTGAAACTCATATGGGATCAACAAATTGCTATTTTTGACCTACTATCAAATTGTCAAAATCTGTCAAAAAAATATGTTGGTTCACAAAAAATGAACGACAAACATTCAGACGAGTAGTTTTTAAGATATGTTGGTTCACAAAAAATGAACGACAAACATTCAGACGAGTAGTTTTTAAGATATGTTGGTTCGCAAAAAATGAACGACAAACATTCAGACGAGTAGTTTTTAAGATATGTTGGTTCGCAAAAAATGAACGACAAACATTCAGACAAGTAGTTTTTAAGATATGTTGGTTCGCAAAAAATGAACGACAAACATTCAGACGAGTAGTTTTTAAGATATGTTGGTTCACAAAAAATGAACGACAAACATTCAGACGAGTAGTTTTTAAGATATGTTGGTTCGCAAAAAATGAACGACAAACATTCAGACAAGTAGTTTTTAAGATATGTTGGTTCGCAAAAAATGAACGACAAACATTTAGACGAGTAGTTTTTAAGATATGTTGGTTCGCAAAAAATGAACGACTAACATTCAGACAAGTAGTTTTTAAGATATGTTGGTTCGCAAAAAATGAACGACAAACATTCAGACGAGTAGGTTTTAAGATATGTTGGTTCGCAAAAATTTAACGTTAAACAGACAGACACGGAACCAAAAATGTTCCCTGATGTCTGAAACGTCTCAGAATTTAGAAATTGGAGAAATAACAAATCTTTACTCTTCGGAACGATCACATAGCATCTGTTACTTTCGGTAAGGTGGAAAGCAAAAATGACACTTATTTTAAAGAAAATATTTATTTGGAAAGCATTTACTGGAATTTAGGTGTTATTTTAACTCTATTTCTCGTCTAAGATTAAAAGAAAATTTCACAGGGTGAACTCTGTTGGCTAGAGGTGGTTAGAGGTGGTTAGAGATGGTTAGAGGTGGTTAGAGGTGGTTTGAGGTGGTTTGAAGTTGTTGGAGGTGGTTAGAGATGGTTAGAGGTGGTTAAAGGTGGTTAGAGGGGGTTAGAGGTGGTTAGAGGTGGTTTGAGGTGGTTTGAGGTGGTTAGAGGGGGTTAGAGGTGGTTAAAGGTGGTTAGAGGGGGTTAGAGGTTGTTAGATTAGTTGTTATTTTAACTCTATTTCTCGTCTAATAGTTAAAGAACATTTCATAGGGTAAACTCTGTTGGATAAAGGTGATTTATTTTCGAACAGGTAGCTTAAATATTTGCTCTTTTTTAACTTGGAATCGAGTAAAAGCGTGGAATCGTGCGTAGCTTTATTTTCAACCCGTGTTGCAAATCGCGTCTGATAATGAGGACGGTGGTTTGGGTTTTATATTTAGAGTCGAGACACCTGCCTCGGAGCCGAGAAATAGAAACCTAATCTAATCAGAGAACTCAGACTCTTGATTCCGGGCTCCGGAAATACACACCGCATTTCAATTTCATTATAGTATCGATCCCTCTGCCACTAATCATTATTAAATCAAAACATTTAAATATAGTTTTAGATCTAAAAGAAACAACGATGTACGTTTAGAATCTATCATTCGTTTATAAATCAACATGATATAATTATAAGCCCAAACGTTATAATTTTACTGTCAACATCTTTAGCAGCTAATGTTTAGTTTAAACATTATATACTTTAGTTGAAGTATGGCCGCTCCCTGACTTGTCGGTACGGTATCGGTAAGCTAGTATGCCGATGCGGTAAGATTCTTTACCGAGCGCCTATATCTTACCGATTCGGTACAGATTCTTTACCGCGCGGTAAGGAATCGGTAAGATATAGGCGCTCGGTAAAGAATCTTACCGCATCGGCATACTAGCTTACCGATACCGCACCGATACCGTACCGACAAGTTAGTGAGCGGCCTAAGTCTGCATCTTCCGGAGAGGCCAACTTTCAGAGATAATGAAAAACCAACATTTCCAAGTCTGAGTGTTATTAGAAAATGATCAACTCTCATTAATAACAACTCTCTTAGGAGTTTGACGCCTGGAGAACTCGGAGAGTGTCATTATAGCAACTGATCAATTGTCATTATTAACAACTCTCTTGGGAGTTTAATGCTTCGAACCCAGAGAGTCATTAGAAAATGATCAACTGTCATTAATAACAACTCGCTTGGGAGTTTGATGCTTCGAACTCTGAGTGTCATTAGCAACTGATCAACTCTCATTAATAACGACTTCCTTGGGAGTTTGATGCTTCGAACTCTGAGTGTCATTAGCAACTGCAGTCTATAAGATTAGAGTTGGCACAATCGAAGACGGGAAAATTTTGAGAGGGAAACGATACTATTGGTCCGCCATCTTAAATGCAACTTTAGAAAAAAAATGCCCTACTCTACCCCTGTTCCACAAAAAAAATATAACATGGCAACACTGATTTTCCCTTTTTATAACCCCAAAACTACCTCCACGTTAGTTGTTTCCCGCCTTCGATTGTGCTAACTCTAATCTTATAGACTGTAATCAACTCTCTTGGGAGTTGGAAGTTTCGAACCCAGTGAGGCATTAATATATAGCTAATCACTCTTTAATCATTCCTACATCAATTATCATGAGCAAACCCCTTGGGAATCCATGTCTGCAATAGATTTTGGAATAGGAAAATTGATCTGTTTGACCCTTTTCTTAAATAAAATTATAGTTTTTAGTTTTGTAGTGTTTGATTTATTTTCCATAATTCTTGATAGATTAATTAATTTTATTAATTTAAATTGTTTAGGTGCAGTAGAGTAAATTGGCTTGGATGAAACGAAATTGTATGTAACGAAGTATGTGATTCAAGACTCGTCGAAGTGAAAGATGTTTTATAGGGAAATTAATTTCCGACTAAAGCCGGGAGTTGTTTTGCCTGTAAAAAAATCTTTTACTTAGACGAGTCTCGATTCACCGACCTCTAATTCTGCTAGCATGAGTGCTAACCATTGCGCTACGGAGGTAGATGATTTTTAAATACACAGAATTGGTATATAAGCGTAATATTATATACATTATAACAATATAACATACATATCAATGTTGTTTTCATGTTTTTTCTTCATTATTCGCTAAAATGTTATATAATTTTTTATATTTTTCAATTAAATTCCACATAACCATTTCTTAATCCTGAAATAATAAAATCTTCAACAAATGCAAAGAGAGCAAGGCATAAAATCAACTGTTTCTAGAACTAAAGTTTAACTTCTAATGCGTGAGAGTCTCACACATATTGTTTTAAATATTTAAGTTATAAGGAAGGTCAGTGGACATGACTCTTAACTCATATTTTAGGTTAATATTATTGTAATAATTATATCATTTCTTAGCTGAACTAAAAGTAACTAATAATTAATCATATATGTATTACCATTTTTTTTTAAGTTATCAAGTAATTTAGGGCTTACCGCTGACTCAGGGTAATCTGACTGGGGTAGCTGAGGAGTGACTTCAGATTTCTCTGGAATATCTTGGAGCCTGGAGACTGGTTGCTCGGGCATATAGGGCATGTCCGTGGGAGGACCCAGTGGAATATCCCCTCGGTTATCTTCCAGTCTCGTCTCCACCTAGGGCACAAAACTTGAGTATGATAAATCATTCTAGATTCAAAATTAAATTATATTAATTAATATTCCAAGTGATTCACTACGGAAATATCAAATATAATTTTATAAAATTGTACGCAAAAATAAGTTCTCATTGTCCTTTAAATTTTATACCGCGAATAAAAGTCATTACACTATGTTTTGCTGTAATATCAAGTGATCATAACAAAAAAAAAACATCGGTCAGAGACAACTCAGACGAACTTTCTCATAAGCAATATTTAATGTGCGCAGACGGTAGAAATTAATATGGAACAATCTGTGCTCCACTTATGATAAACTATCCATATTATTTTCAAAAATGAATCGGTACTTTTAAAGACATAGGTGTTAATAAAAAAAGCTTGTGGAAGAGAAACAAATGGGTGCAGAAGTTTGACAACAATGTGGAACCAACAATGGACTGATCAACTGATCACGTCCAAATTATTCTTCAGTGTAGCTCAGTGGTAGAGCACTATACTGGAAATATAGAGGCCCGTGGTTCAAGTCCCGGCGCTGGAGTCTAGTTTTCTCTGTTTATCTCCTTTTGTTAATAATAATTATAATTTGATTTAAATAAAAATTTAAACTCCGTATTATGTATACTACCTAAAATTTAAAAATAAAAAAAAGTTTGTGGAAGAGAAACCAATGGGTGCAGAAGACGTCCTTCCATCCAAATTACATTAAAATCGGACAAGTAGTATTTAAGATGTGTTGGCTCGAAATAATGTTGATATACAGACAGACAGCCTCGAGACCAAAAATATTACCTGATGTCTGAAACGAATTTTTCTCAACATTTTTAATTCGGAGACAAACAAAAAGCTTCCGAAAGCTTCGCTAAGCTAGGAATCTAAACTATATTTTATCTGTAAAAATTTCACTCTTATTTAATTACATTTTAACTTATTTTCTCTGTGTTAAGACTATGTATATAAATTTGCTTTATCAGTTTTGCTTTTGAGATTACGGATGGTAACGGAAGCGTTGTAATGGTTACTCTGCTGGAGGAACATTATTTTGTCTTCCAATTCAACATTTTTCCAACCATAATACGTTTTAGACATTTGGGAACATAAAACGGTCGCTCTACCAACATTATTGCGATTATTTAAGCCTAGAATTTATTTTTTCGTGTTCGGTGAAATTTGGATAATGTATCCAAGACAGCCTACAGGTGGTCCCATGGTAATTTTGATAATGTATCCAAGTCAGCCTACAGGTGGTCCCATGTTAATTTGGGTAATGCATCCAAGTCAGCCTACAGGTGGTCCCATGTTAATTTGAATAATACATCCAAGTCAGCCTACAGTTGGTCTCATGTTAATTTGGATAATGTATCCAACTCAGCCTACAGGTGGTCCCATGTTAATTTGGATAATACATCCAACTCAGCCTACAGGTGGTCCCATGTTAATTTGGATAATGTATCCAACTCAGCCTACAAGTGGTCCCATGATAATTTGGATAATGTATCCAAGTCAGCTTACAGGTGGTCCCATGTTGATTTGGAGAATATATCCAACTCAGCCTACAGGTGGTCCCATGTTAATTTGGATAATGTATCCAACTCAGCCTACAAGTGGTCCCATGTTAATTTGGATAATGTATCCAAGTCAGCCTACAGGTGGTCCCATGATAATGTATCCAAGTCAGCTTACAGGTGATCCCATGTTGATTTGAAGAATATATCCAACTCAGCCTACAGGTGGTCCCATGTTAGTTTGGATAATGTATCCAACTCAGCCTACAAGTGGTCCCATGTTAATTTGGATAATGTATCCAAGTCAGCTTACAGGTGGTCCCATGTTGATTTGGAGAATATATCCAACTCAGCCTACAGGTGGTCCCATGTTAGTTTGGATAATGTATCAAAGTCAGCCTACAGGTGGTTATGTATTATGATACATAACACATCATTTACTAGCATCGCTTACTGATAAATCACTCATCAAGGTCCAATTAGGATAATCCAAAGAAAGAGGAGAAAGTGCATTTTCCAAAGAAAATAACAATACAAACCAAGTTCAATTAGGTAATGTTAAAATATTATGTAACCAGATGATGACGTAAAGTCTGTATGCTTTGGGGCTTAACTGTTACAACTAAGTGTTTTAGACCGTTTTGTTGTTGTTCCACGTCATGACACTCTTTTTGATTTTTATTTATTTTAAAGTTGGCAGCACTGTCACAATCATGATTTTAGTTTGTTATTACTGCGATTAGATGATAATCTGTCCTTTTGTGAATTTAGTGCAATGATAATGTTTAGTATTGAGCCATGTCTAACCATTCTTAAACCTAACTACAAAGACGGTTAAAGCTATGCAAAGACCTCCCGAAAACTTAGTCCGATCTTACGACGTCGCCATGTTGCTGTAGCATCATGTTGATGTTGGTGAATTTCAATGACCAATGATGAATTATACTGTCTGCCACGAATGCGGAGGTAGACATATGCTCGATTCAATTTATCACCATTAAATCGCAGTTCCTACAGGTTGTAAATAAATAAAAATATTGAATTTTGGATAAATTTTAACTGAGACTTATGCATTTTTAAAAAGATCATTCTTTTTTAAATAACCCAATATTTCTCAAGACTTTAATCTACGTTATTTTTGTTGTCCCACGTCATATATTTCTCAAAACAATAATTAACATTGGTGTAGTTGTCCCACGGCATATATTTGTCTAAACATGGACGTGCATTTTTACTTTCTCATATAAAGAGAAAGTATTGTGATGTTTGTTGTTGTGCCAGGCCATATATATTTGTCTAGTCATTAACGTGCGATGTTTTTGTTGCCCTATGCCATATATTTGTCAAGTCATTAACATGCATTGTTTATGTTGTCCCTGGCATTATATTTGTCTAGTAATTAACGTGCGTTGTTAAGTTGCCCTATGAGGCATTATATTTGTCTAGTCATTCACGTACGTGGTTTTTGTTGCCCCAGGCCATATATTCGTTCTAGTCATTAACGTGCGTTGTTTATGTTGTCCCTGGCCATATATTTGTCTATTCATTAACGTGCGTTGTTTTAGTTGCCCCACAGGCTATATATTTGTCTAGTCATTAACGTGCGATGTATTTGTTGCCCTATGCCATATATTTGTCGTCATTAACATGCATTGTTTATATTGTCCCTGGCCATATATTTGTCTAGTCATTAACGTGCGCTGTTTAGTTGCCCTATGAGGCAATATATTTGTCTACTCATTCACGTGCGTGGTTTTTGTTGCCCCAGGCCATATATTCGTTCTAGTCATTAACATGCGTTGTTTATGTTGTCCCTGGCCATATATTTGTCTAGTCATTAACGTGCGTTGTTTTAGTTGCCCCATCATGCTATATATTTGTCTAGTCATTAACGTGCGTTGTTTTTATTGCCTCAGGCCATATATTGTCTGTCTAAACGTTGACGTGCATTGTTTATCAATTCACCAAAACAATTGCACAATACACTCTAACTAGATGTTAGCGTTAATACTTTCTTTTATAATTTAATATGTTCCTTACTCATGGAAATAAGATTACTTAAATAAAGCTATAAAATATCAAATTATATAACTAATTGAAAAGTTAGTAAAACATTTAAGCACATGCATTGAGTTAATAATTCATAACTTAATAAGCATCAAAGTAGCCTACACCAATTCACCCTACCCTTTATGGCACTTCTTTAGATTGTTACACCCCTTATCAACAAAACAGAGGGGAGTAACAATCTAAAGAAGGTGTACGCAATGTTCTTCTTTAGAATGATACTCCCCTTATAAAAACGGAAGTACGACATTCCTTTGTCCAAAGTTCATTTGACTAAACATTAAACATCCCTGAGCCTTAATAGTTATTTAGTCAAAATCATATATAGACTAAAAAACATATGAAATTAATAATCTAAAGAAGTATCACCTTTATAAATAATCTGTTATACGTTACTTTACCAGAAAACGAGAACAATATAGGTTTTCCTGATTTAGTTTAATTAGAATAATTTATAAAAACTAGTATACATTAACAATGTGCATTTACATTCTCACTGTATGACCTTAAATTTTAAATAATACTTTGTAGATACTAGTGATGCAAGTAATGTTCTCAGTATATGATGTCAAATAATAGTTTGTAGATACTAGATATGCAAATAATGTTCTCAGTGTATGAAGTCAAATAATACTTTGTAGATACTAGTGATGCAAGTAATGTTCTCAGTGAATGAAGTCAAATAATACTTTGTAGATACTAGTAATGTAAGTCATTTTCTCAGTATATGATGTCAAATAATACTTTGTAGATACTAGTGATGCAAGTAATGTTCTCAGTATATGATGTCAAATAATAGTTTGTAGATACTAGATATGCAAATAATGTTCTCAGTGTATGAAGTCAAATAATACTTTGTAGATACTAGTGATGCAAGTAATGTTCTCAGTGAATGAAGTCAAATAATACTTTGTAGATACTAGTAATGTAAGTCATTTTCTCAGTATATGATGTCAAATAATACTTTGTAGATACTAGTGATGCAAGTAATGTTCTCAGTATATGATGTCAAATAATAGTTTGTAGATACTAGATATGCAAATAATGTTCTCAGTGTATGAAGTCAAATAATACTTTGTAGATACTAGTGATGCAAGTAATGTTCTCAGTGAATGAAGTCAAATAATACTTTGTAGATACTAGTAATGTAAGTCATTTTCTCAGTATATGATGTCAAATAATACTTTGTAGATACTAGTGATGCAAGTAATGTTCTCAGTATATGATGTCAAATAATAGTTTGTAGATACTAGATATGCAAATAATGTTCTCAGTGTATGAAGTCAAATAATACTTTGTAGATACTAGTGATGCAAGTAATGTTCTCAGTGAATGAAGTCAAATAATACTTTGTAGATACTAGTAATGTAAGTCATTTTCTCAGTATATGATGTCAAATAATACTTTGTAGATACTAGTGATGCAAGTAATGTTCTCAGTATATGATGTCAAATAATAGTTTGTAGATACTAGATATGCAAATAATGTTCTCAGTGTATGAAGTCAAATAATACTTTGTAGATACTAGTGATGCAAGTAATGTTCTCAGTGAATGAAGTCAAATAATACTTTGTAGATACTAGTAATGTAAGTCATTTTCTCAGTATATGATGTCAAATAATACTTTGTAGATACTAGTGATGCAAGTAATGTTCTCAGTATATGATGTCAAATAATAGTTTGTAGATACTAGATATGCAAATAATGTTCTCAGTGTATGAAGTCAAATAATACTTTGTAGATACTAGTGATGCAAGTAATGTTCTCAGTGAATGAAGTCAAATAATACTTTGTAGATACTAGTAATGTAAGTCATTTTCTCAGTATATGATGTCAAATAATACTTTGTAGATACTAGTGATGCAAGTAATGTTCTCAGTATATGATGTCAAATAATAGTTTGTAGATACTAGATATGCAAATAATGTTCTCAGTGTATGAAGTCAAATAATACTTTGTAGATACTAGTGATGCAAGTAATGTTCTCAGTGAATGAAGTCAAATAATACTTTGTAGATACTAGTAATGTAAGTCATTTTCTCAGTATATGATGTCAAATAATACTTTGTAGATACTAGTGATGCAAGTAATGTTCTCAGTATATGATGTCAAATAATAGTTTGTAGATACTAGATATGCAAATAATGTTCTCAGTGTATGAAGTCAAATAATACTTTGTAGATACTAGTGATGCAAGTAATGTTCTCAGTGAATGAAGTCAAATAATACTTTGTAGATACTAGTAATGTAAGTCATTTTCTCAGTATATGATGTCAAATAATACTTTGTAGATACTAGTGATGCAAGTAATGTTCTCAGTATATGATGTCAAATAATAGTTTGTAGATACTAGATATGCAAATAATGTTCTCAGTGTATGAAGTCAAATAATACTTTGTAGATACTAGTGATGCAAGTAATGTTCTCAGTGAATGAAGTCAAATAATACTTTGTAGATACTAGTAATGTAAGTCATTTTCTCAGTATATGATGTCAAATAATACTTTGTAGATACTAGTGATGCAAGTGATGTTCTCAGTATATGATGTCAAATAATAGTTTGTAGATACTAGATATGCAAATAATGTTCTCAGTGTATGAAGTCAAATAATACATTGTAGATACTAGTGATGCAAGTAATGTTCTCAGTGAATGAAGTCAAATAATACTTTGTAGATACTAGTAATGTAAGTCATTTTCTCAGTATATGATGTCAAATAATACTTTGTAGATACTAGTGATGCAAATAATGTTCTCAGTATATGAAGTTAAATAATACTTTGTATGTACTAGTCACTCTTTGATTTGGGTCCGATCCGTGTCATGATGATGTGATTTGTATCTATGGTTCGAGGACGGAGCAGGGCGAGGGACACCCCCTTTAGGGCACTCTTCCCCCACGCTTTGATGTTGTGGGTTCGATCCGTGTCATGATGATGTGATTTGTATCTATGGTTCGAGGACGGAGCAGGGCGAGGGACACCCCCTTTAGGGCACTCTTCCCCCACGCTTTGATGTTGTGGGTTCGATCCGTGTCATGATGATGTGATTTGTATCTATGGTTCGAGGACGGAGCAGGGCAAGGGACACCCCCTTTAGGGCACTCTTCCCCCACGCTTTGATGTTGTGGGTTCGATCCGTGTCATGATGATGTGATTTGTATCTATGGTTCGAGGACGGAGCAGGGCGAGGGACACCCCCTTTAGGGCACTCTTCCCCCACGCTTTGATGTTGTGGGTTCGATCCGTGTCATGATGATGTGATTTGTATCTATGGTTCGAGGACGGAGCAGGGCAAGGGACACCCCCTTTAGGGCACTCTTCCCCCACGCTTTGATGTTGTGGGTTCGATCCGTGTCATGATGATGTGATTTGTATCTATGGTTCGAGGACGGAGCAGGGCGAGGGACACCCCCTTTAGGGCACTCTTCCCCCACGCTTTGATGTTGTGGGTTCGATCCGTGTCATGATGATGTGATTTGTATCTATGGTTCGAGGACGGAGCAGGGCAAGGGACACCCCCTTTAGGGCACTCTTCCCCCACGCTTTGATGTTGTGGGTTCGATCCGTGTCATGATGATGTGATTTGTATCTATGGTTCGAGGACGGAGCAGGGCAAGGGACACCCCCTTTAGGGCACTCTTCCCCCACGCTTTGATGTTGTGGGTTCGATCCGTGTCATGATGATGTGATTTGTATCTATGGTTCGAGGACGGAGCAGGGCAAGGGACACCCCCTTTAGGGCACTCTTCCCCTACGCTTTGATGTTGTGGGTTCGATCCGTGTCATGATGATGTGATTTGTATCTATGGTTCGAGGACGGAGCAGGGCAAGGGACACCCCCTTTAGGGCACTCTTCCCCTACGCTTTGATGTTGTGGGTTCGATCCGTGTCATGATGATGTGATTTGTATCTATGGTTCGAGGACGGAGCAGGGCAAGGGACACCCCCTTTAGGGCACTCTTCCCCCACGCTTTGATGTTGTGGGTTCGATCCGTGTCATGATGATGTGATTTGTATCTATGGTTCGAGGATGGAGCAGGGCGAGGGACACCCCCTATGGGGACTCTTCCTTCACGCTTTGTCACACGCTTATATAGCTTACTAATGACCACACCATAATCGCTTCGGCGGTACAATATACATATGTATAATGTGTGAAGTAGCTGGAACTATCTGCCACGAAGCGTAAAAAGGGCCTAAAAGATGGCCCATTTGACTAACCCCATGGTGGGGAGTTCCAGCACCACTTCATACCAGTACATTGTACCGCCGAAGGGAGTATGGTGTGGTCCTTAGTGAGCTATTTAAATCAGAGCATCATGGCATGGGATCGAACCCACGACCTTGATTCACCTCGATACATTGATAGCTAGGCGAGTGCCTAGAGCACCTTAGTCACGCTGTCTCCCCCTCTCAGTATATAAAGTCAAATAATACTTTGTAAAAGTGATGCAAGTAATCATCTCACGATATGAACTTAAATTAAAAATAATATGTAAATTCTATTAATACAAGTAATGTTCCCAGAGTATGAACTTAAAACATAAATTATACTTTGAAGATACTGGTGATGAATGTATTGTTCTCAGTATATGAAATAAAATAATACTTTAAATGTTTTGAGTGTGTAAAGTTAAGTAAGTGTATTTTATAAGTGTTGTGTACGTTATATTGTAAGTGTACTGAGAGAATTTTTATTTTTATCAGAGTTTCTGCTAAATTTACCTAACTTTAAAATATCAGGTATAATTATAACATAACTCATGTATGATACTCAACTTTTCAAGTGGCACGATTAAAGACGTCGTTACAAATAGTGTATGAGGCGTACATTGCCGCCTCAGACATCAAATGAGGTTATCAATAAACAAATCACATTGGGTATTAAAGTCTCAAGAAAAGACAAAGTGACAAGCTACGTAAAAAAAAGTTTAATCTTATCACGTATAACTTGTTAATTTCAGTTGTAATATACAATAATGTTATACTAATATCGTATTATCAAAATGTAATATTAATTTATATATAAACACATATACTGGGTTGTTTGTAGATATAAGTGAGAAGTATGAGCAGAACTAGAGACAGGCTAGTATTAGAACTTGTTTGGTTGTTTGTAGATATAAGTGAGAAGTATGTGCAGAACTAGAGACAGGCTAGTATAAGAACTTGTTTGGTTGTTTGTAGATATAAGTGAGAAGTATGTGCAGAACTAGAGACAGGCTAGTATGAGAACTTGTTTGGTTGTTTGTAGATATAAGTGAGAAGTATGTGCAGAACTAGAGACATACTAGTATTAGAACTTGTTTGGTTGTTTGTAGATATAAGTGAGAAGTATGTGCAGAACTAGGGACAGGCTAGTATAAGAACTTGTTTGGTTGTTTGTAGATATAAGTGAGAAGTATGAGCAGAACTAGAGACAGGCTAGTATGAGAACTTGTTTGGTTGTTTGTAGATATAAGTGAGAAGTATGAGCAGAACTAGAGACAGACTAGTATAAGAACTTGTTTGGTTGTTTGTAGATATAAGTGAGAAGTATGAGCAGAACTAGAGACAGGCTAGTATTAGAACTTGTTTGGTTGTTTGTAGATATAAGTGAGAAGTATGAGCAGAACTAGAGACAGGCTAGTATGAGAACTTGTTTGGTTGTTTGTAGATATAAGTGAGAAGTATGAGCAGAACTAGAGACAGACTAGTATAAGAACTTGTTTGGTTGTTTGTAGATATAAGTGAGAAGTATGTGCAGAACTAGAGACAGGCTAGTATTAGAACTTGTTTGGTGGTTTGTAGATATAAGTGAGAAGTATGTGCAGAACTAGAGACAGGCTAGTATTAGAACTTGTTTGGTTGTTTGTAGATATAAGTGAGAAGTATGTGCAGAACTAGAGATAGGCTAGTATTAGAACTTGTTTGTTTGTTTGTAGATATAAGTGAGAAGTATGTGCAGAACTAGAGACAGGCTAGTATAAGAACTTGTTTGGTTGTTTGTAGATATAAGTGAGAAGTATGAGGAGAACTAGAGACAGACTAGTATGAGAACTTGTTTGGTTGTTTGTAGATATAAGTGAGAAGTATGTGCAGAACTAGAGACAGGCTAGTATTAGAACTTGTTTGGTGGTTTGTAGATATAAGTGAGAAGTATGAGCAGAACTAGAGACAGGCTAGTATAAGAACTTGTTTGGTTGTTTGTAGATATAAGTGAGAAGTATGTGCAGAACTAGAGACAGGCTAGTATAAGAACTTGTTTGGTTGTTTGTAGATATAAGTGAGAAGTATGTGCAGAACTAGAGACAGGCTAGTATTAGAACTTGTTTGGTTGTTTGTAGATATAAGTGAGAAGTATGAGCAGAACTAGAGACAGGCTAGTATAAGAACTTGTTTGGTTGTTTGTAGATATAAGTGAGAAGTATGTGCAGAACTAGAGACAGGCTAGTATGAGAACTTGTTTCTGTGTCGCCTGGCAATGTGCCTAATATTTCTTTAGTTTTTCTATTATTTCCTCTGCCTAGATCACCCCTTTCGGCTACTGACCGCACTAGATCAACTAAACTATAACAATACTAGATTCTGTCAAACTGCATGAAATGAAATCATACGTTTTCTTATCCCCCGTTCAGCATTATACTTAATTTTACTCTTATTCAACGCTAAATTGTTGATATTAAAAAAAAATTCCACTATATTCACAGAGAACTGTTTAATATTTGTTTATCATAATAATGCAATTAGGTTTAAAATAATTTGAATATTAATGGGGACTCTAGATTATAAAAATGTTTATATATTTATATATATATATATATATATATATATATATATATATATATATATATATATATATATATGTTTGAATGTTTATGACCATCATACATCGTCACCAGATGAGATTAGCCAACGCCCATAAACACAACTTTATACAAGGGATATGTATTATATTTTTATACAAGGGATATAAAAATACATTTATTTTGTGATTTTTTTACTATGTGGTTGTCCTGAGGCTAATCGTTGGCGCACACTGCATGCAATTATGTACATATTTAATGTGTAAATATTCCCTTGACTTAATAGTTAATTAGACTAAAGTTTGCGTGGAATGAGAGTCGATTTCTTTTGTTAATTTTGGCAGCCGATAAGATCTTAGGTTCTATAAACATTAGGTTTGTTCCAACCACTCTTCAAACTGGTTTGGAACTGTCCGACGCATGCGCATTTGGAAAAAAGAGTCCCAACGAGCCCAAACTCAAACTCTGACTGACTCCGACTGTTAATCGGCTGTTCCAACCACGCTCTGATTGAATCAAGGATTAGTATGGAACCAGTCAGAGCAGTCAGCGATCGGCGGCAGGGACTATTAGTTTGGGATTGAGTTTGGGTGAACAGAAACGTAACCTTCCGCTCAGCTTCATTGTTTTTGTTTTGATTTCGCTCGCCTATTATAATTATTCTCCTTTCTTGCGAATCAACTGTTCTTTTTAAAATGTTTTAGTACGAATAAGACGATGAATTTTTGTGCATATAATGGCAGTTTCTAGATAAAATATTTCTGAAAAAAATTAAAATTGGACCTATTTTCCAAGATGGACTTTTGATACTTATTCCATTTTCAAACAAATATCGAAAGAATCCGATTTATTTCCGCAATATTTCTTTCGTTAACTGGACTAAGATTTTTTTTTTTAAAACAAAAGAGCATTTAGGATTATATCAATAAAAATACGAATACGAGTGTGCCGTGAGTCTACTTAAACTGGCTCACCTCAGTAAGCCCGAAAATTGTGAATTGCGTAAATCGAAATGAAATCGTGAATTCATGTATTAAATGAACATTTCTAAAATGTGTGCATGTATTTTCGACATATCCTCTATGAGTATGTAGGTTTTACTTCCAACTTTCGAGCTTAATTAGCATTAGAAAATGAAACTTTTGTGGTGTGGCCCCCCCTTGTTGTGCGAGCCCCTAGGCGGCCTAAATCAGGCTCTGATTTAAGCGACTGGCACTTATCTTCATCAACTATTGACTTATCCATCATCCATATCTTTAATATTAATAAGTTCAGGTATTTTTGATAGCAACAGGAACGCAAAATCACATAAACGATCAACTCAAAAAGTTGTTCTGATAACAGTGCTAAAACCTACCACGGCAAACAGTTTGGTTCGAGAAAGGAGCGTTCCAACAAAAACGAAATCACAAATCAATTCCCAACGGTCAGTGATCGCGCATGCGCATTACGTCAATCACGGACTAATCCGAAACTGATTCGGAACTGGTGGTTGGAACAAACCTATTATTTCTCTTTGGTTCACCGCTAAATTTAACGCTCATTTCACATTCTGTGACTGATACTATCACTGTGTGGGATATTATCATCCTTACATAAAAAAGTGTGATGTTTCTTTTGTCCCAAAGTTCTTTGGACTTCTGTATAAGTGCTTAACAAATTTAAGGTCTGTAAACAATATTATCAGTAAAATAATATTATCCACACGACATTTAATTAATTTTGTAACCCACAAATTTGGTGGGCAACTAAGTTGGTACCAGTTGTGTAACAACTAATTTTGATCTAGTCTGACGATATATTACTTAAATATGAAAACTGCATATAAATAAATAACAATAACTTTAGATTTGTTCTGATTTAGTACAATATTTTGCTTTATAGATAACCTAATATCATTATTAAGTAATGATATCATTATAATGTATGCAACTCACCAATCGAAATTGAAATAATGTTAATTGACTTTAAAATTGGACTAAAGAAAACTATTGGTTGACCTATCAAATCTATAGAATGAAAACATTCTACCAATTTATCTAATGGTTGGTAGAATAATAATTCCATTGGCTAACTTAAAATTAAATTAAATTAATCCATACATAAATCATTAGTGATTGTGTGTAAAAAAAACGTATTCAATAAAAGGAATTATGAATCAATATGATTTCTATTGATTAAATTTATCATCTGCATATTAGCTGTTTCCTCTAGATATCATTCTTTACATGGACATAGTAACCAATTTATTAATATGCACATGAGCTTGTTAACTAATTGACATAACAAAATTTTGATATAAGTGCCAATTTATTTATCTCCGCGATAACCTGTTGATTCATTTATCAATCTACTAAATGCCAGATTGATCAATTTAATTTGTTAATTTGGGCAGATTAACTGTTATCAATGTAGCTATTGGCAGATTGGCTAAGTTATCAATTTAGCTATTAGCAGATTAACTAAGTTATCAATAAAGCTATTGGCAGATTAACTAATTTATCAATATAGCTATTAGCAGATTAACTAAGTTATCAATAAAGCTATTGGCAGATTAACTAAGATATCAATGTAGGCATTGGCTGATTAACTAAGTTATCAATGTAGCTATTCGCAGATTAACTAATTTATCAATGTAGCTATTGGCAGAATAACTAAGTTATCAATAAAGCTATTGGCAGATTAACTAATTTATCAATGTAGCTATTGGCAGAATAACTAAGTTATCAATAAAGCTATTGGCAGATTAACTAAGATATCAATGTAGGCATTGGCTGATTAACTAAGTTATCAATGTAAGCTATTCGCAGATTGACTAAGTTATCTATGTAGCTATTGGCAGATTGTCTAAGTTATCAATGTAGCTATTGGCAGATTGTCTAAGTTATCAATGTAGCTATTGGCATATTAACTACGTTATTAATGTAGCTATAGGCAGATTGACTAAGTTATTAATGTAGCTATTCGCAGATTAACTAATTTATCAATGTAGCTATTGGCAGATTAACTAAGTTATCAATGTAGCTATTCGCAGATTGACTAAGTTATCTATGTTGCTATTGGCAGATTGTCTAAGTTATCAATGTAGCTATTCGCAGATTAACTAATTTATCAATGTAGCTATTGGCAGATTAACTAAGTTATCAATGTAGCTATTCGCAGATTGACTAAGTTATCTATGTTGCTATTGGCAGATTGTCTAAGTTATCAATGTAGCTATTCGCAGATTAACTAAGTTATCAATGTGGCTATTGGCAGATTGTCTAAGTTATCAATGTAGCTATTGGCATATTAACTACGTTATTAATGTAGCTATAGGCAGATTGACTAAGTTATTAATGTAGCTATTCGAAGATTAACTAAGTTATCTATAAAGCTATTGACAGATTAACTAAGTTATCAATGTAGCTATTAGCAGATTAACTAATTTATTAATGTAGCTATTCGCAGATTAACTAAGTTATCAATGTAGCTATTGGCAGATGAACTAAGTTATCAATGTAGCCATTTGCAGATTATCCAGTTCAGTAATCTTCCATAATAAGATTTATAAAATTAAACGAATGCAGAGATTACTAAATTGTTTATTGTGTCAATAACTTGAGGTATTGTGGTATAATTCCATGTTGATGTAATTACCAATCTGTAAAATGATAGGTTGACCAATTTGACAATTTTCTTTTTAGCTGGCTGATGAGTTTTTAATTTTATTGATGATTGATCAATCAGCAGATGATTGATCAATCAGCAGATGATTTATCAATCAGCAAATGATTGATCAATCATCAATCAGATTGCATGTCATTCCGTTCCACAAAATAAAGATGAAACATCATCATTCTCTGCTATCATTTCATCGAATGAATGATTGCTTTTAGAGTCGAGTACCAACATTATTTTTTTCTGCTAAGCTATAAGAAATAGAATAACGAAAAAGATAAATAACTAAGAAAATGTGGAGTTATAAATGCAAATATAAATAATAAAATATATAAATAAAGGTAATACTCCAGGAGATAGCGTGCAAAAAAGTTTCTGACTAACATCAAGCTAGAATTTTGTGTATAAGTAAAAATATTGTGATGGCTTTTAAGAATATGTGGTCGGCACAGTTCGTCAGTGGAACATAGCTTGGCAATAGGCATTTCAAAAATCAAACCTGTGGAGAGCGGCCATGTCCCGCCCTTTTTGCTGGACAATGTGATTTTCATGATCCTGTGTACGGAATTAGTTAGTAGACCAAAAATCAAGTTGACGGTAGTTTGTCACTTAATGGGTGACCTCACTGATTTGGATTAATATTTGACTAATTAACATTTTAAGTGACAAACTACCATTAACTTGATTTTTGGTCTACTAACTAATTTCGTACCTCAGGATCATAAAAATCATATTGTTCACCATAATCGGTGGGACATGGCCGCTCTCCACCGGTTTTTTTTTTTTTTTAAATGCCTATATGCAAGCTATTTCCCGCTGATGAACTTAGCTGACCACATATTCTTAAAAAGGACCAAAAGATTTACTTATACACAAAATTCTAGCTTGATGTTAGTCAGACAATGTTTTACAAGCAATCTCCTGGACTATAACTTTAGATAGAAAAATGACGAAATTAACTTACTGTTAAACACACAGAGTAAGATGTTAACAAAACTCTTTGTTAAAAATTGATAACAAGTCATTAAAAATATATAGAGAGAGATAGGACAAGGGGTTTTAGATTCTTTACTTTCATAGCTTCAAAATGAATTCCAATATTTTAACTTTTTGGTGCAAAAAAAAACGAAACAATTTGTTTTCTCAGGTTAAACAAAAAACGGAAAAAATTAAATTAGAAGATAAAAAGTGAAATTAATTAATTTTGTTTCATAACAAAAACAACAATCACAAAAAAACTCAACAACAATTGCAAACGCAAAAAACAACTGAACGGACCATGCACAATAACAATATAAACAATACTTTGTTTTTGTTTGGAATCATCTTTATAAATAGGAATGATTTGACGTACAACATTAAAACAACAGTTCGAGACAAGAGACAATGTATAAAGGAATAATCAACATTTATATGCAACTATATTAAAAAACAACATTTATATATTTTTTTAATTACACACATAAATCATACTGAATAAATCTCAGAGAAACTTTCTTTTATTTAGTTATTATTCCACCTCCTACTACTATTATTGGCAGACTACCACTATTATTTTTTACGGTATTTAACTGATGTAGGAGTGCTTTGACAAATGGAGAAAAGTAACAATAATTTACTAATGGGGAACGTAATACCATTTCTGGTGCTTAATCCTGTGTACAGGCCAATATCATGGTATTTTAACATCTAAGGATTAATCATTTCATTGTCTAACCACAACAATATATACAACATTTAATACCGGTTTGAACTTTAAAACTACTACCAAATACAGGACATTTTCCATACTATTGATCGTTTCAGAAAGAATTACGTATAAGTTTGATCATAAAATTCCAGCAAATGTTCTATTCTGGTCTTTAATACTTAATAATTAATATGTTTTCATTATATGCTCAAATCATTCTTCTGTAATACTCTTTCAGGACTGTGTACGTTTTAAATCGTAAAAACATGTGTCCCCTTCGAACTGCAGACGTCTATAGTCGTAAAAATATTGCGTGCCCACAAAACCTACTGACGTCTTTAGACGCGTGCCTCTTTTTGTATGTAAGTATGCTTACTATAGCGCAGATAACAATTAAATATCCAATCTGGCACTTTCTAGTGGTTATAGAAGAGTTGACTAAATATTTTACTGCAATCTCTGGGTGTCGTGGAATGTCTAAAGAAAACAAATCATGTTGTTAGTTTATTTACGAAAGAAATAACTCTTATACAATTAGTCACCCCATACACAGTTAGATATGTTGAACAACTTGAGTCGGTTTTCTAACATGACTCAACGTGTTTGGGCCAATTTTTAGGTTTGACTAACTTGTTATTAAAATTTAAACGCCACGCCGTATATTTTTGATAGCGTGGCTATAATATGTTTTAAAAACCTGTTTGACTGTGTATAGGTATGTTGAAGGCATTTGAAACTATCATTAGTTCGTGTCGCACCTATAAGATTTATAGATCTATATTTAACATATATTTTATTGGTCAGTGTTGTCCATTGATTTTTTTTTTTTTTTTTTTTTTTTGTCAAACCTGTTTTAGTTTATTGTCTGATTATTCCACTTGGTTGTACAATCAAGAGATGAGTAGTTACAAAATAATAAAACAAAATTAGAACTAAGTTTAAATTTTCCTATATTTCTTATACACCTAATATAAAATTTAATCAGGTGATTAAGTTTTCTCTTTGAAATATTTATTCAGTAGGAATAAGTTGCACAAGGATCTCAGTCAAAACAAAGAACAAGGAATTTAATTTTACTGTTTACATTTAAACCTTAACCACCGAAACATTTTGAAGCTATAAAAATAAACAATGACAAAAATAATAGAACAAAGAAAACAACAAAATTTGACACATTACCTTTTGTCATAAAATATGATATTTTTATTTCAAAATGTATATATAAACAAATAATGCATATATGATTTAAGGGATATTCACATTTCTTTTTTTTTATTGTAAAAAATATTGATTAAAATATTGATTAATAATGTATAACATAAAAATTCTGACATATTTTTTTTCTTCTTTTTTATCCAAAACATTCCTATCTATAAAAATGATTTGATACAAGTTTACAAACATATATATATTCTATTATATTTTTTAAAAGACAATATGTATATGTATATACATATATATAAAATTAAAAATGTATACAATTAAAAAAAAAATGTATAAAATAGAAATAAAAAAGTGTTATTGTTGCTTTATTTATTAAAAAAAAAAATTAAAGAAGAATCGATTTACGACGACATAATTTAAATTGTAAAAAAAATATATAATGTTAAATAGATAATATATATTTTTATGTTTAATTTAATATTATATAAACAAATATTGATAGTTTGTGTAAATAATTACACATCCAATTATTATTTAAAATTAAATATACTTTAAAATATGTAAATAGTTATTTGTTTTTTATATATTCATGTATAAATTATTACCAGTATTAAATTACAATATTGTCTTTAAAAAGTACTGTTTTTATTTTAAAAAAAACCTTTAATTTATCGACGATTAAAAAGTCTTTAATACTACATATATTTAAATTAAATCCATTTAGAAAATAGATAAATTTTTTATCAGAAACATTAATTCATGAACAAATATACTTTATTACTGTCAGATGTATTTAAAATTCAAGCAAAATTGAACACACTACCCCGATTAAATTATTTATTAGAGTATTTGCATATTATTTATTTATTTTTTTTCTTTTGGGTTTTAGTCCCGATCAACTGCCAGGGTTATTACAGGACGGGGGTTATCCGGCCACTTTACTCATCAAATCGATGAGATTATTAGTGTGAAACATGTCTTACCCCGCTGGGATTCGAACTCACAGCCTGGGTTTAGACCTTGGTTTCAGAGTCGAGTGCGCTAACCCCTCGGCTACACCTTGCATATTATTATTTCATTTTTAATGGTTCTCATTACGATTTCAAATTTTATTAAAGATGTTAAATTTTTAGATTCAATGATCTCATTATCAACTGCAAATACTTTCATAAAAATTATTCAAATAGTTAATTTAAAATTATTTATTAATTTAGCTTATCAATTTAATTATCTCTATTTTAGTGTGCGTTGGACGGATATTTGTTTATTGTTAAAAAGAAAAGAAGAAAAACTTTTGTTTATATTATTTGTTAGTAAATTAAGAAAATTAAGTTATTAGTAAACTATAAGGAAGATCTATCATTTAATTTTCTTTGTTAGCCTAAAAAGTTTTTTTTTTAATTTTTGGAAAAATGTATTAATTGACTAAAAATGTCTTTTGTCATACGAAGGAACGTATAAGACGTTTTTTTTTGGAATTTTTGTTAACATTAACAATTTACATGTATGAATGTTTAATATGTAATTGTAATCACATTTTTTAAAAATAGAAATATTAAATTACTTTAAATTTAGGAAATATAATTACGAGATATCTAAATATAAACGTGGTAGCATAACATGATAAATAAAATGTTTATATTTTTAAATATATTATAAATATTTCTAGCTTAATATTTTTGCTAGATTAAAAATAATAGAATTTGTCATTTTTATATTTTTGTAAATTTTATCTATTTAAAAATATGAAAGACAAATTGTTATTAACTCGTTAATAATAATATTATTTAAAATAGGACAATTAATAAATTGAGGCCAAAAACATCAATTATTTTATTGTTTTTATAACCCGCCATTTTGTTTTCTTTACTATGAAAAAAAAACTTATATAAAATGTTTGGAAGTCGTGCAGAAACTATTTTTTTTTTTTTTTTTTTTTTTTTTAATTTAATTTTATGTTTAGTTGAAATTGTGCCAAAATGTAAAGATGCTGAGCGGCCTCTTCACTTTCGATTTGGAATTGCGCCAAAATTCAACTCTATGCAAACATTTCTGTTTTTATTTTTTCTAAATTTTATTTTCAGAAAATATAAGAGAACATTTTCTTCCGAGAGTATAAAAGAAAAAGAAAAAGTTAGAAATCATGTTTGTTTCGATTACATTGTTTATTAAAAAAAAATAATAATAAATGTAGGGGTGTGTGTGTTATCTACGTGCAATTTGTGTGTGTGTGTTTAACAGGAAAAATTCATGTTTGTAATTGTGCACAGTTTTATATTTAAATGTGAAAAAATAGTGTATAGTTTGCATTATGTGTTGTAAATATTTAAATAAAATAGGAAAAAAAGGCATGAATGTGTTTAGTTGAAGTAGATAATCATAAACGTGTTTATATTCAATACATGTTTATTTGTTTATTAGTACAAAGTTAGTTTTTATGTATAACAATTATTATGAATAAAAAAAATATAAATAACTAAAACATAATATGTGTTTTATGAGTATATAAGATAATATTGAAGATGAGTAATTTTTTTTATAAATAATCTTTTTTAGTTACATTTTAAAATAAAAAGTTATCTAATGAATCAGTAATCGTAATATGTGTTTACCTAATAATTGACAATGATTTCAAGTACTCTTGTAACTTGATTATGAAAATTTTAAAAAATTAATAATAAGTTAAAAATAGAATGGCAAAAGATAATTTTTTAGACCGAGAGTTTCCGGTCCGAAAGTAATAATTGTAAATTAAATACATCGTTCTTTAAAAAAAAATTACATGTTTAGTACCAAATGTCCATTTTATTATATTATATCAAATCCTAATCTAACAATTTTTTAACAAGTAATTTGACATCGAAATTCTTTATATTCTTGTTGAAAATTGGATCCAATTATAAATGCCACTAAACAAAGCTTCCTACAGGAAGGGGTATAAAAATGGTAAAAACGCGGAAATCTGGATGATAAAAGGGAAAATTATTGCGTTACAGCAATAAAATAAAATAAAAAGGAGAGAAAATTGTTGGAATTAGGGGTTTGGTTTAATGATGGCCCATAGCAAAAGTTTATGTTTTACGTACAAAGGCTCGAGGTATTCTATTTTTTGAATAAAATCATTTGAAGATGTTAATGAAAGCCCATCAACAAATTTAAGTTTATCAGTTTTATTCGTTTATTAGCGAGTAGTGGCTCTTACAAGTCATGTAGTTATATCATATGTAATTAGCAAAATATACAAGTTTATCACCTAAGTTGTGGGGGAAAAAATTTGAGAAAGTAGGTAGTCAAAGTACCAAAGTTAGTTATTTATGAAGATGTATCAAAATTTATCATTACTTATTTTGTTCTTACAGTGACTAATGTAGCACACCAAGAAGTGTGAAGAGTGTAATTCAACCAAGAAGATCCTACATCAAGTTTTCGATGACTTTGTAATCACGATGTTGTTTACTTTCAGCAATAAGTAGGTGTTTGCTTTTGTTTAATTAATCATCAAGTAGCTGTATTCCTTGTAATGAATTCTATGATGAAGGGGATCTTGAACTTCAGCAAAAAGCAGATGTATGCTCTTGTTTGATGTAATATTTCTTGTAATATGAATTCTAATCTTAATCCATGAAAATTTATGATGGTCCTAAAAAATCACGAAATTTGATTGATGATAATGCTGCATTTGATTTGACCATGACGTTATGCTATCGAACGGATAGAATAAAACCTATTGGAACGGTTGTGCAGTTTGATGGGCCACCGGATGAGTTTGCCGGACTTATTCCATGGTGATTGTCTTGGTCGAGGACGAGGAGATGACCTGAGAAGATGACTGTTTGACTACGCTCGATGAAATCCTGGTTGAACTAACCTGACTCACGGATTGTGACACCATCTTGGAGGATTCCTCTTCTTCGAAGCTTGAGCTCTTCTGGACCACGTGGGCGCTGCCGATCATCTTGTCAATCTGCAACAACACAATCATTTTTTTATTATAGCAGATATTTAATTGTCTTTAAAAATTGTAATAAATGTTTTATTGGGACATCCACATTTCATTGAAAATTTGTTTAATTCCCTGAGAATTTCACCATAGATAAACTCAACCATAGATAACTAAATCCTTTGTGCAACAGCTTATGGAAGGCCAAGGCCTGCTAATGTTCTTTTAGGAGATAATTTCGCCATAGATAACTAACTCCTTTGTGCAACAGCCTATGAAAGGCCAAGGCCTGCAAATATTCTTTTTCTAATGTTATTTGCTAATTAGTTATCTATGGAAGGCCAAGGCCTGCAAATGTTCTTTTAGAAGAGAATTTCGCCATAGATAACTAACTCCTTTGTGCAACAGCCTATGGAAGGCCAAGGCCTGCAAATATACTTTTAGGAGAGAATTTCGCCATAGATAACTAACTAAGTCCTTAGAGCAACCGCCTATGGAAGGTCAAGGCCTGCTAATGTTCTTTTAGGACAGAATTTCGCCATAGATAACTAACTAACTCCTTTGTGCAATCGCCAATGAAGGGCCTTGGGTTGCTCATGTTCAGCAACATGTTTCGATTATTTTTACGAATTTTTACTGACTTAGCAAAATATAAATTTATGATTTTCTGGGCAGCACAACTACCTGGAGGTATGTGTGTCACAGGCGTGGTTAGACAGACGTCCAGCAAAAAACAACTCTTGAAAAGAATAAATTGGCCAATGATAAGTGACGCAGCGCATTTAAACAGAAATAAATTGGCCAATGATAAGTGACGCAGTGCATTTAAACAGAAATAAATCGGCCAAATGTGTGTTATCAGCACACACAAACGGACGTAGGTAATTAAAAGACAGTTCGTTGACAGTCATAATCAGTCCAGCCGTTTCACCATGATGGTCAT
Source organism: Gerris lacustris (assembly GCA_951217055.1). Lineage (NCBI taxonomy): Eukaryota > Metazoa > Arthropoda > Insecta > Hemiptera > Gerridae > Gerris > Gerris lacustris. The sequence continues at coordinate 5,035,327 of OX578283.1, read as the reverse complement.
TAAAAATTTTGATTTAGCTATTATATATCATTTATTCTAATGATGTGAAATAAACGCCAAATATACATACATGTACGAGTATAATACAACAAAACCAAATACACACATATTTGTACTCAGGGCGGTCTAACACACCCTAAATTAGGCATTTCAGTTATAAAATGTATTCAACATATTTTTGGGGCTATTCTATAATTTTCCTGTGTTTGGGTTATTACACAAAACATATTCTTGTGTGGAGTACTTTTGGTGTAACGGGCCATACAAGCATAAACTTTTTTCAACAACCATATTTCGGCAAATGTTATCGAAAATCTAAGCCGAGAAGAAGCTTTGGATAAAACGCATTTTTCCAGTAACATCATACGATGCGGAACAGTGGACCTTGACGGAAAGAATAGTCTTTAAAGATGAGGTGCTCGCAGAGAACGATGGAAAGCATTATGTTAGGAATTACTTGGAGAAACATGAAAAGAAATATGTACTTGGATAAGGATAGAATCAGGATTAGAAGACATCAGCAAGGTAGTGGTGGAGCGGAAATGGTACTTGGCTGGACACATCGCTCGAATCAAAGATGAAAGTTGCGACAAAAATAATAATTAATTGGTATGCGAGGGAACTAAAAAGGTCCAGTCATGCACCATGACCTAATGAACGAATTTTCAAAAAAAAAATCTGCGTATATTGTTTATGATAATATAGGAAAATTTTGAATTAGAAATTGGATGGGTAAAAAAAAAAAATTGGTACACGGGGGTACGGGGTACAAAAGTATTTAACCTTGAAGATGCATGTCGTTGGAAAGCTCTTTAAGAGTACAGTAATTGTTGATTGTTGTTATGTACACTTTTGTCATATTTCCATGTATTTTTGACCCTAAATTGTCAAAAATTAAACCTAAAGAAAGTGTTAAATTTTAGGAATCGATTAAGAATGGTCTAAAACGGATTTCCATGGAGAACATTTTCAAAAATTCGCATTACAAAACTTTTGAAGCCATTGCAGTTGCTTAATTTTCTTCGAAAATTCGCTAAAAGATGGTGTCAGAAAAGAATTACACAGGAAAAAATTACACGGGGAAAAAATTACTCGTGTGAAAATTACACAAAGAATGAAATAAGTGTTAATATAAAGCAAGCGGATAAACGTCAAACTATGGGGTTCTAGTATTCTAGGGTCTACTTGCTTAGAGGATGGGAAGAGATTGTCCCCTCATAACTTTTGAACGGTTTGAGATAAATTAATGAAACTTGAAAGATCTGTACCATGAATCTGTACCATGATCTGTGCCATGTAAAGGCAAATTAATTTTCATCCACTCCCGTACTAAGGGCAAACACCCTGTTTTATCCTCTTTTTTAGGCCCCCCGGCTTAAAACATTTTACATTTGACTGCGTATTTTTGATAACAGATTTGGAATCTATGTGAAAAAATAAGAATATTTGACAAGAAACAGTTTTGGAATTTACCATTTTTATACTTTTGACCTCATATAAGGGGCAAAATATTGGAGGAATGAAAAAATGTTTGATGTAAAATATTCTTATTTTTGGCCATAGATTCCAAATCTGCTATTGAAAATACTGAATCAAATTTGAAATGTTTATGTCGGGTGGCCTAGGGGCAAAAAGGGTGGTTGCCCCTATGGCTGTTTATATGAAGTTCAGGAGGGTTTGCAGCAGCCCAACAGCAGAAATTCTGCTTATTATCATGTCATCACACAGAGATACTGCGACGATTTAGTGAGAATTTCCGTAAAAGACTCAGAACTTGCTTTAATACAACGGTCGTCATTTACCACTTATACACTTAACTTGTAACTTCCACTTATACACTTAACTTGTAACTTCCACTTATACACTTAACTTGTAACTTCCACTTATACACTTAACTTGTAACTTCCTCTTATACACTTAACTTGTAACTTCCACTTATACACTTAACTTGTAACTTCCTCTTATACACTTAACTTGTAACTTCCACTTATACACTTAACTTGTAACTTCCACTTATACACTTAACTTGTAACTTCCACTTATACACTTAACTTGTAACTTCCTCTTATACACTTAACTTGTAACTTCCTCTTATACACTTAACTTGTAACTTCCTCTTATACACTTAACTTGTAACTTCCTCTTATACACTTAACTTGTAACTTCTTCTTATACACTTAACTTGTAACTTCCACTTATACACTTAACTTGTAACTTCCACTTATACACTTAACTTGTAACTTCCACTTATACACTTAACTTGTAACTTCCACTTATACACTTAACTTGTAACTTCCACTTATACACTTAACTTGTAACTTCCACTTATACACTTAACTTGTAACTTCCACTTATACACTTAACTTGTAACTTCCTCTTATACACTTAACTTGTAACTTCCACTTATACACTTAACTTGTAACTTCCACTTATACACTTAACTTGTAACTTCCACTTATACACTTAACTTGTAACTTCCACTTATACACTTAACTTGTAACTTCCTCTTATACACTTAACTTGTAACTTCCTCTTATACACTTAACTTGTAACTTCCTCTTATACACTTAACTTGTAACTTCCTCTTATACACTTAACTTGTAACTTCCACTTATACACTTAACTTGTAACTTCCACTTATACACCGTTTACAGCCGATTTTTAACTAGAATTAATATTTTATATTCATACAATGCCTATACATAGGAAATAAATAATTAATTTAAGATTATAATTATTATTATTTTCTTTAAGCTTAAAATTATTATTATTATTTTTTTTTTTTTTTCAGTAATAAACATTTATCTTTAAGGAATCTGTTACGTGCGTGACTAACACCGTTAAATAGAATTCAACTTAGGTTCAATATATTATAGGCATGACCTTAAACAATAAGACTTAGTCGTGCACTCAAATATATACATCGCTTGATCACTCAATATGTACACAAACGATTCTCAGAATTAAAATAATATCATGAGTCAAGAATAAGCAACATCGTGCCCAAGTCAAGCAAAAATAAATAAGACTCGGAAGTTTCATACGCTTCAACATATACAACCGACAGAAATCAAAAATAAATCAATAAAACAGCGACCAATTTCATCTTTATCTCTCCATCTAAAACAAATAATTCAATGTCTTAAAAATTGATTTAGCTCTTCATAGAACAACGATTGCTCATCACTCAAGTAAATATATTAATATTTAATCACACACACACACACACACACACACACACACACACACACACACACACACATATATATATATATATATATATATATATATATATATATATATATATATATATATATATATATATATATATATATATATATATATATGAATAAATTCTCGACCGTAAATATAAACAGAAAACAAACAAAACTCAGGTTTCGGTCAGTCGTTGTTTAGATGTTTTTACGGCCCCTGCAGAAGGTTTTAAGTAAAAACCGAAACGTCGGGATTGTAACATAAAGACGATTTTTGTGACCGAAACCTGAGTTTTGTTTGTTTTCTGTATATATATATATATATATATATATATATATATATATATATATATATATATATATATATATATATATATATATATATAAAATATATATATATATATATATATTTATATATATATATATATATATATATATATATATATATATATATATATATATATATAAAATATATATATATATATATATATTTAAATATTAGTCACAGTAAGCATTATCTATAGCATTTAAGACTTATGTATGAAAATGGACGACCTTATTCACAGATACTGTATTTAAATAGTAAAACCCTGTTCATGTTTGTGAACCTAAAACGAAATTTGCGATTTTCATGAGGATTTAATCACAAGTCAAGTCTCACGTATAAAGGGTTTCGTTGGTATTGTGAACATGAAATTAGTATAAAGGGGGGGGGGGGGGAGACGCAAAATGTTGATTTTTGAAAAAATGGCATACAAATTAACCACTTTCCACAAGTGCTATGTATTTTTTACTACGTTTTTATTAGCTTGCTTTCTTGTTTGTTTGTTTGTCCAGTAAAAATCTTGCAATCGATTTTTAACTAACTTCCCTAGTAGCTAGACATTTGAAACTTTGAGAAGAGCTCAAAACACGATGACAATGCAATATTTTAATACTTTTAGCCATCTTTCAGCAGAATTTAATTCATTTTCAGCAAATTTTGTTGTATAGAAAGTTAGTTCATTTATTTGTTTTGACATATCCTCTATTACAATCTTCATTTTGGTACCCACCATTTATGAATTATGACAGAAAATTTATAACGTAGTGTATAAAAAGTTCTTTTTATTTTGAAATTATTTAATATAGTCTTCAATACCTTTCATTTGATACCTCAATCAAAAATTTAAGAAAAAAATTTTTTCGCTTGACATGGATTATCCCCCATATTGGATTTGAACTGGTGATAATTTTGAGTTCGCTTTTCGATCTTCGAGTATTGGAAAGTTTTATTTTTCTATCTGTTTTGATTCAAAAGTTATTGGCACCGTACAGAGTAACAAACAGCCAGAATGACACAGAATCGAAACTATAAGGCTTTTTTTTATTCTATCAACGAAACTCTACAAAATGAAAAAGCTCAATTATATTTTTTAAAGAAAAATTAATTTTCTTTTTCACTTTTTTTTCATTCATTTTTTTTTTTAGTGTTCATTATATTTTAAGCTGCTTATTAAAGGGCCTTTATAAATATCTGTTGCCAATCTCACAAAAAATGTAGAGCTAGGCCAAAAATACGACGGTGAGGGAATTTAAGATCTCAGAGGAAGTAGAATGGTCCAACTCTCGTGTGAATTTGAGAATAAATTCTTTTAAAGGTCTTTGAACCTGAAGTGAAAACGTTGCATCAGGTAGAAGCCATGAATTTCAGTGCCAAACCATCGATTTAACAGCTGAAGATAAATTGTTGCCAATTTTCTCCAACTTTCCCTTTTTTTCTTTTGGTTTGCCAAATAATGTTTTGTTATAATGGCTAAAAGTGATGGAAATTTTAATCGATATTTTATTATTTAGACCCAAATTTTCCTCTTGTCATGGGAAAAGCTTAATGCATCCTTTAAAAATATTGATTTTAGGGTTTGTAAGGCAAAACCAATGAACCCTAAAATTTTCTGCGTTTGTCTGTTCCTTCTGCGTTTCTCTTGGTCCTTAATCTACTTATATATCCAGAAGTCTCCAAAACTCAATAACTTGAAACTTTGCAGTTATATAATCTGAAATAAACAAAACAAAGGAAAAATACCCAGCCAGCCAATTAGTGTGACACATAGCTTCCTCGCGTACTATTAAATTTAATTATTTTATGCTTTTAAAACCAATTACTATCTAATTTATTTAATTTCCCCCCCTTTTTAAGTCTATTAAAATTGTTTTGGTTTTTTACATGTATTAAAGTACCAATTTAGCAAAATTTAAAGATCGCAGACGGTTGAAATTAATCTCATGCTATCAGCGGGCTACTTTCGACGAACCATAAAAATCAGATAAGTATACTTTTGAAGATATAGGTGTAAGTAAATGTATGTTTGTGCGCATGTGGAAGAGAAGCAAATGGGTGCAGAAGGTTGAAACTTATATGGGACCAACAATGTGCTACCATCCAAATTTAATTGAAATTGGACTTGTGATGTGGGTTCGCAAAAATTGAGTGACACACCGACCGAAGGACCGGCTGACCGACAAACAGACCGTCAGACAGACACGGAATAAAAATTTTCCTTGATGCCTGTAACGGATTTCTTTCATAGAATTTTTGAAATCGGAGACCTAAAAAGTTTTCGTTCTTCAGAACGATCACATAGCTTCCGTTGCCTTCGGTAAGCTCGGAAACAAAAACGCTCAGGGTGTAATAACTTAGTTTTTTCCTTGGTGCGTAAATAACTATTATTTATTTTGTTTTAAATAATTAATCATTTATCCTTCGAGAAATGATTTAAATTTCTATCTATATTATTATATTTATAATTAAACAAAAGTTAAAACAAACGATTAATTAGTAATTCATGAAAATTTCAAAAATAAATTGTTGCAATCACTGGACGAGGAAACATAACGATATATCTTTCAAACCAGACACAAATATTTATTATTAGAACGAAACCAGTTACCTCGAAACAATGAAACAATGTGCAAATTGGAACAAAGTCGAACCATTATTATTTTGTAGGGCTTGCAATTCGCTCAAGAGAATATGCCAAACTAACGCCCACTCGCGAGGCCCACATTCATCTCAAAACGTTCACCACTCCTCGCTACGAACTTCAAACAATTGATATTATCTCGTGCTATGATCTAACATTAACATTTTAACGCTTATACCCAACGTCTAATGGATTTTATCTCCAGCAGGGAGAAAAATGTTATGATTTTGGATTAGTTTAGAGGGACTAAGGTAATTCTGTTCTTCCCTGAACCCAATAAATTGGTTGTGCGTCAAGTCTCACGTAAAAAGGGTTTCGTTGGTATTGTGAACATGAAATTAGTGTAAGGGGGAAGGGGGGGACGAAAATTTTGATATTTTGACAATGACGAGGAAAATGAAACACTATCCACAAGGGTTGTATATTTTTGTAATCTACTCTTCAATACCTTTCATTAAACACCCCACTCAAAATTTTTTTAAAAAAAAGTTTATCCCCATGACAGGAATTAGCCACCATTTTGGATTCCCAGTTAATCAGATCAAATTGCTATTCTTATTTTTTCTATGGCACAGCACACCGTACATTTTTCATATTTTTTTATATTTTTATTAGCAGCAGTAATATAGTTTTAGGGGGGGACGCAAAATTTTGATGTTTTTTGACAAAATGGCGCTGAAAATTAATCACTATCCACAAGTGTTATATATTTTTGTAATCTACTCTTCAATATCTTTCATTTGACACCCCACTCAAAATTTAAAAAAAAAAAAAAAATCCACGTGACGTGAAATATCCGCCATTTTTAATTTTAGCCAGCTGATAATTTTGAGTTCACTATATTTTTCCTGTGTGCGCGTCAAAACGATCTTTAATACTGGAAAGTTTCATGTTTTTATCTCTTTTTATTCAAAAGTTCTTGGAACCGTACAGAGTAACAGACATCAGACACAGGAACGAAACTATAAGGGTTTCTTTTTTTGGTTTTACCAACGAAACCCTTAAAAGTAGGAAGAAAAGGTAAAAGTAGGGAGAAAAAGTAAATCCAGGGAGAAAAAGAAGGATTGCCAACTTAATTATTTTATAAATAGTAGAGAATGAATGGCTAATGTAATGAAATTGTTGAAATCAGGTTGGCGACAAAGCTTTTTCAACCTTGTTTATCATTGTTTATAGCCTGCATCTCAATAACCTTCTATTTGAGTTTTACTACAATTCTTATTTGTTTTTAATATTGAATCTCTTATATCTGCTATTAAAAGTGCTAACAATTATTGTTTTTTATTAAAATAATTAATAAAAATGTGCAATTCAAGTCCTAAAATTCTAATTTTACATTTGAAACTTACGTTTACGCGAGCGCTGTGCGCGAACGCTAGGGCGGATAATGTTGTCCAACTAACTTGTCCTGGGCATTGCTAAAATGAACAGTTACACCAAATATCAACTTAATCCGTCAACTTTTACTCGAGTTATCGTCATCGTCGAATTCAAATTGGATGGTTTTGTGACGGTCGATTTCGTCGCCGTAATGAATTATAAGGAACTTCATTTCTATTCAAAAATTTCTCTAAAACGATTTCAACGATTTTTAATAAAAAAAACAAACTAAAATTCAGTCCATTTAAATTCTAATATTTACCATATCGTTCCCGGGAAAAATCTATTTGCTGAATAAACCCTACATATAATCCTATCTTACCTATAATCGGAAAGGGCGAGTAAGAGGTCTGGTTCGATACCCTGCCGGGGAGGAGTAATTTTTATGATTTTTGATAAAATGTTCAGTAATAATTAAATGTAATGTTGAACAAATGTAAAACATGATACATGTTTTAAAACAATAGCATACAGAAAGCACTGGATCATGTAACTATGAACTCGACATATAACACAGTTTAGTACGAATTGCATTTGACAGAATTTTAATTTATTATTTCATTTTCTATTTTCCTAGTGATTTTTCTAAATAAATTTCACAGATGTTATATTATATTTTTCTTTATTTCCCTAAATAGAAGATGTATTAAAATTTAATACAAAAATTATTTCTTACTGTAAAAAGTCAAAACAAAAATTACATAGCTAAATATAGTGGATGATATATATAATTTTAATATACTTTATATATTTATTTATAGTTCCGCCTACATAGTTAACATCGAAGTAATTAATCTTGTGTCGGAAGCTCGCAGCTGGTGCTCCAATCAAATCATAAAAGCATATTTCAGGTTTACAGAGTAATGTATCGTTATTTCTTTCTCTGCGACTCAAGCATCAAGTCATAAATCACCTCGTACTTGAACCAATGACAGAAATAAAAACAAACTTACCAGCTCTCAGTTTAAATCTACGAAATCTACGCCTCAAAAATAATTTGGCTGTATGTTGCCTTACATTAGACATTAGTTAAATTTAAAGGTCTTTTAAAGATCGCAGTTAAAAGAAACATTTTGGTTTTTAAAAATGAAAGCTTTCCAATCATTTGAGTTCTTATACATGTGCTAAATAAATATGTAATATGTGTAATAATATTAATATGTTGTATATGTAATCATGTTAGCCAAAATGAAGCTTCTGCTTTTGCAGCCTGTTAACTCAGACAAACTTTCTCATATACGAGTTCATAATTACTTAGCCTAGTCTTTTCCATTTATTACTTTTCATAAGTACATTTAATTATTAATGAACATTTTATAAAAATGTTTAAAAAAATAACTTTTCTTCGCTGGGGAATCGAACCCGGTCTCTCTCCGTCCACGTTTAAAGCTATTTTCTTAGGAATTAGATTCTTCCCAGGAAAACGGCTTATATCATTAGATTACTATTTAAATGGACTACAAATGTATAAAAATAAGTCTAAAAATGTATTCACAGAACATAGCTTTTAGTTCAGGCACTTTTCGAGGAAGTACATCGCGGTCATACGGCAAACATATATAGTATTCCTGTGGGTGCCAGGTCATGCTGCATCACAGGAAATGAAACTGCGGACATGGCAGCTAAAGCAGCAGCTCTATCTACAGAGGCGACACATTTCTGACCAACTGCTGAACATTTCTGCTGAAACAATGGGGAAATCTCTGGAAAAACCTGGAAACCCTGTACAGAAGGCTCTTCCCGGAAGTAACAGCATGATTGGCCAGAAGGGTTCAGCAGAAGGGACCAAATAAAAATTTTGCGAGCAGCCTGAGGTCACATAATCCACAGCTATCTACTGGAAGGAACGAGACACCCAAGATGCAGCAAATGCGACACAAGGTTAACGATACATCACTTGATAGAATGCGAGGAGTATAGTCAAGAAAGAAGTGAATGTAGGATGGAAGATGGAAAAGAAGAATTCAAAAGTAATGCTGGAAAGCAAAAGATCAAAGAGTTTCTTGAAAAAGTGAACATATATAACAAAATTTAAAGACACTTTAGTATAACCACCTATAATTTGGAGCTAAATCAATTTCTCAATTTCACCTCGGGGTCTCGGAGTGTGATAATTCTGAACAAGTTGGCCAAATTTCGTCAAAATGGGTCCAGTAGTTTAGGCTCCATCAGGAGTCTGCGCAGACATTTTTTTAAAAACCACCTTTTTGGACACCTTTGGAAATCTATCAAAGCCTCAAACCGAATTTTGGCCCCACCACAACTCTTTATCTTTACAGTGTACCAACTGGGCTCGAACAGCTGCTTATAGATCACGTGATCCATTACTAGTAAAGTTGCCACCTTGTCACGTCCTAAATTTGGGGCAGTACTGCTTTTGTTACAGGGTAACTTAACCAAAAATCCTCCCAGAATTAATAAATTTAAATTGTAATTTTTCTTTTTATTTAATCAAATAAATAATGAGATAATTTAAATTAAAGGTGATAAACTTGTAATTTATGATATTGTGTTGTGTTAATTCGAGTTAGATTTAAAAGATGATGAGTTTAGAGAGATATTAGACAGTGTTATGAGTCTGAACTGGAGTGAAGCGAACATTATTCTATATTTACCTCTGATGATTCGGACTGCCTGCTAGAGGAATGTTCAACTATTCCACCCAGTCCGCCTGCGGGAGTGATCTCCATCTAGACAACAACAACAAACATTAGTACACTCACAACAACAACAGCATTTCAAAATCATAATACATAATTAGAGACAACTTATTAATATAAACTTTTATAATAGTAAATTATCATAACGTATTTAACCCTTTCAGACACGAATTAAATCTACTGAATGAAAAAATTATTTTTAATTTTATTTTTGAATTTGATGATTTATTAAATAATTTGTAGCTTTTTTAAAATTTTGTCTAGGGCCCTCCGGGGCCCCAGAAATATAGTGTCCTCTACAGAGGACTATGTGACTCAGGGTAATAATAAAAAAAAAATAGTATATTATGTTACTAGGCTGTGAAGTGAGTTTTTTCTTTACCGCGGCAATTACATTTACTGTCGAGCGAAGCGAGACAGTAAATATTGCCAAGGTAAAGAATAGACACTTCACAGTCGCGTAGCATATGCTATTTTTTCCGAGGTAGCAGACAATGAAAAAACATTAAAAATTAATAATTAATCAATATAATAATAACAAATATTAGTACATACTTAAGATTTAAAAAAAGAAACCTTAAAAAGAGGTTACACTATTATAAGAAAAGATAAATAAAACGCATTGACATCTAGCGGAATTAAATCGTATTAAGCATTTCTACAAAGAATGCAGCGCTACTAATGGAAGTTTTGACAACTACCCGCCGGAAAATAAAAATCTTTTAGTTCCTAAACGTAAAAGATTTTTTCTTTACAGCTAGGAGTAATGAAAAGATTTTTTAAGTCCACGTCATAAAAAAAATGGATTTTAGCTATGTTTTTTAGGCTCTAAAGTTACTATTTCACAGCCTACCACGGAAAAAATATCTCCTTTTTTTTGTTATTATTGTTTTTATTTATAGAAATTGTAAAAAAAAAAATGTAAACAGAACTAGTAAACAGAAACTAATACACAAAAAATGACATTATTTCGTGTGGAACTTCAGAAAACCGTTTTTAATTGTGAAAATTCTACAGAAAACTTAAGAAAATTCTATATACTGCTATTAAAAAATCAAACTTATAAACACCTCTCATCCCATTATTATAATTTTTCACCACATCTGGGATAGGTATTTCTACAAAGGTTTATTCTTTTTGTCCCATCTTGTGACAGTCCAAGTGTCTTTTCCGATGCCTTCAAAGTTTGAGCCCAAATGCACACTGGAGTTATCGACCTATTTTATAAGAAAATATTCCTGAGTAAAATATTGAAGTTTGATCTTTAACTAATAACAAAAAAAAATCATCACGCTATTTTACCTTCATAAACCAAAGTTATAAAAAAAAAATCGAAAATAAGTAACATCCATGGGACATCTAATCAGAGATAGGTTTCAAATAAATATCCCTGTGTACAACCTACATGCTTGATTAGATAACGCGGTTATCTTGCGGTGGCAATAATAACTAATCATATTATGCGAATATAGTGATACATGCCCACTCCTATACAGCCATTGCTCATAGGAGCTTTCGAAAACAACTGTCCTCTGTACAGTACCAGGTGTCTGAAAGGGTTAAAGGTAGCATTTTATAGGAGACTAAACAGAGATCTGTTAATCTCTCAAGACAATCTTGCGTCCCGAGCTTACCTAAAGTAATGTAAGTATTGTGATGATTCTGTAAACCGAAATTGTTTTCCGTCTCCGAATTAAAAAAAAATCCAAGACGGAAATCCGTTTTAGACATCAAGAAATTCATTGGCTTTATGTCTGTCTGTATAGTTGAATATTTATGCGAACCAACATATCTTGAAAACAACTTGTTCGATTTTAATGAATTTTAGATATTAGGTCATAATTTGTCTATCGTTGAAACCACATTATTTTTAACCTTCTGCGCCCATTTGTTTCTCATTTAGATGCGCACAAGTATTTCTTTATTTTATGGGTTTTAACCATATTTTAAAAAGCACTTATCTGATTTTTAAGGCATTTTAATGATTTGTAGAATGTATCCTACCGATCGTCTCATAATAATTTCCACCGTCTGTGCTCATAAAATTTCGCTAAATTGATACCTTTAAAAATAATATTGACAGATTTAAAAAAAAGAGGCAAAATTAAATAATTTTATTTAAAAAATATTTTAAATATTTGTCAATAATCGTGTCCTGATCAGTAATAAAATTAGTCTACGTTTTACTAATTTAAATAATTATGATCAGTTATAGAATTAGTTTAGTTTTTATTAATTTCGAATTATGATCAGTTATAGAATTAGTCTAAGTTTTATTAATTTCGAATTATGATCAGTTATATCAGTTATAGAATTAGTCTAAGTTTTATTAATTTGAATTATGATCAGTTATATCAGTTATAGAATTAGTCTGTTTTATTAATTTGAATTATGATCAGCTATGTCAGTTATAGAATTAGTCTAAGTTTTATTAATTTGAATTATGATCAGTTATATCAGTTATAGAATCAGTCTAAGTTTTATTAATTTGAATTATGATCAGTTATATCAGTTATAGAATTAGTCTAAGTTTTATTAATTTGAATTATGATCAGTTATATCAGTTATAGAATTAGTCTAAGTTTTATTAATTTGAATTATGATCAGTTACATCAGTTATAGAATTAGTCTAAGTTTTATTAATTTCGAATTATGATCAGTTATAGAATTAGTCTAAGTTGTACAAATTGAACTGAGCGAAGTGAAGCTCTTATACTACACTTTGCATTTGGTTGGACACATACTTCTTCTGAACGATTGAACCGATCCGCATAAAATTCGGCACGGTCATAGTTACCAACCACAGGAAGATATAAATCTGAAATAGTCCAAATTGGTACAGGGGTACGGGGTACAAAAGTTAAAATAGTATATGCCCTTTATGATGCATATCGTTGGAAAGCTCTTTAAGAGTACAGTTATTGTTGTTACGTTCACTTTTGTCATATTTTCATTTTAGAGGGGGGTAAAATAAAAAACAAGAAAAAAATGCTTTTTAATTAAAAATTAGAAATATTTCTATTTTTGATACGATTTCAGCTGTTTATAAATAAAAATGTTTATTGTTTAAGATTAAAATGCACACCTCAGCTCAATATTGCAAGCAGACAACTGCATTGCACACTTAGTTTAAATAATTACGATCAGTTAGTTATAGAATTAATCTGTTTTACTAATTTGAATTATGATCAGTTATAGAATTAGTCAAACTTTTATTAATTTGAAATCAGTTATTACAATTTACTTTTACACACTTCTGCTTCAAATAAATTATTCAAAATCTTAAAAATTTAGTTTTCACAGTAATCAAAAACTATTCGTTTGCTATTTTTTTTTAACGATGATTACTTCTAGTAAGCTGTATATTCTAATAATACTACAGTAGTACTGAGATAAAAAATCATTGGAGTGTTTAAGTTTACGACTTTTTAGTTTCATTAGTGAATTTATTCAACTCTATAAATGTGAAAGCTCCTCTTTGAGATGTGTCATATTTAATATCTGTCATATTCAACATGTGTCATATTTTAAGGGTTTTAAAAACGACATGAATCGTTTATAAGGAAACCGGAAATACTCCGAGAGAAGAATTAATTGGTTTTAGAAGAGAACATAATAGTACATAGCGTCTGCACAATAAATTCTCACAACGGAAATACTGTTATATGTTTGTAACTTGAGTATTTTTTATGTCTCATTCATAGGAATCTATAACTAAAATTACAATGGAAATTCCGTTATGATTTGTTTTCTATTAATTAATTGTCTCTGTTGGATTTGAACATGTACAAATATTTGCACAAGTGAGCCAATTTATTAAATCATCGAGTATTTATATGAATGATTAAAAGGTAATTTTAAAAATATCATATGACACAATATCAATTTGTAAACATTCAATTGGATATTGTTACAAATAAATTTGTTCACATTAGTTTAAAACTATTTGTTTAATTATCTATTTATATAACATTTTAGGACAAATAGGTCCTTCTTTAGATTGTTTCTCCCCTATGTTTTTTTAGAATAATAATAAATTTGACTACATAACTAGTTAGACAAAGGGACATTACACTACTGTTTTTACAAGGGGAGTAACAGTCTAAAGAAGAACATTTCGTACACTTTTTTGGATTGTTACTCCCCTTTGTTTTCTTTATAAGGGGAGTAACAAACTAAAGAAGTGCCGACAAATATGTAAAGGGCAAGCTTATGTCACATTTATTTTAATGCATCATGTTCTATAATATGCATAGGATTCGGATTTGAGATCTCATTTTGTTTCTGAATTATGTACATATTTCAGGTATTCGCGGCTATAATTTAATTATTTCCAAACCTGTATTTAAAAATTTAGCCGTCAGTGGCGTATCTAGCGGCTAGGTCTAGAGGGGGCACATTCAAAGTCAGTTTAGGTAGGGGGGGGGGGGTATTCTTAGTGGTAACAAGTAAAGGGAACTACTTATTCAACAAAGCAGCTGCCAACCCCCCCCCCCCCCCCCCCCCCCAAAAAAAAAAAATATGAACAACTAATAAACAAAAAAAATCTCCGCTCCCAAGTAACTATCTTACTGTAAGTCATGGGCGTTGTCTGCAGTTAATTATTGGGGAGGGGGGAATTATGGCGGGGGGTCCGGGGGTCCTCCCCCGTAAAATTGACCTCTCAAAACAGCGCTTTTATGCATTTCTGAGGTGAATTTGAATATGAGGTGAATGTAAAAAATATGTATTTAAAATAAAAAATATGGCGGTATTTTTTTTATTGGGTCTGGGGAGGGGGGCACGTGCCCCTGTGCCCCCCCCCCTCCCCCTGGATACGCCACTGTAGCCGTCTAATATCCTTTTTAGGGTTTCGTTGGTAAAACCAAAAAAAAATGAAAGCCTTATAGTTTCGTTCCTGTATCTGTCTGTCTGTCACTCTGTACGGTTCTAATAACTTTTAAATCAAAAGAGATAAAAACCATGAAACATTGCAGGAATAAAGATCATTATGACAAGGATACAGGAAAAATATAGTGAACTCAAATCTATTATTAGCCGTTCAAATAAAAAATGGTGGGTAATTCATGTCACGCGAAAAAAATACTTTTTTTCATTTGGAGTCGGTTATCAAATGTAATTTATTAAAGAGTAGAATACAACAATATACAAAAATTGTGAAAATTGTTTAATTTTCCACGCGATTTTGTCAAAACAAAAACATCAAAATATTCCCTTTTTTTTACTAAAGTATAATAAAACAACAGATATTTAGACAATTTTTATCGATGTTTTGAACAGGACATGGTCGAAATATTGCCAAATGTTAACCCAGCTATTTCAAAAACCCTTTTAACCCTTCACACGACCTACGAAAACAAAAGACTTCGTGAAAAAAGGGAAAAATTCTAGCAAATTATACGTAACAGTTTGTATAAAAAAGATTTTACGAAAACAATTTTGATTAAAAAAAAAATCCACTTTGAAGACGAATTTAAACAAATAAGTAAAGTTTTATAACATAAAAACTTATGTACTTGATTCTAACTTAACTCTTGCCTTAAAAGTCGTGTGTTAGACACATCAAATTAATTGTTAAATCGTTATTTTAAAAATATATACATATTTACACAATCAATGACCCATAGCTGAATATAGATTAATTCACCGTGTGCTTAATGATTTTGATTAGCTAAACAAAAATGCGTCACCGCTGACTAAACAAGTTTTACAATGAAATGCAGCGTCCAACAAGCCTCCATATTTGCTTTTATTGAGAAACAGGTTGCGTCAGTAATAAGTCTTAACGTACGACGTATGCGACTTTATAAGGTACGCCATTTCTAAAGTTATAGGCCATAGGCCCGTGTTTGTACTGTAAAGCACAATACCAGTTGTGAATACCTTTAAAAGAAATCTCAACTTGAAATCTACTGCAGATGGTCTGCCAATTAGTGTGGCACATAGCTTCCAAACCGTTTAGAACGGTTTCGATTCCCAGTAGGGTATCATAATTATTTTTATTCTATATTAAATGCGTGTAGTCGGTTAAAAGTATTATGAAACTATTTGCGGCCTTCTTTAGAATAACATCGGAATTTCTTTGAAATTGGATCAGTATTTTTAAAGATGTAGGCGTTAATCCTATTACGTATTTTATTGATTTTACCAGTCTATGTTTTGCCATTATTTAATTGTTTCCCCTCTTTTTTAAATATGCTACAATTATTTTGATTTTTTACTTGAATTAAAGTATCAAATAAGCAAAAATTAAAGAGTGCAGGTGGATGAAATTAATCTGGTTCAATCTGTGGTCTACTTTCTACATACTAGCCAAATTTCATAAAAATCAGATAAGTACTTTGAATATGTAGATGTAAATAAATGTATGTTTGTGTACACGTTGAAGAGAAATAAATGGGCGCAGAAGGTTAAAACTTATAATGGACAAACAAAGGGATAATTATGACTTAACATACAAATTTCAGTTAAATCCGACAAGTAGTTGTTAAGATATGTTGGTTTGCAAAAATTGAGCGACAGACAGATACGGAACCAAAAATATTCCCTGATATCTGAAACGGATTTCTGTGTTGGAAGTTTTGAAATAAGAGACATAAGATATTTTTAAATAAACGTTCACATAGCTTCCGTTACCTTCGGTAAGTTCGGGAGCCAATTTAGTTTTTCAGAATAATCACAATGGTTCCGTTATTTCCGGTTATCTCGGAAACAATATTATTTGTTATGACTAGGTTTAAGAAAATAATGAATAATTGTTGAATAGTTGGATCTACGTGGTTAGAATTAGTTATAGATGTTGTTAGAACAGATTGAAAAATGGTTTTATCTCCAGTAGGGAAAAAAAGTTATGATTTTGAATTAGTTTAGAGGGACTAAAACAGGTATTTTCATCCCTGAACTCAAAAAGTAGGGAGAAAAAGTAAAAGTAGGGCGAAAAAGTAAAGTAGGGAAAAAAGTAAAGATTGCAACTTAATTATTTTAAAAATAGTAGAAAATGAATGGCTAATGTAATTAAGTTGTTGAAATTAGGTTGGCTGCACTGAGTTTTTTGACCATGTTTATAACCTGTATCTAAATAACCTTCTATTTGAGATTAATTCCAATTCTTTTTTGTTTTTAATATTGAATCTCTTATATCTGCTATTAAAAGTGTTAATAATTATTGTTATTTATTAAAATAATAAATAAAAACTGTGCAATGGACGAAAATGTGTATTTTCTTCCTACTGGAGAGTGAGTAAAGTTCCATTATTCCCCTCGCGATAATTATCTCCCTCGGCTGCGCCTCGGGAATTAAAGAGTCTAATTCCCTCGGCTTCACCTCGGGATTTAGGGACCATGGTTCCTTCGGCTTCGCCTCAAGAACCAACTTTTTCGCTCAGGGAATAATGGCTTACTTTACTCCCTAGGTGCATAAATAACTATTATATTAGAATTTAAATGTTATTATATAATTTATTTAGTATTTTATTTTTTTATTAGTTTCTCCGGCCGAATTTTCCGAGTTATTTTGAGGCACTTAACAGTAGTCCAAAGCTTATGTTGGTAAAAAAAATTACAATAATTTAAAATATTCATTTAGTGCTGAATAAAAAATTAGTAATTCATGGTTCAACTAGAAGACTCGGCCAGACCAAAATAATAATAACTAGATAATAAATTCTTCCTCAACCATATCAAATTTTCAAAGATGCGTTTATTAAGTTATTTATTTATTTAAATTTAGTAGGTGTATTCCTAATGACATCTGTTTTAAATTATGCGCGAAAAAAAATAAATTGAAATGAACATGAAGAGTAACAATAAGTACTAAATGATGTAGTAGTGGATTTGACATGTTAGAACATCTGTTGGTTTTGTTAATTTAGACGTGAGGTCTTGTTCATAAAGTGGATCTAGAAGTCTAACAAGTTGGCAAATATTCCACCTTTTTAATATCCCTCGTTAGTCTGATTTTCTTTCATTTATAATAATTAAATTTATGTAAATAAATACATATATTCATAATATATTTATGATTACAAGTATTCATATGTTATTATGAATGTAACCATTTGGCATTGCGAAGCCGATAATACCCTCAGGTTTCATGAAAGTGTTTATATCATCAATATACATATTATCATTTACATTTATATAATCCAGTAGTGTCCCGACGACGACGCACCTCGTAATTATTTGTTACGTAAGTTGTTACCACTGGCTTAACAGTTCGTATTTATATTTTATATTATACAAGCGAGTTTTAATTTTTGCTTCCGAGCTTACAGAAGATAACGGAGGCAATGTGATCGTTCTGAAGAACGGAAATATTTTATGTCTCTGATTTTAAAAATTCCAAGACGGAAATCCGTTTCAGACTCTATAAATTAACAGTAAAACATTATTACTATACAATTAATCATTTAAATTATTATCTAAAGAATATTCACTTAATAAAGCCAAACAAAATTGAATGCATTGATTGGATACGCTATCGCCCATAGCATTGATTGCATACGCTGTCGCCCATAGCATTGATTGCATACTCTGTCGCTAACTGCATTGATTGCATACGCTGTCACCCATAGCATTGATTGCATAAGCTGTCACCCATTGCATTGATTGCATAAGCTGTCGCCGTCGCCCACTGAATTGATAGGATACGCTATCACCCTCTGCATTGCTTTCACTCCACTCATTTCTCAGGTAAAGAAATTTGGCAGTCTCATTAACAGATTTTTCTAATAATAAAGGTTCACTTATCCCCACTTACCTAGGGTCGACTGTATATAATAAATAACAGATGTCAGAATTTGTTAAGGTCTATACATTTTTAAAATTAAAACTACTATTTCCTGGTTTGCTTTCATTTTAAATTTTGTTCCGCTGTCATTGTTAACTCGTTCTTTTTATAATTATTATTTTTAAACCATAAAAAAAAATTGGACGAAGCCTGAAGCAAACCGTTTGAATGTTTTACAATATGTCAAGCCGTTGCCAACGAGGTTTTTTCGTTTCGAAAACTAATTCTATGATTGTCTGTCTGTTTGTACCTGGCGTCAAGTTGACCATAGTATCAAAATGTTTTACACTTGCCAAATTCCAAGTCGATTAATTATTAATTTGCCATATATTATTTGGGATTTAGCTGTCTTAATGACATTTGTTTCGATCGGAACAAAATACACGAGCCAATATATTTTCATTAAATCATTTCCTGCATAACTTTCCAAGACCCTTCTTTACGGACTGGTTATAAAATATAACTCAAAAGAAAACCAAATAAACTGTCAATTGGTGTAGCACATAGTTTCCTCGCATCCTATCACGTACTTTATTGGTTTTATGCTTTTATCTACGATTGTTACGAAATATAAACATTGTATCTCTGTTTAGATGCGTAGAAAGTGATTCTTTACGTACTTGTATTCATTGCGCATGCGCGTCTCATAGTTCTGAAGAATTCCTCTTCTTTACCACCCTAGGGCGGTAAAGAAGAGGAATTCTTCAGCTTTACGCACGATTAGCGAGTTTGTTTACATTTAACAAAACTAATTTGCAGTTCTTTTATCAAAGTTACTGTTTAAATCGAGTTTTTAGTGAAAAACAATCAAGTGACTTTGACGAAAATGTGGAGAATAAATCTAACAATTGTGGATAAAGTACGGTACGCAACTCGTGCGAAAACGGCATTTTGCATTGCTCGTGTGGTTTTACTATCCTCGCTGTCGCTCGGGTGCAAACTCCACACTCGCATGCAAAATGCTACTTTCCGCATTCGACGCGTAATGTACTATTACAAGCTATTATTGTCTACTTTATTTAATTATGGTTTCCCCCGTTTTATTAATAGGTCAAAATTGTGTTGTTTTTTGTTTTACACCAATTTAAAGTATAAATTAAGAAAAAGATAAGTTGACGTTTGAAATTAATCTCATTAAAATTTCATAATAATCAGATAAGTACTTTGGAAGATATAGGTGTAACTATATTCATTGCGCATGCGCGTCTAATAATTCTGAAGAATTCCTCTTTTTTACCGCCCTAGGATGGTAAAAAAGAAGAATTCTTTCCCTTTACGCACGGTTAGCGAGTTTGTTTACATTTAACAAAACTAATTTGCTGTTTGTTTAATAAAAGTAACTGTTTATGTCGAGTTCTTGTGTGATAATCAATGAATAACTTAAATGACTATGACGAAAATGAGGAGAATAATACGCCTCCCGAAATAATTAATTCGGCACAAAATACAACCAATGAATTAATGTCATCTTTATCAAAAGAGAAATAAGAACTTGCATACAGGAAGTCAGACTTCTAAGAACTAAGACAGACATGGATTCAAAAATGTTCCCTAATGTCTGAAACATATTTCTGTCTTTCTGCACCCATTAGTTTCTCTTTCATATGCACACAAACGCACATTCATTTACACCTGTATCGGTGTTATATAGCTGCACCTATATAGTTTGTTAATCGTAGCCTACAGATAGCCCCAGATTCATTTCAACCCTCTACGCTTTTTAAATTTTGCTACATTGATACTTTAATTTATGTAAAAATTCAAAACTTGTTGACATATTGAAAAAAATCGGTCCGAGACAACTCAGACAAACTTTCTCATATACAAGTTAATAATTACTTAGCCAATGTTTTCCAGTTAATTAGTTTTTGTAAGTACGTTTAATTATTATAGAAAATTATATCAAAATTTGCTATAAAAATCACTTCTCCATGGCGGGAAATCGAACCCGGGATCTCTCCGTCCACGTTATTAGCTATTTTCTCAGGAACTAGATTATCCCGGGAAAACTGCTTATATCGTTGGATCCGTATTTAAATGGACTAAATTTTAGAATGTTTTAATCAAAATTCGAGAAATATTTTTTTCAGGTTTTTTCAGAGTTTTTGGGGGGTAGCGCCCTCAAATTTGGAGCTAAAATTCATTTCTCGATTTCGCCTCGGGGTATGATTTTTCTGAACATGTATGCCAAATTTCGTCAAAATCGGCCCAGTAGTTTAGGCTCCAGGCGTCTGCACAGACAGACGACAGACAGACAGATATTTTAAAAACCACTTTTTTGGACTCAGGGGACCTCAAAATAAACGTGTAAATAAATCAAAATCGAATTTTCGTGCCATCACAATACTTTCTCTTTATATGAGAAAGTAAAATGGAGGGAAACTATTAAAATGTCTTGTAAAATCATAATAATCAATAAAGTACGTGACACGATACGAAGGAGTGCCGCACTAATTGGCAGTCCATTTTAGAATTAAAAATGTCATGCAAAAAGTGAGAAAACAATATTATGACAAATTATTCTCAGTATATGGTTTATTTTTCTGAAGTAAAAATTTATTAATAAGATGAAAGATTCAGCATTTTATTCAATTTCATTGTAATATGAGATTTGTTATTTAATACTACTGGTTTTGTTGTTCTTTTATAGTTTACTTTTATACTGGAGCAGGTGTTTTGTTTTGAACTAGATTTCTTACAATGGCAATATAGAAGCGATGACCTCCTGTGTTTTTTTTACAAATAAAATGTGTCCAAAACTCTGGACACAAGAGAAGAAAGATTAATGTTAGCTCGAGTGTTTTAACTATCAAGGTTTTTGGTTTCATATTATTGGATTCTAAGAAATACTTACTAATGAGATATCTAAATAAAATGAAATAAACTTGTTTCAATGATTTTCTATGAATTCTAAAAAAAAACCATTTTGACGTTATAATCCTATAAAACACAATTTGTTGTCAGTTTAAAATAACATACGTTCTGTTGCATTTAATAAATTCGTTTCTTTTACATTCAGAAAATAAATAAAATAACGTACAAGTGTAGAAGATTTTGAACTATTAATCAAAATGATCTTGGAAATTGGGTTAAATATAGGGTGACCAACCGTCCCGTAAAAACGGAATTGTCCCGTTTTTTCACGAACATTCCCGGTGTCCCGAAAAAGTCTCCCGGGACGCCTAAATGTCCCGTATTTGCGTTGCGTACTAAAAACTCTCTGTTAGAGCATAATTTTTAATTATTCTTAAAGATATGCCCATAATGGCAATACTGAAAGAATATTTTCATTTATGAACATTTAGTGGACAGACAAACAAAACAGGATGGAAGTGGAGAATCTTTTTGCAATTCTTCAAGTAGGTACTATACAATTTCAAAATGGACTGTTTGATATTAGGAAGTTTTAAAGATGGATAGGGCAACAACTAAGTACACTAGAACCTCAATATAACGGACCCTTCTGTAGCGGACACAAATAAGAAGAGGTTTTCTGTGAAATGCCGCCCGAGCCAGGAATTCAGGAATCTGGATCCGGTTCTGTTTAGGTAGAAATTGTCAAAATTCGCTTATTAAACCTATGTTCAAAGCTATCATTCATTTGATGCATAAAAACACTTTTTATAGCTAACTACTGTACTTTTTATAGACGTACGGTACGCCCTTTTGCAGTATAATTTAAAATAATTATTTGTAATATAACGGACTTTTATAATAGCGGACAACTCTCAGCTCTTATTATTCCTTCCCCGGATCATCCCCCCCCCCCCCCCCCCCTACCCTGGGGGGTATTCCATACAACCCAGAGCCCTCGGATTGGGTACTGATGTCATGAACGTGTGGTATCCCGTTTTTCCCAGTTGACGATTTGTTCACCTTAGGTTAAAAGAATATTCCGATATAAAGAGAAGCCTTCGACCATTATAATTATTAATATCATGATAATAATTTTCCTGACATGAAGGAACAACACCAACTCACAACATATAATCAAAGTGTGTTTGGTTTGATATGTTTCGACTCCTCGTGAGATCACTTATTTTTATTGGATAATCAATGTACTTTCTTAAAATTTTATAGATAAATTTTACCGTGAAAATCCAAAAATTAATTATTGGAAAGACAGGACGAAGAAAAATGTTAGAGAGATTGTATCGGTCAGATTATTAACATTTTTTTAATTAAATGATACATTTTTCAATCATAAATCATAGTTATTTTATTCAATTTTTAAGTTTTTGGTAGGATTCATACTACGGAAAGATTCAATTTTACTTTAAATCAGATTATAATTATCATTAACTGCGGGAGACATACAGAGAAAAATAGACTCCAGCGCCTGGACAGTCCCGGTGCTGGGGTCTAATTTTCTCTGTATGTCTCCCGCAGTTAATGATATTTACAATTTGATTTAAAGTAAAATAATTATTTTATTCAATTTTTAAGTTTTTGGTAGTATTCATACTACGGAAAGTTTAAATTTTAATTTAAATCAAATTATAATTATTATTAACAACGGGAGACAGACATTCAGGACTTGGTATCGTTAACGACAGAGGAAATTATTCTCCAGTGTAGCTTAGTTGGTAAGAGCGTCTGTACTGGAAATATAGGAGGGCGAATCCCGGCGCTGGAGTCTATTTTTCTCTATCTGTCTCCCGTTGTTAATAATAATTATAATTTGATTCAATTTTTAAGTTTTTGGTAGTATTCATACTACGAAAAGTTTAAATTTTAATTTAAATCAAATTGTAAAATTACTATTTACAACGGGAGACAGACAGAGAAAAATAGACTTCATCGCCAGGATTCGAACCACGGAACTCTCTATATTTCCAGTACAGATGCTCTAGCCAATTAAGCTACACTGAAGAATAATTTCCTCTGTCGATAACGATACCTAGTCCCGAATTAAGCTTTCAAATTTTTTCACAAGTCTAAAAGTCAACATTAACGACAATAGAACTAGACCGAGAAATATAGAGAGGTCCGTGATTCGAATCCCGGAGCTGAAGTCTATTTTTCTCTGTCTGTCTCCCCTTGTAAATAGTAATTAAAATTTCAACTCTCTGTAGTATGAATACTACCGAAAAATTAAA
This sequence comes from Gerris lacustris, assembly GCA_951217055.1. Lineage (NCBI taxonomy): Eukaryota > Metazoa > Arthropoda > Insecta > Hemiptera > Gerridae > Gerris > Gerris lacustris. The sequence goes on along the minus strand of OX578283.1, from coordinate 5,011,222 downwards.
AATTGAATTTCTAATTGATTGTACTAGGCACAGGTACAAATTGGGTACTTTATAATTATAAGCGTTATTTCTCGGTCTAGTTCTATTATCGTAATTGTTGATTTCTAGACTTGTGAAAAATTTGAAAGCTTAATTCGGGACTACTAAGTAGGTATAGTTAACGACAGAGGAAAGTATTCTCCAGTGTAGCTTAGTTGGTAAGAGCGTCTGTACTGGAAATATAGAAAGCCCATAGTTCGAATCCCGGCACTGGAGTCTATTTTTCTCTGTCTGTCTCCCGTTGTTGATAATAATTATAATTATAATTTTAATTATTTTATTTAAATCCTTCAAATTAATTTAGATAAAACAACAAAATGATAACAACTGAACAAAAATCTAAATATAACGATTAGCTTGGTATTTGATTTCATATTAACATTTCCTCCGAGTATTTTAAACGTCTAATATACATTTGTAACTGGTTCATTGTTTACATTTGAATATATATGAGGTAATGTGGGCTTAATATTGGGTTGGTAATGAAGCCCAGTTTGATGTTTTGTGCTGCGTGGGGGAGATCTACCAAAATCACGTTACGCTTTGAATGTGAAATATGCAAGGATATTGCCCGGGGTCCCCTTCACCCCTCTGTGTCTGGTCTTCAGCCAAAATTTTTCTCAACTCTGTCGTTTTTTTTTCTACAGCGAAAAGAATATTAATATCCTATATCTCTTTCTACAAAACAGATTACAGAAACTGAAATAGATCCCATCCATCACAATTCGACTTTAAGTGCAAAACCAAAAGGGAACTAAATTTACAATTTCATCTTTTTTTTAAGTGAAACTTCATTAGAGTAGACTTGGATGGAACGAAATTGCATGTAACGATGTTTGTTATTCGAGACTCGTCAAAGTGAATGATTTTTTATAGGGAAATAAACTGCCGGCTTAAGTCGGCGAAAGAGGACCTGTAATAGTACATAACGCGCCCGAGCGACAGCGAGGGTGGTAAAACCACACGAGCAATGCAAAATGCCGTTTTCGCACGAGTTGCGTACCGTACTTTATCTACGATTGTTAGATTTAAATAATAAATACAGAAAAAAATAAACTTGCTGTGTGTAAGTTCGTATCTATCTCTTGATAAAGATAGCATTAATTCTTGAATTGTATTTTTTGCCGAATTAATTATTTCTGGAGGAGTATTATTCTCCAAATTTTCGTCAAAGTCACTTGATTCACTCATTGTTTTTCACTAAAAACTCGATATAAACAGTTACTTTAATAAAAGAACACCAAATTAGTTTTGTTAAATGTAAACAAACTCGCTAATCGTGCGTAAAGCTGAAGAATTCCTCTTCTTTACCGCACTAGCGTGGTAAAGAAGAGGAATAATTCAGAACTATGAGACGCGCATGCGCAATGAATACAAGTAGGTAAATAATCACTTTCTACGCATCTAAACAAAGATATAATGTTTATATTTCGTATCAATCGTAGATAAAAATCTTTCACTTGGACGAGACTCGATCCACCGACCTCTTATTCAGCAGTTTTTCCTCAAATTGTCATGCTTCTAACATACTTCAATTAAGTGTTTAAAGCTCAGGAATTTCGAGGTAGAATTTTAAAAAATACAAATTTTCAAATGTAACAGGACTTAAAAGATGCTTAGCAGCTGATAATTTGGAAATAAATTAGTGATTCTGAAAGGTTTTTTTTATGCTCTTTAAAATTTTTCCTTAGTACAATTTCTGTATCTCATTTAGGTTTTGTGATATTAGGCATTTTTTTTTGAACATTTTCGTGAAACACTTTAAATAATTAAATAAATCGATATCTCGAGAACTATTGAGAAATGGGCATATATGCTTACTCGACATTTTTGTGTTGCATTTGACCCATAGAATCCACCAGTTTCATTATGACATTTTATTACGGGTCACCCTCTATGTAAACGTTGTTTATCTACGATTGATACGAAATATAAACATTATATATCTTTGTTTAGATGCGTAGAAAGTGATTATTTACTTACTTATGTTCATTGCGCATGCGCGTCTCATAGTTCTGAATAATTCCTCTTCTTTACCACGCTAGCGTGGTAAAGAAGAGGAATTCTTCAGCTTTACGCACGATTAGCGAGTTTGTTTACATTTAACAAAACTAATTTGGTGTTCTTTTATTAAAGTAACTGTTTATATCGAGTTTTTAGTGAAAAACAATGAGTGAATCAAGTGACTTTGACGAAAATGTGGAGAATAATAATCCTCCAGAAATAATTAATTCGGCAAAAAATACAACTAATGAATTAATGCCATCTTTATCAAGAGAGAGATACGAACTTACATACAGCAAGTTTATTTTTTTCTGTATTTATTATTTAAATCTAACAATCGTAGATAAAGTACGGTAAGCAACTCGTGCGAAAACGGCATTTTGCATTGCTCGTGTGGTTTTACCTCCCTCGCTATCGCTCGGGTGCAAACTCCACAGTCGCATGAAAAATGCTACTTTCCGTACTCGACGCGTAATGTACTATTTCATGTTTTTTCTTTATTATTCGCTAAAATATTATTAAAAGAATTTAATTTTTCAATTAAATTCCACATAACCATTTCTTAATGCTGAAATAATAAAATGGTCAACAAATGCAAAGAGAGCAAGGCATTAAATCAACTGTTTCTAGAACTTAAGTGTCACTTCAAATACGTATCTGATAAATCTGATGCATTATTTTTTTTTTTTTTTAATTTTCCTTCTAAAAACTATATTTGGATTTGAAAACCAATAAATTAAAAAAGAAATAAACATTATCTGAAAGAGTGACTCAACATTGTCTAATTACAAACAATAAACATCGTAAATAATCTTCTCGATTTTTCAAAAAAAACACTCAGGGTATTATTCTGAAAATGAATACCGAATTTAATAAAAATTGTTGTTACGTTTAAGCTCTACGAATCTTTCAGAATGCAAACATCAGACAAACAATCAATCAGTAGGATTGATGTCCAGTGACATCTCAAAATTAAATTTTGAGCCAAGCTACGCCTATTGTAATACCTTTACTTTTGTCATATATAAAGAATTATGTGTATAGATAGGGAGAAAATAATATGTTTTCCGACAGTTTTTAAAAACCACTTTTTTGGACTCAGGAGACCTTAAAACGTGTTAATCCATGTAAAATAGAATTTTTGTGCATCACAATACTTTTCTCTCTGTATATCTATGCACTACGTATATATGAGAAATTAAAAAAAATTAATTAGTCTTCTTAGTAATTTATTTGAACTCGAGAAATAAATTTCAGCTACAAATTTGAAGGCGCTACCCCACAAAAACTCTTAAAAAAAAGAACTTAAAAAGAATTTATTTCTCGAAAATGGTTCCGATTAAAAAGCGATTTTGATTAAAAAATTTTAAAATTGTAGTCCATTTAAATAAGAATCTAACGATATAAGCCGTTTTCCCGGGAAAAATCTAGTTCCTGAGAAAATAGCTTTAAACGCGGACGGAGAGATCCCGGGTTCGATTCCTTGCTGAGAGGATGTTATTTCTATGATAAATTGTTATATTTATGATAAATTTTGATATAATCGATAATTATTAAATGTACCAACGAAAACTTGAAAACTATAAAATGGAAAACACTGGGCTAAGTAACTATGAACTCGTATATGAGAAAGTTTGTCTGAGTTGTCTCGGACCGATTTTTATTTTAAGTGTTAAATTAATTTTTTATTGGCAATGGCAAAATATAAATATAGTTACAAATGCAACAGAAATTTTTCCTAAGTATAAAAGAATAAGTTTCCTCAAGTGTCTGAGTTGTCTCGGACTGATTTTTTCGTAAAGAATAAAACACTATAATTCATATTTTTTGGGGGTTTTTTAAAAAAAAATATACCTACAATCTTTTAGTTAAAAAGTGAACATCAATTTTATTTTTCTGTCTGCAGCTACATTTCGCCCTCACACCTTGGGCTTCTTCCGGCTGAGTTCTTTTATAATCCTCAGTCGTATAATAAAAAAGTTAATAAAAAAGTTGTTTTAAATTCCATTTAAATAAAATGTTGTCACTTTTCATAAAATTGAGAAAAATCTTAGAAATATAAACTCTTAAATCCCCCCCCCCTGTTTGGCTAAACAGAGAAAAAATAAATACTTTACAGATTGTAAACTTATGAATAGTATTCATTCATTTTACTTTGAAGTATTATAGGAATAATATAAATTGTCTCTTTTCGTTGATTGGTACTAGTTTATTTAACATCAAAGTATTCTTCAGCCTTCATAAGGCCATCATCAGTGCCTCTGCAGATTAGTGTGGCACATAGCTTCAAATATAGTGATTTATGTTTTTAAAAACTATAATTAAATTATCCAATTTATTTTATTTTCCCCCATTTTTTTAAATCTGTCAAAATTGTTTTGATTTTTTACATGAATTATTGATATTTTATTGAACCAATTAAGCAAAATTTAATGAGGCCGTTAAAATTATACTGAGGCTATCTGCGGGTTATTTTCGATAAACTATAAAAGTTTCATACAAATCAGATGAGTACTTTTAAAGCTATAGGTGTAAATAAATGTGTGTTTGTGCGCATGTGGAAGAGAAACAAGTGAGGTTGAAACTTATATGGGACCAACAACGACCTAATTATGACCTACTATCCGAATTTCAATAAAATCAGATGAGTAGTTTTTTTAAGATATGTTGGTTCGCAAAAATTGAGCGACAGACCGATAGACCGACAGACAGACACGGAACCGAAAATGTTCCCTGATGTATGAAACGGATTTGTGTTTTGGAATTTCTAAAATCGGAGGCATAACATATATTTGTTTCTTCAGAACGATCACATAGCTTCCGTTACCTTCGGTAAGCTCGGAAGCATAAACAATTAGAGGTTAGTCTATTGCATGTCGGAGATCGACTTGGAATAGATCGACATGTAATAGATCGACATGTAATAGATCGACATGGAATAGATCGACATGGAATAGCATGAAATGTAGTGAGTCTTACTACGATCTCCGACATGTATTTGTTTGTTAAACCCTAAGGGGACAACACAGAGAAATGCATTCGTTTATTAATTTGTATATATTTAGTTTATATCATTAAGGGAAAATATATCCTTGGCCTTTAATGTATTAATAAATAAATATGTAATCTGTAGGAAGCTCGTCGACCTAAAAAACTGGACAGACGCCGGAAATTGCCAACATGGCTAATTCTTGTCACGCCTCTCACTGCGCAAGACTTATATAAAATATAACTCCAACGGAGTGGGCAAAATAAGCTTCTAAGTCCTTCACATGCTTAAAATTAAGTAAGTAAAGAAAGTTTATTAAGTGTAAGGTTGTCTCTATGGGAAATCATAAATAACCAGTTGACAAGGTCTACCTACTAAGAGATCTACCCACATTGATTTATTACTTCTTTATTATCTATTGAATAATCTTCTCACTTCTTCTAACTAAATAATTAACATTCTTAATTAATTTAAACATGAAAGATTAAAAACACATTTTGCTCTGAATTACTGTATCGACTTCTTTCATGTGTAGTTTTTAATCCTTCTTTATAATTTTGATCAATTATTTTCACTTTCTGAAATTGTTTAGCCTATGTAGGGTTTTTTCTAGTTCTTAATATAATTAATAAAAAAAAAACCCTTTTTCTTTCAAATGTCTCTCGTTTGAGGTTTCTTCAGGCTACATACATTTTACATTAGATTGTGCTAAAACAGTGGCGTATCCAGCGGCTAGGTCTGGGGGGGGGGCGCATTCTAATTCAGTTTAGATTAGGGGAGGGGGGAGGGTATTCGTAGTGGTAACAAGTAAAGGGAACTACTTATTTAACAATGCAGCTCCCCCCTCCAAAAAAAAATGTAACCTCTCAAAACAGCGCTTTTATGCATTTCTGAGGTGAAATTGAATATGAGGTGAATGTAAAAATATGTATTTAAAAAACTCTATCGGTTCTGGGTGGGGGGGGGGGGGGACGTGCCCCCTGCTTTATGCTTTAACAAGCTATTATTGTGTTTCCCCCGTTTTTTTAATAGGTCAACATTTTGTTGTTTTTTTGTTTTACACCAATTTAAAGTATAAATTAAGAAAAAGATAAGTTGACGTTTGAAATTAATCTCATTAAAATTTCATAATAATCAGATAAGTACTTTGAAAGATATAGGTGTAACTATGTGTATGTTTGTGAACATGTGGAAGAGAAACAAATGAGTGCAGAAGTTTGAAACATATATGGGAACAACAATGAGCTAGTAACAGCTAAATTTCATTAAAATCAGACATGTATAGTTTTTAAGATATAATAGCAGAAGGTTGAAACTTATATGGGACTAAGTATGACCTACCAAACAAATTTCATTAAAATCAAACGTGTAGTTTTATGTTGGTTCGCAAAAATTGAGTGACAGACAGACAGACGAACAGACCGACAGACAGACATGGAACCAAAAATGTTCCCTAATGTCTGACAAGGAACCAAAAATGTTCCCAAATGTCTGATTTCAATCTTGGAATTTTTGAAATCGGAGACAAAATAGTATTGTTCCTCAGAACGATCACATAGCTTCCGTAATTTTCGGTAAGCTCGGAGGCAAAACATTATTTTATCTCCAGTAGGGGAAAAAAGTTATGATTTTGAATTAGTTTAGAGGGACTAAAACAGGTCTTTTCATCCCTAACTCAAAAAGTAGGGAGAAAAAGTAAAAGTAGGGCAAAAAAGTAAAGATTGCAACTTAATTATTTTATAAATAGTAGAAAATGTATGGCTAATGTAATGAAGTTGTCGAAATCAGGATTATAACCTGCATCTAAATAACCTACTGTTTGAGTTTAATTCCATTTTTTTTTTTTTTTTTTAATTGAATCTCTTATATCTGCTATTAAAAGTGCTAATAATTATTGTTATTTATTAAAATAATAAATAAAAACTGTGCAATGGCTGAAAATGTGAATTTTCTCCCTACTGGAGATAAAATATTGTATGTACCTCGTGAGTAAAGTGCCATTATTCCCTTCGCGATAATTATCTTCCTCGGCTGCACCTCGGGAGCTAATTAGCGTTATTCCCTTGGCTGCGCCTCGGGAATTAAAGAGTATAATTCCCTCGGCTTCGCCTCAGGATTTAGGGACCATGGTTCCTTCGGCTTCGCCTCAAGAACCAACTCTTTCGCTCAGGGAATAATGGCTTACTTTACTCCCTAGGTGCATAAATAACTATATATAAGATATTTTTAGATTTTAATGCAGTATCACTATTTATATGAAAAAGTTTGATTTTGTTTTACCGATTTTCGAAGTTTTATACCTAATAAATTATAATTAACAATTAGGAGTAATTATAGGAAAATTGACTTATGAAAGGATAGAGGAGGTAATGTAATGTAACTCTCAGTTAATCATTTAACTTTGTGTTAATATAGGTAATGTAAATGTTATGTTTGTTTTAATCAATGCATCGAATCAATACCACTAATGCTGTATAATATTAGTACAGTGCATACTCAGCTCTATGAAATCATTCAATTTAATTTCAACTAACGTCTAATTGTCTAATCTCTAACTCCAATTTATCTGAGTTAAAAACTAGAGCCATATAATATTAATCTATTACAACTATACCAGCACTTAGACCCTTGGCAACGCGCTTAATTTTATAATTAAAAAAAGTAAAATTAAATAAGATAAGTTATTATTATCTATTTTAAGACCAAAATATCAAAATAAACATTTATTTTTATTGGAATAATTTTTATTGGAATAACTTTTGTTGACTTAGCTTTGCAATAATAAATCATTTCGAGGTGCATCATCTGGACACTACACGATTATATAAATGATATAATCTATTTTATTCAAATATATCTCTCCTATCTTCTTGAGTTAACAACTATAGGGATAATATACAAACTAACATTGAAGTAGACATCGTGAGATTCTGCCATAAAGAGAGTAGGTCTTTAGAATCTTTTCGTTCTTCAGAACGATCACATATTTTCCTTTACTTTTGGTAAGCTCGGAGGCAATAAAAATTTAAATATCTAATATATAATAGACTCTTTGCAAAGTCAAACAAAATGTCCTATACATTTGCGCGAACGTAGTTTTTCTTAAAATTCTTTCTTTTTCAAAAACTTGGTTGAAAGGTTATTTTTTCCATGAGATTTTGAAAAACAAACCACGACCCCCGTACAGGACCGGGTACTTCGGCTAATTTATAACATATTTTTAAAAAGTGTTCTACATGTGGTAGTTTACCGTTTTCGATTTTCGGCAAAATCAGATTTAACTAATTTAATATCTCTAAAAGTAGATTTTTCCCGCATTTCAATGGATTGTAAAATATAATTTGTTAATCAAAATCGTCGGAATTTGTTTATATTCATTTGTTATTTTCACAATATTTCTGTTATTTTATTTATTTTTTTTGGGGGGGGGGGGTTCAAATTTAGAATCAGAATTATTTAAAATATTATTATTTCACTTCAAAGTAGGATTTTCTAAACATGAGTGCCAAATTTCACCGAAATTGAACCAGAAGTTCAGTTGCTACAGAGGCTTGTAGCACGCAGTACGAATCTATAGTTATAGGTCGTTTTCTAGAGAAAAATATAGTTCTGAGATTTTTATGTTAGAAAAACCGATTTATTTGAATATTAAAACTAAATGTAAGAAACCAGCTTGTTGTTTATTTTACGATTTGATTTTCTTACAGAATCTCACAAAATTTTAGTGTTTAAATGTAGTATCAATATCTTTATGAGAAATTATTGTTTGTGTTATCGGACTGATGTTTATAATATTTTATACAGCGTTTTAATGTAATTTTACCTATATACTTTTACCTTTTACATTATATTATTGTAATGCATCGATTTATTTTGTAAAGTACTGAAGATGATAGTGGTTGAAGCATAGCCTTGAACAATAAACTTACTTCATATAATTCTATTAAAATGTTTCGTAATTTATAAATGATTATTTCGTAGAATTATAAGTAATCTCCTCAACTATTGTAGAGGAAACTTTTAAAGTGCGCTTAAATTAGACTTTTTATGAATATGCCGAATAAATTGAAAGAGTGGTACGTAAATAAACCTTATTAAAGACGTAAAGAAGGAAAAAATAATGTGTCTTGACAAACTAAACTGAATGATTTAGCTTAATAAAACCATATTTAGATAAAACCTTATTAATGGAATGAGACACAGACATTTTCAACAAACACTGTGTACAAACTAAAACAACGTTTTGTCCTCATTTTTCTCTCTAAATACATAAGAAATTCTTTAAGAAATTCTTTGAAATCTCATTCTCATGAATAATTAAGAATTATTTCAATTCTCATTGGTAAGTTGGGAGTGAACTTGTTTTTAAAACTGTCACATTCATAATAAAGTCCAAGTGATAACTTAACATCTCTGTAGACATATATCTCTAATAAATTGAACGACAGTCGTTAGCTTGAACTATAAATACGCTCAATAAATACTAATATTAGAATATAACAATGTTCATCAGGCGTCTAACATGAAATTAAAAATCCATTTAAATCAATTGAGCGAGCGTATTGAATTCTTCATTTCAGAGACATGGGATAAGAAAAATTTGTCTAACGATAACTGGAGTAAAAATTGATCAATTCCAACGAAATTTGGCACATAGATACATCTCAGTATTTGTAACAACTGTATAGTTTTTGGAAATTCCATATTAAATATTTTCAACATGGCAACCAATATGGTTGACGACAAAAAAAAGTTTTAATCAGTATTGTTATACATTGCTGTAAAGGGCTTGGTGAGTAGGAAATGAATAAGCTTAAGCCCCGTCCACACCGGCCGCGCATCGTGTTTGCAAACGATTGCAAACGTTTGCAAACGTTTGCAAACCCTGTTTGCGAATGCGCGTCCGGTGTGGACGCGGTTTTTTAGAATAATACTATATATAGAAGGAGCATAGAATCGGATTCCTAAGCAATTACTGATAAGAGACTGAAGCCAACTTTTGCCGAGAGGTTTTGCCCTTAAGACCAGGCTGCCAACATAACAACACTCATTTTTTTCATTATACTGGAAAAGGTTGGACATACTTTTGTAACTATTCAAAGACCGCTCACAAACAATCAAGAAGACAAACCCTGCCATTGGTTATTGTTACGTTTCACTCTGACGTCATTTTTTTCACCTCGCACGGCATGATATAATAAACATTATTTTCAGCATATTTCAAGCTAAAAATAAGATAAAACACAATAAAAATATTACAATAAACGAAACTAACTATCAATAATTAAAATTTACTAAAAATTAAATTAAAAAACCGAAGGCAAATAATTTTGGAGTTATGACGTCACAAATTTCAAAAATGAATTTTTAGAACGCGGATTAAGGGACACAACCAAAGTTGGCTTCAATGTTATCAGTGATCCTCCTTCTATATATTGTATTGCTCTAAGTGAATAAGTAACTATTGTTACAAAAGTTTTATAACAATTGTGGCCGAGATGAGGGTGTAAAAAAGTAAGTTCATACTTATATAGTGTTTTAAGTAAAATAAGTTTAAAGCTCCTTTCAGGTTAAATAAGAATGTTAGGTTAGCAACTACAGCCATCTCAAAGAGTCCAACAAGTTACCTTATCTTCCAAACCAAACCTTATCTTCCAAACCAAACCTTATCTTCCAAACCAAACCTTATCTTCCAAACCAAACCTTATCTTCCAAACCAAACCTTATCTTCCAAACCAAACCTTATCTTCCAAACCAAACCTTATCTTCCCGTCACTTTTTGGAATCTGCAAGGATACAGTAAGCTGCTAGAAGAAGAAACATGGGCGAAAACGCTAGATATTCTTTGCATGACCGAAACTTGGCTCGAACCGAACAACCGGCGGCGACTTTAGAGGGCTACAATCACAATCACCAGGTGGCTCAAGCTATTCGGCCACACAAAAGAGGACGAGGCAAAAGAGAGACCCCCCCCCCCCCTTAATACAAGGTCCTCAAACATATCTTCTTCTTAACAACCCTATATCAGTTACCAGTATATTTGCACAACTTAGACTTCCTAATAAATTCCACCTCAAAATCTCACACAAAACCCACTCCACTTCATTCCGCCCAGATATGTGCAAGCTTTGTGGACTAAGCCCACAGGACCCTGTTTACACCACTTACTTCTTATATGTCCGATACTTCATAATAACCAAGAACAACATATTCCCAACATTCATGAATTTCACTCCCCTATAGATGTCTTATCTACTGCGGACACATCCCTGATATACAACATATATTAAACCTTCTTTCAGTTTATTGTGACGCCTCAATTAATTTAGAAAAATAATAATTATTAAAGTTAAATATAAACACAATTAGCAATAACAATTAAAATATGAATATAAGTGTATATAGAAAAAAAAAAAAAATAAATAAATAACTAATGAAATATGTCATTGTTGCTGTACTTTTTTTGCGTTTATGGTTACTCCTCAACTAATTACGTACGCGAAAATAATACGTAATAATAATAAATATTAAAGGTCAAATACAAAAACGAGAGTATCAACCAATATGTATTTTTTATGGAGATATTATAGTTATTAGTTACACAGATGTTAAAAAAAAGGAAAACATATATATGTAATATCAAATAGTAAATAAATAGCTCTTAAAAATATTATTATTTACATTTTAGTAATTAATTATGTTATTGTTTTGTGTAAATTGTAAATTATGGACGTCTTAACCAAAGTAGTCCAAAAGTATCATCTTATTTATATGAAATTAGCTCTAAAATTACTGTTATACTGTTATCATGATTTATTGTACATATTAACTGAACTCCCTGTATATTAGAAATAAATACAGTGATTTACTACTACTAAGAATGTTAGGTTTTCACCGAAAAATGATCCTGGTAGCAATATTAAGAACATGGCTGATATAAGAACACAATTCTATACAAGTTGTTTATGCACCGCATCAGTAGTAACTCAACAGAGTAAAGTAGCCTAAATAAAGTTTCTTCCTCGTTGCATTCTTATTTTATGTATATAAACAAAACAATTTATACATATTTCAATTTGATTATACAAATACTTAAATATAAATCTACAAAATATACAAGAAAAAATGTAGGTATTAAACTATAAGGTAAAATTTATAAGTATAAATGCAAGTTAATATTAAGGAAGAAACAGTGGCGTATCCAGCGGCTAGGTCTGGAGAGGGCACATTCTAAGTCAGTTTAGATTGGGGGGGGGAATTCGTAGTGGTAACTGGTAATAAGAAAAGGGAACTACTTATTTAAAAAAGCAAGTGCCCCCCCCCCCCTCCCCAAAAAAAAAATCCACGCCTAAGTAACAACAACTGTTTTAGAACGTATTAGTCAGAGAATGTTATGCTGATGCATACTGCAGTACAATATCTTACTGTAAAAATCATCGGCGTCGTCTGCAGTTAATTTTAGGAAGGGGGGATTTTATCGCGGGGGGTCCGAAGGCCCTCCACCGGAAAATTTTGAAAATAAGACCTCTGAAAACAGCGCTTTTATATGCATTTCTTAGGTGAAATTTAACATGAGGTGAATGTAAAAATATGTATTATCAGAGAAAATCTGGTTGTTTTCTTCATTAACTATATTGTTTTATTTATGCATTAATGAGATTAATTTTTACAATCAATCAAATAAAATTATTAACCTACTTTGATAATCAAATTTAACTAATCAATATTGCCTCCTAAGATAAATATATTGTAACAATGTACAATATATTTTTTTATGTTATATTTATTCTTAGCATGTTAGCATAATATTATTATGATTGTATTTCACGCACACACACAATTTTATATATATATATATATATATATATATATATATATATATATATATATATATATATATATATATTCTTTGGAATTTGTTTCCTAAATTTCGTATTAAATAAACAAAATATTTTTACAGCGATTGGTTAGTACTTATATTATTAATAATTGTTAAATTCACTGACAGAAGTACATTTTGAATGATCAAGTGTATGGTGCAATCGTGTATTTATTTTATTTTTATTTTTATTTTTCTTTTCTTTTAGTAGTAACAATCCACAATTGAAAAAATTATTTTCAAATAAGCTGACAGAGATTACTTCACAGCAATTTCAATTAAAATTCATAGACAGCGTGCAATAATATTAATTTATATAGACGTGTATGTATGTCATAAATTATATAATTAAAAAGTCTATATTGTATTAAAAATTTGTTTTTATAATACATTTTCAGTTGTATTCAACGAATGTAGAAAAACTACTGACTTAAATTAAAACTAATAAATTAACTCATGATTATTATTAGCTTTTGATGTCAATTATATTATAATTTTATTACGTAAGTTTATAACAAGATGAAATCTCGTCAATGATAAAAGGGAAATCAAATGAAAGCTAATTTACTAAATGATCGAGGTGACGAGGAATCCGTTATATTTAGTGACCTTGTTATCACCTGATAGTGATGTGTCATCATTGCACAGCATCCCATCTCAGTAAAACCTGCTTTCCTCTTATTTTACTACGTTTTTGTTAGCTTGCTTTCTTGTTTGTTTTTTAGTCCGATATAAATCTGGCAATCGATTTCTAACAAACTTCCCGAATAGCTAGACATTTGAAACTTTTAGCATAGCTTAGAACACGATGACAATGACAATATTAATACTTTTAGCCATCTTTCAGCAGAATTTAATTGGTTTTCAGCAAATTTTGCTGTATGGAAAGTTATTTTATTTGTTTTGCCATATCCCATACTTACGCAATCTTCATTTTGACGGGTTTCAAATTTGTGATTTTTATAAATAAGAGATAAACATTGAATGACAGCAAAACAAGAAATATATCGATTATATTATTTAAAATATATCGATGGCACGGTTTAGATTTAGTGTTGGGGAGATCCGTTGTACAAAGATTTGTCCTTTTATAGGTTTAAGATCAGCTCTCTAGATGGTTGTCATTTATGTGAAGTAAATAAATTCGGAACTTATTTTTTTTTCCACTAACATTATATATTATATAACAATAAAAATTATATTATCAACATTACATACGATTCAACAGAAAATTAAAAAACGTAGTATATAAAAAGTTCTTTTTATCTTGAAATTATTATTAAATGTAATTAATTCTCTCTAATAAGTAATTATCCTTCACTCCACAGGGCTGATGCTAGGAATCAGTGGCTGTTTCTTATTATCAATGTAGGCCAAGCCATTAAATTAAACACCTAACATATTTAGTTTTCAATGCCTTGGTAGAAAAGGATCAGGACTATATTATATATTATTCATTCTATTATTAAATTAGTTCAGAATTAATTTTATCGTTAAAGAAAACACATCAATATATTCCTTATACATATGTATATGTTGATATTAAATGTACAAACGTAGTCACAGAACAAAGCAAGTCATAAAAAACATTTTGATGTAAAACATCGAGTACGGGAACCTCGGAACTTGTAGCAGGAATCACCGTTGGGAGTGGTCAACGTTTTGAACTAACTGATTCTTTTAATTATCATTTTTCAAAATAGTTATTTATGCACCTAGGGAGTAAAGTAAGCAATTATTCCCTGAGCGAAAAAGTTGGTTCTTGAGGTGAAGCCGAAGGAACCATGGTCCCTAAATCCCTAGGCGCAGCTGAGGGAATAACGCTAATAATTATCGCGAGGGGAATAATGGCACTTTACTCACGAGGTACATACAATATTTTATCTCCAGTAGGAAGAAAATACACATTTTCGTCCATTGCACAGTTTTTATTAATTATTGTAATAAAGAAAAATAATTATTAGCACTTTTAATAGCAGATATAAGATATTCAATATTAAAAACAAATAAGAATTGGAATTAAACTCAAATAGAAGGTTATTTAGATGCAAGTTATAAACAAGGTCGAAAAAGAAGTGTCTTCTCCCTAATGGAGATAAAAATGTTTATACCTAGGTATATTATTTTTATTTAATTATTTGAATTTTGGCGGTATTTTGACAGATGTAAACAAACTTTGACGTTTAACAAAAGTACCGCAATAATTAATAAATTATGTCCGCTTATAGCTTTTAAACTAATTAATAATTTTTTTTTTTTTTTTTTATATATTTGTTCTTTATTATTTTTTACCGGTTCCAACGATATGCTATATGTCAAGAACGTATTTATACTTTCGGTATTATTAACTGAGTCAACGTTTCAAAATTCAAATAATCGATAACTATACAAAATGGCGGCCAATATCAAAATTAAATTTGGTGGATTTCTTTGTCATACAGAGAGGTACAATTATGCAAATTTCAACTCTTTCGGACCACTGTTCGATATTTTTTGAATTTTCGCTGACTCAGCACTTTTGCAAACTGGGTTCAAGATGGCGGATAAATGTTGATTTTCCGGGTGACACAACTAGAAGTATGGACAGATTTTCCTGCAAGTTTCAACTCACTAGGATAAATAGCCTGGCCGCTACGATGATAACATACATACAGACGTCATTCTGAAAACTACTTGGGAGATCTCAAAAGAATATTTTGGTTGAAAACAATACTTTTCCTACCATACCTAGGTCCAATAGGTGAAGAAAAGTTAAAAAAAAGTAATAATCACTAATTAATGTTAAACTAAAACTACACATTTACAACTAAAATAAACTAAAATTTACAAAGCTTTTTTTTTAATTGTTAGTTACTCAGGTTCTACTGAATATTTATAATTAAAACATTGCAACATGCGCCATTCGTTAGCGAACATCACTTTTGATTTGGTTTCGCTAGTTTTGCGCCAATATAGCGAACCAGTCGCCACTGACAGACATACAGACAGGATAAACGTTTTGGATGTCATAAAAGAATTATTTTAATTTATATTTAACTCATGACTATTTAATTAAATTTTTAAACTGTGTTTTTTTTCTAAACGTGCAGGATTCCATCATATTTCTAATGTTAGCAGACAGGATAAATAAAATTAAAAAAATTGATTTTTTCCCTCTAATTAATTTTTTGGTGTTTTAATAATAATAAATATAGGATAGAGATAATAATAATAACCTTTTAAAAATATTTTATACTATACACCATACCGGTTTCAGCGTCTGCCATCGTCAGTGGTTAAGTACAAACTCTATGTACAAACATGTTTGTACGTAGTTTTTTATTTTATAAATAAAGTAACTATCACAAAAATCTCGGCCGAAACTACGAATTATGAAGTACAGATATTTGAAATTAGTGTGTTACCACCTTTAGACTATATTTGAAAAAAAAAAAAAAAAAAAAAAAAAAAAACCCTCCAAATTTCTTTAAAATCAGATAAGTACTTTCAAAGTTATAGGGTGTTCATAAAAGAAACTTTATGCGCATGTGGAGAAAGTAATGGGCGCAGAAAGGTTAAACTTATATGGGACCAACAATGGACTGATTATGACCTGCCACCTAAATTGCATTCAAATCGTATTAAGATAATAATATGTTGTAAAAAATCGGTCCGAGACAACTCAGACAAACTTTCTCATATACGAGTTCGTAATTATTTAGCCCAGTGTATTCCATTTATTAGTTTTCGTATGTATATTGTACATTTAATTATTATTGAACATTTAATCAAAATTTATCATAAAAATAACATCTCCTGGGCGGGGAATCGAACCCGGGTTCTCTCCGTCCGTGTTTTAAGCTTTTTTCTCAGGAACTAGATTTTTCCCGGGAAAACGGCTTATATTGTTAGATTCGAATTTAAATGGGCTACATTGTAGAATTTTTTAATCAAAACCGTCGGAACCGTTTTCGAGAAATAATTTTTTTCACGTTTTTTCAGAGTTTTTGGGGAGTAGCGCCCCCAAATTTAGAGCTAAACTTCGTTTCTCGATTTCACCTCGGGGTATGATTTTTCTGAACATGCATGCCAAATTTCGTCAAAATCGGCCCAGTAGTTTAGGCTCCAGGCCTTTGCACAGAGAGACGACAGACAGACATTTTTTAAAAACCACTTTTTTGGACTCAGGGGACCTCAAAACGTGTAAATCCATCAAAATCGAATTTTTGTGCCATCACAATACTTTCTCTTTATATGAGAAAGTAAAAATTGGGAAAGAACGACTGACAGACTGACACTAGACCGAAATTGTTTCATAATCTCTGAAACGGATTTCTGTCTAGGAATGTTTTCATGTCACAAGCATAGAAATGTTCCGTTCTTAAAAACGATGACAATGGGTTCCGTTATTATCAGTAAACTCGGAAGAAAGACCGATAAGAATCCACTTCAACACAGAATCGAGTCACTAAGATCAGTTGGTTCGCAGAATTCTTCAACACAGTTTTTTTTAAAAAAAAGATTTTGATGATATGAAGTTGGTATTTATTTAAAATATAAATATTATTATATAAAGATTAAATGATATTAGTATGGTGTAAAAACAATTAAATTTAAAATTTTAAAATGGTAAGACTTACGGTTATATTGTATTTAAGTAAGCGCGGTGTAGATGGGATGGCGCCTAGGATGTATCTGGGTTGTTTAGTACCCCCTCCTCCTAGCTAACCGGGTTCGACTGGCCGTCCGAACCCATCCGAAGTATGACGGAATCACCCGAAACGACTGTGTATATTTAGAGTTATATTTTATGCAGACACCCTACACCCCTCGGGCCTTCCCGTCTGTCTTTTGTCTCGAACTAAAAAAAAAAAAAAAAAAAACCCACCTAGCTAAAATATAGCGAGAAAAAAAAAAGAAATATTGAAATACTTTTCTACTTCGCATCGTGGAGACATTTGCATAAATAACAGAGAGAAGAAAACAATAAGCTATTGACTAAACTAATAATAAACAAATAATAATAATTCTATTCTGCTAATTTCTTTCTCTTTACTAAATGTTTGCAAAAGTTATTGACTCTTGAATTTAACTCGATCGTACTGACGATTATTTTCATTAAGAAATTTAAAATTAATAGCAGAAAAATATTATGAAAGTTTACTGCACAAAGCAAACTTTCAACCACAAATACTCGCCTTGAGTGTCTTCGTTTCTTAAAAATCGAATAATTACTTTCTTATACAAAGAAAAAGTATTGTGATGGCGTGAAAATTTGATTTTGAAATTTTGATGGATTTACACAATTTGAGGTCCCTTAAGTCCAAAAACGTTGTTTTTAAAAAATGTCTGTCTGTCGCTCAATTTTTGGAAACCGTCCGATTTTAATGAAATTTAAAATGGTTGGTCATAATTAAGCCCATTGTTGGTCTCATATTGAGTCCAAAAAAGTGTTTTTTTTTTTTAAGTCCCTCGTCTGTTTGTCAATCAATTTTTGCAACAAACCTTCCAATTTTAATGAAATTTAAATGGTAGGGCATAACTAGGCATCGCGTGGCTCTATCATTGAAGCGAGCGTATTGCGATAAAATACTGACTTGAAATTTGTTGATCATGATGAATGTCATAGTTGAAGAAAAGTGGAAGAGATTAGAGTGGGGTGGAGTGGGGGTACTCGGTACAAAGCTTTACTTCCTAAACAAACCTACAGACCACTCGACTCTAAAGAATTCTTACCACCCGTCGTAGCTTTTAAACAATTTTTATAAATGTATCACTTCATTACTCAAATACTACTGCTTGTATCAAGTTGAAATTTTACATACTTGTTTTAATTGTACTTTAGACGATGTACATGAAGTTTTATTAAAATCGTTAAGATCACGGTTTTTATTAGAACGTAAGATAACGGTAAAAAGGTTGTTTTTTCTATTTTAAACGTTTAGGTCCGCTTTAATAGTTTTAGCGATCTTTATTAATTCATAGCAGTGTCGTTGTTGGTTTTACTAAAAAATTTATTTTGAATAAAATGTTCGTCTCATCCAATAGATGATGATAGAATTTTTTCCCGTCCTGAAATTCCAATTTTAAATTTGAAGCTCACGTTTACGCGATCATTGCGCGCGAACTCTTGGACGGATCACGCTGTCCAACGAACTTAGCCTGAGTATTAGTAAAAGGAAGATGTATACCAAATTTCAACTAAATCGGTCAACTTTTACTCAAGTTATCGTCGGACACGTAAACGTTACACACAGACAGACAGACAAGATGCATATTTCGTTGAATGTGTAAGAAGCTCGCTTACGCTCGCTTCAATTATCCTATTGTTGGTCCCATATAAGTTTCAATCTTCTGTCACAATTGTTTCTCTTCTACATGAGCACAAACATACATTTATTTACAAGTATGTATGTCTTAAAAAGTACTTGTCAGATTTTTATGAAATTTGGTTGTTTAATCGAAAATAGCCTGCAGATAGCTCCAGATCAACTATAACCGTCTACGCTTTTAAAAATGTTGCTAAATTGATACTCTAAGTCATGTACAAAACAACCAATTTTGCCAATTTTAAAAACGGGGGAAACATTTAATCAATTTGACAATAATAGGTTGTAAAATCATAAAACCATCAAAGTGTATGAAATAGGAAGCGAAGAAGCTATGTGCCACACTAATTGGCAGACAATTTACTTAAATAATAGATCAAATTATAATTATTATTAACTACGGGAAACAGACAGAGAAAGATACACTCCAGCGCTGGGATTTGAACCACAGGCCTCTATATATAGAGGCCTGTATTCCTGTAATTCTCTGTCTGTTTCCCCTAGGTAATAATTATTATTATTTGATTTAAATTAAAATGTAATCTTTCCGTAGTATGAATACTACCAAAATCGTAAAATATGAATTAAATAATAGAATAAATTCAGCAAATTTTAATTAGTGATGCTTAAATTCATTTAAATTAATAATTAAAAAAATGTAAAAGCAAAAAGAAAGTTCAAATTAATATGGGACCATTAGTGGGTTTACAGTCAACAAACCATCCAAATCTCTTAAAAATCAGAGGTGTTAATAAATAAACTTTTATGCGCAGGTGCAGGAGGAACCAATGACAATGGGCGCATAAGGTTGAAACTTGTATGAGACAAACAATGGGCTAATTTTGACCTACCACCTAAATTTCATTAAAGACATATGTGCTGGTTCACAAAAATTGAGTGACAGACCGACATAGAGACAGACAAACAGACCGACATGCAGACAGAAATGGAACAAAAAATGTTCCTTGATATCTGAAACGGATTTGTGTCTTGGAATTTTAAAAATTGGAGACAGAAAATGTTCGTTTCTCAGAACGATCACATAGTTTCCGTTACCTTCGGTAAGCTGGGAAGCAAAATTCTCGTATTTTATTAGTTAATTTATGTATATAAAAATGTAATTGCTCAAGACAATAATAAATTATCTATTTTTGCTTCCAAGCTTACCGAAGGTAACGGAAGCTATGTGATCGTTCTAAAGAACTAAAAATTTTTAGGTCTCCGATTTCCATAATTCCAAGACAAAAATCCGTTTCAGACATCAGAGATCATTTTTGGTTCCGTGTCTGTCTGTCAGTCTGTCTGTCGGTCTCTCTGTTGGTCTGTCGGTCGGTCTGTCGTAGTCGTTCAATTTTTGCGAACCAACATATCTTAAACTGCATGTCCAATTTTAATGAAATTTGGGTGGTAGGTCATGAGTAGCCCATTGTTGGTCCCATATAAGTTTTAACCTTCTGCGCTCTTTTGTTTCACTTCCACATGTGCACAAACATACATTAATTTACACCTATAGCTTCAAAAGTACTTATCTGATTTGTATGAAACTTTTATAGTTTATCGATAGTAGCACGCAGATAGCCCCAGATTAATTTGAACCGTCTGCGCTCTTTAACTTTTGCTTAATTGATACTTTAATTCAAGTATAAAATCAAAACAATTTTTAACAGATTAAAAAAACGGAGGAAACAATTAAACAATAATGGCTTGTAAATGCATAAAATATAAAATTAATAATGTGCGTGATAGGATGCGAGGAAGCTATGTGCCATACCAATTGGCAGTCTATTTTAGGAAATTTATTTAATTTCTCTTCCTCTAAACTTTTTAAAATCTGTATATATTTATTGTTAAATATTCAAATACAATAAAATGAATAGACATTTTTATTAAAATTCAAATTCTTTTGATAAAATTGACACAATTAAAATTGCAGTGATAACAATTGGTGAGGAATGATTATGAAATGAAGAATTGTGTTGTGAGGGAAAGATTCCTGGTATTAGCTCATTCTCACCTGAGGGGGTCAGTGTGGTGTTAGATGGTGTACTAATCAGCTGCAAGATAAAAACAAAGGTGTCTCCAACAGAGACAGCTAGAGCTGTAAATGATAAACTGCCAGTTGAATTCTGTTGATCTGTGGTTTGCATTCCGATTGAATGTGGTTTCTCTGTGGTTTGCATTCCGATTGAATGTGGTTTCTCTGTGGTTTGCATTCCGATTGAATGTGGTTTCTCTGTGGTTTGCATTCGGATTGAATGTGGTTTCTCTGTGGTTTGAAATGTTCTGGATGTTGGTGTAGTTGATGATAAGCGTGAAGAGATTGTCGGCTTACTTCCTGAAAAAAATGGTTTTAGAAAATCTGGCAATGATCTTTTATTAATATTCCTTGTTGTCGACGATTCTTTCATTATTTCTTTTGTTTTGAATCCTAAAACCCTAGATAAGAAACCATTTGAAAGTTTTAACAAACGAGGTTTCATTGTATCTGGAATCGGGGTCTGCGATTTTTGAAAAGATGACAAATTTAGCAATGGCGAGAAAAAGGTCAACAAATTTTGATGATTTAACGAAGTCTTTAGTCCATCTGATGTTTGGTTTGTGCCCCGTTGAATTGGTATTTGATCAAGCATTTTATTTGTTAAAAATTCATTCTTATAATCACTGGATTTTAAGCCATCGCCATTTAAGATTTTTTTATATAATTTTTGCATTATTTTTAACGGTATACTAGAAGAGATTAGAGTACTTTGTTTAGATAATGCTAGGGATGATACTGTTGGAATGGATGATAATGTTGATGGTGGTGTTATCCATGACAATCTTGATGGTACTGATGATGGCCATGTTAATGTTGGTGTTATCCATGACGATCTTGATGATACTGATGATGGCCATTTTGATCGTGGTGTAATCCATGACGATCTTGATGGTAATGATAATGTTGGTGTTATCCATGACGATCTTGATGGTAATGATGATGTTGGTGTTATCCATGAGGATGTTGACGGTACTGATGATGGCATTGTTGATGATTGGACATTTAAACGATTTTTTGTAGGAAGAGTGGTTGATTCTTCATCCATTTCTAAAATCGAATGTTCTTTCGTAGACAATACAGGATTTTTCGATGTGGTAGGCATACTTCGTAATAGAACAGGAGCCCTGTCTGATAATTTCTGATCCAGTGACGGTACCTCTGCTATAATCGTCTTAAGCCGCACTGATCTTTGCGATGAAACGTCTTTAGAAATCTTTAGATAACCAGCAGATGAATCAATCAGTGTCTTAGTGTGAAACTGAAATCAAACACGTCAAGCAAATCAGATCATATAGGTATTTACATTTTGTGCCAAATTAATAAAGTGCTAAATAATTGTTATAATATATATGTATGGGAGGTTCCTTTACCCCGGGTACTTGCCCTCAGTACAATCCTAGAGAGAGAGTAATTATTTTTCTGTGATAATATGAGAGTGGAGCTTCGCAACATTTTTTTTTATTAATATTCCCGTCTTCACCAGGTATCTTATCAATGCTTTATCAGTGACTAGTTGACTACTGCGCCTACGTACAGTCAATCCTCATCATTTGCGAGAATTTATTTGTGACTTAATTTTGAAAATTCCCGTACGTCCCCTGAGTATTCGCGGATTGCTATATTGATGCTACTCAAAAATAGAGAAGAAAAGCAAATTAGAGATGTAAGTTTATAAAGTTTGGTGGATAAAAACTTTATTTTTGCTTAAAAGCTTACCGAAGGTAGCAGAAGCTATGTGGTTGTTCTCAAGAACGAATCATTTTTATATCTCCGATTTCAAAAATTCCAAGACAGAAATCCGTTTCAGACATCAGGGAACATTTTTCGTTCCGTGTTTGTCTGTCGGTATGTCAGTCATTTGTTTCTCTTCCACATGCGCACAAACATACATATATTTACACCTATATCTTCAAAAGTACTCATCTAATTTTGATGTTTTGTTGAAAGTAGGGTTTAATTGTGGAGTAATTATGGAATCTCATCAGTACAAGCCATCTTTCATCTTTCATTATTCTACAACAAATATAGATTCTTGATTACATACGCATCATCCATGTTTAAATATACAGAGGTAAATAATTATACACAGGTAGGACAACGTCTGCCATGTTTTGCTGGTATATTATAAAAACAAAGTTCAGATATAAACTTCATCGAAAACACTAATTCCTGGAGTACTTGATATGTTAGGGATTACTTTTTTATTAAAATAAATTCACATTTACACCGAGCTCTGCTATATCATAACCGCAATTAATAAATTATATGTTATTGAATGTTATTTAAAAACTTACCGTGACGTTGTTTGAGAAGTCCGCGTCAACTGTAAACATAGCCAACATGAATACGAGAGATCGCAGCATGATTCTTGCCATTGAATCGTCATAAAATGGATCAACATTAATTTGTGTTTAATTTCCATATTTAATGTTAGATTTTCTATGGAAATCTGATAACTTTAAAACAAGATTACACTGAAAAATAAACATTCTGATACAAAAAAATATGATGTAATTACTAGATGATTGTTATAAAAATACTAATTATCTGGGACATGACTTTAATGTACATTACTCATTGTATTATTGTTCCAATAGATCATTAATCTATGTAAAGTTTAATGCTGAATGTTCCCCTTATTTTAAAGTGAACATGTAAATATGTAATTACAAAACAAACAACCTATATAAACAAATATAGATAAAATAACAAAGTACATGCCAAGTTGATAACAATTCCAGGAATATTTTCCATTTATATAATTAACTCGATATAAAAGCTAACAGGTTTTTTTTACTTTAAAGCTATTTATGCACCTAGGGAGTAAAGTAAGCCATTATTTCCTGAGCGAAAAAGTTGGTTCTTGAGGCGAAACCGAAGGAACCATGGTCCCTAAATCCTGAGGCGAAACCGAGGGAATTAGACTCTTTAATTCCAGAGGCGCAGCCGAGGGAATAACGCTAATAAGTTCCGAGGCGCAGCCGAGGGAGATAATTATCACGAGGGGAATAATGGCACTTTTCTCACGAGGTACATACAATATTTTATCTCCAGTAGGGAGAAATTACACATTTTCAGCCATTGCACAGTTTTTATTTATTACTTTAATAAATAACAATAATTATTAGAACTTTTAATAGCAGATTAAGAGATTCAATATTAAAAACAAATATAAATGGGAATTAAACTCAAATAGAAGGTTATTTAGATGCAGATTATAAACAAAGATAAACATGGACGAAAAAGCAGTGTCGCCAACCTGATTTCAACAACTTCATTACATTAGCCATTCATTTTCTACTGTTTATAAAATAATTTATTTTAATAAACTTTTTCGCCCTACTTTACTTTTTCGCCCTACTTTTACTTTTTCTCCCTACTTTTTGAGTTCAGGGATGAAAAGACTTACTTTGGTCCCTCTAAACTAATTCAAAATCATTACTTTTTCTCCCTACTGAAGATAAAAGCATTTTTGCTCATTTTTAGAGACCGAGTTTTTGCTTCCGAGCTTACGGAAGGTAACGGAAGCTATTTGATCGTTCTAAAGAACGAAAATATTTTATGTCTCCGATTTCAAAAATTCCAAGACAGAAATCCGTTTTAGACATCAGGGAACATTTTTGGTTCCGTGCCTGTCGGTATGTCTGTCGGTTTGTCGCTCAATTTTTGCGAACCAACATATCTCAAAAACTACACGTCTGATTTTATTGAAATTCGGATAGTAGGTCATAATTAGCTCATTGTTGGTCCCATACAAGTTTCAATACTCTGCGCTAATTTGTTTCTCTTCCACATGCGCACAAACATACATATATTTACACCTATAGCTTCAGATGTACTTATCTGATTTTTATGAAATTTGTACGGTTAGTCTAAAGTAGACTGCAGATGGCTCCAGATCAATTTCAAACGTCTGCGCTCCTTAAATTTTGCTAAATTGATACTTTAATTAATGTAAAAAATCAAAACAATTTTGATAGTTCTAAAAAACGGGGGGAAATTAAGTAAGTTTGACAATAATATAGATTTTAATCGTATAAAGTCATTACAGTATACAAAATAGAACGCGAGGAAGCTATGTGCCACACTAATTGGCAAGTTATGCGTGACACAGACAGACAAAATCACAAAGACAAACAGACAACCTGCTAAAAACCACTCGAATCGACTTAAAAATACCCAAAACTGACAATGCCATTAAAATTTCGGTTTCTAATTTTTTTTTTTTGTGAAAAAACACTTTTACTAAGGTAATAAGGAAAAGTAAAAACTGGAAAAACACACCTTTTGTATATACTACTTAAAGCTTATTTATTTATTTTCTTAATCTTCAATAACAAGAGTTGGAAGCTTGTAAACATTGCAAAATTTACAAGTACCAAATTTTGCAAGAGTTACTTAACGATATTTCACACTTCTATTTTAAACATTAAAAACGTATTATATAAACAATAGTTGTACCTCTAGAGACATAAATTTAAGCTTGATGAATTTCTTTTTTTTATATACATTTTTATCAAGTAGGTCAAGTAACCACTCTGCCCCCCCCCCCCCCAATCTCTGCATTAAACACAGATATAATATACTAATCAGTAGATAAGAGTCGAGTATAATCATGATAATGGTTCTGTTTCGATATAAACAACAATTTTGATTAATCTGTACTTCAATAACACTGCAGTCTCTTACCTACACACTTTTAGATAACGCTAAAAACTTTGCCATTTCCAATTTTTTTCGTTCAAATTATATATTTAGTTTTATTTATTTCTCAATTATATATTTATTCTTTCATTTATTTATAAAAAAAGTTGAAATCGACACTTTTTCTATTGAATTAATGAATATGATTAATAATTTTGGTGTGAAGATTACAAATTAATTAAATCGAATCGAAACGTTTCGATCTTCCCTCAATAATTTATCAGTCCCATTCTTTATTTCTATAATCAGAACTACAATTTATTACATTGCTGTTTATACTAAGAAATTATTAAAGGATTTATTACAATAAATAATTAAAAATCCATTAATAATTCTATTATTTATTTCCATTTTACTTCTTTCTAACTGTTTTTGTTTCTTCAATTCTTTAATCTCTTATTTCTTTTTATTATTATTTTTATTTTTATTACATTTATATTTTCTTTTAACTTTAAGTTTTTTTACATCATTATTAATTTTTTTATTTTAATCGAAATGGTCCGTTGGGTTATTTTCTTATTTATATGTACAGTCTTCATGAATATTAACCAAGCGTTACCACAAGGCGAACCTTGCATTCAAGAAAACATAAGCGTAAGTAAAGTTTTAAAATTGTTTAAAAAAATTATAAATATCAAATAGAAGTTGGAAAAGAAAAATATTTAAAATGAAGGTTAAAGTAAATAAAATTTAAATAGCAGATATGTAATTAGTTTATCAACCATAAAACCTACAATAGCTAAAATACAATAACTCTCAATCCATCTGGAAGAAGCTTCCAGTATAAGGAGCGAAACGTAGGTACGTGTACCCTTGTAACACCTAGAACATCGTTATAATTCCAATAACGTAAGCTTATGTACTGCGTTAAAATTGTGTATTATTATCGAACCGGATTTTATTCGCTGTAAATTTCGACCAAATCTCTGTAATAACAACTAGGTAACTCTATATTACATTATAGAGTTTACTGAAGAGTTATACTTTACACAACGCGTTGGTGTGCTGCGGGTTTAGTATAATAAATTACATCAAGGAACAAACACATAATACTTTCTTATCATTGGCTTGCGTTGGTTTGTCAATCTTTACGTTGTTAATTGTATATTTATTTGTCATGCAGTAAGGGTGAGAATAATTTGTCAATTCATGGAACTAGTTTATGACTTTATCTTGGCAGTAGAATTCAATCATTTAAGAGTCCCCAAATTTTTCTTACTCGGTGAAACAATGTTTATTTAGGGTAGGGGATTATCATTATTAGTCTAAAAGATTAAATACAATTATTTAAATATTGTACTTTTAATATTACTTCATATTATACTTGAATTCCTTCTTTTCTTACTTAAATCTTTGCTTATGGATATTTGAAATTTAAAATCCTGGATTTCCCTATAAATTTATTTTATCTGCAGTAGGGAGAAAAAGTTATGATTTTGGATTAGTTTAGAGGGACTAAAACAGGTCTTTTCTTCCCTGAACTCAAAAGTAGGGAGAAAAAGGAAAAGTAGAGCGAAAAAGTAAAAGTAGGGCAAAAAAGTAAGGTTTGCCAACTTAATTAATTTATAAATAGTAGAAAATGAATGGCTAATGTAATGAAGTAGTTGAAATCAGGTTGGTGACACTGCTTAATCAACCTCGTTTATCTTTGTTTATAACCTGCATCTAAATAACCATCTGTTTGAGTTCAATTCCAATTCTTATTTGTTTTTAAAATTGAATCTCTTATATCTGCTATTAAAAGTGCTAATAATTATTGTTACTTATTAAAATAATAAATAAAAACTGTGCAATGGCTGAAAATGTGTATTTTACTAGAGATAAAATATTGTATATGTACGTCAGTACCTCAGGAGTAAAGTGCCATTATTCCCCTCGGGATAATTATCTTCCTCGGCTGCACCTCGGGAGCTAATTAGCGTTATTCCCTTGGCTGCGCCTCGGGAATTAAAGAGTCTAATTCCCTCGGCTTCGCCTCAGGATTTAGGGACCATGGTTCCTTCGGCTTCGCCTCAAGAACCAACTTTTTCGCTGGGGGAATAATGGCTTACTTTACTCCCTAGGTGCATAAACAACTATTATATCGATAAGGAATTATTCAAACCATTGTAAAAATGTCTCGTATAAAAGTAAATACGTATAAAAGGACACCTCAATTAAACATTTCAATTTAAAATTTTATAAATTACCCCCTCCCTAAAAAAATATTGTTTTAACCTCCAAAATTTTAAGGATTATATATATTCAAATTCTCTGTCAAGACAAAATATATTCGAAGCTTTAAGAGTGCACAAATTCAGCATTTCGGACGTCTATTTTACCCTTGCTAATTCTTTAAGTTGGTAAATTTAGTTGTGGAATATTTTTACACTCTTTTTAACTCCAGCACAACTGAGATGAGCTAAGATATTTTAATGTCAAATATGTAGTGTATGTACGTATATTTATGTGGCAGTGTATGACAGCACCCTATGCCTGCTGCGATGGTTTGAGATGTGATCAAAGTGGTTCATGGACGTGTAAACGTGGTTCTGGACCGGTACCTGGACCTGGTACATCGACCACCACTACCACACCTAAGCCCCACGGATCATCTTCCTCATCACTTTACCACCACACCGGCCATCTTGTTCTACCGACGCTTCTTATTCTTAAGACATTGGCTCGCTTCACGATATAGTGCCGGGTTATAAAATTAATCCAAGAGCTGTTAGAAGTTATAGTAAGCGTCAAATTGGAAAAAAGTGCTTACCATTAATACATACTTAGATGTGCATATTACTGGGCCAACTTCATCTGAAAGTTAACATCAAACTTTCTCATTTACAAGTTCATTATTACTTGCCTAGTGTTTTCCATAATTATTATTGAACATTTCATTAAAATTTAGCATAGAAATATCTTCTTTTCGGCGGGGAATCGAACCCGGCCTCCCTCCTTCCGCGTTTAAAGCTATTTTCTCAGGAACTATATTTTTCCTGTAAAAACGGCTTATATCGTTAGATTGATATTTAGATTTTTTTAACCAAAATCGTCAGAACCTTTTTCAAGAAATAATTGTTTTCACGTTTTTTTCAGAGTTTTTGGGGATAGAACCCCCCCTTTTTTGAAAGTAAGTTTTTTTTTAAAGTAAAATCAATGAATAACTCGAGATAATTTTAAAATGTAAACAAGTCTAAAGAACTGATAAGACGTGTTATCATCTCACACACACTCTGGATGATGACTTTGGAAACATTATTTTAAGTTTAAAGTGACAGTTTAATGTTGATTTAATACGGTTTAGGCTACGGAAACAATTTTTTTTCTTACTTAAACTTTGTTATTAACTCAATTTTTTTGTTATAATTTTACGTGTAACTTGTATCTTTTTTTGAAAACAAGGGTTTTCCTTGTTGATAACACTGTTCTGGAATTTAGAGAGAAAAATGTCCTTTTCTAAAGTCTCCTCGAAATTCCTCCTATAAGTACAGTTTTCCAGAAAACTTATGTTTTGGGAGTTTTCAACCCAATTTTTCGCCCCAAAAAATACTAAAAATTAGTTTCTTTTTACACCCTATCAAGTATGCTTGCCATAATATACTTATTTTGATAATTAGACATTACGTTTCCCACCCCTCAAATCTCTGAAAGGAGGGAGGGGTCGTGGGAGGTCGCATTAGTTATCAAATATTGTATTTTAACATAATATCATATTTAATTGAAAAACGTACATCCAAGTTTTGGTTTTTTAATACCCCCCCCCCCCCCCCCAATGTTTCTTGTAACCCTCTCCCCTCGGATACATATATTGTAATTCACTAGAATAATGTCAGAAATAAGTCACAAAACATTTGTTAAATAACTGAAAATGTAATAGAAATACAAATAAAGACTCAATATGAGGAAAAATCGATTTTTTTTTGGTTAAATTTTCTTAAATATGTAAGTCCAGCAAATTTGTTTTACTTCTGATTCGTGTTCTTCGTGGTTTGAAGGTATTCAATTGCCCAATTTTTTTTTACTTATAAGACATTTTTTTGGGTGAACAATTGGGTTGAAAACTTCCCAAAACACAATTTTTCCAAACTTTAGGCGCATTTCCGGGAAAACTGTACGTATAATAGAAATTTGACTTCAGATTCGGATTCAGCAACCTCTTAATGACTTTGATTTAATAACATTAAATAATTTCATTGGAGATCATGTCACTCCCGTGTATTTTTGCTTTGAGCTTACTAATAAGAGTAATACATATAGATCGTTATTTTTTTAATAAATAGATACATAGATAAATATATTTTAATTCTATAAACAGAAGTTGACTCTTATAAATTATCATTTACATTTAATTATAATAATTATAATAAGATTATAATTGAATTTTATGCTATAATTTCATTTTAGAGACATTAATATTTTATAATTAAAAATGTATATTTTTTTATAACTTTTTTTATATTTGGAAATAGTTTTTATACTACGTTTTTTTAATTCTAGATCATTTTTGTAAATATATTTTGTCATATTTTTTCAATTGTATAATTTATTTCATCCCCCCCCCCCCCCCACACACACCTTTTTCCTAAATCTTTCACAATTGTTTTGATTTTTTACATTAATAAATGGATCGATTAAGCAGATTTAAATTTGCTTAGACGGTTGAAAGTAATACGGAATTAACAATGGGCTAATTGTGCCACATAATGCTATAGTTACATCAGAATCAGACTTGTGTTCTAAGTTAATGTGGTTCGCAAAAATGTTGAAAGACACACCGACAGACAGACACGAGTATAAAAAATATTCCCTGAAGTCTGATAATGATATCCGTCTTAGAATTTTTTTAAATCGAAAAAATTTAAAAAAAATCAGAATTATCACAGTGCTTTCGTTTCGTTACGCTTGGAAAGCTTGGAAGCAATTAACAGAAACACAAATATTTTTACCAACTATATATTTTTTTTAATAATCTAATGATTATGTTGTATCTCTTACCAGTAAAGTACCATTGAGGTAGAAGCAATGATAATTTAAATTTAATTTTAATTTAAAATTAGCATGGTAGAAAAACTATATAACAAACGGAAACAATTTAAGGGTGTCAATGATTATTATTTATTGTATTGTGATATACCCGCTTATAAACATCTCTTTTAAATCCTAAGTTTGGATTTCAGCTACAAAATATTAAAGGTTGTTAATAGCGAGGTTCCTTTCACAGGGGATCCTTTCACAAAGGATCCGTTCAGAGATGATCCTTTCAGAGAGGATCCTTTCACAGAGGATCCTTTCAGAGATGATCCTTTCAGAGATGATCCTTTCAGAAAGGATCCTTTCACAGAGGATCCTTTCAGAAAGGATCCTTTCACAGAGGATCCTTTCACAGAGGATCCGTTCAGAGATGATCCTTTCAGAGAGGATCGTTTCACAGAGGATCCTTTCACAAAGGATCCGTTCAGAGATGATCCTTTCAGAGATGATCCTTTCAGAGAGGATCCTTTCACAGAGGATCCTTTCACAAAGGATCCGTTCAGAGATGATCCTTTCAGGGAGGATCCTTTCAGAGATGATCCTTTCAGAGAGGATCCTTTCACAGAGGATCCTTTCAGAAAGGATCCTTTCACAGAGGATCCTTTCACAAAGGATCCGTTCAGATATGAGCTGGTAGGCAAGTTATAATTTGTTTTATTAATTTTGCATAGCCAATTTTTCTATTTGCGTTGAGAGGGTCAAAGAACAAGATTTTTTCGAATTGTGTAATTTTGTTTTATTTGTAAATTATACTCTACCTCTGCTTTTATACATAATTTCAAGTTTCTAGTATTGCTTGAAGTACCTTAGATTTATGATGAGTGAATAGATTAGTAACATAATAACAAAACTTTAGGCTCATATATCTCATATATCTATGAACTAATATGGGTAGAGGTGAAATTATTATTTCTGGTTTAGTTTGTCATGAACTCTAACTTAATAGTTATTTATGCACCTAGGGAGTAAAGTAAGCCATTATTCCCTGAGCGAATAAGTTGGTTCTTGAGGCGAAGCTGAAGGAACCATGGTCCGTAAATGTAGGCCCCGAGGTGTAACCGAGGGAATAACGCTAATTAGTTCCCAAGGTGTAGCCGAGGGAGATAATTAGCATCTTCATCAATTGCACAGTTTTTATTTATTATTTTAATAAATAACAATAATTGTTAGCACTTTCAATAGCAGATATAAGAGATTCAATTTTAAAAAACAAATAAGAATTTAAATTAAACTCAAATAGAAGGTTATATAGATGCAGGTTTAAACAATGATAAACAAGATCGAAAAAGCAGTGTCGCCAACCAGATTTCTACAACCTTACTACATTAGCCATTCATTCTCTACTATTTATAAAATAATTAAGTTGGCAATCCTTCTTTTTCTCCCTAATTTTACTTTTTCTTCCTACTTTTTGAGTTCAGGGAAGAAAAAGACTTACTTTAGTCCCTCTAAACTAATCCAAAATCATAACTTTTTCTCCCTTCTGGAGATAAAATTAATTTTACATATTTAAGTAACTTTAATAAGATATTAGAGGGGGTGCAAAGTGCCTTGAGTTGGTTCCAGTAACAGTAAAGGATGATGGTATGACTGTGTTCGACTTGGCCAGGGCACTACCGTGCCCCCAGATACTACCTCATGTTTCCTTTTTATTTATGCATTTTGGTTGTGTTAGTCATCGGCAATTTATTTTTTTAGGGCCCGTAGGCAAAACCAAGGACCCTTATATTTTCCTGCGTGTGTCTGTCCGTCCGTCCGGTCGCCTGCTTTCACGGCTACACCTTTCGTCCGATCACTTTGAAATTTGGCATGTATGTGTCTTGTACCTACCCACATATTTTAAAAATATAGCGACTTAAAAAAATATTTTTCAAAACAATTAGGGTAAAAAAAAACTTAAGAGTTAAAATTTCTTTATTTTTTTTTCGACAACGTGAGGGATATCATATTATGAAAGGGTACGTCGAGCTGATTACAAATAATTACAAGATAAAAAGAACTTTTTATACACTACGATTTTTAATTTTTTTGTTAAATCATAATATGTAATGTTGATAATATAATTTTTATTGTTATATAAAATGTTAGTGAAAATATAAATAGTTCCGAATTTATTTACTTCACACAAATGACAACCATCTAGAGAGCTGATCTTAAACCTATATAAAAGGACAAATCTTTGTACAACGGATCTCACCGAATCTAAACCGTGGCCATCGATATGGCCCCGTGTAGGGGAAGGTAAGAGAAGAAAAATAAGTACAAGTAAAGAAGTACAGATGTAGAAAATATGAACCGATATCTAGTACATAAGTGTAGACAAACCTGGTTGTCATACCTCAATTAATTTATTTCTTTGTTTACTTATTCTTTTTAGCTGTCATTCAATGTTTACCTCTTAATAAAAAATCACAAATTTGAAACCCGTCATAATGAAGTTCGTAAAATTATGGGATACGTCAAAACAAATAAAATAACTTTCCGTACAGCAAAATTTGCTGAAAACGAATTAAATTGTGCTGAAAGATGGGTAAGTAATAAAATAATGCATTGTCATCGTGTTTTGAGCTATTCTAAAAATTTCAAGTGCTATTTATTACTATTCGGGAAGTTAGTCAAAAATCGTTTGCAAGATTTGTACCGGACAAACAAACAATCAAGAAATCAAGTTAATAAAAACGTAGTAAAATATATAATTATTTGGTTATAACTTTGATAGGGTGAGCGTAGGCAAGTTTGAAGTGGGTTCTTCGACCAAAAGTAAAGATACCACTTTTTGGAATTTTGAAAAAAAATTATTTTATTTTTTATTGACAAAATACGTTTTTTTATAACTATATGGTCTTTTCGATGTATTTATATGATTGTAGTCCGGTTCAGTGGCAAAAAAAACTTTATCAGAAGTTTGTTTATGTGCTTTGAGAATATCAGACCCTTAGGATAGTTCAAAGTAAGCTTTTTAGCATTTTAAAAAACACCATCAATAGGGTAATACTTAAACTATAAGGGGTTGCCTACGGACCCTCGCTGTGTGCTGACTAGCACACACTTGACCTGTTTATTAATTAATTAATAGTATGTTTTAAATTGGTATAAATTAGTTTTGATTAATTCATTTGATAAAATTGTGTTAAGTTTCAGCTCTATTGGATGACTGGAAAAGAATTAATTAGTCCTCTAAAGATTTTGAAGACAAGCAGCCAAAAACAAACTAAATCGAATATAAAGGATTAAACACACAAAAAACTTAAAAGAATATATATTTAATAAAAAGATATATATGTATAAAACCATTTAAAAAAATACATAATTTAAAAAAAATAGAAAAATTATTTATTTGTTCACATAGATATTATATAAATATAAAATAATCTTATATACATTTGGGATCTTATATTTCAAAGTTACTGACACAATACGCTCTCTCTGCAATACCTCACTCTTATTATGTAGGTCATCTTATCACTAAGTAAAATCTCTAACATCGTATACAGGGTGGTCCAAAAGTCCCTCCCCCCTCTTAAATATGAACGGTTTGAGATAAATTAATGAAACTTAGGGGATCTCTACCATGCAAAGGAAAGTTTGTTTTCATGCAATCGCGCAGTAGGGGCAACCTCCCATTTTACCCCTAGACCACCTAACTTCAAAATTTTAACCTGGAATGTATATTTTTGATATCAGATTAAGATTCTACGGTAAAAAATAAAAATATTTTAATTCAAAATAATTTTTTCCATCTCCAATATTTTGCCCCCTATGGGGGGTCAAAGCTATAAGAAGGGTAGATTTCAGCGCCTGGGGGCAAAATGGTGGTTGCCCCTAGCCTGGTAGTTTAGATTTTATAACGATCTAAGTGTTATTTACTAACTATTTCGGAAGGGATATTTTGCTATCTTTGTCTCCCTACAGGGGGCAAAATATTGGAGATAGAAAAAATAGTTTCAAGTAAAAGTTTATTATTTTTCACCGTAGAATCCAAATCTGCTATCAAAAATATACACTCCAATTTGAAATTTTGAAGTTGAAAACTGCTTATTCACAAAGCACCCCCTCCCCTCCCCTCCCCCAAAGAATGTAAAACTAACAAACAAAAAAATCTCCGCGCCCAAGTAACAACAACTGTTTAAGAACGTTAGAATTTAGAAGTTTAAGATTCGTTAGAAAATGATATGCTGATGCTTACTGCAGTACAATATCATAATATATCAGGGCTTTTATGCATTTCTGAAGGAGAAATTAAATATGAGGTGAATGAAAAACATATGTATTAAAAAAAAATACGGCGGTATTTTTGTATACCCTATTAAGTCTGGGGGCACGTGCCCCTTGTGCCCCCCCCCCCCCCCTGGATACGCCACTGCACCATTACGCCACTGTACTGCTATCCCTTCTCCATTCAAAAAGTGGAATAAATAGCCCTGGTCACTATTTTACTAACTCGAAACCAAATTCACCTACAGGAAGTTTAGCTGTCTAATTGCCAAGTGGATTATGGCAATTGTCAAATAGTTTAAAGAGGTTGCTGGTTCCAGGCCCATCTAGTCGGAATATTTTTTAAGTGTACACACGGGAATTAGTTTCTATTTTGTCTGGACCCATGGTGGCATGGGCGTCCATCAATACGGGCAAAGTGGTCTCGAGCCCCCCCCCCCCCCCTTATTTGCCACTTGTAGAGTAAAAACATAAAAGTTTACTCATTTACGCGTAGCGGCGTATCAATTTTAGTTAACCTATGGGCGAGAATTGTCAACTGTTTATAATTTACAATACGTACTCTAAGAATAAAGGCCAAGCAAGGGCCATGATTTTGTAGTTTTAGATACTTTCCTAAAAAAAAAAAAAAATAAGAAAAATGTTATAGACATAAGATACCATAAAACCCTTCATTTTTTTGTCAAACAGTATAGTACAATAAGTTTTTAAAAAAATATATTATTTTAGTTATTTAAAGTTGAGCTATTGTACTCTACTGCTTCTGTTCTAATTGCAATTGTAATTAAAGATCTTTTGACATTCCTTGAATTCTAAGATGTAAACAAATACTGGTTGTCAGCCATATGGTCACACGGTATTGAACTCTGGGGTTGCACCAAACGTTCCAACTCCTATCGTATCCAGTCCCTACAGTCCAAAATCCTAAGAAGAATAGTCAACGCTCCTTTTAGCGAATTTTCAAAGAAAATTACGCTATTGCAATGGCTTCAAAATTTTTGTAATGCGAATTTTTGAAAAATTTTTCCATGGAAATCCGTTTTAGACCATTCTGAATCGATTCCTAAAATTTAACACTTTTTTTTATGTATGTATGTATATATGTATGTATATATGTATGTATATATGTGTCACTCCAGACGATATCTCCCCTTAGGATGCACTTAAAAATTTCAAACAAATTTTAAAATATCAATAATATCAAAAGAAAGGATGAGTTCGTTGGCCAGAATTTTTGGAGTTCATTTAGGGGTCATATATTTACAATTTAGGGTCAAATAAAGCATAAAAACGTGTTTTTTCCATTTTACCCCCCTTTTACATGAAAATATGATAAAAGTGAACATAACAACAATTACTGAACTCTTAAAGAGCTTTCCAACGACTTGCATCTTGAAGGGTAAATATGATTTTGACTTTTGTACCTCGTACCCCTGTGTACCAAATTTTTTTTCAATTCTAAACCAAAATTTTCTTATATTATCATAAGCCAATAATACGCAGATTTCTTTGAAAATTCGCTCATTAAGTCATGGCGCATGACTGGACTTTTTATGTTTCTAACATCACCCTTAACAACGACCTTACAGTCCCTTTCGTCCACGACTTAGCCATATCCCTATACAAATCCTTCCATGACTCCATATCCCAACATCCTAATCCTCTAATCCACAACCTATCATTACCATTCATTCCTGGAAATCCTCCTCGACGTCTAAAGAGGCAGTGGCCACGAGATTTATTGAACAATACCTAACCATTTTTTTTTATTTATGTAATATCTCAAGTCAGTATCTGTGAGTACTGTGGACAGTCCCTCACTTCATGTCAATCATGTCATTGTGACAACAAGCATCAAAATTGCTTATAACATGTGTATTATGTAGTTTCAATTTTCAAATAAAATTTAAAAAAAAAAGTTGTCAGACATTTGAACTATTTTGTAAATGAAGAAAAGAAAATTAGCCTCGGTGGCTGTAAGAGAAGCGCGATTGCTTCGAGTGTAAGAGATCTCGGGTTCGAATCCAGCAAACTGACAAATTTATTTATTTCTCAAAATCTTTTGAACGGTGTAAAAGATTTAGTTACTATTTTAACCGCCAAATAGCTCGACCAGCGGTAGTAGTCTAACACAGGTAGATAAAGAGGAGAGTTGGAAATCTTTCCGTTTAAGGATTCTATGATCGCTGGAGTATTATTTCTTTTAGATCTAAACTCACTGAAATTTGAACAAGAACCCGCACATTTAGCTTATTTATTTTTATTGTACAGTAAAGTACACATATTGACATTTTTTTTGGTCATTTTGAAAATTAAACACCTTCGAGTTTGCTTGTGCTGCTAAATACTAGTCATAGATATTCAGAGTAATTAGGTATTGCCTTACAGAGTTTAAACTATAAGCTGAGTGCACATGGAGTATTGAAAACGTTGACCTTATTTAGTTTAGGTGACCTTATTTAGTTTAGGTATTTGGAAATATTTCGATATTTATTATAAAACAGCTGAGAAATACTAATTATGATGGCTTGGAAAGGTGGGTATGTTTGTACTGTCGATTTATTATGTTATCCAGGAAAAAATAAAACTGCGCATGCCCAAATAAGCTCTCGAAACAGTCAGGTGTTTATATGTAACTCGAGATGTGTTCAATACGATACAGTTCCAGACTTTTGTTGTATCAATCTTGAGTTAACCTAGATGAAATACGATGCGTTTACATACAAAAATACCGTATTCAGATCGTTTTCAATACACCGTGTAAACGTAGTTTTAAAAGCGCCTTCAAAATTCAAGTAAAAAGTTGTTCATCAAAGTAAGAAAAAAGTATGATAAGAGAAGAGTATAAGAATGGTGATAAGACTGAAGTTCTGATAAGATGTTATGGATGAAGAAGGGTGAGTAGTTGGGTGAGGAATTGGTGAGCCTTCACATGTCCATCCGTTGTTATCACCAACACACGTCATTCCATCGCAGCATCCATTAGGCGCTGTCGAACACTGCAACAATAGTTATTTATGCACCCAGGGAGTAAAGTAAGCCATTATTCCCTGAGTGAAAAAGTTGGTTCTTGAGGCGAAGCCGAGGGAATAACTCTAATTAGAGATAATAGATCATTATCGCGAGGGGAATAATGGCACTTTACTCACGAGGTACTACATACAATATTTTATCTCCAGTAGAAAGAAAATACACATTTTCGTCCATTGCACAGTTTTTATTTATTATTTTAATAAATAACAATAATTATTAACACTTTTAATAGCAGATATAAGAGATTCAATATTAAAAACAAATAAGAATTGGAATTAAACTCAAATAGAAGGTTATTTAGATGCAGGTTATAAACATGGTCGAAAAACTCAGTGCCGCCAACCTGATTTC
Organism: Gerris lacustris; assembly: GCA_951217055.1. NCBI lineage: Eukaryota > Metazoa > Arthropoda > Insecta > Hemiptera > Gerridae > Gerris > Gerris lacustris. The sequence goes on along the minus strand of OX578283.1, from coordinate 4,972,649 downwards.
AACAACTTCATTACATTAGCCATTCATTTTCTACTATTTATGAAATAATTAAGTTGCAATCTTTACTTTTTCGCCTTACTTTTACTTTTTCTCCCTACTTTTTGAGTTCAGGGATGAAAAGACTTACTTTAGTCCCTCTAAACTAATTCAAAATCATAACTTTTTTTCCCTACTGGAGATAAACAATATTACGTTGTCGCGTTTACAAATATAACAGCAGATCTGTTGGCCCGCCTGTTATTAAAAAATTAAAAATTCATTTTTAAGTTTTTGGTAGTATTTATACTTTAGAAAGTTTAAATTTTAATTTAAATCAAATTATAATTATTATTAACAAAGGGAGATAGAAAAATAGACTCCAACGCCGGGACTCGAACCACGGGCCTCTATATTTCCAGTATAGGCGCACTTACCAACTGAGCTACACTGAAGAATAATTTCCTCTGTCAATAACGATACCTAGTCCCGAATTAAGCTTTAAATTTTCCACAAGTCTATAGAGGCCCGTGGTTCGAGTCCCGGCACTGGAGTCTACTTTTCTCTAAGTTTAAATTAAAATTTAAACTTTCCGTAGTATGAATACTACCAAAAACTTAAAAATGAATTCCTAATTGATTGTACAAGGTACAGGTACCAATTGGGTACTATATAATTATTATAAGCAATAATTCTCGGTCTAGTTCTATTGTCGTAAATGACGACTCCTATACTTGTGGAAAATTGAAAGCTAAATTCGGGAATAGGTATCGTTATTGACAGAGGAAATTATTCTTCAGTCTAGCTTAGTTGGCAAGAGTACTATACTGGAAATATAGAGGTCCGAGGTTCGAGTCCCGGCGATGGAGTCTATTTTTTTGAAGGTGGATGTTTAAGTTCACGTATAATGAGAGGGTATGTCAGCGAGATGCTGTCAAATATAAATAAACTACAAATAAACAGCATCGGGTATGGTTGCAACATGAAATGGTGACCACGCAATCGGTTGAGGATAACTGCTTTAAAATTCAGTTGCAAGATTTGACCCGACACATACATACATGCATACAAACATTGCAAGTTAAATAAAAGCTTGTAAAAAAACTATAATTTTAGTAAATTAATGGCTTAGAATGCATAGGAACAACTAATTTTGTTTTTGTTGATTAATGCCTAGGAATGCATAAGAACAACAAATTTTGTTGATTAATGGCTATAAGAATAGGAACAACTAATTTTGTTGATTAATGGCTAGGGATTGGAACAAATAATTTTGTTGATTAATGACTAGGAATGCACAAGAACAACTAATTTTGTTGATTAATGGCTAGGAATGCATAAGAACAACTCATTTTGTCGATTAATGGCTATGAATAGGAACAACTAATTTTGTTGATGCATGCCTATAGGAATGAATAGGAACTACTAATTTTGTTGAAACATGCATAGCTATAAATAGGAACAACTAATTGTGTTAAAACATGCTTAGCAATAAATAGGAACAACTAATTTTGTTGATACATGCCTAGGAATGAATAGGAACTACTAATTTTGTTGATACATGCCTAGGAATGAATAGGAACTACTAATTTTGTTGATACATGCCTAGGAATGAATAAGAACTACTAATTTTGTTGATACATGCTTAGCATGAATAGGAACAACTAATTTTGTTAAAACATGCCTAAGAATAAGTTAAAACTAGACAATTGCTATTATAAATTTAATTGCTTGTTAACTTACGTCCAAGCCTGCCTGTATACAATGTGGGTTCGCGTAAGGTGAAGCTTCATTTGTATAAACAGCTGATAAAAATACCACTAATAAAATACACAAGTATGACATATTTGCTAGCTTAATAATAATAATTAAAATAATGAAGGTTTTAGGGTGTGCGATTTATAACAACAATGATTCAGTTGACTGGGTCAGTGATTGAGAATGACTGAGATTCACAATTATGTTTTAAACTTTATTTATAGAAGATATCTTGTTTTGTGGTTCAATATTATCTTTACAAGTAGTCTTATCTAGAAAGCCTGTACATATATATTTATATTTATATTTATTTTTAATTTCATTTTCCCTAAACTTGTTGAACGTTCTTTTTTTTAAAAAATATAATGAATCGATATTGAGATTAACCAATGTTGCATAAACATTCGAGTGTCACTTGAAATGTATGAAAATTTCATGCATCATATTCAATTTTATCGATTTAATATTTATTGTGAAATTAAACACAAGTGACACATTGAGGACATGTTAGAAAATGTACCTTGGTCATATTTTACAACACTCAACACTTCTTGATACTTGATAATATTCATATGAGATAATATTCATATGAGTTTTTTTTTACACTGACACCCAAACATATTTTAACATATTATTATATTATTATTATTATTATTATTTTATTTTTTATTTTTTTAATTTATTTATTTATTTTTTATTTTTTGGTGCCGGACTACTTATGGTCATATACACCCGAGTGTAGTCTGTAATGTGCGGGTGAGTTTTTTATGTATGTTTAATTATTATATGTATATATTATTATATTTATGATTCTGGTTATATAATTATTGTATTGTATTTTATATTATTTATATTTAATTCTGTTGAATTTTTATTTAGTTCTTAATAATTATTATTATGTGTGGATGTTTGTCATTTGCGTTTATATGTTATATTTCATTAAATTATTTTTATTATTATTATTATTTATTATATTTACTGTTACTTATTATCAATATAAACTAACTTCAGCTAAGCCCCCCCCCCCTTTATTAAATGACTTCTCACTCCGTAGCTCTCATCTAAAAGGAGAGCCACAAGCCGCAAGCCTGATAATGGTAGGGTCTACACACCTGGCTCTCCTCTATCACTATGGCCAGACTGTGAGAAAACCTGTGTAGAGTGTAACCTCCGAAGCAACTTCGAACCGGCGACCACACATTTAATTATTTATCACATACAATTATTTAATATACAATACAAAGAACAGTTTATTGAGTGTTATAGATATATCCTAATATACCTTCTGCATGCCACTGACCTACACAAAACAGCCTACTCTACTCACACCAAACACTGATACCGTTGACTCCCCCCCCCCCCCCCTCCTAATTCGGTTAAGACGTAAAACCCCATAGGGACATCTGAAGGCGAAAATGCGTGGTTCCGAGTCTCTAGCATTTCTCTCCTTTTATATATATATATATATATACAGAAAACAAACAAAACTCAGGTTTAGGTCACAAAAATCGTCTTTATGTTACAATCCCGACGTTTCGGTTTTTACTTAAAACCTTCTTCAGGGGCCGTAAAACATCTAAACAACGACTCCCCCGTCGCCCCCCGTCCCCGTCGTCCTCTCTCAGTCGTTGTTTAGATGTTTTACGGCCCCTGAAGAAGGTTTTAAGTAAAAACCGAAACGTCGGGATTGTAACATAAAGACGATTTTTGTGACCGAAACCTGAGTTTTGTTTGTTTTCTGTTTATATTTACGGTCGAGAATTTATTCATATATATATATATATATATATATATATATATATATATATATATATATATATATATATATATATATATATATATACACAATTTGTGTTGGTGAGAGACACCAAGGGATGTGACACATAGGAACTGTTCCAACATTAGACTTATACGTCACAAAGATGTTGGCTCGGCATTACGCCATGTCCTGCATCGTTTCGTCTCGTCCGACTCATCAGGGGCCCGACGATGCCCACCCAACTCTGGACCTATACAAAAATCAAGAAGATCAGATATAGGGCTTTATCAGAGACGAGTGTGCTCTCACACCGCCATTCTTGCTTGGCTGGCAAAACACATCAGCAATGTAAGCCGTGTTTGCACACCGCAATAAGCACATCCCTTGGTGTCTCTCACCAACACAAATTGTGTACCAAGAATCGCCCCAATTCTCCACTGCCTGATGGAGCTCCTCGAGACGAACAGTTTGATACCAAGAACGTCGACTTAGCACCATCCTAGCAGTCAGGAGGGAAGAAAAACCACCGTAAAAGAAATACATCTGAAAAAAAAAAAAAAATAGACGTAATTCGGTAACTGTTTCGTGAAGGGCCGTAGGACTCTACAGGAAGGCATCAAGACCACCGAGGTCTTGAAGTATATAATGTATTAAGCAATATTATCAATTACAATTCAAGTACATATATGTAAAATTTCAATTAAACACTTGAAATTAATTTATTTTAATATCTTTCAAAATTTTATTAAGAAATGCCTTGTAAGAGATATTATTGAATTATAAGTCGCTGGATTTCTCAATCAAATTCATTGTAAGAAACAATAAACAATAGTTATTGCTTAATATTAATAATATACATTATTATTACTGTATTCAATGACGACAAATACGCAATATTAAAAAAAAAACATCAAATTATTAATTTTATAAATATTTATATTTTAAAGAAGAAATAATTTTTTTTTTAGATAAGCAAAATGATAAGTTGGTACATATTCCATATTTGATATAAATCCACGGTTTGTCTTACTTGCTTGATATTATTTGTTGAGACTCAAGTAATACTAACACATAATTGATTATTATCATATTTGATCGAAATGAAAAATTTGAGTTTGTTATTTTTTGTTTTCGCTTTGATTGGTTTGGGAGTCGGTTCCATCTCACCTGAGATATTCAGTGACGGACCTCCGTGCTTGTCCAAAGGAGTCAGAGTGAGTAATTTCTTTGAATAATAGCAATTCCTAACAATTCATGTTTTCCAATGCCAGGTATAGTAATTCTTAACAATTCATGTATTCCAATGCCAGGTATAGCAATTCTTAAAAATTCATGTATTCCAATGCCAGGAATAGCAATTCCTGACAATTTATGTTTTCCAATGCCAGGTATAGCAATTTCTAACAATTCATGTTTTCCAATGCCAGGTCTAGCAATTCCTAACAATTCATGTTTTCCAATGCCAGGTATAGCAATTTCTAAAAATTCATGTTTTCCAATGCCAGGTATAGCAATTTCTAAAAATTCATGTTTTCCAATGCCAGGTATAGCAATTCCTAAGAATTCATGTTTTCCAATGCCAGGTCTAGCAATTCCTAACAATTCATGTTTTCCATTGCCAGGTCTAGCAATTTCTAAGAATTCATGTTTTCCAATGCCAGGTATAGCAATTCCTAACAATTCATGTTTTCCAATGCAAGGTATAGCAATTTCTAAAAATACATGTTTTCCAATGCCAGGTATAGCAATTTCTAAAAATTCATGTTTTCCAATGCCAGGTATAGCAATTTCTAAAAATTCATGTTTTCCAATGCCAGGTATAGCAATTCCTAAGAATTCATGTTTTCCAATGCCAGGTCTAGCAATTCCTAACAATTCATGTTTTCCATTGCCAGGTCTAGCAATTTCTAAGAATTCATGTTTTCCAATGCCAGGTATAGCAATTCCTAACAATTCATGTTTTCCAATGCAAGGTATAGCAATTTCTAAAAATACATGTTTTCCAATGCCAGGTATAGCAATTTCTAAAAATTCATGTTTTCCAATGCCAGGTATAGCAATTCCTAACAATTCATGTTTTTCAATGCCAGGTATAGCAATTTCTAAAAATTCATGTTTTCCAATGCCAGGTATAGCAATTTCTAAAAATTCATGTTTTCCAATGCCAGGTATAGCAATTCCTAAGAATTCATGTTTTCCAATGCCAGGGAATTAAACCAACCACCATAGTTTAACCTGTCAAAGGGATCGAACAATCTCTATATTGTTCAGACAATGTTTTGTCTGAACATTGATCAGAATTGCAAAATTGCTGGATACTTTTTCATTTCATACATTCCGAAAACCGAATCCGGCCTTAACTTTTTTCGTGGATGAATGTATGCGAATGTGTCTGACGCCATCAGTCCGACCTTATAGGCCCAAAACTGGCTAAACAAAATGAATTATTTTTGTTGCAAATGTGAAGCAAACATGATGCGCATGTCGTAGGTTTGGTTTCATCGAAAAACATGAGTAGAACCAAAGTTATTAATAATTTAAAAAAAAAACTATATATTTTCATAACAATGTCGGTTATTTATTTACAGATAAAAAAAATATTGATGTTTTAAATTGCCATTTAAATTACTTGCTTTGATAAAAAGAAAATGTAGGAAATATGAATTTTAAGTTCGAAGAAACCCTCTTAGTAGCTTGCTGCCAACAACTTCACGGATTTATTTTTTAAGGCTTGGAAATCAAAATTATTAAGGGTTTTCATTTTATCGCTTGGCCTACATGATACTATGAAACATAGCCACTTATTCCTAGCATTAGCCCCGTGGGGTGAAGGCGAGTTATATATAAAATGGATCTGATATCATGCGGTTAAAGTGTCGATCATACACCTGAATAAAGCTTATAATTAGCATTCACTACTACTAAGGCACCACTTCCAACTAAATAGAAACAAGTCGATGTCTTCAATTCCTAGCGGGGTCACATTATCTTTAAGAGACAATTAACAATTTTTTCATAACAAGCACATAAGTGATATTATTGAAAAAAAAAAAATACGTGTGGTGTCACGGGACATCCGGTAGGAACGAAGTTCCTTACATTTTTCATTAAATATAAATTTTAAAATCACACTGCTAAGTAAGTATACATTGCTAACTACTTATACATGGCGGAGTTAAGGCAAAATTAAAAGAAAATCATTATTTGTACATATAATTAATGCAAGCGTCTTACTATAAATATATATTAAATAAAGAAAAAGTTGATCATGATGAGTTTATAGTTAAAGAGTATGTTTGTTAAAGGATTTGGATTGAAATAGGACTGTTTTCTACCTACACGGCCTATTAATTTAAAATATATCTCTTCCCTACTCTAAAGCTTCTGCTTGTATCCGGTTGAAATTTTACATGCCTGTTTCAATTGTACTTTAGACAATGTGTAAGAAGTTTTATTAAAATCGTTATACGTTAGAACGGAAGATATCGGTAAAAAAGTTGTTTTCTTTATTTTAAACGTTTGGGTCCACTTTAATACATTTAGCCATCTTTATCACTTCATAACAGTGTCGGTGTTCGTTTTACTAAAAAAAATATTTAAAAAAGTTGTTTGTCTCATTAAATAGATGAAGTTAGAATTTTCTCTTGGATTAAATACGCAGTATTATAATAATATACCTAATATATTGAAATAAGCGTCAGCACAGATCAATTTTACTTTTAACGTTATTTTTATGAAGACCGTGATTATATTTTCGATATTTACAAAACCAAGTGACATTTTGACATATAAAAAAAAAAAAACAAGTCAAGTAACAGGCTTCCATAATAACATTTTTTCCCGTCTTTTTGAAGCTTACGTTTACGCGAGCGTTGTTCGTGAACGCTGGGGTGGATAACGTTATCCAACGAACTCAGCCTGGGCATTGGTTAAATGAACATGTGTACCAAATTTCAACTAACTCGGTGATCTTTTACTCAAGTTATCGTCATCGGTAGATTTCGTGACGGTTTTTGTGTGACGGTGATTTTGGTCGTTTTTTTTTTTTTATTCACTCCCGGGCTCCAGAACGTGCCATAAGGAACTTCGTTCCAACAATAATTAATCATAAATATAGATATATTATTCTTGTGTCTGACATATTCAGTTTTCAGTACTAGAGCTGCACTCTATCGGACATTGAATGAACTTTTAAGTTTAACTCCAAGGTAATCCGCTAGATCGCAGTCAAGTCGTTATTAAAGCTTTTATTTCATCGGCATTGTTCTATTAGTTATCATTTTTTTTAATGAATATTGCTCTTTGATCAAAACCAAAAATGCCAATGAATTTTAAATTACATGTATCAAGTATGTATACGGTATAATGATATAGATATTCACTTTACATCACATCAGAAAATTAGTTGCAAAAAAGAATTCATATATGTATACATATAATCAAAGCTCCATCTTTGTGAACAAAAAAATAAAAACAAAAAGTGTTAAATTTTTACTCACTTTGCTATGTAAACTATCTTAGAAGTTTTATTCCTATTTAAACTATGTTAGTATTTTTTCCTTTTATTACTATCTTAAATGTTTTATTCCTATTTAAACTATGTTAGTATTTAAATTATCTTAGTAGTTTTATTCCTATTTAAACTATGTTAGTATTTAAATTATCTTAGTAGTTTTATTCCTATTTAAACTATGTTAGTATTTATTCCCATTAAAACTATCTTAGTAGTTTCATTCCTATTTAAACTATCTTAGTAGTTTTATTCCTATTTAAACTATCTTAGTAGTTTTATTCCTATTTAAACTATGTTAGTATTTTTTCCTATTAATACTATCTTAAATGTTTTATTCCTATTTAAACTATGTTAGTATTTAAACTATCTTAGTAGTTTTATTCCTATTTAAACTATGTTAGTATTTATTCCCATTAAAACTATCTTAGTAGTTTCATTCCTATTTAAATTATCTCGGTAGTTTTATTCCTATTTAAAAAGACAACCCTACAAATCATTTGAGTAATAATAGTTGGTACCATTTTAGGGTCCACATAGGCAAAACCGTCGACCCATATCATTTCCTGCGTTTGTCTGTCTGTCTAAAAATATGATGAGTCACATATTTATAGTATTTTTATTAAACAATTCTAAAATGTAGTCCATTTAAATACGAATCTAACGATATAAGCCGTTTTCCCGAAAAAAAACTAGTTCCTGAGAAAATAGCTTAAAACGCTGACGGAATGAGCCCGGGTTCGATTCCCCGCACAGGGGAAGTCATTTTTATGATACATTTTAATATAATGTTCAATAATAATTAACAAACGGAAAATACCTACTGGGCTAAGTAATTATGAAATCATATAACATGAGAAAGTTTGTATGAGTATGAGTTGTCTCGGGCCGATTATTTTTTTTATTTTTTACATTAATTAAAGTATCTATTTAGCAAAACTTCAAGAGCGCAGACGGATGAAATTAATCTGGGGCTGTCTGCAGGCTGCTCCTTACAAACTGAGAGGTGGTTGCGTTTCTGTCTGTCTGTCTGTCATTCAATTTTTTTTAACTAACATATCTTAAAAACTATACTCGTTCTATTATAATAATATTCATAATTAGCTTATTGTTGGTCCCATATAAGTTTCAACCTTTTGCGCCCATTTGTTTCTCTCCCGCATGTGCGTCAATCATACATTTATTAGCACCTATATCTTCAAAAGCACTAACCAGATTTTTATGAAATTCGGATAGTCTATCGAATGCAGCAAGATGATTGCACCACATTAATTTCAACCTTATGTGCACAATAAGTATTGCCTGAATGATACTTTCATTCGTGTAAACAATCAAAACAATTTAGACAAATTTAAAATGAGGGAGAAACAATTAAATAACTTGGACTTAAAGCATACCATCAATACAGTACGTGATAGGATGCGAGGAAGCTATGTGCCCCACTAATTGGCAGAGTATTTTTACATTCTCATATAAAGAGAAAGAGAATCGGTACTGTCATGGGGCGAAAATGTATTTTGTGATTTTGAAGGATTTACACGTTTTGAGTCCAAAAAAAGTAAAGTTTTAAAAAATGTATGTTTGACGACTGTCGTCTTTCTGTACAGACGCCTGGAGCCTAAACTACTGGCATACATGTTCAAAAAATCATACCCCCAGGCTAAATCGAGTAATGAATTCCCCCCCCCCCCCTCCCAAAAAAAAATACGTGTGGTGTTGCGGGACACCCAGTAGGGACAAAGTTCCTTCATTAAATATAAATTATAAAATCACACTGCTAAGTACGTATACATTGCTAACTACTTATACATGGCGGAGTTAGAAAAGAGACAAAATTAAAAGTAACGAACTGTTTGTACCTATCAAGAGTTAAGGAAAAATTAAAAGAAAATCATTATTTGTATCATTACAGCAAGCGTCTTACTATAAATATATATGGAAGATAAGAAAAAAGTTAATCATGATGAGTTTATAGTTAAAGAGTATGTTTGTTAAAGGATGTTGGATTGAAATAGGACTGTTTTCTACCTACACGGCCTATTAATTTAAAATATTACAAAATATATCTCTTCCCTACTCTAAAGCTTCTACTTGAATCCGGTTGAAATTTTACAAGCCTGTTTCAATTGTACTTTAGACAATGTGTAAGAAGTTTTATTAAAATCGTTATACGTTAGAACGGAAGATATCGGTAAAAACGTTGATTTCTTTATTTTAAACGTTTAGGTCCACTTTAATAAAATTTAGCGATCTTTATCACTTCATAACAGTGTCAGTGTTCGTGTTACTAAAAAAAATATTTAAAAAAGTTGTTTCTCTCAATAAATAGATGAAGTTAGAATTTTTTCTTGGATTAAGTACGCAGTATTATAATAATATACCTAATATATTGAAATAAGCGCCAGCACAGATCAATTTTACTTTTAACAAGACCGTGATTATATTTTCGATATTTACAAAACCAAGTGACATTTCGACATATAACAAAAATAAACAAAACAAGTCAAGTAACAGGCTTCCTTAATAACCTTTTTTTCCCGTCTTTTAAAGTTTACGTTTACGCAAGCGTTGCGTGTGAACGCTTGGGCGGATAACGTTTTCCGACGAACTTAGCCTGGGCATTAGTAAAATGAACATGTAAACCAAATTTTATCTAACACGGTGAGCTTTTACTCAAGTTATCGTCACCTGTAGATTTCGTGACGAATTTTGCGTGACGGTGATATTGGTCGTTTTTTCGGATTCACTCCCGGGCTCCAGAGCGTGCCATAAGGAACTTCGTTCCAAAAAAAAAATCGAAAACGCTTTCGACGATTTTGATTTAAAAATTCTAAAATTTACTCCATTTAAATACGAATCCAACGATATAAGCGGGAAGAATCTAGTTCCTGAGATAATTACTTTTAAAAGCGGGTGAATAGAGGCCGGGTTTGATTCCCCGCCGAGGAGAAGTGATTTTTATGATAAATTCTGATGAAATTTTCAACTGTAATTAAATGTACCTACGAAAACTAATAAATGGAAAACACTGAGCTAAGTAATTATGAACTTGTACATGAAACAGTTTGTCTGAGTTTTCTCGGACCGATTTATTTATTTATTTTTTACATGAATTAAAGTATCAATTTAGCAAAACTTAAAGAGCGCAGACGGTTGAAATTAATCTGGGGCTATCTGAAGGCTGCTCCTGACAAACCATCCGAATTTCATAAAAATCAGATGAGTAGTTTTGAAGATTTAGGTGGCGATAAATGTATGTTTGTGCGCATGTGGAAGAGAAAAAAAATAAGCTCAGATGGTTGAAACTTTTATGGGACCAACAATGGACTATTTATGACCTACTATGCAAATTTCATTAAAATATAACGACTAGTTCTTAAAGTATGTTGGTTTGAAAAAATTGAGCGAGAGACTGACAGACAGACACGGAACCATAAAAATGTTCCCTGATGTCTGAAACGGATTTCTGATTTGAAATTTTTGAAATCGAAGACCTAAAAAATGTTATTTCTTCAGAAAAATTACGATTGTAGGAGCAGGTTGTTATACAATAATTAAACTAATTAATAATTAAATTACTTGATTTAATTTTGTTTCAGTGTGGGCTCAATCCTATGATGTGCTGCGGAGATCTGAGCTGTCAGTATGTTAGTGAATTCAGAGATCACTACTGTTTACTATAATGGTACAGAAAATGAACATCAAATGTTTACTGTAATTGAAAATGGCAAAAACAAAATGAACACCAACTGTTTACTTACTTACGTTAAATACATAATACATTAATTTGTTATAATTATTATTTTAATTGATTATACAATATTTTATCCAGTTTTAAACTCAAAATTTCTATTAACCAACTACATATATCATTTTATAATTCAGAACTAACTCTAAACTAAAAAAAAACAAAAATCATTATTAAATTACATACTTAACTATTTTGTATTTATTTTATTTATTTAAAAAAATATAACATTAATTAAATTTATTTGAAAAAAACTAAATTATATATATGCGATAATAAATAAGTAATTTTTTTTTAATTTTATGTATTTATTATGTTGTTTTTAAAAATTGTATAACTTAAATAAATTAATTAAAATATAATATTATATATTGTAATATAATTACAATATTATAATAGAAGAAATAGAATAAACCACGTTATAAATTAAGTTTAGTTATGTGTTATTATTGATCATTAAATCATTAAGTTAATTGTTTAATTTGTCCTAATTTTATTTATTGTTGTTTTTTAGACATATAAGGTAACATAATGAACAATATGTGGTTCTCGACTCTCGAGTCAGGTTGAAACAGCAGGAGTTAGCACAGTAGCGCACCCAGGATTTTTTTTTGGGAGGGGCACAGATTATAAAAAGGGGGGGGGGGAGAGGATGTAATGTGGGCTTATCATAATCACTGTCAATTAAGAAGTCTCGTTTTCTTTGTTCTTAAAATACTTCATATCAAGGGCGGATCCAGCCAATTTTTAAGGGGGGCTGGGTTCTCTATTAGGGGGGTCCGGGGGGGCCTCCCCCGGGAAAATTTTTATACCTTACGTTACTTGAAAACGACTTTTTAGCCTATTCTAAGAGCATCTAAAATGTTATTTTATACAAATAAATTTAAGATTTTTATGAACGGGACATCAAGACCGGGGTATTTTATTTTAAAAAATATTATATACGAATAATATTTTATTACTAAAAGTTGTACATTATATAATACATTAATGTTTTATTTTAGTAGCCAGAAAAATAAATTGGTACATTTTAAAAATATTTACACGTCTTTTTAAACACCGTAAAAAAAAAATATGTCGGAAAAACTAGGTATATAATTACTTATTTATTGATTTGATTTTTTTTACTATCACAGCACTATTACTTTAAAATGTGCTGCGGAATTGCATACTTAAATTTCAGGTCTTTGGCTTTAGGGGGGGGGGGGGGGAGGCACGTGCCCCCCGTGTGCCCCCCCCCCCTGGGTGCGGCACTGAGTCAGTTTCAGTCAAAAGAGAAAAACCATGTTTTACAATTTACAATTTCGTTCATTTTGCATTTCATTTTATCAGAATTACATTTCTTTTTTCCACATAACATTTCCTTTCACCAAGTATTACATCTAAGACAATAAATTTCACGTAATATATACTTACGCTAGCAAAATATATGGCCAACATTCGACATTTCTTTAAAATCAGATGAGAACTTTTAAAAATACAAGTGTCAATAAAAATTTTCTGTGAATGTGGAATGTGGAAGAGAAAAGAGTGGCACATTATCACAAACACCCAAATTTAAATAAAAATTAGATAAGTAGGTAGTTTTTAAGATTTGTTAGTTTGCAAAAATTAAGTGACGAACAGACAGACGACAGACACAGAACAAAAAAAAGTTCCTTGAAGTTTAAAAAGTATTTCTGTCATGACATTAATTAAAATTATAGATAATGAAATGTTCGTTCTTAAGATCATATAGCTTCCGTTATCTTCGGTAAGGTCGAATGTGGTTGCGTTTTCGTCTGTCTGTCTGTCATTCAATTTTTGTGAACATATAAAAACTACTCGTCCTATTATAATAATACTCCTAATTAGCTTATTGTTGGTCCCATATAAGTTTCAATCTTTTGCGCCCTTCAGTTTCTCTTCCTTATGCGCACAATCATACATTTATTAGCGCACCTATATCTTCAAAAGTATACTAACCTGATTTTTATGAATTTCGGTGTATCGAATGCAGCAGGATGATAGCCCCACATTAATTCAACCTTATGTGCACAATAAATATTTCCTGATTAATACTTTTATTCGTGTAAAATATTAAAACAATTTAGACAGATTTAAAAAGAGGGCAAAAGAATTAAATAAATAGGACAATAATAGCTTTTAAAAGTATAGCATCAATATTGTACGTGATAGGATGCGAGGAAGCTATGTGCCACACTAATTAGTAATTAGCAGAGAATTTTTACTTTCTCATATATAGAGAGAATCTGTACTGTGATGGGGCGAAAATTGTATTTTGATATTTTGAAGGATTTTCACGTTTTGAGGTCTCCTGAGTCCAAGAAAGTAGGGTTTTTAAAAAATTTCTATCTGTCGACTGTCGTCTGTCTGTACAGACGCCTGGAGCCTAATCTACTGGGCCGATTTTGACGAAATTTGGCATACATGTTCAAAAAATCATACCCCCAGGCTTAAATCGAATAGAGAATGAATTTTAGCTCCAATTTCGGAGGTGTTAGCCCTCCCCTCTAAAACGGGTGGGTAAAACACATACACCAGAAACACATACGGGGTGTAGTTACAAGCTATCAAATAACAAATAGTTTTGCGAATCTGATACGAGATGTCACGACTGCCCATTTTCTATGTGAAGGATTTTTTTTTCACTCACGAGATCTCGCATGTACTTGCAGACAAGCCTCCCAAGGACAATATAATGAAAATCTCAAAATCACCATTTTAGTAGCTACGAGGTTGTATCACTTATTAGCCATCGATATTCTTAATAGACACCAAAAGATTAACTTGTATGCACAAAATTCTAGCTTGTTGTAAGTCAGACACTTTTTTGAAAATAAACAATATGACACTAAATTTTAATAACAAATAAAAAGTTTATTCTAAACGCCTGGTTTTTTTTTTTAGCGTAAAGATGAGCAAAACAAAAGAATTATACTTTAAACATGTAATTTCCAATTCCAATTCTCCTTAAACACGTTCCAAATGCTAGAAGATAATTTTAAAAATTTGTGCAGAAGTAGGCAATATATATTTGTAAATTAATGATATTTTCATTTTAGTTTTCACACTAGAAGTTTTAGAATTATTGATTACTTAAAAAAAAATGTGTGAGACTCACGCATTAGAAGTGAAACTTAAGTTCTAGAAGCAGTTGATTTTATGTTCCCTCCTACATCTTAATATAATATAATTATATAAGTATGTCATATATATAATTAAGAGTTTATATCGTTGCTAGAAGAAGCACTTAACTCAATGTTACTCCTATATCAAATCAAATTGCTCTACTTATATACTATGTACATTGAAATGAGGATTTGTAGGTTCCAAGATAAAAGAAAACAAAAAATATTGTTATTACTTAGATTTAATTAATAATGAAATAGCATAATAAACCTTATTTAAGTAATGCATATTATACAAACAATTTATTAAATATGGAATATAGATATTTATAAACAAGAGTTTACAATGACACCACAGTCAGATAACTTCTCAAAGAAACATAGTTTTAATTAATCAATTATTTTCATAAAATGTTAGCGAATAATGAAGAAAAAACGTAAAAGAATAGTACATTACGCGTCGAGTGCGGAAAGTAGCATTTTGCATGCAAGTGTGGAGTTTGCACCCGAGCGACAGCGAGGGTGGTAAAACCACACGAGTTGCGTACCGTACTTTATCTACACTTGTTAGGTTTAAATAATAAATACAGAAAAAAATAAACTTCCTGTATACAAGTTGGTATCTCTCTTTTGATAAAGATAACATTAATTCATTAGTTGTATTTTGTGCCGAATTATTTCGGGAGGCGTATTATTCTCTTCATATTCGTCATAATCATTTAAATCACTCATTGATTTTCACAAAAAACTCGATATAAAAGTTACTTTTATTAAACAAACAGCAAATTAGTCTTGTTAAATGTAAACAAACTCGCTAATCGTGCGTAAAGCTGAAGAATTCCTCTTCTTTACCGCGCTAGCGTGGTAGAGAAGAGGAATTATTCAGAACTATGAGACGCGCATTCGCAATGAATACAAGTACGTAAATAACCACTTTCTACGAATCTAAACAAAGATATAATGTTTATATTTCGTATCAATCGTAGATAAACAACATTTATATGCTTATATACCAATTCTGTGTCAAATCATCCCGTGGTGTAGTGATTAGAGCGTCTGACTAATGAATTAGAGGTCGGTGGTTCGAGAGTCGTTCCAAGGAAACAATCTTAACAGGAAAATCAACCACTGACTTAAGCCGGCAGTTGATAATAAATCTACACAGACGAGTTTCCAAACAAAAACTTGCAATTAAGTTAATATCACTTCAAAAATATTTCACTTGGACAAGTCTCGAAACGCAAACATTGTTTCACGATGTCGTTTCATTTAAGTTAATTTACTCTACCTAAAGAATTTTCACTTAAAAAACAAGATTATTCTAAACAAACAACAAGTGTAAAGGTCTTTATGGCCTAAACCCTAACAATTTAATATTATTTGTTTGGTTTTCACATTTCAGTCTTATTTAGTTTTGCATCAATTTTTTTTAAGTGAAACTTCTTTGGTGGCGGTAGAGTGAATTTTTACTTTCTGATATAAAGAGAAAGTATTGTGATGGCGCGAAAATTCGATTTTGAGATTTTGATGGATTTACACGTTTTGAGGTCTTCTGAGTCCAAAAAAGTGTTTTTTTTAAAATAATTCTAAAATGTAGTCAATTTAATTACGAATCCAACGCGATATAAGCAGTTTTCCCGTGAAAAATAGTTCCTGAGAAATTAGCTTAAAACGCGGACGGAGTGAGCCCGGGTTCGATTTTCCGCCCAGGAGAAGTTATTTTTATGATAAATTTTGATGAAATGTTCAATAATATTTAAATGTACATTTGAAAACTAATAAATGGAAACACTGGGCTAAGTAATTATAAACTCGTATATAAAAAGTTTGTCTGAGTTGTCTCGGACCGATTTTTTCATATAGTGAAATCGTGTAACGAAGTTTGCGATTCAAGACTCGTCCAAGTGTAACATTTTTACAGATTAATTGTATTATATCTATTTAAAGACCAGTAAATCAAAACAAACATTAATTTTTATTGGAATAATTGTGGTTGCCTTAGCGTAGCAATATTTTTTTTTTAATTAAATTTCCCATAACCATTTCCTAATCCTGAAATAATAAATTCGTCAAAAAATGAAAGAGAGCAATGCATTCTAGAACTGTTTCACTTCTAATGCGTGAGAGCCTCATACATATTTTTTGTTTAATAAAATGCTGTTTGTAACAGCAAACAGAATTTTATTAAACAAGTACGTGGTTGTGTTGACTATTTGTTTGGAACTACAATTTTTTTTTTATTAGTATGGGTTTGTAGGGAGTACTTCAGTACTGAATGAGAAGGCAGTACTGAGGAGTACTGGAAGTATAAGGTGGAGGGAGATGTAAGGGAGACGATGTTTTGACGGGGGGCAAGTATTCCGGATGAGAATGCAGGCGGCCGAGCAGCGCCTAACATTGATTGAGAACACCTAGGAATTTGTGAACTCGACCGGGAGGGGAGATTTGCTTTGATCCGGCGTAGGGACATTTAGAGCGGAGGAGTAGGGAAGTTCGACTCGGTAGGGCCGGGTGGGTTGGCAGCACTGCAGCTCGGCGGTGGAGGGAGGGTTGCCAAGCCAGTAGTGATCGTGCTTTCGTGGGGGGAGCGTCGGTCCGTCAGATGACCATGGAGGAGGAGCTTCGATGCCCCGTATGCAAGGAGCTGTTCAACAACCCCGTGTTGATGCCTTGTTATCACGCGCTGTGCCTGCAATGCGCCGTCGGCCTGCAGGGTACCGCTCCGGCGGAACCCCAGCCTCAGGTAGAAGAAGCAGACAAAGTCTCGATACTTTCCGAAACGGATTCCGGCGTCGTCTGTACAAGCAGACCAAACAGCTACGTCGGGACGCCGAACATACAAGGGATCCTGTTCCCTCCGCTTTCCACGGGTGGAGCCCTGTCTCTGCCGTGTCCAGTATGCAACAAAACCGTTTACTTCGACGAGAACGGGGCCCTCAACCTCCCTAAATACAAAGCGATGAGAAACATCGTAGAGAAGTTCTCCGACGTGAAGGGACCGGCTCGCTGCGAACTGTGCGAATCCCGTCAGGCCAACTTGACTTGTGAACAGTGTGAAGTGTCTTATTGCGACGAGTGTAAAGAAACGTGTCACCCTGCGAGGGGCGCCCTGGCCAAGCACAGCTTCGTATCGGCGGCTAGGTCCGCCACTAAGGCCAGGTCCTCGCCGGCCAAGGAGACGTCGTGTCCCGACCACCCTGAGGAACTCATGTCGGCGTTCTGCATGCTCTGCAAGCAGCCGGTCTGTTCTCACTGCAAGGACGTCCGTCACGCTAACCACGACGTCCAGGCCATCTACTCCATGTGCAAGGCTCAAAAGGTCAGTGTTCAGTGTTTGTTTACATTATTCATCGCAATGTCATTAGCATTCTTTTCCCCTTCATTAGGGAAAGGACTTACCTGAAAGTTTTTAGTTACGAGTTTGATCTATGGAAGTACGACATATTATATACTACGTTCACACATCGTTTTGAAAACAATCCACTAGTTCAAAACGCTGTATGAACGGAGATCGACGGATCGTATCGGTTTAAATCCGCTCCACCAAATGTAAGTGATCGGAACGGGGGATCGAATTCAAAACACTCGTATGAACAGGTCGTGGAGGGGATCGAGATATCAGGTTATTTTACCACTTTTTAAGTCCTTTGTTTTCGTGAGCTTCCGTTTCTTTTTTTTAACTGCAAAAAGTTTATAAACAAAAGTTAATATTATAAAGAATCTGTAAAAACATTTAATAACTTGTAAATAAAATGTAAAAATTCGCGGACATATTAGGTAACAAGAAAGAAGGTATTACTCGTGACGTTACCGTTATGAGATATCGAAAACAAATATTTCGATCTCCTGTATTTTTTGTTGTGTGAACGCGAATCGTTTTGAAAACGAATTGAATCCGAAAAGCTTTCAAAACGATGTGTGAACGTAGTAATAGAATAAACAACAAGTCGAAATACTGTCATCTCATGTCCTACAAACCGACTTCTTCCAAATATCACCTTTCAACTCTTGATTTGTACAATTTTCTCCACGTCATTCTATATACTTACTAGTGTTTCTGTCAACAGTAGACCACGAATTAAAAAATAAATTGTGTGAAGCTCTCACAAATTAGAATGTAATGTAATGTTAATGAATGTAATGTTGTTCTATATATTCTGTAAACTTAAGTTCTAGAATGCATTGGTCTCTTTCATTTTTTGACGAATTTATTATTTCAAGATTAAGAAAATGGTTATGGGAAATTTAATTGAAATAGAATATTGCTACGCCAAGGCAACCACATTTATTCCAATAAAAATAAATGTTTGTTTTGATTTGCTGGTCTTTAAATAGATATAATACAATTAATCTGTAAAAATGTTACACTTGGACGAGTCTCGAATCGCAAACTTCGTTACACGATTCCACTATATGAAATAATTCATTCTACCGCCGCCAAAGAAGTTTCACTTCAAAAATAAATTGAATGACTTGAAGGAAAATCCATGCCGAATTGGAACAACGTGTTTGATTGTCACTGCAGTGGCGTATCCAGGGGGGGGCACGTGCCCCCTGTGCCCCCCCTGGATACGCCACTGTGTCACTGTGTAGCTATAAATGCCAAACGGTCAAGATAAAACAGGACCTCGCTTATCAGACAGTAAACAAATAAAAATAATATAATTGGGGCAATGTATTAGGAAAAACTTATATTCTAGAGAATAAAGCTTTGTGATTTCCTAACTTAGTGATATGGTTTGACAGGTAAAAGTGAATTGTACGGTACTGTTTACAGAATCGAAGTACAAAATTAATTTTTTTGCCCTAGAATTTTCAGCGACCGCTCATTTTAAGAAGAAAAACAACCCTGCTGCATATAGACCAGGTAGAGGTCCAAATCCAAGTACAAAAATAATTAAGGTTTTCGACGGTACCGTACAATTCACTTTAACGCAGGTTTGACAATATGCTTATGTTTTTTCCTCATTGAATTTAAATAATTTCTATATTGTTTATAATATATTGTGAATGTAAATAAAACGTATAATACATATCTATATAAGCTTATCTACATTACGTATTTTGCTGATAACCGGTATTGCTGCGTCCAAGCTTACCGAAGGTAACTGAAGCTAAGTGATCATTCAGAAAAACATATTATTTTTATGTGTCCGATTTCAAACATTTCCAAGACAAAAATTCGTTTCAGACATCAGGCATCAGGGATCATTTTCGTTTCCGTGCCTGACTGTCGCTCAATATTTGCGTACCAACATATCTTAAATACTAATTGTCTGATTTGAATTAAACTAGGCATCGCGTGGCTCATTGAAGCGAGCGTATAGTAATAAATATGTATTGAATATTGAAAAAAAAGATTATTGTGAATCATGATGAGTTGGTAGTAGTATCATGGTAGTAGTGCAGCGGCTAGTGGTTAGGGAACCACCCCGCATTCTTACTATTCCTCTAACCACACATCTCTATTTCAATATTTATAATTTGTATCTCTTTGCTACAAACAAACTACTGCATGTATCAAATTGAAATTTTGCATGCCTGTTTCAATTGTGCATCAGATGGTGTCTATGAAGTTTTATAAAAATCGTTACGTTAGTAAAAAGGTTGTTTTCTCTATTTTAAACGTTTAGGCCCGCTTTAATAGTTTTAGCGAGCTTTATTAATTCATAGCGGTGTCGCTGTTGGTTGTACTAAAAAATTATTTTTGAAAAAAATGTTCGTCTCATCGAATAGATGATGATAGAATCTTTTCCCGTCCTGAAATTCCAATTTAATTTTTGAACCTCTCGTTTACGCGAGCGTTGCGCGCGAACTCTTGGACGGATCACGCTGTCCAACGAACTTAGCCTGAGTATTAGTAATAGGATCATGTATACCTAATTTCAACTAAATCGGTCAACTTTTACTTAAGTTATCGTCACACGCGTGAACGTTACTGACAGACAGACACGGAGCATATTTCGTTGAATGTAGGAAGCTCGCTACGCTCGCTTCAATTAGAATGTTAGGTCAGAATTAGCCCATTTTTGGTCCGATATAAGTTTAATCCTTCTGTGCCCATTATATTTTCTTAACATGCGTGCTAACATAATTTATTTACACCTAAATCTTCAAAAGCAGTCATCTGATTTTTTTATGAAATTTAGATGGTCTGTCAAAAGTAGTCCGCAGAACCAGACTAATTTCAACCGTCTGCGCTCTTTAAATTTTGTTAAATTAAACTAGGCATCGCGTGGCTCTATCATTGAAGCGAATGAAATACTGAATATTGAAATTTATTAATCATGATGAATGTCATAGTTGAAGATAAGTGGAAGAGAGTAGTGTGGGGAAGAGTGGGGGTACTCGGTACAAAGCTTTACTTCCTAAACCTATACACCATACGACTATAACAATCTTCACCACCCGCGGTAGCTTTTAAACAATTATTATAAATGTATCTCGTCACTACGCAAAGAATTTTGCTTGTATCAAGTTGAAATTTTGCATACCTGTTTCAATTGTGCATTAGATGGTGTATATGAAGTTTTATTAAAATCGTTACGTTAGAACGTAAGATATCGGTAAAAAGGTTGTTTTCTCTATTATAAACGTTTAGGTCCGCTTTAATAGTTTTAGCGATCTTTATTAAGTCATAGCGGTGTCGCTGTTGGTTTTAGTAAAAAATGTTATTTGAAAAAAATGTTCGTCTCATCGAATAGATGATGATAGAATCTTTTCCCGTCCTGAAATTCCAATTTAATTTTTGTACCTCTCGTTTACGCGAGCGTTGCGCGCGAACTCTTGGATGGATCACGCTGTCCAACGAACTTAGCCTGAGTATTAGTAAGAGGATCATGTATACCAAATTTCAACTAAATCGGTCAAATTTTACTCAAGTTATCGTCACACGCGTGAACGTTACTGACAGACAGACAGACAGACAGACACGGAGCATATTTCGTTGAATGTAGGAAGCTCGCTACGCTCGCTTCAATTAATACGATAATTCATGTAAAACATCAAAACCTGCTGAAAACCACTCAGGAGGTCTTAAAAACACCTCAAACGGATATTTCCGTTGAAATCTCGAAAAAAAAATGTTTGGTGAAAACAATACTTTTCCTACTATTAGTAGTGAGGAAAAGTAAAAAATTATGTTTGTTTTTAAAAAAGTTCTTGTGAATTATCTTGGATTAATTCTTCTACAATAAAGTTTACACCGTTAGAAAGTAATATCATTTTATTTTTTTAAAGTCTTATACTTATGTACTTGTTTTAAAAATTTGTATTAGTCATTATCAAGTTGTTTTTTTCATCATACCTGATAACTATTATCTATAACTTGTTATATAGATAATAACTGTTAAGGATAACCTTGACGGGGTTAATTGGACTGGTTTTATTTTCATATGTAATTAAATTGTTACCATTTATAGATTAACGTTAGTTTGGTATGTAACCATTCTATTTATATTGCTTATAGATTATAGATGAACTAAGTGTATGTTAAAACTAGATCATAGAGAATAATTAATAAAACATAAACCGCGTTTACTTTGTCGTAGGGTTTTCATTAGAAGTAATTAATTCCTAACTAATTCCGAGGAGTACCTCGGAACTTTTC
Source organism: Gerris lacustris (assembly GCA_951217055.1). Taxonomy (NCBI): domain Eukaryota; kingdom Metazoa; phylum Arthropoda; class Insecta; order Hemiptera; family Gerridae; genus Gerris; species Gerris lacustris. Next base: position 4,950,158 of record OX578283.1, on the reverse strand, counting down.
CTCTCTTCGGAGTCCACTAAAGTGGAAGCAGCATTGGCCGTGGTCAGTACTTGGATGGGTGACAATTTTGAACTAACTAATTTTTTATTATCATTGTTGTTTTTTCCTACATATACATTTTTTTAAAACGTATATTTCTGTTTGTTTTATTTTTACTTAACACCCTTAACTTTTTTTTCGCTAAAACCCATCCCTATAACTACCGACTGAATTAGGCATAAACTGAATGAAATTGCTTGTCACAACCCAGCAAGAAAGTCGTAAAAAATATTAGCAATTCGTATTTTTTTACTTTCCGCCATAGCTATAATGTTAAGCGAGGATTTTGTCGGTTAACATATGATAATGTAGTGATTAGGGATTTAAAGGCGCAAGATTTCAGCGTGTGTTTGTGTTTTAGTGAGCTGTAGCACGGTGGCGTAGAGATTGGTGCGGTATTAATGCCACTGACCTTGCAAGTGGAAGCGACCGGTCTAGTTAGTTTATACTGGACTGTGTTTTACATGCAAGTCTTGTTGCGGGCCCAGCTAACTCGTCCACGTTCCCAAGACTAATCAGGGGCCCCCTGTGTCTCCGATCCTATCTAAACACGACGTTCAGCTCCCAGTTCTCATGAATGTCACCCTCGTGATTCTACTCTCGCGATAATGGCTTTATCGATTTACCCATTTCATTAATACTCTCATTATCAGCCTGTTTCAAATTTTAGTCTTTTTAAAGTCCACTGGCAAAAGTCGAGGATCTTTATATTTCCCTGCATTTGTCTGTCTGTACGTTCACCTGATGTCCGCAAGTACTCAACATATTAATTTGAAAACTTAATATGTTGATCATACTTTGCTGTTATGTTAATGGCTACAATGCCAAATGCCGGCGATGGATAAAAAAATGAAAAAAAAAGTAAGTGTAATAAAACCTAAACAGAAAAAAATCACGTTTTTCAGAGTTTTTGGGGGTTAGCGCCCCCGTACTTTGTCCATTTATTAATTTTAAGTTATTTACTAATTTTAGTGTTTTCCATTTGAGAATTTTAGAGTTTTCGTAGGTACATTTTAATTATTAGTGAAAACTTTATCTAAAACTTGTCATAAAAATAACTTCTCCTTGGCGGAAAATCGAACCCGGCCTCTCTCCGTCAAAAATTAAAAAATAAAGGGAGGGGGGAGTAAATAAAATAGACAATAAAGGGTCGGGTAAAGAAGGTTATAGTGTGCAAGGATGCTATGTGCCACACTAATTAGCAGTCTATTTCTTAAGACATTATTTTATCCTCATTATAACTATAATTAGTTATTTCTTACTGAATTTATTGATGGAGAAAAAAGAAAAGTCACAAAAAGTATAATATCTACAAAATTAAATTTAGTTTTTTTAAAAAATAATTTAGATGTTGCGGACGAGATCGCCGCGTCACAGATTTTGCGGATCCTTGGGTTTTGCTTCCGAGCTTACCGAAGGTAACGGAAGCTATGTGATCGTTTTGATGAATTTAAATATTTAATGCCTCCGATTTCAAAAATTCCAAGACTGAAATCCGTTTCAGACATCAGGGAACATTTTTGTGTCTATCTGTCGGTCTGTCATTCAATTTTTGTGAACCAATGTAATCTTAAAAATATACCATCTGATTTTATTGAAATTAGGGTGTTAGTTCATAATTAGCTTATTGTTGGTCCCATATAAGTTTCAACCTGCTGTGCTCATTTATTTCTCTTCCACATGTGCACAAACATACATTTATTAAAACCTATATCATCAATAGCATTTATTTGGTTTTTATAAAATTTTGACGGTTTGTCGAAAGTAGTTCGTAGATGGCCCCAGATTAATTTCAACCGTCTGGGCTCTTAATATTCTGCTAAATTGTTACATTAATTAATGTAAAAAATCAAAACAAATTTGACTGTTTTAAAAAATGAGGGAAAATTAAATAAGTTTGATAAATAATAGGTTTTAATAGTATAAAATCATTAAAGTATACAAAATAGAATCCGAGGAAGCTATGTGCCACACTAATTGGCAGAGTATTACACGAGGAATCATTTTCGAGGGACTTGTTAACGATTTATTTGACTGTGGAAGCTACGCTATACATTTACTACGTCTCCATGTGTTTAAATATGGATTGAATCCTGATTTGGGATTACAAGCTAGGTGTTTCCAAGAGTAGTATTGAATCCGTATTCAATACGAAATAAAAAAAAACCAACTTTTTCTTGGTTACTTTTGGTAGGTTGTTACTCCCCTATGTATTTTTTTAATATAAATGACTGACTAAATAAATATTAAGACCAAGTGATATTTATTCCAATGTATTTTGGAGCAAAGGAATATCACACTTCTGTTTATAAGGGGAGTAACAGTCTAAAGAAGAACATTCCGTACACATCCTTTAGATTGTTACTCCCCTCTGATTTTTTATAAGGGGAGTAACAATCTAAAGAAGTGTAGTAAAAGTTCATTTCGTAACCTCATTTTCTAACCTTCACCTTTTATACTCATGTTTTTTATTTCGTATTTTGACGCAGATTTGACTACAGTTTCTACAGAAATACGCTAGGTGTGCTCACACCCACTCTCTGCGCATGTCAGGATCGAGTTCAGGTGTTTCCATGCAACTCGATCCAGATACGATCCCAGAATTTAGTGTAACGTATCAGGATCGGTATCGTATTCAATCCGTATTGAATCTAGGTTTCCATGGACACTTTGGATCCAAAAAACTGTATTTAACTGGTATTCAATCCGTATTTAAACATCATGGAAACATAGTAATTGTACAATACAGACTGGTTTATACAACTCAACCACTCTACTTAGTGATTAGTAGGGAGCTGATGTTGTCTGAGTGTTAGTGTTGAATGCATTGTGATGTTAGTAGGATATTGTTAAGGGGTGTTTATGTGTGAAGTGTCAAGTCGACGGTTGACGCTGGAACCTCTCATCCGCATGTAAACGGTTTAAAGTGCAAAACGTTGTGTGGGATCTGTTGAGAATAGCTCCGTGTCGAGTCCGTTCCATTCATGTACACTGTGTCCGCTCGACTGATTCCCAGAGCGGTAAGGAGGATTAGCCGAGTGACCAGAGCGGGGTTCGATCCCGAGATGCATGACTTCCCTCAGCTCCACAGCACAACAGTTAATAAATTTAAACCTCTATACGCCCTAGACTTGTGATAATACCCCCCCCCCCACCCACCCATACTCAACATGGTTTTTCACAGCCTCTCTATACAGTGGCGGATCCAAGGGGGGGGCAAAGGGGGCAAGTGCCCCCCCCCGAGAGAGGGTACCCGAGAGACAATAATATACAAAATTATTTTGCATGTCCTGATAATATGTACACGTACACTATAAAACAGGTAACAACAAGATCCACGCTTGAGAAAATGCATATGTTGCAGTTCAGGGCCACCAACGGGGGGGGGGGGGGCAGAGGGGGCAATTCCCAGAGGCCCAGGCCCCTCGGGGGCCCGTGCCTCTGGGGGGCGGGCGGCCCTGGTAAAAAAACCAAAAAGGCAAGGAGGATATTGTTATCAGTGGCGTGACTATTCGGGCGTTAAAAAAACATGAAACTTATATTTTTGTACTAATGTCGATGGGGACCCCTTTAGAGCATATGATAAAATCTAACATGGAATATTACTTCTACGCCACTGTCAGGGGGCCCATTCAGTTCTAAACGCAATTATTTTCATTTTTGTTTTGGCGAGAAGCCCCCTGCCTATGCCTTAGCTACGCCCCTGAATGTAATAAACTTAAAATTATTCCTAATGTGTCATGAGTATGGAATTTTGAATTCTTGTGTTTCATTTAGTTACTAAGATTATTGTGATGTTTTCATCTTATTCAATATGGTCAATGTTAATTTACAGGAGAGAAACTGACAGATAAATCATATTAACAATCTGATATTAATAACTTTTACATTTTTACTTGTAATGCATTTTTTAAAAATAAAATGTGTTATTTAACTATTTTTATTTGCTTACTCTTAATCTCATTATTTTAGCAAACAATTTATATTATGTTTTATTGCTTCCGAGCTTACCGAAGGTAACGGAAGCATTGTTTTCACTTTTGAGAACAAATAAGTTTTATGCCTCCGATTTTAAAAATTCCAAGACAGAAATCCGTTTCAGACATCAGGGAACATTTTTGGTTCCGTGTCTGTCTGTCTGTCTGTCTGTCTGTCTGTCTGTCTGTCTGTGTGTCCGCGAATAGTGAAACGTGCGACGATAATTTTAAAAAAGTCCTCCCCCGGACCCCCACCGTTATTTGTTCAAAGGGGCCCTAATGCTAACTTGCCCAGGTGCCCGGAAATCCTCTCAGCGGTCTTGTAGCAGTTTCTAGTTTGTTTCCATAAATCATGAAACCTTACCCTACCATTGTGATTAAAACTCAATTATTTCATTCAAGTTGTAATTAAATTTAGTTATTCGAAAGATTTTGAGCCGTATTTACTTTAAATGTTTTCTTAAGTTTGTTAAGAGTAAAACACAAATTTCTATTCAAAATTTATACATTTTTCCCCTGGACCCCTCTTTTTCTTGAGGGGTATTTCATACCCCGAAAACCCCTCGGTGTTGGATGGATTGCCCCCCCCGAAATTAGGTCCTGGATCCGCCACTGTCTCTATATTTAATCCAAATTTGGTTCTGAGAAGGAAATTGAAATGTTTCAGTATTTGATATTTTAAGCAAGGTTAAAATAAAATTACGAAAAAATCTGTCCTATTCGACTCGTACAAAACATTCTCATATATTTGGGTACGTATTATTATGTATACAGTGTGTCCCCGGATGAATTGGTGAAAAAGACTAAAATAGTTTCAATTGAAATTTTGTCTTCTGGGTTCAGCATTTTTTTTTTGGTTTGGTTGTGTTTTGTTTGTGTTCAGCCCTGCTTGAATGGATACTAAATTATGTCATAATTTTAGTTTCGAAAAATCAAGTGTGACTTGAAAATTTACAAAAAAAAAAAAAAAAAAAAAAAATCATTTTTGTCACTAGTAAATAAGTGCTTTTTCTCTAGGAGATACTAGAAAAATCTTATTTAAAAAAGTTAATCAGAAAGAAAAACTGAGTATGAATACAACATTTTAAAACCCTACGCCCACTTTGATATTTTGTATTCTTTCATTTCATATTTTGCCTAGTGTGCTGTTGAAATAGTTAAATATAGTAATTTTCACCCTATTTCACCCCAATTTTTTTTTATTTTCCCGCGGTCTTGCTCAAAAAATAATCTAATTTTTTGCCTTCGTATATACTTCATCATATTTTATGTTTATGTATAACATTTATATTATTTATACAACTTACTAAGTTAAATTAAATTACATTATAAGTTGAATATGTTGAAGTCAGCACCTTTATAATTATAATATAAACAAAAACAATAGCAAATTAAAACGTTTAATTTGTTATTGTTTTTGTTATTAAGTTATAGAATAATGTTAATGATTGTAAAGTTTGTAAACTTAATTTTTAAATTTGAATAAGAATAACTTAATTAATGTAAATGTTTTATTTATTGACGCTCTCTTATTGAGATAGAGATTAATTTCCATTGTACAGCTGAATTAAATAAAGACATGATGACCTTAAGATTACGGGTCGAAACGTCTCTTAAAACAGTAATGGAGTAATGTTTTAATTTTCACACCTAAAGATCCATCAACTATATTTATCTACGATTGATACGAAATATAAACATTATATCTCTGTTTAGATGCGTAGAAAGTGATTCTTTACGTACTTGTATTCATTGCGCATGCGCGTCTCATAGTTCTGAACAATTCCTCTTCTTTACCACACTAGTGCGGTAAAGAAGAGGAATTCTTCAGCTTTACGCACGATTAGAGAGTTTGTTTACATTTAACAAGACTAATTTGCTGTTTGTTGAATAAAAGTAACTTTTATATCGAGTTTTTTGTGAAAATCAATGAGTGATTTAAATGATTATGACGAATATGAGGAGAATAATACGCCTCCCGAAATAATTCGGCACAAAATACAACTAATGAATTAATGTTATCTTTATCAAAAGAGAAATACGAACTTGCATACTGGAAGTTTATTTCTTTCTGTATTTATTATTTAAATATAACAATCGTAGATAAAGTACGGTACGCAACTCGTGCGAAAACGGCATTTTTCATTGCTCGTGTGGTTTTACCACCCGAGCGACAGCGAGGGTAATGTACGCGTAATGTACTATTATATTATTATAAGTTGATTAAAGAATAGTAATAGAAATACGAATAAAATTTATATAATTCTTCATTGAAAATGTGTTGTGTATTTAATTTAAATCCAGATTCGATATTAATTTTATTATATTTCACTTGTTTTGTTCTACAACTTCTAAAAGGTCGCAATAGTTAGAAGTTAATAAGAATTTTAATTTGTTAAGTTTTACATATTATTATATTTGTAGAATCTTAATTATTATCGTATCGATTTATAAACATATTTTTAATTATATTTAAATTATCGTTATCTAAGATGAATTTTTTAAACAATTTTATAAAAGAAAAAGTCTATATTCTGTTATCTTTGTTCTCTCCCTTCTGTCGTGCTTAGACTCGAAATAATTGCTTTGTTCTGAAATATTAATTAAAATTGTTAATATAAAATCTAGCCTTCTGCTTTAATTGAGAATGCAAACTATAGGGCTCGCTATTTATTATAATAGAAACCCTGGCTTAACAGTCATATATATATATATATATATATATATATATATATATATATATATATATATATATATATATATATATATATATATATATATGTGTGTGTGTGTGTGTGTGTTTATGTATCTATGTATTAGTTAATCTAGGGTACTTAGTTTTATTGTGACCGTGGTAGTTTTGCATAATATGCATCTTTATGTATTATAGTGAACCATTTTTACACACAGAAAGGAAGAAGGGGTATCCAGCCCCCCACTATTGCTTTTGTGAGGGTTAATTCGCTTAATCTTACGATACACACACTATGGTAATCTAACAAACTAACAATAGATTAAAAGAAAAACTATAAAGCGGCCTTTAGACGAGCAACTTGACATTTAAGTTGACAACATTTAACACAGATATTACTTTCTTTTTATAAAGTTTTCTACCGAATCTGCAGTTTGTTCACGTTTGTTGGGTGAGGTTTTTGGGTTTAAAAAAAATGAGCGAAGAGTTGCTATACCTCGTTATTATCATGAATTATGTTAAAAAGAGGCTCGTCACACGTGCATTTTTTTTTTTTTTTTTTTACTTTTCCTCACTACCTATGGTAGGAAAAGTTTTTTTTTTTGGGGGGGGGGGGGGGGGAGGGGGGGGGGGGGTTTAGTCCCGATCAACTGCCAGGGTTATTACAGGACGGGGGTTATTAGGAAAAGTATTGTTTTCACCCAAACAATTGTTTTCGAGATTTCAACGGAATTATCCGTTTTGGGTGTTTTTAAGACCTCCTGAGTGGTTTTCACCATGACGTCTGTATGTATGTATGTATGTTATCATCGTAGCGCCCAAGGTATTATCCTAGAGAGTTGAAACTTGACAGCAAAATCAGTCCTTACCTGTATTGGTGCCGTCCGGAAAATCAACTTTTTCCGCCATCTTGAACCCAGTTTTCTGAGTCAGCAAACATTTTAAAAAATCGAAAAATGGTCCTGATCGAGTAGAAATTTACCACGAATGTACCTCTCTGTATAACAAACAAGCCCACCAAATTTAATTTTGATATTGGCCGCCATTTTGAAGTTATCAATTTTTGAATTTGTAAACTTTGACGGTTAATAATACCGAAAATATAAATACGGTTTTGACATATACCATATCGTTGAAACCGGAAAAAATTAAGGAACAAATATAAAAAAAAATGATGAAAATTGATTAGTTTAAAAGTTATAAATAAATAGTCAGGGTGCCCATTGGCAAAAAAGTAACTTATACATACTCTTTCCAAACCTTTTTGTATGGCTTGTTTAGGCAAAGTCTGACACCGTTTTCCTCTGTGACTTTTTTTGGGGGGGGGGGGTATTTGAACCCTAAAATTTTGACGCGTCAGACTTGAAAATCGGAAAAAGTTCTGCGTCAGACAATATTAAAATGTTGATTTATAGGGTTCAAATAATGTATCTTGAGAAAATCAGCTGGTTATTAATCATAAATTATTATTAGTTCATATTAATTAATATCCATTATTAACACAGATATTACTTAAATGACCACGAGTAGTCCGTACACCCAATTAAAACAATAAATAAATAAATAAATAAAATAAATGAAATAAAATAAATAATAATAATTTATAATTTTTTTTTTTTTTTTAAATAATAATAAAAATATCAGTTAGTATCTAAAATATCTAAGTACTTACCACGCCCAATGCTACTTCCTCCTGCTGCGAAGCAGCAGGAGAGATTAGTGGCTTAGCTACATTAGTGGATTAGCTACGTGTGGATTAGTGGATTAGCTACATTAGTGGCCTCCGAAGTGAGGAAAAGTTCTGAGGTACCCCGTACCCGATTTTTTATTTTACTCCAACCTGTGGACCAACATATCATTTCAACCACCAACCTATCCACAGACTATAAACATTGACTTCAACATGGCATGTTGACAACCAAGTTGATCGTCTAATACGGCCTTTATTACAATCATGTCAAATTAAAAAATAAAACGATCCAAGACAACTCAGACAAACTTTCTCATATACAGATCATACCTAGTCAGCCCAGTGTTTTCCATTTATATGTTTTCGTATGTATATTTAATTACTATTAAATTCATCATAAATAATACATCTCCTCGGGGGTGGGGGGGGGGGGGGGGTACGTGGATGGAACTGAAGAAAAGTTTTGGGTTCTAAAGCAACAGAAAGGAAATCTCCACAACGACAGTGCTCTTAGTAAAATGTTTTTCCTTTTTAGAGGCTTTAATTTAAACAATTATAAATTGTTTAATCAACTTATAAATGTTAACTTATTCAATTACAAATCTAAACTAGAAATTTAATTAAAATTCATTTTAAATTTGACTAACTCTTTTTCCTAAAATAATAATTAAAATTAAAACATAGATTAAATATTCAATTTCAATTTGAAACCCTTCCCCAAAATAAAATATATTATTTACATTTTAAGCTTTCTGAAAGATTTAAAAATTCAATCCAAGTTATTCTGTTGAACTTAGTCAGTGTGAAGCCGACAAAGTTATTTTGTTATTTTTACTTTATTCTCTTGCATCTTTAGAGGTTCTTGGATTTCCTTAAATCATTGATATTTCCTCTTATATTCATTTCGACCAAATTTTCGGGTTACGAAAATTTAAATCCTATCTTTAAAAGAAGAAAATCATTTCCATTCATTCTAATACCGTTCTGGCATATATATATATATATATATATATATATATATATATATATATATATATATATATATATATATATATATATATATATATATATATATATATATAGGACCAAATCTTTAGAAGGATCCATTGCATTAATCCCTCTCCCGAACCCTCCCCTCTTTCTATATTTTATCCTTTTTCAATTTAATTTTATAAAATGACGAGAAAATTAAAGAAATGTTAATCGAGGAAATGGAAAAAGAACTAACACTTAAATTAATTGAAAATTATACAAAGTTGTGTTTCCCTTCCCAAACATCTCTTAGAATTGGGAAACAATAAGTAAGTTTTTGTGTAAAATACACAAGATTAAGTTTCTTTCTTAAGACAAGTTTTTCTTTTAAATTCATTTCGATAAAATGTTTTTTATAATTTAAAAAGAAAAGAAATAAGAAAGACGTGTATATTTTTGTGTATTATGTATTTGAGTTTTTCAATTACAAATGGTTTAGTTGCTTTTACTTCTTCTTGCTTTTTCATTAAAGGGGAAGAAAATGAAGATGTTTGGGGTGCTCCCTCTTGGTTTTATCCCATTGGTAGTAAATAAAGATAGCTTTTATCTGGCTCTATACATAGTTTTGAAAAGAAAATTTTAAGATTAAAAAGATACATAGCATTTTTCCCCCGACTTTCTTAAAATTTTAATAAAATGAAAGAAATGTATTCATATAATTATTTAACATTTGAGGGGAATAAATCATAGCAAATATATTGATTGCTAGAAATAACATGTTGTTACAAGTACTTCTTTAGATTGTTACTCCCCTATGTTGTTTTAGAATTTAAATAACTTTGACTAAATAACTATTAAGACAAAGATATGTTTAGTCCAATTTACTTTGGGACCAAGGAATATCACACTTCTGTTTTATAAGGGGAGTAACAGTCTAAAGAAGAATATTCCGTACACCTTCTTTAGATTGTTACTTCCCTCTGTTTTTTTTATAAGGGTAGCAACAATCTAATGAAGTTCCTATGTACATTATATCAAATTGAAGTTTATTTGTACAATGATCAGAATTGGAAAAATCATTCATTACGGAACCCATTCCCAATTCATTTCATTCATGTACTATGTATATAATGAGAGTTCGATCGTAAAAACGTTTTACTTTGCCATTAGTTTAATGTTGCTATATAGTGTTTCATTTCTTATTATTTATTCCATAATCATTTTTTTATTAAAATAATTAATTTCCTTATTAATTTGTTTTAATTGTTATTCTTAATTAAATGTTATTGTAGATTCACAGTTTAGTATTCGTTCTGAAAATAGATTTATTAATTTTCATTTCTATTGTTTGGAAACAATCATGAAGACACCGGCAGGAATACAACGGAACAAAATAAAAGAATAGTGAGCCAAGGTTGTTTGAGACAAGTATAAAGCAAGGCGCTATGAATGGATTTGTTTTACCAGCGTGTTGTCAAGTTTTAACCCGACCTTGGTCCTCTATAATGACTCTTATCTCTTCACTAGACTGCACTAGTGTCTGTCAGTACGTCTGTGAGTCATTTACTCCGCTAGTTTTGTTTAACATTAAAATACAATCCCAGTCATGCGGGGTTCGATTTTTGGTGACTGGGTAATTTTTATGTCTTCCGTAATTGCCGGCCGATGTACTGCATGAAGCCGCATTTATAAAAACGCAAGAACTGGCAAATATTATGTATATAACTGGCTTTCAGCCTGCGCTCCGCGTGGGTCTTTTACTAGGTATTAGAGGCTATATTTCCTGTTATCATGTAGGCTTAGCAATTAAATGAAATGCCTAAATAGTTTTGTTTCCAAAGCCTTCTAGGAATAGAATCAGGACTATATTATACATCATTCATTCCCTTACTAAGAATATAATATTCTCCAAATCGCAGTTTGGAGTCTATTATTACATAAAAATAGCCAGTCGAAACTAAGTGATATAGTAATTAATAACAATGCTAAAAAGATAGAATAAATGAGAAAATAAACGTAATCAAAACCCAGTCCAATTGGGAAGTACTTGAACAATCATCAATCATGATGGTGCATTAATTTAAATACCAGTCTCTTCTCTCAGTACGGTAGTTGAATCAGTAAATAGTTAAGAACTCTTGTTCTAGAACAAATTAATAAAATAAAAAATACTCGATTTAAAGAGCGTTAATGTAAGGTTTAAACACCCTTATATCAGAAATTAAATTGGTCGACAATTGCGGACTCCATAAGAGCTCGAAGTCAAAAATATATCAAATTTAGCTCTATTCAAGGTAGAACCGATAAAGGTACGACAAAATGTCATAGGACCAAATTTGTAGATCTTATAAAATCAGTAACCGCTGGTGCAATCTGCTTTTCGATACAACTTTCCATTTAGCCGCGATAAGCCTCCAAAAAAACTTTAAAGTTTCGTCCGCCATTTTAAAATTTTTAAGAGGGGTAAAAATAACATTTTTTAAATTTTCGGATTTTACAAGTCAGTTTGGGCCAATTTCCTACCAAACGCAAAAAACCGCCAAACATTTTGATTAGCGAGTCTGTGCGGGTTTTGGTTATGCTGGGTCAACCTAATTGTTTTAGGTTATTTTTATACATTTTTTTTTCTATTTAGAATTGTGAATAACTTTGGTTTTACCTACTCAATATTTTTCGATGAAACCAAGCCTACAAAATGCGCAAAATGTTTGCGCTCACCTCTGAAAAAAAAAAATTAATCGGTTTCGTGCTGCCAGTTTTTTTGCGTCTATAAAGTCGGACTGTGACGACAGACACACACACGAAAAAAGTTAAGTCCGGATTCGGTTTTCGGAATTTATGAAATGAAAAAAGTATCCAATTTCTTTTTTTAATTCAGACCAATTTTGAGACAAAAATTGTATTTTTTATTTATAGTAACGTATACTGGTCGAAATTTCATAATTTGTAGATTGTTTCATATTAATATTTAGAGGAGAGGAAATATAAAGGAGAAAATGTAAAATAGTTAAATAGGTTAGAGAGTGAAATATCTCAAGGCTGGAAATAGAAAAGCGACAGATCTTATCTGGATGAACGAGGCCCAGGTTTGCCAACAGAACGATACTCGTTCCTAATGTTTCTCTAGCAACCCGCTTTAAACATCGTCTATTACTTTGTTTTTCAACTTTGTATTCTAGGACTTAGCCTTGACTTAGCATTGCACCATTAGAAACGCTTCACTAAAAAACAAAATCACTCCGTCAAACAACAAACTATCATAACACGAAAACCTAAAAACCATTTGTGTAGTAGAAACGCCGCTGTGTCACGGACTTGCCAAATTAACCTTATCTCTGTGATCTTGTGTTCAAAATATCAAATCTTGATACGAAAAAACAACTTGCATTTTCTTTCTCCACTGTATTTTTACTTACTTATGTCAAGCTTACTTTTTTCTTTTTGATAAAAAACACAAAACAAGATTTTTTTTATTTTTCTGCAATGATATTTCGTATTAATGACTTTTTTGTGTGTAAAATATAATAAATTATTTTGCGATAAGAAAAATACTTGTATAATTAATTTATAAAGAAAACCACTATTGTATTGAGTAAGAAATTTTTTTTTTTAAAAAAAGAAAAAAGATATTATTGTTTTAAAAAGAAAAATTTGATGTTAGCATGAATTTTAAAAAAATACCCAAGGCCCAAGGTATTATGATTCGAAGAAAAAATATATTTGATAAGCTATCAAAAAGAAAAAGGTATTTAAAGGTCATACATGAAATATATTAGCTATTTTCTTTCTTATTTATATTTTTATTTTATTTTTGTATTTACTCTTTAATTGCTTTGTGTTACAGTAGAGTAACTATAAGTTTTTTTTTCGTTGGCAGAAGAATTGTATTTCTACATAAAGCGATTTGATCAAAAAGTTTATTTTCAAGTAAAATATAAATTTTGCTACAATCCACTATTAACAACTATTGAAGATATCGGCTGAGAATATAATTTTTGCTACCAAGCTTGCCGAAGGTAACAGAAGCTATGTTATCATTCTGAAAAACGAAACTTTTGTAGGCCTTCGATTTCAAAAATTCCAAGACCGTAAACCCTTTCAGACATCTGGGCTCATTTTTGGTTCCGTGTCTGTTGCTCAATTTTGGCGAACCAACATATCTTAATAACTTGTCGTCCGATTTTATTGAAATTTAGATAGTAGGTCATAATTAGCCCATCGTTGGCCCCATATCAGTTTCTACCTTCTGCTTTTATTTGTTTTTCACTCCACATGTGCTCGAACATACATTTATTTACACCTATATCTTCAAAAGTACTATCTGATTTAATTTGTACCCTTTGCGCTCTTTAACTTTTGCTAAATTGATACTTTAATCATATAAAAAATCAAAACAAGTTTGACAAATTAAAAATAGACTGCCAATTAGTGTGGCACATAGCTTCCTCGCATCCTATCACGTACTTTATTGTTATATTGTTTATTGTTTAAAAACTATTAATAGTTTTAGCGATCTTTAACACTTCATAGCGGTGTCTCTGTTGGTTTTACTAAAAAATTGTAATGGAAAAGAATGTTTGTCTCATTGCATAGATGAAGTTAGATTTTTTTTCCGACCTAAAATTCCAATTTTAAATTTGAAGTTCACGTTTACGCGAGCGTTGCTTGTGAACGCTTGGACGGATAACGTTGTCCAACGAACTCGTCCTGGGCATTGGTAAAATGAACATGCCTACCAAATTTCATCTAGATCAGTCGACATTTACTCAAGTTATCGTCGCACGTTTCATTATTCGCGGACACACAGACCGACAGACAGACAGACACGAGACCAAAAATGTTCCCTGATGTCTGAAACGTATTTCTGTCTTGGAATTTTTGAAATCGGAGGCATAAAAGTTTTTCGTTATCAAAAGTGAACACAATGCTTCCGTTACCTTCGGTAAGCTCGGAAGCAAAAATGGGGAAACAATTAAACAAAAGACTATAATGACTTGTAAAAGCATAAAATCAATAAAGTACATGATAGGATGCGAGGAAGTTATGTGCCACACCGATTGGCAGTCTATTTTGTGTCGTGCCGGTCTCTATCTGTTATTTGACATTTTTGGAAACCATTATATCTTAAAATGTTTAATATAGTTCTTTATGAAAAATATAATTAAAAATGTTTTGTTCATATAAATAGTTTATAATACTAAACTGTGGCATTTTATTGCGGACAAAGAACATGTGTCGAACTCACGTTTCTAACTACTTTAAGAACAAAATTTTTGAAATACTGTAGAAAAGTGCGTCGAACGAATGTTTCGAACTACTGTAGGAACGCTTATCAAACGAATGTTTCGAACTACTGTATTAGAAAGTTATATTGTTGAGATTAACATTAGTGAGTGTAGGGTCTAAGCCTAGTTCTACAGTACAGATGCAGTATACGGTGCAAGCTGGGATGGTACACGGGGAGAGCTTATTGTCTAGATTCAAGCGGCACAGAGGATTCGGGTCGTGGTACAAAGCTCGCCTCGATAATCCGACAAGCTTCAAGTCATATTGACAAAACTTCCTATACATTCTCCTACCACTCCCTTCACCAACTCTCCACAACTCATTGTGTTCCCAATTACACCGCTTCTAAACTGTTTCCCTTGGCGAAAACCTGCCAGCTTTTAAACAATTTTCACCAGGATATGTTATCGTGATACCAAACTCTTATCTACAACTACCACTTAAGTTTTACAAATTCCATCCGCGTAACAGAAGATTTGATATCTCTAATTTTGCTTCTTCATTCTTCATGTTAACTAGGGTTTTCAAACAAGAACGATACGATTTTAAAATGAAATAAAAAACAAAAATAGACTGCCAATTGGTGTGGCACATAACTTCCTTGAATCCTGTCACGTACTTTATTGATTTTTTACTTTTTGTTTAATTGTTTCCCCTGTTTTGCTTCCGAGCTTACCGAAGGTAACTGAAGCATTGTGTTCACTTCCGTGAACGAAAAACTTTTATGTCTCCGATTTCAAAAATTCCAAGACAGAAATCCGTTTCAGACATCAGGGAACACTTATGTTCTCGTGTCTGTCTATCTGTCGGTCTGTGTGTCCGCGAATTATGAAACGTGTGACGTTAACTTGAGTAAATGTCGACAATTTTTGATGAAATTTGGTAGACATGTTCATTTTAACAATTCCCAGGACGAGTTCGTTCATGAGCAACGCTCGCGTAAACGTGAAATTCAAATTTAAAATTGGAATTTTAGGTCCGGAAAAAATCGAACTTCATTTATTCAATGAGACAA
Source organism: Gerris lacustris (assembly GCA_951217055.1). Taxonomy (NCBI): domain Eukaryota; kingdom Metazoa; phylum Arthropoda; class Insecta; order Hemiptera; family Gerridae; genus Gerris; species Gerris lacustris. The sequence continues at coordinate 4,934,487 of OX578283.1, read as the reverse complement.
ACATTTTTTTTTTCAAATACAATTTTTTAGTAAATCCAACAGCGACACCGCTATGAAGTGTTAAAGATCGCTAAAACTATATTAATAGTTTTTTACACAATAAACAATATAACAATAATTTTAATGTTAATATAACAATAAAGTACATGATAGGATGCGAGGAAGCTATGTGCCACACTAATTGGCAGTCTTTTTTTATTTTACATGAATTAAAGTATCAATTAAGCAAAAGTTAAAGAGCGCAGACGGTTCAAATTAATTTAGGCTATCTGCGGGTTACTTTAAATAAACTTCAAAAGTTTCATGCATCTGAGATAAGTACTTGAAGATATTGGAGTAAATAAATGTATGTTTGTGCGCATGTGGAAGAGAATCAAATGAGCGCAGAAGGTTGAAACTTATATGGACCAACAATGAGATAATTATGACCTATCATTCAAATTTCAATTAAATCGGATGAGTAGTTTTTAAGATATGTTGTTTCGCAAAACCTGAGTGACAGACCGATAGACAGACAGACAGACACGGAACCAAAATTTTTCTCTAATGTCTGAAACGGAGTTTAGTTTTATAAACACCTATATCATTACAAATACTCATCTGATTTGTAATATACATTTGGATAGTTTGTCGAATGTAGCCCACAGTTAATCATTAGTCATTATAATTTTAACATTCTGCAGTCATTATAGTTTGCTAAATTGATACCCTTAACCTTTATTTATGTAATAGTGCATTACGCTACTAGTGCGGAAAGTAGCATTTTGCATGCGAGTGTGGAGTTTGCACCCGAGCGATTGCGAGGGTAATAAAACCACACGAGCAATGCCGTTTTCCCACGAGTTACGTACTGTACTTTATCTACGATTGTTAGATTTTAATAATAAATACAGAAAAAAATAATAAACTTCCAGTATGTAAGTTCGTATTTCTCTTTTGATAAAGATGAAATTAATTCATTAGTTGTATTTTGTGCCGAATTAATTATTTCGGGAGGCGTATTATTCTCATCATATTCGTCATAATCACTTAAATCACCCATTGATTTTCACAAAAAAACTCGATATAAACATGTTACTTTTATTAAACAAACATCAATTAGTTTTGTTAATTGTAAACAAACTCGCTAATCGTGCGTAAAGTTGAAGAATTCTTCTTCTTTATCGCACTAGGGTGGTAAAGAAGAGGAATTCTTCAGAATTATGAGACGCGCATGCGCAATGAATACAAGTACGTAAAGAATCACTTTCTACGCATCTAAACAGAGGTACAATGTTTATATTTCGTAATAATCGTAGATAAAATATCAAAACTATTTTAACAGACTTAAAATAATGTGCCAATTAGTGTGGCACATTGCTTCCTCGCTTACTCTAATGATGTTATGCTTTTCTAACCTATTGTTGTTTATATAAGTTTCCCCTTTTGCTTCCGAGATACCGAAGGTAACGTAACGTTAATTCTCCAAATTCAAAAAATTTGCAAGACAGAAAATTGAATTTTTTTATACAATTACCATGAAAAGTCTTGACTTAAATACAAAAATCGGTCCGAGACAACTCAGACAAACTTTCTCATATACGAGTTCATAATTATTTAGCCCAGTGTTTTCCGTTTATTAGTTTTCGTACGTACATTTAATTATTATTGAGCATTTCATCCAAATTTATCATAAAAATAACTTCTCCCGGGCGGGGAATCGAACCCGGGCTCTCTCGGTCCGCGTTTTAAGCTTTTTTCTCAGGAACTAGATTTTTCCCGGGAAAACGGCTTATATCGTTAGATTCGTATTTAAATGGGCTACATTATAGAATTTTTTAATCAAAATCGTCGGAACCGTTTTCGAGAAATAATTTTTTTTCATGTTTTTTCAGAGTTTTTGGGGGGTAGCGCCCCCAAATTTAGAGCTAAAATTCATTTCTCGATTTCGCCTCGGGGTATTATTTTTCTGAACATGTATGCCAAATTTCGTCAAAATCGGCCCAGTAGTTTAGGCTCCAGGCGTCTGCACAGACGACAGACGACAGACGACAGACGACAGACAGACAGACATTTTTTAAAAACCACTTTTTTGGACTCAGGGGACCTCAAAACGTGTAAATACATCAAAATATCAAAATCGAATTTTCGCGCCATCACAATACTTTCTCTTTATATGAGAAAGTAATAAAAGAAAACAGTTTTACTTTTATAGATTCTAAAGCAATAAAAAAAATAAATGGATTAATTACTTATTTTGTATTTTTTTTTAAATTTTACTGTTGAAATAAAACTTTTCTCTTTAACTTTTGTTCTTAAGTAGGTTTAAACACTTAACAAACAAAAATTACTTTAGGAATAAAATATAAATTATAAGCTTTTTTTTAAAAAACGAAAAAGAAAAGTTTTTTTTTCTTGTTAAAAAGAAAAACTCGAAAAATTACCCTGAATAAACGACATCACAATTATTATCAATTGCTAAAAAAATTAAAAATGGGAAAATAGAATGTCGAATAAACCATGAAGAAAAGAAATAAAATAGAAAATTAACGAATTTTTTTTTTAAAAAAACTTTGAAAAAAAAAAAAAAAACACTAAACAGCTGTGGCTTTACAAATTTTTATCTTGAAAGTTGCTTTTAAAAAAAAATCTTTTAGAACTGACTAGCTTATTTCTTCGTCGTTTTTACAAAAAAGAGAGAAAATGAAAGAAAAACACTAAATAGGGAAAATGTAACGAGTCAGTCTCAGTCCTAAATGCTTTCTATTGTTTGAACATAATTTTTCGTCAAGTATTCTGTTTTTTTTTACATTTAAGTACAATAAGTGACGGAATAAAAGAAGAAAGAGCTTAATTTCAATTTGTTAAAGTAACTAATGTTACTGTTTTATTATTCGTTTAGTTTGTTTCTTTATTTCCACTGTTATTGTTACAGTTATTTTTCTAAATGAATGAATGTTTAAAACTGTTTCGTTTTTTTCTTTCTCTCTTTACAAATGTGTTTCGTGTTGAAATGTATAATAAGTGTAACGAACAGAGAGTTTGGAAATGTTTGTTAGTTCTGTAGTTTAATTTTAGTTTTTTTAATGTCGTCGCATTTATATTTTTAAAAATGACAAAAAAAAGTTTTTGTTTTTATTTGTTATTTATGTCAGGACAGGATGTTGGGTTTCATTCACGCTGTTGCTTTTTTATGGTTTTTTAAAAAAAACATATTGTTTAGACAAAAGTGACAAAGGTAATAAATTGTATTTGGAAAATAAAATAATAATAACCTCATCACAGATAAATAATATTTATTTAAATAGACGAGATTTCGCACGAGTAATAAAAATTAATAAAATAAACTGCTTGATAGACATCGTATTAAACCTATTATATTTCCTATTTTACGATTTTGGTAGTATTCATACTACGGAACGATTAAATTTTAATTTAAATCAAATTATAATTATTATTAACTACGGGAAACAGACAGAGAAAAATAGACTCCAGCGCGGGGATTTGAACCTGGATAGGTGCCCGTAGTTAATAATACATAATTATAATTTGATTTAAATTAAAATTTAATCATTCCGTAGTATGAATACTACCAAAATCGTAAAATATGAATTTCTAATTGATTGTACGAGGTACAGGTACTAATTGGGTACTTTATTATTATAAGCGTTATTTCTTGGTCTAGTTTTTTGTCATTAATGTTGACTTCTCAGACTTGTGGAAAATTGAAAGCTTAAATTCGGGACAAGGTATCATTAACGTCAGAGAAATTCATTCTCCTGCGTAGCTTAGTTGGTAGAGCGCTATACTGGAAATATAGAGGCCTGTGGTTCATATCCCAGCGCTGGAGTGTATTTTTCTATGGTTGTTTCCCGTAGTTGTTAATAATTATAATTTGATTCATATAAAATAAAAACACATTTTTATGCTATTTTTGACCCTAAATTGTAAAAATTTGACCCCTAAATGAACTCCAAAAATTCTGGCCAACGAACTCATCCTTTCTTTTGATATTATTGACTTTTTAATATTAAGTGCATCCTAAGGGGAGATATCGTCTGGAGTGACACATATATACATACATATATACATACATATATACATATATACATACATACATAAAAAAAAGTGTTAAATTTTAGGAATCGATTTAGAATGTTCTAAAACGGATTTCCATGGAAAATTTTTTCAAAAATTTTGAAGCCATTGCAATAGCGTAATTTTCTTCAATAGCGTAATTTTCTTTGAAAATTCGCTAAAAGGAGGAGGAAAAATTAGTAAAAGTATATAATCATTTAAGAACGTTATAGGACACGTGGAAGCTGTGCTCCACTAGATTTTGACTATTTTACTACATTCGCAAACCGAGAAACCAATAGGTGATGATTACCTAATAAGACCCTGCATATTTTGTTACTAGATAATATTCTGTTTTTCAATATCAATGAACTTCAATTTTCCAATTTTATTACAATATATTATTTAGTAAAATTCAGTATATATTATATAGCTATACATAAAATTCTATCTTGGTTAACAAAAACCAAATTTAGAAGATGCCAATCTCAAATCAAAATTTCGTGTTTAACAAAATGTTTGATAAACTCCTACAACATTTTTTATTTTTTTATTTTTATGAATTTAACTTAAAAGGAAAAAGTGTCAAAAACATGGATTGAATTATAACGGTTGATTGCAGACATCTGGGTACTATCCCTAACCAATCCATCTTCCTTAAAAACCTGTCAATAATATTATAATATATATATAACATAATATTTCTCATGTGAGTGTGGAAGTTTTTAAGAGATGCCACGGTTTGATTTGGTTTATACGCCTCCCACACGTATTTTTGTTTTGATATTTTTTTTTCTCTACTTTTTGAATTTTTTTCTGTTTGAAAAAAAGGGGAAATTGCGATCACTTGGACGCTGTCAAACTGTCAGTCATTTTTAGTTACTTTAGATATGTAGATAGAGATAAAAATATAAATATGTATCTGATTTTGGTCTGAGTTTGGCAACTCATGTTTTTTTTGAGAGGGAATGGATTTAAATAGAGTCAATGAATCTGACAGGCAGCTGTTTCCGTTCATATCTCCTATATTTTATTATTTATTTTTTTTTTTTTATTATCTTCATTTTTAAAATAAGGATATTAATTAAATATAATATAATATATTATTTTTCATCTGTCATGATGGTTATTAATTAATTTTTATTATTAAAATATAATTTCATATGGGCAATAAATTACTATTTTATATTAGTTAGTTGATAATCTTGGATAAAATCTATATATATATATATATATATATATATATATATATATATATATATATATATATATATATATATACGTCTTCATTCAGAATTCATTAAACTTCGCTGAAAGTAAAAAAAGAAACATGTTTATTGCTGACTTACAGGTGAGTAAATAATTAAAATTATGTAAAACAAGCAAGACTGGTTTAGTATATTCATCTGTATGTCAACATAGCAACAATAAACATGTTTCTTTTTTTACTTTCATCGAAGTTTAAGTAAGTTTAGTAAATAAGTAAGTTTTTTCTGAAGTCCGAAAAGCTTAAGCTCGGTTCTTTATCAAGTTATGGAACCGCAACAAAAATTGAATTTTTAATTTGTTTCATAAAAATAAAATATGTATAGACTTTTTGCCATGTAATTTGAGTGCATGAAAATTAAATGTACGCTTTTCTTGTTGGGAATCAGCTTTACAACAATACAAAAAAGTTTGTTCTAGCTTTTATACTTTTGGAGAAATAAGTGTTTTTATGAGTAAAGGTATGCGATCTTAAAAAAATTATATATATATATATATATATACAGGGTGTCCCAACTTAAGTCTGCCAAAAAGAAGGGGCATATAGGGGACCCTAAAAGGAGTCAAAAATGTTATATTAACCTATGTCCTATCGGGCTTCGTTTACTGACTAGCGCCATTTTTAAAAATTTTGAGCTAAGCTTATTTTTTTTACACTTAAACAACTATATCTCGAGAACTAAGCGGGATAGCTCATTATTTTAGGTATCGTTGGAAACCTACAAACATTTGCTAAAGGAAATGTTATTATCAATTTTCATTTATTTTTATTCCTTCTAGTTCAAATTTAGCTCAAAATGTATTTTTTTTAAAAATCAAAAAAATAAAGAAATTTTTGACTGCCCATAGTGCTTAAACTAGTTAGTTCTTGAATTGTCCAGGCAATGGAAAAACTTCTTTATTTAATAACCTTTTCATGGATACCCATATTATTGTATGTTAAATAGGACATTTTTTACGTTATAGACACATTTATTAAAAAAAACTAATGTAAATATGAGAAAAAATTACTTTATATTTAATATCTCCTCTTTTGAACGGTATAATCATTTGACTCGACTTAATCTTAATAACTTTCAAAGTAAATGTGTGATGAAATAACTATTGTTGACTATTTTTAGTAGCCTGGAGTATGACCAATAATAGGGGGGGAGGCACCTCTCCCTCTTGTAGATAAGTATGCAAAATTAAAAATTAAGGCTGAAAACTGTTTTTTTTTTTTTTTACTTTAAATCAAATTATAATTATCATTAACTACGGGAGACATACAGAGAAAAATAGACCCTTAGCATATATATATATATATATATATATATACATATATATATATATATATATATATATATATATATATATATATATATATATATATATATATATATATATATATATATATATATATATATATATATATATATATATATATATATATATATATATATATATATATATATATATATATATATATATATATATATATATATATATATATATATATATATATATATATATATATATATATATATATATATATATACAGTGTGTGGCAAAAGTTCGGCAACAGCTAATTATCTCCGTTAATATTTGAGATATCAAACTGCGGTTTGTTGCAATCATTATCATGCATGAAAGACTACTTTTTTTGGTGGATACCCATTTTCCCGCCATTTTGGTTGCCGCCATATTAGATTTAACTTTAATTGGAACCCCTATACTGTGATGCATATTTGGAAAGGCCTTAAAAAAAGAAAAACATTTGCCGCAAACCAGAGCTTTTTATCTTTCACCGTTTCAAAATGGCGGCCAGTTGAAATTACAACATTGACATTTAATTACGGCCAAAGTAAAGGTTTTAGGGTGAAAATGCAAGAGTAAATTTGTCTTATTTTAGGGTAAAAAATAAAAGTTCAACGCTATTTTTTCCAAATTCTTATTTTTATTATTATTCGGTTGCTATAGCAATCAGCATTTATATTAATACAGAAGCAACTTCTTCGTAATTTCATATACTCTATTTCCATATCCTTTCATCATAAGTATAGAGTAATCCTTTCTTGATCAGTCAAATGTCATTGCATTTGCGACTTTAAAATGGTGGTTGATGAAATTTTAAAATTGCCATTTTCAACGCTTGATTGCTGCTAAAATAAGGCATTAAGAGAAAAAAAATTAGGACTAAACAAATCCATGAATAGAGAGGAGCTGAGACAAGGGCTGGGAGAATGTAATCAACTTGATTGTTGTCATGCAGTTTCTCATGGATCTCAGCTGCATTGTAATCATGAATTTGTTTATTAAAAATTGATTTTGACCAAATTTAGATGTCTTTTGTATCATTTTAAAGCTTAATAGATATGCCAACTTTACTAATTTTGTTATTGTCCTGGTCAACATTCTGATTTATGTTTTCTTATGAAAGTAGACTACCAATTAGTGTGGCACATTGTTTCCTCGCATCCTACCACATACTTGATATGTTAAATAAATACACGTTCATTAAATATGTTGTATAAGTTCATTAAATATGTTGTGACACATTGCGTACTGTTTTAGCATAATTCTCATATCTAGCCATAAGTCCTTCAACAAAAAATCAATACCCTAGATATTGTAGAAACTAAATTTTTGTTATTTATTAATGTTAATTGTTTATTTTTATGTTACAGGTGAGTGCTGATTCAAAATTGTATTTCGAATAAATACAGTGAGTTTCTTTTTTCATATTTTATTGTTATATTCGATCTATTTTTTTTTATTTATTATTATTATTATTATTATTATTATTATTATTAAGAGGTAGAATTACACGTACTGTTATTAGCGATTATTATTACTTATTATTTGTTAATAATGAAATTGGAGTTTGAAATTGATTGTGCATTACGCGTCTAGTGCGGAAAATAGCATTTTGCACCCGAGCGACAGCGAGGGTATAGTAAAACCACATGTTCAAAGCAAAATGCAGTTTTCCCACGAGTTTCGTACCGTACTTTATCTACGATTGTTGGATTTTAATAATGAATACAAAAAAAAATTAATAAACTTGCTGTATGTAAGTACGTATTTCTCTTTTGATTAAGATGACATTAATTCATTAGTTGTATTTTGTGCCGAATTAATTATTTCGGGAGGCGTATTATTCTCCTCATTTTCTTCATAATCATTTAAATCACTCATTGTTTCTCTAAAAACTCGATATAAACAGTTACTTTAATTAAACAAACAGCAAATTAGAATGTAAACAAACTCGCTAAACTTGCGTTAAGGTGAAGAATTCTTCACCTCATTATGAACGCGCATGCGCAATGAATACAGCTACGAAAATAATTACTTTCTATGCATCTAAACAGAGATATAATGTTTATATTTCGTATCATTCGTAGATAAAGGTCATTTTCGCTTAAAATAGATATCACTTATAGTTTTGATGAGTGAGTGAGTGAGTGAGTAACAAAAATGCAAACTTGGAAACTCTCCCCTGTTATAAAGGCTGAAATATTTAGGGCACAATTGTTTACAGTTTCCTTAGCTACTTAAGCTTAACTTATTTTTCAAATTTCAAAATCCCATCGTAAAATGAAGCAGAGATAAGACGGTGGGAAAATTCGGGTGAATTGGTTCAAGTAAAGATACACATTTCATGCTTACTGCTTACTGACCATGCAAACTACCGATTTTTGCTTTAAATATATATTTGACGGCGTTAATTAATTATTTAGAAATTCATATTTTACGATTTTGGTAGTATTCATACTACGGAAAGATTAAATTTTAATTTAAATCAAATTATAATTATTAACAACTACGGGAAACAACCAGAGAAAAATACACTCCAGCGCTGGGATTTGAACCACAGGCCTCTATATTTCCAGTATAGCGCTCTACCAACTAAGCTACACATATATAGAGGCCTTTGGTTCAAATCCCAGCGCTGGAGTGTATTTTTCTCTGGTTGTTTCCCGTAGTTGTTAATAATTATAATTTAATTTAAATTAATTATTTAGTAAAATTTATTTAGACATATGTTTATTTTAGTAAGACGTAGTTAGAATTACCTATTTTGTATGTTACATACTGTATATTTTTAAGTTAATTTATAAAGATCATTTATAAATTTATTTATTGAAATGATTTTAACAGATTTGCAAATACAGAGTTTTTAAGTGCAAAAACTTGTAGAGAGAGTGCAGATATTTCTTTCCTTTTCCATCTTAATAAAGGACGATATCTCTAACTCCTACTACTGCTTAGTTAAGTCTACCCTTCTCTTTCTTACTCACTAGACACGTTTCTTTACAAAACTTTTTTTAATAATAAAGACCGAAAATAAAATAGCAGCTACTTTACTTAAAATCGAAAAAAAAAAAAAAAAATTAGCCGAGGATATAGCGAGCAAAAAAGTGTCTGACTAACATCAAACTGGAATTTTGTGTACAAGTAAATCTTTTGGTGCCTTTTAAGAATATGTGGTCGGCTAAATTCGTCTGCGGGACATAGCTTGGCAATAGGCATTTGAAAAAAAACAAAAACGAAACCGGTGGAGAGCGGCCATGTCCCGCCCTTTATGGTGGACAATGTGTTTTTCATGATCCTGAATACAAAATTATTTGGTAGACCAAAAATCAAGTTGATGTTGTTTGTCACTTGATAGGTGAGTACTTTGATGTATTATATGACTAACTAACCTATTAAGTGAAGAATTATCATGGCGCTGTCCATCGGGTTTTTTTTTCAATTCCTATTGCCAAGTTATGCCCCGCAGACGTACTTAGCCTACCACTTGTTCTTAAAAAGCACCAGAAGATTAACTTATACACAAAATTCTAGCTTGATGTTAGTCAGACAGTTTTTTGCACGCTATCTCCTCGACTACTTCTAGGGTAAAACAAAGTATATAATTCATCGTTAAATATCTGTAGACAATATATTAGTGAAGTCATCTAGAACGGAATAAAGTAATAGATTACATAGCTGCACTGTTTGTTGTAGCGGACTTAATGCTTTGTTTAGTGTTGTTTTGTTTGCCGTCACAATATTATCTCACTTAACCAACTTCCTCATTCCCCTCCACTCAGCAAATATTACATTTTTGTTTTCCATGAAAACAATAAAATATATTATATTTTACAATGGAAAAGAGAGGCTGGTTAAAATTGGAAATTATTTTAGCCTCTCTTCTCCCCCCCCCCCCTCCCCCATGTATACGAGACTTGATGCAATGCAAACTCATTTGAATATTGAATTTCCCGGTGAGTGCGAGAAAAGCGACAGAAAAGCTAACACCATTTATATATATATATATATATACATAATGTTTTATTTTAATACAATTCTATATCCAAATGACCTCTCTTTTTCATTTTTCCCGTTATTGTTTTCATATTTATATTGTTTTACATATATAAATATTTTTACATTTTTGCCAAATTTTGAAACGAAACAAAACAGAGCTCTTCTCTTCTTATGTTTTAGAATAATTCTTTTGTTTTTTGTTAAAGTAGTAATCAAATTAAAATTTCCATTTAGGAACTAGTCGATATTTTAAATTATATTGTCATTGTATGTGTTTTGTTTCATACGATTAGTTTACAAATGCGTCTACTATATATTTATTCTTTATCCAATTTAGCAACTAGTAGGAATGATTACAAGCTATAAGCCTATTTCTTGTGAAGACCCATTTCTATAAGCTGATTTCTTGTGAAGACCCAATTCTATAAGGCTGATTTCTTGTGAAGACCTGATTCTACTCGTATAAGGCTGATTTCTTGTGAAGACTCGATTCTATAAGGCTGATGATTTCTTGTGAAAACTCAATTCTATAAGGCTGATTTTTTTTTTTTAAGACCAATTCTATAAGGCTGATTTCTTGTAAAGACCCGATTCTACTCGTATAAGGCTGATTTCTTGTGAAGACTCAATTCTATAAGGCTGATTTCTTGTGAAGACCCGATTCTACTCGTATAAGGCTGATTTCTTGTGAAGACTCAATTCTATAAGGCTGATTTCTTTTGAAGACCCAATTTTATAAGGCTGATTTCTTGTGAAGACCCGATTCTACTCGTATAAGGCTGATTTCTTGTAAAGACCCAATTCTATAAGGCTGATTTCTTGCGAAGACCCAATTCTATAAGGCGAAGGTCCGGTAGAAAAACCGAGTTACTTGGTTCAAGTAACATCACTGGCACTACATGCTTACTGGAACTTGGCCTTGCGCATTGATATAAGCTCAGATATGATAGCTGGTGAATACTAGGAAGGTTGCTAAAACTGAGTCAGCCAGCTTCACTCTGACAAATAATATCACAGAGTAAATAATAATTTCATCTCACTGGAATCGTGCTAGGGGCAAGTGTGAAAGATACACAACTGACCAAGGTAAAGCAACCTCCCTTATAGGTATGCCAACACTAATATTCATGTTTTGCTGTCGCTTTTTATCTCTCTTTTGTTGGCATCATCGTCTTGTTCATAATTGTTGGGATTATTAAATAAATATTGGCCCAACATTTAATTCTGAGTTGTAATTCAGCCCCACGTTTAAATTAATTTTGTAATATTCTGCAACCGGGAGTCTCCCAAGAAATAATAAAACAATTTTGAAGCTCCCCTAAATAAAAAAAGGAAACACTGATATAACCCTTAACATATATTAACAGTATTGATAGCTAAACTAAAAAAATGTTTGATAACAATATCACCTTCTAAAATGCTTTTAGTAATGGAAGTAAAACGAAGTCATGGTTAAACCAAGATGAAAATGATTACTAAGATTGCTAAAAGATGATATTGACTAAAAGATTGTTTAGTTGCTAATGATTAGAGACGGGCAAAGTCAGTCGTTTTTAAGAACGGGTCGTGACCGGCCAAGTCACTTAGGTGACCGGATGTTTTTACCCGTTATCCTAGATTGACATTGCATTCATTTTTTTTGGCCAATGTTTATCGACTCATTACATGTGTCTATGACTCTGTTGACCATTATTAGTTGTTGATCTATTAGAACGGATTGGAGGTAGGTTACTGACCCCTGAGTCTGCTCGGATAAGTTGTTAGATGAGATAGATGCAGGAACAGACAGGTAATAATGCTTCCATAGTGCAATTCTATTTCTATTGTTCTTGGAATTTCTTCCTTATTTTTCTCGTTTATCATTCCACACAAGATCTCTATTCATGGTATCAGTCGTAGTTCTTCCTTGAAACCTACTAGAGATGTTTACCTTCTTCTCTTTGTATTTACACCCTTATTTATCCAAACACTTTTATCTTCCTTTCTCTTTTACCCCCACCCGACTTTCGAAAAATACGCCCTATAAATCACCGGTCGGTATTTCCCTACTGGAACCCTCTTTTGGGACCTAAGAAGGAAGGAATCGTATGCGACCCCCCCTCCCCGGAAGATCCTGGATCCTGACAGATCCAAGTGAAGACCGAATACCCCATGATGTACACGTATATTGTCCCCATGGTTGAACCAAGGACACGTGTCTCCCCCACCCCTGTACCTAATACGAACACCTGGACACGTGCACTACCGTAACATACCCCAAACACCGTCAGCTGCTCCCTCATAATACTGCGTTTAGTTCTGCATCCCTTCTCTAAAGTTAAGGGTAAAATATAAAATATAATAGATTTACTGACAACACTGAGTTGTTAATATCGTAACACTTTTTATATTCGTTGTTTACTTGTGTCTCCCTGACAACGTATTTAATTATTTCTGTACTTAAGTCGTGCAGGTAGATGGGAACAAAGAGGTAAAAATGCCTCCATAGTCCATAGTGCACTTCTATTGTTCATATTTTTCATATTTTTTATTCCCTACCAAGATCTCTATTATGGATTTATTATTATATATATTGTTATATTATTATGTATATAATTTATTATTATAGTACTAATGAATTATTATGTATCTTGTTCTATTCTATTTGTACGATCATTTGATTGGTTCGGTTGATGGGGGCTATTTGTTATTCTTTCCTTATTTTTACTGGTCTTATATTACTTTGCTTTGTAAGTTTCATCGCACATTTCCGTTTCCCCAATTTTGAACCACTTCCAGTGATTCAATCTTCCCCAAATTTTGCACATAGATACAACTAAGGTGAAGAATACAGAACAAAAAAAAAAAAATGGCGTAAAATTTATTTGCTTTTTAAGTTTCATCGCACACCTATTACCCCAATTTTGAACCACTTCCCGTCATTCAATATTCCCCTAAATTTTGCACATAGATACAACTAAGGTGAAGAATACAGAAAAAAAAAAAAAAAAAAGTTGAAAATAAGACCAGTTTTGAAAAATGGCATTTTTATATTAATTATTTATTCAATTTCTTCGTCGTTGCTGAAATGTTAAATCGCTATACTAAAGAACCAAAGGTCCGTGGGTCGATTCCCCGCGGGTAGGACCATTTTATATATCCGTCTCTCTGTACTAATTGTTTCTTTAAACATTAAGGTGAGTGTGGATCGACTCTAGTAATTTTCCGAGCCTTGCAAATACTGTGTGTTCCATTGTAGAGCACTCAAACGAATATACCACTACAAATTATATTATTATCTTGATTTTTGTTGAGGGTATTCAATTGAGACAAAATAAAAGGAGAATTTAAAGTTAACTACCGTTATTTTTGCAGGTATCGAAAAATAGTCAGCCAATTAGTATGGCACATAGCTTTCTTCTCATCCTTTCAGGAAATTTAATATTTTGCTCTTATTACTCGCTATTGTCTAATTTATTTGATCCCCCCCCTATTGCTTTCTCGTATATAGAGAAAGTATTGTGATGTCGCGAAAATTCGATTTTGTGATTTTGATGGATTTACACGTTTTTAGGTCCCCTGAGTTCAAAGAAATAGTTTTTAAAAAATGTCTTTCTATCATGTGATGTCTAAATGTGTTCTATCGTGTCGTCTGTCTGTGATGTCGCCTGGAGCGTGAACTACTGGGATAATTTTGACGAAATTTGGCTTACATGTTTAGGAAAACCATTAAAAAAAAGTATGTCGAGAAATAAATTTTAGCTCCATATTTGCTAACCTCCAAAAACTCTGATAAAACGCAAAAAGAAATTATTTCTCGAAAACGGTTCCGACGATTTTGATTAAAAAATTCTAAAATGTAAACTATTTACATACAAATCTAACGATAACGATGGGGGCCTGGGTGGCTTGGAGGCTAGAGCACTCGCCTTGCGATAACGCAAGTTAAGCAGCCTCGAGCAGGGTCAGTAGATAGATGGGTGACAGCTTCTGACCACAGATCTGGGTTTGATTCCCGGACCGGGCCCCCCGCTCAATGTCCACCCAGCATTGTTTAAACAAATGGGAAGCTCCTCGAAAGAGTGGCGCCACCAGGTTTCGGCCTGGAAACCATTATGATGACACTCTTGTAATACAACCAGCGTAATACAGTCATGGTGAACGACCATATCTTCACACGAGTGTGAAGATTTCGGTCCCTAACCTCCCTATGGACCCACCTAAGTGGGCTGCGTCTTCGGGTGTAAAAGCCCCCCGGAATTTAAAAAAAAAAAAGAAAAAGAAAAGATAACGTCATAAGCCATTTTAAGGGAAAAGCCTAGTTCCTAAGAAAAAAAGCTTTAAAAGCGGATAGAGAGAGGCCGGATTCAATTCCCCGCCGAGAAGAAGTTATTTTTATGATATATTTTGATGAAATGTTCAATAATAATTAAATGTACCCACGAAATCTAATAAAGAGAAAACACTGGGCTAAGTAATTATGAACTCGTACATGACAAAGTTGGTCTGAGTTGTCTCGGACCGATTTGTTAAATCTGTTACAATTGCTGTTTTTTTTTTTTTTTCATAAATGAGAGGATTGATTAAGCTATATTAAATTAGCACACAATGTAGAAATTAACATGGGATGGTCTATGGTCTACTTTCAACTCGGATAAGTGCTTTTTAAGATGTACGGGTTAATAAAAACAATTTGGTCCTATGTGGTAGAGAAACCAAGTGGCATAGAAGATTCAAATAACCAGACAAGGCTAATTATGGACCTATACCATCTACATTTATTAAAAATTGAAACTTTGACGGTTAATAATACCAAAAGTATAAATATGTTTTTAACATATAGCATATCGTTAGAACCAGTAAAAAAATAAGGACAAATACAAAATAACCCCGATGAAATTCCATTAATTAGTTTAGAAGAAATTCTATTAATTAGTGGGATACTTGTAAGTTTGTTTATCTACGATTGATACGAAATATAAACATTATATCTCTGTTTAGATGCGTAGAAAGTGATTATTTACGTACTTGTATTCATTGCGCATGCGCGTCTCATAGTTCTGAACAATTCCTCTTGTTTACCACCCTAGTGCGATAAAGAAGAAGAATTCTTCAACTTTACGCACGATTAGCGAGTTTGTTTACATTTAACAAGACTAATTTGCTGTTTGTTTAATAAAAGTAACTTTTATATCGAGTTTTTTGTGAAAATCAATGAGTGATTTAAATGATTATGACGAATATGAGGAGAATAATACGCCTCCCGAAATAATTCGGCACAAAATACAACTAATGAATTAATGTTATCTTTATCAAAAGAGAAATACGAACTTGTATACTGGAAGTTTATTTTTTTCTGTATTTATTATTTTAATCTAACAATCGTAGATAAAGTACGGTACGCAACTCGTGGGAAAACGGCATTTTGCATTGCTCATGTGGTTTTACCATTTACAGATGGCCATTTACCATTTACAGACTCCACACTCGCATGCAAAATGCTACTTTCCGCACTCGACGCGTAATGTACTATTACATCTGTCAAAACACCGCCAAAATTCAAATAATTAAATAAAATAAATTAGAAAAATTTATAATTCCTTTTTGAAAAATGATAATAAGCAGGAGAGTCAAATTTAGTGGCCTCCGAAGTGAGAATTTTTTTTTTTATTACTTTAAAAGTGATTATTAATTGTTTTAAATCATTTAAATAATTTATTTGTATTTCTGTATTAAAGTCGTTTAATAAAGAAATACCCATTTTTTTTTTTTTTTGCTGAATAAATCTGATATAGCGCTTTTTCTGGAGATATAATTTTGTTGTATGTAAATACATCGAACATAATGCATTATTATACCCTTTTTATAATTATCTCCCTTGGCTACGCCATTGGGAGCTAATTTGCATTAATTGCTCGGCTTCGCCTCGGGAATTAAGATACCTAATATCCTCGGCTTCGCCTCAGGATTTAGTTGCCTTGATTACATTACTTGTTTTCTCACTGTAGAAGACAGAAAAATGTTCGGAGGTTACATTTTACATAAAATTAAAGATAAAAGTCTAAAATGTGATGTGAAAGATGTACATACATGTATACATGGGAAGTTGACATGGAAGATTTATTAAGCAGTATCTTGATCTATTTTGACATGATTCATTCGTCATATGGAAACCTGGATTCACTGATAACCTTCCTTCGTATCTCCATCTACACATATGTACTGTTAGTGCGACCGTGTATTTATACATATATATGTACTGTCTAAATAGATATATCTTAGCTCCTTCTATATCTTCATATATTCAACTATATACTCGTATATCAATTTCGAACTGTATCTTTGGCGGTTTAAAGATTATATGGTATGCTTTATTACTTCACCCTTAGTAGGTGTATAGAATAGAATGTCATTTATTGAAATTTAGATTTTATTACATGAACTTACCCAAAGTAACGGGGAATAATTCTGATCATTCGGAAGAACGACGTATTTCATGCCTCCGAATTCGAAAATTGCTGGACAGACATCCTTTTTAGACATCAGAGAACATTTTTGGTCTCATGTCTGTCTGTCTGTCGATCGACATGTCTACGAACGACGATATCTTAAAAACTAATCGTCCGAATTTAATCAAATTTAGTTGATATAGGTCATAATTAGCCCACTGTTGATCCTGTATTATTTCTATGTCGCCATTTATTATTAAAAATAGTTTGTCAATCAGTGAGGTACATAGCTTACTCGCTCCTATTTCGTATACTTAAAATGATTTTATGATTTTACAACCTACTATTGTGAAAGTTATTTAATTTTCCCCCGTTTTCAAATATGTTTTAATTTTTTTACCAGAGTTAAAGTATCAATTTTAGCAAAATTTAACGAGACGGTTGAAATTAATCTGGGGCTATCTGCAGGTTATGTTTGACAAACCATCTAAATTTGTATATATATGTATATACATATTGTCAGTAAACTGATGACTATTTTGCTTTCTATTTTTGTCATTTTTTTTGACAAGTTGTTTTTGTTTTTTCTTTTGTTGAGCTGCCGGCTCAAGCACAGTTCTGTATTTGATCTCACTAAATAAAAATTTCAAGATATAAAGAACTTTTTATATACTACGTTTTTAAATTTTCTGTTAAATCGTATGTAATGTTGATAATATAATTGTTATTGTTATATAATATATCATTTTAGTGAAAAAAAAAAAAAAAAAAAAAAAAATACTTCCGAATTTATTTACTTCACATAAATGACAACCATCTAGAGAGCTGATCTTAAACCGGCTGGTACCGAAGTGCGCCAGCCCCCCTTCGGATTAGAAAAAGGTTACGGTCGAAGTGCGCCAGCCTCTTAGTCTAAAGGGTGAGGGTCAGGTAATCCCGGGTTATACCTCTTGCACCCTGTCTAAACCCAAAGAACTTTGTAGTGGACTTCGAAATTGGAATCCAACAAGCCGTTCGAAATGTCTTCCCTAGCACTTTAGAAAAATTCAGGATTTAGGATTTACTGAGGACTACCCTATATAGACCCTGAAGAAGTTGAAGAATGTTATATTGAAGATTAAATAAGCCATCGCAATGATCGATTTTGGGACTATATCACCGATAACTATATTGATCTGTCCACGGCTAAATTCCCAATACCAATGTGGGATTCAAGCCGCCTAGCGTTGGTTGTTTGTAATAATAAAGTATCTAGATTTGAAATGTGAGTCATTTTTGATTTATTTAGGAGTATGTACATAAATAAATTACACCTTTCAATTATGTACTTTGTATTATATTTATAGAATATAGTCTCAATTGTATTATAATGTATATTACATATGCAGAAGATTTTAGTTTTCATGAGTACGTTTAAGGTTAAGTTAATCTAAGCCCTTCTTATAAATATTAGCACTTACTTATAAGTGAGTGTAATTTATATAAGAAACATTTCTTTAATTTTTATTATTAACAAAATAAATTGATTTTTCTCTCGTATTTTCGATTATTTTCTTAAATTTCCTATGTTTAATGATTATGAAACGCGATGAAACGAATATTCACAAATTAAAGTGTATCTTCTGACTAAATTTGGATTTTGTTCTTACGAGAACATTCTACAGATTCTCCTATTCACTGAGATTTGCTAATGATCGCCATATCACTCTGAGCAGTTTTTTCAAAGTAACTTGAAATCGCTTTATATTGAGTATATGCGAATATTGACAACGCTTAGTCCTTTAGATTAGAGGATCCGTGTCCGAGGTGGGTGGATTACCTGGGTCGAGAGGTAGGATTAACCCGGCGCACTTCGACCGTACCCTTCAAAAAGGGGCTGGCGCACTTCCCCCGTGACCCTACCTTTCCCGGCGCACTTGGTGTACAGCCCTTAAACCTATAAAAGGACAAATCTTTGTACAACGGATCTCCCCAACACCAAATCTAACTAAAATAAAACGTGCTATCGATATATTTGAAATATGTAATATAAATAATATAATCGATAAATAATATAATCGATATTTCCTGTTTTGCTGTCATTCAATGTTTATCTATCACAAATTTGAGACCCGTCAAAATGAAAAGTGCGCAAATATGGGATATGGCAAAACAAATAAAATAACTTGCGGATATTTTCCGAACTAACTTTCCGTACAGCAAAATTTGCTGATAACCAATTAAATTCTGCTGAAAGATGGCTAAAAGTATTAGAATAATGCATTGTCATCGTGTTCTGAGCTATGCTAAAAGTTTCAAATGTCTAGCTATTCGGGAAGTTAGTTAGAAATCGATTGCCAGATTTGTACCGGACAAACAAACAAACAAACAAGAAAGCAAGCTAATAAAAACGTAGTAAAATATTGGGTGACCAAATGCAAATAATCAAGCGCATTTTTTGCGCCGTTATCCCAGTTCTTAAAAAATAAATCATGCATAATTCATAGCCAGACGATAATGCGTTCTTTGCTGCTTTTCGTGCTGTTTTTTAATTACTTTAGTTCCATTGTCTCAATTTTTCACAATTGGGTTGTAAAAAATAAAAACTGCAAAGAAAAGGTTTCTAAAACAGGGAAAGGGTTAGTTAGGCGAACTCGTAAATTTAATATACAATTTATTTATGTTTTTAATGTTGAATATTGGGGCGTAGATTTTTTCGTAGAAAACTAAATTTTTGAAATAAAGGTTCCCTGGGCATCTTTTATCATCCCCGAGTTTCTCATTAACCAAATTTCCAAGAAGGATTTCGTTTAAAATTAAAAATATATTTTCCATATTCTTCCAAACTCTTCACTATTATTTACTTACAAAACTAAATCTTTTTTTCCTCCCGTTTTCATTTAAAATTAACTTTTTTTTATTCATGTTGTTTTTTATTAGGTAAATAAGTGAAGAAACTGACGAAAGATTTTCGCTCCCTTTTTATTACCAATGTCTTTTTTTTAAAAAAAGAGTGGCTTTTTACTTTTTAAGTGGGGAGTAAAGTGGAGTATGTCGGGAGAGTTAAGTCGACGTGGCATGGACAGTGTTGCGAGATATTGCGGGATCCTAGTTTGGAAAGTTTTACAAGGTTTAAACAGTGATAAGTAATTCAGTGAGGTATAAAAGGAAAACAGTACTAAAACACCTTGTACAACACGGCACAAACCCCAACACTTAGTCTTTTACCCCCACTTCTCCTCTCTGACCTGCTTGTTCCACCTGTCCTCTAGCAAAGCTCTACTCTATCCTACAACCTTACCATAAACTATTTTAAATATTCAAATAACTGCAAATCCTATGCTCTTACTCCCTAAAGTAGAAAATAATCGTAATAAAAACTGCTTTTCGTTAAAAGAAAAAACCAGAGCTTTCCCTGCGCATGTTTTATTCTTTCCCTCCTCTTGATCAGTTCAGTATTTCCACCCGATGATCTTTAATAATTGTGAATGATATTATTATTTTGAATCTTTCTATCCCCGAATAAATTTGAAATTTACTTAATTATGTACGTCAATTCATCATAAATGAACATGAGGGTACCTACCCTGCTTATGCGTGGATACTTACATCGAAATAAAAGCTATAAATGCCATTTTTATAGGTCTAATAAGTTGTAATTCAGTAAGTTAAAAAAATTAAATTGAAATATTGATATGAAAATATTGAAATACTTTTTGAAACTAGTGGTGTCATTGCATGTAGTTAATGGTTCCTCATAAACTTTCCATACATTTGTTGACTTAACATTCGCGGCGTTTGTGTGGGACTAACCACGAAAATTAGGGATTGTCTGCACAGAACTTTGTTATGGTTGAATATTCAGACCATTATTAACGTCGGACGACATTATGTTTAGCTTTAATATTGAGGGAAGTGAGATTTTATTTATTCTTGTGATTGTAAACGAGAATAAAGTACCGAATTGCTTGAAGTGGTTGTAACCTTTTTGCTTGAATCCGTTAACTTTGAGGGAAATACGAATGTTTGTCTTGTAAATCTAATCTCATCTTGGAGTTTGATTTGTTTTTGTTCGGTCTGGAAATATTTCCGGAGGTAAAAATGAAATCAAGTTGACCTGATACAGGATTGTGAAAAATCAAAAGGAGTCGTGATGTCGCAGGATCGTGACTCACAAATCTTTCTCTCCTGCTTTCTTTTATAACTTAGTTCCCAAATAGACTTCTCTCACAATTCTTCTTTCAGAAGAACTCCAAGTGGTGTATGAAACATCTAACTTAACCCGCACGCGGCTTCCTCCCCAAACAAAATATATTCAATAATAAACAGTTGTTTTTAGAACGCTTACAAAACTACACTCTTTCTATATGCAAATGTTAAAAATATATATAATAGAATATTATAAAAATATAATATATCTTTTGACAGAGTTGATATTTGACAGAATATATTGTTTGTAAAGCGAGATATAATGTAACAGTAAAAGCTTGAGCTTTCACTAGTTTACATTTGATTTTATAACGCTAGTTTTATAACTTCCTTATATTTTATTGATAAAAAAAAAAAAAAAAAAAATGAATACCTTATATAAGGAGACAAAAAAGTTTTAATATATAAACCCGCATTCATTTCTTTTTATTGGGTACGTACGTTTTTATGGACTAGTTACGTAATAAAGAATATCGTATCATTATGCTTTCGCATGATTGTGATCGTTTTTTACAGTTCACCATTTTTTTCGGGCAGTACCTTTGAATTTTAAACACCTTGGCTCATTTAATTTCCATTCGCCGTTCCATGTTTAAAGTTCATTTTCCATCTCAAACACTGGTTCCTTCCATCTTCCATCCCTCCTTACGATTTTTCTTGTTACTCTTTAAATGCTGCCACCTTATGGCCTTATGGCATTGATGTTCAGTAGTTGAAGCGAGCTTGTTACATTCAACAAACTTTGCATCTTTTTTGTCTGTTTGTTTGTGTGTCAGTAATGTTTATATGTCCGACGATAACTTGAGTAAAATTTGACCGATTTAGTTGAAATTTGGTATACATGTTCCTTTTACTATTGCTCAGGCTAAGTTTGTTGGACAGCGTGATCCGTCCAAGAGTTAGCACGCAACGCTCGCGTAAACGTGAGCTTCAAATGTAAAATTGGAATTTCAGGACGGGAAAAGATTCCATTATCACCTATTCGATGAGACGAACATTTTTTCCAATACATTTTTTTAGTACAACCAACAGCGACACCGCTATGAATTAATAAAGATAAGCGTTTAAAGTTTAAAGTAGAGAAAATAACGTGTTTACCGATATCTTACTTTTTAACGTAACGATAAAACTTCATATACATAGTCTAAACTAAAGCACAATTAAAACAAGCATGTAAAATTTCATGTTTACAATAGTAACGAAACCCTTTTTACGTAAGACTTCACACACAACCAAATTATTTAAACATTTACCGACAACATATTCTTGGAGGGCAACGAAAAATTTACTCCTACCCAAAATTCTAGCTTGATGTTAGTCAGTCACTTATATGTACTTTACATCCTGGACTGCAAGGTTCTGTAATCAAATTTCATATTTATTTGGTGATATAGGAGCGAACTTTCTAATACAAACATCTCTAAAACTGTTTTATTGAAGCGAGCGTAGCGAGCTTCCTACATTCAACGAAATATGCTCCGTGTCTGTCTGTCTGTCTGTCTGTCTGTCAGTAACGTTCACGCGTGTGACGATAACTTGAGTAAAAGTTGACCGATTTAGTTGAAATTTGGTATACAGCTTTCTTTTACTAATACTCAGGCTAAGTTCGTTGGACAGCGTGATCCGTCCAAGAGTTCGCGCGCAACGCTCGCGTAAACGAGAGGTTCAAAAATTAAATTGGAATTTCAGGACGGGAAAAGATTCTATCATCATCTATTCGATGAGACCAACATTTTTTTTCAAATAACATTTTTTACTAAAACCAACAGCGACACCGTTATGAATTAATAAAGATCGCTAAAACTATTAAAGCGGGCCTAAACGTTTATAATAGAGAAAACAACCTTTTTACCGATATCTTACGTTCTAACGTAACGATGTTAATAAAACTTCATAGACACCATCTAATGCACAATTGAAACAGGCATGCAAAATTTCAATTTGATACATGCAGTAGTTTGTTTGTAGCAAAGAGATACAAATTATAAATATTGAAATAAATAGAGATGTGTGGTTAGAGGAATAGTAAGAATGCGGGGTGGTTCCCTTACTACTAGCCGCTGCACTACTACCAGACCCATTATCTATCAACTCATCATGATTCACAATAATCTTTTTTTTCAATATTCAATACATATTTATTACTATACGCTCGCTTCAATGATAGAGCCACGCGATGCCTAGTTATAAGTTAAAGTAAAGAATACAAATGCTGTAAAATTCACTAAATCTTTAACAATTGAGTCTTAGCGGCGCCAAGCGACAAAAGAAATATAGACAATTATAATATAGAATCTCATAAACATGTCATGTTTATAGCTTCGCGGTTAATTTAAAATAACTGGATAAAAGGGAGAAAATAAATGTTGTTCAGGTTTGTTTTGTTTCGTGCTTGTTAATGCGGTATTTAGAAGCGGTAAATGTCAGAAGAAAGAGAAGTAGTTAGAAGGAAAAGTCTGGGATTTGCCTTTGATACGACGAGTGACAAATTAATTTCTATTAGACTGTGGAGAGACTCATGTGATGAGAGCAGAACTAGAGCGGATGCCTGGCTGGACGGGGGCCAACTCGCCGCCTCCAGCCGCCCCCAGTCCAGCCTCGTATAGTTACCAAACTAATCACTTACTTCTACTTTACACTTCTAGAATAGTAACGCTTTGTTGCCTTCCCAACTGTAATAATAACAAAACTAAATAAAACTAAATAGTCTCTTAGGGTTCAACGACATTCAAGGTCATAGAACTAATAGTCAACATTACATAAGTTTTTACTTTCTCATATAAAGAGAAAGTATTGTGATGGTGCGAAAATTCGATTTTGAGATTTTGATGGATTTACACGTTTTGAGGTCCCCTGAGTCCAAAAAAGTGGTTTTTAAAAAATGTCTGTCTGTCGTCTGTGCAGACGCCTGGAGCCTAAACTACTGGGCAGATTTTGACGAAATTTGGCATACATGTTCAGAAAAATCATACCCCGAGGCGAAATCGAGAACTGAATTTTAGCTCCAAATTTAGGGGCGCTACCCCCCAAAAACTCTGAAAAAAACGTGAAAAAAAATGATTTCTCTAAAACGGTTCCGACGATTTTAATTAAAAAATTGTAAAATATAGTCCATTTAAATACGAATCCAACGATATAAGCCGTTTTCCCGGGAAAAATCTAGTTCCTGAGAAAAAAGCTTAAAACGCGGACCGAGAGAGCCCGGGTTCGATTCCCCGCCCGGGAAAAGTTATTTTTATGATAAATTTTAATGAAATGCTCAATAATAATTAAATTTACATACGAAAACTAATAAATGGAAAACACTGGGCTAAATAATTATGAACTCGTATATGAGAAAGTTTGTCTGAGTTGTCTCGGACCGATTTTTCCTATTTCTCTCTACGTTATAGTAGAAGTAGAAACCATAATTAAGTGATAATAAACATAATCTGTAACGTAACAGTCTTGAAAATGCTAAAAACTTTCATACCACTTATTATTAATATTGTACGTGATCCGATTTAAACATTTTTAGAATTTGTTAATCAATATCGCGGAGTTCGTATTCGATAAATTTTGGAACTTAAAGTAATCCAAATAAATTTTGAAAGTTCCTTATGGCACGTTACAGCGCAGCGTCTGGAGCATGGGAGTGAATCCACCGATGAAAATAACTTAAGTGAAAGTTGACCGATTTAGTTGAAATTTAATATACATGTTCATTTTACGAATGCCCAGGACGAGTTCGTTGGACAACGTTATCCTCCTCAAGTGTTCGCGCGCAACGCTCGCGTAAACTTATACTTCAGATTTAAAATTGGAATTGTAGGACAGGAACAAATTCTAACATCATCTATTCTGTGAGACAAAACAACGTTTTTAAATATATTTTTTTTTCTTTTTAGTAAAACCAACACACCGACACCTCTATGAAGTATTAAAGATCACTTAAATTTTTAAAGCGGACCTAAACGTTTAAAATAGAGAAAACAACGTTTTTACCCATATCTTACGTTCTAATGTAACGATTTTAATGTAACTTGATCAACTTGATACAAGCAAAAGTTTTTGAGTAGTGAAGTGATATATTTTATAATATTTTAAATTGAGTGCTGGGTAGGTAGGAAACAGGACTGTACTACAATCATACTCTTTAACTATAAACTCATCATGATTAACATTTTTCTCAATATTCAATATATATTTATTAAAATTTTTAAGTTTTAGGTAGTATTCATACTACGGAAAGATTAAATTTTAATTTATATCAAATCATAATTATCATTAACTACGGGAGACATACCCAGAGAAAAATAGACCCCAGCACCGGGACTTAAACCACGGGCCTCCTATAACGGATATATAGGAGGCCCGTGGTTCAAGTTCCGGTGCTGGAGTCTATGTTTCTCTCTATGTCTTCCGTAGTTAATTATAATTTGATTTAAATTAAAATATATATTTATCGCAAATTGCAAGACGCTCGCTTCAATGATCAAGAAATGTTCTTCTTTTAATTTTGGTTTAACTACGCAAATTACACTTTTCCTAACTCCGCCATGTAAAGTAGTTAGCATCTTATACTTAGCTCAGTGATTTTTTATATTTAATAAAAGGCGTAAGGAACTTCGTTCCTAACGGGTGTCACACGACACTATACTTTTTCTTTTTTTTTTCTTTGGGGCGTAGCGAATGAAAATGAAAATATTTTTATAGGATGAATATATATGTGTGCCATTATCACGAAACCTAGATTTCATTCTTTAAATGATACTTAAATGAGTTTTGAAATTAACTAAAAAAGATAATTATAAAAAATGAAAAAGAATAAGCCTGAGATGGGTTGAAGTAGCTGGATTTCTTATGTCAATAGAACTACGTGCCGAGATGTGACAAATGAAAACATTATTATACGTTATTTACTTTCAACTGCTTCTTTTACATCTCAACGGCATGGGGGGGGGGGGGGGGGGGGAGGCTGACTCATAGCGCATTGAACTAACCAGGCTCAAAACCTTTCTATATAACTATATAACATAGTGGATAATGTACATAGGAAAAGATAGGAAATTATTAACTTAAGATCTTTTAATAAAACAAACTAAAACTACCTTCCCACTTGTTAATTTAATTAATTTCCCGGAATTTCCACTAGAAGAGTAGATTTAAAACTTGACTAAATGCCAAAATAATAAAATTATTGCTAATCATGATAAAATTAAGAACGACTTTATTCCTTTCTATTGGTTTCTTTACTAGTAGAGTCCCGGAAATCACAACTAATTTTACAGTTTTACTACAACGATGATGATTCTTATTATAAATATAAAAGCATTTACTCATTTTGTCGATAATCACGGTTAATAATAAGTGATCTTATTTTGTATACAGGTATTATACAATTAATAGCAATATAAGGTTATTAATTTAACAATTGGTTGTCTAAGTTAATTAATTTTATTATATTTTTAATCAATTTTTATTAATTTTCAACGTCTTTAGAATATTTATTGTTGTTATGTTGGTTATGCTAACTGATAGTTGTTTAAGGTTATGATGTTTTTCTTTCCTTCTCTCGGCGTCGCGTCGTCGTTCGGCCATTTTGTTTTATTCTGTGTTTAATTTAATTTAGTCTAAATAGTTTAATTAATATATTAATCGTTTGTGATAGTCTATTTATATTTACTTACTTGTTAAAAGTGTTATAATTACAATTTTATTTTGAAAGTGGAAGTACTTTATTCTTCTTCAGTTATTTATAGTGATTTCTTAAAACCGATTCAATCTTATGTCGCGCTTACTGTTTTTCATTCTACGAACTTTTAAAAGCCACCATTGGTTATTCTAAAGCGAAGCAAACAATTTCAAGGTATGTTTGTTTTATAAATACTAAAAAAACTATCCTAAATATTATATTGAACTAACCGAAATATCTCGATATTGTGTAATATCATGGTTTTCTGTTTTCATCAAAAGTTAAGGGAAGGTTACAACTGTAAAGGTTATGTTTATTAAGAAACACGTATAAAATAATATATCTGTTGTTAATAAGTTTAGGAATTTGAACATACATTATCTATTAATTGAAATTCTAAGTTATTTTTGAAGTTAAAACTAACCGACATAGCCTGATACTTTGTAGAAACAGTTTTCTGTTTCCTTCTGAAAGAATGAATGTTATTTTGTATAAAACAGACTCTCTCTTGTGGTTCTAGATTCTAGATTATTAAGACTCCTAGGTGGTATAAACCCGTCTAAACATGATTATCTAAATTACTGCGTTTAGATGATGATTACTACTATGTTTTTAACTAGTTACATTTTATGTATTATGTAGTTGTATTTAAAACAAGTAAGGCGCGCTTGAAGTTAGTACGTGGGGCGATAATCGCCGGTTTCTGTACATTAAAGTTAAAATTATTAAGTGTAATATAATTACACTAATTTTAATAGTAATATTTTTTTCTACTCTTCAAGACCTTTAAATTTATGTATAACATGTTATATAGTAACTAAAACAATGTTTTGTCACCCACCATATTGGCCGCCATCTTGAACATTTTAATAATTGCATATTGCCATATTAGGTAATAATTGCCAATATGGCGGGCGACTAAAAATAGTTCTTAGTAACTATGACATGTTAAACATCAATTTAAAGGTCTTGAAGTGTAGAAAAAGAATATGCAACTACAGTAGAACCTCGGTAAGAAGTGTCTCAAGGGGATTAGAGAAACAGTCTTGTTATCGAGGTGCTCTTTTTGAACCTCGCTCCGAAATGTTGGGAGCGAGGAGGGGCGGGGTTTTTAAGTCTAGACTTGTTCAAAGTCGACCCATTTTTGTATAGAGTCGCGTTATAGAGGTTGACTTCTCAAAACGACTTGTTATAGAAGTTCTGAGTTACTTCGTGAATTGAGAAAAATCCGTGTTATTGAGGTTATTAGGATAATAATAGTCGCATTATAGAGGTTAATTTATCATTATGTGTTATGGCAACCTCAAGGGGATTTGAAAATTGCACTTGTAATTGAGGTTTTCGTGTTATTGAGGGTCGTGTAAGAGAGGTTCTACTGTATTAAAATTTTACACTTAATATTTTAACTTAGTCGTACAGAAACCGGCGATTATCTCCTCACGTACTTACGTTAAGCCCGTCTTACTTGTTTTGATTTAAACTAGACTAAAAATTTGGAAATACTCTCTTCATATAATACAGTGGCGTACACAGGGGGGGGCCCAAGGGGCCCTGGCCCCCCCCGAAATGATTACATACCTAAGACCCGCCATACACTTGAAACCAAAAAAACATAGTAATGACAGATGCATTCGAATTGGCTGTAAAT
The DNA here is from genome assembly GCA_951217055.1 of Gerris lacustris. Taxonomy (NCBI): domain Eukaryota; kingdom Metazoa; phylum Arthropoda; class Insecta; order Hemiptera; family Gerridae; genus Gerris; species Gerris lacustris. Next base: position 4,905,935 of record OX578283.1, on the reverse strand, counting down.
ATTTTCCGATAAAAGGGATTAATTAAGTATTATCTTATGGTGTGTATACACTTAATCACCCCAAATAAGCTCGGGCCCGGATTTGCCGATAAAATTAAATTCATTCAACACTATACCGGCCCGATTGTCGGCTGGGCCCGGATTTTGCCGATGGAATTGAATTTATTAAACACTATACCGGACCGACTGTCGGCTGGGCCCGGATTTTGCCGATGGAATTGAATTTATTAAACACTATACCGGCCCGACTGTCGGCTGGGCCCGGATTTTGCGGATGGAATTAAATTTATTAAACACTATACCGGCCCGACTGTCGGCTGGGCCCGGATTTTGCCGATGGAATTGAATTTATTAAACACTATAGCGGCCCGACTTTCGGTTGGCCTGGATTTTGCGGATGGAATTAAATTTATTAAACACTATACCGGCCCGACTGTCGGCTGGGCCCGGATTTTGCCGATGAAATTGAATTTATTAAACACTATACCGGCCCGACTGTCGGCTGGGCCCGGATTTTTGTCGATGAAACTAAAACTATTAAACACTATAGCGGCCCGATTTTGGTTGGACCGAGATTTTTGCTGATGGAATTAGATTTATTGAATTAAATTAGGATGCATGAAATAAATCGGCTCATTTGCCGACTAGGCCTTGATTTTTGCCAGTGGAACAAAAAAACATTACACTTGATCGACCCGATTTCGGCTGGGCCCGATTTTTCGCCAATTGAATTCAATGATTGTTTTGTGGTTTTAGTCCAGTTCAATAGCATAGGTTGCATTATAGGACAGCTTCAATTCATTACGAATCCTAATGCAATGAATTGAATTTGGATTCGTAAAAATAGACTGCTCCGATTGACAGCTAGGCCCGGATTTTTTGCTATAGAATTAAGTGCATTGAATTGATTAGGATGAGTACAATGAAGCGGCCTGATTGCTAGTAGGCCCGATTTTGTCGATGGAAATTATGCATCAAAATAAATTGGGATGCGTTCAATAATAGACCCGATTGCCGGCTCGGCCTAGGTGTTAAGCACATTAAATTAAATGAGGCCCGAGTCAACTCGAACTTTTGCCGATGTAATTAAATTAATTGAATTAAAATATGCACACTAGACTGGCTTAAACGGGAAAATGATGGTTGTGGATTTTAGTAGCAAATTTTTGTTTTGGACCAGGATTGTGTGTAGTACGCTAAACGGGTCCTCTTGTCTATGCGGCATTCCCCTCTTGCTGACTCAGGTCGGACTAGTGTTCGTCGACATGTAGTGGGAAAACAGAGGCAATATAAATAAATCGGTTTATCATTTTGTGAAAAAAACTGATTCATATTACATAGTAATAGTAAATTTAAATCTAATAACTCAAAAAGCGTTCAGAAAACATTTGATGTTAAATGTATCATGTAATTACCCAGCGAATGAGCAAATGATTCTTTTGTTTTGCAATAGGTATTTAATTTTCTTAGAGAAGTATTCTCTTCTAGATAAAAATTTGAAATTTGTATGTGCTCTAAATCCACGATTGCTTTTGCAGTATGGATCACGTTTTGCTTCCGAGCTTACCAAAGGAAACGGAAGATATGTGACAGTTCTGAAGAACGAACAATTTTTATGTCTCCGATTTCAAAAATTCCAAGACAGAAATCTGTTTAACATCATGGTACAGTTTGGGTCCCGTGTCCGCCTGTCCTTCAATTTTTGCGAACCAACATATTTTAAAAGCTATTCGTCCAATTTTATTGAAATTTTTATGGTAGCTCATAATTAGCCAGATTATAACATTGCTGATCCCGTATAAGTTTCAATCTTCTGCACCTATTTATTTCTCTTCCACATTCGCACAGACATACATTTATTTACACCTATATCTTCAAAAGTACTCATCTGATTTTTATGAAATTTTAATGGTTTGTTTAAAGTAGCCCGCAGATAACCCAAGAATAATTTCAACCGTCTGCGCTCTTAAAATATTGCTATATTGATACTTTATTCATGTTAAATTTACTCAATTTTCCCTCCTTTTTTAAATTAGTCAAAATTGGTTTGATTTTTACATGATTTAAAGTATCAATTTACCAAAATTTAAACAGCGCAGACAGTTAAAATTAATCTGTGAGCTTCTATCACATAAGATTTATAAAATCAGATGAATATTTTTGGAAGATAAGGTGTAAATAAATGTATGTGTGTGCACATGTGGAAGAGAAATGGTGGCAGGTGGGAGAAATGTGGTGGAGGGAAATGGGACCAGAAGATTGGACCTTATATAGGACCAACAATGGACTTTTTATATGCTAATTAACTGCCATCCGAATTTCATTAAAATCGAAAGAGTAGTTTTTAAGAATTGTTCGCAATGATTGAGCGAGAAACAGACTAACAGCCAGAAACGGGATCAAAAATGTCTGATAACTGGAACAGATTTCTGTCTTGGAATTATTGGAATCGGAGACATAATCGTTCTTTAGAACGATCACATCACATATAGTGAGGTGTTACCTCATAGGATTTTAATTTAATTAAATATGAGGTATGTGGTTAGAAATTGAAATTAGAGTGTTGAAAAGGGGGAGAAATTACAATTAAAATAAATTATGGGGTATGCTAAACCCGCATATAAGTTAAATTAGGTTGGGCCCCCCCCGAAAAAATTTTCTGTGTACGCTACTGATATAATATGTAGATAAAGTTTATTTATGGAAACAATTTTATCAAATTAAATTCATTTTGATTTTTATCTCGTATTGGAAAGAAATAATACTGTCTTTTTATAGATGTACAGAACAATCAAACTTTTTTATCTTTCTCACGTACAGAGAGGAAGTTTATACATAGGGAGAAAGTATTGTGATGGACTGGAAATTTGATTTTGAGATTTCGTAAAGGATTTACACGATTAGAGGTCGCCTGAGTCCAAATTAGTTGTTTTGTAAATATGTCTGTCTGTAGTCTGTAAAGGCCGTTTTCGATAACATTTGACATGGAAAGTCATACTCATAGGGAAAATCGTGTAATGAATATTAGCTCGGAATTCAGAGATGCTTTTTCCAAAAAAGAAAAAAAAAAAAAACAATTTTTCTATTTAAAATGGTTTCAATGAAAGAAATTCTAAAACGTGAACCATTTAAATACGAATCAAACTACACATCACATAAGCGTTTTTCCGGGAAAAATATAGTTTTAAAGAAAATAGTTATATGGTGAGAGGCCGGGTTCGATTCCCTGCCGAGGAGAAGTTATTTTTATGGTACATTTTTGATAAGTGTAACCAGGAAAAAAGGAAACAACTAATAAATGGAAAACACTGGAGTAATTACTTCTGCACCTACACGTATAAGAGAATGTTTAGAACGAGTTGTACGCCACTGAATATATATGTAATGAATGTATGTAGATTACATGTAGAGAATGTATGAATATATGTTTGTAAATACGCTGATCGAAATATAATGTGTAAAATATTTGACAGAGTTAAAAAGCTTTGGTTAGGAGTGAAGCGAACCATATTAGTAACGCTTTATCGTATAGTATTGTGATTGTGTACTATTGTATAGTATATAGTAGTGTGATTGTGTGATATTGTTTGTAGTCTGGGTTCTGTTTGGTTACATAATGGCTGGATATTGTTACGCTACAATGATTCCTATTATATATTATCTTGCTAAACATTCTCTAATTTCTTGTTTTGTGTTAAAAATAACTCAACTTTTTATTTCTATTTTTTCGACAATAAGCTATTCAACAAATAAATTTAATGTTTTCGTTGTCTTGCCTGTTTGTAATGTGCACTGTGTTTGTAAAAATCTATTAGTTATGCTTTTGTTTGTTCTTTGTTGCTAATAAGCTATTACTTAAAGAATGGTTAATTGTTTTTGTGTTTATTAGTAGTCTAAATTTAGTCAAACTACCTAACAGGTAATCTTAATATGCTTAAAATGTAATTAAAACTAAAGACTTACAACAGCTGATTATTAGGAATTAGTATCTCCTCTTTAAGTAATGTTTTGTAAATAAATCAAAACACCTTTAGTCCTTGATAAGACTTTTTATCAATGTTTAACCACAAATTACGTCTCTATTATTATTAATATTATTATTATTATTTTTACGTTTTTCCATTCTCTTGTACCAAAACTTGGTTCCATGATAAGAGAAATAGAGTTTGACTTAAATGATAAACTGTGTGACTTGAATGAATCGATTCAGAATGGTCTAGAACGGACTTCCATGGAGAAAATTTTCAACAATTTTGAAGTCATTGCAATAGCTTAATTTTCTTCAAAAATTTGCTAAAATAGTAGAAAGATCACAATCCTCCCGCTACCTTGTGTGCTATACTGCACACATTCTTAGTAATTTATTGTTAAATAAATAATATTTTGTCTTCATTTAATTGCCTCTGCATTGTAAACATTTTACATTATTTTACACTCATCATAAACATTTGTCTAATATTGAGATGCTAGGGAGCTATGTGCCATATTGATTGGCAGAATATTTTAATATTTTATTCATTTCTTACTAACATTGAGTTTCAAATAAAAATAACAACATTTGCGGTTTTAAACAAAACAACATTTCATTATTTAGGTTTAAAAATAACTAATAATGTAAAATTAAAACTCTTATTATTATCCAAGAAATAAATGAAAGCTTCTGATTGGTTGATAAGACCCTCCCTCTTCTTTCTACCTCACTAAAAAAAAAAAATGACGGCCAAATAAAAGTTAGCCCTTTAAGTCCATTATTCAATTTCTGGGGTTCGGCCACTGAAACCCGGAATTCTCTCTTACCCGGTAGCAACGGAAATTACTTCCGTTTGGTAAAATCTGAGATATGGACGCCATTAAGGGGGTGGGGGGGGGGGGGGGGGGCTCCCCAGTGAAAAGTTTTTCGAGAGGCGCCCTCTAAGAGAAGTTTGAGCCCCCTCCTAGAAATATAGGGCTGCGGGCGGTAAAAACCTTTAAAAGTGGTTTTAGAGCGGGGGGGTCAGTAAAACGATTTTTATTGGGCAGGAAAGTGCAAGTTTAACTAAGTTATATTTGATCGAGATATCTGTGGGTAAACTCGGCCCAACTGTTTGTAATAACTTTCCTTTATCCTTTCGACCCTTAAGGGGAAAAATTAATCTTGATTTCACGTCTGAATAATATTGATACTCTAATTATAACTTGTTTGTTTGAAAAGTATTTGAATTCCGAGCTCACCCAAGATAACGGAAGCCAATATTTTTAAGAACCGCTAATTTTAAAAACTACTCGTCCAATTTTGATGAAATATGGAAGGTTTGGCATAATTAGTCCACTGTTGATACTTTCTAACCCTCTCCCCCCCCCCCCTCCCCCTAACACCTATATCTTAAAAAGTACACTCATCACATGTTTGGTCTCATATTAATTTTAATCTTCTGTGTGCATTACATGTAAAAATAGACTGGTAATTAGTGTGGCACATAGCTTCCTCGCATCCTATCATGTACTTTATTGTTAAAATAACATTAAAGTTATTGCTACATTACTTTATTGTTGTATTGTTTATTGTGTAAAAACTATTAATAGTTTTAGCGATCTTTAACACTTCATAGCGGTGTCGTTGTTGTAGTTTTACTAAAAAATTTAATCTGAAAAAAAAAATTCTCGACCTAAAATTCCAATTTTAAATTTGAAGTTCACGTTTACGCGAGCGTTGCTCGTGAATGCTTGCGTACGGATAACGTTGTCCAACGAACTCGTCCTGGGCATTGGTAAAATGAACATGTCTACCAAATTTCATCAAAATCGGTCGACATTTACTCAAGTTATCGTCACACGTTTCATAATTCGCGGACACACAGACCGACAGACAGACAGACACGAAACCAAAAATGTTTTCTGATGTCTGAAATGGATTTCTGTCTTGGAATTTTTCAAATCGGAGACAAAAAAGTTTTTCTTTCTCAAAAGTGAACACAATGCTTTCGTTACCTTCGGTAAGCTCGGAAGCAAAAACAATTGACAGAGTTAATACTCCAGGAGATAGCGTGTAAATAGTGTCTGACTAACATCAAGCTGGAATTTCGTGTATAAGTAAATCTTTTAGTGACTTTTAAGGATATGTGGTCGGCTAAGTTTGTCTGCGGGACATTAGACAAACCGGTTGAGACCGGCCATGTCCCGCCCTTTATGAAAAATGTGGTTTCCTTGACCCTGAGTACGAAATTAGTATTTAGTAGACCAAAAATCAAGTTGATGTTAGTTTGTCACTTGATTTGTGACCACTTTGAGTTGATGTAATATTTGACTAACTAACCTATTAAGTGACAAACTACAATCAACTTGATTTTTGGTTTACTAACTAATTCTGTACACAGGATCATGAAAATCACATTGTCCACCAAAATGGGTGAGACATGGCCACTCTCCTCCGGTTTGTTTATTCAAATGTCTATTGCCAAGTTATGCCCCGCAGACGAACTTAGCCTACCACATATTCTTAAAAGGCACCACAAGATTGACTTATACAAAAAAATTCTAGCTTGATGTTAGTTAAACACCTTTTGGCACGCTATCTCCTAGGTCCTAGATTATAATAAAAGGGGGAGAAAAAAATGGACAATAATAGGTGGTTAAAGCAAATCATAAGTAAAGTACGCGAGGAAGCTATGTTCACACTAATGGCCAGACTATGCTAGAAGTGTGTTTTGAGTTGAGTTTGGACTAAATTTACTGATGTAGTATTGTAGTGTGGTAGTGTTTAACCCTTGTCCCTGAGTCTGGTTCTAAGCCGTGTGTATATGAGGACGAGACGAGGTACGAAAGCCAGACTGGTTTGTGCTAGTGTGTGTTTGTGGGTGGTTGCTCGTGTGTTGGTGCATCCTCTCTGTTACCTGTGCAGGTAGATCTGAGACAGCCAGCATCCCTGCAACCAGTCAAATAACATTATACAATGCTCTGTCTAAACCTGACAACGTTCAAAATCAAACTAAAATGCTTCATTTCAACAAATAGTATGCCTCCTTCCTTGAAATATTATATTTACTATACTCTTTACTACTGTAATAGAGAGAGAAACAATTTATTTACATAAATAATAATTATGCTGCCCCAAGTCAATGGCTTTAATTTCAACCTCCGTGCTTGTTAAATTTTGCTAAATTGATACTTTAATTTATGTAAAAAATCAAGACAATTTTGACATATTTAAGAAACGGGGAAACATTAAATTCAATTGATAATATTAGGCTTTAAAATCATAAAATCATTAAAGTACAAGATTTAAACTAAACACGTCATACTTACTAAATCTGACAGCGCGGGAAATTCGGAAAAAATGGGAGGAGAGCCAATGAGAGCTTGAGATTTTGGTGGGTAATAGGTCGGGCCAACTAGGCAAACAAAAATATCACTGGTGGAGGGGGGAGGCACTCAGGATAACCGTTCGAGAAGACTTCGTAACCTCCACCCCTTGAATCTACATTATAGCGTAAATTTTCGAGATACATATATATATTGGGTTAAATTAAATCAGATACAGTACAATAAAAAAAAATCAGCAATACGTACAAAGACAAATTATGAATTAAAAAAGAACATTCATCTATGTGCAAACAAAAAAATCATATATTTCTGAGATGGATTATAGTTATATCACTCTTTATCTAAGAAGTTTTAAGCATTCACTTTTTATACTTCATAACCATTACATTTGTTCAACATCAAAGGAAAATAAATTTATATTAATTGCAAGAAATATTCGTAAATAAGAAGTTAAAGTCAAAGGACAAAGCTAGTTAAAAAGATCGCGATTTAAAATGGAGTAACATAACCTTCTTTTGTTTACCAACAAATGATGCTGCCCCACGCCTCCAACCGGCCGCGGCCTAGTGACTTTATTTCTTCTCCCCCATAAGTTGGCTAATCTGAGATGTCAGATTTAAAAAGTATGATGAGTTTAGTTTAGGATGCAATGAAGTTATGTTCCTGACTAATTGGTAGACTAGTTTTAAATCGTACAATTTTTTTGATAGACAAATGATGACTACTTGTTATTTAAATAAACGCTTTGTACATTACTTATAGTTCTTTTTTTAATTCCTAATGAATTGGTTCCACTGCTTATCTAAAATAGCTTAAACCTTTTTTTTTACGTTGTTATATCTTATCACTAATTGAGTAATGAGTAATAATACGATTGTATTGCTTAGTCATCCGTTATTATGAAGCTTGAAGTAGAGATTTGATTGTTTGATAGCGGTATGGTCGGAGGCTTGTCTATTATATATTACTGATTGTAGAGATGAGAGTGTATTGTAGAGATTGTAGATTGTAGGAGGAGTTGGTAAGTCAATATAATAAGATAAAATGCTAGTGATAAGGGATGTATAGGAGGTTACACTGTAGAGCCGATACAATAGAGGACCGAGAGGTTGCCCCTGCTGTAAACCTTACCTTGCTGTATAGTTGAACCATTGTGTTCTCGTCTTCACCAGGCTGGGTGTTGCTCAAGTAACTACACACACAATCTTCTCTTATCAATACAACTCCTCCCTTATCTAAACTCTCCCCTGTACAGTATAATATACAATTAACTGCCTTGTTTCCTCTTCGCTTCTCTCCTAATCGTGTACTTTTAATTAATTTTGTAATCGATACTCTTGAATTCTTCTTTTAAAACCAAATTGTGGGATTATTAGACAAGTTAGAGAGAAATGATTTTATAGAGATATTTGCTGTTGATTCTTGATTAATCTGAGGATCATTGTATCAAAAGCGGTTTCGACCTTTTTGATTAAAAATAAAAAATACATGTGGTGTCGCAGGACACCCGTTAGGAACGAAGTTCCTTACATTTTTCATTAAATATAAATTATAAAATCACACTGCTAAGTACGTATACATTGCTAACTACTTATTCATGGCGGAGTTAGAAAAGAGACAAAATTAAAAGTAACTAACTATGTGTACTTAGCTGAGTTAATGCAAAATTAAAAAAAAATATATTTTTTTTATTCTCATTGAAGTGAGTGCCTTGCAATAAATATGTATTGAATATTGAGAAAGTAGTTATTCATGATGAGTTGATAGTAAGAGAATGGTGGAAGAATAGAGCCTGAGGGAACAGGACTGGTCCATAATTCTCACGCCTCCATTTAAAATATTATTAAATATATCACTTTACTACACAAAAATGTCTTCTTGCATCAGATTGAAATTTTAAATTCCTGTTTCAATTGTACCTACTTTAGACGACGTGTATGAAGTTTTATTGAAACAATTACGTTAGAACGTAAGATATCGGTAAAAATGTTGTTTTCTCTATTTTAAACGTGTATAGATCCGCTTTAATGTTTTTAGCGGTCTTTAACTCTTCATAGCGGAGTCGGTGTTGGTTTTACTAAAAACATTTATTCAAAAAAATAGTTTGTCTCATTGAATAGATGAAGTTAGAATTTTTCCCGTCTTTTAATTCCAATTTTACATTTGAAGCTTACGTTTACGTGAGCGTAGCGTACCGACGCTTGGGCGGATAAAGTTGTCCAAAGAACTCATCCTGGGCATTGGTAAAATGAACATGTGTAACAAATTGCAACTACATCAGTAATCTTTTACTCAAGTTATCGTCATCGGTGGATTTCGTGACGATCGGTTTTGTGACTGTAGGTTTTGTGACGGTCGGTTTTGTGACGGTCGGTTTTGTGACGGTAGGTTTTTTGACGGTCGGTTTTGTGACGGTAGGTTTTGTGACTGTAGGTTTTGTGACGGTCGGTTTTGTGACGGTAGGTTTTGTGACGGTCGGTTTTGTGACGGTAGGTTTTGTGACGGTAGGTTTTGTGACGGTCGGTTTTGTGTCGATAGGTTTTGTAACGGTCGGTTTTGTGACGGTAGGTTTTGTGACGGTCGGTTTTGTGACTGTAGGTTTTGTTACGGTCGGTTTTGTGACGGTAGGTTTTGTGACGGTCGGTTTTGTGACGGTAGGTTTTGTGACGGTAGGTTTTGTGACGGTCGGTTTTGTGACGGTAGGTTTTGTGACGGTCGGTTTTGTGACTGTAGGTTTTGTGACGGTCGGTTTTGTGACGGTAGGTTTTTTGACGGTCGGTTTTGTGACGGTAGGTTTTGTGATGGTCGGTTTTGTGACGGTCGGTTTTGTGACGGTAGGTTTTTTGACGGTCGGTTTTGTGACGGTAGGTTTTGTGACTGTAGGTTTTGTGACGGTCGGTTTTGTGACGGTAGGTTTTGTGACGGTCGGTTTTGTGACGGTAGGTTTTGTGACGGTCGGTTTTGTGTCGATAGGTTTTGTAACGGTCTGTTTTGTGACGGTAGGTTTTGTGACGGTCGGTTTTGTGACTGTAGGTTTTGTTACGGTCGGTTTTGTGACGGTAGGTTTTGTGACGGTCGGTTTTGTGACGGTAGGTTTTGTGACGGTAGGTTTTGTGACGGTCGGTTTTGTGACGGTAGGTTTTGTGACGGTCGGTTTTGTGACTGTAGGTTTTGTGACGGTCGGTTTTGTGACGGTAGGTTTTTTGACGGTCGGTTTTGTGACGGTAGGTTTTGTGACGGTCGGTTTTGTGACGATAGGTTTTGTGACGGTCGGTTTTGTGACGGTAGGTTTTGTGACGGTCGGTTTTGTGACTGTAGGTTTTGTGACGGTCGGTTTTGTGACGGTAGGTTTTTTGACGGTCGGTTTTGTGACGGTAGGTTTTGTGACTGTAGGTTTTGTGACGGTCGGTTTTGTGACGGTAGGTTTTGTGACGGTAGGTTTTGTGACGGTAGGTTTTGTGACGGTAGGTTTTGTGACGGTCGGTTTTGTGACGGTAGGTTTTGTGACGGTCGGTTTTGTGACGGTAGGTTTTGTGACGGTAGGTTTTGTGACGGTCGGTTTTGTGACGGTAGGTTTTCTGATTCACTTCCGGGCTCCAGGAGCTGTAACGTGCCATAAGGAACTTCTTCCAAAAATTAGATTCTGACAAATGGTGAATTATTTTTTTTCGTCGCAATTTCCTTAAAGGAAAATATCCTAAAGTAGTATTAATTGTTTATCTCACATCCTGTGATAAAGTTGTGTACTTAAAACTTAGCCTGTCGAAACATTGCACAAACTGTCAAAGGTGTTTTACAACTTCTTATGAATTCTTATCACTTCTTTCTTTTTATCATTAATGTACATTTTGAAATAGTTTAAACAATGAATCCGTCTTGCAGTGCAAATAAAACTTCTTCACTCAATAGTTTGTTCCTGTTTTATTTTACTTTTCTTTCAATTGAATATAGATAACGCTTATCTCTTTTTTAAAGTTTTTTTTTTACTGAAATCAACACCTTTCATTCATCATTTTCATGACTCAATATCAATCATTAAAATAGATTATGTATTTGAAATGTGTATATTAATCTATATCGATCACTCTCTCTTTATATGCATACGACTGTTAACAATTCTCTATCATAGATTAGTTGAGAGAACAAGTCCGACAAATATAGAGGTTTCATGGTATAGATAATGTTTCTTTTTCAAATATGAAAGTGTTGCTATTGTATCATTTTTACTATCTGAGCTTTATCAGATGAATAGCTTGGATAGGACTGAAGGAATCTATGTACTATGTACACATTGTCCGTGTTACTATTTGTAACTTGTAGAGTTTGGTGTAGTGGAATAGTTTTGAGATCTATATTTCTTCTATCTATGGAGCTGCAGATGTAAATATTTATTCATATGTTATCAGTCTTTGTCACCTGTTACAGTGTAACTGAAGTAGTTTGTTTGTTGTAATGTACGATGATATATTGCCCAAGGCCAACTGTTTTTATCTATTGGTACATCGACTTTCCTCTATAAATGGAAAAACATAAAAAAGAATTGATCTTTTGGCTTTTTATTAAATAAATTTTCTTTCATTTGGAATAGATAAAACTAATTACAAAAATATTTTTTTTTTATAATAACTTGCTGGGTACCCGTGCTTCGCTACGGAGTGTATTTTTAATTTGATGGGTTTTTAAACTACCATCAAGAAACATTTAAATTACTTTACTAAGCGAGAATATCTTGATTCTATCTCTCCCCCTTATTTCTATAACCCCTCCCCTTTGATATTATAATTTGCAAATATCCTAAATTACTAATTAATTCCGACTACTGATGAAAAATTCTTAAAAGGGAACTTTCCGGGAAAAGCATGGGCATTTTCCTTTTGTATCCCCCCGTGTCTTTTCACATCCATGGGTTGAAATTGGACTTATCTTTTATTATTATTATACTCGTATTATATGGTTGCATCCAAAATAGGAGCCTAATAAAAATAATGTTAATGTTTATATACCAATAAAGTACATGATAGGGTGCGAGGAAGCTATGTGCCTCACAAATTGCCAGTCTATTTTTTTTTAAACTGCTTTTTTGGTGACCTCAAAACACGCAAATGCGTCAAAAATCTCCAAATGTAAATTTCTCGTCATGACAATACTTGCTCTTTATTATAGACGTAGGATAAGGTAGGTGAAAGAAATACAGTGGTTTGCTCAGATGTTAATAATACGGCAAAACGTAGGGATCCGGAGTTCGAGTCTGAACAGAGAAGTGGATTTTTATCCCCCCCCCCCCCCTCGCAATCTCTTTAATTATAATAGTAAGACTGTTGTTAATGTATTTTAAGTAGTTTTGATTTGTTAAATAAGTTATGTGCATTGTTTTATCAGTAATATTAATTATTATTGCAATTAGTGCTTTTAATTTAGATATGATCAATTCACTCAGGTTAATTCTTTTATACTTTAATCGAAGCGAGCGTAAGCGAGCTTCTTACATTCAACGAAATATGCATCTTCTCTGTCTGTCTGTAACGTTTACGTGTCCGACGATAATTTGAGTAAAAGTTGACCGATTTAGTTGAAATTTGGTATACATCTTTCTTTCAGGCTAAGTTCGTTGGACAGCATGATCCGTCCAAGAGTTCGCGCGCAATGCTCGCGTAAAAGTGAGCTTCAAATTTAAAATTGGAATTTCAGGACGGGAAAAAATTCTATTATCACCTATTTGATGAGACGAACATTTGTTTCAAATAACATATTTTAGTAAAACCAACAACGACACTGCTATGAATTAATAAAGATCGCTAAAACTATTAAAGCGGACCTAAACGTTTAAAATAGAGAAAACAACCTTTTTACCGATATCTTACGTTCTAACGTAACGATCTTAATAAAAATGTATGTACATCGTCTAAAGCACAATTGAAACAAGTATGTAAAATTTCAACTTGATACAAGCACTACTATTTGAGTAATGAAGTGATACATTTATAATATTTGTTTAAAAGCTATTACGGGTGGTTAAGATTCTTATAGTCTCGTAGTGTATAGGTTGGTTTAGGAAGTAAAGCTTTGTACCGAGTACCCCCACTCTACCCCTCACTACCCTCTTCCACTTATCTTCAACTATGACATTCATCATGATTAACAAATTTCAATATTCAGTATTTTATTGCAATACCCTCGCATTAATGATAGAGCCACGCGATGCCTAGTATTAAAATACGTTCTGAAATAAAAAAAAAATGTTTTGTTTGTTTTATTTTAAAGTAACAAGTTGGCTGGGGGGGGGGGGGGGGGGGGGCTTGTTCTCAAGTATTTGTGCAGACGCGTATTTTCACGTTGGTCCTTCATTTTGTTGAAAAACCTTTCTGTACTCTACCTTGTTAAAATTACGCCATGTCAAGTTTTTTACTAAAAAATGTAGTTGTGTGTTACTTGGTGAGTTTGTTTATGTTCGAGTGTTGGTTATAGTCTTAGTGTATATGTTTGTTGTTTCTGTACGAGTGTTGGTACTGTTCTAAGTGACAGTGTGTGTGTGTGTGTGAGTGGAATAGTTTGGTGGCGAGGTAGTGTTGCGCCTGGTTGATGCTTAGTCAAGTCAAGTCGAAGCTCAAGTAGATGAAGTACAGAGTGTAAGTATGTAGACAGGACGGTGCCTAACTAAAGTCCCTCCGTGCTTTGTTAGTAGTAGAGCACGGAGCAAGCCAAGTCCTAACCTTGACCTCCCCCGCCACGTTAAGTCCTAAGTCCCTCACTTGTATAAAACCTCACATACTTACTTCATACTTGCACACTCCCACACTTATATTCTACTTGGAGAAAGTACTTGACAATATTTCTTTCTTTTATTTTTAACTTCACCACTTATCTAACTGTCAAATTTTGAAGACACCAACGTATAAATGTATTAATGACAATGTATATATACAGTGTGTCCCAAGGTAGAGTATTCGAGAGGAAATATTCTCTTATTTTTGGATTTTCAAAAAGAAGGCGTTATTTATAAAAAACCTCTAAAAATGATCAATTTTTCTTGATTTTGTGTTCAGGGTGTTATGTTTTTTGATAACTTTAAAATATGACCAAGAGTAAACTACCCTTATTGTTGATGGTATCGAAAACTATTATTTAGGAACGTGGTTCAGAATTGCAAAAAACGTATTAATAAAATATTAATTTATTTATTAAATTTTAGTTTGTTTTCTAAAAAATAAGCAATAAGCTAACTACAACAAATAATTCTCTTTGGATTTTTATAATAAAGAGAGCGATAATGACAGTTGCTATTACAACACAGAGTTTATGTATCAAGTCTGTTGATATTCTTTTTTGTGATACTTATTAGATGTTTAGATTAGAATTATTAATTACTTGTTGTGATGATAATATTTTTAACTTTATTTAATGCATTAGGCTATTATTTGATTTATAAGTAATTAATTTTGTTTTCATAAAATAAATTAATATTTAATATTTATACGTTTTTTGCAATTCTAAATATTATTTTTCGATAACATCAAAAATAAGGGTAGTTTACTCTTGGTCGTATTTTAAAGTTTTAAAAAAACATAACACCCTGTACACAAAATCAAGAAGTTTCTCCCCATTACAATAATACATATCTCAATATCTCCCCATTACAATACATGTCTCAATATCTCCCCATTACAACACATCTCAATATCTCTCCATTACAATACATATCTCCCCATTACAATACATGTCTCAATATCTCCCCATTACAACACATCTCAATATCTCTCCATTACAATACATATCTCCCCATTACAACACATCTCAATATCTCCCCATTACAACACATATCTTCCCATTACAATACATATCTCCCCATTACAATACATCTCAATATCTCTCCCACTACAATAATACATATCTCAATATCTCCCCATTTCAATACATGTCTCAATATCTCCCCATTACAACATCTCAATATCTCTTCATTACAATACATACCTCAATATCTCCCCGTTACAATAATACACATCTCAATCTCTCTCCATTACAATAATTATCTCAATATATATCTCCCCATTACAATAATACATATCTCAATATCTACCCATTACAATTATACATATCTCAATATCTCTCCAATACAATACATATCTCAATATCTCCCCATTACAATAATACATATCTCAATATCACCCCATTACAATACATATCTCCCAGTTGCAATAAATATCTCCCCATTAAAATACATATCTCCTCATTACAATACATATCTCCCTATTACAATACATATCTCCCAGTTACAATATATATCTCCTCATTATAATACATATCTCCTCATTATAATACATATCTCTCCATTAAAATACATATCTCCCCATTACAATACATATCTCCCAGTTACAATATATATCTCCTCATTATAATACATATCTCTCCATTACAATACATATCTCCCCATTACAATACATATCTCTCCATTACAATACATATCTCCCCATTACAATACATATCTCCCCATTACAATACATATCTCCCCATTACAAACATATCTCCCCATTACAATACATATCTCTCCATTACAATACATATCTATCTATTAAAATTGCTGTTTCCCATTTCTTATTAACATTTAAGATAATTAGTGTTATTTAATTAACTTTAAGACGCGTTCATAATACACGTTTAGATTTGATGATGCAATGAATAAATAACAGAGTTACTTTGAAATTCTAAGCTCACTTCAAGTATCTCGCTCGTCTAGTTAAGCATATAAAGTCTTCTTTTATACATTCTAATTCCAAATTTACATTTACGTTAGGTAATTTGTCAGTGTGTGGTTCATTGTAATTGTAAGAAGCATAAAGTGGTGTTAGTTAAAGCTCTTTATTCTTGCTGGCCGGTTTAAAGTCCAGGTTTTAGAAGGTCCTAGGAGACCAAGGTCCGTCTATTTATATATTTTTTTTAGAAAAAGGTCCTTTGTCCTTTTGTTGGGTCCTTTGTCAGCTGTTAGATCTGTCATCGTTCAGGACGATACGGGACTTGTTAAGTGCTCCACAAATAAAGGAAACCTTCCAGGTACCTAAATACCCTTTTTGTATCGGTGGAGATTTACCTTCAAAGGACCCATTGACAAAAGGGTCCTGTGAAGATAAGGCAGGACATGGTACCTCGAGTTAGGCTCTTCTCGATCCGTCCTTTCTTCTGTATATTCAGGTCGTAGCCAGATTATACTCATAATTTCCTTGGTAACTTTTATGATCAAAATTTGAATTTTGATTTTTGAAATAAACCTATAGGGGAGAGTGGGGCAAGAAGTTACAGGGGCAGGTTGTCACAGGGTCAGTTTTAAGGGGTTAGAGTGATAAGGGAAAGCTCGCGCGGCTACTGAAGATAACCTTTATTATGTAGACAAACTTTACGAAAAATGGTGTCTCTGTAGCAAACCGTCTGTCATCTATGGAACATAAACTTTTTAGGCAAGTCACTCACTGCTTTTTTTGTTTTTAAATTATGTTTTCTGTTTTGTATTTTTTATCTAGGGTGCTATATTCGATGATTATTATTACGTAGTAGTTTTGGCATTGTTTTTCTAAACCGTTAAATCAATATTTTTGCGGCAGGAAAAAAATATTTCACTATAATTAAAAATGGCGCGTTGGGGCTAGTTGTCACAAAGTAAAAGGGGCAAGTAGTCACATCCAATACCTTTTGTGACGACTTGCCCCAATGCTATATTTACATAAGAGTATTCTTCTATATTATTTAAATAGAAATGGAAAGTGAAGAGGAATTAATAAGGATAGCGGATAATGAAAAATAAAGGATGGCCAGTTAAAATAAGTTAAACAAATATGCTAACTATTGATAAAAAATCAAACAAATGATACACTTTTCCCCTTTTATTTTTAATACAATAAATACAAATTTATTTTTAACAGACCCTCTCCACCCTCATACTTAAAAACGCATTGTTGATTCCCTTACCGAGGTAGCTGATTGATTCCCGTACCGTACTCTTAGCTAGGTGCTAGGTACAGGCACGAAATAACGATTTTAGCAAAGCTGTTCTGTTCTAGGCAAAATGGTGAGCAATTACAAGGCAAAAACCACTAGAGGACGGTATGCTCCAGGAGTGCTCATGCTTCATGCTTATGAAGGCGGTTAGGGTTCTAAAATTTAGAGGCTGCTCCACTTGTTACGCAGCAGAAGCATTTTTAATACATTACAGAACCTAGCATTGGTACTGCAGTTAAATTAACATAAATGATTCCTATAAGAAAAATATTTTGCCTGTACAAGACTGATAGCCCCATAAATAATAATTATTATTATATTAACCAGCCAAATCTTGTAGCTTAAGGTATTTAAATTTTGTTAAATCAAAGTGGTGATAACTAATTTATATCTTGTGACAACTTACCCCATACCAAGTGACAACCTGCCCCTTGATGGGGCATGTTGTCACAAAAAACTTTAACTTTAAAAAAATTAACTCAAAATACTTCTACTAATGCTAGATAAATGAAACTTGTGCCACATGTAGCTGAAAGTTTAAAATAAACAATAGTACTTAGAAATTGAAAATGTACCGAATAGAAAAAAAAATAAATAAAAAAATAGTTAAATTTGTGACAACATGCCCCACTCTCCCCTACTCCTTATGTAGAATAATCAGAGCGGAAAGGTAGAACGAAAGATAAAAATAAGTATTACCACCGTGATTCGAACCTGATTTTATGCTGTGACGGACAAATTGTTTCGTCTTGTCCGATTACCCATGTAAATCTAAATAGTCAACAAAACTATTTACATAATTTTTGCTGAAACGATGTGCATTTCGATTCATTGCATTTATTATTCTTTAAAAATAAAATCGTCCAAATAAATCTCAAATCAGTCTTTCCCTCTTCTTCTTTAATAATAATATTATTACAAAAATACGTGTGGGGTCGCGGGACACCCGTTAGGAACTTAAGTTCCTTACGCTTTATATTAAATAAATTATAAAATCACACTGCAAAGTGTACGATGCTAACTACTTAAACATGGTGGAGTTAGAAAAGAGACAAAATTAAAACTAACTAACTTTTTGTACTTAGCAGAGTTAAGAGTCAGTCAGTATGTCAGTCTGTAAGTCAGTAAAGTAAGCAGAGTTAAGGAAAAATTAAAAGAAAAGCATTATTTTCGTCACTGAAGCGAGCGTCATGAATTAAATATGTATTGAATATTGAGAAAAAAGTTAATCATGATGAGTTAATAGCTAATATAAAATAAATCACTTCAATACATAAAAACTCTTTATATGAGAAAGTAAAAAAAGGGGGATAACCTTTCTCCGATTTTTTTTTTATATGAAGAGAAAGTATTATGATCGTGCGAAAAATCGATTTTGAGATTTAGATGAATTTAAATTTTTTAAAGTCCCCTTAGTCCAAGTTTTTTTTTTTTTAAATGTCTTTCGTCTGGCACCTGTCTGAGACACCTGGAGCCTAAACTACTGGGCCGATTTTGACGAAATGTGGCATACATGTTCAGAAAAATCATACCCCGAGGCGAAATCAAGAAATGAATTTTATCTCCAAATTTGGGGTGTGCTACCCCCTAAAACTGTGAAAAAACGTGAAAAATTTCTCGAAAACGGTTCTGACGATTTTGACTAAAAAAAAATCTTAAATGTATCAATTTAAATACGAATCTAACGATATTAACCGTTTTCCAGGGAAAACTATTGTTTCTGAGATGATAGCTTTACACGTGGATGGAGAAAGGCCGGGTTCAATTCCTCACCGCGATGTTATTTTTATGAAATGTTCAATATTTATTAAATGCTCCTGCAAAAACTAATAAATGGAAAACCACTGGGCTAAGTAATTATGAACTCGTATATGAGAAAGTTTGTCTGAGTTGTCTCGGACCGATTTTTTAGTTTTTAGTTTAATGGTCGTAATAAAAAAGATGTGAAAGAGGAAACAACAACAAATTAGGCCTTTCCGACAAAATTTGTCATAATTTTGTCTTGACATTTAATGACAAGACAAAAGTATTACAAGTAACTAATATAAAATTAGTTACTTGTAATGTAATAGAATTATGACTTCGGTTCTATAATTGGTGATTTCTGTACAATTTGCATTCATATATACTATATACTAGTATATATGAATCATATACATTTGAAACAATTACATCATCAGATAAATTGCATTTAATTTATTTACACAGCATTGAAAACAGTTAGTAGGGCATTCATTTGGTGACAACCCATATTCGAGATATTAAAATTGTACTTCCAATAAATGTACCGTTAATAAGCAACATTAGATCTGGGCTCACACGAGTAGAAATGTTCACATCAAATTCAGATGGCTTCCTATGTAAACATAGTTACATTATTTGCTCGAGTCAATGACCTCTAGTATAGATTCATATGTAAAACAGTCAAAATGAATCTACATTAAAGTCCAAACTCATATCTAAAGAGGACAAATTTATGTCATTATAAACATTTTGTACATTTCTCAAATTTAATAATGCCTTACACTCAGCCGAACACAGATTATAACAATAAATAAGATAATTTAAACAAATTTTAAAACAATAAAAAAAAAAAATGAACTGAAATAAAATATTCAACAAAAGACAAAGAGATAAAAATAATAAATTTTTCATCAAAAGAGTGAAAGAGGGCCCCCACAGTTTGGAAGTAAATTGTCACTTCTCGTTCACGTATATATTTTTACTTGCCCCTCCCCCACCCCGCACTCGTTGCCCCATTTATTTCTTCCTCACTGACTTTCATACGTCATCATTTATCCACCTTCCTCTGCTTCCATTATCTCTATATTTTGGCAATTAAATATATCAGTTCTTTTAGACGACTATAATTTTTTAAGTTTACCTGTATAAATATATATATATATATATATATATATATATATATATATATATATATATATATATATATATATATATATATAATATATATATATATATATATATATATATATATATATATATATATATATATATATATATATATATATGTATGTATATATATATATATATATATATATATATATATATATATATATATATATATATATATATGTATATATATATATATATATATATATATATTCTATAAAAATTTCGTTTAAAAAGTGTTAGTTTTCACACACAAAAATAGTCATTAAATAAGCTCGGTTGTTATATTTTATTAACGTAAAAAAAGATTTAATCTTCTCTTTAAATTTAACTGTTTAATTTCTACTAGTTGTTTGTAATATTATTGCGAGGGTAAAAGTGAAAAAGTCATCAACTAATTCATTTATTGTGATCTAAAGATCACTGAACCGGTTTTGGCCCAGCAAGTCATGTATACGTTCATATCTAAAAAATGAGTCTGAGATAACTCGGCCAAACTTTCTCATATATATGAGTTCTTAATGACAGCCCAGTGTTTTCCATTTATTAGTTTACATAGATGCATTTAAGTATTATTGAACAGAACATTTCATCAAAATGTATTGTAGGAATTATTTCTCTTTGGTGGGGAATCGAACCCAGCCTCTATCCGTCCGTGTTTATATTGGAACGAAGTTCCTTTTGGCACGTTCTGGAGCCCGGGAGTGAATCCGAAAAAACGACCAAAATCACCGTCACGCAAAATCCGTCACGAAATCTACAGATGACGATAACTTGAGTAAAAGATCGCCGAGTTAGATGAAATTTGGTACACATGTTCATTTTACCAATGCCCAGACTGAGTTCGTCGGAAAACGTTATATCCGCCCAAGCGTTCACGCGCAACTCTCACGTAAACGTAAGCTTCAAAAGACGGGGGAAATGTGTTATTAAGGAAGTCTGTTTCTTGACTTTGATTATTTTTGTTATATAATATGTCAAAAATGTCACTTTGTTTTGTAAATAAATAAAATATAATCATGTAAAATTCCACCCTGATACAAGTAGAAGCTGTAGAGTAGGGAAGAGATATATTTTAAATTAATTGGCCGGGTAGGTAGAAAACAGTCCTATTTCAACCCAAACTCCTTTAACAAACATACTTTTTCACTATAAACTCATCTTGATCAACTTTTTTCTTATATTTAATATATATTTATTATTTATAGTAAGACCCTTGCTTTAATTATACAAATAATGATTTTCTTTTAATTTTGCCTTAACTCTGCTAGGTACAAACAGTTCGTTACTTTTAATTTTGTCTCTTTTCTAACTCCGCCATGTATAAGTAGTAAGACGTACTTAAGTATGTATACGTACTTACACTGTGATTTTATCTTTTATATTTGATGAAAAATGTAAGGAACTTCGTTCCTACCGGGTGTCCCGCGACACCACACGTATTTTTTTTCTTAGGAACTAGATTTTTCCCGAGAGAACGGCTTATATTGTTAGACTCTCTTTATTACTCATATTAAGGTCATGAAAATGTAAAAATGAAATTACATGAGTAAACTAGATAAGAAAATTATTGGTGATTAATATATAATTGTCGAATTCATAATATGTACTATTTGTCTGGCTGCAGTCGTTAGACATTCCATAAGCTTTAATTTTATAATTTAATTATTTAATTATTTTTAATTATTTATTTTATTTTATTTTTTTTTTTTGTTACAGGTGAGTTATTTTATGGACCAGTCCTCTTATTCAACAGTTTGATTCGTAAGATATTTATTATTATTATTTATTGTAATTTTAGTCTTCTAATATTATTACAGTTGACTGATTTTGATAAAATTACTATTAAGAGATACAGATATTAGTTTTATTATCTTCTATTATCAGATACAAACCTCTTATGTATTACGAAAATTTGAACTTACCAAATAATGTTCCTCTAATAAAAAAAGCTGGTTATTTAATAAAAAGAAACCTACTAAATTATGTTGCGAATTTATATTTTGCAAACATTGAACATTTATTATATTTTTCATAATTACTTTTCTTTACATTATTAGTTACAAATTTAATTAGGTATTAATACTGAAGATATTATGTATTGTTAAATATTCCAGATGGTTTTTATATTGATAATTTCAGGTAATTTTACATGTTAAATACAGTTAAAATTAGATGACTTGTTGGAATTGATGATTATAATTTTGTTCGACAGAATAACATGATGGTAACAAAGAGTTGTTTTTATTGTTATTAAAAGAAATGTTAACGTTATTTGATTTTCTTCAACTGAAATTTCTTAGAATTCAGTATAAAACTAATGAAACAAGTTAGGATGGCCAACAAAAATAGATTTTTTTTATTGCTAGGTGAAAGCGGAAGTGACCGGGAATGTTATTTTTTTATAAGAATCTTACTGCAGGTGTCACCTGGGGGTCCAGTTCCAAGAATATTTATAACTCTAAATTTTTTTTCTTTATTTGTTTACTCTTCTTATTTATTTTTAAATTGAAATTCATAGTCCTGTCATTTTAGGTTTTCTGTTCCGACAAAATCGGAACTGCATTTTTTTTATCTACTCACGGCAGCAAAATTAAACATTACTTAACTGTTTTTAGGCTGGAAAGTACTATTTCCCTGATTTGTCATAAAATTATTAAAAACAGGCAGGAAAGTAGTTAAAACAGTCAGGAAAATACTTTCTCTGCCTAGGCAGGGAAAGGAACAGTGTTTACCACTGTGTGTCATAACCTCTGATTTTGTTTGTGTTTAGTTTTATTTTAATCTGTGTTATTTTAATTCAGTTTCATACTTGTTTTATTACAAAGCAGTGTTATATTATTAATGTATTAATACTATTATTATTATTTAAAAGTTTAAAAATGATAAACTGGAAAAGTATTTTAATTGTAGGTCTTTGAATAATTAATCTCGAGTAAGAAGTGGCAACACTGGATCACGACTTGTTTTGGTTTGAGTTAGTTGACAATTCATCTCAAACTAACTCTTACCTAAGCTTCCATTTTTTATCTGCATAGCGTGAGTGTGAGTATAGATAAAATATTGTATGCAACAAGGCAGCAAAGGAAACATTTCTGCCTCGTTTATTCATTACCTAATTATCATAGCCTGTCCTCGCCTTCGGCTCTGAGGCTAATCTAATCACTCGACAGTAAAATTCCATTTTGCTGCCTAGTTACATAAATAACTATTTTTTGATCGCTTCATTTTGACGTTCTGAAAAAAATGTTGAAAATCGGCAACGAGATCGTGGTCGCGTTAATAGATATTCGAGGGCAAATGTCAACAAAATCGGTTTTTTCTGAATATCTCGAGTCCTATGGCTCCGACACCAATTAAGCATCACAACAAACTTGAAGTATACAAAATTTTACACAAGAATTGTTATGTTAAACCATTTCATATTGTGGTTGGATAATAAAATGATAATTTATATTGTGTGAGTTGTTATGTGTATGTTTTACTTAATGTTATCTCTGTTGTTCCTGACCCGGTTCTTCAGTCTGCTTCATTAATTTACTCCGCATGGATCTTAATTAAAAAACTCTTAAACCCTTCTTTTCATTAATCAATAATCAACTTGATCAAAGTTCAACATGAAACTTAATATCTCCCCTTAAGAGGAACACCGAGTGAATATCTCCCCTTAAGAGAAACCCCGAGTGTTACATTATCTTCCGATCCGACCCGCGATGTTATTTTCAAGTACACCGGAAGTGGAGAGGAACGAGGAAGTGTACTTTTAGAACGGACTTGAAATTGTTGGGAATATTGTTCCGACTTTTCGATTAATTCCCGACTCACACCTAGGTAGCAGCACATCGACTCTTTTCCCCACCTTTACCCTCTTTAGATTTTTTAGTCACTTCGACCTGATTTGCGGTGAAATAAAGTTTGAAATATCGCTGACTCGAACCCTCGACCTCTCTCACTTCAGTTTAAAAAGATAAAAATGCGCACCGCTCGAGTAGACTCTCGAGATATTTCACTTTGTAACTAAAGAGTCGGTGCTCTTTATAATGTAGGGCTTTTATAACTCGACCCGGACTCTTTACATGTAAAAAGGGGCTCTTTGAAAGCTCTTTAAATCTGTGTGGATGCTCTTGAATTACTAAGCTACTCTTTGTTAATCTAGTGGGCGCCTCGAGCCCTACTTGAACTTACAAAACTATCCCTTCAATTTTATAAATGAATTTGATATTTTCTCTTTTTCATCCACTTTAAAATGTTTTTAATCAAAGTTTACTTATTTTAACCCCCATCCGTACTCCTTTATATTATAACATCTTTCTGTTTAAATATTATATTATACAGGGTGGTCCAAAAGTCCCCCCCCCCCTCTTAACTTTTGAACGGTTTGAGATAAATTAATGAAACTTGGGGGATCTCTACCATGCAAAGGGAATTTTGTTTTCATGCAATCACCCACTAGGGGCAACCACCCACTTTGCCCCCAGGCCAACCAACTTCAAAATTTCAAATTGGAGTGTATATTTTTGATAGCATATTTGGATTCTACAGTGAAAAATAATAAACTTTTACTTGAAACTTTTTTTTCTATTCCCAATATTTTGCCCCCTATAGGTGGGCAAAGATTGCAAAATTACCCCACCGATAATACGTTGTAAAATCTAAACGGTTAGAGATAAATTATGAAACTTAGGGGATCCGTACCATGTAAAGGGAAGTTTGTTTTCATGCAATCACGCAGTAGGGGCAACCTCCCATTTTGCCCCCAGACCACCTAACTTCAAAACTTTGTCCTAGAATGTATATTTTTGATAGCAGATTTAGATTCTACGGCAAAAAATAAAAATATTTTACTTCAAACTTTTTTTTCTACCTCTAATATTTTGCCCCCTATAGGGGGGCAAAAAATCGTAGATTTCAGCGCCTGGGGGCAAAATAGAGGTTGCCCCTAGTACGCGTGTGGATGATTAAACACTTCCCTTTACATGGTACAGATCCCCCAAGTTCCATGACTTTATTTCAAACCGTTTAGATTTTATAACGATCTAAGTGTTATTTTTTTACTATTTCGGAAGGGTTATTTTGCTATCTTCGCCCCCCTGTAGGGGGCAAAATATTGGAGATAGAAAAAATAGTTACAAGTAAAAGTTTATTATTTTTCACCGTAGAATCCAAATATGCTATCAAAAATATACGCTCCAATTTGAAATTTTGAAGTTGGGTGGCCTGGGGGCAAAGTGGGTGGTTGCCCCTAGTGGGTGATTGTATGAAAACAAACTTCCCTTTGCATGGTAGAGATCCCCCAAGTTTCATTAATTTATCTCAAACCGTTCAAAAGTTAAGAGGGGGGGGGGAGACTTTTGGACCACCCTGTATATACGTATAAGTATGGAAAATTATTATATAAATATTATACTATGTATGCAAAATTATGGTACGGGATAAAGTAAATTGGAGTTAGTCCAATTTTTAATAAATTCGACCTTTTTCTTGACTTTATTAAGATTAGAATTCTGAAAGATTGTACTGTAGAGATAATATTTATTGAACGAGCGTTGTGATTTCTTCTCTTCACAGACTGACTTACTGACTGACTTACTGACTGACATACTGACTGACATACTGACTGACTTACTGACTGACTTACTGACTGACTTACTGACTGACTTACTGACTGACCTACTGACTGACTTACTGACTGACTTACTGACTGATATACTGACTGACTTACTCACTGACTCTTAACTCCGCTCAGTACAAATAGTTAGTTACTTTTAATTTTGTCTCTTTTCTAACTCCGCCATGTATAAGTAGTTAGCAATGTATACAGCTGTGTGATTTTATAATTTACTAGATGTATACCCTTGCTTCGCTACGGAGTGTTATTTTAATTTGATAAGTTTACAAACTACCATCAAGAAACATTTAAATTATTTTACTATGCAAGAATATTTAGATTCTATCCGTCCCCTCCCACTTATTTCTATTTCCCCTCCCCTATGATAAGATAATTTTCAAATATCCCAAATTCACTCCCCTCCTAAATGAAAATATGACAAAACTGTTCATAATAGTTATTTATGCACCTAGGGAGTAAAGTAAGCCATTATTCCCTGAGCGAAAAAAGTTGGTTCTTGAGGCGAAGCCGAAGGAACCATGGTCCCTAAATCCCGAGGCGAAGCCGAGGGAATTAGACTATTTAATTCCCGAGGCGCAGCCGAGGGAATAACTTAAATTAGCTTAGACTTTAATTAGACTATTATTAACTTTAATTAGATAATTATCGCGAGGGGAATAATGGCACTTTACTCACGAGGTACATACAATATTTTATCTCCAGTAGGAAGAAAATACACATTTTCGTCCATAGCACAGTTTTTATTTATTATTTTAATAAATAACAATTATTATAACTTTTAATAGCAGATATAAGAGATTCAATATTAAAAACAAATAAGAATTGGAATTAAACTAAAATAGAAAGTTATTTAGATGCAGGTTATAATGTTGTAAACAAAGATAAACGTGGTGGGGTGGTAACTTAAAAAAATGAAAATTATCCGCAGGATTGGTGGTCTTCTGAAGTTAGTAAGTTAATGAAGAAAAGAGCTTCTCTTGAGAATTTAAGCATTTATTAATGAAAGATAATTCCAATTACAACCCTGGGGTGCGATGAAATGAATTTGGGGGGGGGGGGGAAGCAGGGACCCTGCTTTTCCCGGAAATTATAACAGTTAAGAAGTTGTCGGGATCAATTACTAATTAGGGATTTTTTACAAATTATATTTGTTTAATGGAGCAGGAGGGGGTAAGGAAATTCTGGCATCTAGATTTCCTCGCAGAAAAATAAAAAAAATAATGTTTCATGATGGGAGTTTTTTAAACAAAATCAAATTTAAAAATAACTCACTTCGTAGTGTAGCGAGTGTAATATATATATATATATATATATATATATATATATATATATATATATATATATATATATATATATATATATATATATATATATATATATATATATATATATATATATTATACTTATGAAAATAGAAGGATTTATTTAGGTGTAATAATTTACGCAGAACTGTTTTATTTGATTTTGTAACGTTTCAACTCATTTAGAGTCATCATCAGTTAGTTTTAGTATCTAAACAATATCAACATCATTACAAATTAGTTTAAAAAACCAAATACTGATAATAATAGTTATACATTTAAATTTGAACTAATATCTATTTTATCTAATTTAGGAATGAGTATTTTTATGAAGCTGTATATACTAAATACATAATAAATACATTAGCATTAATAAATCATGTAATAACAAGATTTAATAAATATTTAAAACTTACAATTAGTCAAAGGTTCGGTTGGGGACTTCGTCATCTACCTCTATAAAAGGGCGTCTTTAAATATATAATTCAATTATTAATAATTTAAAATACATTAAAAAACGTATACATAATACACAAAGCTTTAACACCACACCTACTTTTATACCTACACACAACGATATACTAATTTACCAGACTCTTTGTATACAAGGTTTACAAATTACAGTATAATTTTATTAACATTTCAAAGCTTAAGGACACACCTGAACTTATAGTCAGGGTGCCCATAGGCAAAAAAGTAACTTATACATACTCTTTCCAAACCTTTTTGTATGGCTTGTTTAGGCCAAATCTGACACCGTTTTCCTCTGTGACTTTTTTTAGTTTTGGGGCGTTTTTTTTTATTTGAACCCTAAAATTTTGACGCGTCAGACTAGAAAATCGGAAAAAATTCTGCGTCAGACAATATTAAAATGTTGATTTATAGGGCTCAAATAATGTATCTTGAGAAAATCAGCCAGTTATTAATTAATGATATTAATTAATTTTAATCAATAATAATGGATATTAATTAATATGAACTAATATTAATTAATGATTAATAACCAGCTGATTTTCTCAAGATACATTATTTGAACCCTATAAATCAACATTTTAATACTGTCTGACACAGAACTTTTTCCGATTTTCAAGTCTGACGCGTCAAAATTTTAGGGTTCAAATAAAAAAAAAACGCCCCGAAACTAAAAAACGTCACAGAGGAAAACGGTGTCAGACTTTGCCTAAACAAGCCATACAAAATGGTTTGGAAAGAGTACGTATGAGTCACTTTTTTGCCTATGGGCACCCTGACTATTATCACCCAGAGTGACCAATAGTTATTTATTAATTATTAAAGAAAATTAATCATTTTTAAACCAGGGATAGATGTACGTATTATGTTTATAACATATAGGTGTCGATCATTTGCGTTGATTTAATAATTCATGATATGATTTCCATCTATTTTCTTAAGTATTGAATTAATAGGGTGTAATATTAAATTTGAAATACGTTATCTCGTTACATTATGAAATTAGTAGTATTGATTGAGATTTTATTTTTATTGTATTTACTCAGAGTGAAGGTAGATAAGAAAAGAAAACACTTTTACTTGATCTAGTTATTTATGCACCTAGGGAATAATGTAAGATATTATTTCCCGCGTGACGTAGTTGATTCCTGAGGCAATACCGAAGGAATCAAGGCAACTAAATCCCGAGGCGAAGCCGAGGGATTAATGTCAATTAGCTCCCGAGGCGTAGCCGAGGGAGATAATTATAACAAGGGAATAATAATGCATTATTCTCGAGGTACAGACAAAATTATATCTCCAGAAAAAGGGCTATATAAGATTTAATCAATAAAGAAAACATTTGTATTTCTTTATTAAACGAATTAAATACAAAAATAAAACAATATAAATTATTTAAAACAATTAATTATCACTTTTAAAGTAATAAAAAAAAAGAAGCTCAACGAAAGCTAAACAAAAGTAAACAAAGCGTCGTAGACTGACTCGCAATACAGCTGGGAGTTTTAAAGCAGTCTTGCCAACCTGATTTCAATCAATTCACTACATTTGCTATTCATTCTCTACTATTTACAAAATAATTAGGTTGGCGAACGTGGATTATAATCCCGTTTTTACATTATTTCCCGGTTTTTAAGAACGGGGATGAAAAGACCAACATTATTACCTATAAACTAGCCCTGAAAAGTTACATTTCGTCCCTGCTGGAGATAAAATAATTTTATTGTCAAACCATAAATACATTTTGACTTACATACCGGTTTCGACTTATTCAGTCATCGTCAGTGTAATGATTACACTGACGATGACTGAATAAGTCGAAACCGGTATGTAAGTCAAAATATATTTATGGTTTGACTATAAAATTATTGATCAAGTAAAAGTGTTTTCTTTTCTTATCTACCTTCACTATCGTTACATTATATTTATGCCATGTCCTTTTATCTTTGGACGCTATTATCTCTTAATAGACTGTTTAAAAGCTTCTATAAAGAAAAATAATATTCTACGTTGTCTATATTTTTAGTAATTTAGATAGCTAAATTAATTTATTTTTGTAAGAAAATTAACATTGAAAAATGCGTAGAAAAAGAAGATAAAAATTTTCAATCACTCTTTAAGTATATTTTTTTTTTGAAATTTAGATAAAAAAAAGAAAATGAATGTTGGTTGTAAGCACCTAATTTTAGATAAGATAATAAAGTTTTATATATTTTCTTACGGTATTTCTTTCCAAGAAGAATAGAAGCAGATCGACACATCGTAAAAAAAAATGCTTTAACGTTATTTTTAGATTTTTTATGATTTTGTTAACAGGTTCCGGCGCAACTTACTAACACCACATAAAAATAACAACGCCACCTTGTCTTGTTCCTTTCTTTATATTTTTAAAGTTCATCCTAAATTTAGACACCTTTAGAAGTCTTATAAAATCCAACTGCACTCATAAAAATAACCCCCATTCGTTTTCCACACTTTTGGAAACCGCGTCATAAAAAAAAAATAAAGAAAAAGAAATAAATATTTCCTCTGATAAAGATCAAACTAATTTTATAGCCTATTATAATTTAGTATGATACCATTATATATATATATATATATATATATATATATATATATATATATATATATATATATATATATATATATATATATATATATATATATATATATATATATATATATATATACATACTATATATATATATATATATATATATATATATATATATATATATATATATATATAATATATATGTTTGTGTGTGTGTGTATTTATATTTCTAAAAATATAAATGTATTAAATTATATTTTAAGAGGTATAAATAAATATAAGAGAAAAGGCTTACTAATTTCGCTGTAAATTTAACGTTTGATCAATTTTAAGAATACTATATTAAATATTATATTAGCCGATATTTCATGTAATGTATAAATAATTTCCTTGCAGACTAAATGACTAAATAACAGTTTATAGTTAACAGTTTACAGATCTACAAACGGCGCGGCGTATAAAAATATATGACTTAATTGAAGCGACCGTAAGCGAGCTTCTTACATTCAACGAAATATGCATCTTGTCTGTCTGTCTGTCTGTGTGTGTATGTAATGTTTACGTGTCCGACAATAACTTGAGTAAAAGTTGACCGATTTTGTTGAAATTTGGTATACATGTTCCTCTTACTAAGACGGGAAAAGATTCTATCATCACCTATTCGATGAGACGAATATTTCTTCCAAATACCATTTTTTAGTAAAACCAACAGCGACACCGCTATGAATTAATAAAGATCGTTAAAACTATAAAATGCAGGCCTAAACGTTTAAAATAGAGAAAGCAACATTTTTACCTATATCTTACGTTCTAACGTAACGATATTAATAAAACTTCTTACACATCGTCTAAAGTACAATTGAAACAGGCGTGCAAAATTTCAATTTGATACAAGTAGAAGTTTTTGCGTAGTGAATTGATACATTTTATAATAGTTGAAAAGGAGATGTGTGGTTTGTAGAATTAGAAAAATGCAGGGTGGTTCCCTTACTATTTATTACTATACGCTCGCTTCAATTATAGAGCCACGCGATGCCTAGTAATTAATTAACAATTAAAAATATCTTAAGACGGGGTTCCTCTTTTCACACAAAGAATATAGGTTTTCACTAAAACCTGGAGTTGGCAGTGGAGGCGCTATGTCGTGGTTCGTGGTGATATGGAGGGATGGATGTAGTAATGATCTGTGTGAAGTCCTTATCTAATTCTTAATCCAGGGATCCTTCTCAAAATTTGGAGGGGACTCCCGGAGCACCTCATCCGTGTCCACTAGCTGGTTCCCTGTCACGGCCACTGATTCTGACCTGCCAGAATCGGCCTCACTTATCGTGACATGTGTGGGACCATATCTATGAGTCGCACCAGAATCCGACTATCGCTAAACTGGTCATACACTACTCACTTGACTGAAAAATTCGTTTAAATTCGATTTCTCATCAAAATCGTTAGATCCGATCTTAAAGAAATACATTTTTGAGGAGGTAATGTCCCCAAATTTATATACAGGGTGTCCCAGCTAATATGGAACAGGGAAATATCTCCGGAACCATGATAGATAGAAAGATGCGGTTTTCAGGGTTCAATAATGGCTATAAATGCGCTTCCAGAACATATGCTGAACATTTTCTTTGTTCAGTTTAAGTGTGTGCAATTTACATAATTAAAAAAAAAGTGAATAGGAAACCAAATTTTTAAGATTGGATTTGGATTCTATGGCTAAAATTAAGATTTTTTTACTCTTGTAAATGTTTCGCTCCGAGCATTAGTTTGCCGTGTGGAGAGCCCTGAACTTGCTAAAATTGAAACTTTTAGTCCATTTTACAGCTAAACTAATGGATTTAGGAAAAAATTCAAGATACAAAAAGTTCTTTTTTTTTGCATAAAATCCAAATCCATTCTTAAAAACATGCTTTATTGGTTTTTGTTTTTTTAATCACTTTTTGAGCCCTGCTGGACACCTTTTTGTTTGGCAAAAAACAGTTACATATAAGGTATGAATTTTAGATTGGATTTGGATTTTATGACTAAAAATAAGAATTTTTTGTCTCTTGAATTATTTTCCTAAATCCATTAGTTCAGCTGTAAAATGAACTTAAAGTTTCATTTTTAGCAAGTTCAGGGCTCTCTACACGGCAAACTAATGCTCGGAGCGAAAAATTTCCGAGAGTAAAAAATTCTTATTTTTAGCCATAGAATCCAAATCCAATCTTAAAAATT
Source organism: Gerris lacustris (assembly GCA_951217055.1). Taxonomy (NCBI): domain Eukaryota; kingdom Metazoa; phylum Arthropoda; class Insecta; order Hemiptera; family Gerridae; genus Gerris; species Gerris lacustris. The sequence continues at coordinate 4,873,570 of OX578283.1, read as the reverse complement.
TGGCTTCCTATTCACTTTTTTATAATTATGTAAATTGCACACTTAAGATGAACACAGAAAATGTTCAGCATATGTTCTGGAAGCGCATTTATAGCCATTATCGAACCCTGAAAACCGCATCTTTCTATCTATCATGGTTCCGGAGATATTTGGCTGTTCCATATTAGCTAGGCCACCATGTACATATATATACATATATATTGAAGAAATGTGGGTCAAAAAGGGCTAATAAAACTGCCTCCTTCACACTATTCTGGCTGGATATCAAACATCTCTTAGGTCATCTTCAAACCTATAACATAAATACTTGAAGACAAGTTATATAATGTTTATTATAACAATGCTGAACATGGTTATAATTTACATTTATAACCAATTTTAAAATTTCCTTTCCTTATGCGATTAAAAATTAATAGAAATAATTAATTCCACGTCGATTTTTATGAAAAAGAACATTCCAAATTGCTGGTTAAGGTAAATAAAAAAAAAAAAATGGTTATAAAAATGTAAATAATGTTCAGCATTGAACCTCATTTCTTCAATTACATTTAAAAGGGATTACTATAGTCAGAATTATTTTACACACACACACACAAATATATATATATATATATATATATATATATATATATATATATATATATATATATATATATATATATATATATATATATATATATATATATATATATATATATATATATATATATATATATATATATATATATATATATATATATATTGTATATATATAAGTTTGTATAAAAAATACGTTGGTGTTAGGGTTGTATATTATAGAGGGAATCCATTACTGTTGTGTCGGAGTGGGGGGTCCATATGGTGCATTAAGGCAGTATGATGGATGTTGTACAGTTATATCCCGGGTAGAGTGCGCTGCTGTAGTCATCCCTTTGTGACAGCCTGAGCAATCTCTCCCTCAACATACCGCCCTCCTTGAAATATAAATAAATTACTCAACTGTGTACTCAATCAAGTGGACTTACATATCAAAGACTTAAATTAGTTATTAATAGTTGTAGCAATAAGTAAATTAAATAAGTCTTCGATGTCAGCTATTAGTTTTTTGGGGTGTTGTATGTTTTGTTCTTCTGTTGTTTTTTTTAGTAAAAAAAATGTACCAAATTTAGACACAAAAGTAAATAATATAGATATGATTTTAAAAGTCTGTCCGACACTACTCGTACTAAATTTCCCCCATATACATAAGCACACAAAAATAAGTTCACTACTTCGTCACGAAACCAAAATCTATATATAAAATTAAATTTTGTCTCTACATTGGTCAGAATTAAACTTTTTTTTGGATAATTTTTCATTTCCTACATTCTAAAAACCGAATCTGGCCTTAACTTTTTTCGTGTATGTATGTATGTCTGTCGCCACCAGTTCCACTTTATAGGCGCAAAACTGGTTTCTTCAGAGGTGAGCGCAAAAATGTTGCACATTTTGTAGGCTTGGTTTCATCGAAAAATATTGAGTAGAACCAAAGTTATTAACAATTTTATTTTAAAAAATGTATAAAAAAAATAACCTAAATAAATTAGGTTGACCCACCGTAACCAAAATCCACAGACTCGCTAATCAAAATGTTTGGGTACTTCAAAATCACCGAGAGACTCGCAGTTATTTTATTTATTTTATTTTATTGGAATAGGAAATTGTCCCAAACCGACTAGAAAAATCCGAAAAGTTAAAATAATAAAGAAGAGTGGAAGTTTTTATTATTATTATATTTAATATATACAATAAAAGTTTAAAAAATTAAAACCCTATAAAAGGCCAAATTTCTCAAGAAATTTCTACAAAATGAAATAATAAATTTTAAACCGAGAAATTTTGATTGCCTATTATTTTTTAATATAAATACAGTCTACGATTTGGAAACAAAACTATTTAGGTAGTTTTTGTTTTGTCCCTTTTCTTATGTATAATGTGTTTTTAGTGGGTCGTTAAGGGTAAAAAATTCAACAACTTTTTTCATCTTCGTTGCTGGATATATTTCGCCTCCAACGAGGCATTTACGTGGTGGTAATGTTGTAGTTTCATCATATTTACAAGGTAGAAAATCTTCCGAGGTATTGGAATTTGTCTATACAATTTATAAAATATGTTTTACATTTCTTCTTCTACTCAATAACTTAGACAGAGAACATTTTTTCCTAAAATAATAACATTATATAACTAATAACACAAATTTTTATCAAAAAACGACATTGTAACTGAGGTAACTAACTTAATTTAGGAAAAAAGGTTCTCTGACTAAGTTATAGAGTAGAAGGAGGCATGTAAAACATATTTTATAAATTGTATAGACAAATTCCAATACCTTGTAATTAAGATTTAAAAAAAATATTTATTACCTTGTAAATATGACAAAACTGCAACATTACCGGTACGTATATGCCTCGGTGGAGGCGAAATATAACCTATAGTTCAACGTAGATAAAAAAAGTTGTTGAATTTTTTTACCCTTAACGACCCACTACAAACAAAAAAAAAAAAAATACGTGTGGTGTCGCGGGACACCCGGTAGGAACGAAGTTCCTTACATTTTTCATTAAATATAAATTATAAAATCACACTGCTAAGTACGTATACATTGCTAACTACTTATACATGCCGGAGTTAGAAAAGAGACAAAATTAAAAGTAACGAACTGCTTGTACCTAGCATAGTTAAGGCAAAACTAAAAGAAAATTATTATTTGTATAATTAAAGCAAGCGTCTTTCTATAAATATGTATTAAATATAAGAAAAAAGTTGATCATGGTGAGTTTATAGTGAAAGAGAACATTTATTAAAGAAGTTTGGATTGAAATAGGACCGTTTTCAACCTACCCGGCCAATTGATTAAAAATATAATAAAATATATCTCTTCCCTACTCTACAGCTTCTGCTTGTATCAGGGTGAAATTTTACATGATTATATTTTATTTAGTTACAAAAATAAGTGACATTTTTGACATATATAACAAAAATAATCAAAATAAGTCAAGTAACAGGCTTCCTTAATAACACTTTTTCCCGTCTTTCAAAGCTTACGTTTACGCGAGCATTGCGCGTGAACTATTGGGCGGATAACGTTTTCCGACGAACTCAGCCTGGGTATTGGCAAAATGAACATGTGTACCAAATTTCATCTAACTCGGTGAGCTTTTACTCAAGTTATGGTCATCTGTAGATTTCGTGACGGATTTTGCGTGACGGTGATTTTGTGAGGGTGATTTTGTGACAGTTATTTTGTGACGGTTATTTTGGTCGTTTTTTCGGATTCACTCCCGGGCTCCAGAACGTGCCCGGGTAAGGAACTTCGTTCCAAAAACAATTTAAAATGTTGTTAATGCTGAGATTACCTGGCTAGATAACGTAGGAGATCCTCGTCTTGAAATATCAAATGTTTAAGCTTCTCTATTCCGTTTCAAGATTCTATTATATTTCGTTTAATTAAAACTATAATTTAGAGTTGTTTATAGTTTGGAGGTTTATCGATGCCTTAGTCTCTATTATGTGAGTGAAAGACAGATTAAAACCATAAAAGCAGTAATCTAGTCGTGGTTACAGGTTTTTTAATAGTTGGGTAGCAGGCTGTTAAGCTTTATAGCTTCACGTTAAGTTCAGCTTTATCTCTTAACTTTATCTCTAACGTTTTTATTCTTCCACTTTAATTATTTAATTAACTTCAACTTTACTGATTTATCAGATGAAATCTGTTAAGTTTATGATGCACACGAAAGTGATGACTAGATGCACAATGCTATAATTATTATAATAATTATCAAAGGATTTGATCTGTGTTGAATATATTATACTAGCCTTCAACCCGCACTCCGTGCGGGGCTCATGCTAGGTATTAGTGATTATGTTTCCTACTATCATGTAGGCGTAGAAATGATATGGAATGCCTCAATAGTTTTTGGAACGAAGTTCCTTATGGCACGTTCTGGAGTTTTAATCCAACATCCTTTAATAAACATACTCTTTAACTATAAATTTTTCTTATATTCAATATATGTTTATAGTAAGACGCTTGCTTTAATGATACAAATAATAATTTTCTTTTAATTTTGCCTTAACTCTGCTAGGTACAAACAGTTCTTTACTTTTAATATTGTCTCTTTTCTAACTCCGCCATGTATAAGTAGTTAGCAACGTAAACGTACTTAGCTGTGTGATTTTAAAATTTATATTTAATGAAAAATGTAAGGAACTTCGTTCCTACCGGGTGTCCCGCGACACCACACGAATTTTTTTTTTTAAATTGTTAATAGTAAATTGTTTTATAAAAAATGTATGACTCTCTCTCATAGAGATAGAATTAATAATTTAATTTTACCTTAGTGACAATAAATATTTTTGTAAGTAAAATAATACATTATTAATTAACAAAACATTTATTGTTAATTATTTATTTCAAAGTTTAATTTAATTATAAAAAATAGACTGCCAATTGGTGTGGCACATAGCTTCCACATACTTTATTGATTTTATGCTTTTAAAGGCCATTATTGTCTTATTGTTTTAATTGTTTCCCCCGTTTTTTTTAATCTGTCAAAATTGTTTTGATTTTTTACATGAATTAAAGTATCAATTTAGCAAAAGTTAAAGAGTCCAGACGGATCATATTAATCTGAGGCTATTTGGGGGTTATTTTCAATAAACTATAGAAGTTTCATACAAATCAGATAAGTACTTTTGAAGCTATAGGTGTAAATAAATGTATGTTTGTGCGCATGTGGAAGAGAGACAAATGAGCGCAGAAAGTTGAAACTTATATGGGACCAACAATGAGCTACTTACGACCTACCATTCAAATTTCATTAACTTCGGACGTGTAGTTTTTAAGATATGTTGATTCACAAAAATTGATTGACAGACTGATACGGAACCAAGAATGTCCCTGATGTCTGAAACGGATTTATGTCTCGGAATTTTTGAAATCGGAGACATCAAATATTTTCGTTTTTCAGAAAGATCACATAGCTTCCGTCACCTTCGGTAAGCTCGGAAGCAAAAATTGAATTATTGTACATTATTAATCACAAATTGCGTTAACCGATTTCAATTCCGATTTAATCCGTATTTAGAAGAAAAGAAAGAAGAGTATTACAAGTACATATAAGTAAATAATTTATCTGGTTTAATTTTTGTGTCAATTCATCTTTAAGTCATGTAACTTGTAAGTTGTATTTAAAGGCGTTTGTTTCTCGAAATATAATAAACGCGGTTTAAATGTTATACATAAAATAAATAACTGGGTGGATTGTGCTGGTTAACGAACTCTTCTCATTTATTAAAATTGCCTACGGACAATTTGAGTCTATGAAACCAAATACTTGGCAACTTTACCCTATTATAAATAATTAATTTTCATATATTATAATAATAAAAATCACAGGGAAGTACTTGCGTCCAATTACTTTTTAGGGTTTTGTAGAAGATTAAGCATGCCCGTTATGTAACTATGATTTTATTTTTCGATCTCAAGGGTCCGGGTTCGATCCCCCGAGGGGTCACAATGTTTTTCATCGGTAATAACGACTAGAAAAATTCATTTTTTCTAACCATTTCCATCGCTTTACCATGAGGTATAACCATGAATTATTTCGAAATTTTAGGACCACCCGTTATATAGTGGTTGGGGAGGGGGGAAATTTGTGGGGGTATATTTTGACATAAAATTAATAAAGAATGAAAAATTTAAAAAAGAAAATATATATTTGAATCCTACTCTTCACCAGCTTTCATATGATACCCAACTCAAAATTTAAAAAAAATAAAATTTTTGGAGCACTTCAAATTTTCGCGCCCAAAATTGGCAATTTTTTAAAATTTGGGATGAACTCCCGGAATTTTCATCGCCCCACAATAAGGCATTAGCATGAATTATTTCGAAATTTTAGGACCAGCCGAAGTATAGTGGTTGGGGGGGGGGGAATTTTTTTGGGTATATTTTGATTTTTTTGCCCAATAAGGAATGCAAAATTTGAAAATGTATATATATATTTGCGTCCTACTCTTCAGCAGCTTTCATTTGATACCCCACTCGAAAATTAAAAAAAATATAAATTTTCGAGTTTACAACATTTTTGCGAATTGCGCATGCGCATATTTAATTTTGAACTTCTGTATATTTTTCCTGTGGTTGGGTCAAAAAGTTACACCAGTATTTCAAATTTCAGCTCTTTAGCCTAAACGGTTCGGGCCCTATGAACCAAAGAGCGACGGACAGACGGACACATCACCCTCGGCATAAGGGTTTTGAGAAGAATCTACAAAACCCTAAAAATTAGAAATACCTTAACGAGAAGAATTAGAACTCGCAAAAAAAGAAACAAAACTAAATTTAGTTTGAAAAAAAAATTATAATTAGACCATGCCGAACTGTTTGACTGTTATAGTGCGTAAAATAGAATTTAAATTTAGAATATCTGTGTGATGGCGAGTCTGGCGTCCACTGAGGCAGACAGGATTAATTAGACGCTCGGTTGTTTCCGAGTATTTGGCGCGGCGCCCAAATATACGTTTTCGAACTATTGTAGTGGTACATGAGAAAGTTTATGATGGCGGTGATTGTTTTGCTGGAAAAGTCTCAGCTTCTCTGTCTTGTCTTTACGAATTCAATTATGTATTTTGTGTCAATTTCTGTCTATAATACACATTTAATGAAAGTATAAATATTATCGTTGACAAACAGAATAACTTCAACATTGGAAAATACTCTCTTTTATTTTTCATAATAAGAAACTTAAAATTGAAAAAGAAATCCCTGTCTAAAAAAAGAAAAATAAAACGCGAAATAACTTTTGATTTACGAAAAAAAAATATATATATAAAAATGAAAATTAGGGTATGGAAGGATGAAGAAAAAAATATGGAAATTTATGATATAATTAATTTTGAGAGAAGGCGGGGGGGAAATGTGAAAAGTGAGTTTAAGGGAAGACGGGAAAAGATGTCAGATATAATAATAGTTGAAGTTGATCACTTCACTCCCGCGCCCGCCACTGTAAAAATATTTCCCGCTTTTATTAGTCTCTGAAAAAGCTGACATACTTTTTTCTTTTTTTTTTAAGCTTTTACCTTCCAAGAAAGATCCTTTGCATTAAGTTAAAAAATTGATTCTATTATCCACCGTGGTAAAGTGGTTAGTTGGGAGCTCCTCGCCTCTAGTCTTCACCAAGTTCATTATTAACTAAGAGAGGGGGGGGGGGGGGAGGAAAATCAGATTAAAATCTGATTTTTGGGTTGCGGTGTAGCATCATAGAGTTGAGTTACTATGCTCGGAATTTCCCTCCTCCCCTCCACATTGCTCTATCTAAGAATTTCCTTTTTTCTTTAATACGCTTCCTTGTTAGAAAAGGAAAAAGAACAGGACGATGAAGAATAAAAGAAAAAAGAATATCCCGCAAGAAAAAAAAAAAGTATGAGGAATTTTTCTTGAGAGAAAAATTCCATTAAAAAAAAGTTAAAAGATTTTTTTATTTTTTATTTTTTTAATTTATTATTTTTTTTTTTTCAAAGAAAAAGTTATGTTAAGAGATTTTAAGAGGGAGAATCAAGTTCTTTTTAGAATAATTGTTTTTGATTTTTTAAATTAAAATTAAATTTTATTGCATTATACGAATTAAATATGTAAGGTAATACGGGGACTTAAATACTTTTTTGTACCTACAAAAAATTTATATTAATTTAAAATTCTACATTTTATTATATATTATAAATTATTTTTTTATTCATATATTTTCATGTGAAGATCTCACGATGGAAAAAAATAAATCAAAAAGGAGATAAATATATAAAATTCTTCAACTGATTGAGAAGAATTCAATGGTCTTAAAATAGCGGAAAATTAGTGAATAGTCTCTTTAGAAATACAATTTTAAAATATATCGGTCTGGCAAGAAAAGAGCAATATAAAAAGTTACTTCCTTTTACCGTAAACTAAAGTATAATAAATTGGCCGAGCTTAACACCATGCTCCGGTCCGAAGGAGAAATTGTGTTACAAAATTTAAAAAAATCGGTCTTAGACAACTCAGACAAACTTTTTCGTATATGAGTTCATAATTATTTAGCCCAATGTTTTCCATTTATTAGTTTCCGTAGGTACATTCAATAATTATTGAACATTTCATCGAAATTTATCATAAAAATAACTTCTCCTCGGCGGGGAATCGAACCGGCCGGGCCTCTCTCCGTCCGTATTTAAAGCTATTTTTCTCAGGAACTAGATTTTTCCCAGGAAAACCGCTTATATCTTTAGATTCGTATTCAAATGGACTACATTTTAGACTTTTTTTTTTTTAATTAAAATCGTCAGAACTGTTTTTGAGATTTTTTTTGTCACGTTTTATCATATTTTTTGAAGGGAAGTGCTCCAAATTTTGTATACCTAAAATTCTATTCTCGAATTCGCCTCGGAGTATGATTTTTCTCAACATGTATGTCAAAGTTTAAGCTCCTGGTGACAGACAGAAATTTTTTATAAACCACTTTTTTGGACTCAGGGTTAAATAGTCCTACTATTGGGATACATTTTTTTTTTTTTTTTTTTTTTTTTTTTTTTTTTACAAAATCACGTGTATGACATTAAACATTTCCATACTATTATTAATTTTAATGCTAAGACAAAATTTTGCTACAAAAAAAACAAAAACAATTTAGTTTTATTGCCGTAACAGAAATACCTGAAGCCAAGCGGTGGTGTTTTGTTTCGGAAAATATTATTTTACTTTGGTGCATAATTTAAACTTATTTAATACATTTTCCTTCGTTAGTTGCAAGTTATATTTACTGTCATAACTCCCCCCCCCCCGTTTTAAAATTTAGTCGAGCATGCCTTATTAATATTAAAATTTAAAATTTATAATGCTGCGGTTCATTTATGAGCTCATGTTTCGTTTTCAAAGTGGAACCGCAACAAGTACGGGGCTTGACGCGAGGTTTGAATTACTGCCGCTAGTCGAGTTACTGCCGCTAGTCGAGTTACTGCCGCTAGTTGCGAGTTACTGCCGCTAGTTGCGAGTTACTGCCGCATGAACTGCTCTGGTAAAATCAAGTTTGGCCTAGTTAAACTCGGTTCCCTCGCTCTCGCTATATTTTCTAATTCAACTGCAATCTAATAAATATCGTTTTAAATGTCGGCTTGGAAAATATAAGTGTGGAGTAACCGAGAATCTGTATTTATCGGAATTGTGGTATCAGTAGATCATAATAATAAGTTTTAGTTTATTTTAGTAAATTCAGGTTTTGGATTTTAAGCGTTTTTTTTTACCAATATAAATAATTTTGATGTAAAACAAACTGTATTTTATGTATTCTCCACTATTATCAATCATTTAAATAGTAAATTAACCTGTTTTAAGGTCTCTGTTTACAAAACAGAAAACCCTTATAAATTCTTTAAGTAATTTGTCTTTCTGTCGTAAACGGACCTTATCTCCGAAAGTACTCAACGCAGAAATTTGAAACTTCGCATTTGTTATTGTGTAATAACCCAAACACTGGAAAAATATACTTATTACACTTAACTTATACACACACATACTAACTTACACTTTATTTATACTTATTTTTTGTATTATTATTTAAATTGTACTACATGTTTTTTTCAAGTGGTGGAATAAAGAATATTTATTTATTTATATAGGAAAGCCCTAAAAAAATCATCTTCTTAAAACAGAAAAGAGTTTGGTTCTTTTTTTCTCACAGAATTCATCATGTAGGGGGGGGGGGGGGGGGGGGGTAAATGAAAGATAAAGATTACCTCAATAGAAATATTTATTTGGTTTCGTTTTTTATAGGAATTCTTCTTGCCGTCATATGTCCTTAAAAATTACGATTTAATTTTTTTTTTTTTTTTTCTTGAGAAAGTTTTTTTTGGGTTTTGCCGTACCGATTTTTTTACTTTTCCATATAAAGAGAAAGTATATTAAGATGGTGCGAAAATTCGATTTTGATGGATTTAAGAAAAGTTAAGAAAAAACTATTATTTTCAGTGATTCTACAATTTTAAATAAATTTAAAGTAAACTGGTTATATTTTAACCATTATAAACAATTTAGACGTGTTGAGTATTGTTTTACTTTGAACAGATCATGTGCTGATACAGTGGTATTAAACTCTTCTTACTATTTATTCTGCTTTCAAAAACAAAGATATTATGTTTATAATGACTTGGATGCTTTTATAAGTGGTTCTAATGTATTTTGTTTGAATGAATTGCTATGAATAGTCCAATTTGAGAATTTTTTATTCTGGAGTAGCAAGTCTTTTCAGGATGGTTTAATCTGATGAGGGTTGTTAGGAGTCTGAGTTCTACTTTATTCCGTTTCACTTCCGCAGTATTTCTATTTTGTTTCCGGTGAGTTTAAATTCAAGACGGATTAGCAAAGCCCCCCCCCCCTGGGTGTCAGAGAGAACAAGTCTGTGTGGGTGGCTCAGTTGCTAAATGAATCGTGAGTGATTAGCCGAGGAAAACGTTTCCTGGCCAAGGTAAGGGAAAGCTTCAAGAAGTCCGGGCACGCTTTCCCTCCCCCCCCCCCCCCCCTGATGTGACAATTAGACTCCCCTCCCTCTATCTCCGACTTCAACTTACTTTGCCCCCCCCCCCCTCCTTCAAATAAACCGTCTTACTTTCCTCCAAATTATTTCCGTCTTTTTTCTTTATTTTTCTCTCAAATTATCCATCTATTGACTCGAACGATTAATTTCTTTTTTCGAGAAATTAATCATTTGCAGGCTGGAGGGTTTATTTGGAATAAAAGTCCTTTTTCGAGTGATATATATTTTTTCCTACAGTTGATAACGATAAAGTGGTTTTTATCGCACTCAAAATAGTTCGCAAAACAGCCAGATTCCTGCACTTACTTTACCAGTAGCTACTTCAGTGTTCCAACTTACGAACATAAAGAAATTAAGTCTAAACAAAGATTAAATAATCCAAATTATAATAATAATAGCAATAATTAACTATATAATGATTATTTTTTAACTAACTACATGATTTAAACACTATACATCAAATATAAATAAACAGGTCAAGTGTGTGCTAGTCAGCACATAGCGAGGGTCCGCAGGCAACCCTGTATAGTTTAAGTAGTACCCTATTAATGGTGTTTTTTTAAAATGCTAAAAAGCTTACTTTGAACTATTCTATGGGTCTGATATTCTCAAAACACATAAACAAACTTCTGATAAAGTATTTTTTTATACTACAACCATATAAATACATCGAAAAGACCATAGTTATGGAAATAGTTATTTATGTAACTAGGCAGCAAAATGGAATTTTTCTGACGAATGATTAAGTTAGCCTCCGAGCCGGAGGCGAGGTCAGGCTACGGAAATTAACTGCCGAGGCGAAGCCGAGGCAGGTAATTTATTCGATTGACTGCCGAGGCGAAGCCGAGGCAGGCAAAATCCTATCAATATGAGGCAGAAAGGTTTCCTTTGCTGCCTTGTTGCATACAATATTTTTCCTACTGGCGGCAGAAAAATGTTTCCTATAAATAATATTCATTTTATAATACTTACTTACTTATCAAATATTATTATTGAACTATTCAAATTAAAAAAAAAACAAGCAACAATATAAAATGTTACAATTATAAAAAATGAATTGACAGAAATACAGTAAAAACAAAACAAAATGATGATAATAGACGAGCTGCAGTGTTGTCACTAATTTAATTATTTATGATTATTTTAAGACCTACTATTTTTTTGTAATCTTTTTATTTCTTTTTTATCTTCTTATTCCATTCTATTTTATAAATATAATCTATAATAAGTATTTATAAACCTTTTTTTATAAATTCGAATATTTTTAAGGAAAATTGTTCAAATAGTTTAGGTTAAAGATAATATAAAAGAAATGGTTGTTTGTTTATTTGTAGCGGGGAATGTGGGCGTGGCTTAGCCTGGAAAAATCCTCAGCAAAATACGATTTTGCCGCCTAGGCAGCAAAATCGCATTTTGCTGCGTATTGTAAAGTTTTCTTGAAACCTCAGAGAAATTAAACTTTCATGCCTAAGAACAGTTCAATAATGCGTAATTTTGCTGCCGCTAGTAGGGAAAATGTATTTTGTCAATAAAAAATAAAATAATTTTTTTTTCGAAATTTCCAAAAAGTGGTATCTTTACTTTTGGTCGAAAAATGTTCAAGAATTTTTTCAGATTTTTTTGCACTTCACATAAGCTAGAAAGAGGGAGGGGGGGGGGGGTCACGTTTCACACCCACTTCAAACTTGCCTACGCTTGCCCTATCAAAGTTATAACTAAATAATTATATATTTTTGTAATCAGCTCGACGTACCCTTTTATATGATACCCCTCACGGTGTCGAAAAAAAAATTTAACCCTTAAATTTTTTTACCCTAATTTTTTTTTAAGTCGCTATATTTTTAAAATATGTGGGTAGGTACAAGACACATACATGCCAAATTTCAAAGTGATCGGACAAATGGTGTAGCCGTGAGAGCAGGCGACCGGACGGACAGACAGACACACGCAGGAAAATATAAGGGTCCTTGGTTTTGCCTACAGACCCTAAAAAATGGTATCGGAACAGGTTCAAATCAAATATGAAAACGGCATTAAAATCTTTCATTATTTTTTCTCTGTCAAAGATTTTAAGAGGTATAATACTAATTGTAGTTAACTATAAAGCTTATATTTATTTCTTTGTAAATACGAGGTGCTTAATGTTAAAACGTCTAGTCATCTTATAACCTTTAGGCGGTAAAAATAAGTCAGTTTTAGAGTCACGCAAAAAAAATAAATGATCTAGCATTCTAGCCCGGAACCGAGTCTACAGCTTTCTACTCTTAACTGCTGTATATACTCAGTTATCAGTTATATTTCATCTAAGTATGAACCCAATCAATGTACGAGAGTGTTTGGGTGCAACACAACGGTACAACTGCGTTGTGTAACCAGTAAAGACGCAATGCAACTTGACTTCGATGCAACCTTAAGATACGAACCGGGTCGGGTGTACTTTGTGTACAGAGCATGTTCTTTTTTATGCCTACAAGGAAGAACATATCTCACTTTATGTTCTTTTATTCTTTAACTTTTCCCAAGTATGAGTAGTAGTGGGAACTTACTGCCTCAAGCAAGCTTTTTTTTTAAAAAAAAGGTTTTTGGTTCTCGAATCGAGATTTAACACTTTAGTACCTTCTATTAATGATTTATCTGCAATATACTATATATATATATTAACGCGATTTATTCGGACCGTCTCTATTTTTTCCAGGGCTTACTTCATAATCTCGGTTAAGATACTATTGCTTTTTAAAAGTTTGGCGGCTGAGACTATGGCAAGTACTATGCAGCAGTAAATGAGCAGCAATTTTGTTCTCTGCTCACAGCCCAATGGTAGAACTTTAATAAATATGTATTGAATATTGAGAAAATAGTAGTTGAAATGTAGGAGAAAATAGTTAATCATGATGAGTTAATAGTTAAAGAGGATGATTGTAGTATTGAGGGAACAGGAATGTTCTCTCAGACTCCTCAGGCTAGACTCCATTTAAAATATAATACTCTCACGTATTTGAGTATACAAATAAGTTAACTAGAAGAAGGTTAAAAAGTGAAGTTAATTATTAAATTGTTATGTATGTTATGTACACATATTTATATGATGTAATAACTCTGTACTTTAATAATTAAAATCGTAGTTTTGCTGGATATTTGTAAGCTAACCTGAAAAATATAAGACTCGACAAGTCCGATCAACCTACCTCTACTCTGGCTTATGGTTATCTACCGCTGTATGTGCATGCACCCAGCAATATTACTCATAAAGTGCTGCCGTACTTGTCAAGTGAGGTCGATATCAGAAAGCGAGAAGGATAAAAGCGAGAGGGTCGGGGTGGGGGTGTAGTTAAAAGGTTGCCAGTGTGTATAGGTTATGGGTGCGAGAAGGTTACAGGCCCTTACAGAGGTTTCTCCTACTTCACTCTTATCAGTCCTTAATTGTAAGGTTATGTTATTTGTTATTTTCCAACTGAGTAGTGGGGAGAGGGGTAGGCCTGGAAAGGTCGCCATTATCACGACCAAATGGCGAGGAGGGTCCTGGTAATTCCGCCGTGTTTCATCTCTCCGAAACGTGGCCTTTTGTTAGATCAGGATTGTTTCTGTGGGGGTATCTTGAAACCTGGCCACGAATGTTGGGCGCCAATTGTAGCCGAAAGTCCAGATCAAATTATTATATTGCTTTAGGTGAGGGATAAGGAGATACGAGGGCCTCTGTGTTGAGCCCCCCCCCCCTCCAGCTCGTTTGGGGTCGTTTCGCTCTGAAATATGGATTCGCTGTTAAACGACTTCACCCTCAAGGGAAACCCCATTTTCCATTGAAATTCAAAAGACATTATTACCTTTTCCAATGTTTTAATGTCGAAAACCTTGCTTTATGATTTCACATAATGAAAATATCTCTCGTATAGGAATTAAATTTAGTAGAATAGTAATTCTATTAATTAAATGAATTCTTCATTTCATTTTTTTTTAATACAGTATTATTAAACATATTATAATTTATGAAGGATTAAAACTAGGCATCGCGTGGCTCTATCATTGAAGCGAGCGTATTGCAATGAAATACTGAATATTGAAATTTATTAATCATGATGAATGTCATAGTTGAAGATAAGTGGAAGAGGGTAGTGTGGGGAAGAGTGGGGGTACTCGGTACAAAGCTTTACTTCCTAAACAAACCTATACACTTATACGACTATAACAATCTTCACCACCCGCGGTAGCTTTTAAACAATTATTATAAATGTATCTCGTCACTACGCAAAGAATTTTGCTTGTATCAAGTTGAAATTTTGCATACCTGTTTCAATTGTGCATTAGATAGTGTATATGAAGTTTTATTAAAATCGTTACGTTAGAACGTAAGATATCGGTAAAAAGGTTGTTTTCTCTATTATAAACGTTTAGGTCCGCTTTAATAGTTTTAGCGATCTTTATTAAGTCATAGCGGTGTCGCTGTTGGTTTTAGTAAAAAATGTTATTTGAAAAAAATGTTCGTCTCATCGAATAGATGATGATAGAATCTTTTCCCGTCCTGAAATTCCAATTTAATTTTTGTACCTCTCGTTTACGCGAGCGTTGCGCGCGAACTCTTGGACGGATCACGCTGTCCAACGAACTTAGCCTGAGTATTAGTAAGAGGATCATGTATACCAAATTTCAACTAAATCGGTCAACTTTTACTCAAGTTATCGTCACACGCGTGAACGTTACTGACAGACAGACAGACAGACAGACAGACACGGAGCATATTTCGTTGAATGTAGGAAGCTCGCTACGCTCACTTCAATAAATAGTCTTTCCACTGAATTCATAATTATTTTAAAGTTTATTCGAACAGAAATTGACCGGACCGATGATTGATCGTCCTCATCAGTAAATGAATGATTCTACTTAAACATACTCCCTGTCAAAAGCTATTAAGCAGAATTTACACCTTGTAGCAATGGATAGATGAAATTCGGCTTATGAAGACATGGTTAGAAAAATCATGCCCCGAGGTGAGTTTCTAACTTAGGAGCGCTACCCCACCGATGCTGAAAAACATAAAAAATAAAATTACTTTTCGAAAACAGTTCCGACGATTTTGATTAAAATACAGTCCATTTAACTGGAAATCTAACCGTATTAATTTTCCCGAGAAAATCTTGTTCTGAAGAAAAGAACTTTCAACGAGGACGGGTTCTATTAATAATTAAATGCAACCGGAAAAACTCGACACAATTATAAAGAAAGTTGGTAAGAGCGCCTGTAACGGATATATAGGAGGCCCGTGGTTCAAGTCCCGGTGCTGGAGTCTAATTTTCTCTGTATGTCTCCCGCAGTTAATGATAATTATAATTTTTTAGAGTAAACTTTAATCTTTCCTTAGTATGAATACTACCTAAAACTTAATAATTTCAAGATAAAAAGAACTTTTTATATACTACGTTTTTAAATTTTCTGTTGAATCGTATGTAATGTTGTTAATATAATTGTTATTGTTGTATAATATATAATGTTAGTGAAAAAAAAAAAATAGTTCCGAATTTATTTACTACAAATCTTTGTACAACGGATCTCCCCAACACCAAATCTAAACCGTGCCATCGATATATTTGAAATAATATAATCGATATATTTCCTGTATGTTTATTTCTTATTTATAAAAATCGCAAATTTGAAACCCGCCAAAATGAAGATTGTAAATATGGGACATGGCAAAACAAATAAAATAACTTACGGATTTTTTCCAAACTAACTTTCCGTACAGCAAAATTTGCTGAAAACCAATTAAATTCTGCTGAAAGATGGCTAAAAGTTTTAAAATAATGCATTGTCATCGTGTTCTGAGCTATGCTAAAAGTTTCAAATGTCTAGCAATTCGGGAAGTTAGTTAGAAATCGATTGCTAGATTTGTACTGGACAAACAAACAAACAAACAAGAAAGCAAGTTAATAAAAACGTAAATCACTGGATCAAGTAAATATATTGGCGCACGCGTATTTCACAATATCTAGTACGATTTGTGTCGCACTTTTGTAGTTGTCTCTTAATTTCATCAGGTTTTACTTGAAATGAGGCAGCATATAATTTTAATAATCTGTACTTCTACACAATAAAGACGTAGCATCGTATCTCTGTATTAGGGTTTTATATTTATTTCATATTTTCTACCAAAAAATTAAAATGATCAAAGAAATAACGGCGATTCCAACGATTTATATAATTATCTTCTTTATCTTTTAATTAACTCAATTATCATTTTGAGGAAAGAAAGAAATAAGGATTTTTAGATTTTCTTCAATTCTAATAATTTTTATTTTACGTACGAAATATTTCTTGAGAAAGTTTTTTTTTTCATCATGAGCCGAATATTGGGTACAAGTTTCGATACAAGTTGGCCAATAAGTCCTAAGTATAGTTGAAGGGAAACGGTACTTGGTTTCAAGAGGACTTAGAACGGACTTGAAGAATCGAGGATATATCTCGAGTTATCGTTTATCTAGTGGTTTCTGTTTACTCAGAGATCCGTCTGTCTGTATCAAGTCCCCCCGGCTCGATATCAAGTCCCGTCGCTAAGTTTTCCAGTTGAAGTGGGCCCGGGCCTCGAGTGGCTCATTAGTCGCTCCACTCTGAACCGCTCGAGTGTCTACTCGCCTCGCTACGCCTTGTTTCCGACAACTTCGCTGCCGAGGAAACGCTTTAATATCTTAGAGCTCTTTGTACTCAACCCTCCAAAGTCCCGACCCCCAGGCACTTTATTATTTCCTTGCTACGCCGCCCTTTGCAACCGATCCTAGTTACGCAGATTAACAGTGTAAAACCGTTAATAGGGACTTCTTTTTAGTTTCGTTCATTATATTTTTTCCGTTGTACACTTGTTTTTACTGACTTGACTACGTACTAAAGTTATCATGGTTGGATTGTTTGTACAGCGTTAGTTTTAGCTGCTACAACTTTGTTTTTTTTACCATCTAAGAAGTAACAGACCCTGAATAAAAACCTGTGCATCTTATGAAACAAGATGTGTATTTATATCTCTGCAATCATTAATGAGAAGGAATTCCCCTCAAAATAATTCAATCAGGAATTTCCTTTTTAGGTCTGGTGATTTTTAATACTAAGTTACAAAACTTAATAAAAATGAACATATCATTCATTATAAATCAAATTATAATTATCAACCACCACGGGAGACATACAGAGAAAAACAGACCCCCGCACCGGGACTTGAACCACGGGTCCTCATATTAATCCGTTACAGGTGCTCTTACCAACTGAGCTATACGGGAGAATGATTTTTCTTTGTCGTTACCGATACAAATTCCCCGAATCCATGCTTTCAATCTTTTCTACAAATCTAGTGAGCCAAATATTCACGGCAATAGAACTAGACCGAGAATTAACGCTTATAATTATAAAGTACTCAATTAGTACCTGTACCTAGTATAATCTATTTGAAATTCAAATTTTTAAGATTTTGGTAGTATTCATACTACGGAAAGATTAAATTTTACTTTAAATCTAATTATAATTATCAACAACCACGGGAGACATCAGTTTTTCTCTGTATGTCTCCCGTGGTTGTTGATAATTATAATTTTATTTAAAGTAAAATTTAATCTTTCCCTTGAGGTCGACCAAGAAGTCATGGAAATGTGAGGAGTGCGCTAGTGTCGTCATGTACAGTCAGTTTTTGATATAATAGACCACGGTCAAAAAACACAGTGTTGTTCTTTTGTTATTAATAATTTTATTTTTGATAACTTCTATATTTTTTTAATATTTTATGCAACAGGTAACACTGTACCTGATAAGAAATCTCTAATAATGTACGATAATATCTTTATATTATTATTCATAATAATATTCTTTCAATTTAAATCCATTTTCTTCTTTCATAATCTATTATTTCTGAGTTATTTGGATTTAGGACAGGTGTGACTATAATTCGTATTGTATAAAAACAAACAAAACAGGAAACCTAACAGATTGGAAACCTTCTTGTTGCTGTTATTCGTGAGATTTAACGTAACTGCGCATGTCATACAAACTAGAAATGGGTATTGTCTTAGCACCCGACTGTACTGACTTCGGCACTACTCGGAAGTTCCGATTTTAAACGAAGTTAAGCTTTCCGTTTCTCCCGTGTTCATGACTTCTTGGTCGACCTCTAGTATGAATTCTACCAAAATCTTAAAAATTTGAATATCATTCATATTATTACTCGTCATAGTTATATAGGACATAAATGCGTCCTATTTCATTGCTAATATAACTGGTTTACAATTTCGAATTAATATATCTTTTTCAATATTGTTGCTCACTGTTAAAATATCTGTGACAGTTTTAAGGTCCATATATGCCATATGCTGAACCCGGATCCTTATAATTTTCTGCGTTTGTCTGTCTGTCTGTATTTATGTCTATCTGTTTGTCGTTAACGTAGGTGATCTCCGAAAGTCCCCAACGCAAAAATTTGAAATTTTAAAGTTATGTTATATGTAATAAATAACCTAATCACAGAAAAAATATTGAGAAGCTTGAAAAAATCATCCCTTAAAAACAATTGTTAGAAATTTAATGGGTTGAGATTTTTTAAACGAAAATGCGTTATTAGGGTTGTTTAATGAAGGAGGACAGCATTCGTTTTTGTGCCTTTGCCTCACGTGCATCTTTGCCT
Source organism: Gerris lacustris (assembly GCA_951217055.1). Lineage (NCBI taxonomy): Eukaryota > Metazoa > Arthropoda > Insecta > Hemiptera > Gerridae > Gerris > Gerris lacustris. The sequence continues at coordinate 4,854,340 of OX578283.1, read as the reverse complement.
CACGTGTCCATAAATTGAGTTTTTTCCACTATTTTTTAGTAAATCGACGAAAATATATTATTTCAACGAAATAATTATTTGTCAAAAAACAAAATAACATTGTTTAATGAAGTTTTTTTATACTCCAAATTTAAATATTTTATATTTTTTTTAAATTTAATATCTTTGAGCTAAAGTGGAATATTTTCATTGCTTTTGGACGACAAATAGTGCATTTAAAGGTGTTTGTTTCACTTCGTCATAATAAGCAGACAACTTTCAAACCATTTCAAACAAACTTTGAAATGGTCACCGTATTCAGACAGATTGACCGATTACCGCCTGATTTGTTAAATTGCCTTAGGACCCCTTTGTGTACATTGAAAACATATATTTGGCAATTTTATTTTAATATTTTAATTTATCTCTTATATTAAGGTTACGTATTTTAAATTTAAAAGAAATATTAATAAAGCTCTATCAAATGAAAAACAATTTTGAAGAATATTCGATCTCGACACCATATGTCAAGTATTGTTTTGAATCACTAATAATATTAAAATCTTCTGTACCAAATTTTCATTAGCTTAACACTTGACTATTCTGAGATGTTTGCCTACTGTAGTGAGGTAAATATATAACTTGTATCTAAGCAAGATGCGTCCGTCGGTCTCGTAAACTAAATATCACAGCTGATGGGAGTAGACGCGCTCCATCACTACAATTATTATAGTAAAGAACCGTCCATCACTGTTGTAGACAGGCACTGGGTCCATCATGGCTTGTTGCGTCACGGATAATGATTTTTTAAAGTTTAGTTTCCGCAATAAACGTAGTTTTTATCTAAATGGTGGCAATAAGAATTTTTATTAAACGATCGGATGGTATTATGTTGAGAAAGCACCTTTGTCTGAATTATACAGTATAAGGGAAAAGAGGTTATTGAGACTGCGGTTGCTAAGTTGGATATTTTTGCTGAGGTTTGTAATGTAGAGTAGCGGTACATAGGGTAGAAGTAGTGGGGGAACCCCTCGTAGTCCCCCACCCTAGGGAGCACTAAGCAGAAGATTGCGTTGCTTCCCCCGAATACCGATTATTGTGCATCTATTCCCTTTTTTTCTCTTCCGTATTCTTTTATTTTGGTTGCTTACTTTTTTTCGGAAGTGCCCATGCTGTAAGGTTTCCCTTGATCTGTTGGCATGTGTTGAAATTTTTCCTGCTGACAGCGGTAGTTCTCTTTACTTGTCTGTGAGGTAGAATGCGCTAGTGGCTTGATTCCCTCGCTACTTCGTGTCTTCTTAACGTCGAGTCTCGGTGCCTCGTCACGTGCTCCTGATGTCTTCATCTTTTTGTGGAGCGTGCTTTTTTTGATAATTTTTTTTTATTTCCGCCTTTTCTCTTTCACTTATCTTTTTTACTATTGGATTTTATTTGCTGTCTTTTGCTTGCTCAAGATAAAACCGAATTGAAACCTTGTGGTTTTTTTACAGCACGCACTCAACGCTTCTTTTTATTTTTCTTCTTTCCTCGAACGTAGTTATGAGCGAGCATGGGAATGTAGAAAAAAAAGAACCATCAGGTATATTTAAAAGATTTACATGTTCTCTGCATCCTTGAACTCAACTGAAAGTAGAATATTCTTTATTCCCACCGTAATTTTGTCAAACCTTTTGAAAATAGGAACTATATAATAAAAAAGATTTAAGAAGAAATAATTTCAAGATAAAAAGAACTTTTTATATACTACGTTTTTAAATTTTCTGTTGAATCGTATGTAATTTTGATAATATAATTGTTATTGTTACATAATATATAATGTTAGTGAAAAAAAAAATAAATAAATAGTTCCGAATTTATTTACTTCATTTAAATGACAACCATCCAGAGAGCTGATCATAAACCTATAAAAGGATAAATCTTTGTACAACGGATATCCCCAACACCAAATCTAAACCGTGCCATCGATATATTTGAAATAATATAATCTATATTTCCTGTTTTGCTGTCATTCAATGTTTATCTATCACAAATTTGAGACCCGTCAAAATGAAGATTTCGTAAATATTGGATATGGCAAAACAAATAAATTAACTGGCGGATTTTTTCCGAACTAACTTTCCGCACAGCAAAATTTACTGAAAACTAATTAAATTCTGCTGAAAGATGGCTAAATGTATTAAAATAATGCATTGTCATCGTGTTCTGAGCTATGCTAAAAGTTTCATATGTCTAGCTATTCGGGAAGTTAGTTAGAAATCGATTGATAGATTTGTACCGGACAAACAAACAAACAAACAAACAAACAAGAATGCAAGCTAATAAAAACGTAGTAAAATCACCAGTTCACTGAAGATAGTTTTATGTCATTGAATTATGGTATTGTTTAAATATAATTTGAGATACAATTTTTAAGTTTTTGGTAGTTTTATACTACGGAAAGTTTAAATTTTAATTTAAATCAAATTATAATTATTATTAACTACGGAAAATAGACAATGAAAAATACACTCCAGCGCCGGGATTTGAACCCGGCGCTGGATTGTATTTTTCACTGTCTGTTTCCCGTAGTTAATAATAATTATAATTTGATTTAAATTAAAATATAATTTGAGTTAACTCGAGTGTGTGTGAGTAATTCAATATATAATTTTTCGTTTCTTGTAAGCCATTGTAAGGATTTGAGAGAAAATGTATAAATTAAAATTTAGATTATAAACAAAATACGATTAGAAAAATAAAAATGTTGTTCGACTGTCTGCGCTTGAAAATAGTCTGACAATTGGTATGGCACATAGCTTCCTCGCATCTTATCCACGTACTTTATTGATTTTATGCCTTTACAAGCCATTATCGTCTAATTTTTTCCCCAGTTTTTTTTAATCTGTCAATATTTTTACATAAATTAAAGTATCAAATTAGCAAAAGTTACAGTGTGCAGATAGTTCAAATTAATCTGGGGCTATCTGCGGGTTACTTTAGATAAACTTAAAAAGTTTTATATATATCGGATAAGTACTTTTGAAGCTATATAAGTGTAAATAAATGTATGTTTGTGCGCATGTGGAAGAGAAACAAATGAGCGCATAAGGTTGAAACTTATATGGGACCAACAATGAGCTAATTATGACCTACTATATTAATTTCATTAAAATCGGACGTGTAATTTTTAAGATATGTTGGTTCACAAAATTTGAGCGACCGACCGACATACCGACAAACTGACCGACTGACAGACACGGAAGCAAAAAATTTCACTGATGTCTGAAACGGATTTCTGATTTGGAATTTTTGAAATCGGAGACCTAAGAATTTTTCGTCTTCAAAACGATCACGTAGCTTCCGTTACCTTCGGTATGCTCGGAAGAAAAACTATGCTAACAAACCATATAAATAGGTAGCTGCTTATGTGAAATGGCGTCTATCCGTTTACAAATGGCCAATTTTAAGGCCTAGTCTACATTGGTCGAGAAAATGGTCAAGTGCACTAGCTTGCTTTTTAGCAGAAGGGACGGTCGAGTAAAATGGTGTGCTGTTTTTTGGAAGAGTGACTCTAAAGTCGTTCACACGTACTTGAGATAGTAGCCTTAATAAAGTAAAGTTATTACGTTTAAGAGGTATTCAACGTTAGGACGGACGTGGGGTGGGGGGTCTACTCGCCCTTCGGCGGGCGAGCTACTCTACCACCGCACTCGCCCATTTACTCGACCAACTTTTATCCACTCTCCTCGACCGTTTACTCGCCTTATCGTTCACATTAGGCAAGTAGCTCGGCCGAGTGCTACTCGACCTAGCTACTCGCCCGTTTACTCGACCAATGTAAACCAGGCTTAAGCCTAGTTTACATTGGTCGAGTAAATGGTCGAGTGCACTAGCTTGCTTTTTAGCACAAGGGATGGTCAAGTAAAATGGTGGGCTGTTTTTTGGAAGAGTGACTCTAAAGTCGTTCACACGTACTTGAGATAGTAGCCTTAATAAAGTAAGGTTATTACGTTTTTAGTTCCGAATAATCCCGCAATAATTATATAGAAGAGGTATTCAACGTTAGGACGGACGTGGGGTGGGGGGCCTACTCGCCCTTCGGCGGGCGAGCTACTCTACCACCGCACTCGCCCATTTACTCGACCAACTTTTATCCACTCTCCTCGACCGTTTACTCGCCTTATCGTTCACATTAGGCAAGTAGCTCGGCCGAGTGCTACTCGACCTAGCTACTCGCCCGTTTACTCGACCAATGTAAACCAGGCTTTAAGGATGCTACTGGAAAGATGGCTTAAGTAGCCTGGCGGCAGGAGAAGACAAAGACCTATAAATGTAAAATTTATTGAGTTATGAGAAGATTAGTGGTTTGGGGGGGGGGGGTCTTTAGTGGGCAGTTGTTAGCAACTAGGTGAGGATATAGTGGAGATGGCCCTCCCTAACCCCTGGACAATGTGCATGTGACTCTATGGACCTGACAACTATATCAGTAATTTCACGCATAAACCGATTCCATCAGTTCTTGAACTTGAAGTTTCTCTCTCTCTCTAGGAATCTAACCCACATTATTAGTGCGAAGTGGTTGAAGCCTTTCTGACACACTTTTCCCCAGGGATGATTGTTATTTTGTTAGATTTTACGCATTCAAAACAGTCTTGTCACTATAATTGAGAGAACAAGGTGCTTTATCAACTCACATCGTGAAAAGCTCATTTAAAATTGAATTCTAACAATGTTCTGTACTGATCACCTCCGTAACGACTAGATTTTACTACGTTTTTATTAGCTTGCTTTCTTGTTTGTTTGTTTGTCCAGACATTTGAAACTTTCAGAATAGCTCAGAATACGATGACAATGCATTATTTTAATATTTTTAGACATCTTTCAGCAGATTTTAATTTGTTTTCAGCAAATTTTGCTGTATGGAAAGTTAGTTCGGAAAAAATCAGCAAGTTATATTATTTGTTTTGCCATATCCCATAGTATTTACAATCTTCATTTTGACGGGTTTCAAATGAATGATTTTTTATTAAGGTAGTAAAGTTTGGTTCAGGCCTTCCACTACGGTGGTGTTCTCGGCCTTTTTATTACTGGTCTTATATTACTTTGCTTTGTAAGTTTCATCGCACATTTCCGTTTCCCCAATTTTGAACCACTTCCCGTGATTAAATCTTCCCCAAATTTTGCACATAGAAACAACTATGGTCAAGAATGCAGAAACAAAAAAAAAATGGCGTCAAAGTTATTTGCTTTTTAAGTTTCATCGCACACCTATTACCCCAATTTTGAACCTCTTATCGTCATTCAATCTTCCCCAAATTTTGCACATAGATACAACTAAGGTGAAGAATACAGAAACCAAAAAAAAAATAAAAAAATAAAAAAATGGCGTCAAATTTATTTGCTTTTTAAGTTTCATCACACACCTATTACCCCAATTTTGAACCACTTCCCGTGATTCAATCTTCCCTAAATTTTGCACATAGATACAACTAAGGTAAAGAATACAGAAAAAAAAAAAAAAAAAAAAAAGTTGAAAATAAGACCAGTTTTGAAAAATTGCATTTTTATATTAATTATTTTTATTAAGAGATTAACATTGATTGACAGCAAAAAAGGAAAAGTAAACAAAGAAATAAATTAATTGACGTGTGACAACCAGGTTTGTTTACACTTGTGTCCTAGGTATCTGTTTAATTTTTCTGCATCTGTACTTCTTTACTTGTACACACTTTTCTTCTCTTACTGACCCTACACGGGGGCATATCAATGGCACGATTTAGATTCGGTGTTGGCGAGATCCGTTGTAAAAAGATTTGTCCTTTTATAGGTTTAAGATCAGCTCTCTAGATGGTTTTCATTTATGTGAAATAAATAAATTCGGAACTATATTTTTTCTCTAACAATATATTATAACAATGACAATTATATTATTAACATTACGTATGACATATAATTCGACAGAAATTTTAAAAACGTAGTATATAAAAAGTTTTTTTTATCTTGTAATTATTTTCAACTTTAGTTACAAAAATTGATGCTGTCAAATATGAAAGCTACTTGGCTTGCTAAGTACTAAGAGAGAATGTTTATCCAGGTATGGATAGTGTAAGGTAAGGAACTATGAATACCGTGATTACGTCTTTATTATGTTTCATTGTTTCCATTGTAGCAAAGTTTCTAATTCAGCGTGAAGGCGTGACGTGTTCTCATCCCAGACTACCGTATCTATTGTCCTTCCTTCCATTCTTGATTTTATTTTATTTTTCAATTCTATTCTTTTATCTGTTTTTTTATTTCGATTATTAATTATTTCGGTTGTTGATGTTCAGTCAATTATATTTCCGGTCTTATTGAAATAGATTGAATAAAGAAAAGTAAAAACAGGAAACATGGAATTAGAAATGTATATAAACGTGACGAGCTTAATAGAAAAGATAGAATCTCGAACTAGACGTGTCTTAGAAGTATTATAATTTTATGACGGCCAAAAATATGATAGTTTCTTAATTAAAATACATTCAGTTTGGTGTCTATTATTATTTATTATTTATAATGCTATTTACGTCAGTGTTTTCGACCAGATTCTACGAGGAGATTAAGGAAGCCTGATTAGGTTTAAAATACGTTCCGCTTTAACGTTTGTTTAGTTTAGTTAAAATTGGGTCGTATTAATAACGATTAGTCGTAAGAGGGAAATTAGGGACAAATTGAGGCATTGTGGGGACTTTGTAGAGACATTTCACCATCTCCACACCTTATATTCTAATAGTAATATTCTGAATAATAATTATCGTTATTACCACACAATGTACCAAATATGATGTGAAACTTTTTGACAATATCTTCTACTTGATACAATTTATTATCATAACAGATATTATTTGGTGGAAAACTCATAACATGGTATAATAGCACGTGAGTACGTGTCTCAACGTCTGGCAACCAAGATTATTGTTGATGTTTCAACTTATAGGTGGTTAGCGGGGGTTAGAAGTGGTTAGAGGTGGTTAGCAGTTGTCAGTGGTGGTTAGTTGTGGTTAGAGATGGTTAGTGGTGGTTAGAGGTGGTTAGCGGGGGTTAGAAGTGGTTAGAGGTTGTCTGAGGTTGTTAGTGGAGGTTAGCGGTCCTCAGAGGTAATCAGAGGAGGTTGGCGGTGGTTAGAGGTGGTTAGAAGTTGTCAGTGGTGGTTAGTTGTGGTTAGAGATGGTTAGTGGTGGTTAGAGGTGATCGGCAGTGTTAAGAAGTGGTTAGTTGTGCTTAGAGATGGTTAGTGGTGGTTAGAGGTGATCGGCAGTGTTCAGAAGTGGTTAGTTGTGCTTAGAGATAGTAAGTAATGGTTAGTGGTGGTTAGAGGTGATCGGCAGTGTTCAGAAGTGGTTAGTTGTGCTTAGAGATAGTAAGTAATGGTTAGAGGTGATCGGCAGTGTTCAGAAGTGGTTAGTTGTGCTTAGAGATAGTAAGTAATGGTTAGAGGTGGTTAGAGGTGATCGGCAGTGTTCAGAAGTGGTTAGTTGTGCTTAGAGATAGTAAGTAATGGTTAGTGGTGGTTAGAGGTGATCGGCAGTGTTCAGAAGTGGTTAGTTGTGCTTAGAGATAGTAAGTAATGGTTAGTGGTGGTTAGAGGTGATCGGCAGTGTTCAGAAGTGGTTAGTTGTGCTTAGAGATAGTAAGTAATGGTTAGAGGTGGTTAGCAGTGGGAGGAGGTGATTATCTATAGATATTAGAGGTAGGTTGCCAACTGAACTTGTATATTTATCGTTAGCTGTTGTGATGTATTTGACAATAAAAATTAATGTTTATAAGGTCAGTGGTGTCAGAAATATCGTCACCATTATCAAAAATCATGAATGGGCAAATTCCATATTTTTGGGGAATTAGTGTATCGAAGTTAATTATACTACGTCTCGAAAACGAAGTTGTTCTGGATCCATGTATATGGGAACTTTTTTGTTCAGCGTCAAATTTCCTATAAGATTCTGAAGTATTGCGATTTCGTTCGGGGAAAACTTTTTGCTCTTGTACAAAAATTGGATCATGTCCGAATAGTTTCACCTCTGGTAACATTCAATCCACCATAATTTAAAAACTAGTCCGTAGATTTTACAATTCTATTATACCATTCGAAAGCTTATGACAAGCAAACATTTTTCGTAAATTCGCCACATTTCTAACATCCCTCAATTAAGAGAGGAAAGCTCTGAAATTTCGTGGTCAAATTTTAAAATAGACTGCCAATTGGTGTGGCACTTAGCTTCCACGCATCCTATCCACGTACTTTATTGATTTTATGCTTTTACAAGTCATTATTGTCAAATTGGTTTAATTGTTTCCCCCGTTATTTTTTAATTTGTCAACATTGTTTAGATTTTTTACTCGAATTAAAGTATAAATTTAGCAAAAGTTAAAGAGCATATACGGTTCAAATTACATTAGATAACTATAAAAGTTTCATTCAAATCAGATAAGTACTTTTGAAGCTATAGGTGTAAATAAATGTATGTTTGTGCGCATGTGGAAGAGAAACAAATAGGAGCAGAAGGTTGAAACTTATATGGGACCAACAATAGGCTAATTATGACCAACCATCCAAACTTCATTAAAATTGAACGTGTAGTTTTTAAGATATGTAGATCACAAAAATGTAACGACAGGCCGACCAACAGACCGACAGACAGACACGGAACCAAAAATGTTCCCTGATGTCTGAAACGGATTTCTTTCGTGGAATTTTTGAAATCGGAGACCTAAAAATATTAGGAATAGCTTCCGTTACCTTCGGTAAGCTCGGAAGCAAAATAAATTTTTTTTAAATGTAACAGGACTTAAAAGATGCTTAGCATCTGATAATTTGAAAATCAATGAGTGATCTCTATCCCATTTAATTTTTGAGATATTATTCAATGTTCGGAAATTTTCGTGAACAACTCTCAAAAAATAAATAAATCGATATCTGGAGAACTACTGATAAATGGGCATATGCTTACTCGACATTTTTTGTTGCATTTGACCCATAGAATCCCCCAGTTTCGTTATTACATTTTATCGCGGTTTACCCTTTATATAATAGATTTAAAACAAATTTGTCCTACCCATTTTTACCTCCTCAAATACTGCGACTACGAAAAAGAAAATGTATAATTTGTCAAATTTATAGTCTATAAGCAAATTTATAGATAGAATTGGAATAAAAAATTTTCATATATATATTTCAAAAGAAGATGGTCGGTCAAAAGAAGAAGTGGATTTTATTTGCACTTGTGTTCAACCAGCATTGAATATGGACCGGCAAAGCTATTCATTATTTAGATCTATGGGAAGAACATAATATGAACGGTTTGGAAAAAGTATGAAGGGAAAAGCCGGGAAAGCTCTAAATAACACTGTGAATAACCGAGTTAATAACGAGCCTGATATTTATAGATATGGACGGAGTTGCTCGTGTGACAGCCTGCCGTAATGGCACCAAGTTTCTCTCGTAGTTCTAGTTGCTCGAAGTTGCTCGTACAACATGCCAACATACTGTAAACACCTGACGATAATTACACTCGCTGTGACTCCAAGTTCAGCCGCCTTACTAACAGTCTCGTGATGAACCAATTAAACCAACAAACATTAATTATCAAGAGATAAAGAAAATCTATTAAAACGTAAGTAGCTTCATTCGTAACGCTGATTTCATTTGATAATTTTGAACAAATGCGTTATACTTAACACTGTCCACTACACACCAAGGTTAAGCAAACGTCTTTATCCACTTTGAAGTGAAAGCATAGAGGAGTATTTGGCATAATGTTTGAACACTTGAACATAACATGTGGCGTCGTTGGACTAATGTCGTTCTAAAAGAACTATATAATCCGAAAACTGGGTGTGCGGTGGGAGAAGGCTCGGAGATTAGGCTGGAAAACTCGGTCAGGGTGTTCACTCATCTCTAGGTGGAGTAAAAGTACTTACCCAGGTTCATTTCCAAGTTACCTTCCAACAAGCTGTACAATCTATCTATTAACCGCGATGGCACAATAAGAACAAATTGGACTTTTTGGAACGAAGTTCCTTATGGTATGTTACAGCGTTTGGAGCCCGGGAGTGAATCCGAAAAAAACCACCATCACAAAACACACCGTCAAAAAATCGACAATGACGATAACTCGAGTAAAAGGTGACTGATTTAGTCGAAATTTGGTACACATTTCAAACTCAGAAGAGGGTATTTATTTGGAATAAAATTCCTTTTTAAAAATAACAAAAAGAGTGTGAACATAGGTATTTTTTGATGTAATAAAAATACCACTATACCTCTCTACAATTTGGTACACATGTTCATTTTACCAATGCCAAGGACGAGTTCGTTGGGCAACGTTATCCGCCCAAGCGTTTCCGCGCAACGCTCGCGAAAACGTAAGCTTCTAATGTAAAATTGGAGATTTAGGATGGGAAAAATGTCTAACTTCATCTATTCAATGACACAAACAATTTTTTTTTTATTGAAACCTGCTCCGACACAGCTATGAAGTGTTAAAGATCGCTAAAACTGTTAAAGCGGACCTAAACGTTTAAAATAGAGAAAACGTTTTTATCGATATCTTACGTTCTTACGTAACGATTTTAATAAAACTTTATATACATCGTCCAAAGCACAATTGAAACAGGCTTGTATAAAATTTCAACTTGATATAGGCAGAAGTTTTTGTGTAGTGAAGGGATACATTTTATAATAGTTGAAATGAAATTGTCGGAACATGTAAGTTAAGGAATATGTAGAAAGGCACACTTCTCCGGCACTACACGGCTCTCTATTACAATCATATTGTTTAAATATCAACTCATCATGATTAACTATCTAATATTTAATGCATTAAGCTTGCTTCAATGATAGAGCCACGCGATGCCCAGTAATATCTAGATTGATGGATACTATTGACTTGTTAGGGCCGCTTATATCAGATATTACTGTTATAATATTTCGGTGGGTTTAAATAACCATGTTTTCTTGGCTTCTAACCCTTGTAGTGTGAAAGGAACGTTTCCCCTTAGGAACCCCCTTGTTAGCGAGTATGTAAATCACAGGCAGCGAGTTTTAAAAATCGCTCCGGTGTAGATTTACGGCTGATCGGACTCAGTCATATTTCCACGCGGCGATATTACTGAATATAAGGAGTATGTTGCGTGTAACACATGGGCCTTCCTCATCAGCGATCCCGTATTGTAGCCACGCAAAACCCGTATTTCAACATTGATTTCAAACAAACGAAAATAAGGAAAACCCGCATTCCCTGTTTGAACATGCGATTCCGACGTCTCCCAGGAAAAGTCATATTAAACTTTTCTCTGCCCACCCCTTGTTTATTCTATTTTCTAGCCTTCGTGGAAAACTCCATCTAGAATCTAGTTATTGAATATGAAAACACGGCACGCACAGATTTCTCCTATTAAACGAATAATATGAAAGGGTAAAAAATAATATGAAATGTAATTATTAATCCGTCTTAAAATATATTAGATTATTTGCCCTCCACATGGTTTCCTTGCGTGGTGTACAAGAAAACTGTAAATAAATTCATTTTGCTTCACCATATTAAAAAAATACGTTGGGTGTCGCGGGACCCACGTTTCATTAAATATTAATTAGAAAATCACACTGCTAAGTATACTTGATGCTAACTACTTATACATGACTGAGTTACGAAAGAGAACATCTAAAAAGTAACTATCTAGTCTTGCAGTAAATATGTATTGAATATTGGGAAAAAAGTTATTCATGATGACTTTATAGTTAAAGAGGATGGACGTAGTAGAGTGGGAACAGGATTTTTATTTAACGCCCTGGCCTACTCAATTTAAAATCTTATATAGGTAATATATCACTTCACTATACAACATTTTCTGCTTAAAATTTAAAATTCAAGTTACATGTTAAAATTTTACATTAATATCGTAAGTTTTATTAATATCGTTACGTTAGAACGTAAGATATCGGTAAAAACGTTGTTTTCTCTATTTTAAAGGTTTTGGTCCGCTGTAATAAATTTAACGATCTTTAACACTTCATAGTGGTGTCTGTGTTGGTTTTACTAAAAAAAATGTATTTAAAAAAAGTCGTTTGTCTTATTTAATAGATGAAGTTAGAATTTTTCCCCTGCTTAAAATTCCAATTATACATTTGAGGCTTACGTTTACGCAAGCGTTGCGCGCGAACGCTTTGGCGGATAACGTTGTCCAACGAAATCGTCCTGAGCATTGGTAAAATGAACATGTGTACAGTGGCGGATTAAGGGTGCCATCTAGGGGGTGGCGATCTGACCCTCCAAGGGGTTTCGGGAGTATGGAACGCCTTAAGGAAAGGAGGGGGGGAGTTCTCAGGATTCCCCCCCCCCCTCCCTGACTGCAGTACAATATCTTAACCGTAAGTCATAGGTGTCGTTAGCATTTAATTATTGTATGTTGCATATAGCGGGGGGTCCTCCCCCGGAAAAATTTGAAAATATGTCCTCTCAAAACAGCGCTTAAATGCATTTCTGAGGTAAAATTTGATTTTAATACTTACTCACAAAAGGGTCATTTTTGGCTCGATTAAGTATATGGTTTATTTTCTTGGAAAACAAGTATGAACATGAACACAAGTACATTTTACAATATAATACAAACTTAAAAGTATAGTTATTGTAACACAATAAAAGTTGTGCACCTAATCATTCCCTTTGTCTAAAATACCTAAAAAAATGTTCGTTCTTGAGAACGAAAATTTATCACAGTTTGTTACCTTCGGTAAGCTCGGAAGCTAAAGGGGGATTTTTAATATTTTCGTTTTATATATCTACGAGCCGTTAAGCCAATGACAACAGACCTAATTTTATATTTAGAAAAAAGTAGTTAAATTAAGTAAATTAATTTAGATAAGTTATTATATCTATTTGAAGACCATCGAATCAAAGCAAATACTCGTACTTATTTTTATTGGAATAAATGCGGTTGATTCAGATTGGCAATAACAAACATTTTGCTAAAACTACGCATCTATAAATTATTTTATAAAATAAATTATCAGAATATGTGGATTTGTTTAAACGAATTAATCTATTATCGGCGTCTCTATTGAAAACTAGGATATTTTGGCGTCCCGAAAAGTGTTTTTGGGAGACAAGTTCGGGATTTAAAGTCCAAAACCGGGACAACTCCGGGACGCCTGGCGTCGTCAGAAGTATATTATTGGGGGGGGGGGGGGGGGGGGGGAGGATATATTGTGGGGCCGGGGGTCCTCCCTCGGAAAATTTTGAAAATATTACCTCTCAAAACAGCGCTTTTATGCATTTCTGAAATGAAATTTGGTAGTCGTTGGAAAAAAGTATAATCAAGGGGGGGGGGGGGGTCGCCCCCCCCGCCCCCCCCCCCTTTAATCCGCCACTGCATGTGTACCAAATTTCAACTAAATCGGTCATCATTTACTCAAGTTATCGTCATCGGTGGATTTCGTGTGGTTTTTTGGGAATTCACTCCCAGGCTCTAGACGCTGTAACGTGCCATAAGCCACTTTGTTCCTATACTATTTGTATGTTAATAAAATTATATTCTGTAATATTCCATTATATATATTTGTTAAAAATAAAATTTTCAATTTTTCTAAAGAAAGAAAATGTTGTTATCTACATGTATAACTATATAACATAAATTAATAAATGTATTATGAAAACTATTTGCGGGTTTATATTTATTAGTAAGTACAAGGTAAAATTGTATGGGGAGGGACTTCGACTCATAATGAAGGTGCTCTAGGATTTTCCAAGAATTTTCTATGGTGACAAAGCAGAGGGAAATATAAATAGAAAACGCGGTTTAATAGTAAATTTTGCAGCAATACACTCTGTTGATTTCTAACCGGTTTCCCATTTACTTTTAATAATGGAAAAGCTTCAGTACCGTTCTAGTTTTTCTCTCGGTGCTGGAAAATTCTATTCAAACCTTTTTAGACTTCAATACGACGTTTTTTTTATTTATGAAGTTAAAATTTCTCATTTAATCTTTGTTCGATGTTTAAATACAGTTTTGACTGTGTAGTTTCCGTTTAAATTTTCCTCGACAGTGAAATATTTTATCAATTTTCCTTTAGATATTGTGTTTGACGAAGTTATTGTTTATATTACGTTGGTTTATTACTTTACGTTTGTTTCACATTGAGTTTGTCGTTTAAATAGTTTCTATCCATTAATATTTAAATTTTATTTGCACAAAATTCTGTTCTGAATTTATAAGCGACATTTTATTTTTCTTAACAAATTTGTTTTTATGAAATAAAAAAAAAACGTAAACAATATTGACTTTAAGAAGTATTGCTTTATTTGAAAACTTAGTTTTGACAATTCAATAAAAAACATCACTTTACTTATTGGTACATTTACTATAACATGTTTCTGCTTTGTTTGACGATTATTAATTTTAGAGTGATTCTTTAACTACTATTGTGAAAGGTTACTCAATTAGTAGATTGTTCTTTCTCAACAAAAAAAAAACAAAAACGAAAATTTAATTTTTTTAATAATGTTCAAGGCCTGAAGATGCCCAGGTATGGGCGAAATATAGCAAAGTTTATTTTGTAAATGAAAATATTTTTATCTACCATTGATACGAAATATAAACATTATATCTTTGTTTAGATGAGTAGAAAGTGATTATTTACGTACTTGTATTCATTGCGCATGCCCGTCTCATAGATCTGAATAATTCCTCTTCTTCTCACTAGTGCGGTAAAGAAGAGGAATTCTTCAGCTTTACGCACGATTAGTGAGTTTGTTTACATTTAACAAAACTAATTTGGTGTTCTTTTATTAAAGTAACTGTTTATATCGAGTTTTAGTGAAAAACAATGAGTGAATCAAGTGACTTTGACGAAAATGTGGAGAATAATAATCCTCCAGAAATAATTAATTCGGCAAAAAATACAACTAATGAATTAATGCCATCTTTATCAAGAGAGAGATACGAACTTAAATACAGCAAGTTTATTTGTTTCTGTATTTATTATTTAAATCTAACAATCGTAGATAAAGTACGGTACGCAACTCGTGGGAAAACGGCATTTTGCATTGCTCGTGTGGTTTTACTACCCTCGCTGTCGCTCGGGTGCAAACTCCACACTCGCATGCAAAATGCTACTTTCCACACTCGACGCGTAATGTACTATTATTTTTATTTTCAACCTTTTTCATCCCTGAAGACTCAAAGGATAAGAATATAAAATATTAATTTGAGGTTTCTGTACGAAGTACGAAAAGAAACCTTATATAACGGCTCTGTCTGTCTGTCTGTCCGTTGGCGTGTTTCAATTCATAAACTACTATAGCTAGGAACATGAAATTCGGCACTCAGGTGCATCTCGGCATCCGTGACAACTTTACACTTTTTATAGCTTTCACACTTAATATTTTCAAGATATGGTTCTTGTGACAAGTTTTTAGTGACCATGACATGTTATGTATAAATTTAAAGGGCTTGAAGTGTAGAAAAAGAATATGCAACTATTAAAATTTTACACTTAACCCTCGGGTGCGCGTGGTCTAATACAGACACGAGGAGGCGCGGACCCCTGATAGGACTAATAATATAATAATAGGTAAAAATAAATATAAACTTGAAATTATTTTAGCAAAATATTATAAAACATATTTAAATTGGTTTTATTGTTTTATTCTTTTCTAAATTTATATAAAAACCGTTGTTTAGTATTATAGTTTATAAGCACAAAATTAGTCAGTCTCAATTATAATTTTCAAATTAATAATTTTTTCTGTATATTTTTTTTTATTTAAATTCAGGTACCATATTAATTTATTTTGTATTATATGTATAAATTTCACTAAAATTAGCGTAATACTAAAATTTAAGTGAAAGTGGCGCGTGTCTCCTGTCAGGACAATATGGGCACAGAATTGAAGTATAATCACGTACGATGTCAAACAGTGACTGATTCTCTAAATAAAAGCAAGAAATGTAGCTAGAAAAATCCCTAGCTTCCAATCGTACCCACATCTATCTCAATTTCACAGTTATATCTCAAATTTAGGCCTCACAGGACCGCGCGTTCCCGAGGGCTGATAATTTTAACTTCATCGTACAGAAACCGGCGATTATTGCCTCAAGTACTTTCGTGACGCGCGCCTTACTTGTTTTTTAGTTATAAGTTTCTATAAATGATTGTTATTTGTTTAATGGTTTACTTATTGGATGTGTATTGATTGTTTGTTGCAGGTGGGTTATTCTACGGACCAGTCAAGTCTTAGATTCGTAAGAAATTATTATTAACTGGAATTTTAATGTTCTAATTTATATATAGGAGCCGTTAAGCCCGTTCATACGGGCTTAATTTTATATTTAGAAAAAAAGTAAAGTTAAGTAAATTAAAAACTAAGGCGAAGGTATTGGTTGGAATAAAAGTCCTGTTGTTAAAGAACTTTTAAAAAAAAATTTTTTTGTTGATTTTCTTTTCTTTTTTTTTGATTTTTTATTCTTTTTGTAATTTTTTATATATTTTTTCAATTTTTGTTCTTCAACAACAGGACTTTTATTCCAACCAATACCTTCGCCTTAGTTTGAAATTCTAAACAAGTCCACTATACATCTCTACAATTGAATTAAGTAAATTAATTTAGATATCTTTTTCAAGACCAACAAATCAAAACGAATACTTATTTTCATCGGAATAAATTTAGTTGCCTTAGATTAGCAATATTAAATCATTTAGAGGTGCGTCGTCGTCGGGACACTACTCGATTATTTTAATTATATACCTATATTGGTTTATATAAAATAACTACATCATAGAATTTACTTACGAATAACAATGCATTTCTGGTCATTACAATTACCATATAACCGCTTACCTAATGCCCACATAATTGCTTACTAAATTAGTTTTTTTAACTTGTCTGCCAAATTTGATTGAAATCGGTCATGTTGTTTAGGTTTTACTTGTCTTTAAAGACGACAGACTACAGGCAGTTTTACACTTTTATGGACTCAGGGAAACTTAAAACATGTTAATATAGTCCAGGAGATAGCGGTCAGAAAAGTGTCTGACTAACATCAAGCTGGAATTTTGTGTATAAGTAAATATTTTGGTGCCTTTTAAGAATTTTTGGTCGGCTAAGTTCTGCGGGACATAGCTTGAAAAAAAAAAAAATAGGCAACAAACAAAACAATAGGCTTTTGAAAAAAACAAACCCATGGAGAGCGGCCATGTCCCACCAATTATGGTGGACAGTGTGATTTCCATGATCCTTAGTACAAAATTAGTTAGTAGACCAAAATTCAAGTTGATGTTAGTTTGTCCCTTGATAGGGGAACACTTTGATTTGGAGTAATATTTGAATAATTAACCTTTCAAGCGAGAAAATGACATCATCTTGATTTTTGGTCAACTCACTAATTTTGTATTTAGGATCATTAAAATCACATTGTCCACCATTACTGTCGGGACATGGCTGCTCTCCACCGGTTTGTTTTTTTCAAATGTCTATTGCCAAGCTATGTCCCGCAGACCAACTTAGCCGACCACAAATTCTTAAAAGGCACCTAAACAATGACTTTATACACAAATTTCTAGCTTGATGTTAGGCAGACACTTTTCTGCCCGCTATCTCCTTGACTAATACATTAAAATCTCAACATTTAATTTCTGCGCTATCACAATACTTTTCTTCTCTTATACTACTTATATGAGAAAGTCAAACGTCTTTTAAAATAATGAATTATTTAGTTTAAAGAGTTTGTAGAAGTTTGTCTTGCTTCTAACATAAACTATATTAATTAAATAAGGTAACGACACCGGAGATTAAGTAGAAAAGTAGAACGCAATAAATGTAATGTGTCAAGAAAATACAATGACAGAAGAAGGTAAACAATAACAATCATGGAGATCAAAACATTTCTAGAGGCGACCTGTAGTCTGTCTCTAGAAGTTATTTAATATGTATTGAAGTAATAGAATTGTTTATTAAAATAGTGAGTAGTGTTAAATTGTTTTAATACATGAGGATAACTAATCAACATTAGGGTTAACTCGACGACTACACAACGCCTCCCTCGCAAGAGATGCGACACATACATGTCTGCTAGAATATAAAGCCCTTGGTATGGGCTGTCTTACTGCCAGCCCGGCCCTCGTTTCCCAGCCCTGAGATACGACTCCACGCACCATTAAACGCATTAAAACCTACAGTTAGTACGTATTGCGTCCGACCCGGCTTATATTAGCAGTGTAGGGTCCTTCACTACAGTGTAATATACAGGACAAGAGAAGAGATATACTGGCACCAGTCTACTGACCTGCTAGCAGCTATATACTGCAAGTGAAATACTATCCACTCTTCTACCGTCCCTCTCCAGCCACCTATATACTTCAAAATTAAAATAATTCTCTGCCTAATAGTGTGGCACATTGCTTCCTCTCGTCTTGTTTATTGGACAAGTGTTCACATGAATTTTGGATGTTTCGATTCCATGTGGAGTCACATTTATTTTTATTTTAAATCAAATTATAATTATTATTAACACTGGGAGACAGACAGAGAAAAATAGACTCCAGCGCCAGGACTTGAACCACGGGCCTCTATATTTCCAGTGAAGCGCTCTTTCCAACTAAGCTAAACTCGTAGTAATATTGAAAGCTTGGATTCGGGACTAGTTATCGGTTACGGCAGAGAAAAATCATTCTCCTGCGTAGCTTAGTTGGAAAGAACGCTACACTGGAAATGTAGAGGCCCGTGGTTCAAGTCCTGGCGCTGGAGTCTATTTTTCTCTGTCCGTCTCCCATGTTAATAATGATTATAATTTGATTTAAATTAAAATTTAAACTTTCCGTAGCATGAATACTACCAAAAACTTAAAATTGAATTTATTTTTTAAGTAATATCCCCCCAGACTTTCTCTGAGTACTTCGCTTCAGTCTTCCCATCAACACCGACGATCTCCTCATCTCCATCATTTCTTCACTCAGATATTTTTAATATGCCTTCCTTGTGTTCACCGCAGTCAACAGTTGTAAGTGATGACGGATCATCCCTGAAACCTTTTCCAATTCATATTTCATCCATTCCTACCTCCTCTGTCCTAGAAGCTATACTTTCACTCAAATCAAATAACTCTTCCGGTTCTGACTTTATCCCAAATTTTATCGTTAAAAAATTTGCACCAATATTTGCTCCTGTTCTTTCGTCTATCTTTAGTCGCTGTCTTGCCTCTTCAACTTTTCCACCCATATGGAATAAAGCCCTAATCATACCGATTTTTAAATCTGGGGACTCTAAGTTAGTTTCTAACTACAGACCAATCTCCATATGCAACGTCTTCTCCAAGATTTTTGAACGTACTCTTCACTCATTTCTTAGCCCCCTTGTATATCCAATGTTACATCCCAATCAACATGGCTTTGTCCCTAAAAAATCCACTACTACTAATCTGGTTTCCCTTTTCTCCTATCTTGCTTCTCGCGTCTCTAAAGGTTCTCAGGTAGATTGTATCTATTTCGACCTTAAGAAGGCATTCGACCTCGTTAACCATGATATTCTCCTTAAAAAACTTCAGTCCATTGGTTTTTCTCCCCAGTTGTTATCATTTTTCCATAGCTACCTTTCCACCAGAACATGCCAAGTAAAGATAAATAATAGATTGTCATCCGCCTACATCACCACCTCTGGAGTCCACCAAGGCTCTATCCTTGGACCTCTTCTCTTTCTCATCTTCATAAATGATCTTTGTTCTGTTATTAAATGTCCCTTCCTTCTATTTGCTGATGATTTAAAAATATATTTAGACGTCTCCAACGATTCATCCTGCTCTTTCTTACAAACTAATATTAATAACATCTTGTTGTGGTGCAATACGAATAAAATGAGTATTAATGCTGATAAATCAGTAGTTATCAGTTTCAGTCGTCGTCGCTGTCCAATGCACTTCGACTACTTCGTTAATGGCTCTCCGCTTAAACGTGTTTCTTCAGTCTCTGATCTAGGAGTTCTATTGGATTCTAAGCTCAAATTCAACGAGTACGTCGACTCAATAGTTGCAAAAGCTTCCCGTCGCCTGGGTTTAATTCGCCGTGTTTGTCATGGCTTATCAATAAAGTGCTTCCTTCGTCTTTATATTGCCCTTGTAAGACCGCTTCTCGAATATGCTGTCCCAGTGTGGAATAACCTTTTTCAAGTTCGCTCTGATCAGATCGAAAGAATTCAGCGTTTATTTGTCAGGATTTGCTATCTTCGATTCTTCTATAATAGGATTTACTATTCTTACGAATCTCTTTCTAACGCCCTGGGTCTTTACACCTTATACGATAGAAGAAGGGCTTTTGAAATTTTGTATCTATCCAAGGCTCTAATAGGTGACTACTGCTGTCACGAGGTTAAGTCTCATGTTATTGTCCTTCCTTTAGGAAAACGTGCCAGCAGATTTGCTTACATTAAGGAGTTATCCAATATCAGCCCTCTTGTCCGCTCTGTCTATCAAATTAATAATTTATTCCACTGCAATAATAACATTTCCATTACCACTCTGTCCAACCTTAAATCAATCCTAGTTCTCATGTGTTCCTTCAATTGACAGTCATCATATTTTTTCTCATGATACTTAATCTTTGATTTTTTTACTCTTAACTTCAAACAACTTCTCTATAGCGCTTAACTTGTAGCTTTCTTAAAAAGCTGTTTAAGGCTATTAAAAAATTATAAAAAAAAAAAAAAAAAAAAAAAAAAAAAAAAAAAAAAAATATTAGGTAATATGAGGTCCCCTGAGTCCAAAAATGTGGTTTTTTAAAACTGTCTGTCTGTGCAGACGCATGAAGCCCAAACTAATGGGCCGATATTGACAAAATTTGGTATACATGTTTGAAAAAACACACCCCTAAATAAATTGAGGAATGAATTTTAGCTCAGAATTTAGGGGTGCAACCCCCCAAAAACTCTGAAAAAAACGAGGGAAAAATTACTTTTTCTCGAAAACTCCGTTGATTTTGATTAAAAAATTCTAAAATTTAGTCCATTTACATAAAAATCTAACGGTATAAGTCATTTTCTCGGGAAAAATCTAGTTCCTGAGAAAATAGCTTTAAACGCGGACGGAGAGAGGCAGGGTTCGATTCCCCGTCGTGGAGAAGTTATTTTTATAAAAAATGTTGATGCAATGTTCACTAATAATTAAATTTACCTATACAAAAAACACGAAAACTAATAAATGGAAAATACTGTGCTAAGTAATTATGAACTCATATAAGAGAAAGTGTGTCTGAGTTGTTTCTGACCGATTTTTTTTTTAAATTAAACTTATATCATTTATATCTTTAGGTACAGGTAATATTATATAAATATACAATATTTAATATTTAGGGTGAATTTTACTTTTCCTTTTTTACAATACTTTCTCATATAAAGAGAAAGTATTGTGATTTTGATGGATTTACACGTTTTATGTTCCCCTGAGTCCAAAAAAATGTCTGTCTGTCTGTGCAGACGCCTGGAGCCTAAAACACTGGGCCGATATTGACGAAATTTGGCATACATGTTCAAAAAATCATACCCCGAGGCGAAATCGAGAAATTAATTTTAGCTCCAAATTTAGGGGCGCTACCCCCAAAAACTCTAAAAAAAAACCTGAAAAAAGAAATATTTCTCGAAAATGGTTCCGACGATTTTGATTAAAAAATTCTATACTGTAGTCCATTTAAATACGAATCTAACTATATAAGCCGTTTTCCCGGGAAAAATCTAGTTCCTGAGAAAAAAAGCTTAAAACCTGGACGGAGAGAGCTGGTTCGATTCCCCGCCCAGGAGATGTTATTTTTATGGTAAATTTTCAATAATAATTAAATGTACTTACGAAAACTAATAAATGGAAAACACTGGGCCAAATAATTATGACCTAGTATATGAGAAAGTTTGTCTGAGTTGTCTCGGACCGATTTTTTATTATTATTATTATTTTATCTGAAAAAAGATAATAAAAAATGACGCTATAAATATTTAAACGTTACCTTTAATCGGAAAAAATAAATATGGTAAAGCAAGGGGTTAAAAAACACGGTAGGATCGAGGTGCTCGGCTCCGGCCTCTTAATATATTCAAATTAAATCTCTTCCAGATATCAGCTTGTGATAAAACAAAGCAAATTAAAAAACAAAATCTCTATAAGGAGAAAGGAAGAAGCTACGTGTTGTTATTAACTAGATGAAGATCTGTCGTTCTTCTAGTCGAGATCTGGTGCTAAGTCCAAGCTAGAGCGAATGCCCCGAGTCCAGTCATTAGGTAAGTTAGTGTGGGCTGAGTCTATGCTTGATGCTTCATGCTCAGAACTTAACTCAGGGGCTTAACTCCCTCGTCTGCATTAGCATAATTCATAACTGCCTTCTTCTTTATCTCCGTCCACTTTATCCTTTATTTTTTTCTTCTTTTTTTATTAAAGAGCTCCTTCCTGTTCCACTTCATTTTCTTTTTCCTGTAACAATTTTTACTTTTCCTCACCTGTGGTAGGAAAAGTATTGTTTTCACCCATTTTTTTTCCTAGATTTCAACTGAATTATCCGTTTTGGGTGTTTTTAAGACCTCCCGAGTGGTTTTCAGCTTGACGTCTGTATGTGTGTTATTATCGTAGGGAATTTAACATAAAAAGTCGAATCTTACCAGAAAAATCAGTCCTTACTTCTAGTTCTGCCGCCTGGAAAATCACAACATTTTCCGCTATCTTGCACCCACTTTGCTGAGTCAGCAAAAAATTTAAAAAATTGTACAAAATCGGCACGATGTACCTCTCTGTAGGACAAACAAATGAACCAAATTTAATTTTGATATATACCGCCAAAATTCAAATAATTTAATAAATGAAATAAAATAAATAAAAATAATGTATATAAAATGTATCAGGCCGCATTGCACCCAACATTGAACTTCGAACCCACTTTGTTTTCAAATTGTTTTAAAACTGTTTTCGAAGGTGAAAATATAATTATTATTGTTATTGTTAATTGGAGATGTATAAGAGAGATTGAAGTACCTAAGTTGTGATGATAAGTTAATTTCTGATAAGTCAATTGTTGGGCTAAGTTGGTTTGTGGATAAGATGAGACTAGTGAAAGTTGTAGAGGACGCCAGATGGTTGGACTTGGAATGGAATCAAGTCCCCTCTACCGAACTTGATTGTTCCATGTTAACTCGTACTTAACCATTACACGTTCATCCAAGTCTCGTTAGACTTTATAACTTAGTTTAGATTCAATATTTTATTTGAACTGTTTATGTTTATTTGATGTAGACTAAGCACGATATATTGTTAATAACGTGAGCTGCTGGGGAGTCGACGCTATAAACTACATTATAGAACAAGTCCTTCTCGTGAGCTTTCCGTCTCTCTTTTAAACACTTTATTTCCTATTACTTCACCCTTCGTCTCTAACGGCACCAATATTCATTTATAGGAACCATTCAAAAACCGTGGAGGGGTATGATGCAGACGGACAGAATAAAATTATTTTTAACCTAAAAAAAGTAATCATTGACAAGCAGTCAATAATACCATGTTATGGAAATTACTATAATTGTGTTTAGAATACCTGGTTACTTTTACCATCTGAGTTTACCGTAGAAAACATGACATATGGTTGCATGATTAGTCTGAAAACCTATTATTGTTTATGTCTCCAAAATTATAAATTTTAAGTAAAAAAATCTGTTTTTAGACACTAAGGCACATTTTTGGTCTCGACTCTGTCGTTTAATATTTTTACCATCCAACCACCAACCTATCTTAAAAACTCATCTGATTTTAATGAATTGTGGACGGTAGGTGATTAAAGGCGGTAAAGCAACAAAAAATAATTAAATACAACTACATTTCAACTAGAAATACAAGTTAAATGAATACATTTATGAAACTATTAGAAACAACTTAATCAATGAAATTAGCAATAAAATATATTATTATATTGTTGCGTTAATCCGCCTACCTGACTTAGAACTTGATTTTTCCCAGAAAAGCGACTTAATTATAATAATAATAGTCCAGCAGATTGATGCAAAAAAAGTGTGTGACTAACATCAAGCTAGAAATTTGTATACAAGTAAATGTTTTGGTGCCTTTTAAGAATATATGGTTGGCTAAGTTCGTCTGCGGGACATGACTTGGCAAAAGCCATTTGAAGATAAAACCAATCCGGTGGAAAACGGCTATGTCCCACCCTTTATGGTGGACAATGTGATTTTCATAATTCTAAATACTAACTTAGTTAGTAGACCAAAAATCAAGTTGATGGTAGTTTGTCACTTAACAGGCGACCTCTTTGATTTGGAGTAATATGTCACTGACTAACCTATTAAGTGACGAACTAATATTAACTTGATTTTCGATCTACTAACTAACTGCGTACTCAGGATCGTGGAAATCACATTGTCCACCAAAAAGGGCGGGACATGGCCGCTCTCCACCAGTTTGGTTTTTTTTCAAATGCTTATTGCCAAGCAATGTCCCACAGACGAACTTAGTAGACCACATTTTGCTTAAAACGGACTAAAAGATTTACTTATACACAAAATTCTAGATTAATGTTAGTCAGACACATTTGTGCACGCTATCTCCTGGACTTAAATTGAACTGAGCGAAGAAAAGCTCTTATACTACACTTTGCATTTGGTTGGACACATACTCCTCCTGAACGGCTGAACCGATCCGCACAAAATTCGGCACGATCATAGTGACCAACCACAGGAAGGTATAAATCTGAAATAGTTAAAATTAGCTGTTTAATATATACTGCGTACAGCATTATTTCCCTAATAAAAACATTGAATGATATTGTTTTAATTATTTAATTAGTTATTGAGTCAAATAAAATAATCTATCAAATGAATACATTCTCCCGTCAACATCAGTTGGGCAAGTTGTTGATAAATGTGATGCAAACAAATTAATGTATTATGAATTATAACGCATGAATAAAATGTAAGATTAAAATGTACGCTCAGCTCAATATTGCAAGCAGACAACTGCATTGCACACCTAGAAAAATATATTCATTTTCACCAACTATTTTATACATACAAATATTTTTACAAATATTATTAGTATATTTAAAAAAAATCTTATGGTTATATACTTACATTGTTTGATATGTATTAAGGAAACCCCATTTAGAAAAACATATAATGGTCCAATAGACCAACATTATAATCCAAGTGTTAAGAGCCATGAAATCCTCCCCTCTTCTAAATGCGGCACAGCATGAACATATTTGATTGAAAAAAATAATAATTTTAATGTTTGGGGTTATTATTTATTATATGGGCAGAGAGTTATTTCGAGGGCGAAGTTATTATGTGAAAGTTGTGGGTTGCTTTATATGGTCGTTGCCCGGATGGGACGCCCATAAAAACCTGGTAGATTGTGTCACGACTGTCTGCCTCTTGCTGCATTATTTCCTTTCTAATCCGCCCCAAAACATTTTTAACTTAATTTAGCCGTTTCCTTGCTTCGCTTTAGAATTAGTTAATAAGTTTCTAAACTGTTCTCTTTTAGGTTATTTTTTTTTCCAACTTCCGACCGAGTTGATTGAAATGTGTAATTCGCGGTTAAAAGTTTTATAACGTGATTAACATCCGACCCACTGTTTATTTCCAAAGCCGGAATAATGCTGAAGACATCTTTAATGGTTTTTCTCTAATTATTTTCAATAATTGAAGCTTATATTATAATATGAATCTAGACTTATTAATATGAAGCTAGACTTATTAATATGAAGCTAGACATATTAATATGATGCTAGACATATTAATATGAAGCTAGACTTATTAATATGATGCTAACATATTAATATGATGCTAGACTTATTAATATGAAGCTAGACATATTAATATGATGCTAGACAAATTAATATGAAGCTAGACTTATTAACATGAAGCTAACATATTAATATGAAGCTAGACATAATAATATGAAGCTAGACATATTAATATGAAGCTAGACATATTAATATGAAGCTAGACATATTAATATGATGCTAGACATATTAATATAAAGCTAGACTTATTAACATGAAGCTAACATATTAATATGAAGCTAGACATATTAATATGAAGCTAGACATATTAATATGAAGCTATACATATTAATATGAAGCTAGACATATCAATATGAAGCTAGACATATTAATATGATGCTAGAATTATTAATATGAAGCCAGACTTATTAATATGGAGCTAAACTTATTAATATGAAGCTAGACTTATTATATGAAGCTAGACATATTAATATGAAGCTAGACATATTAATATGAAGCTAGACATATTATTATGAAGCTAGACATATTAATATGAAGCTAGACATATTAATATGAAGCTAGACATATTAATATGAAGCTAGACATATTAATATGAAGCTAGACATATTAATATGAAGCTAGACATATTAATATGAAGCTAGACATATTAATATGAAGCTAGACATATTAATATGAAGCTAGACATATTAATATGAAGCTAGACATATTAATATGAAGCTAGACATATTAATATGAAGCTAGACATATTAATATGAAGCTAGACATATTAATATGAAGCTAGACATATTAATATGAAGCTAGACTTAATAATATATATGTAAAATTATTTATATGAAACTAGAAATATTATTATGAAGCGTTCAAGAATGGTATTTTTTAATTTTGTTTTTTTGTGAATATCTAATAAACGAAGGCTTTTCTGGATCCATTTTCATAAGAACCTTTTTTTTCATCGTCAAATATTCTATAAGTGCTGTGGTTTCGTTCGGGGACGCTATTATTGCATTTGTACAAAAAACTGGTTGAGATCCTGCCCGACAAATTTCACGCCTCGTAACATTCAATCCACCATTATTCAAAAACTATTTCGTTGCTCTTAAACTTTAATTACACCATTCAGAAGCTTATGAAAAGCAGAAGTTTTTCCTGAATTCGCCACATTTCTAACATTCCTCAACTAAGAGTAAAATGCTCTGGAATTTCATTGATGAATTTTAAAAAAAATCACAATTTTTAAATGTAACAGGACTTAGAAAATCCTTAGCAGCTGATAATTTGAAAATCAATGAGTGATTCTGAAAGGGTTTTTTATGCTTTTTAATATGATCCCTTAGCCCAATTTCTCTATCCCGTTTAATTTTTAAGATATTATGCATTTTTTGGAAAGTTTCATGAAACACTGAAAAAAAGAAATAAATCGATATCTGGAGAACTATTGAGAAACGGCTTAAAAATTAAGTTTAAAAGTTTCTATTCTTTAGCAAGTTGGTATAAATATGACTTGCTTACAACTAATAACTTAACAATTACCTGTTTTTTTTTTCAGCTTAAGTATTTAAATGAAGGTTACCGGGAGAGTTAAGTTTAATTACTTTGGATGTTAAGCTTACATGAGTTATAATAACGAGAGAGTCCCACCCTTGCCCGCAATTTTACTTAATTTAAGACTTGCAAAGTTATTAAGTCTTTAGTTCCAAGTACAGCATTGGCTTCCGTCACTAAGTAACGGGTAACCAGTCTTTCACAATTACCCCTTCTCATTTTGCTTCCGAGCTTACCGAAGGTAACGGAAGCTATGTGATCGTTCTGAAGAACGAAAAAATTTTAGGTCTCCGATTTCAAAAATTCCAAGACAGAAATCCGTTTCAGACATCAGGAAATATTTTTGGTTCCTTGTCTATCTGCCGGTCTGTCGCTCAATTTTTGCGAACCAACAAATCTTAAAAACTACACGTCCGATTTTAATGAAATTCGTGCGGTAGTTCATAACTAGCTCATTGTTGGTCCCATATAAGTTTCACAACCTTCTACGCTCATTTGTTTGTCTTTCACAGGCGCACAAACATACATTTATTTACACAATTTGTGTCAGTGAGAGACACCAAGGTATACACCATCCCTTGTTGTCTCTCACTCACACAAAATGTGTAAATAAATGTATGTTTGTGCGCCTGTGGAAGAGAAACACGTAGGCGCAGAAGGTTGAACAATGGGCTAATTATGAACTACCAACTAAATTTCAATGAAATCAGATGAGTAGTTTTTAAGACATATTGGTTCGCAAAAATTGAGGGACAGCCCGGCAGACAGACACGGAACCAAAAATGTTCCCTGATGTCAGACAGAAATCCTAAAACGGATTTCTGTCTTGGACCTTTTGATGTCAAAGACCTAAAAAATTTCGTTCTTCGGAACGATCACATAGCTTCCGATATTTTCGGTAAGTTCGGAATCAAAATAATATAAACAGGTCAAGTGTGTGCTAGTCAGCACACAGCGAGGGTCCGTAGGCCACACTATATAGTGTTTAACTGTAAAGTGTATAAACAGTGTTTTTTTAAAATGCTAAAAAGCTTACTTTGAACCATTCTAAGAGTCTAATATTCTCAAAACACACTCTGATAACGTATTTTTTTGCCACTGAACCGGACTACAACCATATAAATTCACCGAAAAGACCATAATTATAAAAAACCGTATTTTGTCAATAAAAAATGAAATAATATTTTTTTCGAAATTTTCAAAAAGTGGTATCTTTACTTTTGGTCGAAGAATGTTCAGGAATTTTTCCAGATTTTTTGCACTTCACATAAGCGAGATAGAGGGGGGGGGGGACACGTTTCAAACCCGCTTCAAACTGGCCTACGCTCGCCCTATCAAAGTTATAACTAAAGAATTATATATTTTTGTAATCAGCTCGACGTACCCTTTCATATGATACCCCTCACGGTGACGAAAAAAAATAAAAACAATTTGACCCTTAAGTTTTTTTACCCTAATTTTTTTGAAAAATATTTTTTTTAAGTCGCTATATTTTTAAAATATGTGGGCAGGTACAAGACACATACATGCCAAATTTCAAAGTGATCGGACGAAAGGTGTAGCCGTGAGAGCACGCGACAGGACGGACGGACAGACACACGCAGGAAAATAATTTGCCTATGGACCCTAAAAAGGGAAAATAAAACCGCATATCAATTTCAGATAAGATCTTTTTTATCTTGAAAAATATCTGATTACTACTTTCATAAATCGTCCATTTGCCGTGGGCCATAGGGAAATATTTTGGATGTTGACTTTTGCAGATGAGACAAAAGAAAATTACTATACCGTGAGGCTTAGTTTCCTTTATCTTTCCCCTGTTTTATCCACGTTGTCGCTTTTCCTAACCTGCTTCACGTCATTACTCTAAATCAACCTCAAATTTACATGCTCGAATACGAGTATGCTTTGATTTTTTTTTTTTTATTTCAAACTTCTGCACACTCATTTTTATAAAGACAAGGAGCATATTTCACCAACAAAATACTGCCAAATACAGCCAAGACTCCCTGCTTTATCACTTCCTTTTAAATATAAAAATCCCAGACTCGTAAATCTAAGGGGGGGGGGGGGGGGGGGGGGTAGACCTCTTTTTAAAAAAAACTTCTCTGTTAAAGAATTATTACTAGAGAGGGTTTTGTTCCACTTTTTTTTCTTTTTTTTTTGTTATAGCCTCATACGTAAATATAATAAATGATCTTTTAATACATTATCTCTGTTTATTATTATATTTCGTATGAATTTGTAAAACTAAATAAAATTATATATATATATATATATATATATATATATATATATATATATATATATATATATATATATATATATATATATATTTATATATATATATATTGTTTATTTATTTGCTTGTGTGTGTGTGAAAATGGAGGAAATTTAAGTTAGTATAGAGGATAATTTATGTGAAAGGCAGAGTATGGTGGTGTGTGTGTACTGAAAGGCGGATAGATGGTGTGAAAGACTAATGGTGGATAAATATCGCCTACTTGTACGTTATCCTTTATTTTCTTTACAGGTTTTCCCGACCCCCCCTCCTCCCTTTAGGCAGGCTTTTCCTCCTTTAAACTCTTTTCTTCTGCTTCCCCCCTCCCCCTGTTTGTAGCCGTACGTTGAAATAAAAGAAAGCAAGGTAATCCTTATAGTAAAGAAGGTAGGTTTTTATTCTTGAAATTTTGGGTCGGCTCTTTTATTTTCTTTTTAAGTAAAAACGTTTTATTTTTATTTACTTAATTCTTATACCGAACGTAAGTCTACGAGAACGTATTGTATTCTTTTCAAACAATTAATCTAGTTTATATATATATATATATATATATATATATATATATGATTTATATATATATATATATATATATATATATATATATATATATATATATATATATATATATATATATATATATATATATATATATATATATATATATATATAAATCATTAAAACTAAGTTCATTAAAAGTTCGAAGTAACGACGAACTTTTTCGATGAACAAGTTGTAACTGTGTGTAATCAACTTCCGAATTCTTGGAAATAGCTGCGGACCTTCACGAATATCATCAAACGCTAGAATAATCGAGCCACTAACTCTTCTTCTTTACTAACAGTTGTCTCATAAACCGGTAATTTAATAGGACCCCAAATACAAAAATACAACTGGAGTTATATCTGGTGAACGTTCAGGTCAAGAAATCTTTCTACCTCTCCCAATCTATCCATTTGAAAATTTCGCATTTGGATAATTTCGGTAATTTAATCCAAAGTGTTCTGGCGCACCATCTTGCTGGAAAATAATTTTTCTTCGAATATTAAGTGGGACATTTTCAAGCAATTCTGGTGGAGTATGTTCCAGAAAAGCCCTACACATAACCATCTAACCGTGGAGGCAGTAAATTTGGTTCCACTACATAGCTGTCAACAATCCCAGACCTCCGAATGTTAACAGAAAACTTGCATTGATAATGACACCTCATAATGTGAACGTTGTGAGCATTTCCTTCGCTCCAAAAGTGACTATTGTGTGTATTAAAATAGCCATCTCTTATGCCTTATATCTGATGCCTCGTCTGTCCATAATAATACACTTCTAAGAAATCTTGATTCGTTGTTAATTTTATTCAATTCCTTTTTGGCAAATTGACCTTTGCTGGGGTTATCAGCTGGAATTAACGATTGCATTTTTGAATGTGAAACGGATGCTTCTGGTATTCCTTTAATACCCTCCGTACAGATGTGTGGCATGTATGCTTCGCACTTTTTTCGTACTGCCTTTTTTTCTCCGAAACAATTTTACCCGTACTAAAAGTGTTGCCTTTTATAAAATGTTATTTTCATTTTTTACTTCCTGTCTAATTTATTATTTTGCTTCCGAGCTTACCGAAGGTAAAGGAAGCATTGTGTTCACTTTTGAGAACGAAAAACTTTTATGTCTCCGATTTCAAAAATTCCAAGACAGAAATCCGTTTCAGACATCAGGGAACATTTTTGGTCTCGTGTCTGTCTGCCTGTCTGTCTGTCTGTCGGTCTGTGTGTCCGCGAATTATGAAACTTGTGACGATAACTTGAGTAAATGTCGACCGATTTGGATGAAATTTGGTAGACATGTTCATTTTACCAATGCTCAGGACGAGTTCGTTGGACAACATTATCAGTCCAAGCGTTCGCGCGCAATGCTCGCGTAAACGTGAACTTTAAATTTGGAATTTTAGGTCGGAAAAATATCAAACTTCATCTATTCAATGATACAAACATTTTTTTTTTTCAAATAAAAGGTTTTAGTGAAACCAACAGCGACACCGCTATGAAGTGTTGAAGATCGCTAAAACTATTAATAGTTTTTACAAAATAAACAATATAACAATAAAGTAATATAACAATAATGTTAATGTTAATATAACAATAAAGTACATAATAGGATGCGAGGAAGCTATGTGCCACACTAATTGGCAGTCTATTTGTTTATTCTTTAATTATTTATATCCTCTGATTTAAAATTATACTTCTGAACCTCAAACCGGTGCCCTATTAGAGGCGGGTTTCTTTAACCGAATGGTTAACAATGGATAATCATGCACCCTTGTGGTTTATAGTAAAAATAATCTGCCAATTAGTGTGGCACATAGCTTCCTTGCGGCTTATCACGTACTTATATCACGTTTAGCATTTAAGATCCATTTTTAATTTTTACCCAATTTTTAACAAATAAAATTCGACTCAATTATTTTCATGTGTATTTACATAAATAAATGGATTAATTAAGCAATATTCCGTTTGCTCAAAAGGTTGAAAATAATATTTGACGTTCTTCGGGCTGATTTCTACAAACCATCTACATTTTTTTAAAAATCGAATCAACAATTTTAAAGATATATGTATTAATAATAAATATTTTATGTGCATGCGCAATAAACAGGAATAGGTGCAGAATGGATCAAATAATTTTGGAACCAACAGTAAGCTAATTTAGATATACCGTCCAAATTTGATTAAAATCGAACGAGTTAGTTTTGAAGATATGGTAGTTGCCCAAATTACTTATAGACAGATTGACGGATAAACCGACGCGGAACCAAAAAAAAAAAAAAAAAAATCTAAAGTTTTATAAAGGTTTGAAAGGAAATTTTTCAAATTTGGAACAAAAACAATCTTCCGTTCTTCAGAATGATAACAATACTTCCGCTACCTTCGGTAAGCTCGGAAGAAAAAAGGCATACAATTAAATTTTGCTCATTGTTTTAAAAGTAAAAAGTTGGATAGATATAAAGATGTAGACAATAAATAGCCCCCCCCCCCCCCCCCCCCCAAGTTTTTTTTCCAATTGCTAATGTTAAGCTCTTCATGGAAGAAAGTAAAAACGCATAACTGAACTCGGTAGTTCTAATGATCCGTCAATTTATTTCACATATTTGACCTCAAGAGAATTCTTTTTATCCCTGAGTAAACTAGTGAAAATGTTTCGTTTAACTTTTTAAAATTTTTAAAAGTTAATCCGTTTCTTGTAGAAAAAATAGTATGGGGAGATTTATTGTAGAGGCTAGAGAGCGGAGTGAAGAATTTTCTCGGCTATCTCTCGTTTCTGTTACGTAAAATCCAAGTGGGGTTTTCCTGTAGAGTCTAGGCAAAGCCCAGCATTTTCTTACAATACTTTATCTAAAGATTTTCTTTTAAGTCGAGCTCTATTTCTTATGGTTTTCCTTTTTTTTTCGTTGTTTTTTTATTTGTTGTTCTAGTGCAAAGATTTCTCTTAAATCCGTTTCCCTCGGGTGTTAAACTCCGGATAATATACGTCCCATTTTTTTTTTACGTCTCAACTTTTAAATGTTTAACTTTATGTTGTTAAAAGAAAAATCTTCAGATGCATTTAATTTACTGAATTAATTATCTTAGATACTTAATTTTTTTATAAATAAAAATGAATGTTTGTCTGTCTGTCTGTCCCTTATTTGGTATCGTTTTAAAGCTTATTAAAAGCGCCAACTTTTCCTAACTTTGTACGCATTTCTCCCATTCGGGTCATATCGATAAGTGGGCTCGAAGTTTTTCAGATTTTTAAAAAAAATCTATTTTTTTGTTTTCAAACAGCTCTCGGTCACACTAACAAGGCAACAAGTGAACTAAAACATACACCATTTTATAGGAAATTTCCTGCTCTTTCCAACGATTGTTCATTCATTATTACAAGAATAATATATTTTGAGTTATTTCATTTTTTTAACCCTAGAACGCTAACCATATTTTTTAACCTCTTAAGACTAACCTTGAGTCATATTGACTCCCTAATCTATTATACCCAGTTTTATTAAAATATAAAGGCCTAATATGTACAATATTTTTTTAACACGTTTTAGTGCTAGTTGATGGGACACTTAGGTGCTTTGTTTGCCATAAAAAACATTTTTTTTCCTTTTATTTCCGGTTTTTCAAACTGCACTACTATTACATATCCGGTATTGATATCTACCGGAGTGGTTTTATTTACTTTTTTTATGTAACTTTTTTCTCTTTCCTTTCCTTTGGTTTTTCTATTTCGTAAATTGTATCAATTAATTTATTATTTTCCTCATCATCGCTGATGGGATCAAAAAAGGCATTTTCTATATTGAAATCAGGGTCCAAATCACAACCGTTACCATTATTGTCAAATACGCTCTTTTTCATAATCGGTATCTGAATCGGTCATTTCCTTCATCAAGTATAAATGTCGTTTGGATCATTGTATTTTTTCTCCATTATTTGACTATATTCATATTCTATTAACTTTATATAATTTAGACATATAAAGACAAAAAAAAAAAGATAACAATTTATACTTATAAATGAATAAATGACAATTATATTACCTTTAATTTAATATAATTATTGAATTAAAAGTTATATAATATCTAATTTATAAGATTTGAAATGACCAAATAAACAATAACACGACATACTATTCTAAAAAATACTATTCTTCGTCAAAATGACCTACAAAAAATTTACGTGTAAGACTGAACAGGAGTCAAAATGACTCCGTGACTGCAGAAAAACGTACGATATGTCCTCTTTAGAATCTGAATGTGGAACTGATAGAAGTGTAGAAGGGTCATTCAAGGGTGGGAGATAGCATAGCTGAGATGTGGGAGTTCTGTGTTTTACAGACACCGTGCATTCGTAGTTTAAAAAAAAAGGGAGTCATTTTGACTCCAGGTTAGCTTTCTAGGGTTAAGGCAAAGGTCGGTTGTTTTTGACACAGCCTATTTTCGCTTATAGATCCTACCCTGTTGAGAATTGGACTATAGCTTATATGAACTTTTTTGCTCCAAATGACCTGTAGATATACCTCTTTTTCTATGGCCATCTGAAATTGATACACCCTGTATATTGCAAATTGTAATATAAATATTAATCTAAGGCAATATTATTTAACTAAATAAACTATTTATGAGGTTTTTCAAGGTTCAGCTTTACATTTTTTATGTTATTAATGTTTATTAGGCGGTACGAAGTTCAGTCAGGTAGTATCTAATAAAATTGATGGAAAGATATCTCCGGTTGTCCTAATTTATCATTATATTCCATAAAATTAAACTATGACATTCAATCCGAAATTTTACACAATTCGTGACCATCTAGAAAGCTGAAACTTGCATAGATTATGTAATATTTACTATGAAAATAAGATAATCAATCATTAATTAATTAATTAATTAAGTTTGAAACTATCTTATTAAAAAAATCTATCAAAGAGTGTCGTCAAAATGTTTTTTTTTTCGTTTACTTGTTTTTGTACAATTAGTAAATGTTTTTAAAGTAGAAGATTGCTCGAACAAGGCAAGTAATAAGTTCAAACAAGCTGCAGCTAAGTTGTCGGGGGGCTAATTGGTTCAGGGTTGAACTAAACTTCAACGGATGTAGAAAGTAATTGTAACTTTGTTTTGATTTTATGCAAGTCAACTATATTTGATTAATTTCTCAGGATAATTGGCGACGTATGAGCAGGACACTTATATTGACAATAATAAGAGCGTTTGCATGTTATGTTAAATAAAAACACGTTCGACTGAATCCCGAGAAGAAAGATGAAATATTTTTATTATTATTTCCTGAATAATGCATGCTTATTATTTTTGTTTCAAAGCGAATCTCCTTCCATGATTTAAGAGGTAATTAGGGTTTCAAGGTCATCCTAGAAACCCTAAAGCTTTTGGTAGTTGGTCCATCATCTTTGATCATATCTCCCGACCTATCAGCGTATATAGTAAATTAACATCGGTTGCATTATTCTTTTGTGTTTGAGAAAATCATTAATATAAAGAACACTAAGCAGCGGGTCTAATATGCTACCTTGAGGAACACCACAGAAAATCGGGTGGATGTTTTAATGTTCTTCGGCATTCTAAAGATTCGATCTGTAAGGTAGGAGAAAAAAATTAAATTAACACACTCCGTAGCGAAACACGGGAACCCAGCTGGTATAATATACCATTAACTCAAGTGTCTGAGAGTTCAAAAGAGAGCCCTACCGCACGGCAGCTCGGCTTATTACCATAAAATTCCCTGTTTCTACCATTATCTCATCAATTTATTTGTTTAACATTTATTTAACATCATAATAAATTTGGAAAAAGTTGCTCTTAGACTCTTATTCAGATAAAAGTTGTCTAGCTCCAATATTTCTTTGTCTACTCCTTTTCGTTAAAGAATTGTTCCCCCTCCCTTCCTCCTTGTTATAAAGTTGTTTTTATATTGACTGTCGGAGGCTGATTCCGTGGCCCCCTATGTTTCCCAGTCTGTTTGCACGGCGCCCCTATCTGGGGGGGGGGGGGGGACTTTACAAACTAAGTTTCAAGTTCAAGGGCTCCCGGGGTGCCCGTTCTGACACTGTCAAGTGGAAAAGAACCACTTGGAGCTTCTACAAACAAACAGAAAACTATAAAACTTTCTTATATTTCGTTTCTTTTATTATTTCCTACATTTTTTTATCAGAAAATAATGCATTTATGCTTGAAGAATAATAAACAAAATAGATAAGGGAAATAAAAAGTTGAAAATATCGATAACGAAGTTTATATTTTATACAAAGCTTATATTTTATATTTGACAAAGAACAGGAAAAATTTTAAAATTGAAGAATTATTTGAGAGGGAGCCTCAAGAGAAGACGAAATTGTACCAAAAAGATCTGTGCAAATACTTCTCTTTATACATTTCTTTCATGTACAAGTACGCATAATTACTTGATCCGCTGGTTTCCATTTATTTTTTACTATGTTTTTATTAGCTTGCTTTCTTGTTTGTCTGTCTGTTTGTCCAGTACAAATCTTGCAATTGATTTTTAACTAATTTCCCGAGTAGCTAGACATTTGAAACTCTTAGAATAGCACAGAACACGATGACGATGCATTTTTTTAATACTTTTAGCCATCTTACAGCAGAATTTTATTAATTTTCAGCAAATTTTGCTGTATGGAAAGTTAGTTCGGAAAAAATCCGCAAGTTATTTTATTTGTTTTGACATATCCTATATTTACAATCTTCATTTTGACGGGTTTCAAATTTATGATTTATGACAGAAAATTTAAAAACGTAGTATATAAGAAGTTCTTTTTATCTTGTAATTATATTTGAATAATTTTGGGTTTTCGTAGCTTTAAGCCTGGTTTACACAATCCAAGTATACTCGGTCCAAGTCACTTTGATCAATCCACTTGGTCCAAGTATTTGTGGAACTTTGAAGTAAGGTTTACACTATGAAAGTATACTTGGTCCAAGTAGTAGAACTTTGATACACTATAAAGTAGAGGTTAAGATAAATTGTATGGATTTTTTTTTCCTTTTATAGAACTTACCAGTTAAATTGTACTTATTAAGTTTTAAAACAGTGATGATATATCACCTTCTAGAGGTCGACCAAGAAGTCATGGAAACGTGAGGAGTGCGCTAGTGTCGTCATGTACAGTCAGTTTTTGATATAATAGACCACTGTCAAAAAACACAGTGTTGTTCTTTTGTTATTAATAATTTTATTTTAGATAACTTCTATATTTTTTTAAATATTTTATGCAACAGGCAACACTGTACCTGATAAGAAATCACTAATAATGTACGATAATATCTTTATCTTTATATTATTATTCATAATCATAATAATATTCTTTCAATTTAAATCGATTTTCTTCTTTCATAATCTATTATTTCTTCCTCTTTATTGTTGAGTTATTTGGATTTAGGACAGTTGTGGCTATAATTCGTACTGTATAAAAACAAACAAAACAGGAAACCTAACAGATTGGAAACCTTCTTGTTGTTGTTATTCGTGAGATTTGACGTAACTGCGCATGTCATACAAACTAGAAATGGGTATTGTCTTAGCACCCGACTGTACTGACTTCGGCACTACTCGGAAGTTCCGATTTTAAACGAAGTTAAGCTTTCCGTTTCTCCCGTGTTCATGACTTCTTGGTCGATCTCTAGTAAACAAAACCCAGCTCAACCTCACATCTGTAATTTTTTGACGGCTCGTTCTCATAATTTGTCAGGTGGGCGCCATTTTTGTTTTTATCAAATTCAACTTAGATGGAACCCATCCTACTCAACTTGGGTGTCCTAGTTGACTTTAACACGCTGTTTACACGATCAAAGTAGCGTCAAAATAGAGTCAAAACTGATTTGGCCCAAGTATACTTGGATCGAGTAAACCCGGCTTATTATTACTGAACATTTTACTAAAAACTACTGTAAATCAATCTTCTCCCCGGTGGGGAATTGAACTTGGTCTCTCTCCATGCAACTTCTTCCTTTATAGATTTTTAATTTTAACTAAGAAAACTTGTTTTGTCTGATTAAAAATAATTTGTCATACAGTTGTATTCGCAGTATTTGTGACAACTGTAACTAGCTAAGTTAGCTAAGTTTTGTGAAATTTCATACTTAATATTTTCAAGCTTATATGGCTAACGAGACTACAAAAATGGGTATTAATCAGTATATAAACTACACGCTATTCATAGTTTTATAGGACCTAATAATCAGTATATAAATTACACGCTATTCATGGTTTTATAGGACCTAATAATCAGTATATAAATTACATTCATCATTCATCGTTTTAAAGGACTTGAAGAGTAGGAAAATAATAAGTTATTATTATTATATTTTTTATTTTTTGTCGGCCGAAATTAGGTTGTTCAAAAAAAAGTAAACCAACCTGGCGTGTTACATATTATATAATATTAAAGCTCTTTTCAGTTAGATTAAGATCATGTAAGTTTCTTCCCAAGAAAATATTTTCTGGTAGCCGAATGTTGAAAACAAATATGTGAGCAAAATGTAAATTACTCTCCGCGAGTTCTTTATGCGCCACACCACTAGTTTAGAACTTGTGAGTTAGTTTAGTTTAGTTATAAGAGGAACTCAAGGTGATATTGGACCCCCCCCCCCCCCCCCCTGCGTATTATAGGGTCTGTTGACAGAGTCCCTCTCTGTGTAAATCGATTTACAAGGCTTGTGTGAGTGTGGGGAGGCAGGTCCTCTACTGAATAATGGATTCGGTCAAGAAGCAGTTCTGTCTTGTTACTGGTACTGCCCCATCTCAAGACTTGTTCAATATACAAATAACTTTCCCAACTGTCCCCTTCACCGGGTTAACCTTAAAACACCCTCTTTGGAAAATCACCTACAACATTAACTGCACTTTCACTTTGACCACAGTTTACCATCAAACCTCACTTAAGGCTCTATTGCTTCTCTATACAATCAATCTATAACGGAAAACACCTCAAACCACCTCAAATCACCTCTAACCATATTTAACCACCTTTAAGCACCACAAACCACATTTAACTACCTCTATCCACCTCAAACTACCTCTAACCACCTCAAACCACCTCTAACCATCTCAAACCACCTCTAACCACCTCAAACCACCTCTAACCACCTCAAGCCACCTCTAACCACATCAAACCATCTCTAACCACCTCAAATCACCTCTAACCACCTCAAATCACCTCTAACCATATTTAACCACCTTTAAGCACCACAAACCACCTTTAACTACCTCTATCCACCTCATACCACTTCTAACCACCTCAAACCACCTCTAACCACCTCAAGCCATCTCTAACCACCTCAAACTACCTCTAACCTCCTCATGCCACCTCTAACCACCTCAAACCACCTCTAACCACCTCAAACCACCTCTAACCACCTCAAACCACCTCTAACCTCCTCAAACCACCTCTAACCACCTCAAACCACCTCTAACCACCTCTAACCACCTCAAACCACCTCTAACCACCTCTAACCACCATGTTGATACACACAAAGTTTATGCTTATGTTGAAGAGAAAATTAACAGTAAACAAACTGAAGGATAATTGTCATTTACCGTCCAAATATTTTTTTATTAGTTTTTAAGATAATATGTTTGTTTGCGAAAATGTTCAACTTAAGACTTTTTAAGAGGAAAAATTATTTATTTAAAATGTTTTATAATTCTAAACAACACGAGACCAAAAAATGTACTCTGATGCCTGAAACGGAATTCTGACTGATTTTATATTTGGTATAGAGATTAAAAAAACCAACCGGAAATGTAATATTAAATATTTTTAAAGCTATTAAGTAATGATGAAATTGTTGGGTTATTCGTTTAGTTGAATTAATGTTATGATGAAGGCAATGTTGCTTATAAAATACAATAAGAGGGTAAAGTTGTACTTTACCGGTTATTTTTAATATTGTTTGTAAAGTTTTGGCTGATTTTCAAAGTGATACTTTGGTTCACTCAAGTTTTTAACAGATTCTATCCCTATTTTTTTTCTTTTTAGCCTGAGTTTTTGTATTTTTTTTTCTCGAGTTCCGACAATATTGGAATGCTTTGAACTTGGCAACTTCTAGGGGCTTTTTAATAAAACTGAGCCGCCTTCATTCCTCCTTCACCTCCCGCCTCCTTCACTCCGTCTCCTT
Source organism: Gerris lacustris (assembly GCA_951217055.1). Classification (NCBI taxonomy): domain Eukaryota; kingdom Metazoa; phylum Arthropoda; class Insecta; order Hemiptera; family Gerridae; genus Gerris; species Gerris lacustris. The sequence goes on along the minus strand of OX578283.1, from coordinate 4,814,077 downwards.
CACCTTCCACCTACACCCTTTTACCTTCTTAACTCCTTTGTAACTACAGATTTTTCACACACTCGGTTTTTCCCCCATTAAGTATTATTATGTGAGATTTTTTCTCATTTCAAACTCTATGTTACAATATAAAAAGAAGTAGGGATATTGAAAAAAGGAGTATATATTTTAATAATAAAGCATTACTTCGTCGAAAGAATTGATTTTTTCTTTATATAATTTCTTTTTAGTTGTTGAATATAAAATACTCTGCCAATTAGTGTGGCACATAGCTTCCTCGGGTCCTATTTCGTAAATTTAATGATTTTATACTTTTAAAACCTATTATTATCCATTTTATTTAATTTTTTCTCCGTTTTTTAAATCTCTCAAAATTGTTACGATTTTTTATGTGTATTAAAGTATCAATTTAGCAAAATTTATAAAGTGCAGGCGGTTAAAATTAATCTGGTACTATCTGCATTCTACTTTCGACAAACCATCCAAATTTCATAAAAAATCAGATAAGTACTTTTTGATGATATAGGTGTAAATAAATGTACATTTGTGCGCATGTGGAAGAGGAATTAATAAGCACATAAGGGTGAAACTTATATGGGACCAACAATGGGCTCCTCATGACCAACCACCCAAATTTCATTAAAATTGGTTTTTAAGATACGTTGGTTTGCAAAAATTGAGTGATAGACAGACAGACACGGAACCAATAATGTTCCCTGATGTTTCTAAAGCCTTGTTCGCACTTAACGAGTAATTTAGTCGAGTGGCGAGTAGATTAGTAACTAAACGTGTCTGAACGGCAACATTTTAGTCAAGTAATTTAGTCACTTACTAAACTACTTGACTAAATACTCAATTATTTCACTCTATTTTTTCGGGCGAGTAGTAATAGGTATCCTAACGTTGAATTTGTGACTGCACTTGCATTAACAGAAAATCAAAACAATTTGCTGTCATTCTCAAAGTTCCGAAGTATTCTTTAGGATCTTCCAAGATAAGTGGTACTTCCTAATCCATCCCTTTTATGAATCCATTTTCGTATCCATACTTTATTATTTGATTTTGACCTACTAATTTCTTCAACTTCTTCTAAAATTGAGACTGCAATAGCTTATTTACTTTGTTGCGTTGCCTGTCTATCTTGCAAATGCACTAGCTATACTAATGTACTGGACAGTATATTAGTAAAGTGCAAACGATTTTTGGTGAGTTGCTACTAGCTGAGTTACTAAATTACTCGCCACTCGACTAAATTACTTGTCAAGTGCGAAAAAGGCTTAACGGATTTCTGTCTTGGAATTTTTGAAAACGGAGTCTTAAAAAAATGTTCGTTCTTCGGAAGATCACATAGCTTCCGTTACCTTCGGTAAGCTCGGAAGAAAAATGAGAATATTATTTATCTCCAGTAGGGACAAAAAGTTATGATTTTGAATTAGTTTAGAGGGACTAAAACAGGTCTTTTCATCCCTGAACTCAAAAAGTAGGTAGAAAAAGTAAAAGTAGGGCAAAAAAGTAAAGATTGCAACTTAATTATTTTATAAACAGTAGAAAATGAATGGCAAATGTAATGAAGTTGTTGAAATCAGGTTGGCGGCACTGCGCTTTTTTGACCATGTTTATCATTGATTCATTGTTTATAACCTGCAACTTAATAACCTTCTATTTGAGTTTAATTCCAATTCTTATTTGTTTTTTATATTGAATCTCCTATATCTGCTATTAAAAGTGCTAATAATTACTGTTATTTATTAAAATAATAAATAAAAAGTGTGCAATGGACGAAAATGTGTATTTTCTTCCTACTGGAGAATAAAAATATTGTATGTACCTCGTGAGTAAAGTGCCATTATTCCCCTCGCGATAATTATCTCCCTCTGCTGCGCCTCGGGAGCTAATAAGAGTTATTCCCGAGGCGCAGCCGGGGGTCGATTGAAGAGCCTATTTCCCTCGACTTCGCCTCGGAATTTAGGGACCGTGGTTCCTTCGGCTTCGCCTCAAGAACCAACTTTTTTGCTCAGGGAATAATGGCTTACTTTACTCCCTAGGTGCATAAATAACTATTATTTTGACTCCCTTTTATTTGTTGACTAGTTTGTAAGGTTGAAATTTCATATCACATTTTCAACCCACTTGTTCCCATGACAAGTGCCATGTTAATCAATACTAAACTGAACAGAACATCTACATAAACTAGTTTAAAAAGAAAATAAATATGGCTTACGACCTGTCTGTCTGTATGTACGTCTATCTATCTGTTGATAACGCATCTGGTTTCCGAATGTACCCAAGCTTTGCAGTTTTATTAACTATAACAACCCTAACACAGGAAAAATATAAGCAAGCTCCAGTAAATTTCCCCATTACAAACAATGGGTTGAAGGTTATAACAAGTGGGCATTTTTGTTTTGATGTCGTGTTCGATGTTAAATATTAGATGAGAACGCCATTACAACTGATATATTTTTGGTTTTTGGAACGATTCATCTCTTTTTTTATTATATTTTATTTTATTTTTTTACTTAAACCTTTAGGGATATAAAAACATAACTTTAATTCAAAAAATCAAAAATACTAAAGGAAATAAAAGAACAAGAAATGAAAATTTTATATATTTTTTTTTTTTGTTAAAGCAAAATCCAAACCTTAAGATAAGATGAAGAAAATCAAAGAAATCAGAAAAAAATCCCTTTAAACAAAAAAGTAAGATATTATACAGAGTTAGCCGACAAAAAAATGCAAAACTTATTTTGGATTCGATCAAAAAAAAAAAAAAACTCTTAAAGAAGAAAGTTAAAAAAGAAATAAAAGAGTGGAAAACAAGATGGAAAGGGAAGAACTGAGTGGAAAAGTAATTCAATTCCGTTTCATTCTCTTAGTAGCAATTACATCGAGCAACTGGCAACGCCAAATTATTACTTTTAACAGAGGAAAATTCCAAACTCTTCTTTATTTTCCTTTTACTTTTAGAATCGGAAGTTGAGGCTGTTAACAAGGAAGGGGGCCGACGAGGTGAAAAACCTGGAGAATAAGAAAACTTCATCAGGGATCAGGGAGAGATGTTCTGAAAGAATTGAAAAGGGAAGGATCAGATTCGGAAAATACAACGAGAATGACTTGGAAAGCCATCAGCAACCGACAAAACTTCGTCCCTTTTAAGAATTCAAATTGTAAAGCTTTGACGGAACAATTCAAATGGTGACCACTTTGATTTGGATTATAATTTTATCTACGATTGATACGAAATATAAACATTATATCTCTGTTTAGATGCGTAGAAAGTGATTATTTACGTACTTGTATTCATTGCGCATGCGCGTCTCATAGTTATAAAGAATTCCTCTTCTTTACCACACTAGTGCGGTAAAGAAGAGGAATTCTTCAGCTTTACGCACGATTAGAGAGTTTGTTTACATTTAACAAAACTAATTTGCTATTCTTTTATTAAAATAACTGTTTATATCGAGTTTTTAGTGAAAAACAATGAATGAATTAAGTGGCTTTGACGAAAATGTAGAGAATAATCTCCTCCAGAAATAATTAATTCGGCAACAAATACAACTCAAGATTAATGCCATCTTTATCAAGAGAGAGATACGAACTTACATGCAGCAAGTTTATTTTTATCTGTATTTATTATTTAAATCTAACAATCGTAGATAAAGTACGGTACGCAACTCGTGCGAAAACGGCATTTTGCATTGCTCGTGTGGATTTACAACCCTCGCTGTCGCTCGGGTGCAAACTCCACACTCGCATGCAAAATGCTACTTTCCGCACTCGACGCGTAATGTACTATTATTAACTAACCCATCAAGTGACAAACTAATATCAACTTGATTTTTGGTCTAATAACTAATTTTGTACTCAGGATCATGAAAATCATATTGTCCACCATAAAGGGATTAGAATAAATATCCCTTCGTCTTAATAGTAATTTAGACTAAGGGATATATGCTACTCTGTATATGTTCCTTTGTCTAAATAACTATTTACACAAAGGGATATAGATATAGGGGGGGTGCTAAAGTAAAAAAGTACCGTTTTGTTAAGTTTAAGATCTCTTTTCTAATGTTTAGCACCCTTTATTTTTGAGAGTAATCTTGGCAGGTACTTGATCCTCTCTCATTTTTGTCCTGATCTCCTTACAACCTGTAACTCATGCCACCCCTTATATTATTTCACTTGTACTTTTAAAGTCCTCTCAAAACAAACTGGAAATTTGCATTCCTTTTATTTCAGATTTTAATTATTGCTTTCAATTTTTTGTTGTTGTTTTAATTAAAATGTTACCTTATTGTACTCTAACAACTTCAAGATTGATATTTTTAGATAATTTGAAGAATGTTGCAGTAGAACAGTCGAAACCTGTCAAATTGTATAAATACATTTATTCTGTGTGAAGATGTTGTTTGGGTTTTGGACAAATCTGCAGTTATCCATACAGTCGAGAATCGCTCGGCAGAATTTCGCTTGATTAATGCCTTAATAGTCCAGGAGATAGCGTGCACAAAGTGTCTGACTAACATCAAGCTAGAATTTTGTATACAAGTAAATGATTTGGTGCCTTTTAAGAATATATGGTTGGCTAAGTTCGTCTGCGGGACATAGCTTGGCAATAGGCATTTGAAAAAAAACAATCCGGTGGAGAGCGGCCAAGTCCTGCCCTTTTTGGTGGAAAAAGTGATTTTAATGATCTTAAGTACGAACTTAGTTAGTAGACCAAAAATCATGTTAATGGTAGTTTGTCCCTTGACAGGGGAACACTTTGATTTCGAGTAATATTTGACTAACTAACCTATTAAGTGACAAACTACCATCAACTTGATTATTGGTCTACTAACTAAGTTCGTACTCAGGATCATGAAATCATATTGTCCACCAAAAAGGGCGGGACATGGCCACTTTCCACCGGTTTGTTTTTTTCAAATGCCTATTGCCAAGCTATGTACCGCAGACGAACTTCCACACATTCACATATTTCATAAGAAACCGCAAGATTAACTTATACACAAAATTCTAGCTTGATGTTAGTCAAATACTTTTTTGCACGCTATCTCCTGGTCTATGAGAAATTTACCTTGTCAGATTAAATGAAAAAAATAAAACCATGACATATGAGTAAGTAAATAGTTTGGAATGGATTGTTAGTATTGTGTATAATAATGTTAAAGCAAGGGCTGGCGTGTTCAAGACCGGTTATAATCCTCGTCCGTGACGTTTTCTACTCCCTTTCACAGATTAAATTATATTTGAAGGGCCTCTGAACGAGGGGCCCTGCAGGGGCCCTTGTCTAATCCTTCCGAAAGGTTTAAACCCTTAACGTCGACTCTACATTATATCGGTAAAGCCCTGTTCTCTTCGGCCCTTCGTACTTTATCTCTAAGGTCTTTGTAGAGTCCCTTTTTTTCAGCTGAAAAACTCGTGAGTTCTTCTAAAAGATTAAGATTAGAATGGAAATGGGGAAGGATATTATTCCGTTGTTTCCTTCTTTGGGGTAAAATGTAGAAATACTTTGTTTCTAATCATTTCTCCCGGCTCCGCTATATTTGATGTGAAAATGATAACGTTTTTTTTTACGATAACAGATTTTTTTTTCGAGGTTTTGATTTATTTAAAACGAAACTAAACGATCAAGTTAGAAGAGTAATATTTCAATAAGAGCTTATTCATAAGTTAAAATTTGATCCTATTTTTGCTTCCGAGCTTACCGAAGGTAACGGAAGCTATGTGATCGTTTCGATGAACGAAAAAATTTTATGTCTCCGATTTCAAAAATTCCAAGACAGAAATCCGTTTCAGACATCAGGGAACATTTTTGGTTCCGTGTCTGTCTGTCGGTCTGTCGTTCGATATCTTAAAAACTACACGTCCGATTATAATGAAATTTAGATGGTTGGCCATATTTAGCCCATTGTTTTTGCCATATAAGTTTCAACTTTCTGCGCTTATTTGTTTCTCTTCCACATGCGCACAAACATACATCTATTTACACCTATAGCTTCAAAAGTACTAATGTGATTTGTATGAAACTTTTACAGTTTATCGAAAGTAACCCGCGGATTAATTTGAACCGTCTGCGCTCTTCAACTTTTGCTAAATTGATACTTTAATTCATGTAAAAAATTGATACAATTTTGACAGATTAAAAAACGGGTAAACAATTTAACAAATTAGGCAATAATGGCGTGTAAAAAGAGCATAAAACCAATACAGTTCGTGGATAGGATGCGAGGAAGCTATGTGCCACACCAATTGGCAGTCTATTTTTCTTGGCAAGACACTAAAAATTAAGCATAAAAGTTATTTGACTCAGTGAGGAGGGGGATTGAACCTAGACCGTTCTTCTCAGGTTATAAGTTAATTCTTATGATGCATTGCAAAGAACTCCTTTTTAGGATGTAAGCATGATACATAATTCATATTTATATACAAACATATTAATATCTAGATGTCACATGTTCCGAGTTGCCCCGCGTCTGACCCTCACGGTATCGAAACAAAATAAAAAAATGTTAACCCTTAAGTTTTTTTACCCTAATTTTTTTGAAAAATATGTTTTTTAAGTCGCTATATTTTTAAAATATGTGGGTAGGTACAAGACACATACATGCCAAATTTCAAAGTGATCGGACGAAAGGTGTAGCCGTGAGAGCACGCGACAGGACGGACGGACAGACACACGCAGGAAAATATAAGGGTCCTTGGTTTTGCCTACGGACCCTAAAAAATGTTGGTCTTTCGTCTGTCTGTGTAGACTGTAGACGCGTGGAGCCTAAACTACAAAGTCGAATTTGACGAACTTTGGCATACATCTTCAGAAAAATCATACACCGTGGTGAAATCTAGAAATTAATATTAGCTCCAAATTTTGGGGCGCTGCCCCCCAAAAAACTCTGAAAAAAAATTGAATTTTTTTTTTTTTATCGAAAACGGTTAACGGATTTAAAAAATTGTAAAATGTTGACCATTTAAATACAAATCTAACGATATAAGCTGTTTTCTCGGGAACAATCTAGTTCCTGAGAAAATAGCTTTAAACGTGGATGGAGAAAAGCCGGGTTCACTTCCCCGCCGAAGAGAAGTTATTTTTATCACATATTTTGATAAAATTGTTCAATAATAATTTAATGTATCTAAGAAAACTATAATAAATGGAAAACACTGGGCTAAGTAATTATGAACTCGTATATGAGAAAGTTTGTCAGAGTTGTCTCGGACCGATTCTTCCTTTTTGACCCCTTGTGGATTCAAAAATCAGAAATCTCTTCTTGGCAGACGTCGGTATTAATTTAGAAATTATCATACAAAACACACAATGATTTTAGTGTAGCGTTTCAAATAAGTGAAAATTACAGTGAGAGGACTTGGTTCAAATATATCTATATGATCGCCATTTTGAATCAAAATAGCCAATTTGAAAACTATTTAACGAAAGTTGCTTTATGTAATAAAATGAAATCCGGAATTTAGCTTCCTTTTATGACATGAAGGAAGCTAAATTCCGAATTCCAAGGCTCTACTCTAGTGCTTTTGGTTCCGGAGGTATTGTTATGTTTTGAATTCTTTATTTAAATGGCCATCTTGTATTAAAATGGTGGATGGCTAAAAGATTTCTTAGTGAGGACCAAAGAGGTTAGGAACATACCTACGAAATTACATAGTTCATAGGTCCATTAGTTTCAGACATATTGTGATGAGTGAGTCAGGGTTATTTGCATTTCATATTATATAGATAGATATTAATATTCATATGTATATTTTTATTAAAAAGCAAAGTATATGACTTTGTTGCAAAGGAATATCGGTGGTTTGTTTGTGGAAATAATAGCCGGGAGAAAGATCCACAAGAATTGAAGACGGTGCGCTCCAGTAATCACTTTGTGTTGCCGCCTCTACTCCAGGGAAATGTTTTCCCGCACAGTGGAGGGAAAAGTCTAAAAGAAAACACAGGGCTTTGCCACGTGTACAAACAAAAGCCAAACATTCTCATGTGTTCTGCATCAACACAAATGAAAAGTCATCGGTCTTAATACACGTTGCCTTTCCACTTTTTTTTTTTGTTGTTTATTTTCGAAGGTTTTTAGTTCTTTAGAAACCGATGCTCAGTAATAATTAAAAAAAAGTAGAATTCATTAGACCATTATTAATAAATAACAAAAGTTAATATTTAATTCTACTGATCTGGTGGCGGTCTTTAAGGGGTTATAAAGAACTATATAATGTTTTATATTATTGAGGTCGAAACTTGGCTATATTTCGCCTTACTCTGAGGTATTGACGTACCTAAAAATGCCCTAAAGAGACGAAATATAGCCAAATTCCCCCCCCCCCGCCCCTACCAGAACAGTAAATAACTAAAAAATCGGTCCGAGACAACTCAGACAAACTTTCTCAAATGCTAGTTTATAATTACTTAGCCCAGTGTTTTCTATTTATTAGTTTTCGTAGGTACATTTAATTATTATTGAACATTTTATCAAAATGTGTCATAAAAATAACTTCTCCTCGGCGGGGAATCGAACCTGGCCTCTCTCCTTCTGTTTTTAAAAGCTATTTTCTCAGAAACTAAATTTTTCCCCTGGAAAACGGCTTATATCGTTAGATTTGTATTTAAATGGACTACATTTTAGAATTTTTTAATAAAAATCATCGGAACCGTTTTCGAGAAATAATTTTGTTCACGTTTGTGAGTTTTTTGGGGGGGGGGAGTGTGACCACAAATTTGGAGCTAAAATTCTTTCCTTGATTTCGCCTCAGTGTATGATTTTTCTGAACATATATGCCAAATTTCGTCAAAATCGGCCCAGACGTTTAGGCTCCATCACAATACATTCTCTCTATATAAAAATGTAATTAACAGGTCGTTAGTGCTAATGAACACACAGCGATTGTCCGTAGGCAACACAGCATTGTTTAAGTAATGATTATAATTTTTAGAATGCTAAAAAGCTTACTTTGAACTATCCTAATGGGTCTGATATTCTCAAAGCACATAAACAAACTTCTGATAAAGTATTTTTTGCCTCTGAACCGGACTAAGACGTATAATCGAAAAGATCATACTTTTAAAAACCCTGTATTTTGTCAATAAAATGAAAAATAATTTTTTTTCGAAATTTGCAAAAAGTGCTGTCTTTACTTTAGGTCCAAGAATGTTCAGGAATTTTTAAAGATTTTTTGCACTTCACATAAGCGACATAGAGAAGGGGGGGGGGGGGGACTTTTCACATCAACTTCAAACTCGCCTACGCTCGCCCTATCAAAGCTTATAACCAAATTTTTTTTTTTAACTCTTAAGTTAAGATTAATTTGAACCGTCTACGCTCTTTAACTTTTACTAAATTGGTAGTTTAATTCAAGTAAAAAATCTAAATAATTTTGACAAATTAATAAAATGGATGAAAATGGAGGAAGCAATTAAACAAAATAGACAATAATGGCTACTCAAAGCATAAAATCAATAAAGTACGTTATAGAATGTGAGGAAGCTATGTGTCACACCAATTGGCAGTCTATTTATTATTCTAATTAAAGCCTACACAGTAAAAATATGTAGTTGTATCAGGTAGGTTGATGTTTAATCATTTTGCTAACCGACTGATTTAACAAAAGACATTTGAATATGTACAAGATTTGAAACATTGAATGACTACCATAATAAAAAAGCTGGCTTTGGCTTAAGAATTCATAACGCATAATGTATATAATATACAGAAAGCTGTCAAGTGTGGTTAGATTATGAACCCGCATATAGCGAGTGACAGCACTACAGAGAATTTACAGTCTTCATCTAGTCTATATTTAGTTTTAAACTGCGATTAAGATAACACTGATGCATATTATAACATCTAACTTGTTAACCCGCATATTACTTTGTGTTGTCGCAAATTTATTTTTAACGAACCCTTATTGCCTTGATGTATTCAAATAGCTTCAATTAATCTTTATTTATTGTTTATGTTATGTCCACCTTGACCTTTTAACTCACACATAATATATAATATATTTTTATCTACGATTGATACCAAATATAAACATTGTATCTTTGTTTAGATGCGTAGAAAGTGATTCTTTACGTACTTGTACTTGTATTCATTGCGCATGCGCGTCTCATAATTCCTCTTTTCCGCCCTAGTGTGGTAAGAAATAATTTCTATAAATAATTTCTGTTTAAAATAATGAGCTTTAAAACTAAGCCTTATACTTTGTTACTTTTTTTTCGTTTGTTGTTAAATAATTTGTCTACTTTAAGATCAAATCGCGAACTAAACTATTTTATTGATTTAGTAGTAGTAGTGGTAAGGTGCTAGTACTAGTAATAGACTGGTAGAAAGAACCACTTGTTCGAACCTTGACCAATTAGGCCATCTTTTAGGCCCATTTTACTATCCCCGTGGTAGAGAGTTCTAGCCACATCACACATCATACCTCTGTACATTGTACTCCGAAGTGAGTATGACGTGATCAATAGTGAGCCATATAAATCAGAGCATCACGGCGGGGGATCGAACCTATGACCTCGTACTGTCCTTAATTCAGTGATGGCTCAGCAGACTTAGTAAATAATTTAATCCAAACGGCTAAGTGGCTTTTGAAATTGCAGTAAATCTTTGTGTAAAGAATTAAAATAATTAAATATATTGTGACACAGAGCGTACTGTTCTAGCGTAATTCTCTTATCTAGCCGTCTGTCCTTCAACAAAATATTAATACCCTAGGCCAGCATTTCCCAAACTTTTTTGACGTCGGCCCGGTTAGAGATATTAAAATTTTTCGCGACCCACCTTGAAAAAAAAAAATGTATGTATTTTCAAAAAAAAAATTTTTTTTAATAATAATCAAGTTATTTGTTTGTTTATTCATACTCAAAAATTGCAAAATAATTATATAGGAAAAATATAAGTTATCAAAAAATTCACGCAATTATATTCATTTAAAACTTTAGTAAATGAAGTAAGCTTTGCTTTCAACATATTAGTGTCCTTAGTGCGAAGGATGATGTTGTTTGTCATCACATAACAATTTCAAATTAGCAGGTAATGATTTTAATTTTATTTTCAAATTAGGTTCGACATCCAATATGTTTCGATACTTATTTTTTAAGTACACCAAGGTTGAGAACACAGCTTCACACGTATAAGTAATGACAAAAGGCATTAATAATTGTATCGCTTTTTCGCATACGCTTGGCTACGCCTTTTGACAACGCACCAAAAATGAATTAGTGGTACTGTTTCAAACACTTTTTTTAGATCGGTTGCGCATGAAATTTCAATTACATTATCAACTTCTTGTTCACTAAGATTTAACATTTCTTTCTTTTCAATTTCAACAGAAAAAAAGATCTTTAATCCACATATTATTTAAAGGAATATACGTGCAGTCTTTAAAACTATTTATTAGCTCCGAAAGATGTTGTTGAATTGAAACTGATAGTGCTTCTAGATGTAAATCTCCTTCATCATAGTTTGCATGGGTTTTAATAAATGTATATGTAATGTTTCAAAAGATTTAAAATTTCTTCATTAAATTAATGAAGAAACGCCATTTTTTTTCTAAGATAGGTTTAATTAAAAATATTTATTGATAATAATTTAATTTTAATTTTTATACTATAACACCGAATTTTCAACCGAAAACATTTTTTTCATGTGTTTACAATTTGTTTTTCGCGGCCCGGCAAAATTTTTCTACGACCCGATGCCGGGTCGCGACCCACACTTTTACAAACGCTGCCCTAGGCCCTAGATATTGTAGAAACTTAATTTTTAGTATGTATTAATATTAATTGTTTATTTTTATGTTACAGGTGAGTGCTGAGTCGAAATTGTATTTCGAATAAATACAGTGAGTTTCTTTTTATTTTAATGTTCTATCTAATTTTTATTATTATTATTAGGAGCTAGAATTACACTTACTGTCATTAGGACGAGCAGACGTGGTTAGTAATTTGTGTCAATTAAATGACGCCACGCCGGCTCCTTTTTACTGGTCTTATATTACTTTGCTTTGTAAGTTTCATCGCACATTTCCGTTTCCCTAATTTTGAACCACTTCCCGTGGTTCAATCTTCCCCAAATTTTGCACATAGATACAACTAAGGTGAAGAATACAGAAACCAAAAAAAAAACCAAACAACAAACAAAATGGCGTCAAATTTATTTGCTTTTTAAGTTTCATCGCCCACCAATTACCCCAATTTTGAACCACTTACCGTCATTCAATCTTCCCCAAATTTTGCACATAGATACAACTAAGGTGAAGAATACAGTAACCAAAAAAAAACCAAACAAAAAACAAAATGGCGTCAAATTTATTTGCTTTTTAAGTTTCATCGCACACCTATTACCCCAATTTTGAACCACTTATCGTGATTCAATATTCCCCAAATTTTGCACATAGATACAACTAAGGTGAAGAATACAGAAACCAAAAAAAAATAAGAACAAAAACAAAATGGCGTCAAATTTATTTGCTTTTTAAGTTTCATCGCACACCTATTACCCCAGTTTTTAACCACTTACCGTCATTCAATCTTCCCCAAATGTTGCACATAGATACAACTAAGGTGAAGAATACAGAAACAAAAAAAAAAAAAAAAAAAAAAAAAAAAAAAAAAAAAAAATTGAAAATAAGACCAGTTTTGAAAAATGGCATTTTTATATTAATTATTATTGATGTAAATCAATAAGTAATCTTAGTGGACACATGCCGATCATGTCAAGTCCGGCAGACTTGATTTCGACTTAATTGACATGTCTCACCCATTGATAAAAATACATTTATAATTGGCTTGGTTATATTGCCGTATTTTTTACACTATCAGTTTTAAGCCTGATTTTGCGATTTTACGCATATACACTTCAAGATCGTTCATGAAGATTTCCTAGACACGATGGTTCTCAACTTTTTACTGTCTCATATAAAGAGAAAATATTGTGATGGCGCGAAAATTCCATTTTGAGATTTTGATGGATTTACACGTTTTGAGGTCCAGAGTGGCAATTTTAAATTGATTGACGACGATAAAAACAATATATTACTAATGTGTAACATAATAATTATAGGAGCCAGTTTTATCCATCCTAGTAATACTCTCTGCATAAAACTATGCAATTTAAATTACAAATATATTATATTACTAGCGGGTATTCGGTTTCTTTCGATATAAACTAGTATCACAAGTCCAAATTTAACCTCTCATGTAAAGTACTATTGCTTTTCTTGATTTTTACTTTCTCAAATAAAGAGAGAAAGTATTGTGATGGCGCGAAAATTCGATTTGGAGATTTTGAATGCTTTACACGTTTTGAGGTCCCCTGAGTCCAAAAAAGTGGTTTTTAAAGAATGTCTGTCTATCGTCTGTCATCTGTCTGTGCAGACGACTGGGAGCCTAAACTACTGGGCCGATTTTGACGAAATTTGGCATACATGTACAGAAAAATCATACCCCGTGGCGAAATCGAGAAATGAATTTTAGCTTTAAATTTAGGGGCACTACCCCCTAAAAACTCTGAAAAAACGTGAAAAAAATGATTTCTCGAAAACGGTTCCGACGATTTTGATCTAAAAATTCTAAAAGGTAGCCCATTTAAATACGAATCTAACGATATAAGCCGTTTTCCCTGCAAAAATCTATTTCCTGAGAAAAAAGCTTAAAACTCGGACGGAGAGAGCCCGGGTTCGATTCCCCGCCCAGGAGATATTATTTTTATGATAAATTTTGATGAAATGTTCAATATTAATTAAATGTACCTACGAAAACTTATAAATGGAAAACACTGGGCTAAATAAATATGAACTCGTATTTGAGAAAGTTTGTCTGAGTTGTCTCGGACCGATTTTTCTATTCGTTTAACTGAAAATGAATTAAGTTTTAGTGCCGTCATACAGCATACAGTTTGAAAAATATGATAAATAGAGACATGTCATGATTTTTTTTTTTATTTTGTGACTTTGCGTTTATAATATTTATTTTTAAAAAAAAACCATCTGAGTTATTAAATAATAAACTATATCTCATATCTTTCAAATGCCATAATACGGGTTCTCTAAAAGCAGAATTGTTGAAATAAAATATACTGTACATATTTAGGTAATAATAAAAAATGTTTTGTACACTAAAATTAATGAGTTATATTAATATATAAAAAGTTTTTAACTAAAGGTCAAGTAATAAAAGTAAACATCTTTATGTATTAAGGGAAATATATAAATGTAACTTTAAACTCAAGTTTTCCTCCTCCTCAGAGTTTTCCTTGCTTCTAACTCGTTGGAAAATATTCATTCCATTAAGAAAAACATCATTCTGCTCTATATATATTTTTTTTTTCGGACACAAAAAAAACTAAATGCTCCCCCCCCCCTCTCGGGGAGAGGGGGGTATCCACTCGCTATTCCACAGTTTGAAATATCAAGAGAAAACCTGCCGGAGGGGTTGGAATTTTTGCACAGGTCGTGTTATAGTGGGGGGGAGTTTTCCCAAGTTTTGTGTAAGAAAGTTGAACGCTTTACAGTGCCAACTTAACAAGACTTTTCCCTTCTCATTTTCTCAGTATTATTTTGAATCCCCCTCCCTTTTCAAATTCTTTCCATACTTCTATTCATTGGTTGGTTTTTTTTTTTTGTTTTGTTTTTTTTTTCCTCTGAGTGAGAAAACCTTTTTTTTCTACGTTTTATTCATATAATACATTTTTTTGTGTGTATTTTTTGGAAGAAATGTTTTTTTAAAAATGTATATTTGACTCGTGTGGAAATATATTGTTGTTGGTTTTCTTGTGATGTAGAGTTAGGTTGCTTTGTATCCTGGGATTCTTCTCTGTATAAAGTTGGAACAAGTTGCAATTATTATTTTTCCCTTAAAGTGTAAAATTTCCTGAAGGCCTGTTTGTGACATATAGAAGATTGGAGAAGTTTTTATTTTTACTTATATATTTGTGAAAGAGAGTTTACTATTGGCTAGTTTCCTTTAAGTTGTATGCTTGAGGTAATCTACAATAGAGTTTTATATGTTGCCACTGACTGCGCCTTAAAAGAGTTTATTATCGCCTTTTCAGTCCCTCCAGCTTCAATTTCCGACGTTTCTTTTCCTAGTATTCATTCCAGATTCCAGGATATTTTATTTCAATTCAGTGTTCTATCCTTGATTTTTTACTTTTCCTGATACGTTTTTTTTACGTTTCACTGCCCGAGTGTTCTATCCTTGATTTTTTACTTTTCCTGATACGTTTTTTTTTACGTTTCACTGCCCGAGTGTTCTATCCTTGATTTTTTGCTTTTACTGATTCGTTTCTTTTACGTTTCACTGCCCGAGTGTTCTATCCTTGATTTTTTGCTTTTACTGATTCGTTTCTTTTACGTTTCACTGCCCGAGTGTTCTATCCTTGATTTTTTGCTTTTACTGATTCGTTTCTTTTACGTTTCACTGCCCGAGTGTTCTATCCTTGATTTTTTGCTTTTACTGATTCGTTTCTTTTACGTTTCACTGCCCGAGTGTTCTATCCTTGATTTTTTGCTTTTACTGATTCGTTTCTTTTACGTTTCACTGCCCGAGTGTTCTATCCTTGATTTTTTGCTTTTACTGATTCGTTTCTTTTACGTTTCACTGCCCGAGTGTTCTATCCTTGATTTTTTGCTTTTACTGATTCGTTTCTTTAACGTTTCACTGCCCGAGTGTTCTACCCCTGAATTCACTTGTAACGATTTATTTTTCACTTTCTGGCAGTTCTCTACGGGAAAATACAAAATTGAACCGTCAGATCTGTATTGTTCATAAACTTTTCTTTAAAAAAAAATTCTTTTTGACAATTTCTAAAGTGACAGTTAAATCCTCGTGGCTTTACTTTCTCATAATAAATTCCCTTTTTTAATTTCATTTTACAATTTTACTGGCTGACAATTTTACCTCTAGACAAATTACTCCTTTGTCGGTATTTACTCTAAATTATTTTTATCAACTGAGTTCAAGTTATGTACATACACGTATATTCTAATATTATACCTTTTTGCTTCCGAGCTTACCGAAGGTAACTGAAGCATTGTGTTCACTTTTGAGAACGAAAAACTTTTATGTCTCCGATTTTAAAAATTCCAAGACAGAAATCTGTTTCAGACATCAGGGAACATGTTTTGTCTCGTCTCGTGTCTGTCTGTTTGTCTGTCGGCCTGTGAGTCCGCGAATTATGAAACGTGACGATAACTTGAGTAAATGTCGACCGATTTTGATGAAATTTGGTAGACATGAAGATTTTCCCAATACCCAGGACGAGTTCGTTGGACAACGTTATCCGTCCAGGAGTTCGCGCGCAATGTTCGCTTAAACGAGAACTTTAAATTTAAAATTAGAATTTTAGGTCGGAAAAAAATCTAACTTCATCTATTCAATGAGAAACATTTTTTTCATATACTTTTTTAATAAAACTAACAGCGACACCCCTATGAAGTGTTAAAGATCGCTAAAACTGTTAATAGTTTTTACACTATAAACAATATAACCATAAAGTAAAATAACAATAAAGTACATGATAGGATGCGAGGAAGCTATGTGCCACACTAATTGGCAGTCTATTTTTTATGTGGTAAATTTATTTTAGATATTAAATTGGTTTTTGTTAGTTCAAGGATTAATTTGTGAGTTTCTAATGATTATAGATTAATAAATTATGAGACAAAGTAGCTCGCTCTACTGTCTATAATAATAAACACGAATTTATAGAACCTATTAGCAAACTATGCGACAAAATTATAATTAGTGTTTTATTTAAGTTGAATAATAAAACAAACTTTATTTTACCTAATTGGGGATAAACATTAATTAACAAAAGAAAAAAAAAATGATGTTTATGAATCCTATTATTTCTATTGTTTAGTTTAAAAAATAACTATTTTAGATAGAATATAATTATTCTCTTTTTTTTTATCTGACTAAGCAACTTTAAAGTTTAAAAGCTTAATAATGCGACTACCTTATTATAAGTTTATAATTAATACCTTTGCCTTAGAATCATTTACTATTTCTCATAAATTCCTATAACAAGTTACTTGAGTAAATAAAAAAAATATTTTAGAAAAGAAATTAACACGAAAAAATTAAAAGCCACTGCAAACTGCAGCAGGGCGGTAAAGCAACTACCCGCATCGCTCCAGTTCAGATAACCTTATGCCAAGGTCAGTTCTGATAAACGTTAGTGAAG
Organism: Gerris lacustris; assembly: GCA_951217055.1. NCBI lineage: Eukaryota > Metazoa > Arthropoda > Insecta > Hemiptera > Gerridae > Gerris > Gerris lacustris. The sequence goes on along the minus strand of OX578283.1, from coordinate 4,796,885 downwards.
GTTATATGTGTATTTTGTTTTTACTTTCGTATATGTGCACGTATGTTGTTAATATAGACTGAGATTGTGATGAATTTACTCATTTTTTTATGAAAGTTGTGTCAAATGTAAATATTTAAGAAATGTCTATCTGTTATCGTGGAGTCACGTGGAGCCTAGACTACTGGACCAAATTCGATTAAAAATACACTTCCAATTAGTGTGGCACATAGCTTCCTCGCATCCTATCCTGTGCTTTATGGTTATATTAACATTAAAGTTTTATTACTTAATTGGTATAATGTTTATTGAGTAAGAACAATTACATTTTTTAGCGATCTTTAACACTTTATAGGGGTGTCGCTGTAGGTTTTACTAAAAAATTGTATTTGAAAAAGATGTTCGTCTCATTGAAGAGATAAGGTTTGAATTTTTTCCCGACCGAAAATTCCAATTTTAAATTTGAAGTTCACGTTTACGCGAGCGTTGCGCGTGAACGCTTGAACGGATAACGTTGTCCAACGAACTCGACCTGAGCATTGGTAAAATAAACATGTCTACCAAATTTCATCAAAATCGGGCAACATTTACTCAAGTTATCGTCGCACATTTCACGATTCTTGGACACACAGACCGACAGACAGACAGACAGACACGGAACCAATAATGTTCCCTGATGTCTGAAACGGATTTCTGTCTTGGAATTTTTAAAATCGGGGGCATAAAACTTTTTTGTTCTCAAAAGTGAACACAATGCTTCCGTTACCTTCGGTAAGCTCGGAAGCAAAAATAGGTCCGAGACAACTCAGACAAACTTTCTCATGTACGAGTTCATAATTATTTAGCCCAGTGTTTTCCATTTATTAGTTTTCGTATGTACATTTAATTATTATTGAACATTTCATCAAAATGTATCATAAAAATAACATCTCCTGGGCGGGGAATCGAACCCGAGCTCTCTCTGTCCGCGTTTTAAGCTTTTTTCTCGGGAACTAGATTTTTCCCGGGAACAAGGCTTATATCTTTAGATTCGTATTTAAATGGGCTACATTTTAGAATTTTTTGATCAAAATCGTCGGAACCGATTTCGAGAAATAATTTTTTTCACGTTTTTTTTAGAGTTTTTGGGGAGTAGCGCCCCCAAATTTGGAGCTAAAATTAATTTCGCGATTTCGCCTCGGGGTATGATTTTTCTGAACATGTATACCAAATTTCGTCAAAATCGGCCCTGTAGTTTAGGCTCCAGGCGTCTGCACAGACACACTACAGACAGACAACAGACGACACACAGATTTTGTTTTTTAAAAACCACTTTTTTGGACTCAGGGGGCCTCAAAACATGTAAATCCATCAAAATCTCAAAATCGAATTTTCGCGCCATTACAATACTTTCTCTTTATATGAGAAAGTAAAAATGACGCAGTTTTTCAGCAAAATCATACCCCAAGGCGAAATTAATAAATTAATTGTATTTCTTAATTTGAGAGTGCCACCCCCTAAAAAACTAAATCAAATATTTCTTCAAAATGGTTTTGAAAAATTTTTTTATGTACATAATTTTAAAATTTTGTCCGATTAAATACAAATCTAGCCATATAAGTGGTTTTCCCTGGAAAAATAATTTTTCCAAGATATTGCTCAAAATAAATTAAATTGCAATGAATTGAACGGGTTCGATTCTCTGACGGATAGGATTATTTTTATAGTAAATTTGAATTAAATGTTAATTATAAATAATGTTGACCAAGAAATGTTGCATTTAGAAAGTTTAGTAGATGTACGAGTTGTATCGAAATTTGATTATTTTTTTAAAAAGTTGTCAAAAATCTTTTTTAGACATAAAGGTACATTTCGAGTCCCGTGTCTGTCTGTTTGTAGTTCAATTTTTGCGATCCAACATGTCTAAAAAACTGTTTGTCCGATTTAAAAGGAAAGTTTGTTTTCATGCAATCGCGCACTAGGGGCAACCGCATTTTGCCCCAGACCACCCAATTTCAAAATTCCAAATTGGAGAGTATATTTTTGATAGTAAATTTGGATTCTACAGTGAAAAAATAAGAATATTTTACTTAAAAACTTTTTTTTATCTCCAATATTTTGTTCCCTATATTGGGATGTATGTATAAAAATGGTAGATTTCAGTGCCTGGGGGCAAAATGGATTGTTGCCCTTAGTGCGTGATTGCATGAAAACAAACTTCCCTTCACATGGTACGGATCCCGCAAGTTTCATTAATTTATCTCAAACCGTTCAAAAGTTAAGGGGGGGGGATTTTGGACCACCCTGTATATATGTTGTTTATTGTTGTTCAATATTTAATTTTGTTAAAGATTTATACTATTACCTCTTGTTATTAGTTTGTATTACTTTGTGAATTTCCGAGCGCCCTACTTATGTCTATCTTGCTGTTTAGGGGCTTGTAAAAAAGTTTATAAATAATATTATTTAGTAGATATTATTAAAGAATACGCTCTATAAAGTAACTTAGAAATATATTTTTAAAAGCTACTTTCATTTAGATTATCTCTATTACTTTTTTAAAATAAAAAATATACTATCTAAAAATAATAATAAATGAAGAAAACTAAAGAAAAGTGAAGAAAACTCTTGTATTATCTTCCCATCTCTCTTTATTAGTTGCAATAAATCTACGCTGAACAATAAGAATAGAAAGACAAACATATCTTTTGACGAAATTGACATTAAATAAGTAGAACAAATGAAAGAAATAGATATTAAATATCGGACCATATACAAAATAAAGATATATATATATTTGATAAAAATGGAAAAGTTATAATGGATATACATCTTTATAGAAAAGTTTTTATTATTTATTTTTCTTTATCAAGTTATTTTTCAAGAACAATTTATTATATTTATTTATTTTGTTTTTTGTGTTGTTTGATATATTTGTTATAGTTATTGTGTATATTGTCAGATGAAAAATGTAGTTTATTTAATGTCCAGTCACAAATAAAAAAAAAAAAAATGTTAAACCACGTGTAAGAATCATATCTGTTGTGCTGGAACCCCAAAAACAAAGTTACTTCATATTAATCATCATATTTATTTGTTATGTAATGTAGAAGTAGATGATCCTCCGTTCTCTACAATACAGTATTGTCATAAGCAATACAGATGTGAGAATTATTAACATGAAAAATGATATGATAAATGTAAATATCCAGTGATAACACTTACTGAATTGAGACAGATTTGTGTTGTATAATGAAACATTAAACATAAAACATAAATAAAATCATGAAATTGAAATAAACATAATTTAGTTGTCTAAAAGAGGTCACGTGGCCACTGCCACTTGACGTCTGGGAGGAGTGTCAGGAATGGTCCGGGAAAACAGACTGTGGACTAGTGGATTAGAATGGCCGGAAAGGGAATCATGGAAGGATTTATATCTGGAAATGGCTAGTTCACGGACAAAAGGTACTTTGAGGTCATTATGAAGGATGAAATTAGAATCATAAAAGGGGACGTCAGCTAGTTGGAGTGATTGGATGCGATAGGAATTGGAAGGTTTAATGGAACCCCAGAGTTCTATGCCATATGTCCATATAGGTTTTATTATGGTGTTGTAGATGAGTACTTTGTTTTTCATGTTGAGTTTAGATGTGTTGTGTAAGAGTCTGTGTAAAAGTTTATAGCGTGTGTTGCACGTTTGACGTTTATGTTTAGTGTGATGTCCCACGTTAAACGATGATCTAAGTGTAAATCCAGGTGAAGGACGGAACTGGAATGAGGAATAAGGATGTGGTTAAGGGTTACAGGTTCACATATATCGTGCTTTAAAGCGAAATTCACGTGAGAGCTTTTCGTTTCATTTACCTTGATTCGCCATTCTTGAGCCAAGATTCAAGGAGAGTAAGGTGCAGTTGGACATGGTCGGAAGCAGTACGTGGGGACTTATGTACGGATAGGATGCACTTATCGTCGGCAAGGGAAGCAACAGGATATACTTCCTATACTATACTATACTTCCGAGGAACGTCGGAAGTATAGATGGAATAAAGGATAGGACCTAAAATGTTACCCTGGGGTAACCCTCTGTTCTGTAGCAACCTAAATCTGATGCATTCAGACGAACTGTCTCCACTTTAAATAATACCTTTTTCTTTATATATCAATGCAAAGCAAAAATCTAAGTTGACGAGGACTTAAAAGAAACATGGGGGGGGGGGGGGGGAGGGTGTCAGTAGTGAAAATAGACTCGTCACGTTGAGTATTTGAATAATGTTTTAATGAGTTTCAAAATTACTATTTAATAAACATCATTAACTATCTGCATGGGTCAGTTAACTTGTGTTTAACGCATAATTTCCTTTCTAT